>CM070562.1:54382190-55677190 GCA_036346405.1 Phyllostachys edulis | reverse complement strand
TGGGGCTACTTGCCGAATGCCGATGGGTTGGGGGTGGCAGGCGACAAAGTCGGCGAGGTTGGTGGCAATGTGGTCACGGTCGCGGAGGGGTGGCGCGACGCGGAAGAAGGCCGCCACTTCATCCTGAGTTCGGTGTCTTGCCACTGTACGCCGCTGATCCATGGCTACTACCAGACGTTGGGAGGAGGGCGGCTAGGAGGAAGGTGTGCCCGGGAGGAGGGTGGCGCCGGAGGAGGGCACCAGGGAGGAAGGGGCGGTCTGGGAAGAAGGGTGCCCGGGAGGAGGGTGAGGAGCGCAGCCTTGAGGAGGGTGGCGCCAGGAGAGGAGGCGGCCACGGGAGGAGGGCTACCGAGGATGGAGGCCCCAGGAGGTGGGGGTGGGCGGGAAAGGAGGAGGTGGTGGGAGGAATTTGAGGATAAGGTTTCAAAGGTAGCTTTGTCTTCGCGCCTGTGCCATCTTTTGTTTTTCGTCTTCCTGCTCAAAAGGTATTTCCGACATATAGGTTGACTCGTTGACGCTTAGGCGTATGTATTGTCGCTAACGTTAAAACATTGCTTGGCAGATAAATTGTTCTAGAAAATAATTATTCCCGGCAGATAATGGGACCCCTAAAATCTTGGATATTGCCGGCAGATAGATTGCCACTAATCCAGTTTTTTTCCCGGCAGATAATTGCCCTTAATACTATGCCATGGTGTAGTGACAATGCCTGGTGATTTCATACGAGGGGTAGATTTTCATAAAATGTTGGAATGGTTTGGCTGGGAAGCGATCTGGATGTTGGTTGATGGTTAGGAAGTGAACAGGGTTGTTCACTAGTTGTTTTGAAGAAACTTGATTACTTATGTATTAATATTTTAAATTATATTTTTCAATCTAATTACTATATTTACTGTCAATACTGCTTTTTGCAAAATAGCCATAAAGCTATCATTGTCAAGCCTTGTATGAATACTATTTGCATACATTTCTCTACGACTTGCTGAGTACTTTAAAGTACTCACGGCTTTGTGCCATTGTTGAACAGTCACAGAGGAAGAGCCAGGGAACATAGAGATTTTTTATGAATACCTTGAAGACTATGCGAACTAGGATGCGTTCTCCACTCGATTGCTTGTGGGCATGTCAGATGGCTACCACGAGTTTGTTTATTCTCCGCTGTAAGTTTACTCTGTTATCGTTAAGCCCTGTGTGGCAAACTCTTTAAAACTTGACCATAAGGTCCTTTACTACTAGGTAATATTAATTTGTCTGCTTCATTAGCTATCTTGTTGTATGAGTATGATTTCATCGATGTTGTAACTGTGTGAGCTAGCTAGTGATCATGAGACTAGTTCAGAATACACAGAGGGTCCCGGAGTTGCATATCCGGAGTCCCGACACAAATGTTCTACCATGACAAGACGAACATATCATACCATAACATCAGATCGGGTTGCAATGGTACTAGATCTCAATACTAATTCGTGCCAAAACTCAAAAATGAAAACCAAACAGAGAAAAGGAGGGGAATGATTCGAACTTGGTAGGAAGGAGATCTCAAACCCTAGCCATGCCTCGTGTATTCTCCCCACAAGTCACAACCCACCTCCAGATGATGGAGCTACATGCCTTCTCTCCCGTTGTCGTCTCCCACCGAGATCTACAAGAAAAAGAAGATGAGGTGCAGAACCCTAGTGAGAGGAGGAGGAGAGGAAGTAGAGGACTTTACCAGCGAGTTTCTGTCGTCGGAGTGGGAGGAGGAAGAACGCGGTGGAGGCAACGGTCGGGAAGGAGGCGGTTGTGAAGGAGGTCCGGACTCAGGAGCGAGATGAGGAGAAATTCCCGACTTAGGGCGATGTTGTTTTTCTCCCCCTTGGATTAGGCCGGGTTGGACCGAAATTTTCCCATCTTTGACGTCCCCAAACAGACCTACATGTCCGACCAGAAAAATCTACTATAGCAGGAATTTTCTCTAGGATTAGGTTAAGATCCCAACTAGGATTGACCCTCCCAAACAGACCCTAAGAGGAACTAAAATCCTCCCAAACATGCCCACAGACAGTACGTAACCACACTGATTTACTATAAACGTACAAACAAATGGAAATCAGTAACAAAAAGGGACTTTGCATGCTATTCAAAAACTAGTCCTTGTCCTGTAACACAAGCAAGTAGTAAGAAAATAAGGGCTCTGTGGCCCCACTGTCAGTCTCCCAACTGCCTCTGGCCGCCCCTTGGGCGAATCCAACCCGAACACGGCGGACGACGCACGCGCGCCCCCCACCCCACCACAGACAAAAGACAAAAAATAGCCTCTTCTCTCTCCTCCTTCGCCCAATTCCCCTCTTCTTCTCTCTCCTCCGCGTCTCGCTCTCGTCGCCAAGAGGCCCAAGACAACGATCAGGTACGAATTCCGCTCCTTTTTGTCGCGATTACGGCAGATTCGCCCTCATAGATACCCCGATCGCGAGCTTTCCTGCTGCGAACCGTAGATTTTGACCCGGATTCGCGTTTCTTGCCCGTGGGTTGGTTGGGGTTAAGGGAGATCCGGGGATTCTTGGATGGCCGCTGGGGGATTTAGGCGCAAAAATTTAACTTTCCTTGGCTTGTTTTTTGCCGGGCGGGAGATTAGGGTTTGGCTGGGTCCCCCCCAACACTGTAGCTTGCAAGATTGCATTGTTTTTCCCCCTGATGATTGATTCTGTTGGTAATTGAAGTGCTTATAGTTTGTTTTCTTTGGTTGCAGGAGGTGCTGAAACTGATGTTCTTTGATGGATGATGACTGTTCCGATGGATAGTGCTGCCGCAGCCCCGCCTTCGCGGGACCTCGCGCAGCGCCTCTTCAAGAAGGTGAGGTCCCTTGTCTTTCGTTATATACGTTACAGCTAGTACTTTACATGGTTTGCTTGTCGGGTTGGGTTTTATGTAACTTTCTGCTGTATCTCGCTGCCTTATATGTGATGCATGAGTGTATAAATTTTGCTAGTTACTCTAATTTGTCATGTCGTGTCAGTGCTGAAGTAGTAATCGTACCACTTTACGTTCTCGGATAGGCTAATTCATTGTTAATGAACGGTCTGATGTTATTTGTGTAGAATGCCGAACTCAAAGGTCATCTCGAGAAGTCAGCACAGTCCAAAGTCCCATCAGATCCCAACATATGGCTGCAGATGCGCGAGAATTTTGAGAAGATAATTCTTGCAGATCACGATTTCTCTGAAAAGCACGAGATAGAATATCTCTTGTGGCAGTTGCACTACAAAAGAATTGATGAGTTCAGGCACCACATTAATTCTGCGGGCTCAGCTGCATCTCAGAGTGGGAAGAACAATGGCAGCACAGATCGAATCAAGAGAATTAAATCAGCCTTCAGAAGCTTCCTTTCAGAAGCAACTGGCTTCTATCATGACTTGATATTGAAGATCAAATCAAATTATGGCCTTCCTCTGGGTTACTTCTCCGAGTGCCCTGAGAATAACCCAGCAAAAGATGATAAGAAAACAGCCGATGTGAATAAAGCCGTGATGTCATGGCACCGCTGTCTGATATATCTGGGGGACTTGGCCCGTTACAAGGGTATGTTTGGTGATGCTGATTCTACGAGTCGTGAATATGCTGCGGCTTCTAGTTACTACAAGGAGGCAGCTTCAATCTTCCCTTCCAGCGGCAACCCACACCATCAGGTATAATCACATTGCTATATTTGGTCAAATGTTTATATATCATATATCCAGTTATCTAGTGATGACCTTCTGATCGGATTTTTCAGCTTGCAATATTAGCATCTTACTCAACCAATGAGGTAGTGGCTGTCTATAGGTACTTTCGAAGCTTGGCTGCAGATACCCCGTTCTCTACAGCACGGGACAACTTGATTCTTGCTTTTGAGAAGGTGCCATTGTTATGTTCTTCATTAACTCATTTTTCATAGTACTGGACTACTGTTTTTGCCGTGTGCTTTCTCTTTTAGTTTGTTATCTGCTGTAGAATTTGTGAATTTGTGTACCCCTTTATCATATTTGTACAATTTCACATGGAAGAGCTTATCTATAGTTCTATACTACTATGTGTTCTACTTCGCTCCCCATTTATCTACCAATGTTCTTGTTCATCTGATATACATAATCAGATGGTCCAAACTCAGTTGGATCTCCTTCTACCTTTTTTGGTGAGCTCAGTGAGTTATAGGTGTGGATCTGATATATCTGACGAGTGAGAATATTTTTTTTATTTAATCCTTTTTTTATTAATATTTTAAAGTTAACCCCTCACCAACTTCATTTCCAAATCTGACCCTTTTGGTCACGCCACCTCCCGTAGCGTGACCAAATAAAACTGTCACGCCATTAGTGGCGGCGTGGCCAAAGGCGCCACGCAAGCCCTCTACCGCCGCAGGCCATGGAGGGCTTTATGGCACTTGTCACGCCTTTTTGTTTGGTGTGTGAGAGATTGTCACGCCATTTATGACGGCGTGACAGAGCTAATTCCAGTTTGTTTGTATTCCATTTGGATTTATAGATTTGGAGCCAACAAAGGGACTTCGTTTTGAAAGATCAAAAACATTTGAAGATACGGTGATACATAACGCCATGTACATGTAACATTTAACAATTCACAACTTGAAAATAGAGACCTCTCTACGTAACCAAATATAACACCATCCTTTTTAACTGAGAGTAAATAGATATATGGACATGTAATCTTTTTTTGCTTTGAAACCCTTTGACACTTTACAATATTTCTAGAGCGTGTCCCAGAAGTGATACATAATGCATCCTGGGAAAAAATGAGTAATATGTGGATTGTGTGGTACAACATGAGGCACAATTATACACATATGCTAGACAGTACCGCTGATGAAAGATGCGTAGACATCCTAGTGGAATGATAGGTGGTGCATAGACATCCTACTGGAATCATAGGTTTGTGGTGGTAGACCAAACCGTAAACTTCCCGAACTTGTTTTTGTTATGTTGTTGGATGCCTTACTACGCGAAGAATTGAATGTGAAAAGACGACGAGATTTAAAGTTGCGAATTAAAATAGACTTCATAACAAAGCTTGGAATAACATGGTGCATAGGGTTTGGTTACACGCATAAGGAACAACATCATGCACGATGCAATAAACCGAAGTTCTCCTACGATACATAAGCGCCTTTTTTGAATGGAAATAAATTAGACTTTCTGGGAACTAGTACGGAAAGGTGCCTCGCACTACCCACATAGAGTGTTCTCTAGCTGGGCGCCTCGGATGTGGCTGGCCGTCGTTGTAGTGGCACACACATATACAGCTAGGGTTGGCGCAGCAGCATGTGGGATCATAGGAACTTCCTATGTTCACGACCTCCTCGTTGCCCCTCTCGTGCTGCATCTGTTGGCGGAGGTCATTATTTTACTCCTTGAGATTGTCAATTTGCGCCTCCAAATCAAAGATCTTGCCCACAATATATCCATGTGCATCGCAACATATCGCTTATGGGAGGATCGATCCAATGTAAAGTTGCATTTCGCCATCTCATGAGGGACGGTTAGTATGGAGGATATATTAGCAGTAACATAAACAAAACTATTTACCCCAGAGTATGGGCATCGGAAGAAATGTCGTCCGCCATCGAAAGGGCCGTCTATAAACTGCACGATAGCGTCCTCCCCGTGTCCGCATTTCGGCCACTTAGGTTGAGCACACTTGTTCGGCATCAACTGGTAGTTAGGGCAAGTCCTCCTCCTTTCGGTGAAGGACTTGCTTCGCGACCGGTTGGGATGGTCTCTGGCGCCTCGCCATGGTATGTTAGTGTATGACGGAGAAGGTTCTTCCTACGGTTTGAAGGATCGAGTGGTCCTTCTGGAGCATGGGGCGCACATTTTATAGCCCGCGGGGGGAGGCCAAGACTTGACGGGGTAATGTGTTAGGTTGTAGACGACAAGACTTGATGGGTCTGTCTGCTTTGCGCAGAGATAAGACCAAACGGGGCAGCTTTGCGTAGTGACAACACCAAAAGAGACTGACCTTTTGCGAAAGACAAGACCAGACGGGCAATTATTATAAGAAGGACAAGACACATGGTGCGACTTTGCGCAATGACAAGGCTAAAGGAGATGACCTTATGCGCAATGACAAGGCCAAAGGAGACACCTTTGCGCGATGACAAGACAAGACGACGGTTTTTGCAGGTGATAACCCCGACCGCCTCGTTAGCTTTTCGAATCGAAAAGACATGACTCGCAAAGAAAGACGAGAGTGTTATCACGTCAATCAAAACTGGCGAGGTTAGGGTTGTCCAATGATCAGTAATGGGTTGTAAGTAGAAAGGTAAGTGATATTCGCTCGGAGAAAGGATGATTGATAAGCCTCCGTCATAGTGTTGTTGCTTCTGTAATTTTTGTATAATTTTATTCGTTCAGAGAAAGGATGATTGATAAGCATATCAGACGAGGTATAACCTTGAGGATGTCGTCTAAGCATACTTTGTCTGCTGAAACCAAGGTAGTTAGGATCGCGATCCAAGTCTTAAAGTCTTACGACTCTTTAACCCACGACTGTCGATCCAAGTCTTCACGATCCGATCCTACTCAAGGTAGGTAGGATCGCGATCCTACTTTAGAGTCTTACGGTTCTATTTAACCCATGACAAACTGTCGATCCAAATCTCAATTGTCGATCCTACTCGTAGAGACTTAGGGCAATTTTTTTTAGGGGCGGCTTTGCGCGATATTTTGTTTTAGAGCAAAATTTGTTGATATTAATTTCGAGAATGAAACTATAAATAAACAAGGAGCATGCAAAATATTGTATCGGTGTGGTAATGCTAGTACAAATATCTATATTATGGCATGAGCAATCTTGAGCTTGATAATGATAAGTTATTTTTATTCCCGGAGTATGTCTAGCTACTTTTAAGGAACATGCAAGTGGTAAACCATATAACAATCATACAAACTTATAGTATAGATGTTAAATATGTGTATTTTTACAAATCAGAGAATCGCCGATTCTACGATTCGACATCTCTGATTCGATCCTACCGGAGGCAAATCGATCCGACTCGGGATCTCGACTCTGGCTACCTTGGCTGAAACACTTGTGTTTCAGAAGTGGGATAAAAAGACATAAGTACTATTGGAGTCTCTCCTCGATAAAGTCGTCTGAACGATATCTGCCAGATATAGCCAGCAAATGATGAAGTACTTTTTGAAGCTTATACAGAATATGATTGAAGGGGTTGAGAACGCTCGTTGTGAAGATGAAGATGCCCCAAAACATGGAGTCTCTCCTCGATGAAGTCGTCTGAACATATACACGTACATAGCAAGGCAGTCGATGAAGTGCTTTATGAAGCTTATACTGAGAATATGATTGAAGGGTGAGAACGCCACAGATTATGAAGATGCCCTAAAACATGGAGCATTCGATGTCGGTGCGAATGGTTCTTTCTGGGATTCTACTAGAAGAGGCATACTTGCAATATACGCTTGCTTTGATGGCTTAGCGGAGACATAGAACCAGAACTACATTAGAGTCCGCGGACAGAAGCACGTTACACGTAGTCACATGGTATGATGGTTCGGCTAATTGCTTTAGTCATCCTTGCTACTACTACGGTACACTGCGACACAAGCATCTGGACCATGTAAGTATACATGCCTTTAGGGGATAGTAAAAAACATAGCGGGTAGGACGAGGGACTACTACGGAATGATCTGTCATACAATACAGATCATGCACGACAAACTGATAATTTGACAAAGAGTGTTCTATTTAATAACGCTTAGGTTTTGATCGAAGAGCCTTCCCTTCCCTTGTTGCCATACTCTTCACGTCGGGTTGGTGTATCGAAGTTGTCCATGTCCTGCGATTCCATGATGTAAGTGCAAGTATAGTGAAAATCGTAAGAAGGATGTAAATTCTTCATAACTCACGTCGTCGACACGGATTACACCCGCGATCAGATCTGTTGTGGCGGCGCGGCTCACCAAGATGAGCCTTTCCTTGCCCTTGTCGCGGATCGCCCACGTCGGGCTAGTATGTCGAAGTCGTCCACGTCCTGCGATTCCATGATGTAAGTGCACCGTATAGTGAAAATCGTTAGAAGGATGTAAAATCTTCATAACTCACGTCGTTGATACGGATTCGCCGAGGCGACGAGATCTGTTGTGGTGGCGCTTGCTCACCAAGATGAGCCTTTCCCTTGCCCTTGTCGCGGGAATGTCCACGTCCGATTGGTATGTCGAAGTCGTTCATGTCCTGCGATTCCATGATGTAAGTGCACCGTATAGTGAAAATCGTTAGAAGGATGTAAATTCTTCATAACTCACGTCGTCGATACAGAACTTCCAGTTTGGCTAAAGGCCCCACCAGTAAATACACGTACAACTTTGTCCATCTACATCCAACAAAATATTACAAAGTCAGTACTGCATGCCATATGAATGAAATACCTCAAGTACGAAATATCACAATCAACATTGGACATAACAAAAGCTCAGTTCCCTGAGACATGCTAGCACTTTGACGGTACAAACATATGCGTAATTCACGGGTCGTTTCACAATGAATTGAGGTGTGTTAGGCCATACACAGTGGACGAATAACACCAAGAAACAAGGAGATGCAAAAAGATCCAAAACCTACACTACCTGAGTCTCTCGTGCTCAGTCACGCTCGAGATCCCGTTCTCAAGACCGCCCAAACCATGTGTTTAGGACCGCTCAGAGCTTGCCTCTGAGTGCGACCTACACTACCCTGGATCCACGTACCCAAGTACGCTCGAGATCCTGTTCTCGAGACCGCCCAAACCACATGTTTGGGACCGCCAGGCTCATTCTCGAGCACGCCCAGACTTCGCCTCTGGTACGCCAGAGCTACACGCTCGAGTGCCACGAACCACTGCTCGAGAAATCTTATATGCAGAAAGGAGGTAAGGCAACTTTTATTGTAGAATGTTTAACTGGGACTTATTTATTTCCTATTTGAAAATCCATTGCATGGAGTAACAGCTTACACTATCCAGATATTTTTGAGAATAAGCTAGGAAAATCGGTAGACATTTATAGGAGAGACATATTCTCGGCACCTCAGAGTTACACTATGGTCTATTTGGTGGGGCTTAACTAGAAGCCTCATAATATGGAATTATGGACACCTCAGAGGATATAGGAGGAACTTAAGCTTCTAAATAAAAATGTGGCTTCATGTTGTTGATAAGCTATGCCAATAGACAATAATACTTCTTCATAACAATTCATCAATCATTTCAAGAACACATTCACCACACAAGTATTCAATACATGAATATGCATCACAGACATGAATGGCATCGGGGCATTCACCACTCAATTTCACAGCATCATTATAATCAACATTGAAGAAAATGATGTGTACAATTCACAAACCCAAGGTATGTTCACACATGAAACATGAAACCACAGTTTTATAATCTACTCTAATGTAACCCTAGATGCTTTTGCACACTCTTTATTCGACTACAGCTGAGCGATGAACCCATTTATGATAAATGTACTGCAAAATGTAACTCCTATGACAAATAATCACATAAAACAATACTACCTTCTAGACATTTCACTATTCTACATACAAAATGAACAAAGCGCAATTCTTGTTCTTATGAAAGACTATATACGACTATACATTACAACAAAGGGCTCATTCAAACACATATATTCAATACATGAATGCATTCACCACACAAGCAATTATCAATTCGGGCCAGTGAAATTATCAATGACAGACTCATCAATGAACATAATCATACAAAAGGAATTCACCACAGCAATTATCAATTCGGGCCAGTGAAATTATCAATGACAGACTCATCAATGAACATAATCATACAATAGAAATTATCCTTTGTTGCAACAATCGGTCAGGCTTGATCACACATGCACCTTCAAATACCTTAGAGGTGGTCGGGACTCGTGAGGCGCGGAGGAGGAAGCCGGCGGCGGGCGGCCGAGGCGAGGAGGCGCCGGGCCGGGAGGGCGAGGCCGCCGTCGGCGCTGGCTGGCGGAGGCGACTCAAGGCGTGGGGCAAGATGAGAGCCGGAGGAGAGGCCGACGCCGAGGAGGATGCGACGCCACGGAGGCGGCGGCAGTGGAGGCAGCTGCTGGCAGAGGAGCCGGCGTCGGGGACAAGTGCACGTGGCGGGGAGGAAGAGAGAGGGGAGCGCAAGCGGCGGGGTAGGAAGAGAGGCGGCGGGGAGGAGCATAGGCGGCGAGGCGGCGGGAGGTCGAGAGACGCGGGAGGCGGTGGGATGAAGATGAGAAAATGGGCTGCGCCGCTACTTTTAAGTGTCCATTGTCACGCCAGACATCTTGGTGTGACAGGGGAGGGTTGTCACGCCGTTGATACCGGCGTGACTGGTGCCACACAAGCCTCCACGCGCGCGGCCTTGGCCGAGGACTTGCGTGGCACCTTTACTACACCGCCACCGTGGCGTGTGATTTGATTTGGTCACGCCACGGGAGGTGGCGTGATCAAAAGGGTCAGATTTGGAAATAAAGTTCGTGAGGGGTTAACTTTAAAATATTAATAAAAAAGGATTAATTAATAAAAAAAATTCAATGAGTGATGATCAGTATTGCTACGTGGATTTGACCCCAATTATCGTGACTTATTTGCTCTCTTGGTACTTATTTTCTGTAGCATTACTGATTTAGTATATAGTATGAATGTTCCATAATGGCACTTATTTTACATGTTCACACTGACTCATCCTGTTAGCATCATACTATAAGTAAAAACCAAATTGCTTTTGAACCAAAAATAAAGTCTAATTTCTTGAAGATAGCAGTATAATTGTAGCTGGTGGGTGGTTGTGTTATCAGGAGGTTTTGTAATATTAACAATACTGGAAGTGTTCTAATAATCAAATTGACAAATCTTTTCAGATCTGCACTGTGAAATTAGTTTCTATTTCTGACAGTACAACCTATGCAGAATCGCCAAAGCTATGCACAGCTGCCAAGCAACAATAAAGTTGTCATTACTAGGACATTACCCCCACGATCAGCTGGGAAGGGTAGAGGACGAGGGGAAACAAGGTTTCAGACCAAAGATATTAATACCGAAACAGCTTCAAAAGAACGAGAGCACAGTATTCCAGATACACTGAAGGCCTTCTATGTACGGTTTGTTAGACTCAATGGAATACTTTTCACAAGGACTAGGTACTTTCCAATCTCTTATCTTATGGGTGTTCTTCAAAATATCCTCTCTCTCTCACTCTCTCTAATCGTTTTTTTTATCTCTTTGACAGTTTGGAAACGTTTGGGGAGCTGTTTGCTTCGGTCAGCAATGATTTGAAAATCCTCCTTTCTTCCGGTCCCAATGAGGAGCTTAATTTTGGTTCTAATGCTGCAGAAAATGCATTAGCTATAGTTAGACTCGTTGCCATCCTTATATTCACAGTGCACAATGTGAAGAAAGCACCCGATAGCCAATCATATGCTGAAATTGTGCAACGCAGGGTACTGCTTCAAAACGCATTTACAGCTGCTTTCGAGTTTGTTGGACATATTCTCAAAAGGTGCTCAGAGCTTCATGACATTGCATCAAGTTTTTTTCTTCCAGCCATTGTGGTCTACATCGAGTGGCTGGCATGCCATCCAGAGTTAGCTGCTGATTCTCAGATGGAAGAAAAGCATGCAAATGCCCGATCTTTCTTCTGGAATCAGTCTGTCTCGTTTATGAATAAGCTCATCCTTACAGACCCTGCATCTATTGATGGTGATGACGATGAGACTTGCTTTTTTGATATGGGCGTGTATGAAGAGGGTGAAACTGACAACAGACTTGCGTTGTGGGAAGATTTCGAATTAAGGGGATTTTCCCCCTTGGTGCCTGCACAGATTATCTTGGATTTCTCAAGCAAGCACACATTTGATAATGATGGAAGCACCAAGGAGAAGAAAGCACGGGTTCAACGGATTCTTGCTGCAGGGAAGGCTCTACTGAATTTTATTCAGATTGATCAACTGAGAATATATTTTGATCCATCTTCTAGAAAGTTTGTTATGGCCAAGGAGCCGCCTGTTTTAGAAGCTGCCATCTCTACTCATGGATCCTCCAATGCACTTGCAACAAATACAATTGAGTTGAAACATGAAGTTGCAAGTAGATTCGATTCAGTGGCAGGTAATCTTGGAGTTCTGCAGTCGAAAGTACAGTTGTGTCCTGAAGGAGAAGAAGATGAAGAAATTGTTTTCAAGCCTACAGCTTCTGAAAAGTTCCCGAAAGCTCTTTCAGACCTACCCATTAATGGATACATCCAGCCTGTACAAATGTCTACTGCTGGTTGGCCGACCAATGGTGGGTCGGTTGCTATTCAGAGCACTGCATCTGTATCAGCTGCCAGTAATTATAACATTAACCAGTCACTTCCCATGTCTTCTATTGGTTGGTCTGCCAATGGTGCGCAAGAGGTGATCCCTAGCATTGCTCCAAGGTCGACTACTTATGAATTTGTGCAGCCTGTTGAGATGCCTACTTCCAGCTGGGCAAGTAATGGTGCACCACTTGTTGGCCCTCAGAACACAATTCAAGCTTTCCCTGATGTTGTTTCTGATCCACGTGTATCTGCATCAATGGTTCCACATTTCAGTATCCCAGATTATCCAGAATTGCTTCTTGAACAAGAAAAACTCTTAATGAGTGGACTAAAGAATGTTAACATAGCTGGAAATGGATTTCTTGAGCACAGATTGCAGGGTGGATTGAGTGGATTACAGTATATGGGATATTCACCTCAGGTATCTGTTGAATCTGGTCGTATCAATACAAATTTGATGCATAATCAGGTGAAAGCTATTCAGGAGACTGTCCCATCCACTTTTGATTCAGTTGTACCATCAGTTGCATCATCTGATGATGCGACAATGAAGTTCACAGAAGCACCGGTAGCGATGTTAAAGAAGAACCCTGTTAGCCGTCCGTCAAGGCCTGTTGGTCCTCCTCCAGGATTTAACCACGTCACCCCAAAGCGTCAGGATGATTTTATGTCAGTTGAGAAACTGCAGCACCCACAGGTTGATGATTACAGCTGGCTGGATGGCTACCAGTCATCAGTGGATCATGTTCATAACTTGAGAGCTATTTATCCTGATGTTACCGCTACTAGCAGTGCATTCACGACTCCCTTCCCTTTCCCTGGGAAACAGCAGGTTTCTGGGGTGCACACCCAAGGGACCAATGAGAAAACATGGCAAGATTTCCACCTTTTTGAGCCTGCAAAACAGAATATGGTTCAAAACTACCAGCAAAGAAATCAGCAAAGTGGTCAAGTCGCTGAACAAGAGCCAGCAAGACCTGTTCTATCTGGCCGCTATCTTGTGTGACTCAGTAGCTTGTACCAGGATGATTACCGGTAAACATCTTTCTTCCTGTAAGTTGAGAAATTTGACATTAGACATGAGTTTCAGTTTCATTTCTTGTCTTAGCATGTTAGAGTCTGTATGGTGTTGTTTCACATTTTCTTTTGTTGGAGCAAAATTTAATCGACATATCTGAAGAAGTTACAGTCCTCAGTTATATGTTGTTTTGTTTCATGTGCATAGGAGTTGCTGAGGTGTTGGAGTAAGTGGCACAGTTTGACACCGATTGAGTTCGGCCCCATACCTACAGCCCTTTCCTAGTCTTAAATTACTTTTGGAGAATGGTGGTCTTGGAAGCATAGCAAGTGCTGCTGTTAGGTTTGGTAAGTTTGATGCTTAACTTTTATGCCTGCATTTTGCCTTGCTAGATCTTTTTCCTCAATGTCCTGGCTAGCATTTTGTTAGGATGTGCATTTTAGTATGTTTTCTTCTGTCGTGTCATTTCCCCTTTGTCTTTTGAGATGGTTGAATGGGAGTTGACTCACAACATGAAGCTGTGTAGAAAGTTCAATACTCCTGTCAATTATTTTATTTGGATCATTTTGTTGCTATTAGATGCAGTTGTGAAATGCACCTATATTTTTTTAATGCATTTTTCATTCCTGTTATATTGCCATTACTTGCTGTACCATTATATGTGGCACTGGCATCTTAACATGAATTGCTTTAGTTAATGCCATTTTTTATTTGATTTGAAACAGTTTGGTGATTAGTTCAATGAATCACATTTCATGCTTCTATAAATTATCATATATTGCCCACAATAGATGTACTACATTTTGCAGAGCGGTGGTTGTTTCAGTACTGAGCTTTTAAAAACAATCCATTTTTTTCCAGTATTGCATTTAGTCATAGGCTTTACTGCATATAATGTTGCAACTTTTAATTTCTATCTGCGGGAGTACTACCGTGGCCTTGTAATTTCAAATAGGTCTTACTTTTCGCTGGTTATGATTTTGATGAATTAGTTTCTCTTGACTAAACTTTGTTTGCCTTCTACTTGTTTGCCAACTTCTATTGTACTAAGATCACCAATCACCTTTAGTAATGAGTCGTGAGCTTTCCTGCTTAGGATGTTTACCTGCTGTGTAGAGTGTAGACCCTTACCTTTTTTGGTTTGTTATTTGCAGGGTGTGCCAGGTCTTCCCGGGCCAGAGGGTGGAGGATGATTGATCTGTCGACAGTCTGATGGAGATGAATTGTATGGAGAACTCTTACTTGCTCGGACACGAAGGTTTGCTAATGAATTCAAATCCAGTCATTATAGGAACGCACTATATGCTTCATCTCATTGGCGACTACCTACCGCGAGAATGGCCCCAATGGATGGTTGCTGCTGGGCAAGCTAAAAGGCCATTCAATGTGGATGTCTGTTCGTGGCTGCTAATGTCCATCTATGGCTACTATGAATAAAGTTGAGGAACAAGTAGCTTGTTGGCATGTCGTTTCTCCAAGTATACTGCATCTAGTTATCCTGCTTCGTTTGTGCTTGTTCGCACCAGCGTGTTATAATCATCATTCTGCAAGTCATTGCAAGTTCACTTCCAGTTTGAACACTTTATCTTTGGTATTTATGTGGTACCTATGCCCTGAAAACCAAACTTATTACGTTGTCCTGTGCGATGTCAGACTGAATACCATATGGTTTCTGTTGAGCTTGTTGTGTGCTATGTTCTTCCAGATTCAGCCGAACATTTGTTGAATAGAAGTATTGCTCATCCAAATATCCCATATCGTAACTGTCATACAAAACTGTTGAATATAAGATACGGCTGGATATTAAAATTGACAACCTGTTAATAAGTTATTGGATTGAGTATTATCAGCACCAATTGCACCCTTAGCCCCAAACGTCCACCATGGCCATCTTGGCCAATGGATTCGTCAACCTTGACTAGCCGGAGTTGGTTGGTCGGTGGCAGCCGCGGATCACCGACTGAAGTCGTGGACGCCTGAGTTGAGCAACCCATGTTTGAGCCGACACCGGTGGCAGCGAGCGCACAATGGCCATCATGGCACCATGGAGAGGAGCCCGACAGCAGCGAGCGCACAATGACCATGGTGAAGAGTTACTCGGGGCTGTTTGGAAGTAGGAATTTTACAGGAAACATTTTTGTATATCCCTTGTACCCATTTATGGTTGTGCTAGAGGAATTTATGGTTAGATTCGTCAAATATTTTCTCTTGTTATTGTTTCGTGTGAAACCCGGTCCAAAGTGAAGGATGAATCGAGCCCATTTGTGGCACATACAGGTTATAAGTGCAAGTGTTGGGAAGATAGTCCTACATTAATAGCTAGAGGCTCCTATGGCCAAATGCATTCTAACCCCTAGGTTAACCCTCTTACGCGAAACGAGGACGAAAGCGTAAGCAAAGTTGGTGCGAGTGCGTGGTTTATCCACCATACGGTTAGACCCAAGCCTATTTGGAGCTCGGGTGTTACAAATGGTACCAGAGCCGACCCTCGTGGACACACGTGTGTGCAAGTCAGGGGCACGGGCATATGGCGTATAGCGTGTGTAGACTCATATGAGTGGACACACGATATGACATATATGTCGACATTGGATATATAGATGTATGTCAAGAGGGGAGATCCTGGTCATTTGCCCCAGCATGGGTATGCTGCCAACGAGAACGTCAGGTCTTTTTAGGGTGGGTGTATGTGAGACCTGATCCAAAGTGAAGAATGAATTGAGTCCAATTGTGGCCCATGTAGGGTATGAGTGCAAGTGTTGGGAAGATAGTCCCACATTACTAGTTAGAGGTGAGGTTCAACAACATATAACCCCTATGGTAAAATCCATTCCAACCCTAGGTTAACCTTTTTACGTGAAGCGATGACGAAAGTGTAAATGAGGTTGGTGCGAGTGTGTGGTTTATCCGACATGCAGTTAGACCTCGGCCTATTTGGAGTTGGGGCGTTACATTTCATCATGGTTATTTTTGTGCTCTCAATAATATTCATCTACTCCGTTCATGATATGCACGCTTGCTATTTGGTCAGATTGGAACAATTGGATACAAAAGGAAAAAAAGATTGTGAATAAAGAGGGCCGCCCATGACCGATTGGATTCGACAAATAAAGCAGATGGCCTTCGTCACCACCAGTCCACCGAACCAGCCATAGATCGCCAACTCTCTTGTCGACGCTTGGAACTTATGTACGAGCTAAGAATTGTCGTATCTCACAATATCAGATCCGATATAGGGTTTGCTATCTCACAATATCATATCAGCTGATCCAATCTAGGGTTTGCTATCTCACAATATCTGGTCTGATATGGGATCTGTTGCATATAAGAAGAGGTGTGTTAACAACTTCTGATATGACATGTTGACAATTGCCTCCCCAATAAAATATCCTTTTTGTATGCTTTAGATGTCCAGCAGTATGTTTTCTTTTGTACTAAAAACTTGCATATCCAGCTATGTATTGACACTCAATGTAATTGGAATATTTTTTAGAGTACAAGGCAGACACGTACTTTGCTTATGCACTCCACTCGTAAACGAGTGTTAAGCTTTTTGAGCGAGCGAGCGAAGCCTTCGTGGAGCTTCCCCCTTCCCTCACCCGAGAATTGCATCTCCGCTTCACAATTGGTAGCCCTGTTTAGAACATGGGACTTTTTTTTGTTACATGTGATATTTTTGCATTCCAAACAAGTCCTAAGTATAGCAGCTATTGCTGACCCATCTGGACAAAGGGAGGGGCAAATATTTGAAGTTTCATATGTTATACTTAGGTCTTAGGGAAAACTGTTATCACCATAAGATTCTTGGAATTTACTCAATTGATGCATGGTACGGGTGAACTGAAAGAAGTAAGATCAACTATATCCTTCACTGAAAGAATTAAGATCAACAATATCCTTCGTCTCAACATTTTCCCCTTGAAGCATTCTTCTATTGGCCTACTGCCTACGTATTGTTTAGCACTATATTAGGAGACCATCTCTTTCCAAATGTCATCAAATTATGTAACTACCAGTGAATCAAAAACAACATTCACGGATAGAGGTGACCACATTCTTCTGCTAAGTAACCTAGTTTTCCCTTAAAAAAAAGGTAGTTTCTGTTGAGGAAGTGACGCCGATGGCGAGTTCAGTCCGAACAATCACCTCGTAGATAAGCGTAGAATCGTACAGAACAATACAAAAACAAATAGTAGATTGAACACAGAGATATAGGGGGATTTCTTTCTTCTCTTTATTTCTCTTTCACAAAAGAACGTACAATGGTTGGGGTTCCCGCCTATATATAGTCTATCGGCAGATGAGGAGCCCATCATGGACCAGACTTGCAAGGTCTGGACCCAGGTTTCTTAACACTCCTCCTTGGGCACTCATCTGACATGCTCATGTCTCATCAAAACTCCATAAAAACTTAGTAGGAAAAATTTAGAGAAAAAGTACATGAAACACATTTTGCTGTGCTGCACGAATTGCCTCATTAAAAACCTTAGCCGAGAAACTTCAGGAAAACTCGTCAAGGGAAAAAGAGTACAATCCACCCAATTTCATTTAATCTCCAGGATTTATTCTTTGGGTACTCGATCTTCGTGATTAAGTTTCAATAATGAGTTCGTAAAGATTATCCCCCTGAATTCCGCACTTCTCTAAGTCTCATCATTCCAATTCCACGTATGCACCTTTCAAAACTAGATGCTGGAAGTGACTTAGTGAATAAGTCTGTAAGATTTTCACATGACCTAGTATGCAATACTTTAATTTCGTCCATCTTTTGTAATTCATGAGCATAGAAGAACTTAGAGTTGATATGCTTTGTGAGTTGACACTTCACATAACCCATCTGCACTTGTGCAACATAAGTTGCATTATCTTAATAGATAATAGTGGGAGTTTATGCAGTATTCAATCCATACGACTGCTGGATGTGGTGAATCATCTGTGTAACGACCTTCTTGGAATATACATGGAACCGACTGATTTTTTTTCCTTTTTTTTGAGCTACGGTACTACCGCAAGGAGGAGCGGTAGTACCGCTCAGTACATTCCGAGAGGAGGTGTAGCGACCCAACCCTAGGGCACCCGAGAGGTCCTCTAAGAGCTCCTGGAAAGTCCATCAGGACCTCCCAGGAGGTCCTAAAGACCTCTCTCGGTCGATCCTAAGACCTCCCAGAGGTCCGGCAGACCTCCCGGAAGTCCAGAGAACAAGCAGGAGGTAGTGGAGCCATGGAGCACCCTCAAAGATCTCCCACGGCCAGACTAGGGGAAGGCGTGGAGGTTTGTGGTCATCCCAAGACCACCCACGACCCACCAGAGGAGATCGTGGAGGGCTGAGACCACCACAGAACCACACACGCCCAACCCTGAGGGTGGTCAAGGAGGACTGAGCTTACTCCGTGGTTCCCTGTGCATACTGAGCTAGTCCCAAGGATCATGGCTAGCTCTTCACAGCAACAATGGTGATAGCATTGCAACACAGCCAGCTTTATTAATATCAAGGAAGTTGTTTACAAGAAGGCTTACAATTCAACAGCAAAATATAATGAAAGATAAACACAAGGGCCACCCGATACACCACAGGCAATCGGCTGGAGGGCGCATCCTAATCAATCCAGGACCACTTGGTCCATAGTAAGGTTATCACAAAGCTTCCAATTCCTGCTAAAGACAGCAGCAAGCAAGAGTGAGCACAACAACCGTGCTCGCAAGTTACACCCGTTAGATAACAAAATGACATGCATAAATGGATATCACAATGGAAGGCTTATTATGGTTAATTTGCGTAAAGCCAAGTTGCTTTTAGATATGAATACTAAGTTCCAAAGCAGGTACTTAATAGATAAAATTCATTTTATCAATGCAGTTTTCAGTTGGATAACTTTCATCATCAAGATGGTGAAGGATACCCTCCTGTCACAAGGCTCCCTGCCCAAACCCATGGGATAGCAATCCCAAAACAGTTTAATAAACATTTCTGAACCCAAAACCAATATCTAACTCTGAGTGGCCACTGCCAGCATGTGCATGACCGTGGACACGGCTATTCGAATAGATTTAACTCTGCAGAGGTTGTGCACTTTACCCACATGACATGAATACTCTAGTTTATTCGGCATCCGTCGATGCCACCTCTCACTACCAAAGGTAAGAGGTCTAGAGTTCATGACAAAGCCTTTAAAATGCATTGTTCCACCACGACCTTTCCTTGCTAAGGTTTCGCCTCCTTTGGATTCAACTCAGATCTCTGGGCCCTCTTGCACCAAGGGGAACATAGGTCATAAAAGACCACCGGCCATAGAGGACCACCCACTCCTCCAACTGGATTAATCATGTGGAAGTTCTGCAATTTACTTAGCTAGGTCCCACGCCCATCTTGAGACATGTGGTTGCACGGTTTGGCATAGCCCATCATAGGCCTAGCATTGGCGGCTCAAAGACTGGTCCTCAACTGACTTGGGCGACAAACACATACCCCTGGACCTCCACCTTTGCCAGGATAGAGTCCGTGCATAGACATTGCACCAACCAAGCAAACCAATTCGCCCAAGTCCAAATCCATTTTCATTTCCTTTGCTTCCCCAGCAATATTTTCATACCCCCATGACATCCCCATGCCATGGTCAAACATTTTAAACAATAGTTGGTCATGAAGGTAAAGATTTCCCCAAATCAAGTGCTTTTGGTCTAAGCAGGACTAAGCATATGGTTTCACAATTGCTCTGGTTCACACTAATGTATAATCCGTGTTTTGTCTATGGTGACAACAGATTGGGTTCAATGTCAAGTTGGCCATATGAAGGAATTAGGCATAACTATGTGTTTAAAGACAGTATTGAAATAACTTGGTAGAAATAAGCATGCATTACACTTTGAAATTGAACATAAATAATTTGAGAAACTGGGTGCAATATGATCAAGAGTGTAACTTGCCTCTTGCTTGACAACAAGAATCTACTTTCACACACGCCTTTGGCTCTCGAACGCCAAGATCTACACGTATACAAAGCAAAGCAAATAAAGATCCAAATGAAATCCGAATGAACTGAGCAAGAAGTAAATAGCAGAGGATGATACTAAAAGGAAATAAACAGAGAAGATTCTTGGAGGAGGTCTGAAAGGTGAAGGGCTCGGGCTCCAGGGGGGGTCCGAACCAGAGGGCTTGGAGAGCTCCCTGAAACAGAGAGCTGAGAGCAGAGGCCGAAATGAAGAACAGGGAGGCAGTGGGTGCCCCGATGCTCTATTTAAAAGAGGAGAAAGAATGGAAGCATAATAAAAAGAAGGTGACCGAATTCAGTGTATTGGTACAAAGGCAAACTACCCCAAGGTACTAGAAAGGATAAAGAAAGCAAGGGATGTGACAGAAAGTAGAAAAGAGGACAAGGGTAGATGGCGACATTTAATGTGACTCATCCCACATCCAATGCACTTAAGAGCCAAGGAGACCACCAAAGGGTGAACAGCTTGGTCAAAGGGGACGATCCAAGGAGGAGGTCTGCGAGGAGATCCACAGAGGAGGTCCACGGAGGAGGTCCCGATGATAGACAGGAGGTCTTTGAGGACAAAAGGTCCTAAAGGCCACAAGGAGGTCTAAGGACATGAGGTGCAAAAGACAATAAGGGTCTAAACCACAAAAGTCTAAACACAAAAGGAGGTCCAGCACTATAAGGGTCTCGAACACCCTAGAGAAGTTTGAACCTAAAGGAGGTCCAAAACTCAACAGGAGGTCCTGACATGGGGAGGTCTGATTGTTGAGATCTCTACAAGGAGGTTCGAGGCGGTTGGGATCCGATAAGGAGTCTGGACCCTTAGATTCAAATGAAAGGACGTCTGGACCGTCGATCGGACAAAGGGAGATCCAAAGGATTTGGAGGTCTTAAAGACTTCAAGGAGGTCTGGGACAGAGGTCCAAGACACACAATGGGGAGGTCCTATAGGCAGGAGGTCCAGACAGAGGTCCAAAAGACACACCCACGAGATGGTCCCGAGGACAGGACCCACAAAGGTCGGTCTGACGGTCGATCTCACAAGGAGGAGGTCGGACGGTCAAGATCAAAAAGCCGGAGAGGTCCCGACGATCAAGAAAATAAGCAAGGGAGATCTGAGCGGCTCAGAGATGATGATCAAAGGAGGTCTGAGCGGTTAGGATGAGGTCAAAGGACGTGGAGGTCTAACAGACACAACCAGAGGAGGTCCTTTGGACAGAAGTCCAACGACCTACTCACGGGAGGTCCAAGGTCAAGCTCAAATAGAAAGGTGGAGATCGATGGCTAGGACCTCACAGAGGAGATCCTAACGTCACGATCGGCAAGGAAAGGAGGTCCGCGTAAGCAAGGATACTGAGAGGAATTAGAGCCCTCGGATCTATTAGGACAAGATCAAAGCCGTTGGATTTGACAAGCATGAGGTCTGGGCCCTGGGATCTATCACGGAAGAGGTCGGGACCGCGAGATCCACCAGGGTGAGGTCTGAATCCGCGCGAGAGAGGTCCAGTGAACATAAGGGAGGTCCCAGAGAACACCAAGAGGTCCTGAAGGACAAAAAGGGTTCAAAGGGGGTGAGGTGAAATCGCTGATAGCGGTAGCACCGGACTTCATAAATGGTATGACCAGCGGTGGTCCTGACGGCTAAGACCCCAAAGGAAGATCTTTAACGGTCAAGATTGGTCTAGGAGGTTCTCAGCAAGTGAGATCAACTCATGAGAGGTCTCAACGGCTGGGATGAAATCAAGGGAGCTTTAACGATTAAGATCAAGGCGAAGGGGAGGTCCTGAGGATTAAGATTAGGACAAAGAGTTCCCGAATGGTTCAGATCCACGCATGGGAGGTCTGAACGGAGGAGATCCAAAGGAATACAAGGAGGTCTCAACTGATAAGAGGTCTGGGCATAAGAGAGTGCCCAGGCAACAAGGGGGTCTAGACTAAGAAGAGGTCTAGACAGGAAAGGAGGTCTGAATCAAAGAGATTCAAACCAACAAAGAGATCTAAAGTGATCCAAACCAAAGGGGAAGGTCTGGCTAGATCAACCCAGAGGGAGGTCTGGGCATAAGAATATGCCCAATCGAAGAATGTGGTCTAGGATCAAAGAGATCCGGACATCAAAGAGGTCAAGACAAGGAAGAGGTCCGAACCACGTGAGGGGTCCCAGTGGTAAGGAAGTGCAGGCACACAAAGGGCTAGAACACAAGGAAAGTCTAGACCTAGGGGGTGCCCAAACACAAGAGAAATGTCAAATCAAGAAGGATTGTCTAGTCCTCAAAGGAGGTCTAGATACAAGGAAAAATCTAAACCTCGGAGGAGGTTTAAACTACAAAAAGAGAGATTAAGAGAGAGGTCCCACCCAAAGGTGGTGCGGACCCAAGAGGTAGACTAGAAAAAGGGTCTCAATAGAGATTTCGGGGAGAGGAAAGACCCAAAAGACAAGGAGGATGACCACAACGGAGGTCAAACAAGAGGGACGATCCGGACATATAAGAATGTCCAAATATAGGATAGAGGAAAGGAAAAGACGAGAGATAGCTCTAGAGAGCTAGAGCAACACCAAAAGAACTAAGCTTTGGATTTAGTTGAAGTTTAGTTTAGTCATTTTAAACTCTTCAAATTCTGAAATTCTCAGGTTAAGCTTTGAATTCTCATCAAAACCAAATGGTTCTTTTTATTTTGAAAATTTTCAAAAAGGCTCTGAAAATCAGGGTGTTACAGGAGGTCTGCCAAGACCCCCCCAGGAGATTTTCAAGACCTCCTGGAGGTCAAGGTCTGCCAAGACCTCCCAGGAGATCTTTAAGACCTCCTGGAGGTCTTGGCCTCTGTGCACTGAGCCAGTCCTAGGAACCCAAGCTAGCTTGCACAAGCAAACAATGGTGTGATCAAATCCATACAACAACTGAGAAGAAGCAAGAGAGAACTTAACATATATTAATTAACGACCTTTCGGTCAAGCTTCTTACAGGGGGTTTGCCACTAGGGCTTACAAAAAGAGCACCTACAGCAAACACAAAAGCCACACGAGGTCAACCGATCGGCCCACAAAGCTACTAGAGTGAAGGGCGCCCCTAGGTCACATGGTCTCCAAAGACCTCTTCTTCACTGAGCTTTGAGCTCCCTGGAACTTCTTTGAGCTGCTGATTAAAATAGAGGGCACAAACCATGAATACTTTTGAATGTACTCAGCAAGCCGTGGGGAAAAGCATGCAATAATTACTCATGAAGGGCTTGCCAAAAGAGAGTTGTATGGTTAGTTGCAATAAGCAAAGTTTGACAGTAAATACATAGGTAGATTGCAAGGCTCAAGTTGAAAGCATATTACATAAATACATTTGTTTGAAAGGAGGGAGTGAGCACCAGCTCACTCCCAAAGCCACTTGGGGGAGGTCTGGTCGCACCCACGACCAGGACCTCTCCCAAGACCACTCTGGAGCACCAACTCCAGAGCTCCCAAGACCACTCATGGGAGGTCTGGTCGCACCCACGACCAAGACCTCAACCACGACTGCTCTGGAGCACCCACTCCAGAGCTGCCACGCCCTGTCCCTGGACCTCATCTCGAGCTAACCATGACCCCTTTAAAGCTGGCTAAGGTCTCTTCGAGGCAAAGCAATGACCTCTCGCAGAAGCGCCCAGGGACACAATTTTATAAAAAATCTACCCTTTTGCACCACTTCTCTAGGAGATGTCCATAACCAAGGACTTGGCTATTCGAATAGATTTTACGCTCTGCAGAGGTGTACAACTTTACCCACAATTCACGATCTCTCTAGCGGGACGGGTTCCCGAGAAGACCCTTGCTCACTTCTGAAGGTGAGCAGTCTAGAGAGTGTGACAAGGCCTTTACAAAGCTTTGATCTAGCTCGGGGCTGCCCGCTAAGGTTTCGCTTCCGGTTGGGTTGCAAATGCCATCGAATTCGTGCCCCCTCTTACGCCGTGCGATACAACTCGCTCAACCAAACAACACCCAGCCATCTCATTGCTAATTATTCGGCCCAGGCCATCCCCATAAAATGGCCTTGTGGTTGCACGGATTACCCGGATCCACAGACACAAAGTTAAGTCCTTAAATGCTGCTCAGGCAAGACTTCCACAACCCAAAGTGCACAGCACCCACTACTCACTTCCTGCCTTCTTGCCCAAGCATAAAACAATTTTGTGATTAACCCTGCCAAAAGACCACCCAGTCTTGGCACAACCAAATTTTAACAAAGTGGCCTCGCACCACAATCAACACAGCTATGGCCTCAGCACCACAGTTGCTTAATAATGGCACCAACCACAGTTCCATTAGTCAAGATTATTAATTGATGGGGCATGATTCATAAGACCCACGGTTCTACAGCAAGGCTAAGCATAAACTTACGATCCCATGTTGGCAATATCAAGCAATACCAACTAAAATACCCAATCTAAGGTGTTCAAGGTGATCATGACAATATGTCGGGTTCAAGTGTCCAAGGAGGCATAATGTCAAGTAGAGGAATAGCTACTGCCCAAACTAGTTCTAGAAAAAATAGCCATGCAAGTTTAACAAATCAAAATACTTTTGTAAAATGGGATCAAGATGATCAAAGGATCCCACGACTTGCCCCTGTTGATGAGCAAAGCTTCGGTAGTGGTAGCCTAATCCACGAGCTCCTCAGCAACAGCCGAAATCTACACGTGCACAAAGAAAACCAAATAACAAAGAAACTCCAAGAAATCAAAAGAACTACTTAAAGCCAAAAGAGAGGAGGTCCACTAAGGAGGGGAGGTCCGAGAGGGAGGTCCAACAAACGGGAGGTCCAAACCCAAGGAGGTCCGAACCAGGGGAGCTTGGAGAGCTCACCAGAATCGAAAGAGTTAGGAGTAGAGGTTGAAATGAAGAACAAGGAGAAAACGGTCGCCCTGGTGCTCTATTTCAAGGAGAAGAAGAATAAGAGCACTACAAAAAGGGGGTGACCAAGTTCAAGGTATTAGGACAAGGCACACTGCCAGATGGTATGAAAAGGATTAGATTATATATAAAAAAGAAGACAAAAAGTAGAAAAGATTGCAATGGAAGGTGACAGCATTTAATGTGACTTAACCCACATCAAATGCGCTTAAGAGCTTGGGGTGGAAGAACTGAGAAAGGAATAGGATTGATAGGAGGGCCAGTCAAAAGGGTGAACAGACCAGTCAAGGGGGATGGTCCAAGGAGGAGGTTCAAAGAGGAGATCCTGCGAGGAGGTCCTGCGAGGGGGTCCAAAGGGGAGGTCTTATCTAGCAAGGAGGTCTAACCACAAATGGGAGGTCCAAACACACAAGAGGGAGGTCTGAACCTAAAAGAGGTCCAAACACACAAGAGGGAGGTCTGAATCTAAAGGAGGTCCAAACACACAAGAGGGAGGTCTGAACCTAAAGGAGGTCCAAACACACAACAGGGAGATCCGAGAGGACAAGGAGGCCCAAAGGACAGGGGGGTCCTGCGGGGGAGGAGGTCCTGAGGACAAAGGAAAAAGGTCTCGAGGAGATCCTGAAGACAAGGAAGTTTAGAGGAGGTCCTGAAGACAACCAGGGAGGTCTGAGGACAGGAGGTCCTAAGACAGATCGAGGAGGTGGTCCTTGCAAAACAGCCAGGAAGAGATCCTGGGGACAAAAGAAAAGCGTGCAGCAAAGCAGGGCCGTCCGATCAAGATCGGATGGCTTGGATAGTACGCGCCTATGCGAAGAGAGAGAAAAGGGAGTTGACTAGAGGCGCGGTTCAAAGGAGGACGAGGATATCAGAACCAAGGCGAGTCTCCCCGACCGCGAGATCTACAAGGGAGGCCACAGACGGTTAAGATCTCACAAGGAGGTCCTAGCAGTCGAGATTGAAAGCAAGGGGAGGTCCTGACGGTTAGATCTCTCAAAGGAGATCCCAACGGTCAAGATCTGAACAAGAGGAGGTCCTGATGGCTAAGATCTCCAAGGGGAGGTCTGAACAGTTAAGATCTCCAAAGGGAGGTCCTAACAATCGAGATCTAACAAGGGGAGGTCGAGCAGTTAATATCTCCAAAGGAGGTCCTAGCAGTCGATCTAATAAGGGGAGGTCTCGAACCGTTAAGATCTCTAAAGGGGAGGTCCGCAGAAACAAGGATACGCGGGGAAAGCTAGGGCCGTCAGATCAAGATCAGACGGAGCAAAGCAAAGGGGTCGTTCGGACCGAGCGAACGCTCTAACTAGACAAAGCCGTCCGATGCAGATCGGAGGGTACAGAAAGGATGGGACGTTTAGACCGGCTGAACGTGCCAACAAGATCGGGCCATCTAATAAGCATCGAACGGTCCTTAGGCGATGAAGGCAAAACTCGAGCGGTACGACCGCAAGAGCCAGCGGTGGGTCCAAGCGCTAGGGAGGTCTAGACCTAAGGAGGTCTGGGCCTTCAGATCCAAACAAAGGGGAGGTCTGGATCCTTAGATCAAACAAAGGAGAGGTCTGGACCCTTAGATCCAAACTGAGAAGAGGTTTAAACCTCAAAAGAGATTTAACACAACAAAGGAGGTCTAAATTAGAGGAGAGGGAGAGATCCAAGCTCAGAGGAGGTCCAAAGAACTCAAAGGAGGTCCTATGAACACAGAGGAGGTCCAGAGGACACAAAGGAGGTCCTATGAACGCAGAGGAGGTCCAGAAGACACGAAGGCAAACCAAATAAACAAAGAGGGAGGTCCAAGGGACACATGGGGGTCCGATTGGACGTAGGGAGATCAAAGGGAGCTCCTTATGGGCATAGGGAGGTCCAAAAGGACTCAGGGACGCCCAATGAACTCAGGGAGTTCAAATGAACGTTGAGAGGTCCACGGGGAGGTCCAAACAGAGGAAGAGGTCTAGATCAAGGAGATCTAGACAGAGATAAAGGTTTAGATCGAGGGGGGGGGTCTAAACACAAAAGAGGTTCAAACCAACAAAAGGGAGGTCTGAACTAAAGGAAGTCCAAACAAAAGATTACAAGAAGAGGTCCAAAGAACCAATGAGGTTGAACCTACAAGGAGGTCCAGCTGAAGGGAGGTCTGGACCCTCAGATCCCAAAGAAGGAGTGGCCCGGATGAAAGGGAAAACCCAAGGAAGGATATCTCCAAAAGGGGGAGATCCGAGGTAAGAGATCCAAAGAGAGAAACTAAAGGAAGGTCCTGAGAGAAGAAGAAAAAGAAGAAGAGAAGGTCAAAAAGATAAGAGGGATCTGGACATCAGGAGATGTACAACAAAAGGAGGATATGGACATAGGGGAATGTCCAACAAGAGGAAGGTCTAGGGAAGGAGAGAGAGAGGCCTAGAGGAGGAGAAACTAGCTTGGAGGACAAACAAGGCAAACAGAGAAAAGCGGCTGAAAACCAAAGAACAACAATAACTCCAAAGCAACCAAAAGGGATTAATTGAAGTTTGATTAGTTCAGGTTAAATCTCCAAATTTCATAAATCTTCAAGTTAAACTTTGAACTCTCATCAAAACCCAATGGTTATTTTTATTTTGAAAGCTTTTCAAAACTATGGACAAACGAGATGTTACAATCCGCCAAAGAAAAGAATAGTCTCGCGAGGCCTTGTATAGTGCTATGATTTCTGAGTGGTTCATCGAAGTTGATACAAGACTTTGCTTAGACGATTTTCATGAAATTGCAGTTTCACTACATAGGAATACATAGCCTGTTTGCGACTTGACTGTATACGGATCCGACAGGTATTCGGCATCTGCACAACCATTCATAGTTAGGTCTTGGTTCTTTCTATAGAACAGACCAAGGTCTTTGCTTCCTTAGAGGTATCGGAAGATGTCTATTATTCCAAGCCAATTCCTTTTGGTAGGTTCTGCACTATACTTTGCTAATAGGTTCACGACAAACGCAACGTCCGGTCTAGTACAATTTGCTAAATACATGAGTGCTCCTACCGCACTCAAGTACGGGAATTCCGGTCTCAGGACTTCCTCCCCCTCTTCTCTAGGTCTGTACGGATCCTTGTCTTGCTGTAAGGATCTTCCGACCATTGGCACTTCCGAAGGGTATCTCTTTTCAAAGCCGAACCTTTCTAACACCTTTTGAGTGTAGGTTGACTGATGCACTAATATCCCTTCAGGGGTATGCTAAAGCTGCAAGCCTAAACAATATTTAGTTTTACCCAAATCTTTCATTTCGAACTCTGACTCCAGGTAAGAGCTTGCTTTCTTAATATCTTTCAGAGTCCCGATGATATTCAGATCATCTACATACGCTGAGATTATACAAAATCTATCCTAGGATTATCATATAAATACACAGGGACAATCCTCTTTGTTCGTGTAGCCTTTCTTGCATAGAAAGTCACTTAGGCGATTATACCACATCCTACCTGATTGCTTAAGTCCGTACAGTGACTTTCTGAGTTGCACACTATACAGATTTATATTTGCTCTGTCTTGGTTCGGGGCAGGGATACCTTCAGGTACCTTCATATAAATGTCTGAATCCAAGTTTCCATAAAGGTATGCAGTTACCACATCCATCAATTTCATTTCTAAATTCAAGTTTACTGCCATTGAGATTAAGTATCTAAAGGTAGTTCCGTCCATGGCTGGGGAATAGGTTTCTTCATAATCAACTACTAGACGTTGAGTGAAACCTTGTGCAACGAGCCTTGCTTTATATCTTATAACTTCATTATTTTCATTTCTCTTTCGAACAAATACACACTTATGCCCTACGGGGTGCACATGGGGAGGCATGCGGCTTACAGGCCCAAACACCTCTCTTTTATTCAGAGATAATAATTCAGTTGCTACTGCCTTCTTCCAATCTTTCCAATCTGATCTTTTCTTACATTCAGCGAGCGATACAGGCTCTGGATCAAGATCGATGATTGTGGCAATTTTCTTTGTAAAGTAAATATCGACATTGGATGTTGTCTTATTCATAGATTCTCCCGTGGTCACATAATTTATAGCTATTTCTTCATGGGGTGATTCTTCTAATACTTCTACTTGCCCACCACTACTTCTATTTACGGGGGCAAGTCCCTTTAGTTTTTCAGCTCCGATGTGTGCGCACACATCCATGCTGATATCTCCCTCCGTGGGAATGTTCAAATCCGGTATGTCTTTTTCTAAAGGTTCCATACTGGTGCTAGGTCTCAACTGGCCCCCCTTCTGGTTCTGGGGAACTTCAGTGATTGGCTGTGTCAAGTCCTTCTTATCGTTTTACGCCAAGCGTCTCCGATTACTTGGGATTCGAGGGATCGGAGTTCTCGTCCTTTTATTCTGATGCCTCTAGACGGGATTAGGGGTACCTTCAATTTTCTTTGTTATTTCAACCCTCTCCGGTGCATTACGTGCAGGCACATGCGATTTAGTCATGCTCTTCAAATCACTAAAGTGGTCAGACAGTTGATTCGCTAATGCTTGCAAATCAATTATCTTCTGGACTTCTCTATTTGCTTCAGGTCATGTGCATGGATTCACATGGCTTGCCACGTTATTTCCCGATATTTTTCATCAAGAGGTTGATTTCCTACCCCTAATGATGGAAAACTATCATCATCAAATATGCTATCAGCGAAGCGAACTGTATGCAAATCTCTAGTCATGTGGTCCAAATACTTGATTATGGATGCTGTCTCATAACCAACGTATATCCCAGATTTTTGGAGAGAGCCCATTGCAGTTCGCTGCGGTGGTGGTACAAGTACATAAACCTTACAACCAAATCTACGAAGATGAGAAATTTTCGGTGCTGACCCTTGCGCTAGTTGCATAGGTGAATGGATGTTATATGTCGATGGTCTAAAATTGATGAAAGTTGTTGCGTGCAGGACTGCGTGTCTCCAACATGTAGTTGGTAAATTATAATTTTGTAAAAGCGGTCAAGCAATAAATTTAATTATTTTAATTAGTGCATCTGCTAGTCCATTCTAGATGTAGACATGTGGTACAGAATGCTCAACGGTAATTCCCATTGTCATGCAATAATCATCAAATACCTTTGAAGTAAATTCTCCGGCGTTGTCCATTATGATCAAGGAAATTATTTTTAATTTTAATTATCTGCGAGATCAGCTTTGCAAAAGCGTGGTTTCTCATAGACAACAAACATACGTGCGACCATTTCGAGGAAGTATCGATGAGCACCATAAAGTACCTAAATGACCCTGACAGGGGTTGTATAGGACATCAAATGTCTCCCTAGATATGGTCTAGGAATATAGGGATTTCATCATTCACTTTTAGAGCAGAAATTTGAAAAATTCTTTATATTGATATTATGTCTATGAGAATTGTTAATTATATTTGTAACACCCTAGCTATGTGGAAGCCAAGATATTATCTAAAGCCTAACACTAAGCAAAATTATGTAATAATTTCAACAATCTTTCAACTAAATACATATAAAGATCAACATCTAATAGAACGAATATAAGAATTTAATCTGAATTCAAAAACTTATCACAAACTCTAAATATCCAAGCATATTGAGTCCAATAAGATAAACCTATCAATAAACTATTCAAAGATCTCAAGCAGGTATTAAATCAACCATAACATAAGGAAGGATACCATCAACCATCAACCTCCATTTATTACAATCCAATATTTAATGAATGAAAGGTAAGGACAAGTTCATATAATTAAAAGTGAAGTATGTGAATAAAAGAAGTGATCCATGTGACTAATTCCTCACATGCATGATGTCTTCAATGTTTACCTAAAACAAATAAACACTACAAGAATAAGTCCACGACTCAGCAAGAACAACAGAACAATATGAACAATTCTGAATAAAAACATAACGTTCACATAATAGAATACGAATGTAGAATTGATGAATAAGAACATAACATCACATAATAGAATTCGAATGTAGAATGGCAGAAATCATATGAATGAATGAAATGCATGATCTTCTCTTCTGCTTAAACTGGTATAGCCAGTGAACACTCGTCAGTGTTCACTCAGGCCCGCATTATCCAAAATACGGGGATCCAAGACCCGTATGAAGAATGTTTCATAACGGGGATCCAATTTGCCCACATTGGAATGGTAGGTCTTACATGCCTATACTGGAATTGATGGGTCTTTACATCCCACTCCCGTGGGTGAATCATGAACAATGTATAAATGAATGAATAAATGAATTTGTAAGACGAAAACTCAAGAAGCATGTATTCTAACAACCATAGTACCCAGTCATGGCATGAACATAAAACACTATGAACACACAACAGCAATACATTACACAATGTACTTGCCCATATTGGATTGATGGGACTTCACTACCCACTACCGTGGTGAACATGAAAGAAGGAACAAATGAATATATTGATCGTAAACATATTATCGAAGAATCATGGTATATCAATTATGAAGGGAAACAAGAAATATCGAAATTACCCATTGCATATTCATCAATCAAGTGGTGCAAACAACAATCAAGACAATTCAATTGTACTTGCTTTTTGAACTGCGATGCGTTAAGAGGTAAGGACGAAGCCACTAATCTCGAACCCTCTCCTCCTACACAATTGAATTACACAAATAAGAACAACATGAACATGACATTACTCGCAATGCTTAATCTCATCTTTCTCAACCCAAGGTTCATACAATTGTTCTATTCAATTTAGACGACAGTCTAACAGGAGACTATACTGGACAGCGGTATTAAAACCTTCATAACGTTTGCTTTGAAACTTGACAATGAGTGATCTTAGACTCTCTGGAAAGATAATGAAATCCTCTACAATAACCTAGCTGGCGAGCCTTTCTAATTCGCCAACTTCGTGTCTAATTATCGATGAAAGTCTAAACCATAAACCGCTCTAATGTAATTAAACAAAGAAAGAGTAAATAATTCATAACTTTTGATTGGCTTAATCAAATTTCAATATTTTTAACAATCTGGAAATCTTATCAAAATTTGTACAACAATCTAGTTGGGTAGAAACCCTGAATCAACCCTTAACATGATCTTAATTACTGAACAAGATGACTGCTCAAGATTGTCAGGCTTTCTGGACAGTATCAAAGAAATTGACGTAACGTTTAAACCACAACTCAGAATTGTGTCATATTTGAACCTATGGAAAGCTGAAGACATTCCCTACAACTCTCTAGGATATGAAATCCTCTAATTTGGTCTTTAAATACATGAAAACAGATGCACAAGAATAGACAGAATTATGGAATTAACGCAGCAGGACGCAGATCCACTAATCATAGCAAATTATGAATCTAAATCATCCAAAATAGTGAGGAACTCAAATCGTTACCCTTGAAGACCCACAAGGAATCGCTGATCAAGCCCCACGAAGAAACTCTCCTCTTCTCCTCCTTCCTTCCCTCCTTTCCCCTCTTCTTCCTCATTCTTGCAGCTGGCCAAAAGCAGGGAAACCTCCGGGAGATGGCAGCAATGGAGGGATCGTCTTGAGAGGTGGAGGTGGAGGCGCCAAGGGAGGGAGAGGGAAGGGGGTGGCGACTGCCAAGGTGAAGGGGTGGGGGGAAAATTCGGCCAAGGGGGCGGCTAGGGTTGATGGGGGGTGGTGCCCCCCTTTTTTTTGTTCACTAAGGCCGGCCCATTAGTGGGCTTTTGCACAATGGGCCGAGAGCCCAAGGTCCAAACGCTCTAAGAACATCTGAATTTTGATCTTAAATCCATCTCTAAACTTTGTTGCATTCGAATTTGAATAAATTTTACTCTCCTGAATGTTATTCTCTCTAATTGAAATTCAGGGTATTACAATATGTTTCATCATCCTAAGACCTGGGTGGCCTAATCTATCATGCTAGAGATAGAAAAATTCAGAGCTTCTAAATACAGTTTTCAGGATAGTATAGGCTGCAGGTGCTTTAATATTAGTGTAGTATAGCACAGTTTTATATGAAGGAAGTCGTTCTAATACTATTTTCCCACTTTCTTCACGTTTTGTAATGAGCAGGTATTTCTTACCATACTCTTCTTCAGTCTCTACGTAGAAACCGTTAGCGCGAATATCCTTAAAAGTTAGGAGAGTTCTAGTCGATTCTAGGTACAACAAGGCCTTTTCAACGACCAAAGTTGTGCCCATCAGGAGTATAATTGTGGCTCTTCCTGAGCCTATTATACAAGTATCGCTGCCTGCGATTGTCATGAGACTACCAGTATTCTTGCTGGTCAACTAAAAAAATTATGTCTCTCTTAAGATGGTATTCGTTGTCCCGCTATCTGCTAAGCAAACTTCCTCCATAGGGCGCCACACGCGTTCTGATATAAAGTATTTATTAATATAAGGTAGGAAGCAATCCACACCTAAACAAAATACTCCAAAACAGAACATAACTTGCTATTATAAATACGGAAAAAATTAAGCCTTGCAGGACTCATAATAAGAATTTAAAGTTTTTGCTCTTCTAGAGCTTACAACCATTATCCAATAATTCAATATTCCATCACAACTATAAACTGCAAATGACTATAAAAATATCTAAGTGCAATGCGTGAACTAGGTCGAATCAGCGAAGTACGAAGAAACTTCTGCATGAATCTGCTCCATGGCGATCTTCTCCTCTTGGGCAACTACGGTTGCGGCCGCTGCGATGTCCAAAGGAGGGGGGTGGAGGCTGCTATAGGGCTGTCCACATCCATGAGTTCAACTAATGGCTGTGGATCCTCTACGCCTGTAATGGCGAGGTGTGCCTCATTTTGTCCTTTACCCTTCTTCTTAGACTGGAAAGCATCAATGATGTACTGCGGCTCATGGCAAACCTGTGACCAATGCCCCCATGTGCCACATTTGTAACATCCTTGGTTCTGCTGGCCATAGGGCTTATCATCGTGCTTCTTTTGTCCGCCCTTCTTGGCTTGAGCATTTGGCTTGGCCTTACGACCCATGACCTTACCCTTCTTGCCTCTTTTCTTTGAGTGAGTATTCCTCACCTTGTAGCTGCTAGTATTGGCTTCATGGCCAATATTGCTACTAGACGGCTGTGAGATGTAGTTCTTCCTTAGAACATCATGTTGAGCTTTCGCAACTTGCATTATGTCAATCAGTTCAGCATACTCCTTGTAGTCATCTTGACGATAGTTGCGTACGGATTGCACTGCATTCGGGTGAAAGGTAGAGAGATTCTTCTCAATCTTCTTCTCATCCATGGTTACCTTACCATAGAATTGAAGACTTGTACAAATTCTGTGCAAGGCAGAATTGTACTCCCCAACGGTCTTGCAGTCGGGTCCATTCATGCTATGCTCGAGGAAGAATGGTGTAATTCAGCTTCTCGAACCGCTTCTTTAGTGCGGTCCATAAAGCTAGTGCGTTCTTCTCCGCCATATATTCATTCTTAAGCATTAGACAGAGATGTGTATGAGGAAGTGAAGTGCCTGATCATTTTTCTCATGGAGTGGCATCCTTCGAGGTGCCAAATCCGATAGCAGCACAGAGCTTCTTGGCCCCAAGTACGATCTCGTCATCGGAGAACCAAGTCTATTAGAAATAATATTGTTTTATTATTATTTTTGATTAGTTTCCATTTCCGGTTTCCCATTTAGGTGTCGTATCCGAGTGGAACTCGGCTATGTGCGTGAGTCGGCTTCGGCCTAGGGAGTTGCATAAGTGTATAAAAGGCTGAGGCCTAGTACATGTGTGGTGAAGTGTAGAGAGAAGAAATAAAAAATACAAAAAGAGGAGCAGTGCTCCTGACCAAATCGTTCGGTTGTCTCGGTGTTGTTTTTATCTCCCAGCAGGAAAGAAGCTCCTGGAGGGGTGTAGCCTTTTGCTAGTAGGTGCAGCTCGTAAAGAAAAGTCATCAAGGCATAGGGGTGTTGTTGCTATCACATGAATCAAAAGAAGGGCAGATAAGCTGTTTTGTTACAGGAACAAGGGTGCTCAAGCCATCATTTTTAGCCGGTCGCATCAAGGAGATAAGCTAAAAAGGGCAGTGGGTCCCACGGCTAAAGTGATTGCATTTCTGAAGGTTTCTCCGAACGTCAAGGCGGGGACCGATGAATCGGCCAAAGCGAGTCTGCTTCGAGCTGTTCCAACATTTGGTATCGAGCTAGGCTTCACGACTATGGCGAGATCAATTATCAAGAAGGACCGCAGCCTAAAAGAAGAAGCGCTACAAGAGAGTCGCTATCAAAAGGAAAATTCATATCAAAAGGAGTTTCTATACCAATTCAGTACCCGTTACTTAATGATACTAATTATGGATTATGGGTTGTAAAGATGAAGATTATCCTACATGCTCTTGGTGTATGGGCGGCAATAGAAGGAGAGACTCTAGTCGAAGAAGAAAAAGATGAGGGCGCTTTGGTTAGAATCTCTCAAGCTGTGCTAGATAATGTAATGATGGCAATTGCAGACAAAGAATAAGCAAAGGAAGCATACGAGGCTATCCGGGATATGCGAGTTGGCGAAGATCATCTTAAGAAGGCAAGGGTACAAGTGTTGAAACGGCAATTTGATCGTTTGATCATGTAGGATTCCGAAAGTATTATTGAATTCTCCCAGAAGCTCACTAGCATGGTGGGTGAAATCTGTTCCCTTGGGACAGAACTAAAGGACACAGTCGTTGTGGATAAATTGTTTAGTGCCGCTCCCGATAAATTCCTTCCAATAATCGGCATAATTGAACAATAGGAAGATGTGTCATCTATGTCCCTAACTGAGGCACTAGGGCGTCTACAAGCATTCGAAGAAAGTTTAAAGGGGTGAACATTTTTTACTATCTCGTTCTCAATGGGAGGCAATGTCTACTCAAGCCAAGAAGTCTAGTGATAGCCAAGGCGGCAGAGGAGGACATGGAGACTGGGCTGGGTAAGGCGGTAGTGACAGATCATGTGATAAGTCACATGTCAAGTGTTTTAAATGTGAAGAATTCGGTCACTACGCGTTGGAGTGTCGTAGCCACATAAAGTGCTTCAATTGCGACAAGTATGGACACTACGCCTCAGATTGCCAAAATAAGAAGAAGATCGAGGAGGTAAACCTCAACCGAGTCTGTGAAAACAACGACGATCCTACCCTACTTCTCTCCTTATGTGTCAAAGAAGCGCCGGTCATGGTGATGTTGAACGAGGAGGATGTAGTTTCTAAACTACGCACGGAGGGAGGCAACCACGATCATACCGATCTGTGGTACTTGGACAATGGAGCAAGCAATCACATGACAGGAGATCGCTCTATGTTCCATGAGCTTGACGAGAAGATTTCAGGCAAAATCAATTTTGGCGACAGCTCCACGGTACAGATAAAAGACAAAGGTACAATGTTGTTACAATACAAGAACGACGATCAGAAGATGCTGACTGAAATTTATTTTATACCAAGTTTGTGCAACAACATACTCAGTCTTGGGGAGTTGGCGGAAGAAGGGCATAGGGTGGTGCTGTAAGATGAGTTCTTGCGTGTCTATGACAAGAACAAAGATCTATTGATGAAGGTGAAAAGATCCTTGAACCGGTTGTACAAAATTTTTCTAAAAACTTGTAAACCGGTTTGTGTGAAGGACAGTCTGGAGGAGCCAGAGTGGAACTCAGATATCGAACCAGAACATGATGTGACCCAGGAGTGGCATGCAGTTGGCGCAAGAGGAGCAGCACACAGAGCCTCAAGAGGTCTAGACATCACGCAACAAGGCGCACAAGGTGCTTTAGGGGGCAGCGAATCCCACGCGCATGCAACGGACGAAGGGATCAGCGGCTCCGCAGGAGGAAGAGGCGGTGTAGCCTCAGTTAAGATGTACGCGGGGAAGTGGGTAGACTTGGTCCAAGAGAGGGGAGCGAGAGGCTTAGGTATTGGAGAAACCCAGGCGGTCGTGGGAGTAGGTGCTCTAGCCCAGGCAGGCATGCAAGGAAGGGCGAGTTTAGTCCAGGTGTGAGACGCGGCAAGCGTTGGTTTGTGCATGGCTCAGGATGGAGCAAGCCCAAGCGGTAGGGCGGTATCGGCCCAGGGAGGAACGGCGCCCGGGAGTGCAGGTAAAAGAGGTAGACTTGAAAGTTCAAGAAACGAGAGAAAAGTTTGGCGTGATCAAAGTGAAGAAACAAGTTTAAGGGGGTGATTGTCAGAAATAATAGAAACAAGATTAAGGGGGCGATTGTTAGAAATAATCTTGTTTTACATTTTTGATTAGTTTCTGTTTCCGGTTTCCTATTTAGGTGTCATATCTGAGTGGAACTCAGCTGTGTGCGTGAGTCGGCTTCGGCCTAGGGAGTTGCATAAGTGTATAAAAGGATGAGGCCTAGTACATGTGTGGTGAAGTGTAGAGAGAAGAAATACAAAATACAAAAAGAGGAGCAGTGCTCCCGACCAAATTGTTCAGTTGTCTCGATGTTGTTTTTATCTCCCAGTAGGAAAGAAGCTCTTGGAGGGGCGTAGCCTTTTGCTAGTAGGTGCAGCTCGTAAAGAAAAGTCATCAAGGCATAGGGGTGCTGTTGCTATCACGTGAATCAAAAGAAGGGCAGAGAAGCTGTTTTGTTACAGGAACCAGGGTGCTCAATCCATCGTTTTTAGCCGGTCGCATCAAGGAGAAGCTAAAAAGGGCAACGGGTCCCATGGCTAAAGCGATTGTATTTCTAAAGGTTTCTCTGGAACATCGGTGTAGAGACCAGTGAATCGGTTTTGCCAAGTGGAGTCTGCTCGAGCTGTGCCACAAAGATCAAACTCTCCTCAAAGCACTTGGAAAAACCTCAATCACCTTTGCAAGATGATTTTAATGCTCTTAAAGAGTGGATGAACTAGTAAAGGGCTTGTCGGTGTTTTAGAACCGATCTTACCTAAAGATTGTTTGATTCGGGGGGTCTCCTAGAATGGAATCATGCAGAGAGATTGACACGGTATTTTTATATGAGTTCGGGCCTTCTCCGAGAGAATAACAACCCTACTCTGTGTGTGTATGGTATTGAGTGTGTTTACATTATAATCGGGAGAAAAGACTAAGGCTATTACAGAAGATAGTGTCTAACTGTCTTCCTGATTGCTTGTTGTCTCCTCCGATCGCCCCTTTTTCCCTCTCTGACTGCTGCCTTTATATAGTCGTGAAGTAATAGCCGTGTTCCCCTAGTGAAGAGACGCCTTATCAAATCCAGTAACGGGCGCATGTTTGCAGTAATCATCGGAGTGGTAGACCCTTCACGCCGCCTGGTAGTTACTTGTCAGAGATAATGGGGTATTATGTGCTATTACTCAGATAGTAACAAGATTATGCCTTGATCGCTGGATTCCTTAATCAATTGGACCCACTCGTCAGAGGTTTTATTGATCATAAGGTAGTCGTGGTGACTTCGGTCATAGAAGAGTTTACGACTATGAGGTAGTCGAGAATAACTTATAATCGATAGTGATCGAGAAGAACTTACGACCATAAGGTAATCGTGAGCAAGACTTACGACTATGGGGGTGGTCGTGGAAGAACTTACGACCACCTGGTAGGCTTCTCCCTTGTAAATATAAGGGGTATACCTAGGGACCACATGACATCATATTTACCCATAATAAGAATTATAGATAAAAGATAAAATGAGGATTATTAGATCCTCGTCATCTAGCCCGCCAGCTTCAAGTAAAAATAACTTACTTGGTTAAGGAGTCGTAGATGGTCCTATAACCACGAGAAGATTGTGAAAATATGTTCGGAGGAAAAACTCTTCGACATTTGTACATTACTTTGACCAGAAATATACTTGGTCAATAAGATTGCTTGCGACTACCAGATAGTCGTAGAAAACTTTTTCGACCATGAAGTAGTCGTAGTATGGTGATCGGAAGTAAAACTTTTTCGATTGATATTTCATTTGGCCAGAAAGACTTGGCCAAGAAAGTAATTTTGCTTGAGGTGTAAAAACGAACCTGATTTTCTTGGGCAGACAAACTTAGAGAATCGCAACCGTCTCTTACATGTCTGTTTGTTGGGGCGGTTCCTGAAATGGTGGCAACCCTTGGATTTCCACCCTTTCAGCCCAAGCATACGGTTATAAATACTTACCGAGGGGTGAGACTTGGGTTTCTACTTTTCCCCAAATCGCTCCCACTATTCATCGAGTTCTTGCCTTCTCCGCCGTCAACCCAATCGTGCCTTCTCTTAAGACCTTCCTTAATCCAAAACCTCGCCTTGCTGAGAGAGATGGCCGGGACAGCTTCTGAGTGGGCTGAGTCGGAGATGGACGCGGTGAAGATTCAAGACTTGGTCGACGGCGGGAAGATTCCAGATAAGGTTCTTGTGAAATGGATTGCAGCGGTTGGACAGCATTGGCCGTCGGGGGAGATTGGGCAAATCCCCGTCTTTTAGGCATATTGTGAGTGTGGCCTTCGACTGCCTGCTCACCCCTTTCTCACACTCGTACTCGAGCACTTTGGGGTGGAATTAGTGAACCTTGGTCCTAATTCTATCACTATGCTAAGTGTATTTATGTATCTGTGTGAGGCATACCTAGGAATTCCAGCGGACCTCGAGCTCTTTCAATATTTCTATGGAATGGCTAGGGTGACAAAGGATTCATGGCATTCAAATAATTAAAGGAGGCGTAATGACAATAGGTAATAACTAAAGCCAAAATAATTTATATAAAAATAGCATGCAATTGTATAAAACAATATACTTTTGAAATCATAGGTTCAATATGATCAAAGGACTACAGCTTGCCTTGGAATAAATCCTGGGATTGATCTTGATATACTCCTCCTTGCTCAAAGCTTCCCGAAGTATCAATGTCTAATCGCAAACAAGCAAATAAATCAAATAAATAAATAATAGAGGCAAGACAAACTCCAAAAATTAAATAAAAATCTCAGATAGATATATCTTGAATTTAGATGAATTTAGGAATTTGAATAGACTCAATCGGAGTTCGGATGCAAAAGGTATGGACTTTTGAAGATCCACATGAAATGATAGAATCAGAATTCAGGATTAAAGGAATAGTTTCTCTGAAGGAAAAACAATTAATTGAGTCATGCTGACATCATCAATGATTTTCAGCTGAAAAGATAAAGAAAATCGATTATGACAAGTGGGGCCCACTGGTCATAGAGTTGGTGCATGGTGAACTGGATCCATGGACCGTTTGGATCGGGTGGGTTTGGATCTGCCACATGGGCTGATGACTGGATGATAACGGGGATGCCACATCAGCAAAAGGATGACATGGCGCATGAGTGGAGGGGTGAGGTGGATGCTGACTTGTCATGCCAAGGTGGCTGCCACATTATCACAGAGAGAAAACGAGAGGAGGACAGAGACACTACCGACGGCAATGGCACAAGGCGGCGAGGTAGTTCACGGGCGTGGCGACTTGGGCAATGGAGTGGCGCCTGGATGGACCCAAGGGAAACACCAGAACGACAAGGTCACAAGGAGCACCAAGGGAACCTCGGACTCGGAGTGGTCGGAGAACACTCAGAACAGCGGCCGGAAGAACTTGGCTGGCAACGAAGAAGATGGCCGGTGGCGGTGTACCTTGGTGACGGAGAAACGCTATGAAGGGTAAGGATCAAATGAGAATAGATGAAGGCTCAAGGTGACACGGATAGGGGCAGCAAAGCTCACCGGGACAGGTAGATCAGAACAGCCAGGCGGCAGCCGAGTTTGGTGCGAAGGTGTCGGCGATGAAGGAGTGATCCTCGGGCGATGGCGACCGCGTCACGGTGTAGAACGTTGCGCCGTGGTCCCAATGGAGAAGACGACACGGATGGGGAGGCACTGACGATGGCGAAATCCGACGGCGACCAACCTTTGGCGGGGCTCGGTCTTGGACAGATGGCGGCGCAACAGAGACAAATCTGAGGCGGCTACTTTAGGGCTTTGGTGGAGATGAGTGACGCAAAGAAATTGACGTGGAGGCGCTACTTTATATAGCACTGGATGAAGAGATTGAAACGGGAGAGCTGGCGGCCCTGCTCGCGTTCGGATGAAGGACTGAGGAGTCCCTAATGGCCACGGGAAGGAGATAACCATGTGCGCTTGGAGCCGGGACCACCGGGCAGGGAGGGAACCAAAAAGGAAAAGGGGTAGCTGGTGCTCGGTGGAAGCCGGAAAGAAAACGCAACGGCTGGCTTTGTTCGCCGTCTCGTGGCACAGAAGCAAGGAAGCGGCGGCCTGCTTCGGGTTCACGTGCTCCAGGGAAAAACGAAGGGAGGGATCTGGGCTTTTCACGTCCGTGAAAGGAAATTAGCGGCGGGCTGGTTGACTTGGTGCGGCTGGGCTGCAAAACGAGCGGGAGACAAGGCATGGTGGCCGGCTCGGTTGGCCTAGCGCACGGAGGAAAGCAAAGGAGTGATGGGCCAACTTTGGAAATAGAGATGGGCTTCGGCTGGGGATTTGGCCTAGGCCAAAATCTGAGATCTTAATAATTTTTCTTTTTTAGAAAATAGCAGAAAATCCCAAACGACAAATAGTAAATAGCAAATGCACTTAGAAAATTTCTAGAAAAATCTAGAAAATATATCCAAGCACATAAAATCCAAATAAAATAATTTTGATAATAGTTGATGTTGACATTAATCACATTAAATTGTTTTTGAACTCTGAAAATTCCAATTAAGCTTTTAACTTTACCAGGAAAATTCAAATGGTTATTTTTCTTTTAAAACTTCAAAACAGACCAAAATTTTGGGATGTTACAGAGCGACGCTAACATGCACGGCTACGATGACAACAGCAAAATGCTCCGCAGCAGTTCAAAGAAGCGAGTGCCCAAGCCTTTAGGGACTAATGCGAAGCTACCTGAGGGCAGAGAAGGAGCAGAGAAGGTCGGAGCAGCTCCGGCGACGTTGAACCGCACCAGTGTTGAGGACGACGACGTAGAGATGGCGGCCTGAGCGAAATGAGCGAGACTGGGTCATCACATTAGCTTCAAAAGGGCTCACAGAAGGTCCACGAGCGAGGAATTGAAGAGCCAAGGTGCTTACCGGCGTTGAGGAAGAAAGGGGTGCTCACGGTCGCAAGATCCAAACTTCAAAATTAAGCCGCTCCTGTAGAAGCAACCTAAAATCAAGTTAGGGGTTTTGACCACCGAGAGGAGAGGCCCAAAGCTGAGCAAAAAGATTGAGCGAAGAACCACAGGAACCCTAATGTCACCGAGGAGCTCAAGGTTCTACAATGGCGGCCAAGGGGTCCTCGGGTGGTTTGAGCTCAACAAGCAAAGAGGGCGCAAGCTAGAGCTGAGGGGTGTTTAAAGGAAGCCAAGGAAGAGCTTGAGGGGCTTAAATAGCCGGAGGAGCAAGGAGAGCAACGGCAACCCCCCTCCACGGTCAAGCCTGCCATGGACATGCCGAGCGCGATGGGAGCAGGTGAAGAGCAGAGGAAGGAGACTTCCGGGGGCGAAAGCACGATGTGCATTTAATGCTTAGAGCCATTGATGAGGACGTGGAGTGGACACGACGCTACACTGCCCACGCCAGCTCTGGCCATGGCGACCCGGTGCGGACGCGAAGGCGACCCGAGGAAGGAGACGACTCGTGGCGCAGGCCCACCCGTCAGCGGAAGAAACCGGCGCAGCTCAAGTCCAACAGTGACGAGTTGGTTGAGTTGGACCAACAGGCACGGGCGCGACGGCGACGGTTGGATCGAGATCCAACGGCTCGCACGCGATCGGGGTTGAGTCGCTTCGCGCAAACGTGGATCGCCCGATGAAGATCCAACGCCCACAAAGACTCACGCCAAAGCGATCGAGCCAAGATAGATTAGGCGGTTGGGTCGAGCTAAGACTGGTCGGGCTCGACCTGTGAACAAAGGCAATGAAATTGGATTTAGAATTTGAAGCTGAGTTTGGAAAAAAAATAGAGGTAGCAAACTAACTCCAAAAATTCTGAAATTTTGACTGGAGATTCTTCACTCCAGGATTAACCTTACATGAAATTTTCAAAGATTTTCATGCAATGTATTTTTCTCAAGAAATTCCTCAAGGTTTGTTCTAGGGTTTGACCAAAGGTCAAACTGGTTTGACTTGCCTCCAAAAATTATCAAATAACTTATAAAAATTATGAAATTTTTCAGAGGGGTCACACAACAGCCCTAGAATCAAGGAAAAATATTTCTAGGGATAAAACACAAGATTCTTGACAAGGGTTGAAAAGAGGGTTCATGACTTTAATCAATTGGAGGTTTAGGTTTTTGAATTCCACAATTCTTTTACAAGAATTACAGAAAAGTTCAAAAACTACAAGATGCAAGAAAAGTTTTAATTTCTACTCATTTTCTTACATTTGAAACACACACCCAGATTTGGGATGTTACAATTACTTGTTGAACCAAATGTTAAAGGAAGAGAAACTTGGCCAATAGGTTTGGCTGAAGACCCCGGTACGATCCCATGAAAAGAGTATCGTACTGGTCTTACCACCATCAACTAAAACTCGATTGACCCGACAATTGTTGATGGTGGGTTCGACCACGATCAGATATCGACCTAGTCGAGTCGAAGAAATCGGGCAGTCACCCTTCTCGAAGGAGATGGTGACTTCCGACCACTTCGGTAATTTATTGACGAGAGGAGGATCTATAGAGTTTACCTCACGTTCGCAGCCTTTTAAAATTTGCCGCTTGATTCAGATGTCGATGATCCCCGTAGATGTGCTCGACGGTATGTTGTGGATCCCGAACGGCATCTCCTCATCATCATCCGACAACTTATGACCACTCGTTTGCCCTACCTGCTCGAGAGTAGGAAGTGGTCCTTTGCCGTTGTAGTAGTCCTCGAGCTTTCGTTGGAAGACCAGGCAGTTGCAAAGGTCATGCCCTTCCTTTTTATGGAAAGGACACCACCTAGGCTTATCGTTCTTCTGATCGGGGCGCTTACCTTTGCCTCGGTCGAAGTGCGGCTTGGAGGTTCGTGGCTGTTTATCATTTACAGCCAAGACCTCCTTGGAACCGCTGGCTTGGAGTTTTTGACCCTTCGCTTTGTTCTTGGACTTCTTTGATTTCTTATCCTTCTTCTTACCAACTTCGCCTAGCTCTCGGGAGGTATTGTATTCTCGATCGATTGTGTTGTTCCACTCGAGCCTCGTATAGCTTGCATATCGACGACCATCTCAAAGAGCTCGGCGACGAGAGTGGAGGATTCAAAGCGATATCTTCGTTATCCTTCTACTACGGACTCCTTGCTTGAAAGCCCCGATGATAGATGAATCGAAACTTCGAATTGAATTACTTAACCCGACTAAAGCGCTTGATGAATTGGCACAAGGTCTCGTGGTCGCTCGCCTCATCCGGCAGTAAGTCGCCCTCCTTCCTAGGGCGATTGTAGGTGCCTTGGAAGTTCGCCAAGAGAAGGTCGCAGAGGTGTTGCCAAGAATAGATCGACTCGAGTGGTTGGTTTAGTAACCATGATCGAAAGCGCACCCTTCGAGCACGCTTGGAAGGTAATTCGCCATTACATGCTCTCCTCCTCCGCCGCTCGGACACCGTTGTATAAATTTGAAGGAACTCGATGGGATTTTGGGATGCATCGAACTTCTCCATGTTCACTGGTCGAAAACGAGGTTGCCAATGAACAGCTCGAAGGTCAGGCGAAACTGCCCGACATCCGGTAATAACTTCGACGCCTTTGCAGAAAGAAGGGTTGATATCACCAGTGATCGATTCGACGATACCCAAGAATAAAGTTGACCCGATCTGTAGTAGGTCTCGGTCCTACGAGGGAAATACCCCTCGTATTCCATCTGCTGCTGCAGATTTCTATTTCAGAATGGTGAGCGATCACCTCTCCGAGGGACCAATTGATCATCAGTCGTTCGAAAGACGTTTCTCTGAGTAGGAGATCGATGCGACTTGCCGTTGCGCCGATTTCTACGTGGTGATATGTTTGATCGACTGGTAGCTGAAGAAGTCGAATTGCTACGACTTCCTGAATGATGTCGGCGAGGTGCTTCCAGTCTTGCCATCGTGGTCCGAAGCCTTTGTGCGATCTCTTCGACGAAGAGGTCGTAGCCTAGCGCTCGGGCGAGCTCTCGAGTAGGGTTCTCGAGCAAGTCGTTGATGTGCTGGAGCTCTTGAGCTTCCTCTGATTGATATTGGATGCGCCCAGGCAGATTTTTCTGGGCTGCAATCTTCTTCCGTCGAATAGCCTCAAGATCTTCCATATCATATCCTTGAGACTGTCTCAATGGAGTACAAGTATGTCGAGGATTTCTCTCGCACTCATCAAAGTGTTGGCTCTGTCCGTCACCGGTGGTGCCCTTGCCATTGCCACGAGGGGGCGTAGTGCATGATCTTCGGGGAGTGTCCCTAGCTCGGTCTCTAGAAGAGTGACCTTGATCTGAGGGAAGGACGAAGACCTCCCGTTGATGATTCTCACTTGCACTCGAGGCCTCCTCGCTTGAGGAGTAGTCAAGAGACACCATCTGGCGACTTGGAGTAATCCCCTCCAGGAAGGAGAACTCTGGGTTATAACCGTCTCCATCCGCAGGTGTGATCTGCGGAGAGATGGTCGAATTTGCAGGAAAAGCATGCTTGATCCCGCTCTCTCTGGAGTTATCCGGAGAGAGAGGACCACTAGATGCTGGTGAAGTCCTGGAATTGTGGCTTCCAGAACTTGTCTCACCAGGTCGAACTGCCTTAGGGGGACTTGAACACTTGGAGGAAAAACTCTCGTCGTGTTGTGAGTCTGCCTGGGTGTAGTCCCGATTGTAGTCGGATTGACCCTTGTCCTTTGAAGGATTGATTCCTCTGTTGGACGATCGTTGGGGGATAAGGATCCTCCTCAACTCTATCGCTGGCATGGTCTCCGGATCCGTGGAAAGATCCTAGAGGCAAAGAACACCATCGGATGAGTTGATACTCGGTTCGTAATCGAAACCGCATCCATGTCGACGCTCACGTGTCCGCCAAGTCAAACCAGCTTCTCCTCGCTCCATTCTCCGCCATGAGTGCATGAGATTTGGGAAAAGAGAGTATGTTGACAAGATATTACCGAAGATCCCCACGGCCTACGCCAACCGCTTGTTTTAGAACAGATCTTACGTAAAGATTGTTTGATTCAGGGGTCTCCTAGAATGGAATCACGCAGAGATTGACACGGTATTTTTATACGTGTTCAGCCTTCTTCGAGAGAATAACAACCCTACTCCCGTGTGTGTATGGTATTGAGTGTGTTTCGTATAATTGGGAGAAAAGACTAAGGCTATTACAGAAGATAGTGTCTAACTGTCTTCCTGATTGCTTGTTGTCTCCTCCGATCGCCCCTTTTTCCCTCTCTGATGTGCTATTACTTCTTATAGTAACAGTGTATGCTGATTGCTTGGATTCCTTAATCAATTGGACCCACTCATCTGTAGGTTTTATTGATCATAAGGTAGTCGTGGTTGACCTGGTCGTAGAAGAGCTTACGACTATGAGGTAGTCGTAGAATAACTTACGACTGGATAGTGATCGTAAAAGAACTTACGACCATAAGGTAGTCGTAGCAAGACTTACGACTATGGGGGTGGTCGTAGAAGAACTTACGACCATCTGGTAGGCTTCTCCCTTGTAAATATAAGCGGTATACCTAGGGACCACATGACATCATATTTACCCATAATAAGAATTATAGATAAAAGATAAAATGAGGATTATTAGATCCTCGTCAGGGCTCAAGAGTATCCAGTGCTCTCTTGCTGCAGTGGGTGAGGTATTTATAGCCTCCACCCACTGTACTAGCCGTTAGAGCATGAAACCCTAAAAAATCAGCATGTCCGGTCAGACCGCCGGTCTGTGTTCGGTTAGTCCAGGCTGAGATATAACGATCGACTGCTCTGCATTTAATGCACAGAAACTATCCGTTAAGACATGTCCGGTCAGACCGCCATATGGGATCCAGTCAGACCGGTCTACAAGAAATCCAATCCAGAGAAAAACATGTTACTGTAAAAAGCTGACCGCACTAATGGACCGAGGATCCGGTCAGTCCGGGGTAGCACTTGCGGTCAGTTCGGCTTTGGAAATTTAGCAGCAAGACACAAAAATACACTTCCCTAGAAAAAGTGGACTGGGTCGCTTGACCCGGAGGTCCGGTCAGTCCAGACTAAAACCTACGGTTAGTCCAGCCTGAAGTTTTAATGTAAAACACGAAAAACTCCCTTCTCTGGAAAAAGCTGATCAGGACACTCGACCCGAAGGTCCGGTCAGTCCAGATATAGACCTACGGTCAGTCCGGTCATTGAAAATGCGGAAAAGGAGCTCTCTGGAAAAATCTAACCGCAAAGTTGATCCGGTTTTTCGGTCAGTCCGGCCTATCAACTGCGGTCAGTCCAGCAATGAAAATAAAACACATATAAATTATAGCCAGTCTATTTCAAATGAAACAAAGTATTAAACCAAGTAAGATTTGAGCATGTGGCATCATTTGCTTTAAAGTACTTGTCATTTGATCTCTCTTTATAGTACGGCTTTCTGCACTATCAATCCGGTTTTTTATCCTTCATTCTCCTTGACCGGTAAAACTATGAAAATATCCTATTAACTAGATACATTTGCCTTGAGCTAGATGTGATCCTTTAGCACTCTTTCATCTTTGTCCGAGAATAATCCTTTTAACTTCTTGACAAGAACAAGTTAGTATAGGACACATGGTTGTAACACCTTGGCCCAAAATCCGCTCAATGCCCAAATTTCACCGTATGGACTCACAGACACATAACACCCCACTTACACTTTCGTCCTCGCTTTGTGTAAAAGGGTTAACCCGGAGGTGCTAAGTTTGGACCCAACAGACATTATATACTACTACAACTCACTTTAGACAAGCAATATGGGACTAATCCCACCACATGACTCCTCATGGGCCGCACTACGAGTAGGCCGGGGTATTACATTCACCCCCCTCAAGGGCCGATGCCCTCGGCAAAGACACCGCATACACAAAGAATGCCTGAACCACCCCTCGGTACACGCCTCAGGCCCAAGGTCGCACATATGCCATGCCGTGTGTTCACTCCGGACCACACATGCCATGCGCCATATGCCTCGCCTCGCCCCAGCACGCGTGCTGCAAATAAGGTTGATGCTTTGATACCATCTGTAACACCCTGGCCCAAAATCCGCTCAATGCCCAGCCCACCGAGGGGCCGACCCGCACACACATAGCACCCCACTTACACTTTCATGCTCGCTTCGTGTAAAAGGGTTAACCCGGAGGTGCTAAGTTTGGACCCAACATGCATTATATACTACTATAACTCACTTTAAACAAGCAATATGGGACTAATCCTATGAACCTTCTACGTCGTAAGAGCTGCCCGCTAGATGACTACTCTTCCATACTTTGTGACCTGGGAATCGAAGAATCAGCTCAACATCTATTCTGGACATGCCCTTTTGTACAACAGTGTTGGGATATAGTCTGTCCGCAATGGTCACCACACATCTCAACTCATCAAGCTTTATTACATCTCAAAGACAAGATTAACCAAAGCTTTTTTGTGGAAATTATTGTGCTATCCACTTGGGCCTTATGGATCACAAGAAACAATTGGATCTTCAATCATCAGACTCCTAACATTCAGAATTGGTGCGCCATTTTTACACGAGAATTTGCCTTGCTGACTCATCGGGCTAAACCTTCTATTAAGCCCCTTCTCACAGACTAGCTACATAACTTGCCTTAGCTGGTTTTCATGGAACCACCTGAAGATCTTGTGCGCAAGAAGGAAGAAAATGCTTACTGATAATGTGCATAATAACTTACATTAGCATGATTTTATTGCACAAGATGAGAACCAGGAAAGCGAGACAGGTGTAGGAATCCTCATCACACAAGATCGTTGTAGTAACTTGCTTAGATTGGTTGCTTTGTGTAACCCTTGAGGCCCATTGTAATTACTCACCTCTTTTCCACCTCCCCCTCTCCTAACTCTTGTTTTTTTTTGTAATTATTTATATTTAATATATACAGTAGGGTCTCCCTACTGTTTTCCATCAAAAAAATAGGACTAATCCCACCACATGACTCCTCATTCTCCCTACTGTTTTCCATCAAAAAAATAGGACTAATCCCACCACATGACTCCTCATGGGCCACATGAGTCGCACTACGAGTAGGCTAGGGTATTACAGTGGTTGTCTATAATTACCAAAACACTGCAATTTTGGGCCTAGATTCTTCAATCTCCCCCTTTTTGGTAATTGATGACAACCTCACCAAGTAGATATAATAAATTGATTTGAATATACCAAAAGCACTAAGCAAGATGCATATTGTAGGACAAGATTTAGATAGCTTGTGACAAGAACATTGTAAATGTTATGAAAGAAGAACTATGCTAGCTAAGCCATCAAAAGTGAGAGAAACATCCCCCTGAATATATGCATAAGATAGATATGTAAAGAACATGCATATATTTGAAAGAATTTTGACAGAGTTTCTCTTGTATTTTGGGCTGAGAAAGCAATAGATAATCAATAAGATAAAAGCATACAACCAATCTCACAGAAAGGAAATTGTGGATATCATGGGGATATGTGCATGATCTTAGGATGATGATACAATTGGCAATGGCATTTGTGGTTTGTCGATTCAAGCATTTTCGGCAAAGAATCTGTCCTGTGAGGACTCAAGCGGTCAGACCAGTTTCTGTGTGGTGGTCAGACCGGCCTGTGTGGTGGTCAAACCAGCCATTTTGGCGATTAGACCGGTTTTGTCTCGATTGGTTTTTGGCTAAGTCTCAGGGGGCGGTCAGACCGGCCAGAACGGCGGTCTGACCGATTTTGACTTGTCTTCGTCACCTTGTTGGTGATGCGTGTTGGGTTAGCCTAAGGACATGAGCTTCAGTGCATATGTGTTTCATGTTGCATGTTTTCACTAATGTGGGTCAAGTTGTGAAGTACTTGTTCCCGGATTCGATTTGCTTGTCTATTGGTGTGCAGGTTGCTTGGAGGTCAACGACGGTCAACGGCGAGGAGGATCGGGACTAAGCTTGGAGAGCTGAGGTCCAGAATGATCAAGGATGCCGGGTGAGGTCAATGGACTCAAGTGTGGCACAGAATGGACAAGAATGACCGAACGGACAGTTCAGTGCGACTGGTTGATCAAGCGGTGCGGGGGTCGGTGCAAGTGCCATAGAGGTTTCGGTGGGATCCAGATGGGAGAGACTTGCCGACACGATGAGAGCCGTTGGATCAACCTACTCGTGGCGAAGCATGGATGTGTTTCGCGCAGTTCGGACTCGGTCTTTGGAAAAGATCGAGAAGGGGTATTTTGGTAATTTTACCAAATACCGCCTTGGTGACCTAATGCCAACCCGCGGCGCAAGACGGTGCGTCAAGAAGTGGATTAGGTCAAGAGAAGTGAAGACGACGCTTTAAAATACGTGCGTAAGTGACCCGTTTGTGTTGGGCCTTAACGGGAGCCCATTAGGGTTTGTCTTCTAGAAGCTCTAGGCCACATATAAATAGGAGGGCTGCTGTGATACAGCCACCAAGGACTTTATTTGTAAACCCTATTTTGGTTTTAGGGTTTTAGAGAAAGAGGAGAGGCTTAGGGCTCTAGGGAGATGTGTTGAGTTGTGTGCTCATGGATTGAGTTTTGTCTTCTATGGATGAAGTGGCTGTAAACCCTCTCAACCTCAGATCAATCTATGCATGATTCCCAAAGATAAGTCTCTTTTGTGTTCATGCTCTCTATTTGTGATCTTTGGTCATTTCTTGATCCCTTGGTTTTTGGTTGGTTTCGTGCCCTCTTACTCCTTGCTGTGACATGTGGGAACATATCTAAGATCACCTAGATCATCAATCTCCCATGAGCAAGGTTTAGATCAGTTTTTCGTTTTTTGCTCGATTTTGAACCTTCCTTCGGTAGAATGGAAAAAGGTCGAAACTTTGACGTGGATCTACTCAATCTCTGCTTGGAATAGGTTCCTAATATTCTTAGGAAGGTGTGTTCCAAATTTGGTCAAGTTTGGCCGTGTAGATCAAAAGTTAGACCGATTTTCGTTTTGGTTTTGGGTCACAGACTGCTTCGTCAGTCGGGGCAGTCGATCGATCCTATAACGCCGGTCAAACCGCCCATCGGTCTCGACCGATTTTTGCTTGGCGTGATCGACCGATTTCGAATGGGTTTTGTGTGAGCACCGGATTTATTAGGCTCATAATACTTAGTCATCCAATTGACCCTAGTATTATCAACCAAATAAACTTCGGTCTCGAGAGATGTATACTTCCTGCATGCAAGACACATACCTCACAACAAAAGAATGCATCAATTCCATACAACACATAGTACATAAGCAACAAACCGAAGTTAACATTAATATGGAATAGATATTACAAAAGAGAGGCCCTTAGGCCAAATAGCAATAATTACAAAAAGATAACAATGAAGCAAAAGTGCCATAAAGATGGCTAAAACAAAAGCCAATTAGTGTGCCTTTACCCACAAGGCAACTAACCGGACCGCCAAGCTAGTCATCTCCCAACCATCAAGACAACAAGAAAAGTAAAGCCCTTTGGGCTCTACCTCCTCTGCAACAAAGTTGTTAAGAAAGCAAATGAGTACAATAACTTGTTTATTGTACTCGCAAGACCGACGTAAGATAACAGTAACTATAATTTAGCTACATGCAAGCTTGATTTAAGTGGATGAGGCTTTGGACTCATTTTAGCATAAAGCAAGTTTCATTTGCAATAATATAATAGATTGAAGGCAATTTGACAAAGCATTTTAATTGTTGAAATTCAACGAGGTAGTAACATAGTAACAACAACAAGAACAACCTAGAAGTGACTAACCCAAGTCACCACAACAATAGCATGAACTCCCGCTCATACCAACCATGTCAAGTTTTAATTAAAGGTTGTAGTCTAGTCTTGAACGACCTTACCAAGCATGTCCATAACCTAGGGCGAGGCTATTCAATAGTTTTATCCTGCAGGTGTACCACTGCACTCCACACGCCGATCGCTTTTCCTTTACGCACACTTCCGAAGGTGTGCCGCACGCTAAGTCCTACAAGACCTTTCCAAAGGATGAATGCTAATTACGAGTTGCACAACCCACGGGAGAAGGAGACATTAGATTTACCTATCCTAAGCTAATGCTCCCTCCCACACTATACATATACATTTGTTTTTGAAAACACACCAACCGAGCTCGCTCATAATTAACACCTCCTAGAGTACTTAGTCAAGAGGGTTCCATATGCCCTCGCGTGGTTAGTACGCAAAAGCGCTTGGCTTAGTGACTCAAGTACTCGGTCCTTAGGGACCCGGGCATACCACCACATTCCAAAACCGCACCATCCATCCAATATGCCCAAGTCTAAATCAATCTTTTATTTTCAGCTTTTGATTTTACAATTAATCAAAGCACAAGTGCTGGACATATAGGAGTAATAATCATTTTGAGTGATCAAGATCATCGACTAAGTCGATGATCGCCCAATACTACCGATAGCTAAGCATGTCTAAGCAGAGGAAACGCAACTACTAAGTGATAAGAGCTCATCCAACGAGCTCAAACCACAGCTAATAACCTAGGCTCATTGGTAGTAGAGGATAAAGAATTCCTACAGATTATGCGACTATAGGATTACTAACGACATTTAACACAAAGTAGCATGCATACATAGAAGTAAAACAAAGTATTAAGCTCTAAAGTAATGGGACATGATGGGAAATGGTCAAACTGCTTGCCTTTACTGTTGCTGGATAAATTGTTGCTGAGGATCGCTCACGGGTTCAAAGTACTCGTCGACACCTAATCGGAAAGACGAAAACAATCGATAAGAACGATTTAAAACGACAAAGACAGCACAGCAAACGAACTCCAAACACTCTGAATTTTCTACAGAAGCAAGAGGGTGATTTGTAGGGAATTTAGCAACAAGAACCAATGGATTTGGATTCTCAATGCAAAAGATATGAGCAAAACAATTCTGCTCAGCCCTAAAAATACCAAACTGCACTATTCACTAATTTAATTATGAGGCAACATTTTCTAGAAAAGTGGTGACACTGAAATTTTTACAGCAAAACCAGCACCTCATGAGATGAATAACACAATTGAGTTCATCTCATTTGGAGCTAGATTGCACTTTCTACCATTTTTCAAAAACAAGAACTTGAACAAAATTGTAATGCACAAGTCCTCATTTTTATAACAAGCAACGAGCTCAAAACTAATTTTCATAGTAAGTTCACTAATAGAGGAAACCAACAAAGTTAGAATCACTCAAAAAGAATCTACAGAGCATTAGTTGTGTATTTTACAAGTTAAACATTAGTTTGGGTGTATATTTGAAGTTAGTTTTAAAATCTATTTGCAAAACTGTGTTTTGGAGCTGAACTGGCTCTTAACCATTTTTAGATTAAAGTCCAGGTCAAGCCTAGAGCTAACAAAATTTGATTCACCCGATTTGGATTGAAATTGAATTAGTTATGCATTTTAAAGTTCCTACCTTTTTAGGTTTACAAATAAGTGCTTCTCGAATTTCTAAACTTCCAAAAGCAGAGGGAGGACGTGAACTGCTGATTTAAATCCAACGCCCAAGACCTCCAGAGGAAAACGCCTGCGCTCTCAAGCAGTCCAGAGAACATGGGCCGTTGATCTTGGATCCAACGGTCCATGTCCTCCCCTACACGCCAAGCAAGAACGGAGGGAGGTCGTGGCCGCTGATATCGCATCCAACGAACCACAACACATGAGGGAGGACCGGACGGTTCAGATCAAACGAGGGAGGTCCTGAAGCGGCCGAGATCTTCCAAAGGAAGATCTAAACTATCAAGATCTCCCCAAGGAAGATCTACACGTCGACCTCTCGAGGAGGTCCCGGACGGTCCAGATTTTCCAAGGAGGACCTTAATGGTCTAGATTGTCCCGTGGAGGACCTTAACGGTCAAGACAACAACAAAGAGGTCTGGGCGGTTCAGATCCACTTGGGGTGGTCCCGAACGGCCAAGATCTATCAAAGGGAGGTCCTAAGCGGCTCAGATTTCCACCGGGAGGTCCGGGCGGCTAAGATTTACCCGAGGAGGTCCACAAGGTTGAGAGGACCTCGGGAGGTCCTACACGGTGGAGATCAACACAGGAGGACCTTAACGGCTAAGATCTCCCACAAGGAGGTCCTAGCGGTCAAGATCGCAAGGAGGGAGGTCCTAGGGGTTGTCCTTACAAAAGACCAGGTGGTCTTTTGCAAAGAGGACCCCGAGGGAGGTCCAAGATGGCTAAGATGGCCCCGAGGAGGTCCCCGCCGAGACCTAAGATGGACGGCACAAGACCTCGCACGCAAAGACTAAGGACACATTACAAGCTACAATGATTGGAGGTGATTAGCCAAAATGGGAGAGGTCTTTGTCTTAACGACAAAGGCACGTGCCATGGTCGTCCGACAAAATCCCGAGAGGCTACCAAGGCTCGACGCCGGCGATGAGGACCTCACCGGCGCCATCCAGGACACCAACGTGCGCAAATAGTGTTGCGACACGCCAGACCATTCCCGTGGCGAGGGTGGCCTGAACGGCGACGAGTCAGAGATTGGCGCGCAAAACACACGGCCAAAACACAAACAATGATAATGAGCTCCGCAATAACATTCTGCTGCAGCTAAGCTCCGCAACAACATACATGCAGTGCCGGATTCTACGGGACTACCAGAGGGTTACCCGGAGGTCGCGGAGGTGCCGAGGAGGTTGGGGACGTGGAGGACCGGAGTTGGGGAAGAAGGTTGCTCCACGGCCAACTCCAAGCTCCAAGCTCCAAGTTAGGCCTCTTCTCAAAATGTCAACCCAAATGGGGTTAGGGTTAACTCCAGGAGGTCCAGGGAGCACAATGTGAACAAGAGGTTGAAGAGGGAGCCATCAAGCACCGCCACCGAGGAGCTCAAGGACTTCAACAATGGCGGCCAAAAAGGGTAGGTCAAGGAGGAGATGCTCGGCCAATAGCAGCAAGGCCAAGCTCAATGGTGTGTAAAAGAAGCCAAGGGCAACAAAGGGGGGGTTTTATAGCTAGGGCAAAAGAGGTCTGGACCACGGGTTAAGCTCATGGTGAGCTTAGCCCAAGGGAGGTCCACCAAGGTCCATGGAGTTGGACAAGATGGATGGGACAGAGTAGGTAGGTCGAGCATGGGCTAGGGGCGAAAGGCATCGACACGCATTAAATGCGACAGCATAGAGCCGTTGGACAAGACATGCCATCGACCTCCTCTCGCCATGGCGGCGTCGCGCCAGAGCCAGAGAAGAACAAGGCATGCCTCCCAACCGCTGGATAAGAACCCGAGGAGGACATGACCTCGTATTTGATTTGAAACAGTAAGGTTCAAAATGGAAGGAGGAGGTCACAGCCCACCCGATTTGAAAGGGAGGTCGTGGCCCTCCGATTTATAACGCGATCACAAGACGTGGAAAAGGGGACAGGAGGTCCAAGGCGTTGGATTTCAATCCAACAGTGCGGACCTCCAGGGAGGACTTAACGCACACGGCCTTAGAACATGAGGGGGAGGTCATGGCCTTAGGATTCAAATCCAAGGGCACACAACCAAAAGGGGAGGTCTGAGGTGTTGCATAAAGCGCGGGTCAAGACCTTGGATTTTGATCCAACGGTGCTTGACCAAGAAAGGAGAAATGGATGCCTTGCGCGTAGCGCAAGGGAGGTCTTGAGCTTGCGCAACAAACAAGGGAGGTCATGGCCATTAGATCTAGATCTAAGGGCAACGACCTCACGTGCGCGAGGAGGTCTGATGTGCATAAGACAAGGAGGAGGTCGTGACCAGTGATTTTACTCCCACGGTGCACAACATGAGATAGGGGAGGTTGTGGGCTCGTTGATCTCGATCCAACGGCTACGACTGGGTTAGAGTGGGAGGTTTGCTTGTTTTAACAAAGGAGGGAGGTCGTCGCCATGGATCTTGGATCCAAGGGCAATGACCTCAATAAGGCGGGGAGGTCTTCACCGTGATAGCCACAGAGGAGGTCGTGGCCTTTGGATTGAATCCAACGGCCACGACCTACGACTGATCAAGGTGGAGGGGAGGTCGATGGGGTTGGGTGGACCAGATTTGCAAAGTGGCTAGCCCAAGGAACAAAGGTAGGCTTTTAAATTTAGTTTTTTAACAGCTGAAACTTAGCAGTAATTATTTGAGATAGCAAATGAACTCCAAATTTAATGAAATTTTAACTGGAGCTTGCTGACAATGAGATTAACCTTGCATAAAATTTCCAGAGGTGATTATGCAATGCATTTTTCTCAGGAAATTCGTTAAGGTTGTTTAAAGGATTGTTTTACCTCCAAAATTTATCAAACTAGTTTTACAACTTGTGATATTTTTCAGAGGGGTCCCACATCAGTTTTTGGGACCAAGGAAAATATATCCCAATGTTTGACACCAGATTTAGACAATTGGAAAAATGAATTTGACTTTTGGGTCAACAAGAGCTTTGTGTTTTTGGATTACACAACTCTTGGACCAGAACTACATGAGAAATTAGGGGTTTTCAAGATGTGGGAAAAAGTTTTAATTTCTACACATATAATTATACTTGAATAAACCCAGATTGTACATTTGGGATGTTACATTTTGGTTCTTTGTTTCGGGGATTTTGGTTCGAGTTCAACACAAGTCTTCTGCTGTTAATCCTCATAGCTATTTGGGTGAATCTGGTGTTGAATCTGAACGAGGTGAAAATTAGGCAAGCTCCTATTCACCCCCCCCCTCTAGTCATCTTTTCGGTCCTACAAGTGGTATCAGAGCCTGGTTAGCTATTCTCATTGATCTTAATCGGTCTTTGGAGCCATGTCGACTGACAAGTATTCAACCAAACCACCTATTATCGATAGAGTTGATTTTGCTTACTGGAAGGCACGCATGCATGCCTACATCGAGGCTCAAGGGCACGCTATTTGGCTTAAGTCAAAAATCCATATGTCGTGCCAGCCAATGACGATGTGATCACTCCAGATGTTGAGGCTAATAGCAAGGCTCTAACTTTCGATCCAAGGTCTTAGTCGATCTAAGTTTGAGCGTGGCTCATTTGAGGTTCCGCTCACGAGATCTGGAGGACCCTTTGTGACTACCACGAGGGCTCTCATCACATCAAGGAAATGAGACAGTAACCAGCTCAAGAAATAATACTCAAAGATGAGCAAAGGCCTAGTGAGTCTTTAGATGAGTCTGGGGAGGTTCTCCAAGATTCTTCATGACCTCGTGCAATAGATCTTGTTTTCATCGAGTCCGAGAACGCACGTCAGCTTTTGGGTGCTCTTGATGTGAAGGTCTAGGGGATGAAGATCACAACCATCAATGACAACACTGCCATGAGTGAGCTTACCATGGATAAGCTCTACTCGAGGTTGAAGACGCATGAAATTGGCTTTATCTCGCGTCTCCCCAAGACAGAGTCGATGGCTTTGGTGGTCAACCCATCTAAGGGTAGTTCTTCTGATTCATTGGATTTTGGCTCATCTGGTTTTTCCTTGTTCGCTTTGCATTCTCTGAGTGATGAGCAGCTAGAGAAGCTACCTGAGGATTATCTAGCCCTCCTATCCACAAAATTCTCCAGAGTGTACAACAAGGTGAGGAACAGGAGGAGATGTGACCCTATCACTTGTTTTGAGTGTGGTGAGCTGAACCACATTCGCTCCAAGTGCCCCAAGCTGAAAGGCAAGATGGAAAAGGACTCTCGAAGGCATCCTCAAGCTAAAGACACGAAAGGCAAGAAGCCCAACTATCGCAAGTTTGTCAGCCAGGTCCTTGCCGCTCTTCAGAGTGTTGACATGAGCGATGTAGACTCAAAGACGGAGGACGACGACGACGACTCTCATGGCAAGAAGAAGGCCCAGGACTTCACCGATATGTGCTTCATGGCTAGGGACAGCCATGACGTCGACTCCTCCAACGACGACAACCCTTTCAGTGATCCCGATGAGGTACGTCCCTCACTTGTTGATATAAAACGTGCTTTGGTCCATGCTGAACAAAAACTGAATAAGCAAGCAAAAACGATTAAGAAACAGGATACCATGATTGATGACTTGAACCTAGAAGTTGTTAGGCTCAAATCTATTAATACTGCTGATGATTGTGATTCTTGCTCTAGCTTGCTGAATGAACTAGCAAATCTGAAATCTGCTCATTCCTCTATTGCTAATCAACTGAAAGATGCTTTTGATGAACTAGATTCTCTCAAGTCGAGTCCTAGTCATGTTTGCATGGATGCTATTGCTCTAGATGTGACTGTTGTAGATGTATTCATTCATTTTGTTCAAATTGTGCATTACTTGAATTGAAATTGGATAGTGCTACTAAAGAATTGCAGAAATTTGATGCTAGTCACATGTGTTCTTTTTTTAAAAAAGGGAAAGGATCCCACTTTTATAGAAAGCTAATAGCAAATCTTCAAAGAACCAGTCACAAAAGCAAAAACCAAAATTACATCGGGGATACCAAATATCCATCAACCAACAACCGCCGTGAGCACCACTAATTCCAAACCGCATGCCAGAAAGTAGACTAATAAGCAGATATAAGTCCGGGAAGCTGCCTCCAGACAGATCAAACTCGACGATTGAAGTTTTGCGTACCAAACTCCCGCTCTCTCCAGAAATGGTTAAGATTTCTTCTATCCGGTCTTTGAGAAGAATTTGCCAACGCCGCAAACAAGATATGAGTTTGAAAATGATTGCGTATGATGTTTAGGAAAAACTCTCTCCATAGCCCCTTTGTTCCCGACATTCCAAAGGGTCCAAGTGATCGCTGCAAAACTAAATAAATCAACATGGTTATTGTTAGCACCCCTCCTCCCTAACCAGTTCAAATGAAGATCTTCAAGAGAAACAGGCACCCGATCCCAGAAGAGAATTTCTTTAATGCAGCACCAAACAAATTTTGCTAAAACACAATTAAAAAAAACATGATCCGTATCCTCTTTAACCCCACAAAGAACACAATTCACATCACCTAACCAGCCCCTCCTCTTGAGCTGATCAGCGGTTTGAATCCTCTCTTGGAAGGCAAGCCAAAGAAAAATTTTAACTCTAAGAGAGACCTTACTCTTCCACAGATTTGTAAGTTTCAGACTAGAAACACCCCCAAAAGTCAAAAACCTGTACAAAGATTTGACCGAAAAAGCACCAGATTTCTCCAGATCCCACCTGATAATATCATTGTCCTCATTGAGATAAAGATCGTCTAGAATCTGTTTCAAAACAACCCATTGCTGAGCCTCTTCCACCCCAAAAGTCCTGACAAAATCAACATGCCAGTTGTCCCGAGACCAACACTGAGAAACCTTAATATCAACATTACTATAGATCCTGTATAACTTGTCAAACTTGATTTTGAGGGGACATGAATCTCTCCAAATATCATTCCAGAAATAAGTCGACTTACCATCATTAACCGAAAGTGAACCACACCCCAATTAAAAAACTTTTGACTCTCGCAAGTTCCTCCGCACTGAGAACCGATTTTATTATCGCCATTACGATGACCAATATCAAAATATTTAGCTTTAAGAATCAAAACCAAAGCTCATTCCTGGCTTGGCTCATCCTCCAGTGCCATTTACAAAGAAGGCAGACATTGAATAGTCTAGTATCGATCACCCCTAGCCCACCATAATCTTTAGGACGATAGACCGCTCTCCAATTAACCATATGGTACTTAAAATTGTTACTCACCCCTCTCCATAAGAACCTAGCCCTAATAGAATCCATCCTTTTGTGAGTCTCCTCACTAAGTTTGTAAAGCCCATCGTAAGTAGGAATACTACTTAAACAACTGTTAACCAAGACCAAGCGACCTCCGAAGACAATAATCTGCTTTTCCAATTACTCACCGCTCTCAAGCTTCTCGAGCATGTTAACAGAGGCTTTTCCTTTAAGTCTTTATCTCCAATAGCAATTCCAAGATAGGTCAAAGGAATTTCCCAGACATACCCAACTTCTTAGCCACTGTCTGCGCCTCTGTCTGTTGACCCCAACCACAAAAACTTCGCTTATGATAGTTAATTTTCAGCCCGACATCCATTCAAACCAAGACAAAAGAAATTTCATATGAAGGATGTAATTCTCCTTCAATTCCAACATCGTAACAGATCATCAAGATATTGTAAGATAGAGACCCTCCAAGAACTAGATTAGAGACCACCCCTTTAATAAGCCCTTGTTGTTGAGCTCTCTCCATCAGAGAAGCTAAAACATCAGCAATAACATTGAAAAGAAGCGAAGAAAGAGGATCTCCTTGCCTTAAACCTCTATGCGTGGCAAAATAGGGGCCTAAAGTTCCATTAATATTAATACACACTTTACCTCCTCTAACTAATTGCATCACCCAACCAATCCACCTAGCTGAGAAGCCTCTGTCAACCATGACCCTTTCCAGGAAATCCCAATTAACCTTGTCATAGGCTTTTTCGAAATCCAACTTAAGAATCACCCCTTTATTCTTATGAATCCTTAAATCATGTAAGATTTCATGTAAAGTGACCACACCATCCAAAATATGCCTACCCTTGATGAAGGCTGTCTGACAATCACTAATAATGCTGTGTGCCACTCTCCCCAATCTCTCCGCCAGAAGCTTAGTAATGATTTTATAGCTGACATTTAGCAAGCAAATTGGCCTGAACTGCTTAATGGGGTTAGCATCACTAGCTTTAGGGATCAAAGTTATCACCCCAAAATTAAGTCTCTTCAAGTCCAAATTCTCCTCAAAGAAATCCCAGATTAAGGTCAAGAAAGGTTGTTTAATAATCCCCCAATTTTTTTTATAAAAACAGGTAGGGAACCCATCAGGCCCAGGAGCAGAATCATTACTCAGATCTTTTATGGCCTTCTCCACCTCTGCTTCAGAGAATTTTCGAATTAAGAAAGCATTATCCTGATCAGAAATCAACTTATCCTTTTTCCAAAACCCCTTAGCTAACTTGACAGAGGTCTCACCATCAAAACCAAATAACTGTTTGTAAAAATCATAGATGTGTTTTCTAATAAGCTCTTCATCAGTGGAGAACCCATGCTCAGTTTCAAGACCTGTAATAAGATTTTTTTTCCTTTTTCTCCCATTCGCACAACTATGAAAATAACTGGTGTTAGCATCCCCAAGGGTGGTCCATTTAATAGCACCCCTTTGTCTCCAGTATAGATCCTCCAGCTCAAAAATTCGTTCCATTTCACTTTCAGCCTTGTATCTGTCCTTCCACTCCTCAGCAGAGAGATCAAAACTTTCTGCCTTCAAATCAAGCCTACGGATACAATCTAAGTAGTATCTCTTCTTGATATTCAACTCACCACTATTATTTGCACCCCCAACCTTTAAGAAATTGTCTAAGTGCAGCTAAACCACTATTCCACCTGTCCATGGAATAAATCTGATCAGGCATCTTATTAATAATGACATACCACTTCTCTGAAACTTTCTCTTTGAAGTGATCCTGATCAAACCAGTCTTTCTCAAAGAAAAACCTCTTAGGGGACCTGATAGCTTTGTCACCAGAGTTCAACACTAAAGGACAATGATTAGACCCTATCCTAGTTAAACTACAAGCATAGCACAGAGGAAATTTGGCTTCCCAACCAGTGGAGACCAAGATCCTATCCAGTTCAACAAGAACAGGGCAAACCTGTTTATTCGTCCAAGTATATCTTGAACCACCCCTTTTAACCTCCATCAGCTCATTATCATTGATAAAATCATTGAAGCTTTCCATTAACTTGACATTAGCAATACCAGAATTTTTGTCTAAACCTTTTCTGATCAGGTTAAAATCACCGCCTAACACCATAGGAAGAACAGAAGAGTGGCATTTGACCTCCAGCTCCTTTAAAAAGTCAAGGCTTGAAACATGATGAGCTGGACCATAAACAGTGATCACTTCCTACCTAAAATTGCTCTTTCGATCTCTCAAAGTCATGCTAACGAAGAATCTCCCTTGGTCACCCCCTTCAAACTCTAAACTATCAGTATTCACCCCCATTAAGATGCCACCAGAGTGGCCAATGGCTGAGACCCAATGCCAAGCAAAGGACTTATTACCTACAAGATCTCTGAGCTCTCTCTCAGAAAAATCTTGCTTGATGGTTTCCTGCACCCCAAACACCTCAATATTCTCCTTATTGATTAAATCTCTAAGTTGTCTCCGTCTAGCGGGTTTACCCAAACCACGGATGTTCCAAAATAAAAACTTCATGTCACTGAATTCTTACCACACCCCTTAACCTTCTTATTCTTTAGAGCAACTGGTTTACTCACCTGTAAGTTAGGGTCACCCCTGATATCCTAATCCCCATTGGACAACTGATTCACATCCTCTCCCCCAGCAGAGTTGTGAGTAAAGTTCCCAGACTCACATGTGTTCTCATTGTGAGGATAGTAGGATTAAAATGAAGGAGATGACTGAAATGGTTCTTTATTCTAAAACTGTTTCATGTGAAAACTGTATTAAACTCACAATTGAGAATGATGCCTTAAACAAGACTCTTGAGGAGAAAGCTAAAATTGAACAATCCGTGTCCATGACTGCTTCCGAGAAAGTTGTTGATTCTAATTCTTGTGCTTTTTGTATTGAAGTTGGGCATAATGTAGATAAGACACAAGAAACTTTTAGAGTTAAGTTCAAAGAGAAGTTTGATAGGATTAGAGATAACTATTGTGTGTCTTGTGAGGCTTTGAAAGCTGAGGTAGCTCACTATAAAGAAAAGTCTGATGGAGCTGTCAAGTCAAATAAGTGTGCCTCATGTAAGGAGCTAGTCAAAAAAATTGACTACCTTAAAAGGACTCTTGAGAGATTTACTGGTGGGAAGAAGAACCTCAACATGATCCTTGACCAATCTAAGGTGAGTGTGAAGAAAAGTGGACTAGGATTTAATTCCCTAGAGCATTCCAAGAACTATCCACCTAAGGTTGTAAGAGCTGTTGAGAGTGGTATGTTTGAGGTAGAACCTCCTGAGCCATCTAGGGTAGTTTTTAGATCTATAGGCTTTGCCCAAACCCCTTCTAGCAAGACAGGTGCTTCTATTTCAACAGGTCAGACCCCTCAAAAGGGCAAGTACCATTGCACCTTCTGCAAGAAGGATGGCCACATTGTTGAGTTCTGCTTCCGTAGAGCCAAGATTGAGAGGAAGAAGAGGATGAGTGCTTTGAGAAACATTAGAAGAGTTCCTTCACCTGCTGTAGTCTCTAGAGCCAGGCAGCCTGTCTTTCCTGCTAGACATAGGGCCAGGTTTGTAGATGACTTCTTTGACTCTTTTGGTGGTTCTAGGCAGCGCTTTGGGTTAGGATATCGTGAGGAGAGACCACGGGTAGCATCTAGACAGGGGGATTACCGACCACATTGTTGAGAGGATCTTTTGTGCTGATTTCAGTATCTCTTCTGCTTCTAGCCCTAGGTGTCTTGTGGCTTCTGACTCCCATGATCTAGTGTTGTGGCATCGTAGGCTTGGACACATAGGCTTCGATCACTTGACTAGAGTCGGTTGCAAGGACCTCGATTAGAGGTTTGCCTAGGTCAAGGTCATTAGAGACCTTGTTTGCTCACCTCAGAGACATGGTAAGATGGTTTCTGCTTCTCATCCACCTCTTGCCTTAGTGATGACAAATGGACTTGGTCAGCTTTTGCACTTAGACACAGTTGGCCCTTCTAGAGTCCAGTCTGCTGGTGGGAAATGGTATGTGCTTGTGATTGTGGATGATTACTCCAGGTATTCATGGGTTTATTTTCTAGTTTCTAAGGACGAGGCTTTTGGCTATTTTAGAGAATTGGTCCTTAGACTTGCTGTTGACCTTCCTGGAGCTTTCAGAGCCATTAGGAGTGACAATGGGATATAATTCAAGAATTCTTCCTTTGCCACCTTCTGCACTGATAGGGGAATTGAGCACCAGTTCTCTTCACCTAGAGTTCCCCAGTAGAATAGTGTTGTAGAGAGGAAGAACAGAACCCTTGTAGAGATGGCCTGGACCATGCTAGATGAGCATTCCATACCTAGGAGGTTTTGGGCTGAGGCGATCTCTACTGCTTGTTATATCTCTAATAGGGCTTTCTTGAGATCTGTTATTGGCAAGACTTCTTTTGAGCTTAGATTTGGTCATAAGCCCAAAGTCTTTCATTTCAAGATTTTTGGTTGCAAGCGCTTCGTTTTTAAACATGGCAACCTTGATAAATTTGAATCTAGATGTTCTGATGGCATATTTCTTGGATATCCTGCTCATTCTCGTGGCTATCGTGTATTTAATTTTGACACTAACAAAATTGTTGAGACTTGCGAAGTCACTTTTGATGAGGCTAGTCCTAGTACTAGACCTGATGCTGTAGGTACACAGGTTCCTGATATTCGAGAAAGCATCTTCGTTGACGATGACTCTGAGGATGAGGACCCAATCCATCCTCCAGTCATTTCTGAGATGGTTGGAGAGCCTGCTTCTATTACACCAGCTTCAGATGAGCAGCCTCTTCCTACCTTCACCGACGATCAGAGTGGCTCTGTTCCTACCTCCACAGCCTGTGAGGTAGAGGCCACTTCTGCACCAGGAGCTCCCCTTCAGATTCAAATGACAAAGATCCACCGAAAGCAGTTATTGGGGATCTACATGAGCGAGTCACTCGCTCTAGGTTTATTTCCCCTGATTCTCATGCACATTCTGCTTTTGCCGCGTCTTTTGAACCCCGAGATATCACCTATGCTCTATCTGACGCCTCTTGGGTCAATACCATGCATGAAGAACTTGAAATTTTTGAAAGAAACAAAGTCTGGACCTTAGTTGAACCTCCACCTAATCATAATGTAATTGGAACAAAATGGGTTTTCAAAAAGAAGCAAAGTGAAGATGGATTGGTAGTTCGCAATAAGGCTAAACTTGTAGTTCAAGGTTATTCCTAGGTAGAGGGCTTAGACTTTGAGGAGACCTTTGCTCCTGTAGCTAGATTGGAAGTCATTCGTATTTTGCTGGCATTTGCGACATCTAAGGGCTTTAAGCTTTTTCAAATGGATGTCAAAAGTGCTTTCCTGAATGGTTTCATAGAAGAAGAGGTCTTTGTCAAGCAACCTCCTGGTTTTGAAAGTCCCAAGTTCCCAAATTATGTTTTTAAACTCTCCAAAGTCTTGTATGGACTGAAGCAAGCCCCTAGAGCTCGGTATGATAGGCTTAAGAGTTTTTGTCGGGACCCCGGGTATGCAACCCCAGGACCCTCTGTGTATTCTAAACTAGTCCCATGATCAGTAGCTAGCTCACACAGTTACAACATTGGTGTAATCATAACCACACAACCAAACTATAGATGAAGGCATAAATTAATAATATTAAGCAAAAGGACCTTATGGTCAAGTCTTACAACGGTTGCCACACGCAGGCTAAAGACAACAGAGTAAACCGGCAAATGAGAACAAAACATCTGGTGGAGGTCACCCAATATGCCCACCGCAAATCGAGTGAGGACGCGACCTAGTTCGCATAGTCTTCAAAGAAGTCTTCTTCATAGAACTCGAAGTTCATCGGTTCACCCTCCTCTGCCGATTTAAACAGAGGGCGCAAGGCCATGAGTACTTTGAATGTACTCAGCAAGTCATAGAGAAATGTATGCAAGTAATATTCATGCAAGGCTTAGCAAGGATAGCTTTATGGCTATTTTGCAGAAAGTAATATTTAACGGTAAATACAATAAGTAGATTGCAAAGCACAATTTAAAAGACTAATACATAAGTAAGCAATTTTCTTTGAAACAACTAGTGAACACCCTGTTCACTTTCCCACCATCAACCAGATTCGACCAAACCATTCCAACAATTTGACAAAAGTTCTACCCCTTGCGTGAAATCACCAGGCATGACCATAACCGAGGACACGGCTATTCGAATAGTTTTACACCCTGCAGAGGTTGTACGGCTTGACCCACAAGACACGAATTCTCTAGTTTGTCCCAAGATATATCTATGCCACCGCCACTACCTTAGGTAAGGGCCTAGAGCACGTGACAAGGCTTTTACAAAGTTCTGCTTTTGACTCGCCTGTTAGCTAAGGTTTCGCCTCTATCCGCCCCCTCTTGCGCTGCTCCCAACCAAAACAGAATCGAACCAAGACATTGCTAATTAGTCACCAGGTCTATCCCAATCTAGACATGTGGTTGTACTTAAGGCCCAGATCAATGGTCCAAGGTGAAGTCCTTAGTTGGTTGCTCGGGCGAGGAGGTTCCCATCGCTCCAAGTGTGCGTTCGGACCCACCCTTTCCACCACCCACTCGTCCGAGCATAAATCATTTTCGCTCAACTTTGGCCAAATGACCACCCTAGTCATGGCACAACATCTTTAACAAAAGTGGCTCCGCCATGGTTCCATAATTTCCTTTAGTCAAATTCATCATGTTGGGTTCAACCCACCAGAGACCACCCTAGTCCCGGCACCACAAATTTTAGTAAGGTGACAACAAATGTTGTAGTCTCACACAGGACCACACTTCGCATTATTAGCAACACAGGTCGTTACTACACAAGCCACAAACCATGTGCGCTAGGGCAAATAAACATTTATTGAATCATGAGATTGAGACCAACGTCTACTAAGGCATGACTAAGCAATAAAGCGTGCCCATGTTGGTATTACAATAATGTCCAACTAGTAATTAACCATTCTAAGGTGTCCAAGGAGTTATGTCATTCAAGGATACATGTCGATTGCAATTTATCAAGGAGGCATACGGCAATTAGGTAATTAACTAAACCCGAAACCATTTATTATAAAATTAGCCATACATTTTTATATAAAACAATATACTTTTATAAAGATGGGTTCAACATGATCAAAGGTCTATGACTTGCCTTCGTTGAAGAGTAGCGGTGCTCACTGCCGGGTCTCATGAAAACTTCCGAAACGCTGGAACCTATACGCGCAAACAAAGCTAAATAAATAAAACAACTCCAAATAAAATCCAAATAAATACTAATAGGAACACAAGGAATTTAGATGAATTTAGAAATTTGAATCACTCGAATCGGAGTTCGAATGAGAAAGTTATGGCCAAAAGAAGATAGGAAAACACATAAAATCAAAAAAAAGGATTTTCCTGATTTCTGGAATTATTTTCCTAAAGGAAAATCGATTTATTGCGCAAGCTGACGTCAGCGGAGGGTTTTCCGGCTGAAAATAAAAAGAAAAAGAATTCTGACAAGCGGGGCCCACTTGTCATAGGGAGGGGTGTATGGTGGACTGGGTCCACCCGGTTTTGGAAAGGGAGTGCCACGTGGGCGGCTGACGGGGCGCACACGCGGGCAACCGAGGCCGAGGTGGCGCTACGTGGCGCCGACGGGGGTTCGGTGGCGCCACGCACGCCGGGCGGCGAGGAGGCGGCGCACGGGTGCTCAACGTCGCCGGCGCTACGCGCCACGGCGACGAGCGGGGAAGGTGCCAAACGAACGAGGGAGGGGAGGGGGTTCTGGTGCGCACGTTCTCGTGGATGCAACGGCACGGGGAGGCCAGCGGCGAACAAGAAAGGCGAAGGCGGCGGCGGTTGATGGCGGCGACGGCGGTCCGGCGGGTTCCCGGGGAAGTAGAGCGCCAGACCGTGCGCTTTGCTCAAGAATGCCGGGAGGAGGGTCGGCGGTGACCGGAGGAGTTTCTACTGGCGGCGGGTGCGGGAAACGGTTCGGCGGCGAGGAAAGCTTCAATCGAGCTTAACGAGAGCGGGAGAGAGAGGGGTGGGGAGAAGCTAGAGGAGGGGGAGGCGCGTCTGGGCGCCTTAAATAGGCGTGGGAGGGTCCGGGAGAGGAGGATTAAGATGGAGGTCGCGCGCCATTAATGGCGGCTTGACCCACGCGGCATGGGGAGGCGTGGGGCTGCAGGCGTGGGTGAGGTGGCGGCGGATCTGGCGGGTCTGTGGAGATGACGCCATGGCAGGAGGGGCGAGGAGTGGCTACAGGGCATGGCGAGGGCGTCGGCGCGATTCATGGCATGGGCGAAGGCATGGGCACCGACCACCATGGAAGATGACTAGGCGGGCGCCGACAAAGTGCTCAAATGGCCGGAGAGGGAGAGAGAGGGGCGACGCAAGGAACGATGTAATAGCCTCAGCCCTAATATACAGTAATAAAGTACTATTCATGTCATTACTGTTCATTCTGGCAATTTAGGCAACTTGTTACAACTTAATTTCCCAAATTTCTATTATAAATTCCAACTAGATCAAAATCTCAAAAGGAAATATCATCCACAGTTGGTATTAAGACTGGGACCTATTTTATTTGAAAACCAGATCAATTATTATGGCCAAAAATAATTTTTGTTGAATTTATAGAAATTATTTTGATTCTCAGAAAAATAATTGTCTTTAAATGAACCCTAGTTGATTTAAATGAATTATTTACGTATTTATAAAGAAGAAACAGCGATTTTAAAATTTATTTGGGGAATATATCATCCCAAAGAGTGTTTCGCAAAATTTCATGATTTTACAAATTTAATTGCTATTTTAAAACTCCCACCAAAGTTTGGAAGTTTTGAATTAATCTGTCAAACCTCCGCCTAACCCCTGCCTAGCATCAGATGCGGCTCGGCTTGTCTTGGTCGGACCCAACCCGTCTTAACAAGAACGGCCACGCCCTCGCGCAAGCGTCCAAAGTTCCCAAATTTATCTCGGCCTTTCCTTCTCGCGAACGGCCAGATTAGTTGGTGACGTTCGACCGCCTCCACCCTTCCATTATTGGCCGTTGATCCTTAGCGTGCGGCCGATCCTGGTGACGTTCGGACCGTCCGAGCGCCGATCTCGCCGTTGAATCGCGTTTTAACGGCGATGGAATCCTTGGGTCAAGAGCTCCGCGAAGCGCCTCATCTTGGGTCGTTGGTTCGCGATCGCCGCGGCTCTCGCAGATTGGGCCGATCGGACCGCGACAGTTCCCGATTGAATCGCGACCGTTAAACCTAAATCCGACGGCTCGCGTGAGTGTGACCTTCGGACCGCTTGGGCTGCTCGCGATCTGAGTCGTCTGCGGAGATCGTGTGGTCCACGCTTCACGATACCGCTTCAACGTGTTTTAAACCCGCGATCCGCCGCTCCTTTCTAATCGCGACGGTGGTTGTGCGTGGAACTTCCAGCGAGCGCATGGCGCGATTTCTTCTGGGCCCGCATGTTAGCATCGGTTTTGCCGCTGTGTGTGCGTGCATGGTCAGGCAATGGAATCCCTTACGCGCGCTGCGGCGCTGCATGGCGCTGCTTGCCACAGGGCCCAAATTCGTGAGGTTTTTAGCGGCTAACTGCGTCTTGGCTAACGTCTTGATCTTATTCTTGTTTGTTCGGGACCCGCATGTCGTGTCTTTTTAGTCTTCTTGTCTTGTGATGCGCTACATGGCTTGGGTTTGCCCTGGGCCCGCGCGTCAGTGGCAAGTTTTTGCTCCTGCGTCTTGATGTCAGTATATACTGGGGCCCACATGTAAGTGGCAGAATTTTATTTTCTCTTTGGTTTTCCACCGTAGACACTGTTGCAGCCGAAATGGAGGTAGAGCACAGTGTTTTGGAGGATATTTATCCCTTAATATCTATCCTTTAGTGCCACCTCTTGGATTCTAGACAATTCTCGGTTGATCTACACCTTTTGTACACTATATAAACCTTAGTCTTGGGACTTCTGACATTGTTGACCACTGAGGAGCATCATCTTTATCTTCCTTCATAGTGAAGCTCCTTGTTCTTCCACCTTTGTTCAACTACAAGCATACCTACATCTTATACTAAGGTGGTTTTGGGTACTTCTTGTAGGTTGAACTTAGGACTCCTGCTCCCTGTCAACTTGAGCTGTGAAGCTTCATTTTGGAAAACCTCACTTGGGTGAGTTAGGTTCCATCTTTTCCTTAGCAAGAATTTACCTAATGATCTTTATAGTTAAGTTCTATCATTTTCTTTTGGTCAAGACAAGGAAAGGTTATCGGATCTTTTCTTGTTTGACCAAGAGCTTAACTCTGCTTCTCTAACCCTAGCCGGTGAGTTAGTTTTCCTTCATTAGCCTAAGTTCTTTTAGGACATCCTCACTCACATGCACTACTCACTTACTCATGTGATGATCTCTGTTCCTTTAAACCTGAAAAAGTTATTTTATAACTTTTCGGTCTTTCATATCATTTTCAAGAAATAGAGTTTCTCTTGTTAAAATGCTAGTCTAGTTAAGGCTAAGTAAACCCTAGTATCATTTTAGACCCTTTTTGGCTAATATGATCACTAGAACATCTTTTAGTGTAAACCTTTTTCTTTTACATTGCTTTGGTTGGTTCACCGACAATGTCACCTTTTGTATTTTTTTCTTTTGAACCGTGTAATTAAGTTTAGCACTAGAGAGTAATGACATTTATTGTCTGCTTGGGTAGTAATAGATCTCCTTTAAGCTCTAGTGTTACAGAGTCTCGTTAACCAACCTAAAATGGTAATGTGTCTGTGTTGTTTTTGAATATTAGTCCAACCGACCATATCAACAACAAAAAGCTAAAGTCATAAGTTGCTATTAATGACACTAATTGATTAGCTAGTATACAACACTAGTCTTCTACACTTAGTTATCCCGTAGTAATTCATCGTATGAAGTTAAGGTAAATAATTAAATTAATTATAACTGTCCTGTTCTAGTATATATAAAACCTGATACTATAGCTATTTTCTAATTATAAAATCTGGGTAATAATTGTCAGTAGATGGTATATATGGGCTATTACCCTTACTAAATTAGCTATAGCTTAAGCATACTATTACCCATGCATTACCAATTTGATCATGCATTCTTTTATGTATTTTGTTCTCTGTTTTTCCTGTGTTCATTGGAATTCTTTTATTTGCTTTTAGATTCTGGTTCTTCTGAGTGTGTTGAGCCTTTTATTGAGTTGCAAGAACCTGAGCAAGAGGTTATTTACTACTATCAAGGCAAGCTTCCTCTCTGCACCATGTTGATCCTAATCTTTTGAACTGTAGATTTATAAAATACAGTGACACTGTGCATGCAAATTTCTAAAATCTATTTATGCCCTGCTTTCTAGGTAGTTATATCCCTAACTTGTGGCTTATCTTTAATTTAACCATACACTCACCCTAAGGTAGTTTGTGATGTTATTATATTTAGTTTTGACTTTTGCTTAGCCATGCAGTCCATAGAACGGTAGTGTTTGACAAGATTATCTTGTCAAACCTGGGAACAACAAATACTTTGTTTTATCTTTGATCCTTGTTCATTTATTTGATTTGGAAATGCTTCTAAATCTGTTGCAATTAATTCAAATCGGACAAGTGGATGCTAGTGATGGTGCCTTTGTGCACTAGATTTGGGAAATGTGGATGTCTTGTCCGGGTTGATTAAGGACCTAACTCGACTATTTAATTCAAGTCCCAACGCATTTCCACACGCAGGTATGGGCGCCGCTTGGTTAAGTAAAGGGTTAATATTATTGAGTTGGATACAGAGAGTAAGGACATGTGTATTGATTTCATATGGCATAGATGCTTAAGTCTTGGTCGTGTCATATGCCATGTGGAACTTATATCGATATCGATGTTCTTAGAAGGGTAAGGGCGAGATGTGTTGCATCGCATGTACGCTCCTTCAGGCCCCGATCATGTGTAAAATGTGTGGCTAACACGAGTTTGCATTTAATTGACTGGTCGGCATTCCCGGTACAACATGTGAGCCCCTGTTGAATGTATGCTATCGCTTTGGTTTAAGCGGGATTAATCTCACATGGGTCATCCAACTCAATAGTATTAACTTGTTGAAAATACCAAATCTTAGTTTATCTTACCGCACACCAAAGGCAAGTGTTATTATTCCTGAGGCTTACTGCTAACTAAGTCATGTGGGTAAAGATGTACACCCTTGCAAGGATATAAAACTATTCAATAGCCGTGTCCATTCTGAATTATTTAAAACTTGAATTAATGTCATCTCAGATAGATTTTACTCTAAGTTTGGTTTGGGAATTATTCCGCATGATGGTTGTCATGCACATTTAATTGTGAGTCATTTACTTTTGTTACCGCTTATGCTTATAATTACACTTATTCACCGTTTTAGTCCAAATCAATTTATTAAACTTGCTTTATCAAAACATAGTAACCGTAGGTTAAGATGTATCGCTTTATGCAAAATTGAACCAATTAAGCCTCCCTGTTGATAACCTTATGCATATAAAATTTATTGCTTTGTATAGGTCCTAACCAAACACTTTCTTTTATTAGTTTGTGTAAGACTTGCTGAGTACCTTTCGTACTCAGGGTTTTATGACCCCTTGTTGCAGGTGAGGATGGATACCTTTATGAGATGCCCGTTAGCGCCGATCTGGGCGACGCTAACGAGTGATGCTAGTTCTACTCTCCACGCAATAGCTCATGGGATGATGGGGCCATTGGTGGTTTTGTTTTATTCTTTTGCTTCATTGTTGTTCTTTTTGTTAATGACCCAAGGTCATCTGTTCATATTTCGGTTACTGTAGCAATCTGGTACTGTAGCAACCGAAATTGGAGATGTAATATGATGTATAATTATGTGAATGTATGACTTGTATGTGATTGATGCAATGTTGATTAAGGATATATGCGCAATAGTCACTAATCACAGGAACTATTGCATAGCATATATCCTGAACCTAAATGTTGGATTGTTACTTATTATGATTATGCTTCTAGTATGATTTTTATTATGACATTACAATCTTTGCTCCTTAATTAAGAATTATGCTACCAATGTAATTTATAATTCGCACATTCCAATATTTGAGGGTCCCACAAATACAGTATCGAGCATACTGGTTACTGTGAGGATAGAATTAGCATGGTTGTTGCCTTTAGTGGGTCTCTGTGACATTATTTTAACTCAAATTAATTTCTAAAGATCTAAGTCTGCTATCTTTTACTTCTTATCTTCTTTTAGTATCAATTCTTATCCACCTTCGTTGATTTTTTTTTCAAGATCGGTTTCTTACCTACCTTGTCTTTTCTCTCAGAGATGAGTGGCCGACTTGTGTATTTGGACTTAAGGTGTTAATAAAGTAGGGCCGCCTTTTGTCAGATTTGGTTCTCGTGTTATTTTGGTGTTAATTGGTTGTTAATAAAGGAAGGCCAATCACAGTATTCGGTTACTCATGGATTATGCTAATGGGTGTGGCCGACCTATTACAAGGTATTGAGGTCGACTTTTTACTGATTGTGTGTTGTTGTTTTGATGATTAATTGATTGCATGTCATGGCATGATGCACAATTAGATTTAGTAATTATTTCTTTTCTATCTCGTAATCTTGTATGTGTTAGCCCGAGGGTATCCTTGTTATGTTGTTAACCATTATATGGCAACAGATGACAGACCAACCACTGATCATGACACAACAAGAGGAGAGGTTTTCAACCCCTGTTCTCCATACTCAGGGAGAGCAGACTGACCCTTCCGGATCTCATGGTCCACAAGGTGGTCATCAGGAAGAGGAACTTCCTCCACCACCCACCATGGCGGACGTGCTCATGCAAAATGAGCGCAACCGCATGGATCAGACGCGCATATTGGAACAGATTGCGCGTAATACCTCCGCTACTCCTACACCAACTGGTAGAGCAGGAGTTCAACATGGGCGAGAAGTCTCACGACTTTCAAATAACTAACCCGCCAAGGTTCTCCAGCTCGAGTGATCCAATGGAGGCAGAGGATTGGCTTCGGAGATTGAAAAGAAGTCGACCATTGCCCAATGTTCTCGAAGGGAGAAGGTTACAGATGGTAGCTACCGGTTGATCGACCAGCTAGTAATTGGTGGGATAATTATCTAGCTATCCAACCTACCTGGCCACACTCCTACCGGCTTGAGTTCATGGAGGCTTTTCGAGGCCCATATTCTGAAGGAGTAATGATGCTCAAGCAAAGCGAAATTTCTCGCTCTCAAGCAAGGGCGAAAGTCGGTGACCGAGTATCTTCATGAGTTCAATTTTCTTGCTTTCATGCCTGCCGACGATGTTTCGATCGACACTCGTCGTCGAAACCGCTTTATGAATGGTTTGTCCGAGGAGTCGCGAATCGGCTTTGGCAATACAAGACTTCAGAAATTTCCAACATCTTGTGGACAAAGCCATAATTGTTGAGACCAAGAGCAAGGCTTTGGAAGATTCACTGAAGCGGCAGAAGGCCACTCAATTCACATATAGTGGTCATTCAGTCAGACCGCGTCTATGGCAACCTCGATCTTTCGGCGCGCCACTCAATTCCACCTGTATGCTGCTTGCTTTTCGTCCACCTTCATCTGGCCGGGCGGTCCCGACCTAGTGGACACAGACCACCTTCGCTATCAATGTCGGTAGGAGTAATTTGTTACCATTGTGGTCGCCGACATTTTATAACCAATGTTTTGCTAAGGCAAAGGATTACCACTGCTCACCATCTCCACCATCTTGTCGTCCCGCACCTTCCCCAAAGGCGCTTGTCAAGCTCGATCCTGTTCTGTCATGGCCGTGTGAATCAATTGATTCTTTGAAGCTACCGAGACACCGAGGTTATCCTTGGTATGCTCCTAGTTAATTTCAGTTCAATTATTGTTCTATTTGACTCGAGCATCCCATTCTTTTATTAGTAGGCGCTTTGCTACTCAACATCAATTAAACATGCATCCGCTTCAACCACCTCATATTATTCACTCACCAGGTCAAGATTTATGACCGATCAAATCACCTTAATGTCAATATCAATATTGAAGGGGTAGATTTTGGGCAAACCCGATTGTGATAGACTTTAAAGGAATAGATGTCATTTTGGGTATGAACTGCTATCCTGCATTTCGCCAAATCAATTGTGCCCAGAGAACTATATCCTCACTAATAAAAATGGCATTTCACCATTTTTCACTAGAGCGCTTCATTCTCACCTTGGTGCATTGAAAGTCGATACCACCCCTACTTTGGAGTCGATTACAGAGGTGTGTGATTATCCTGATGTCTTTCCGAAGACCTTCCCAGATGCCACCCGATCGGAAGTAGAGTTCGTGATTGAACTAGTTCCCTGCATCGCTCCCATTTCAAGAAGACCTTATCGCATGCCTTCCAATGAGCTGTTTGAATTGAAGAAACAAATTGGAGAATTGCTTGACAAGGATTCATTCGACCGAAGTTCTCACCCCGGGATGCTGGCCATCTTTGTCAAAAAGAAAGATCGACTTCTACGGATGTGTGTAGATTACCGTCTGCTAAATGAGGTTACTATCAAGAATAAGTATCCTCTTCCCGAATTGATGATCTGCTTGACCGCTTAACTGGAGCCCGTGTCTTTTCAAAGATTGATTTGCGATCGGGCTATCATCGATCAAAGTTAGAATCGAGGATATTCCTAAAACAAAGATTCTCTACTCGCTATGGATTATACGAGTATACTGTTATGTCCTTTGGTTTAACAAATGCTCCTGCTTATTTCATGAATCTAATGAATTCAGTATTCATGGATTTCTTGGATAAGTTTGTTGTTGTGTTTATTGACGACATTCTTATCTACTCCAAGTCTGACGAAGAGCATGAGCATCATTTGAGACTTGTGCTGAATACACTTCGCAAGCATCAGCTGTATGCTAAATTTAGCAAGTGTGCTTTCTGGCTCAAGCAAGTGGCATTTCTGGGACATGTATTATCCGAAGGAGGTATTACTGTTGATCCCAGCAAAGTACAGGATGTACTAGATTGGAAGCAGCCCAAGAATGTTCCGGAGATTCGAAGTTTCCTTGGACTTGCGGGATATTACCGTAGGTTCATTGAAAACTTTTCCAAGATTTCCAGACCTCTAACTCAGCTCTTGAAGAAAGAGAACAAATTCTTTTGGTCAGTGGAATGTGAAAACAGTTTTCAGCTTTTAAGAAAGCTCCTGACTGAAGCTCCTGTTCTCACTCTTCCAGACATCCATAAGAATTTTGATATTTATTGTGATACATCTCGCCATGGACTTGGCTGTGTGCTTATGCAAGAGGGCCGAGTTGTGGCATATGCATCCAGCGATTCTATGCGACCTCATGAGGTTAATTATCCTACCCATGATTTGGAATTGGCGGTCAGAGTCCATGCATTAAAGATTTGGCGACATTACCTTCTTGGTAATCGCTATAAATCTATACCGATCATAAGAGTTCGAAATACATATTCACTCAAGTTGACCTGAATATGAGACAAAGAAGATGGCTTGAATTGATCAAAGACTACGATATGGGTATTCACTACCATCCTGGCAAAGCCAATGTTGTGGCTGATGCTCTGAGCAGGAAGTCGCAATGCAATTGTTTATCAACAATTCCTTTGACCAAGAGCTTATGTGCTGACCTTCGGCGCTTAAGTCTCGAAATGGTCGAAGATGGATTTCTTGCTGCCTTAGAAGTAAAGTCAACACTTGAAGATCAGATTCTGGAGGCCCAGAAAACTGATGCTGAGGTAGCAGAGATTAAAGCAAACATGAAGTCAGGTAAAGCCAATGAGTTTTCTGAAGATGCTCATGGTACCATTCGATATCGCAATCGTTTAGTGGTACCCTCAGATTCACAGCTGAGAGAGCTAATTCTTAAAGAAGCTCATAATTCCAAATTTTCTATACATCCTGGCAGTACTAAGATGTACCAGGATTTGAAGAAAACATTTTGGTGGAGCAAAATGAAAAGGCAAATTGCTCAGTATGTTGCTGAATGTGATATATGCCAAAGGGTTAAAGCAGAGCACTTGAAACCTGCTGGTACCCTTCAGCCATTACCTATTCCACAATGGAAATGGGAAGAAGTCGGTATGGATTTTGTTACCGGACTTCCCAAGTCCCAGAATGGATTTGATGCCATATGGGTGATAATTGATCGTCTGACGAAAGTGGCTCATTTCATCCCTGTCAGAACCACTTTTAATGGCAAGCAATTGGCAGAACTCTATATTGCTAGAATTGTTTGTCTCCACGGTGTTCCTAAAGTTATTGTTTGCATCGTGGGTCTCAATTCACTTCCCATTTTGGAATTGTCTTCATCAAGCAATGGGAACTGAATTATCCTTCAAAGATCGCTATCATCCTCGCACCGAAGGGTCAAACCGAAGGGTGAATCAAATAATAGAGGATCTTTTGAGAGCCTGTGTTTTAGCATATGGCAAGAATTGGGAGAAATCTTTGCCGTATGTGGAGTTTTCCTACAACAATAGCTACCAAGCAAGTATTCAAATGTCACCTTTTGAAGCCTTGTATGGGAGAGCTTGTAGGACTCCATTGAATTGGTCAGAATCTGGTGAAAGACCATTCTTTGGCCCAGACTTGGTTTTGGAAGCTGAAGAGCAAGTTCGTCTGATTCGAGACCGTTTGAAAACTGCCCAGTCTCGTCAGAAGAGCTATGCCGATCATCGACGCCGTGAGCTAAGTTTTGAAATAGATGATTTCGTCTATCTTAAAGTGTCGCCGATGAAAGGTACTCATCGCTTTCATGTGAAAGGGAAGCTAGCACCTCGTTATATCGGACCCTTCCGAATCATGGCAAAACGAGGAGTCAGGCATATCAATTAGAACTTCCGACACGCTTGTCGGCAGCTCATGATACCTTTCATGTTTCTCAATTAAAGAAGTGCCTTCGTGTTCCTACCGAGGCCACTACTTATGAAAATCTTAATCAAGCAACTGACCTTTCATATCAAGAACAACCAAGTCGTATCCTCGATTTAAATGGAACGTGGGACAAGAAATCGCCCGCAAGTTCTTAAAAATTCAGTGGGCTAATCATTCCGAAGATGAAGCCACATGGGAGCGCGAAGATCTGATGAGAATCGAGCACCCCCACCTTTTTGCTGTTTAATGTTTGCCTTTGAATCAAGAAAGGCAAGGTTAAACAAAGCAATGTAACATAAGTTGTAATAACAGCACTATGTTGTTAGGTGAAATTTCTTTTCTATCTTTGAAAGAAATAAAGACAACTGATCTTATGTTTCTAAAGAATATCATTTCAACTTCGTCTTTGTCCAACTTCGATTGTAAGAAATCTCGGACGAGATTTTCTTAAGGGAGGTAGGTTTGTAATGACCTCGACCCTAATATACTGATAATAAAGCATTGCTCATGTCATTCTTGTTCATTCGCAATTTAGGCAACTTGTTACAACTTAATTTCCCAAATTTCTATTATAGATTCCAACTAGATCAAAATCTCAAAAGGAAATATCATCCACAGTTGGTATTAAGATGGGACCTATTTTATTTGAAAACCGGATCAATTATTATGGCCAAAAATAATTTTTGTTGAATTTATAGAAATTATTTTGATTCTCGAAAAATAATTGTCTTTAAATGAACCCTAGTTGATTTAAATGAATTATTTATGTATTTATAAAGAAGAAACAGTGATTTTAAAATTTATTTGGGGAATATATCATCCCAAAGAGTGTTTCTGCAAAATTTCATGATTTTACAAATTTAATTGCTATTTTAAAACTCCCACCAAAGTTTGGAAGTTTTGAATTAATCTGTCAAACCTCCCTACCTAACCCCTGCTAGCATCAGAGCGCTCGGCTTGTCTTGGTCGGACCCAACCCGTCAAGAACTGCTCGGCCCACGCTCTCTCGGCGCGTCAAGTTCCCAATTTATCTCGGCCTTTCCTTCTCGCGAACGGGCCAGATTAGTTGGTGACGTTCGACCGCCTCCACCCCTTCCATTATTGGCCGTTGATCCTTAGCGTGCGGCCACGATCCTGGTGACGTTCGACCGTCCGAGCGCCGATCTGGCCGTTGAATCGCGTTTTAACAGCGATGGAATCCTTGGGCCGAAGAGCTCCCGCGAGCGCCTCATCCTGGGCCGTTGGTTCGCGATCGCACGGCTCTCGCAGATTGGGCCGATCGGACCGCGACAGTTCCCGATTGAATCGCGACCGTTAAACCTAAATCCGACGGCTCGCGTGAGTGTGACCTTCGGACCGCTTGGGCTGCTCGTGATCTGAGTCGTCCGCTGGAGATCGTGTGGTCCACGTTTCACGATACCGTTTCAACGTGTTTTAAACCCCGCATCCGCGCCGTTCCTTTCTAATCGCATGGTGGCTGTGCGTGGAACTTCCCCGCGTGTGCGCATGGCGCGATTTCTTCTAGGCCCGCATGTCAACGTCGGTTTTTGCTGCTGTGTGCGTGCATGGTCAGGCGATGGGAATCCTGCGGCGCGCGTCTTGCGCGTGCATGGCGCGTTGCCACAGGGCCCAAATTGTCGTGAGGTTTTTAGCGGCCATTTCTGGAGTGCTTACAAGCGTCTTGATCTTATTCTTGTTTGCTCTGGGACCCACATGTCGTGTCGGTTTTAGTCTTCTTGTCTTGATGCGCTACATGGCTTGGGTTTGCCCTGGGCCCGCGCGTCAGTGGCAAGTTTTTGCTCCCTGCGTGCGCTGCATGCTATGTATACTTCTGGGGCCCACATGTAAGTGGCAGAATTTTATTTTCTCTCTGGTTTTCCACCGTAGACACTGTTGAAGCCGAAATGGTGGTAGAGCACAGTGTTTTGGAGGATATTTATCCCTTAATATCTATCCTTTAGTGCCACCTCTTGGATTCTAGACAATTCTCGGTTGATCTACACCTTTTGTACACTATATAAACCTTAGTCTTGGGACTTCTGACATTGTTGACCACTGAGGAGCATCATCTTTATCTTCCTTCATAGTGAAGCTCCTTGTTCTTCCACCTTTGTTCAACTACAAGCATACCTACATCTTATACTAAGGTGGTTTTGGGTACTTCTTGTAGGTTGAACTTAGGACTCCTGCTCCCTGTCAACTTGAGCTGTGAAGCTTCATTTTGGAAAACCTCACTTGGGTGAGTTAGGTTCCATCTTTTCCTTAGCAAGAATTTACCTAATGATCTTTATAGTTAAGTTCTATCATTTTCTTTTGGTCAGCACAAGGGAAAGGTTACTGGATCTTTTCTTGTTTGACCAAGAGCTTAACTCTGTCTTCTCTAACCCTAGCTGGTGAGTTAGTTTTCCCTTCTGTTAGCCTAAGTTCTTTTAGGACATCCCTCACTCACATGCACTACTCACTTACTCATGTGATGATCTCTGTTCCTTTAAACTGAAAAAGTTATTTTTATAACTTTTCGGTCTTTCATATCATTTTCAAGAAATAGAGTTTCTCTTGTTAAAATGCTAGTCTAGTTAAGGCTAAGTAAACCCTAGTATCATTTTAGACCCCTTTTTGGCTAATATGATCACTAGAACATCTTTTAGTGTAAACCTTTTTCTTTCTGTTGCTTTGGTCGGTTCAACCGACAATGTCACCTTTTGTATTTTTTCTTTTGAACCAGGTAATTAAGTTTAGCACTAGAGAGTAATGACATTTATTGTCTGTTTGGGTAGTAATAGATCTCCTTTAAGCTCTAGTGTTCTGTAGCCCTGTTAACCAACCGAAAATGGTAATGTGTCTGTGTTGTTTTTGAATATTAGTCCAACCGACCATATCAACAACAAAAAGCTAAAGTCATAAGTTGCTATTAATGACACTAATTGATTAGCTAGTATACAACACTAGTCTTCTACACTTAGTTATCCTGTAGTAATTCATCTGTATGAAGTTAAGGTAAATAATTAAATTAATTATAACTGTCCTGTTCTAGTATATATAAAACCTGATACTATAGCTATTTTCTAATTATAAAATCTGGGTAATAATTGTCAGTAGATGGTATATATGGGCTATTACCCTTACTAAATTAGCTATAGCTTAAGCATACTATTACCCATGCATTACCAATTTGATCATGCATTCTTTTATGTATTTTGTTCTCTGTTTTTCCTGTGTTCATTGGAATTCTTTTATTTGCTTTTAGATTCTGGTTCTTCTGAGTGTGTTGAGCCTTTTATTGAGTTGCAAGAACCTGAGCAAGAGGTTATTTACTACTATCAAGGCAAGCTTCCTCTCTGCACCATGTTGATCCTAATCTTTTGAACTGTAGATTTATAAAATACAGTGACACTGTGCATGCAAATTTCTAAAAATCTATTTATGCCCTGTTTCTAGGTAGTTATATCCTGAACTTGTGGCTTATCTTTAATTTAACCATACACTCACCCTAAGGTAGTTTGTGATGTTATTATATTTAGTTTTGACTTTTGCTTAGCCATGCAAATTATAGAACGGTAGTGTTTGACAAGATTATCTTGTCAAACACGGGAACAACAAATACTTTGTTTTATCTTTGATCCTTGTTCGCTTTATTTGATTTGGAAATGCTTCTAAATCTGTTGCAATTAATTCAAATCTGGACAAGTGGATGCTAGTGATGGTGCCTTTGTGCACCTAGATTTGGGAAATGTGGATGTCTTGTCCGGGTTGATTAAGGACCTAACTCGACTATTTAATTCAAGTCCCAACGCATTTCCACACGCAAAGGTATGGGCGCCGCTTTGGTTAAGTAAAGGGTTAATATTATTGAGTTGGATCTGAGAGTAAGGACATGTGTATTGATTTCATATGGCATAGATGCTTAAGTCTTCGGGCCGTGTCGTATGCCATGTGGAACTTATATCGATATCAGATGTTCTTAGAAGGGTAAGGGCGTAGATGTGTTACATCGCATGTACGTTCCTTCAGGCCCCGACTGCTGTGTAAAATGTGTGGCTAACACGAGTTTGCATTTAATTGACTGGGTCGGCATTCCCGATACAACATGTGAGCCCCTGGTTGAATGTATGCTATCACCGGTTTAAGCGGGATTAATCTCACATGGGTCATCCAACTCAATAGTATTAACTTGTTGAAAATACCAAATCTTAGTTTATCGTACCAAGACACCAAAGGCAAGTGTTATTATTCCTGAGGCTTACTGCTAACTAAGTCATGTGGGTAAAGATGTACACCCTTGCAAGGATATAAAACTATTCAATAGTCAGTGTCCATGGTTACGATTTTAAAACTTGAATTAATGTCATCTCAGATAGATTTTACTCTAAGTTTGGTTTGGGAATTATTCCGCATGATGGTTGTCATGCACATTTAATTGTGAGTCATCATTTACTTTTATTACTTGTTTATGCTTATAATTACACTTATTCACCGCTTTTAGTCCAAATCAATTTATTAAACTTGCTTTATCAAAACATAGTAACTGTAGGTTAAGATGTATCGCTTATGCAAAATTGAACCAATTAAGCCTCCTGCTGATAACCTTATGCATATAAAATTTATTCCTTTGTATAGGTCCTAACCAAACACTTTCTTTTATTAGTTTGTGTAAGACTTGCTTTGAGTACCTTTCGTACTCGTGGTTTTATGACCCCTTGTTGCGGTGAGGATGGATACCTTTATGAGATGCCCGTTAGCGCCGATCCGGCGACGCTAACGAGTGATGCTAGTTCTACTCTCCACGCAATAGCTCATGGGATGATGGGGCCATTGGTGGTTTTGTTTTTATTCTTTTGCTTCATTGTTGTTCTTTTTGTTAATGACCCAAGGTCATTCTGTTCATATTTCGGTTACTGTAGCAACCTGGTACTGTAGCAACCGAAATTGAGATGTAATATGATGTATAATTATGTGAATGTATGACTTGTATGTGATTGATGCAATGTTGATTAAGGATATATGCTAATAGTCACTAATCACGGGAACTATTGCATAGCATATATCCTGAACCTAAATGTTGGATTGTTACTTATTATGATTATGCTTCTAGTATGATTTTTATTATGACATTACACTGTTCCTTAATTAAGAATTATGCTACCAATGTAATTTATAATTAAGACATTCCAATATTTGAGGTTCCCACAACGAGATCCGTCCGATCTGGGCCTGACGGTGGCGAGGGAAGGCGCCAGCGTGGAGCTGGGCGGCGTGGGCGAACGATGTGGGTCAAGAAATTCGGCCCAACTGTTGGAGGAGGAAAACCTAAGCCTTTTTCTTTTTAGAAAATACCAGAAAAGCAAAAGCAATTTTAGAAAATAGCTTAAGCCGTCCAAAAATTCTAGGAAAATTCACATAAATCCCTTGAATTATTTAGGACTTAGTAAAAATAATTTTTAGCTTCACTATTGCTTTTACTTTTTGCAATTAATTACTTTTAACATAAGGCCAAAGGAAAAACCAAATTAAAATCCAACAAAACTCAACTAACCCAACTTTAATTAGTTCAAGTTTTAATTAATTCAAATTAAACCACTTTTGAAATTCTAAATTACAATTTAAGCTTTGGCAAATTAATAAACCCGAATGGTTCCTTTTTAAGGTTTTTAAAAAAAAATTCAAAAAGGCCGGAAAATAGGGATGTTACAGTTTTCTGCTTAAAAATGATTTCAAAATGGGAATGGTAGATAAAACCTTGTTCACTCTCAAGCATGGCAGTGACTTTCTGTTGGTTTCGATTTATGTGGATGACATTATATTCGGTGGTTTCTCTCATGCTTTGGTATCTAGATTTTCAGATTCTATGAGTAGGGAGTTCGAGATAAGCATGATGGGCAAATTGACTTTCTTCCTTGGTCTTCAGGTCAAGCAACTGAAAGAAGGTACCTTCATTCATCAAAGTAAGTACACAAAGGACCTTCTTCGGCGCTTCGACATGGGAAGCAGTAGGCCAATGTCTACTCCCATTGCTACATCCACCGTGCTAGACCCTGATGAGGATGGAGAGCCCGCAGACCAGAAGGAGTACCGCAGCATGATTGGCTCTCTTCTCTACCTCACGGCATCGAGGCCAGACATACAGTTTGCTGTGTGTCTGTGCGCTCTATTTCAGGCTTCCCCTCGAGCATCTCATCGTTAAGCAGTGCGTCGCATTTTCAGATACCTCCAAGACACTCTTGACTTTGGACTTTGGTATTCTTCTTCTTCTGCTCTCTCTATTCGAGCTTTTTCTAATGCTGATTTTGCCGGGTGTAGAGTGGATAGGAAGAGTACTTCTGGCACTTGTCATTTCTTAGGCACATCTCTTATCTCTTAGTCATCTAGGAAACAGTCCTCTGTTGCACAGTACACTGTCGAGGTCGAGTATGTAGCTGCAGCCAGTAGTTGCTCTCAGGTTCTCTGGATCTTATCTACTCTTGGGGACTATGGGTTGTCTTTGGATAATGTTCCTCTTTTCTGTGACAACACTAGTGCCATAAACATTGCCAAAAACCCAGTGCAACATTCTAGGACTAAGCACATTGACATTCGATATCATTTCCTTAAAGACCATGTTGAGAAGGGTGATGTTGTGCTTCACTTTATAGAGTCCGAGCAGCAGGTTGCGGATATTTTCACTAAAGCTCTTGATTCTTCTCGTTTTGCTTCTTTGCGGGGAGAGTTGGGGGTTATTAGTTCTCTTGGCCTGCTTCGAGGGGGAGTTTGCTCTTTTTGCATTCATTGTATCATAATGCATTTTTAAATCAGCAACTTGCATTGTAATATAAATCCATGGAGCTTTGATTATTATCCTTGTATGACTTGAATTCATGCTTTATACCCTGCCATGTCTTGTGCTAGTTTGCTAGAATTCTTTCATGGCTTTTCATGTTTAGCTTAGCCTTTGCCGTGCTAGCTCTATTATCTGTGAGAAAACTGAATCAAAATATGACATGTTGGATCTTGTGACTAGTTTTGCTTTAGTGATCCTCTCATGATTCATGCCATGTCATATAGGCTTAATTGAGTCTTGAACTTATTCTAAGTTTTAAATTGAGCTATGATAATTCTTAAGTCAAGCAAATGAAAAATGAGCTTTTCTGTGCGAAAAAACTGATCTCACCAATTCTTTCTTATGAGACGGCTTGCTATTGCACTAGGCATGAACTCAGGGGGAGTTTTGGATGACCTAGACCACTCTCTTAAGCTTTTGTTGCTTCAGATGGTCGCAGTGAGGCTTGAGATCTAGCACAATGCTAAGAAAACAAATTAGCAATTGGTTGAAGCTTAGGAGGCAGTTGTGGATGGTTCCTAGTCCAGGACTTGCTTTACTAAGATAAAACCCGTCATTTTCATCAAAGTGCTCAAAGTGCTAAATTCTAAATGCTTGAACAAATTGACTCAAAATTGAACTCATAATGCTCACAATTGACTCAATTTCTAGTTTTTGGTCTCCATTTTGCTTATCGACATGGCTTGACTCATTTTTGGATACCTTTAGGGAAACTATGATCTTGAGCACCTTGTCATGCTATCAATTCATTTAATCTCAGATTATTGCTATTTTGGCCTTAGCTTTGCTGTACATATTTTGCCATGATTGAACATAGGTTCTTCACATAATATGGCTTGGTATAATACTTGTACAGTCTTCTTGGATAATCTTCATAGCTCCTTTTTGCTAAAAATTAAACAAAAATTGAAAAACTGCAGCCATTCCATTCCATTCATACTCTATCTTCTTCCATGTACCTTGATGAATTCATTGTCAAAGGGGGAGAAATATTGGTAAAAATGTTGTTTTAGAGCTTTTTGGAGTCTTAAGGAGAGTTTGCATTTTCTGGAAATTTGGTGATCATAGTGACTGGGAGTATCTTTATTGCATTCTTTTGGTCTTATTGCCTTTTCTGAATTTGAATTGCAACTCTTGAAGACTCACGATGATCGAAGGTCAAATAGAACAATTGTTCTTTCATATGGACCTAAGTGAGATTTTTTGCTATTCTCTGGAATTTGAAGCTTTTGTGCTCTCTTTGCCTTATCTCACTTGCTTATGCTATTCTTGAGCCAGCTTGGTCATTTTCTTTGCTTTTTCTTGTATTTGGACCAAGTTGTGCCTTTGCGTGAAAACGTCGAGTACTTTCATTTTCAAACCTCAAAACTACATTTTCTGAGAAATTGCCAATGTGTTCATCAAGGGGGAGATTGTGGATATCATGGGGATATGTGCATGATCTTAGGATGATGATACAATTGGCAATGGCATTTGTGGTTTGTCAATTCAAACATTTTCGGCAAAGAATCTGTCCTGTCAGGACTCAAGCGGTCAGACTGGTTTCTGTGTGGCGGTCAGACCGACCATTTTGGTGGTCAGACCAGTTTTGTCTCGATTGGTTTTTGGTTAAGTCCTAGGGGCGGTCGACGCCGTAATCGGCCATTCGAATCGATTTTGACTTGTCTTCGTCGCCTTGTTGGTGATGCGTGTTGGGTTAGCCTAAGGACATGAGCTTCAGTGCATATGTGTTGCATGTTACATGTTTTCACTAACGTGGGTCAAGTTGTGAAGAACTTGTTCCCAGATTTGATTTGCTTGTCTATTGGTGTGCAGGTTGCTTGCAGGTCAACGACGGTCAACGACGAGGAGGATCGGAACTAAGCTTGGAGAGCTAAGGACCAGAACGATCAAGGATGCCGGGTGAGATCGATGGACTCAAGTGTGGCACAGAATGGACAAGGATGACCGAACGGGCAATTCGGTGCGACTGGTTGATCAAGCAGTGCAGGGGTCGGTGCAAGTGCCATGGAGGTTCCGGTGGGATCCAGACGGGAGAGACTTGCCGACACGATGAGAGCCGTTAGATCAACCTACACGTGGCGAAGCATGGATGTGTTTAGCGGATTCGACTCGGTCTTGGAAAAGATCGAGAAGGGTATTTTGGTAATTTTACCAAATACCACCTTGGTGACCTAATGCCAACCCGCGGCGCAAGACGGTGCGTCAAGAAGTGGACTAGGTCAAGAGAAGTGGATTGCGTTGGGCTTTAACAGGAGCCCATTAGGATTTGTCTTCTAGAAGCTCTAGGCCACATATAAATAGAAGGGCTACTGTGATACAGCCACCAAGGACTTCATTTGTAAACCCTAGTTTGGTTTTAGGGTTTTAGAGAAAGAGGAGAGGCTTAGGGCTCTAGGGAGATGTGTTGAGTTGTATGCTCATGGATTGAGTTTTGTCCTCTATGGATGGAGTGGCTGTAAACCTTCTCAACCTCAGATGAATCTATGGATGATTCCCAAAGATGGGTCTCTTTTGTGTTCATGCTCTCTATTTGTGATCTTTGGTCATTTCTTGATCCCTTGGTTTTTGGTTGGTTTCGTGCCCTCTTACTCCTTGCTGTGACATGTGGGAACATATCTAAGATCACCTAGATCATCAATCTCCCACGAGCAAGGTTTAGATCAGTTTTTCATTTTTTGCCCGAGTTTGAACCTTCCTTCGGTAGAATGGAAAAAGGTTGAAACTTTGATGTGGATCTACTCAATCTCTGCTTGGAATAGGTTCCTAATATCCTTAGGAAGGTGTGTTCCAAATTTGGTCAAGTTTGGCCGTAGATCAAAAGTTAGACCGCTGCTTAGTTTTGGGTTTGAGTTTATATCTTGTTTACGTCAGGCTTGGTCAGACCGATCCTATAACGCCGGTCAAACCACCCGTCGGTCTGACCGATTTTTTGCCGGCGGTCTGACCGATTTCTAGAACAGTTTTTGGTCATTTTGGTTCTTTGTTTCGGGGATTGTGGTTCGAGTTCAACACAAGTCTTCTGCTGTTAATCCTCATAGCTCTCATAGCTATTGGGGTGAATCTGGTGTTGAATTTGAACGAGGTGAAAATTAGGCAAGCTCCTATTCACCCCCCCTCTAGTCGCCTTTCTGGTCCTATAGAAATCATTATGATTAATTTGAAATATCCATAAGACAAAGATAGAGAGGTTCACTAAGCTTAGAAAGATAGCACCAAAATAATAAGCTTATCCTCTATCCTATTACACACATAAAGTCCAACAAACATAAAGAGTAGCATGTTATAGATAATAGATAATAGCTAAAGATAGATCTTCTCCCCCTTGGCATCAAGTACCAAAAGCTAAGAGGTAGGAGGAGGAGTGCCAGCCAAAGTGGAAGGAGCTGCAGGAGAAGGATCAACACGACAGCGACGAGAGTAGGTAATGGACTGCTCAATCAAAGATACGCGAGTGTTGACATCATCAATGTTTGTTAGAATCAGCCCTTGGACTGCTTGCATCTCATAAACCCATCCAGTCAATTGATCAAGGCATTGAAGCGCGACTGTATTGGATTGATACATGGTGGTGTGGCGAGTTTCCAAAGCCTGATAGTGGCGATCAAAGTCATCCATGCGATGATCAAGGACCTCTATGCAACGATCCACGGTGTCGAAGCGAGAGACAATGGTGTTGATGTCGGAGTGCAAAGTCTCTAGAAAGATAGGGTCAATACCACCTTGCTGCTGAGGAGCTGGCTGAGGTCCATGAGGAGGATTTTCTGGAGCATCGTCATCACTACTACAGAAATGCTAATACTAGACGCCTGATCACAGACGGTTCATCGAAACCGTCTGTATTAAATACAATCTCAGACGGTTTTTGTTTACCCACCGTCTATGTTATTCTCCGCGCTAAAAACCGTATGTAAAGATGTCATATCACAGACGGTTCATGTTTGAACCGCTCAGGAAGTATCACAGACGGTTCTAATTAAAACCGCTCGTGATATTTGGTAATATCACGACGGGTTTTGGTTAGAACCGCTCAGGTTACTTCACGCGGTTCCAAACATGAACCGCTCGTGATATTACCCAATATCACGACGGTTTTTGTTAAAACCTCCGTGATAATTAACTCATCACAGACGATATATAGCTCCGCCTCCCGCCAACAGATATAGTCTTCTTGATCTCCATCTCTGGCCTGCGTCTTGCGCTTGAGTACATCGCCACCTCACCGAGCCGCTTTGGTCCATTTCAAATATATATTGTCGCCGAGGAGCTTGCCGCCGCCGCCTGCTCACCGATCGACGACCCACCGCGCCTTGGACCTTCCCCGACTTTCATTGACACCTTCCTCGTGATCGAGGTGAGATATCAAGCATAAGCATCCTTTAATTTGAGTAGTTTCAGCGCTTCGCCAAAATCGCTAGTTTCAGCGCCCATGGGACATCACCGCTTGTTCGCCTCGGCGAGACCTTAGGCCGAGCCACGACTATATAGCAATGCGATGTCACCCCTAAGCCCGCTTTGAGCTTCAAATTAATCCTACTATTTTTAATCATTTAGTTAATAAACTAACGAGTCTATGACATGTGGGATCGCCATAGATTTTATAAATAAAATCATGAAATAAAAATGAGTCACCGACAAGTAGGGCCCACATGTAAGTTAATAAAATCCAAAAATGTAAAAATGAAGAAATCGTAATTAAGCCTCGTAAAATACGCTTTAAAGTCATCACCCTTTTATTTATTTTCGTGGTTTTCAATACGAACCGTGTGATGGACCGAATCGATGTACACCGAGAACCGTGTGAGTGAAGAGTACATGAATGGCGGTTCTGCTTACAAGAGCCGCCGAGGAGGATATGTTGAATAAGGGGCGGAATATATGTATCGTCCATGCATTGATCGCGAGAATCAAGATGTTTAACAACCGAGCGCAGATCGAAGCACACTTGATTCAAGGGTTTCAAAAGGGTTATACATGTTGGACCACCACGGTGAAGAGCATATTATACAGAAGTCAACGATATGCATATTATACAGAAGTCAACGATATGTCGCGAATGATGTCGATTGTGGTTCCGATTCGGATAGGTACCGCACGATGACAATCTAGATCGATGCTTCATGATGCGTAAGGAACCGTGATGAGAGGGAGTATGTTCAATTCGTGGCGTGATGAAGGACTCAGAGAAACCTTTGTTCCCGCCGCAAGTCGGAATACACAAGGTTGTCATCCGTGCTTAAACCGCTGAAATTGAAGGCAAGCAACGGTTGGTCCGACAAGAGTTTCACTGAGTCATTAGGGTCTCTTAGCGGACATGCTTCCTGAGGGAAACGAGTTGCCCAAAACCACCTACAAAGCCAAAAGGTTCTTTGTCCATTGGGAATGGAAGTAGAAAGAATACATGCATGTCCGAACGATCAGATTCTCTACCGTAACGAGTATACAAACATGCATGTATGCGGTGTGCAACGATCCCGATACAAGCGTAAGAAGCAATCGATGACGACGAGGAATCGAGGTGAAGAAAGGACCTCTGCTAAGGTGGCATGGTATCTTCCCGTAATTCCCGCTTGAAGCGGTTTTGCGAACCCAAAGAATGCAAAATCATTGTATTGGCACTCAAAGGAGCGTAAGAATGACGGAAAGTTAAGACACCTCGCCGATTCCGCCCAAAGGAGAAACATCGATAGGAGGTTTGCGACTTCAAATGAACCGAGGAATATAAGGTTTGGATTGAGTACGATGGAATGAATCCTTTCGGTAACATGAGCAAATGACATAGCACTTGGCGTGGACGCTCAGATCTACAACCTTCCTCCTTGGTTGTGTATGAAGCGGAAGTATATTTTGTTGTCGATACTTATCCAAGGGCCAAGCAACCGGGAATGATATTGATGTGTACCTAGCACCATTGATGGAAGATCTAAAAATACCGTGGATTGAAGGGTGCAGTATGGGATGCGTACAAACGAGAGAACTTCACTTTACGCTCCTTGTTGTTCTCGCACCATAAATGATTATCCCGCCTTGCTAATCTGTTGGGCGAGTACAAAAGGGGCCAAAGCTTGTACTCACCGCTTAGATGATACCGAGAGTGTGTGGTCAATCACTCAAGCAAAACCGTGTACATGCGTCATCGTAGGTTCCTTCGAGGGCTCACCCATACCGCAGATGAAGAAACAATTCGACGGAGAGAAGGAGGACAGCTCACTCCAAGGCATTTAAGCGAAAAGAGGTCTATGATATGGTTAAAGATTTAGATGTTGTGCTTGGAAAGGGATGTAAATCGAGGACAAGTAAGAAGAACATGTGGAAGAAGAGATCAATATTTTGGGACTTACCTTATTGGGAGCACCTAGAAGTTCGCCATCGCATCGACGTTATGCACGAGAGAAGAATGTATGTGACTTGATTGGTCTCTTCATCAATATTCGTGACAAAACAAAGGATGGTGTCAACGCACGGCTTGACTTGGTTGATATGGACATCGGACTGAGTTAGCACCAACAAGGACCGATAAAGGACGAACGTATCTTCCCCGCTTGTTACACTCTGTCCAAGGCCGAGAGAACCGAATCGCGCGGTGCTTGCATGGCGTGAAAGTTCCGTCCCTGCTACTTCGCCAACATGAAGAAACTTGTTTCGATAAAAGATTTGAAGTTAATTGGCATGAAGTCTCATGATTGTCATGTGTTGATGACACAAATGCTCCCTGTTGTAATTAGAAGTATTTTGCCGATCAAGATCCGAGAGACAATCATGAGGTCAGGTTATTTTTTAACACAATTGCTCGTAAGGTCATCGATCCCGGGACTAGATGCTCGCAGACGAGGTGGTGACGACTCTATGTGATCTTGAGATGTATTTCCTCCGCCGCTTTTTCGATATCATGGTCCATCTCATTGTTCATATTGTGAGGAGATAAAGATGTGCGGGCCCGTGTTCCTACGTAGCATGTACCGCTCGAGAGGTTCATGGGAATTCTCAAGTCATATGTACGAATCGATCTCGCCCGAGGGCAAGATCGCCGAAGGTTATGCAACCGAAGAGGTCATTGAGTTCTCGCCGATTACATGGCTCAGTCGAACCGATAGGTGTGCCTCGATCTCGCCATGAGGGAGGCTCGAGGGTATCGGGACCATCGGAAGGAAAGCAATCACTCCAAATATGGATGCGTATGCTCAAGCCCATTTCACGGTCTTGCAACACATGACCGAAGTGTCCTCAGATATCGACTAGCACAAGGACGTGCTTGACAATGTAATCCAAAGAGACAACACAATGCAGACGGTTCAACCAATGGTTGAAGGAGCGACTTGCTAGGAGCTCGTCAAGTGATATGTCGACATGGTTGGCAAAAGGGCCAACATTTACGCTTGTAATATGGCGAGGATACGACATAAATGGGTACACATTCTATACGCAGCTCGTGGATATAAAAAGCACTAACCGTAATCAGCGTGTCCGTGATAGATGCATTCAAGATCGGCGGGGTGAGGAGCTCTTACTATGGGCAAATAGAGGAGATATGGGAGCTCAACTACGTGCTTTTCAAGATCCCCTATTTCGGTGCCGCTGGGGCCATCTCCCACGTGAAGGTCGACAAATGCAGGCGTCACTACCGTGGACCTCGAACGTGTTTGGATACAAAGACGAACCATTCGTCTCAAGCAACCAAGTTGTTCAAGTCTTCTATGTTACCAACCCTAAATAAGAAGCGCCACGTAGTTCTTCATGGAAAAAGGAGGATTGTCGGAGTTGAGAATGTAGTGGACGAGGAATAATACAATCAATTTGACGAGTTGCCTCCTTTCGGAAACGGCATAAGGGTCGAGGAAGAAGAACATGACGAAACTAGCTACATACGCGTCGATCATCATGAAGGGCTATTTTTTAAAGATTAATTGAACAATGTGTGTATATGTATATGTACGTTCTGATGAATGGTTAATTTTAGTTCATTTGAGTTAATTAATTGATTTGTACTGTGAAATGGATGTGATTGTTTCTCAAATGAATGTGAATTGGATGTATATACATGTACTTGTTATCTTTTCTGCTTGTTTCAGAGGGCATGGCTAGCATTTCCTGAGGCTAGCCAATAAACAGATCGATCTAGATATTAACCAATACAAAATAATATCACAGACAGTTTGAACTACAAACCGTCTCACATGTATATCACAGACGGTTGTTTATTAAAACCGCTCAGGATATATGTATATCATGCATTTGTGTTTATTAACACCGCTCGTGATACATCACATATCACGAGCGGTTCTAAGTGAGAACCGCTCGATATATCACATATCACGAGCGGTTCTAAGTTAGAACCGCTCAGGATAGTATCATGAGCGGTTCTCACTTAGAACCGCTCATGATGTCCATCCCTATTTACATTCGGACTCTAGCTAGGGTTTGCCGCGCCGCCACTCTCAAACGATTAAGTTTCTCAACTCCTCTCGCTCCCTCCTCCCCGAGCCTGTCGCCACCGTCCTCGACGCCGCCTCCTCGAGCCCCGCGACTCCTCCCCGATCCTGGCTGACGCCTCCTTCTCCAAATTTCCCCGGCCTCCCGAGCCCGCCGAGCCTCCTCCTCTGACCGTGGCGCCTCCCAGCCCACCGCGCCTCCTGCCCCGAGCCCGCCTCCTCCTCCTCCCAGGCCCAGGCCTTCGACGCCTAAAGGTAACCAATGCCGAGTTACCGATCGACCCCACGCCTTTCCCTAACTATTTCTATCAATAATCTGTCATGGTCCTTCATGATAATTGTACTTGTTTTAGGAATTTGTATTTGTTCTAGTCATTATTCATATGGTATTTGTTTTGATATCGCTCTCGAATACATTGCAATGTGGTGTGGTGGGCTTGAGATGAATGCTCTGTGGTGATAATAGTCTTGTAATCAAATTGTTTTGATAATCGGGTTTGTACTTGAGCTCTAATTGGAATGCTTACTCTACATCTGATAGCAATATCAAAATGTCAAATCTTAGCTTTATGTTGATTTCATTTGTTCACATGATGTTCTATTTCTTGTGAAGATGTCTTCCGCTCATTCTGAGTCATCGCCGCCTCATGTGTCTGATGATGCACCATCCTCTGGAACAATATCCAACCGCGGTAGAAGAAGAGGAATATCGAAAAGGCCCACGGCCGATTTACCATCACGGAGGTCGATCAGCCTGGGACCCCTATCAATCCTCGCCGAGCAGCGTCCGCATTCCGGAGAATGGTCGGAATAGTTGCACGGGAACGGGTCAAGATCACCTACGATTCGTGGAAGGTGGTGCCCGAACCATCAAAACCGCCAGGCCGGGCGGAAATTCTCGCATCGCTCGAGATCCCAGAGAACTCCCGGACTCGTCGACGACACGCTGTTGCTCTGGCGTGCAAAGCGTGGAAGAACTTCAAGAGCACGCTTGTCAAGAACTACGTGGAGAAGGATCTGCCGCCTTCCACAAGTATCTATTCTGGAAGAGTCTGGCCGAAGTTTGTGGCGAAGAAGACGACAGATGAATTTAGGAGTGAAAGTGCGGCGCACACGGCCCTCCAGCAAAAAACAAGCACCCCACGCACTCAGCACCGCGGGTATGCGGGTAAAGCCTCGATATGGAGGATCAGAACAAGAAAAGCGCTTGAATCTCTCCTCGCTATTTTCCGAGATCACTGATGTGCGCGCCCGACAGTGGTTATTTGCGAGGTTATGTATTCGGCCTACGGGGGAAGTGTACTTTCCAAACCCCGAAAACCAGGAAGTGTCCGAACGCTTGGTAAGATATCGAACTACCTAGTTTGTAATTACTCCATAACTTCATAGGAAGCGAAATGACATGTCGGGCTATATTGCGATAACGCCGAGTGCACAATCTTCCCAAGGCTCATTCCAGCAGATAGGGAGAAGATATACTCTCTGCGCCCTAGGAAACAAAGTGAGCATCCCGTCGCACGAGAGGCGCCGGTGTTTTGTTACATGGGAACAATTGTTCCAAGCGGACTCGGATCGCATCGAGTAGGAAGAGAGCCAAAGCCGAGCACGATGCAAAGCTACGAGAGGATCTTCGCATCCTCGAGATGAGCTCACCAAAAAATCGAGCGAGGTCATCAAAAAGTCACACAGAGGTCACTCAATCCTTTGAGGAAAGGATTCGTCTGCGTCCGAGCAAAGGCAGATAGAGACCTTTGAGGAAAGGATTAGGGATTGCAAATGCCAAGTCGGTTGAAGCCCTCGCCTCTACTATACCGCTAGCCACCCCCAAAAACATCCGAGTAGTCAAGGTCCAACCCTAACCCTACCACAATAGGTGATGACAGATTTTCCGTCGATGACATCCGTAATAATTATTATCTCCGAATGCTCAATCCATTGATAGGCCTGTTGAGTAGCTAATTTTGTATCTTTATGTACGAGGTGGCTACGGCGCAAGCTCCAAGTGAGATATGTCTCTGCTGTTCTAGATGTCGCTTGGGGCGGTGTATCCATCCCAGATCGGAGCTTTAGTGCACGTGCAAATCTAGCGCCGGTTTCGCAAAAGTGAATGTGGACGGTGTTTGTGCCAATTTCGAGGTCGCCCCGCTAAAAATTCCCTAAACGATGAGGTCATGACTCTAGGGCAAGCCGCTGGAACATTCATCCAAAGGCCCAAGGAGGACATCTGCCGAGCTACCGCCCGGTGTCAACTTCACGGAATGTCTCGCACGCATCAAGTCCACGGACTGACCGCACCGGCTACTCAGACCGACACGGCAAGGGCCCGCCAGATCACATGCATCTACACTCGTGCTCACCGACTCTTGTGAAGTCAACCTATACAAAGCGAGGCAAGAAGGGCAAGGGCATATCGAAGATGATCGAGACCTCTCCTGATATCCCCTTCTTGCCGTTGGCCCAGAAATACAAGCTAGGTGAGCCGTTGCTCGAGAAGTTAGACAACCCTACCCTAGGACCGGATTGCACGGAATTGCATACATGGTACATGGAATACCCAACAAGCGGCTTGATCAACGACGCCGGGTGTCACCGCCAAGTTCAAGGAGGATCATTTTAACCACGTATCAAGACGTTGTCTTCACGGTGACCTTCGACGACTTGTTTCGCTCTCTCCAACCTCGACGAGCTCGACGCCTCACTCATACGATGCCGACAATCGTAAGTGTGTACAATCACGGTCAATGTTCGTAATATCGATAAATGTTATATATAACTCGTAGCTTTTGTATAATAGATACATGATCTGTGAAGCCGAAAGAAGGAAATCACCGTATGTTTCTCGACCCACACATTGTCTCCGAAAGAAAGCATCACGGCGAATGCAACATTCGCCGAGAATTACGTTATAGATTTTTTCATGGCTCACCGCAACAAGGAATTCATACTTTTGCCCTACAACCGTAAGTAAGTAGTGTTGCACTCATCGGCTATACTTGTTGATTTGTACTTTATAAGCAACACTAACTTAGGTTTAATGACCATGCCGACATACCCAGATAGGTACCATTGATTTTAATTGTAATTATACCAAAACAGAAATACGCAATATACCTAGATTCCCTACAGAGGGCCACTCACAACTTCACAATTATCCGGAATTTAATCATCAGGTAAACACATTTCCTCCATAGAAACTCTATTGTAGTCTTTCCTTCCTTTGCAATGGCTAAGGCTAACTTCTTGGAGTCACGAGGGTGTTCGACGTGTTACATGCTAGAGGATGGAATATCAAGGAAGGACGTTGGGACATGATCAAAATTCCTGTGACTTGCTAGCTAGTACACATTAATCCTATATAACACTTCAGTAGCAATGCTTCTAACTAACCAATTCTATTTTTGAAGTGCCACCAAGAATGCCAGTCATAACGCTCTGTGGATACTATGTTTGCCACAACATGCAACTACTCATCGGTTCGCGATCACCAATGATCCTCGTGTTTGTCAATCTTTCAACAATTATTTCATATATACTTACCCATTTATATAAACCCGAATTTAACCTTCATATCGACAAAGTTGCGACCATCACTGAAATCATTGGAACAGAGCGAGCTCATAAAATTCGATCACACCTTGCGCTATTCCTAAATGCATGTGTCATAAATCCAAATGGGAGTTTCCACAAGTGTAGCGTATTGAACTTGATTGGGATAGATTGAACATAATGGTACATGTGTGTAAATTAATGTACATTAATGGTTAATTTTAGTTAATTGATTTGTGAATTGGATGTGCTTGTTTCAAATGAATGCAATTTTGATGTGCTTCAAATGAATGAGAATTGGATGTGCTTGTTTCAGAGGGCATGGCTAGCATTTCCGAGGCTAGCCAATAAATGTAAATAGATTTAGCAATGCAAAGACTACCACGCAGGCGATGCAGTCAGATGAAACCGCTCGTGATAGTCGATTACCACGACGGCCAGAGATGAAACCGCTCGTGATAGTGATCTATCACGCACGGTTTCATCTACGCATCGTCTCGGTAGTCGATCATCACGCATTTGCTTCATCTACGCATCGCCTCGTGGTAGTCGAATATCACGACGGTTTCATCTACGCATCGCTCGGTGGTAGTCGATTATCGCAGACGGCTGCATCTACAAACCGCTCGTGATAGTATATATTATGACGGTTTGAAACCGCTCGTGATGACCTCATGCATTATCGACCCATAAACTCGCACGGCTCACGTAACCGCTCGTGATGGCGTTGAACCGCTCAGAAGGCCTTTTTTCGTAGTAGTGCATCCCGCCGGGGCGGGATGCCTTTCCAAAGGTCAGTTCCTCAAATCCCTTTGATGGTCACCTTCGGGCTTGTACTGCTTGTGAGGAAAAGGAAGAGGACCATTGAAGTGAGCCACTTTCTGAATAAGATGCATGATATAAGGGGCAAAGTACATCCTTTTGCCCAAATGACCTTTGCAAGCTGCCAACTCAGTCAAAATGAGATGCATAATATCAAACTTCTTTCCTTGCATCACAAAATCAATGACTTTCCATGCATGACCTCAAATAGCGTTATTGTTGTTACTCTTGGGCAAGATAGTGGCTCTTATAATCCTATTTATGATGCTTAGAAGTGGTAAAAGGCTGGCTACTTTTCCAGTGATATACCCAGCATGGTTCTGATTATAGAACTGTGTCTGCTCTCGAGTTTGAAGGGCGGGCTCAAGATGGATCTTGACATAGTCCCATGGAGGCAGATTTAGAGCCTCCTCAAAGTGGCGTTTGATGGCCGAGTAACGCACCGAGCCCGTCATCTAAGTGAAGTTGATAGATTGGGTGCAAGATGAATAGTAGCATAAAACTGACGAATGACATCCTCATTGAAATTGCACATGATACTAACTATGCCATCCAAGATGACAGCACGAAAATGAGAATACAGACCTTCATACCTGGTTTGCTCATTGAGATAGGTCCAATCGATATATTTCTGAATAGCAAACTGCTTGTGGACAAACACATGATTGTATGTATCTTCTTGAAACAAGGTATGGAACATTGGATTCGTGGCTGTTGTAAGACTGAGGAGGCTGACTAGAGGGGGGTGAATAGGCGGTTTTAAAAATTCTCTAAGGCTAAAACCAATTTCTAATGCGGAATCTAACAACAATTCGGTTTTGCACAATTAAAAACTAAATCAACTATTCTTGGCTAAGTGCACCAACAATATAAGTCTATTGATAATGATAGCAATCATACAAACACAAGTAAGCAATTTGATACAAGGAATGTAAATTGCACAAAGTAAAACACAAGAGAACAAACCATAATGACACAAGGATGTTTTACCGCGGTGTTCAAAGACTTGCCGGTCTCCCCGAATCCACGTTGAGGTAAGTTCAAACTAATTGGACCAGCTCCATGAATTAAGCCAACTCCTCCGAGGTAAGTCCAACCACTTGGACCGGCTCCAACACGAACCAACATCTTGATCCACTCGGGATTGCTCTTTCTCCACTCCGGAGATGGTGAGCACCAAACCACTCACAACCACCCGCGTCTTCTCATGACCTTCTTTGAGAAGATCACCGGCGCAACTTCTCCAAGCCGTCTAGGTGTCTGCAAACACAAAGAGTAACAAGTCAGAGACGCTCACTTGAACGAATCAAGTGTCTAAGCTCAGTGGATACACAATCCACTATCTAATGCAACACATGCACTTAGGATTTGCTCTCTAAGTTCACTAAGTGCAACACATGCACATAAGAGAGGAGAAGGCTTGCTCTTTGCTCAAAGGAATGAATAGCACTAGCAACAACACTCCCACAACCAGCCACATGGGGTATTTATACCCACACAAGAGAAAACTAGTCGCTGGAGAGAATATGCTGAAAAGTCAGGGAACCCCGGTCTGACCGCCAACCAATGGCCGATCAGACCGCCCTTACTCCAACGGCTATAAAACTAGCCGTTGGACACACATCCGGTCTGACCGCCAACCAATGGCCGGTCAGACCGCCAGAGGGGCAGTTAGACCGCTCCACAAAGGAGCAAGCCAGATCCAGAGAAGCACCTCCTCTGGAAAAAAATATACCACAAAAATACTTCGGTATTACCGCTCTTCGGTAGTACCGTTTATTATGTATGATACTACTGCACAAAACCTTGCGGTTAAAACTACTCACCATGGGAACGGTCTCGATCACTATTCGCATGGCGGTCGACCGATATACCACCGGCCGATCGATCGACATGAAGGTCGGACCACCAACGCCACCAAAGCCGAAAACACAATGTGCACATTGCTTCAACTCAATTTGTAAAACACATTTACCAATTGATGCAAGATGCACACAAGGGATGAAGGCTAGATTCTCAACAAGTTGCAAAACATATTTGCCGACTTTTAGAATCAATGCCACAAGGAATAAGGTACATGGACTTACACCATTTGCAAAACACATTCCCGCACTAAAGTCACATGCTACAAGGATTATGCATGAGCCGCGACCATTTGCAAAACATATTCGCAAATATCAGCAACATACTAATGAGAGCTAGAGCAAGCACAACGAGCTATCAACATATGACTAGCTTAAGCTACTAGTCAAGAACCCTCTTAATAGTACGGAAACCTATACTAGCAACCCGGTCTTCCATCCAAACACCAAAACCGGTAAAAGACTATGAACAAATCCTTAACCTTAGCTAGTCATACTTTTACGTTGCACAAACACTTGAAGCTTGATGACGCTATAACACCCTGGCTATGCGGAAGCCAAGATGCAACCTAAACTACTAACATCAATCAACTCTATAAATTTTTCTCAACAAATCAACAACTAGTAACAGCTAAACGTCATCGCACAACAATTCTGATATCTTAACAAACATAAATTTCAGTTTATAACAATTCAATTAAGAGGAACAATATTATGAATACGTCCGGATAATTTTAAACCATCAACTAGCATGAATAAACTGAAATATTATTTAATTGGTGAAGTACCATGAATCCAATTATTACATTCAATAATTTCCACATGAAAGATAGCAACAGAAATATTATTTAATTTGTGAAGTATGTGATAATGTGGATTTCTTCATGTGATCTACTTCCTCCCAGGACGTGTCGTCCTCAACGATCAACTAAAAATAAAATTGGCAAGAGTGAGTCCAAGACTCGGCAAGTACGAACGAATGACATAAGAAACATTGAATCAAATACAAAATAGAAACATTGAATCGAATGCAAATCATTCTCAACTTATCCCATACATATGAATATACTATGAATGCGATGCAAGATGCATATGTCTCCACTTCTCTTCTGCATATACCGGTATAGCCAGTGTAACACCCGTCAGCGTTCACTCAGGCCCACATTATCAAAATACAGGGATCCAAGGCCCGTATGAAGAATATTTCATACGGGGATCTATTTGCCCATATTGAAATGATGGGACTTATTTGCCTATATTGGAATAATGGGACTTTCAATACCCACTCCCATGGGTGAGGCATGAATGATTGAAATGAAGGAAATGAAATGAATCACAATACCCACTCCCGTGGGCTAAACATGAAAACTTGGAATGAATGTAATGAAACGAAATGAACACTTCCATACCTTCCAATTGTTATAAGCATTTAACGGAAACAAGCAATCAGTGGAAAAATACTCATACTTATAGGATTATCCATATCATAGTAATTCAACCAACTTGTACAAACAAACATCCAAGATGATCCAAAATGTACTTACCTTTCGCGTCGTGACAAATTGAATGTAGAGAAGGCAAAACCAAACTCAAAGTCACTCCGCCTACAATAAACACTTTACTCAAAACAAAATTTGACAAGATATAACAACGTTAATCATAACGCTCTAAATCACACTTCCAAAAACCCATATTTCATATATTTAATCTACTCAAGCGAAATGACAAACTAGCAGTAACTCAATACTGGACAACGACCTTCTAAAATACATATCTCCCATTATGCTTATCATAAAAAAGCATTTTCAGACTCCCTAGAAAGATTACAAAATTGTCTACAAATGTCTAGTTGGCTAGATTCTCAAATTTTGCCTTTAACTAATTTTAACAAACAGATCAAAACAACTGTCAGAATCTTACAGAAATTCTGGACAGAAGACTTAAAATAGCCATAACTTTTATTTGTCTGATCCAAAAATGGTGTTCTTTAACATTCTGGAAAGATAAAATAATTATCTACACAAACCATGTTGGTCAACATCTCTGATTCGTCAATTATCTATCTTTAATCTATCAATTACCACGACTGCGATGACCTGATAGAGATTCTAGACAGTAGCAATGTAAAATTCATATCTCGAGATCTACTCATCCCAAAATTGTGATCCAGCACTCTAAAGAAAGATGACGATATAACCTATCTTGTATCTAACAAGACATAGTTCTAATTTTGAGTTTAACTAGCCCAAATCTCCCTTGCAACGCACTGCCCTAAACCTTACGAATCTGGACAGAACAGAAACCTGACTTCCTAGTCGCCAAACATTCTACAAATTGAACAATAATTAAACTAGGGCTTGCTAAAGGCCTTCAGATTGTTACCCTTGAATATCTTGGTGAAGAACACAAATCCCCACGAATTGCCCTCTTTTCCTCCCTCCTCCTTCCTTCCTCTTCTTGTTGCCTTTTCCTTGGACTGCACAGAAAATCCCAGCAAAATCACACGCCACAGCAATGGTGCTTTGCATTAATCTCTCCCTGTGTGCAGCATGCAAAAGTTGCATGTAGCCTTGCAAGGAATCGGCATGCTACATGCTGCATGTAACACCAGTACTTGCACAATTTAGTAGCATGCAGTGGCAATAGGGTAGCAGGTGCGCTGGGCAGAGGAGTTGCATGATGCACAGGAGGTAGGGCTAGGGCTAGGGTGTCAAGCAAGGAAAGTTAAGTACCGGGTTCTTTAAGCGCAGGAGGAAGTGCAAGAAAACAACAAGGTCACAGGGGATGGGGGTGGGGCTAGGACTACTGTCGCCCGCCCCCCTTGGACCCTCTTAAGGCGTCGACCCACTTTGGGCCTTGGTGCCATGGGCTGGAAGCTTATGGTCCAGGTTTTATTAGTTTTTTTAGAAAACCCCTCTAATAAAATTTCATTCTCACTCTAAAGCATTGCCGGGTATTACAAACGCACATCTTCACTTCAAGACCGGGTCATTGACTTGATAATCATCAACACATGATGATTTCCTTTACTTCAAGTTCTTGGACTTGAATATGCATCAACCCATGATGCACTCTTTCGCTTGACCTCCATCAACTCATGATCATCTCCTCTTCTTGAACATCATCGACACATGATGATTTCCTTTTATTCGAGATCTTGATACGCATCAACACATGATGCATCTTCTTCTTGAACCTTGACTAGATGACAATCAACTCATAATGTCATCTAAAGTCCCTATCATCATGGGGCATAACCTATTCATCCAACTCATGGAAAATGTTAGTCCCACAATGTGATTATAATTAATTACCAAAATATACCTTCATTAAATGCTTCTGAACTAGGTGCGGTACTACCGCACTCACAACCAAACTTTCTATTGATTGTTTCCATTGACCTTTTGAAGTGGTTTTGAACTTGATTAACTGACTGAGGGCCACCAACTATCCACAAAAATATAGCCAAAGATTCCACGGAAGTCATAGTCCTAGTTGATTTTAAGCCATAATTTGCAACCAATGTTTCATGCAAACTATCAAAAATAGCCCTACTCATTCTGAACATTGAGTAACAATCTCTCTCATCGCCCAGTTGCTCTACAACCCATTCATAACCAGTCAATAGTGGTTGTCTCCTCTCCTTTTTGTTTAGGTAAGTGTCGTAGTAGCGTATACCTACATAACTAGCTACTGCAACAAAATCCTGAAATGGTAACTTCCTCTTTTTTATTTTTTTTCAATATCATCTTCGCTAAAATTGCTCTCAGTGGTTGAACCATATATGTCACTTGATGAGCTCATTTGTTGGAGTCCAACCAACTCCAAGAAGGAACCCTTGCATTGGGAACCCGAAGGATTTAAGGCAAATGTCAACTCCTTCTAGGGTTTTGGAAGAACGGGATCATCAAAAGAAGACTACCAAGTCAGCCGAATTGTTTGAGAGTGAAAAGGGGTCACCTTGATCTAGGAGGCGATGGCGTCTGAGAGGAGGGGAGGCGGCGACATCCGAGGGGAAGGTATGTGGCGCTGCGTCCGAGGGAGGGAAGGCGGCAAGGCACAAGGAGAGAGGCGGCGGCTGGGGATGGGAGGTGAGGAGGAGGCGGCAGATTGGGGAGGAGAGGAGGTGGTGGTGTTGGGGGAGAAGAGGGGAGGTGATGACGTTGAGGATGAGAAGCGGAGGGGAGGGGAGGCGGTGGGTGTGGAGCCGAACGAGAGGGGATTAGAGGCGTCGGGGTGGGAGCAGAACGGGAAGAGAGGGGATTGGAGGCGTCGGGGTGGGAGCCGAACGGAGGAAAAGATCAGAAGCAAGAGAAAAAAAATAAAAGGGTTTGCACTTATATACGAATGACATTTTGAGGGTAATTTTAACGAAGTTCAGTGACAAAGGGATATTTTATTTCGCAAAAGCCAAAAAAGCACATCTCTCATGGCTTATGACTTTTAGGCTTAAAATGACTTAAGTTTTTTTATAAGCTGGATGAAAAAGTCACCTTTCTATTTAGGCTTAGACTTTTTTGCTTTTAAGGCAAATAAAAAAACTAAACAAACAAAAGTACCAGGTACACCTAGGGATGGCAATCGGGTGCGGCGGGCACGGGTAGTGCTCGCCCATACCCATGCCTGCGACCCCAATTTCTCCCCCACTGGCATGCCTGCGAAGGACGACGGGCGAAGAACCTCGCCTATGCCCGTCGCCTACGGGTACTCGTCCCCCGCGGGCATGCCCGTGTACCCGTGAACAATGCATCACATATTCACATTCATGACAGGTGCCAAGTAGAAATATAGAAATCTTGTGGCATTATGATTCGACAAGCAGTGTCAGATTTGAAGGTTTTGAACAAGTCACACACAATGCTAGATGGCTTCCAGATGTGATGCTAACCTCTCTTTCTTCTTCTCCATCATCCTCCAAGGCATCTTACTGCCCAGCTTCAATAGGAGCTGATAAAGCAGCTGCTCTCAACGATCGCCCACGCCTTTCCTGTCTCTCTTTGATCTCTTGGAGCTTTGTTTATGCAGCCTTTTGCCACTGAACTAGGCAACCTAAGCTCAAGAATTAAGACAACATAGTAACTTACAGGAAATTAACCGACTTAAAACATGTTAAGCAGCCTATATGTCCAACATTTTGTAGGCTCAACAAGAGAATTATCTCCAAGATCATCGTGTTTCTCTTATAGAGTGCGAATTGTTCAGTGAATCCTTAATATTTTAGGGGGGAAAGGTAATTCAGGCTCACCTTTTGCGCCTTTGGTTTGCCATGGTATCGGTCAGCCTGCCTAGATAATTCAAGCTCATCCTCCGTATAAGCTCCAATGCTTCACAGATAGAAATGAACTCCTGTAGAACCAAGCCGGTGAGGTTTACATGAGAAATGGGTGATGTGGTTATGGAGTACCATATGAGAAACCCTCATTGAAAATGCACTATAAATATACAACAAATCAACAAATGTGACATGGCAGACTGTTAGCCTTCAAATATACAACAAATATACAGTGCAGATATGATGGAGAAATAGAGAGCAAACGCAGCGCCGCATAAGAAGAAGTCGACCCTTCCGGATCCCTTCCCGCCCAACCAAAGCAAAACCAAACCAAGCATGTAAGACTCGATTAAAACAACACCAGAGGGTTGATGATTAGGAGAAGAATCAAGGAAACCTAGTCGAGGGAGGAGTTGGAGGCGAGGAGTGGAGGTGGGATGCCTTGTCGAAGAGGCTGTGAGGGAGGTTTGGCGTCCTTCTCCAAATTTCCCAAGCCGCAGTAGAGATGGAGGGTAAGAGAGAAAGAAAGGAAAGAAAAAAAAACAGAGGGTGGTGGAACCGTGGAAGCATCCAGAGTCCGGAGGAGAGGGGCGGGGAGGTGGCGGTGGAGGAGGAGCGACGATGGAGGGCGGCGAGTTCGGAGAGGAAGGCGAATCAGGAGAGGAGATTTGAGATTGGGGAGAGGCCGAGAGGGTGACTGCGGGAGGGTGACGACTGATGGAGTGTTGGCCGAATGGGTGATGGCTCTGTGAATTAGGATTTTCTCGGGCCCACCTGTCAGTGTGGGATTGGCAGGTAAATGGGCGTGGCGGGCACGGGTGGAGCTCACCCATGCCCGCGCCCGTTTACCGGATGGGCAGAAGATTGCCCCTATTTTCGTGCCCATGGACAAAAAAACCCCCTCATACTCGGCTCCATTAGGGTATTTACATGTGAGTAAGCGAGTAATCGGGCACAATTGCCATCTCTAGGTACACCGAGGCAACCACGTTGACTGCTGACTCGCCAACCCGATGATCCAATCTGGTAGAAAACCGAATGGATCCTCATGGCCTTTGGGCATTGGCTCTTGACGAAGTGGAATAGGAAATCCCCACGGCCTCTCACCTCGCCTCTCGTGCTCGCCACCCGCGTCCTCGCAAAACCCTAGCCACCTCCGGCCCTCCACATGCACCGCGGCGGCGACCGCTCCGGAGACCCCTCCGGCCCCGCGCCCGGCTCTCGCGGCGGCGGGGACGGCCGATTCGATTTCGCGCGCGGCCCCTCGCGCTGGTCCGGGGGCGGCGGGGGTAGTCCACCCCACCGCTTCTCCTCCCGCGGCGGGGGCGGGGGCGGGGGCGACGGTGGCGGAGGTGGAGGCGGGAGGTTCCACCCGTACCGTGGGTCGTCTGACTACTCTGGCGGCGGAGGTGGAGGGTATAGAGGTGGAGGCGGTGGCGACGACTTCAGCGAACCGGCCGGAGGGCCGAGGCACCGCTACGGCGGTGGCGCCGGAGGCCGTGGAGACTACTCAGGTTTGGTCCAGTATCTTGGGTTTCGGCGCTTTGGTTTTGTTAGGTTTTGCTGTGCTCTGCTGTCTCAAGATGGGGAACTTTAGCTTGCTTACGCATGAGGGTTTTGGCGCTGTGAGGGAGAGGTGATGGTCTGTATCTCACTTGACCTCTGGAAAATATCAACTCAAATTCAATCAACTGTTGTGAATAATATTGGCAAAACTGAACATCCGATGTCGGGATTTGACAAATTTGGCTGTAAGTTAGTGTGTTACAAGTACACAGTTGCATAATACGGCACTAGCATGTATCCCAAGGTGGAAAAAAAACCAGCCAACTTTTTTGCATGGAGGATGAACTTTTGGCAATCAGTTATAAACCGTTTAGCTAAATGTTGTGTCTTTTTTCTACCATGTAGTTTACTTTCCAATTCAAATCCATCCAGTGAGTTATATTTGCAGGAATTATGGTATAATGATTTCAATGTTAGAAATAGCATCTGGCTGTACTATTGTATCAGAATGAACATTAGTGGAGAAATATTTAGGCTTAGGCTTACACCCTTTCATCAGCGAAATTTAATTGATATTCCTGCTGAAAATTTCCTGCAGATCATGATAACAGAAGTAATTATGTTAAACTATTTATCGGGTCAGTTCCGAGGACAGCTACTGAAGATGATGTGAGTGTTACTTCCACACTTGATAGCGTCTGCCCTTTCTTACCTAGTAAAAACTTTATGTTTTGCTAGCGCTTTTATTCTTCTTGACCTGATGATATAATTTGACTGACTGGACATAAAATCAGAAGGCCTTATGTGGTACTTTTATTTGAGGTCGTTTTATCCCAACTTATTGCTATTCATGAAACCATATCAAGGCTTGCAGCTTAGATTATAAAAAATACCAGTTAATAAACTTTCTACATTTTTGAGAGAAATCTCACTTAAAAGCTAGCTAAAGCTGCCTCTAGTCAGTTATGGCTTATTCTCAATTCCCATAAGTCAATTTCCTGATCTCAGCTCCACTAGGAGCATTGCATTTAGCCTTAATCTTGTTTGGTCGCAAAGTTGAAGATTAAGCTAGGCCAACCAGTTAATTCTTTTTCTGTCTTTTCTCTTTGGCCTTCTTTTGTTCCTATTATTTATTTTTCTTCTTGTTTTATTCTGTTTGTGAAAGATCTTTCTGCTGTCTTCAGGTTCGGCCTTTATTCGAGGACCATGGAGATGTTGTTGAAGTTGCTTTGATCAAGGATAGGAAGACTGGTGAACAGCAAGGTGTGCCAAAACTTTTTTTCCTTACATTATCACTATACGTGTATCTCTTTTCTTTTCAGGTTCTGAGAGTTATTAGGAGCAACAAGGTTGCATCTTCTCTCAGTTAGATTTGGCGATTGTTGATTTTCATTTCCTGAGCTTCCATTCTGTTTATCTCCTGTGGGTTGAGTAGAAGACAAGAATGGAAGCAACTAACTGTTGGCTGATTACTGCAATCTAACTAGTCTACATTCTACTGCTAGACAAGGCAGCAGATTTGGTACCAACAACTTTGTTTAGGTCATATCAATCTTGTGCATGTCCTTTGTTGTTTGTTTTGAATGTGGTGCAAAAAGAACAGAGAAACTTCTAATGAATTAAGACCATTTCTTTCTTTCTTTGGCTTTCATGGATTCAGATTTTTTTTTATTGTTGTCACCATGAATTGCACTGTATGGAATCCCTCAATGCTTGTGGTTGAATCGCTCAATACTAAGTGGTTGCCTGGCTGGATGATGCAGTGTAGTGTTGTCCTGATTGATCTAAACTGATGCGGTTTTATTCTTTCTCGTTTTGTGTTGGGAAATTGTGGTTACACGTTATGTGCGTCATCAATCTAGAGCTGTGGTTGGATGAATGGACAATAGTGTTCTTTAATGTTCTCGTCTGTTCAGTTCAACTATACATGATTGCCATGTCATGAGTTGCGCAGACCTCTTGGTTGATCTGACAATAATGTATCTGGTGAGTTCTGGTTGTTTGATTGTGCTACGCTGTGACTGTATGCAATTTCTGGATGTTTGTGTGCAACAACAGTTAATTTTGGATCCACTTAGTGGGGATGTTATATTTCCAGACAGAATGTCATTGTTGGACTCGATGACTGTCATGGTGGTACTTTATGTTTGTATGAAATATATTACAAAGTGCAATATCCATAACACTGTTTTGTGCTGTATGATCAGCTTGCTCTGGTAGGGTTCAATGGCATAATTTCAGTCCTGGACTTTGCAGTCGATGGCACCGTTGGTATTATTTTCAGATACCACTGAATTGCGGCGTTTCTTTTGATGGTTCTGCCACTCTGGTTCTTTTGACCTGAGTTTGTGACACCGCAATATTCTGGAATAATTTTCTGTAGCATAGCATGATGATGATATACTAATGCTATGCTCATTACATCTGATGTGTGCATGGAAATTCTCAACGGCATGGTTTATTTATTTTATTCACGTGGCGACTTTCACTTCGAACTATTTGACTCACAGATTCACGATGCATGTAACTGCTGTTTTCAAGGGGTCGTGAGTTTAGGATATTCTGAATCAGATCATTTTCCATGCAACTTACAAGAACGCTCTGCGAAAGTCCTTGCACTTGAACTGTGGTGCTGTTTTTTTAATAAAATTTTTTAGGGAAATGATTGGTGAAGCATATGTTTTAGTCATATGGAAAATTGAAGTTGAACCCTGATTCTAGACCCATTTAGCTTGTGATATGTGTGTATTGGGGTTATGTCAACACTCTAGCTATTGGAATTGTAAGGCTGAGCAAGGAATTATGTTCTGAGCTATGATATTGTGATATATTTTGATTATTATGCATGATTCGGTTGCCATCTTTAGTGTCACATGGCAGTTATGAGTATGCAAGTGTTCATTTATTAATGTCCCCCAGCATAGCTTTGGTGGATTGTACTATAGTGTTTAGCATGTAGTAATATATTCTAGGCCCTTTGTTGTGACAGATTTTTACTGTTATTCAAGGGATCAACTTGGTACAAATATACCAAGGGGGCTACGATCATGCATGTTGTCAGATGTTGAGTGCATTGATATCTTTAAGTCAAGGCATGTCTGTTACTTTTTTTAAAAAAAATTTGCTCATTGTGTGTCGTGAACTGGATTGGATTTTGAAGACCATTTGAGCCTGTTGCGAAGTTTCATTCATGCCCCTTTCTCAAAAAATGACACCTGGGTGTATTCTCCAGATTATTTTGTTTTTTTGTCATTATTTGATTTTACCTTGTGCTTTGTAATTTAGAAAGTAGCTTGTGGTCTCAGGTGTAGTGAATTTTATGGTTGCAAATTGTTTTATTTTCTCTTTAATGTATTATTGGTGGGGTGCAGTTGTGGAGCCTCATGGAATACCAGATATAATTGAGTGATCTTGCTTGGTGCAAGATCATGCCATTCCCTTGGTTCTTTTTTTTTTCTTTCTTATCAGCTTGTTGTGCATCTAGATTAGCCACTTTTATTTTATTCCTGCTACTTGTCAGCTTGTTGCAGCCTGCATTTTGCTAACATGTATGTTAGATACTGTTGTTAAAATACAGTGAGGTGGCGATAAACATTTGTGTCTCTTTTTTTATGGTATTTATAGATTGTGAATGTCGTCCCCTTTTGAATCTTATGGGATTCAATCTAGAAGTTTTTCCGGTTCTGTTAATGGCCTGTCTCTATCACATGGACACTTGGGCTTTGTTGCTCCTGCTACCACGTAGTGTCTGTACACATTTTCTGTGCACCACATGCTATGCTTAGTGTGAACTGCAGTCTAGTTATAGCAAGCTCAGGAGTGATGGATATAGCATGGTGCTTGATGTGTAGCGCATGCTGTCTCTATTTCTTTTATTACGAGTAATTTGCTATATGTTTTGTTCTCGTATTCTGGCAACAACAGTCAACAGTAATGTTGCATCATGGGATACAGTGTTAGTCCTGAAATTTTAGCAGAGCATTGTAAAAAAGTTGTACTTAATGTTCCATAAATTAGCTATATCTGAAATTCTGCATGGAAGGATGTCCATTGGTGTTGCAGAGCGTAGCCCAATTGATATTTTGACATGTCTTACCAAGTCATTGTATTTGTAGCCCTTTCAAAGCTTCTTCGCTCATATGGTTGAGTGACTTCTGCTCCTGGACAATGGAAGTAGTAGATTTTTTTTTGAACATTAAGGAGTTGAAAATTATTACCTGTTTCAAATTAACTACCTCCTTTCTGCCCTGCTGTTGGCTAACTCCACTATGTTTTTGTTGCATATACATTAAATCAAATTGAAATATACAGAAAATTGCAACGGCTTATAATCAAATCCATATATTTGCATTTGCAGGCTGCTGTTTTGTTAAATATGCTACTTCTGAAGAGGCTGAGAGAGCTATCAGAGCTCTGCATAACCAGTACACTTTGCCTGGGGTAAGTAACATCTTTGTTGACCATTTGTTTAGCGGCAATCTTTTGTGCACGAGTTATTGACTGTGCATCTGTTCTGTCAGGCGATGGGCCCTATCCAAGTGAGATATGCTGATGGTGAAAGGGAGCGCCATGGTAATCTTCGAAGTACTTATGTCACATATTAGTTTGACTATTAGTCGGCAATTTATGCTTTATAATGATACTGGTCTTTGATGCAGATGACTTTTCATATTTATGTTTTTTTCATCTAATTCCTAATAGTAGTCATTCCTGTCCTGGTTTTTTATTTGTTCCAAATTTGCACATTTTTCCTGTTCTATTCTGACAAATAGTACTTCAGTTCTAAGATTCTTAATTGTTCTGTTCCGAGTTAGGCTAAATTAAAATATTGAGAGAAGTGAGATATGCTTGACTTGTTAAATGAAATCCATTTTCTAAAGGTCCTTTTCTTTATTGTACTTATTGGGTGGTTTCATTGCTTTTCTCAATTAATTTGCTAGGGGCGATTGAGCACAAATTGTTTGTTGCATCACTCAATAAGCAGGCAACTGCAAAGGAGATTGAAGAGGTAAGGGACTGTTGTGTTTTTTTTAACTTGATAGAAATTTTCTTGTTCAAAAGAATTTTGTGGGTGGAGTAACTTATCTATCCATAACCAACATATAATACTGCATTCTTATGTATGATACTTTTTTTTTATGAATTTGATGATAAATGCATTCTTTTCAGAAACATGTAGCAATTGCGCACTAAACATATATGTGTTTATTGTATTTTATAGATTTTTGCTCCATATGGTTACGTGGAAGATGTTTACATTATGAAAGATGGCATGAGGCAGAGCCGAGGTTTGTTATATACATTTTTGCTTCATTTCTTCAATCTACTCTTTTCTTCCAAACTTTTTTTGTAACATATGTAATAATATTAAGGTTGCGGCTTTGTCAAATTTTCATCAAGAGAACCGGCGCTGGCAGCCATGAATGCTCTTAATGGGACTTATGTAATGAGGGTAATTTTTTGTGCCAAGCTGACTAGTTCTGCATATTTCCTTCTGAATACTTATAGTGTATCTGTTATGTTGTTAGGGGTGCGAGCAACCATTAATAGTTCGATTCGCTGATCCTAAGAGGCCTAGACCTGGAGAATCAAGGTGGTTAAGAATTCTTTGACTGTATTTTTCTTTTCTGATATCCTAACTCTGCACTAATTTAGCTGCAGGGCATATTTCATTATTTTACCTTAGTTAAGTGTAATAATCCCCATTACTGTTGTCTTAATTGCTTTGTTTGGTTAGGGGTGGCCCTGCATTTGGAGGTCCTGGTTTCAGTCCAAGATCTGATGCAGCACTTGTTATCAGGTTTGATTACTTCTTATTTGAGCAGTATGTTTTTGTAAGAGAACAATTAGTGGTAGATTGTTAAATGAAAAGAACTGCATATGGTTTGTCCCCAGCTCCCTGCACATTCAGAGTTGCTGACTTTTGGGGCTTGCATTTTGCATGTTGCAACTTATAATATTCGAGAAAAAATTTTCTTTTGCCACCGGTGGAACCTCTAATCTCCTTTCTGCCACCTGTCACCCAAAAAAAGCCTCTCTTATTTGCCACAACTCCATCTATGCCATTTTATTTTTTGCCGCTTCTGTCCGGTCAACACAGTTCACTGTTATGGAAAATTGCCAGAAATCATAGAAAAATATAAAACGTTTTTTTTTTTTGGGGGGGGGGGTGTAACTAGTGAACAATACTTCCGTTTTGTTTCTGAAAATTTTAAACTAGGGATAATGTTTCAATCTTCCTCAGTTTTTATGCAAGACCTCCAAATTTTTTCCCGTAGTAAATTTTTTGTGAAATTTTAAATTTTCAATCAGAAGTGACCCCTAAAAATTTCTGGTATTTATATCGATTTTTCTATTTTTTTTGGGTTTTCTTGATTTTTCTAACTGTGAACCAACGTTGACCTAACGGGAGTGGAAAAAGAAGAAAATGACACAAACAGAGTAGTGGAAAAAGAAGAATGGATTTTTTCAGATGGCTGAAAGATTAGCAAAAGAATTTTTTTTTCTCATAATCTTATTAGACTTGTAAGGGTTAATGGTTTTGACTGAAGTACAACTCTCAAAAGCATTAGACAAAAGAACACTTGCAGTAATTCCAGAAAAGAATTACATGCAGTACATGCTATGTATGGATGGATAAGATTTAATGGTATAGACAACAGACAGTCAGGGTGTTATAGAATAGTCAGTTCATGTTCTCTTTTCTTTTTGACTGACTCTCTAGTAGCCTATTAAACTAAGCAGTAAGCATCTTCCTACTCAAGAAGTGTTACAAACTTTAACCAAGTCCATGCATTGCTAATCATTTTTCCTACTCAGGCCAACAGCCAATCTTGATGAGCCAAGGGGTCGACATATGCCTCCTGACTCTTGGCATCCGTCAAGCCCAAGGTCAATGGCACCTTATCAGTTTAATAACTTTGGATCTGACAATCCTATGGCTCAGAAGGGCGGCACTGTTTCATCGTCAGCAGATACTGTACGGTTTAAGTCAATCCTTTATTACAGTGTTACTTTTTCTTTCCTCCATTTACTTACCTTTGATCATTCAACATCATAGGTTGGTTTTCGACCTCAGATGTTCCCTGGGAATGGTTCCTTGTCAAGTCAGACAACTGTTCCGACTTCATCTCATATGGTACACTGACATATTATGACTTCTTCTGTTCATCATTTGCCTTTGGGAAGGTGTTCCAAGTCCTTGGTCATGAGACTCATGACACCTTTTACTTTGCAGGGCATAAACCCTCCCATGGCACAAGGGCATCATCTGGGGGGCCAGCAGATTCCACCCTTGCAAAAGCCACCTGGGCCACTACATAATTTCCCTGTACAATTGCAGAATTCTCAGCAAGGACAGCCGTTGCAGGGGACTGTTCAACAGATTGGGCAGCTTCAGGTCCCACAATCCATGGGGCCTGGTTCTTTTGGCCAGAATATACCATCTATGCAATTACCTGGTCAGCATCCTGTGTCACAGCCATTGATGCAACAAAATGCCTCTGCAGGCGCTTTACAGGCGCCTTCAGCTGCACAGTCCAATCCCATGCAAGTTGTTCCTGGCCAACAGCAACTTCCCTCCAATGTTGCTCCGCAAATGCTTCAGCAGCCAATGCAGCAGATGCCGTCACAAGCACCACAGTTGCTACTTCAACAGCAGGCAGCTTTGCAGTCCAGTTATCAATCTTCACAGCAGGCGATTTTTCAGCTTCAGCAGCAGCTGCAGCTAATGCAGCAACAACAGCAGCAGCAATCTAACCTAAATCAGCAACCACCTACACATGTTCCTAAACAACAGGTAATTTCCTAGCAACTATCTCCGTGAGAAGACACTTCTTTTCATATCGGAGATCACTCTGCATACACCCTTCCGTTTTGTTCCCTTTCCCTGACATCATTTATATATTTCTCAGTTCGTCTTTGGCTGTATTATGTATTTTACAGTTGACACTTGACACAAATTCAAAGTTTTCGTGTGCTATTTTTCACCATTTCAGTCTCCATTGCAGGGACAGCCGGTGCAATCCAGTACCCCTGGTGCTCCAGCTGCCATTATTCCGACAAACATTAATGCAATTCCACAGCAGGTTACTTCACCTGCAGTTTCTTTGACCTGCAATTGGACGGAACATACCTCCCCTGAAGGTTTTAAATACTACTACAACAGCATTACTCGAGAGAGCAAGGTGAAGAATGGATACTTTTCACCCAACATCTTGAAATTTGAAAACTTTGGGGTTCCATTCTTATGAGCTATTGTGTTGCAGTGGGAGAAGCCTGAAGAGTATGTACTGTACGAGCAGCAGCAACAGCAACAGCAACAGCAGAAACTTCTTTTGCTTCAACAGCACCAACAAAAGCTTGCTGTGCAGCAACTTCAGTCACCGCCTCAGGCTCAGACGCTTCCATCTATGCAACCTATCCAACAACTTCCTCAGGCACAGCAAGGACAAACACAAATGCAGATGAAACAGCAGGTGCACATGCAGTTTCTTCAGCCATAATTTCAGTTTGTGAACTTAAGGTTTTGTTCCAGTTTGCATTGATCTATAGTTCTATGTTGTTTTTATTGTTTCTTGTAATACAAATACAGTGTTATACAGACCATTTTTGTCTCTCGGACAAACCAGAAAATTATCCAAACGAATAAGTTTCTTTGTAGCTTTGTATTTTTATTGCATGTACTTTTCCTATGCATTTTAGTAGGTTTCTTTTGGGGTCTATTTGGACTACTTGCAATTTTTTGTTTGCACATTTTCTGTCAGTATTCAGCACTTTTGATGCAACAAAGGATATGTCAGCTCATAGAGACTGGAGATCTATATATATATATAATCTTTTTGGGTCCATATATGATTAGAAAGAACTTTATGACAAGGATGAAAGGAAATAGAGTCCGAAAATGCAGATTTTGCAATCTCAATCTTTTGCTTTTGTCAGTTTTTTACTACAGTTGAATTCATAAATTATATAAGATCTGAATTTTCAATTCTAAAAAACTTCTATACAGGAGTTGAACTATGCTCAGTTACAGGCAGCTGGCTCTATTGATCCCAGTAGGATTCAGCAGGTAGTCTATTGCATTATAGACCTTTTCTCAATATCTTGGGCATCGGTTCATAATTTCAGCTGATTTCACTTACCTTGGTTACGTTATGTAGGGAATTCAAGCTGCACAAGAGCGTGGATGGAAAAGTTGAGACAGCAGGTGAGCAGCATTACCTATGTTTCCTTACCTAACGGTTGTCACCCTACCCTTGATTTGAAACTTCTAATGCATTCATTTGGGTAGCTAGTTAATGGCGGCCCCAACTTGAAGTTCTGTTGTTTGAAATGTACTTTCATCTAAAACATTTGGTGTTGGTGGCCATGTATCCAAAAAAAGAAAACTCAACAGTGTTTTGCATTGAATCTTGGTATGTTATGCTGAGTGAAAATAGTTTAAATTGGCGAGAAAAAAGTACAGATCTTAAGGGATTTTAGCTATTTTGTTCCGCTTACCAGATATTCTTTCAAAAAATGTACTTGAGACTTGAGATGATATTGTACTGAAGCAATGGGATGTGTTATCGGACCCTGGGACGCTTATATGTTGCATGGATTTTCGACATTTTCAGGTGAATGATGTAGCGGCACTCATGACTCGGAAATGAGCTCCACTCAGTCCTGGATCATTGTAACTCTGGATTTAGCTTAGATTAATGTCTAGATTGTAGATCCTATATGTGTAAAATGTTTGCAGTCTAGGCCTTGTATCGCTGTAACAATGCTGATTAGATTCTTCATCTTGGGATGGTATTCCTACACCGGAGTTGCCAGAGGTTTCTATTTTTGGGTAACAGGTGTTTACTTGCTCCTTTTTTTTCCCTGGCTGCCTGGATATGTTCAGCACCAGATTTTGAGATTGCTTGATGGCCAGTATTCTATTTCGTAATCCGTTACGAATGCAAATCATTTGCGTGACCGGGGGTGGGGAATGAAATGATCTCATCTAATGTGACGCAGGAATTGAGATGAGCGCTGTGTAGCCCATCTTGTGGGCGTACCATTGAAATGTTTCGTGGCTGCTGCCCGGATATACATGGGCAGGACCAAGCTTGAATGGTAGGCTGGCTGATACTTCTGGAACGGTGACCTGAAATCCCGGGAGGGATCGGGAAAAGCGAAAACGTCCGAATTCATTTGGATTTAGCATATTCATAGAAACGCGGACTCGTTCAGCATAAAGAAGAAAATTGTCGGGGCGTGCGATGGCGTGAGTCTACTCATAGAAAGGTGAACATGTTCTATTCATTCAACGGCAAGAATAAACGCGATCATGCATGCATGGGATTAACTATCAGCGGAAGGGTAAATAGGAGATAAGTAACGTGCAGGCGAGGATTAGGGCATTCCCGTGGTCCGTATCTAAACTTGTATTTATAACATTTCACATCACATATATACAACTTCTTTAATACATTATACCAGAATCGTGATCTTGAATTGGATCGGAGGTTGTTCAGCAGTATCGCGAATCATATAATCAACGTATAATCTAAGATCTTGTTTGATTCTACCAAAGAAATATTATTTAAAAATCTATTTTGTATTTAAACACTTCTATATTTTTAAAACTATACTTTTAGAACTTTTGTTTACCAAAATGTAGTACACATAAAAAATCATTTTTATTTATGCAAATTATAATGGACATGAAGAAATAAAAGAAAAAGACAAAATTTACAATAAAAGGGACATATGCAAATAATTATTTATAATAAATTGGTAGAATCGGATAGGATCGTATGAAAATTTTGATCATTTTTGTTAGAATCGTAATAATATTAAGATTCTACCAAATGAACTCTACCACAGGATTAGATCGGTCCAGTCAATCTAGATCACATGATATACTTCCTCCGTACACAATTACTTGACGTTCTGCCCTCAACAACTAGTACTAGCAGCGTCAAATATTAAAAACTGGAGGGAGTAGTAAGCCTAACCGATCAATACATTTTCTCTCCTCCCTCATATCTTCTCCCGCAAAAAGTGTGATTAGATACAACCATCCTCCAAGATGTAAGTTATGTTGTATCTTCTTTTTTGGTTTTCGTGGCCAAGTTGTATCTCATGCAAGATGCAGATTTGCTCTCTATTATTTATTTATCCTTCCGTGTCACCTTCTATCTTTATACGGCAAACTTGGATATGGCCTGTCACCCCGTTAGAAATGCCCTTACATCAGTTACATGCACTATATCTATATGTACTTGCACACAAAGCCATGCACGAGAGACGTGCGATTCATACGAGTTGTCGCGCGCGTCGTGAACGTGCTGTGTCTAACTGAAACAATAGAAATGCCCACCAAAATCAAAACCAAGCCTACCCTTTGTATTTCAAATGTTAAATTTGAATTAATAAAACCGGATTTTGTTGAAACCGGTTTTTGAAACCCTACTTTTACCATGGATTTGAGTGAAGCTATTTCTTAAGGTTCAATTCAATCGCTATAGTTTGCGTTTTATCATCTCTCCTTTCATATAGAAAGAGGAAACAAGGGAATCACTTTTTGGTAGAGTTATGGGTGTAGAACTCTACTCATAATATTCAAATCCTGGTGCTCACCATTTATGTACACACGAGTGCGTCTCAGTAGGAACTTAGTGAGGTCACAGATTTATCCCCGGTCTTCATATTTCTAGAGGTGTGCTGCGTGTGGTGTGCATGCATAGTGGTGTGTGTGTGTACCTTATAAAAGCTAAGTCTCTGCCTCTCTCTCACACACACCTCTCAGGGCTTGTTTGGGAACTAGAGGAAACATTCCCAGGGAGGGAAATCCCGAGCGGGATTTTTGGTGGCACTTGGGATCCTGGTGGGACTATATCCCCGAGAGAATGGTTCCCCTGATCATTTGGAAGAACCAGGGATCCCACCAATTCATAAATCCTCTGAGGACAGCCATGCGTTGAAGTTCATAAAAGAGGAGTTTAGAATTTTTTTTGGGGGGGGGGCGCGAAGGACAAGGACCTCGCGCTTCCTTGGGGCATCGAGGACTACGTGCACAACTCCATTGAGAGCTCGCTCAGCCTCCCCGTCTCTGGCTGGAGCCGGGAAGTGCGCGAGCAAGCAGGAGCAGAGGCAAAGACTGTCAGGGGAAGCAGCGGCGTTGAGGCTAGCTGGCACGATTGTGGAAGCAAGGGCCACAAGGCAACGTGGGTGGGGAGGCTGCGTGGAGGTGAAGTCGACGTGGAGGCAAGGGCAATGTCGGCGGAGACGCGGAGTCACGAGTCGCGATGAAGACAACAACGACGTGGAATCTTTCCCAGCCTTGGGAGGTGATTATTTTTACCCCCGTGGGTTGGGGTGGATTAACCCGGGATTTCCCCTCCCGCCTCTCATCCAAATTCCAGTCTCAATTAGACTGAGAAATGTCTCCACAGGGCGAACTTTTCCTGGGAAATGGCTGGGATCCCTGCGGGATTTGGAGTTCCCAGAGGAAGCCTCAGAGTAAGGTAGACACTTGAATTTTTTACCTATGAGTTCCCAAAGGAAGCCTCAGAGTAAGGAAGACTCTTTGAGTTTTACCTATGATGGGCCTGTCTGAAATACAACGAGAATTGAGATGGGCTATCTTGAAACTTCCCGTAAGTTTCCAACGCAACAGCCATCGATTTTAATACTAAAGAGAGCGGATGACCTAGATTAATTCTCTTTCCCTCGCCCAAATTGTAAGGCATGATGCATGGAAAGCAACACTGGTGTTTAAAATTTTGAAAAATATCAGCAAGCGCCCAATAAAATAGGTTGTTCAATGATGATATTCCAATAATAGATGGGAGTCTGTACAGGCTGATCCGTATAGAAGTCCACCGCTTGATCGAATGGCTTGTTATTTTCTGGCACGTGAGTTAGTTCGGAGTGCTTATTATGTAAGTGAAACAATTAAATGGGCAATCACACTAGTGATATATTAATTTATATTACTATTATTAGCTGAGTGCCCATATGTTGCAACTTGTAATGGAACACAAAATTTTCCGAGATAGCTCAACGCATGTCTGTGGCAGCTTCTCGTACGTAGTTGAAGATATGAGAGTGACTTATCTAGATTCGTCAAATTTGTGCATGAATGTAACATCTCGGTCTAGAGCCCAGAATACCACTAAACTACACTAACTACTAATTGAAACTATATTTAACAACAAATTCCACCAAACATGTAATGACTAAAACCCGTCCACAGATCACAATAAAAATATTAAATGTGACACAATAGGTATAATGATCAACATACTAGCATACAATACTGAATAATCAACCAATAAATAATAAACAGTCCAAAGCGAGTCTAATGAATGAATAAATTAAGTCACAAACTAATTATCTAGAACTATTCAAGTCTAATGAACCCTAAAGGAAAACAAATTATCACACTGTATTGGAAGTTCTCATGACAAAGTGAATTGAATAATTGCAGTGGTTGCATGTAAGCCATTTGAGCTATCCCCTCCTATGCAAGATGTCGTCAACGTCCACCTATAGCAACAATAGAGTAAGGGTAAGTCTACGACTCAGCAAGAACATAACAAAACAATAATCAACAATTCAATAACCATGATCAATATCATCATCAACACATTCTCTTATTTATCTTCATGCTCATACTCAAATAACATATCATCCACTTTTCTTTAATGCAATGCAACTCTATGCTACATGCTCATATGCAACTCCATCGGTTGATACCGGTATAGCGGAGTGTTTACCCATCGATGAACCATTCTATCCTTCACTCCCGTGAAGTCATCACCGAAGTAGAATTTTATCTAGAGCCAGTGGCGGAACCAGGAATTCAAAAGACCCGGGGCGAACTTGTACTTAAAAAAAATACCGACGCACAATGTGGTTCAATAATCAATATAACTAATGATGTCAAATACATTCAAATTGTCAAGATCTAACCGATACAACCAAACAAACATAGATCTAATTGATACACCCAAACAAACATAGAATACAATATTAAGAGCTCATATAAAGTACTAACAAAGGCTCCTGATGCGTGTGCACATCGATGGATGACACAAGATATCCAAAACACCGGCACTCCAACAGTTACCTACTACATGTAAACACAACAAAATTTATAAGAACTTGAATTCAACAGAAGTGCAATAATAATTTGAAACTCAAGATAGGAAAAGAATTATACCACTAAGTTAAACGAGGTACACAAGGTAAGTGGTTTCTACGCTTCTTCATGGCTTGATAACGTCGCATAATCTTGTTGTCAACAAAATTTATAAGTTTGTATTGATTTCATTTTGTTATAGAATTCCTACAAGAAATTTTTGGTCATCAGTCATTCAACATGCAATTGTCTGCCAAACTCAATTAAATGGACAGATCTGAAAATGGAACTATGGATTGGAAGCATTCAAGCATAGCATTTGTCTCAGAGACTCAGACCTTCACCTCGGTGTCTTGCGTCAGCATTTCCCCACACGCCGGCGTCAGAGTTCGCCAATGCCGACCCTCGACCGCCTTGCGCGCTTCGATTCTTGCGCTCTTGCCGCTTACCGCCTTCTTCTTGCGTCGTTACACACCGCAGCCTTTTCGCCATTAGGCGCCGCAGTTTCACATAGAGCGCCAGAATCCTTCGTCATGCAAGGCCAGCAGCCTCAAGACGCTGCCGCCGCTTACCGCCTCAAGACAAGAACTCGGCCCTTGCTCTTGCCCGATGGTGGGTGGTTGGTTGACCTCAAGGCCACTTGTCTTGCCGCCGCAAAATTGACAGAGGAGGAGGATTGGAGAAGAAATCAGAAAGCCAAAATGGGGATTCCCAATTAGGGCTTGTTTGGATAGAGAGGGCTTAGAACCAATCCCTTCGAATTGGAAGAGATTTTAGTTCAAATTCCGAGTCAATCCGAAGGGATTGAGTCGGATCACAATGTATCCAAACAAGCCCTTAGGGATTTAGCTAAATGAGGATTGGGCCTTGGGCCGCCGCCTCTGCTGTTTTCGCTTCTCAGACCCGGCCCACGGCGCGCCTACTTCTTGCTCAACAGCTCAAGCCTCATGGACTTAGGGTCAGGCGATGAAGCGGAGCCATGGAAGTTGGCCACCGGCAAGCTCGCAGGAGGGAGGGGGTCGCCCGGGAGAGACCCGGGGCAGTCGCCCCGGCTTGCCCTGGGGGTGGTTCCGCCACTGTCTAGAGCACTCCGAACTAGCCATATAGCTTTCTCACCGACCTCACCGTGATAGTTACATGACTTTCTCACTAACCTGGTTCGTGTAACTCCTATCATGATGCAACATCTTTAATTATTCATCATTAGTATTTCCATGTCATTACCATATCATGTCCTGAACATTTCATGTCATCATTATCTCATGTCATACCCTCATAAAATTCTATTCAACATTCCATGTCTTTATCATCAATAGCAACCATAGTCATTCTCAAGATGTGCAATTAAGCAATGTAACAGCATAAATAACATCACGGCAATGAATAATAAAGAAAACAACAACCAAACTGTTGATCACTGTTCTACGATGCACTTGTCTGTTATCCTCTAGGAGCCAGGTAGCGAGATGGTGGCAAAGTGCTAGAGGAAACACACCCTGGAAAAGCAATTAAAATACACTAAAAACATACCACCACAGTACCAAAACATAAAACTAATCATCATCGAACCTACACGCAAAAATGACGCCTTTAACTTAACTTTATCGGGTGCACTACCCGCTGTCTCAATAGTAAAACAACTCTAACAATCACCTCAGAACTCCAAACATAGCAAAATATATATTTTCTAGCAACCCCACAAAATTATCTACAACTTTCTAGTTATGCAAAACCTCTAAATTCTCCGTTTACTTTACCGTTTCCAACCCCAAAGATTAAACCAAAATCTTTCAGAATAGTTTACTTCACATTTTAATATTTATTTTTCTATAACTTGAAAAGTAGTAAACAATGATAGTTTTTCAATTTAATAAGATATATCTACCTTATTCAAGTTATGACAATAATTAAATTATTCCATCTACTATATGTAATTAGCCCATCTACCTGATAGCTACCATTGACGATCATTTTCTGGACAACGATCTTCCCATAGCCATAACGTTTCGCTCACAACGCCAAACTTAGTGATCTAGAACTTCCTGGAAACCTAGTGAAATTCCTCACAACGTTTCGAACTAGCCAAAACCTTGAATCCGAACTTAAATACCCTTAATTACCCCCCCCCCCCGGGGAAGTTTTGCAGCGCAATTCGACGAACTAGAGTTTCCAAAAAACTATACTTCCCATGATCCAAAAAATCCACAATCTGAACAACGATTAATCTAGGGCCAACTAAAGGCTACCAGATCACTACCCTTGAAGAAAACGTCAACGATCACGAATCCGAGATTTCTCCCTCTTCTTTCCCTACTAATCCTCTCCTCCTTCCTTCCCTTCTCCTTCCTCTTGCTGCTCCTTGCTAGCCCACTGCAACACCACCACCACCAGTTGTGTCGGTAGGGAGGGCTTAAACAGGGGGCGTTAGGCAGAGGGAGGCGCATAGGAGGAGGAGGAGGGGCAGCAGAGGGGGGGGGGTGGTCAGGGAGGGCGCCGGGTCCTGGGGTGACAGCTAGGGTTTGACCAGCCTCCCCCTCCTTCTTAAGTGGGTGGCCAGCCCCCCTTGGGCCAAAGGACCATGGACCGAAGGCCCAATTCTATTCCCCTTCTAAATTCTGAATTTTTAACTATTAAATTCTATTTTAATTCTTTTTAATTAGTCAAATAGGTGAACAAGATGAAGCTTCACAAAATTTTATGAGCTCATACCAAATCACAGAATTTGTGAGTTCAAGGTAGCGCTTGATCCATTCACAATTATTTCAAATACAAAATTTATTCTAAAATGACTTGTTAAGTCTTCCACAGATACATCCACACTGTGATGAGGATTGCCCCAGCTCCATGACATACATACATACACATCAATAGTCTAAACACTATCACAAGGTTAAAGCTAAGCTTAATGTTCATAATTATAGTTTACTTGAAAGAATGCGACTATGGCAAACCAAAATCCACTTGTCCTTAAGCCATGTGGCCAAACCAAGAAGCAAGCCACCAAGGGAGCAAGCCAAAGCCCACTTGTCCTCAAGCCATGCACCCAAAGGTGGAGGAGCACAGGCCCAGCCGAAGGGAAGCCCAAGCCCAAGCCAAGCCAAAGGGGGGGGGGGAATGTGGCCAAGGGAGCCACTCCCACACCTCACATGGCCCAAAGGGAGTCCCACACCAAGTCCATGCGGCCAGAAGCACAAGGATCCAAGTTCTACTCCTCAAATTAGGCCGAAAGAGCTTAAAAGGTTGAATTGTGATTTCTAGCTCATTTGAGGGATCCACTTGGTTTTACATGATGGGCTTGCGTGCCAATAGTCATAGTCCTGATTGGGCTATGTATATCTTTTAGAACTCTTTTTGCATGTTTTAAAATAATTTAGTTTCAGATTAGGCTTAGAAACCAAATTAGCCACTTAGGCCAACTAGAGGTTGGTTGGGCTTAGCCCATCCGTGGGGTGGAGTGTCCCACACGTCCATAATACCCTAGGGAGGGGCGCCGCACTGAAGTACCACGAATTTTGAAGAAAAAAATAGATTGCATCTTACATCGTTCTAGGGTTTGTGCAAGTCGTTGATTGTCCCCTTGGAATTGTGTGATTCCCCTATTGATTTTCTTGCTTGTTCTTGATTGAATTGCAGGGAGATCATCCCCACTTGGTTGTGGTCAAGTGGATTCAACCATAGTGTATGGTTCAGTGAGTTCTTGCATCATAGGTCATTTCATTGATATCGATTGGCCTCGTCGATTCGTTGGGTTTCACGGTATATCCCATATTCTAAGTTGTGAAGATCAGACACCCTGTATCACGCAGGCAGAAGAGGATAACACAAGCATGCTTCACACTACGTGATGAATGTTCCCGAAACCCTCACACACAAATACCAAAGCAAAAAATTACACTTTCAGTTTAGCTAATTCAGTTAAGAAGCCACACATGAAAAATCAATGATTAAAACTTGGGGGAGAGTAAGGGAAGCTGATGCGAGTTGATTGTTGTTTGGGATGCATTCCCTGTCTTCCTTCTTTCTTCCTCTCGTCACTCTCTCTCACGCTTGGTTCCTCATAGTCATCGCCTACCACCTCGGCGTTGCAGTGGCCCGCCATCGAAGCATATCAGGGTCGCCACCACCAGCACGCCAGAGCAGCCTAGGTTCCAGTCGCTCGCCACCTCAGCATCGTCGCACTGCCCACACACCTCCAGAGTAGCGCTAGTGGGAGCCGCGTGCCTCTATGAGCTACTCCCAAATTGAAAGTTTTCTTAGTTGAAAGTTTCCGATATGAAATTTCCCAATTTGAAATGCAAGCACATACATGCAGATGCACAGGATAGGGGAGAGAGAACGTAAGGCATAGTGGAGAGAGGAAGAAAAGCATATGGCTGGACTAGAAGAAAGCAAAGCCAATTGCATCTCTGGACAAAGCCAAGCCGAGTGGTGAATTTTGTGGAAGAAGAACCAAGCGCATAGACATAGACATAGACATAGACAATGAAAATTCCAACAGTTGGTATCAGAGACTGTTGATCTTGGTGCTATCTGTAGATCTTGGGCAACAAGGTGAAGACCCAGGATGGGCCGATCTCCCTCCTATATCCTGTCCTGACGACCGACAATTACCCAGTGTGGGTAATGAAGATGAAGGCAAATATGCGCGCCCAGGGAGTCTGGGGTGCAGTCGATTCGAAGGCGAAGGACAAGGAGGTGGATGACAAGGTGGACCAGATAGCTTTGGCCATCATCTACCAGGCGGTGCCAAACTCCATGATGCGGCAGCTCATCGGCAAGGAGACGGCACATGAGGCGTGGGTGATGCTTCAGAAGATGCGCGAGGGAGTTGACCGCGTGAAGGAGGTGTGGCTACAGAATTTGCACACCGAGTTCGAGAATCTCCAGATGGGAGAAACCCAGTCGGTGTACGAGTTCACCGGCAAGCTAACTTCACTGTACAATCAGATTGTCTCTCTCGGCAACAAGATGGAGGAATCTGTGGTAGTGAAGAAATATCTTCATATGCTACCAGAAAAGTTCGTACCTATTGTCACCACTCTTATGTACTCCTCGGATCTGGAGGAAAAGAAGATCGAGGACATCACCGGTTCCCTTAAGGCACATGAGGAGCTACTGAAGGGGTATCAATCCCATAACAAGCAAAGGTATCAGTCCCATAACGAGCAGGCGTTGCTGTTAAAGGGAGATACAAGAAACGATGGCAGACGGTTTCACAGGGGATCGTTGGAAGAGGACGACTGTGGCTCATCAAGAAGCCGCGAGCGCTAGCGTGGACATGGGTGTGGACGAGGCGGCAGAGGAGGACGTGGAGACTGGGCTAGGCAAGACAGTGGTGACAGATCCCGTGACAAGTCACATATCAAGTGTTTTGAATGTGACAAGTACAGTCACTACGTGTCGGAGTGCCACAGCCACATAAAGTGATTCAATTGCGATAAGTACGGGCATTACGCTTCGAATTGCCGAAACAAGAAGAAGAACGAGGTGGTAAACCTCACCCGAGCCAGTGAAGACAACAAACCTGCCCTACTTTTCTCCTTAGGTGTCAACGAGGCGCCGGTGTAAGATCGAGGAGGCCGACTAGAGGGGGTGAATAGTCATTTCTAAAAAATCTCTAAGGCTAAAACCGATTTCTAATGCGGAAGCTAATAACAATACAGTTTATCCTAAATCAACTAGGTTCACTAAGTGCACCAACAACAAGTCTAATGATAAATATATCAATTAAGCATAAGACTTGTGAGCAATTCAATTCTAGCAATATAAATAGCACAAAGTAAATCAAGCATTCATACACAATGAATATAAATGCAATAGTAAAGCACAAGAGAACAAACCACAATTGACACGGTGATGTTTTACCGTGGTGTTCAGAGACTTGCCGGTCTCCCCTAATCCACGTTGAGGCAAGCCCAAACCAATTAGATCGGCTCCACGAATTGAGCTCCCGCCTCCGAGGTAAGTCCAAACCAATTGGACCGGTTCCAAACCGAACCAACACCTCGCTCCACTACGGTTGCTCCTTCCTCCACTCCGGAGATGGCAAACACCACACCACTCACAAACCGCCCGGGTCTTCTCACACTCTTCTTTGAGAAGCTCACCGGCGCACGACGCCACCACGCCGTCTAGGTGTCGGCAAACACCAAGAGTAACAAGTCTCCAACTTTCACTTGACTTAATCAAGTGTCTAAGCTCAAGTGGATACTAAATCCACCACCTAAGGCAACACATGCACTTAGAGTTTGCTCTCTAACCTCACTAAGTGCAACACACGCACAAAAGAGAATGAGAGGCTTGCTCTTTGCTCAATGGAATGTCTAGGGGCACCAGCAACCTCCCCTCACATGGCCAAGGTGGGTATTTATAGCCCACACACAAAAACTAGCCGTTGGGAGAAGTTGTGCTGAAAAATCAGCCATGGCCGGTTTGACCGTAGGCATAAGCCTGGTCGGACCGCACCCCTCCCAACGGTTAGAAAAACAGCTGTTGGAGGGCCTCCAATTTGACCGCCAACCAATGGCCGGTCAGACTGCCAAATTTGCCCGATCAAGATGACACACGCCGGTTAGACCGCTGCCAAAAAACCGTAAATGTCGTTCTCGAAAAAAGTCGATCATGGGCTTGACCAAAGAAGGCCGGCCGATCACAATATATCACGGCCATCCGGACTCGGACTCGATCGAGACTACGAAGAAAACATGATTTTTGCATTTCTTTTTCAACTCAATTTTGCAACAAAAAAACATTTGCAACAGATATGAAATGCAAACAAGGCATATAAGCGAGATTCTCAACAAGTTGCAAAATACATTTGCCAACTTTTAGAATCACATCACAAATTGCACTCCGCTTCAACTCAATTTGCAAAACACATTTGCCAAATTGACGCGCGATGCAAACATGGATTCAAGTGAGATTCTCAACAAGCTGCAAAACACATTTGCCAACTTATAGAATCACACTACAAGGAATAAGGTACATGAACTAGAACCATTTGCAAACTATAGTCACATGCTACAAGGATTATCCACGAGCCACAACTATTTGCAAAACACATTCGCAAATATTGGCAACATGTTAAGATGAGCTAGAGCAAACACAATGAGCTATCAACACATGACAAACTCAAGCTACTAGTCAAGACCCCTCTTAATAGTACGACAACCTATACTAGCAATCCGGTCTCCCAACCAAACACCGAGACTGGTAAAAGACTAGAAACACATTCTTAGCCCTAGCTAGTCATACATTTGCCTTGCATAACCACTTGAAGCTTAATGACGCACATCCTCACTTTAAGTCCGGGTCCTTGACTTGAATACTCATCAACACATGATGAGTTCTTCACTTGACCTTTATCAACACATGATGAAGCTTCTCTTGATTCGATGATCAACACATGATCATCTCCTCATATTGAACATCATCAACACATGATGATCTCCTCTTCTTCAAGAATCTTGACTTGATGATCAAATCATGATCATCTCTTCTTGTTGAACATCATCGACACACGATGATTTCCTCTTGACTTGACTTCCACCAACACATGATGGAACTCCTCTTGACTTGATGACTATCAATACATGATGCCATCCAAAGTCTTCATCACCCTGGAACATAACATATTCGTCCAACTCATGAAAAATGTTAGTTCCACAATATAATTATCATTAATTACCATAATATACCATTAACTTATAATGGTGGGACAAGATACCACAATCTTTCCCTCTTTGGTAATTGATGATAATCACTTCAATATCAAATAAATGAATGTAGATAGACAATGAGTATATATGGACTACACAAGTTATATATACTCAATATGAGTGTATACGAACTACACAAGTCATATATACTCAAGGATATATGAGTACACATGGCTCATATGCACACATGAATATATTAACTACACAAGTTAAATATATTCAAGAATATATGAACTACACAAGTCTCATATACTCATATGAATATATTAACTACGCAAGTTAAATATATTCAAGGATACGTTTCAAAGTAAAGATCCCAAATATATGTGGATAAAAAAATATGGATCAATACTAATGAAACCACAAAATATAGAATGAACTCCCCCTACATGTGTGCATGTACAAATGTGTAATAGGAAACATATGCACATATTCAAGTTAACCTTTTGGTGGAGTTCAACCTATATTTTGGATATGAGGAATGCAACAAAATATATATGAATACAAAGTAGAATGCATACCTCAAATGATTTTCATCTTTATATCCAAACCGAGACTAAGCATAGTATAACAACAAGAGTGTTAGTCTCACAAATAGATTTATCATTATGAATGCATATATGTTTGGATTTTTTTCCTTTTGTTTATCTAATAAATTAGATTTATCATTAAGAACTTGCATGCCTTTATGATTATCACCTTTATATCCAAATAAGACTACACAATATGTATATCAATAAAAGTGTTAGTCTCACAATTAGATTTGTCATTAATCACCAAAACTCCATTAACACATAATGGTAGGTCTAGATCCTTCAGCCGGTCATGGTGATGTTGAACGAGGAGAACGTAGTTCCTAAACTACGCACAGAGGGAGGCAACCACGATCACACTAATTAGTGGTATTTGGACAATGGAGCAAGCATTGACATGACAGGAGATCGCTCCATGTTCCATCAGCTCGATGAGAAGATTACGGGCAAAGTCAAGCTTGGTGACTACCGACGGCGTATAAGAGGCAAATGATCAATGTCATTATTTATGTAAGAACGACTCGAAGATGTCATCAAATATATTATATACCAAGTTTGTGCAACAACATACTCTGTCTCAGGAAGTTGGCGAAACGGGGGTGCAGGGTGGTGCTGCAGGATGAGTTCTTGTGTGTCTATGACAAGAATAAAGATCTGTTGATTAAGGTGAAAAGATCCCTGATCCGGTTGTACAAAATTTCTCTAAAAACTTGTAAACTGGTTTGTGTAAAGGATACCGAGGAATCAGAGGGAACCGAGTATTAAATCAGATATGGTGGGACCTGGCGGCATGCGCTGACGCAGACGCCAAAGAAAGTGAACCTTGGGAGGAGGTCCACACGACGCGCAGCAAGACGCGCATAGCACTACAGGGGGTGGTGAGTCCCACGCGCACGAAGGGTGCGATGTACACGAAGTTAACGCAGGAGGGAGAGGCGGTATAGCCTCAGCTGAGATGTACGCGGGAAAGCGGGCAGACTTGGTCCAAGAGAGAGGAGCGAGAGGCTAAGGTAATGTGGAAGCCTAGGTAGCCGTGGGAGCAGGTGCTCCAACCCAAGCGAGCGTGCAAGGAAGGACGAGTTCAGTCCAGGTGCGAAACGCAACAAGAGTTGGTTTGTGCATGGCTCAGGAAGGAGCAAGCGTAGGCGGTAGGACGGTATCAGCCCAGGAAGGAACGACGCACGGAGTATATGTAAAAAGGAAGACTTGGAAGTTCAGATGAGAGAGAAGATCAGCGTAATCAAGACGAAGAAATAAGATTAAGGGAGTGATTGTTAGAGTTAATCTTGTTTAGTAATTTTTATTAGTTTTCCGTTTAGATTTATGTGGTTTTTGATTTGAGTCCGAGTGTGAGTCGTTTTTTGAGTATGATTCAAACTCGGTTTTGTGTGTGTATAAATAGATCCTAGTACCATATAAAGATGGTGAGTTGAGAAAAAATAGAAAAGGAAAAAAGAGGAGCACTGCTCTCGAAAGAAATCAATTGTGTTCGTTTTGGTTCGGGGTAGCTTTTCTTCGGCAGGATAGAAGACGCAGGCGCTACTTTGTGCTTTGGTTTCTCACGCAAAGGAACCAGGATAAGCTGAGTTGGTCCATCCCTATCGAGTACATCACGTAAAGACCAGAGCCAGACGGGTCACGTCAAGGAAAAAGCAACGCACATGCGCAGAGGAGAGAGAGCAGAGACACCACACACGTATGCTGTAGGCACATACATGCAGAAGCACAGGATAGAAGAGAGAGGACGTAAGGCAAAGTGGAGAGAGCCAAAAAAAAAAAAGCATACGGCTGGACTAGAAGAAAGCAAATACGGCTGGACTAGAAGAAAGCAAAGCATGGTACCTCTGGACGAAAAGCCAATAGTACCTCTGAATTTTTTTTGGATGAAGAACCGAGCGCATAGAACAATGAAAATTCCGACACCCACCGACCCACCCGCCGCCTCTAAGTCGCATCTCCACCTTGACCCTCCACTCCCCCTCCCTCCCTCCCTCTCCCTTTCAGCTGAGTTGAGTCGAGAGCTGGAAGATATTTTCTTTCCTTCTTTTCTCCCTCCCTCCCTCCCCAACTGCTCCGCTCTTTCCTTCTCTCTTTCCTCGTTATGCTTTAGCTTCTTCCGATCTGAGCACCACCTAATTGCTCGCTTGGTTGGCCTCAAAAGCGCATCTAGATTAGTTGGTGCTCTGTTTCTTGCCCCGTTCAGATTAGATTTGGTTGTCGTCTTCTTCTTGGTGGGCTGTTTGCTCGGTCCAAGGTTTTGTACTCGTTGGTCTTGATTTATTGGTCTTTATTGGCGTATAGTTCTTTCTGTGTGTAAGGGCCCGATTCTTGGTTCTTTCCTCTTGTTATTGAATAAAATTCGCCTTCATTTTGTCTTCTTCGAGGCTGAATTTGTTCCTTTTGTTGTTTTCGAAGAAAAAGGAGGAGGTAAAATTTGTGAGATACTACTATTCTTTGCTTAATTTGCTTGCCTTGTGGTTGCCAAAGATGAGATCTTTGTGACTTGTGCGGTCAAATTCTCAGTAGTATACTAGTATGACTCTTCTCCCTGTTCTCTTCCTCCTCCTGTGCTCGTCTCTGGCTTTGGCTTCCATCTCCGAGCCAGCCCTTCCATGGACCTGCGGAGATGACCAAGTTGCCATCTTGGAGACCTCTGATGGCCGTCGCAGCCTGTCCGTCAATGGGGTTTTGGTGCATGACCGTGTTCTTGGCTGCGAGAAGCTCCGGTCGTACTTTGGGAGCGGCTGCCTTCGCTGCGGTGGGCGGCCGGAGGCGTGGAGGGGTGCGTGGAAGCATTACTGCGGCGATGGGAGTGAATCCAGCTATGGTGAGATGCTTCTTGGATCCTGCTGATTAGTTTCTGATTTCTAGCTTCAATTATGCTGTGGATTAGTTTCTGGTTTCTAGCTTCAATTGTGCTCGTAGTGATGCCAAATGTTATTCAGTTTGATATATTTGTGTTGTATGGGAATTCCAGTTAAGAGAGCCAGTTCATATAAGAGCTTGAATTGCGCTCCTGGTGATGTTAGTTGTGATCTAAGTCGATTTGTTGAGTTTGCCTGGAAATTCCAGTTGGGTATATATGTTATTTTGTAGTGATTCAGATTATTGTTTCATTTTGCAAAGTCAGATCAGAATTCGATAATTAAGTTTCGTTGCAACTTGCAACTGCTGTCCTATTGTAATACAATAGGGTAAAATTAAGTTATCGATAATTAAGTTTAGTTTTGAGACTAGTCTGAAAGCTCTGGCCTTGATATATATCTGTCGAGCTTTGGCCATTTGGTGGCCCAATGTATGTTCTGGCATGCACTAAAACAATGGACAAAGGGATTGGTCAAGGCTACATAATTGTTATCACCTTCATATCTTTTAGAAATAAGTCCATTTGACCCCCCTGAACTCTAGTGAAAGTCAAGTTTGAAACCTGAACTGCAAAACCGGATGTTTTACAACCCTAAAGTATCGATACTGTTTATTTTACCCCCTTGAGGCCAATTGAAGGTGGTTTTGCTCTGAGGTGGCGCCAACGTGGAAGCGGTTTTGACATATAAACCTATTAGGGCGACATGGAGCCTTGTCAGCATCACCAACATGGCAGCCTTGTCAGCATGACCACCAAATAAAATTTTAAAAATATTACAGGGCCTACCCATCAGCCCCTTGTATTCTCCCTCTTCCTCTTCTTCCTCTCTTCTCTCTCCCAACGGCCATGGCCGCTCTTGGCCTCCTCCCCCAACTCTGGCTGTGCTCTTAGGCTTTCCTCACATGCTCCGGCCGCCTCCCTAAGATCAAGCCGCTGCTTGCCAGCCTCACCCCTGCTCCTGCCATCCTCAAGGCCGTCAAGGGCACGGGCCACCCCCATTCCCCGCCGTAGTCGGTGTCGGGCCCTTGCCGCCGGCGACTGCCGCTGTATGCCATTGCTGAACCCTTCCTTCACACCTCCGTTTGCTGGTGTTAACACTCCAGATCTGGAGCGATTCCAAGGGTTGGGCCGTTCGCCATCAAGCTGACGGCTGTGTACAAGGGCAACCCGAAGCTAATTAAATATAGATAGGCAACTGAAGTCATAGAGTTCTTTTTTTATATCAATTTATCTAGTGCTATTCCCATGCATGCCATACAATTGTTCAAGCAATTTAATATGGCTTCTCTAGCTGATTTGCTTCTCCTTCCAATTCCACGGATCCCATGAGGCCATGACTGCCTCCGCTTCGATCTGTGGATGATGATGAGATTGTTACCGCTGCTGCATGAGTTGGTGGTTGCCAGGTTGGTGGTGTCATGAGGGTACAGGAGGCCTACGAGATGCACTCTGACTCCGAACGCAGGCTTGGCAGTAGGAGAGCACCGCGATGAGCTCTGAGAGGCGGCGCTGCGGGAGTCTGTTGAAAGCGGAGAAGAGGAGCAAACATCGCAAACATCTTCTTCTCCAGATCCAGTCTCCTTGATAGGTGCGACGGCGATGGGAAGGAGAGTGACTTGAGGTGAAGGACGAACAGGTGCGGCTCCTGTAGGGGCTTCGGCTGCGGATGGACTGCTGGGGGAGGAGAAGGTGCGAATACGGTGTGCTGGATGAAGGCGCCGGGGGCACGTGGATGCCCCGTTAGCGAAAACCAGTATGGTTTTGAGAAAAGGGGTAATTTTAAACGGTATTGATACTTGAGGGTTGTAAAACATCTGGTTTTACAGTTTGAGGTTGAAACTTAGACTTCCGCAAGAGTTCAAGGGGGTCAAATGGACTTATTCCTATCTTTTATGGGTCATGAAATGCAAATGAAATGAGCTAGTGGCAAGTAGGTTGCTGAGAAATATGAAATCATGTATATTTCTATATTGCACATGGTTATGTATTTTCCTTCCTGAGTGTGGTCATGCTCGATCTAAATATATAGTTTTGAGGTAAGATTATGTTTACAGCACATGAATTGAACTGATCAAAGCAATAGTTTTTGGTACTTCATGTAACACCTGCATTCAGACATTCTGTACATTATTATTTTCTTGTTGTGATTGTGATGTAGTTGTTTCTTTTATCGGAGTCCCACTTACTCTTCCATGTTATGCAACTTGTTGATGGCAAAGATTGTTTGCTAAGTTGTATTTCCTCCATGGTTCGTTATGAAATGTAGTAACTTCAGCTCCAAATATACCAAGGAAGCTTTTGAGGAAGCCCTCAGAGAATGGTGCAAAAATTGAAGATGATCCATGTGGAAACATGGGACTGCATGAAGATAAACAGGATGCCAATGGTTCTTTGGAAAAAGAGGATCATCTACTGGCTGTGCCAGGTGTGATTCTCCTGTGCTGTGGTCTCATGCTTCCATGCTTTCACGCTGAAAGAAAAGAAGGCAGCAGGCACAACACTACATCCATTCAGCAAAATGCTGGTGAGTCAATGTACTATGTGTATTTAATGATGTCCTTTGTTTTTGCCGAAAAGCTAATTCTTGTTGTCATACTGATGGTAGGTTATAAACTAATTCACCAAAATATTGTTTGTCTAGACTAATATTCGAGCAGGCGAATTTGTGCTAAACATTTCAAAAACTTCCATCTAGTTCAAGCACTGCACTGTGTACATTGTTAATATAAATACATACGTGAGAGTTTGGTTGTACTATACTAGGAAACATAACTTTTAACATTTTATCAGGATTAGAGTCCCTATGTACTCTATGGAACATCAGGGCTATTAATCCACTAATGTTATACAGCTGTCGTTCTTTGGATAATACTAACTCCACCTTCCTCAAAACGCACCCAGACTGGTTTTTATGTGGTATGTTTAGATTAGTATGCAACGAAGATGGGACCTTTATGAACTAACTCAGAGTCACTATTGCTTTTGCAAATTTCTAATCTACCTGCTACTTACCAGCCCCGCTTCTCCCAACTACTATGTCCATTTTCGTAGTAGGTCATAGTGTCATACCATTGCCCAACCCGGTGTGTGAACTTATGAGGGAATGACATTTAGTAAGTTTTGTAAATGTTATATATATAGTCCACAACAAATTGGACAAACTCTGTGCAGTTTGATTAGCTCTCACTGTAAAATGTTGTTTCACTATTACATAGTTCTTCTTATGTGTCGGTACTCCCTCCGATCTCATGTCATGTACATGCCATTTCATCTCTATGCACACAGAACAATGAAAAAAATCACACCCTATTTTTTTTATGTATATTGGCCCTGTTAATTTATGTCCATCTCTCTAACACCAATAGCAATAAGTAATTAATAGGGTTATTTGGAGTAAAATGTTGCCTAGAAGAACCAAAACGAAGTGTTTGCAAACAAAAACCACTTTGCTGAGTATTTTAATGCATTCTATTGCGTGTGAACTGTCTCAATTCTGATATGCACCTTTGACTGTTAAATTGTTTGCAAGATCAATGTGTTCTGACAGCAGTATTACCATGTGTTCTGACAGCAGTACTACCATTGTGATTCACTGTCAAACTTTGTTGGAATCTTGTCCTTAACAACCAGTTGTTTATTACTTTATTTCCAGTTGAATCCGTTTCATCCTTTGAAGTAAGCACATCATCTGATAAGGTCCCACCAACTCCCCATCGAATACCTCCAAGTCCATCTAGATTCGCACCATCTCCACAAGTAGCTAGAGTTGGATCTGTCAGCTTAAGCATCAAGCAGATTCTCAGGGCTACTCAGAATTTTTCACCTTCATTTAAGTTAGGCGAAGGAGGATTTGGGACTGTCTACAGGGCTGTATTGCCAGATGGCCAGGTTGTCGCAGTCAAGAGGGCTAAAAAGGTAGTTCCATGCTATCTACGTTTTATTTTTTTTTTTTGTTACTAATTATTGATTCCTCATCAAATTGTGTTGGTTGTTGATGTTTTATTCACATTCTTGGGTTCATTATGAATTTTTTGGGATGAATGAAGCACAGCTTATACAGTTATTCTAAGCATTTTATCAGGCGCCAACTATGGATTAATTTCTTTGGTTTTCTACCAGCCACACATAATGGGTTCTACTATTTTTACAGGATCAATTTGCAGGTCCCAGTGATGAGTTCAGCAATGAAGTGGATCTACTTGCTAAGATTGACCACCGGAATTTGGTGAGATTACTGGGTTATACTGATAAAGGAAATGAGCGTATTATTATCACTGAGTTTGTTCCAAATGGCACTCTGAGAGAACATCTGGATGGTAAATTGCACTTTCTGCTATGTTCTCTTCAGTTCTCATTTTGGACAGCTTCAATCTTTATATGTATTTGTCCGTTCTGCAGGCCAACATGGTAGAACCCTGGATTTTAATCAGCGCATGGAAATTGCGATTGATGTTGCTCATGCACTCACTTATCTCCATCTATATGCAGGTGCGCAATCTACATGCTTGGTTGCATAAATATTGATGCGATGTGCTTTCGTGCATTCAGCATTTTCATTTCAGTGATTCCATCGTTTTACACTCTTGAGATGTGCCAGCACTGCAGCTAATTACCAGTACAGTAATATTTCTGTTTCAAAAGACTTATCATCTAGCAGCTGTATAGAGCAAAACAGCAAATTTTTAGATAAAAATTCAAATATGTGACACAAAATGTTGGATCCAATGAATAATATGATTGAATTATGTTGAGTAAAAGATTCCATAGTGTAGTACAAAAAAATATTAGTTCTGCCAATTTTGAACACTTCTATTTTAATTGAAGTTTGTTTTTGTAAATATTTTTAAAGGGACTGAGAACTTCTATATTGTGAACAGAGAAGACAATAATTCATCGTGATGTGAAGTCATCAAATATCCTGCTGACAGACAGCTACCGGGCCAAGGTGTCCGACTTTGGATTTGCTAGAAGTGGCCCCAGTGACACAGAGAAGACACACATCTCAACGAAAGTGAAAGGAACAGCTGGCTACCTGGACCCTGAGTACCTGAGAACATACCAGCTGACTCCTAAAAGTGACGTCTTCTCCTTTGGCATACTGCTTGTAGAAATTCTTTCTGCTCGCCGACCAGTAGAGCTGAAGCGGGCCGCTGAAGAGAGGATCACTATCAGATGGGTATGTTGAGTTACTTTTTCTTTCATCTCCAATTCTTGGCAAATGGCAATCAATTCCACTTTTGAGGAAGTGTGGGTTGTTTTTACTCCCTCCATTCTCTTTGAGATGTCTTTTCAGAATGTGTGCCGTCAACTATTTAAAACTTGACCGCTAATATACACAATTTTTTTGGATTTGCCATGTGAAAATGATATTACTAGATTTCCATAAACAATAGTTTTATATCATTATAATTTTTAGTAACATAATCAGAAAAAACAATGGTTGAAGGTTTGTATTGGAGACCGTGTCAGTGTCTGAAAGGACAAGTAAAAGGGAATGGAGGTAGTATATGACAATCAATTACACTCAGTTCTAGTAGAAGTGATGTGCTTCTATGCTGTTCTTTGAAATAAAATGACCATGATTTTTTTAATGCAACTCTGGTAAAATGAGTGGCTAACATCACACTAGTTTTAGTTCGATATTGTTTTGATCAAATAATAACTGTTCTAAGATTTGTGCTCAATTTACAATTTATATGTAATAGCATGGAAACAGAACCTCTAGCTACAATTACCTGTAATTAAAAAGTAAGATGAACTCTCGTTTTGTTTGTTTGTCCATCATGAGAAAATGAGTGCATTTAACTTTGTATTTCTGTAGACTTTCAAGAAATTTAATGAAGGCAACATGAGAGAGATATTGGATCCGTTGTTGGAGGATCATGTGGACGACGAGGTGGTCGAGAAGCTGCTCAGCTTGGCGTTCCAATGTGCGGCTCCCACGCGGGAGGACCGTCCGACCATGAAGGAAGTTGGAGAGCAGCTGTGGGAGATAAGGAAAGAGTATGGAAAGAGCGTCAGGAAAGCGTGAAGATCATGGAGAACATTAGGTCTTAAGGCTTTTCTTCAACCACGACGCAAATTCTTTGTGCCATTGTATACGCATGTGATGGTATGTTTCTGAGCCGACAAATGTGCTCTTGAACAATTGTACAGTCAGAGAGAGAGAGCATCACCGGCAATTTGTATCTTCCTTCTCTACGACTTCGCAGTATACAGCCCCCATGGAGCTACTGTCCTTTTGGTGAATGTATTTGTCGGAGTTGTTACATTTCGTGTCTGACCTATTTCCTAGAAGGGATAATTCATCATTTGCCTAGAGTAGCACTTTGTGATTTGCCACACTATAAAATTCATTATTTGTCACTCTACAGAGTTGTCAATTCATATTTTGTCATTTTTGGCAATTATTCCCCTCTTCCTCTTTTTTTCTTCTTGCCCCGGTAATGACGGCACACATCCAAGCAGCACCCTGGCTGCAAGATCTGGCCGCCAGATCCCGCGGTTGGTCACCGCCGAGGTACGCAGGGAGGCGCCAGCGGCCGTGGAGCTGCACCGGTGGAAAAAAAGATGGGTGATGCGGGTGGGCGGTGTACATGCGCGGAAGGCTACCAGTGAGGAAGAAGACAGGGGCACGTTGTACCGACGAGGAGCACCTCGGGGAAGCCGACGAGCAGACGGTGAACCATGACGATGGATCCGGATTTGGGCAGACGGTGCTCCGACGGCGTGTGGGGGAGGCAGTGCACGGCGGCAGCACTGTGCACGCCTAAGTTCGCCGAAGGAGATGACGAAGGGGCGGCACATGGCGGAGACGATGGCCAGATCTAGAGCACACTAGCGTCGCCTGCCAGATCTGCTCTGCTCGCTGGAGTCAAGGGAGAAGCTTTTGCACGCACTCGTCGCCCACTGTGCCAGCTGCTCCAACAGTAGTGGCGGAGCTAGAAATTACATGATAGGATGCACACCTCCCGACTCCCGTGCCACACGCTGCCGCCTCCCGCCGCCCGCCGACCGCTTTGCCGCTGCTGCCACTGGCTCCGTGTCGCGCCACGTGGGCGCCTGCGAATGACTCATGAAGCTATCCAAGCCGTCGACGCCTCGGCGGCGTGTCAAGCCTGCCTAGCTCCGGACCTCCGGTGCTCCCGCGCCGCCGAACACCCTCCTGCGGACCTGCTGCAAGCGCTGCCCTCCTGCGTCAATGCCGTGTCGCTGCTGATCGCTTTGGCCGCTGCTGCTCCGTGCCACGCCACCCGGGCCGCCACCCGCTTGTGAAATATTCTTTGCCTTCACTTCTCGATCCCGAAAAAAAAGAAAGGATGTCTCTATTCCTCTTCATATCTCTATAATCTGCATTGATATATTGTAACACAATTTTCAAATTTTCATTCACAATTAAGCTCACATTCCCGGATTGACATGACAATATAACATAAACATGATAACAATATAACAGTGGCACACAGTATACGGGCTACGGCATACCAATAAAACAATAACCAATTTCAATGCTTCACTGCTTTGCTCCAGGCTCCAACTCCTAGCCTCTAAGCCACCAACCAGGCAAGGCAACCACCTTATAATTGAAAATCCAAATCACCAAATCCAATCGGCCAGCCAATCCAACTAACAACTCCCACTCCCAGCCCCAAGCCCCCAAGGTTCCTTCGGTTCGGTCTTTCCGCTAGTGAGCCGTGAGCCGTTGCTTACTTCTCTTCCCCGCAGTCGCCTCCTCGCCGCCTCTCTGCTGTGCAGCCGCCGCTTTCCTGTGCCACGGTGTCGCCTCACAGAAGCGCCTTGCCTCCTCACGTGGCACGCCTCCTCCCGACCTCACGTGGCACGCCTCCGGCCTCCTCCTTGGCCGCTCCTCTCGCGTCGCGTCGGCCGTCGCCCTCGCCTCAGTAGGATCAAGGTTAACCGACTAGAGGGGGGTGAATAGGAAGTTTTAAAACTTTTTAGCAAAATAATAATTTAAACCAATTATGAATTATGTCTAAACTAGATACAATTCTAGCTAAGCAATTTAACACAAGATAAATGCTAGAATTGTAAATGCGAAATAGGTAAAGACAAGAAATAACTACAAATGAGGCAAGCGATGTTTTCCTGTGGTATCGAAGGCTTGCTGGTCTTCACTAGTCCACGTTGAGGAAGCTTGAACGAATCAAGCCGGCTCCACGAATTAAGTCTTCCCTCAATCACTATTGGTTGTTCTTCTTCCGCTCCGGAGATGGTAAATACCAAACCAATCACAAACTTTGCATCGGGCCTCTTCACAATCTTCTTGAAGAGATCACCATGCTTCCACCACCAAGCCATCTAGGAGTTCAGCAAAACTCTAAGAGTAACAAATCGATAACCTTTGCTTGATGGCACTCAAATGCAAATGGATCAACTAGAAAGAATGCACTTGAATTGGCTCAACTACCTCACAATGAATGCACAAGTGTATTTGAGGTGTTGAGTGAATGCTTTTGGCTCTAAAGATGTTAAATGACAAGTTTCACACTGTCCTAGAGCAGGTGGAGGGGTATTTATAACCCCCACAATAAAATCCAACCGTTATGAGAGAAATCCTAGATTTTCAGCGAAATGCGGTACTACCGCCAACCAAGGTGCGGTACTACCGCTTCTCACCAACCGCTCAGAATTCGCCATGGCGGAGAGCATTAATCGCCTCGACATAGCCATTTTAAACGCGGCGCGGTACTACCGCCAACTATCATGCGGTCATACCGCTTAGCCCGGTCATACCGCTCACAAGCGTGGTACTACCGTTCACAGGGTTTACAATCTCAAACGAAAAGGGTGCTTCACTAGAATTTACGTACAGCCGCATAAAATTCAGAACTACCGTGGAGCGGTAGTTTCGCCATTGAAGCTCCGGTACTACCACACCACAGAATTGAATAGGCTCACCCAAACACGCTGGCCACGTGGACGGCTTAGATGAAATAGGTTGTTTGGACCATGCGTTTAAACCACACGATCTTGAACTTTTCGGACAGTCCGAACAGCCCATGGTAGTACCACCAAAGAAAGTGCGGTCATATCGCTAAGCGGTAGTTCCGCCAAGAAAGCACTGGTACTACCGTTTCAAGGGGTGAGACATAGAACCAAAAACAAGTCTCTCTGGAAAATACGTTCCGCTCTATTTTTCGGAAGTACCGTTAGAATGGTAGTACCATTCAAACAACTACGGCACTACCGTTCCAAGGGTTTTGCAAACTTAACCAAAATAGACTCTTTGGATTTTACGTACCGTCAACTAGAAAACGGAATTACTGTGATGCGGTCGTACCGCTCACAAGGGTGGTCGTACCGCTCCACAAATAAGTTGACATGCACTTTTGAAGTGCACACGTGGACGCTCCAGATTAAATGAGCTGGTCGGACCACACTTACAAGAAATGCATACTCCTCGTCGGAGTCTTCTTCTTCATCCTCATCACCACTTGATTCCGCTTTGGCCTTGAAAGCGGTAATCTTCTTCTTTGAGGAAGATGTCTCCAAGAGCTCTTCCTTGTCCTTCTTGAACAACTCATTGATGATGAGGTTGCCCAAAAGTCCCGTTGGCGTCATTCATGGCAACTTGGGAGAGTTGAGAAATATCGTCACCAACGTCTCATACTTGTCCGGAAGAGCCCTAAGAATCTTGCGCACAATGTCAACATCAAGAAGGTTAGTCTCAAGGTCTCTGAGCTCATTTACAATGTTGTTGAGTTTTGAATATATCTCATTGATGTTTTCATGAGGCAACATTATGAAGTTCTCATATTTGATCCGAAGCCTATGTAATTTAGCTTCTTTGACTGTGAATGTTCCCTCATGGATTTCCGAGAGGGTGGTCCAAATATCGTGAGCGGTTTCTAAATTATTCACTCTATTGAACTCATCCGCGATCAAAGCGCCAAAGAGAGCGTTCATAGCTTGTGCATCTAAATGAGCATTACACGCCTCTTGATCCATAGGAATTAGTGGATTAAGAGGCATGATGTAACCTTCATTTACGATTTTCCAAATGCTTGGACTTATGGCCTTTAAATAAATTGACATTCTAATTTTTCAATAAGCATAATTAGAGCCATCAAACAAATGAGTCTTTTCTATAGCAATTCCCTCACTAGCCATCATTTTCTCTCTTAGACGGTTAAGTCTAAATCAAATGAGAGACCAAGCTCTGATACCACTTGTAGGATCAAGGATAACCGACTAGATGGGGGTGAATACGAGGTTTTTAAACTTTTTAATAAATTAACAATTTAAGCCAATTAATAACTTAGTCTAAACAAGTTACACTTCTAGCTAAGCAATTCAACACAAGAAATAAGTTAGAAATGTAAATGCAGAAATAGTAAAGACTAGGAATAACCACAATGAGACAAAAATGTTTTCCCCGTGGTATCGAAGACTTGCCGATCTTCACTAGTCCACGTTGAGGAAGCTTGACAACTCAAGTCGGCTCCACGAATTAAGTCTTCCCTCGATCACTATGGTTGTTCTTCCTCCGCTCCAGAGATGGCAAACACCAAACCACTCACAAGCTTGCACCGGGCCATTTCACAATCTTCTTGAAGAGATCACCATGCTCCATCGCTAAGGCCGTCTAGGAGTTTGGCAAAACTCCAAGAGTAACAAATCGATGACCTTGGCTTGACGGCGCTCAAGTGCAATAGGATCAACTACGATGAATGAATGCACTTGAATGAACTCAACCATCTCACAATGAATGCATAAGAAAATTTTGGTATTGAGTGAATGTTCAAGGCTCTATAGATGTTAAATGAACACTAGCATACAGTCCTTGAGCGGGGGGGGGGTATTTATAACCCCCACCAACAATTATGACCGTTGGGGAGGCAATCCCCAACTTTCAACGAAATACGATATGACCGCCATCTAGAGTGCGGTACGACCGCATCCAATGTCAGAGCACAGTAACGGCTAGAACAGAGGTAATTAATACTTCTGACATAGCCGTTGAAAATACGGCGCGGTGCGACTGCCAACCAAAATGCGGTACAACTGCATCGCCCAGTCATGCCGCATTGACAAGCGGTACAACCGATCGTAAGGTTTACAAAAATCGCCGAAATGACATGCTCTCTGGAAAATACGTACCACCTTATAAAAATCGGTACAATTGCAGAGCGTTACGACCGTTTCTCAAATGCAGTACGACCAATTATCGGGGAGAGCTCCGACCCAAAATGCATCGGTTCTGATTTTATCAAACTGCCAACTAGAAATCGGAACGACCGTAATGCGATAGTACCGCTCAAAGAGCCGGTCGTACCGCATTAGCGCTCAGTTGGCTGAAGCATTCAAAACCCAGTAATACCACCAAGTAAAGTGCGGTCATACCGCTCCAAGCGGTACAACCGCCTGTATAACTTCGGTACTACCGATTTCTGACAAATGCACTTAAAGGTTTTGAAGTTCAAATTCAAATGCATGTATGATCCTAAATTGATCCATATGGCACAAGAACATGCTATCAAGCTACTAGTCACTATCCCTCTTAATAGTACGGCATTTAACCTATAATCCGGTCTTCCAACCAATTCTATTAAGACCGGTGAAACAAAAAAAAAAGATCCTAGACTACTTGTACCTTGTCTTTAAGCCATGTAGATCTTCATGTTGTCTTTTAGCATGCATATTTAAGTCATCAAGTTTACCAAATGGACTTAACCTTGTAAATACTCAATACACACGTTAATTCCATATTCACATATTATCATTAATTACGAAAACAATTTTTAAGGGCCTAGATGCTTTCAATCTCCCCTTTTTTGGTAATTGATGACAACACAACTAATATGTGAGAAAGATTGTTTTGAATATACTAAGAGTGTATATTCTTTTGATGACTTAACAATAAAATAATTCTTGCAATAAGCTCAAATGAGTTTTGAGAATTATTATTTTGTTAAATCCAATTTAAAGAAAGCTCCCCCTAAACATGTGCATATAAATGATAGAAGATCTTTGCAAGCACATGAAGAGATTTTTGAAATTTTGGCAGAGTTTCTTTAGTATATTTGAACTTGAGGGAAATGCAATAATGAGATGTGACAATAATTGAGATTGCATTTCAAGATAATATCATAAGCATAAACAACATCCAACAAGTTCAACATGATAAGCAACATAGATTTAAACTATTACAAGCACATAAGTTCAACAATAAAACCATATTACAAAACACAGATAAGCCCATATATGGTAATAGTAGCAAAAGAACTTGCTCCCCCTAAATCTTTGTCAACTCATTTCTTCTCACTTCTCCCCCTTTGGCATCAAGGTACCAAAAACATCTCAGACTGCTGGGTCCTGAGGAGGAAGAGAAGCTGGGTCCTGAGCCTGAGGAACTGGAGAGGTTGGAGTTGGAGGAGCTACATCCGGAGGTGCTGAATCCTGAGGGACTGGAACCTGAGGCACTGGAGCTGAGTCTAAAGGAGCTGAGTCCTGAGAAGCAGTGGCCTGATCCGGAGGAGGAACAGGTGCTGGATCCTGAGGAGCTGAAGCAACATGTGCTGGATCCTAAGCCACTGGATCTGTAGCTGGTGCTGGAGGAGCTGAGGCCGGAGGAGCTGTAGGCACTGAGGCCTGAGGCACTAAAACTAGGGCCAAAGGAGGAACAGCAGAGGAAGTAGAGGCCCCTGAAGGTGGAGGAGGAGGACGAGAATATCGTTGAGGAGTCCTCAAAATCTGCTCCATCTCATTAATGCTTTCTGCCATAGCAGCAATCCTGTTATGAGTCTCATCAAAGAAATCATTCTGTGTCAACTCCAGGTCAGCTAGCTTGTTGTGTGTTTCATTTTGAAACTCTATCTGGGTTGTCTTCATTTCTTGCAAAGTGCTAAGGATCAACTGCTGATTCTGAAGAATCAGGCAAGTGTACCTTCAAAGGGGGGCATCAAGAATGCTAGATGAGCAAAGAACATCGGCATCATCCTCATTACCACCATGACGAGGAGGAAGGCCGTCTCGAGGCCTGTAAGACTTGTGAACTGATCCCAATCCACCATGATACTCAATTTTCTTCATAATCAATGCCATGATGTATGGAGCATAGTAAATCCTCTTAATCCTATCATTCTTGAAAGAAACTATGCCCTGGAGAATCACATCCACAACATCAAATTTTGTCCCCTTCATAATATGATCAATGATATTCCAAGCATAGCCTCTGACTGCATCAAAATTACCACTCTTGGGTTAAAAAGTATGATTAATAATCATGTTAATCATGCTTAGAATGGGCTTAAGTCCAATAATTGTTCCTAGTTTATTCCTGACAGTGGAATCATAATGGTCAGACCAAGCGGGAGGAAGTAAAGCAGGGCTGTCAAAGAGTTTCTCCCAAGTGTCAGACTGTATCCTTAAAACTCGCTCAAATTCCTCCTTAGTACTCTCCACATATCTAGTAACTGGTATCCAACTGATTGAGGTCAAGTCTGGAGAGACATGCACTGTGGCATAAAACTGCCTAATAAGCTCATCATCATAATTCTGTTTTAGTGCCACAAGGTCATGAAGACCCACTCGATGAAAGAGCTGGTAAACACCACTATACTTATCCAAGGAGTTTATGTGAGGCCACTTAATCCATTTGTGATCTGCAAACTTCCTGTGATTTCCATATAGCTGCTCACAAACTTGTTCTTGAAAGACAGTATGGAATCTTGGATTAACTGAGTCTGATTTAAAAAGATATTGATTTACATAGCACTTGAGTGCATATTCATCAGGTGTAAGGAGTCTCATCAGTTGGAGGCTCTGGAGGCTCTCCCAAATCATCATCTGTACCAGCTTGAGTTTCTTGTTCTGACTCAGTCTCAGACTCAGAATCATCTTCTTCACTTTCTTCGCCATGTTCGTGTCTTGGTCTTTTTCCTTTCCATGAACTACCTTTTGTCGAATCGATCGAGCTTGTTGTACCGAGCCGCAGTCGAGTTCTTGGAGTTTGCCGGATGGAGCTGCAGGAGGTTGAGATGAAGATTGCCCTCCTCTTGGTGGTCCATGCGACTTTCGAGTCAAGATTCTTGTCCTAGGCATCTTCACAGAGATATGATAGGTTATATGGAGTTCAAAGGATCAATCAAATTAGAATTAAGTGAAAAGTAAATGAATTTTTGTTTTTCTGTGAGGATGATCGGTCATACCGCTGTTATATGGTCGGATAAATCAACCGATCATGCGGTTGAACTGCTCCAAGAACTGGTCGTATCAATCATCCTGACCGAGTTCTTGGGCAAATAAAAGATTGAATTTTTTATGGTTTTTCATAGAGTGAATCCATGGTTTGGATGCGCACACATCACTAGACATCAATTTGATACTTTTGCCCAACTAGAAACACAGAGATCATCTATATTTTTATTTAACCCTAAAATGACACCTAGGATTTCAAATTCGGTAAAAACTTGAATCAAAGGAAGTTTTACCTTATGGATTGGAGGAGGTGAACCCTAGAGATGCAAGGATCAGCAAAAATGCGAAGAATCGCCGAAGATTTGAGTGGAGGTTTGGAGAGTCCTCGGGTTGGAGAGAGAGAAGCCGAGAGCGAAATGGAACGGTGCGAGTTTCGATTGAACCGTCGCGAGGGTTAATGGCTCGGGTGAACAGTAACCGCAGAGAGTTATTGCCCCGTTTGAAACTGACGCGGTCGAACCGTGAACAAACCGCCGGTAGTACCGCTGTGGTGACCCCACCCTAGGGCACCCAAGAGGTCCTCCCAGGATCTCCTAGGACGTCCCTTAGGACCTCCCAGGAGGTCCGGTGGCACCTCCCGAGGCTCGGGTAGGACCTGCCCCCGGCAGCACCAATTGAGGCCTTGGTAGGACCTCTCAAGATTACCACCGAGGGAAGTGAAAGTCACGGGGAGATCCCTCACTGCCACGGCCAACTCAGGGGAGGTCGAAGGACTGACTGAGGAGGTCGTGAGACTTGAGGATCACTCAGGATTCCCAGCGTGAATCGAGCTAGTCCCAAGGATCTCAAGCTAGCTCTTCACAAAGATACAAGAATGGTAACATCCACGACATAAACTTTATTTACAACATAACAAAGGAGTTGTTTACAAAAGGTGGCCTTGGGCCAAAAGCAAGCTTACAAAAGAGCGGAAACAGACGTCCATCCACTATACCACAGGCAAAATGGCTGGAGGGCACAACCTACTCGTCCTGGTCCTCTTCTTCACTGCTATTGTCTTCTCCTGATAAAGTTTGCATTGAGCAAGAGTGAGCACTACCACTGTGCTCGCAAGTCACACCCGTGGAGTAACAAAATGACATGCATACATGGATGTACAACAGAAGGCATAGTATGGTTGATTTGCATAAAGCCAGGTTTCTTACAATTACAGCTACTAAGTTCCAAGGCAGGTTTTTAATAGATAAAATTCATTTTCAAAATTTGATTTTCAGTTGGATAGCATTCATCAACAAGTTGGTGAAGGATACCCTCTGCCACAAGGCTCCTCGCCTAAAACCCATGGGATAGAAATCCCAAAACAATTTATTAAACACTTTGAGAAACCCAAATTCAACATCTAACTCGAGTGGCACGCCAAGATGTCCATGACCATGACACGGCTATTCAATAGATTTACACTCGCCGAGGATGTGCACTTTACCCACACGACATGAATCCTCTAGTTTATCCTAAGATCCGTCGATGCCACCTCTCACTACCAAAGGTAAGAGGTCTAGAGTTTATGACAAAGCCTTTACAATGCATTGTTCCACCACAGCCTCTCCTTGCTAAGGTTTCGCCTCCTTTGGATACAAATCCACAGGATCTGGGCCCCCTCTTGCACCAGTGGGAACATAGGTCATAAAGGACCATTGGCCATAGAAGACCTCCCACACCTCCAAATGGATCAACTGCGGTGGAAGTCCTGCAAATTAATTGGCCAGGTCCCACACCCCATACTGGAGACATGTGGTTGCACGATTTTGGCGTAGCCCATTATAGGCCTAGCATTGGCGGCTCAAAGACCGGTCCTCAACTGACTTGTGCGACAATCACAAACCCCTGGACCTCCACCTTATCCAGGATAGAGTCCGTGCATAAACATTGCACCAGCCAAGCAAACCAATTCGCCCAAGTCCAAATCAGTTTTCATTTTCTTTGCTTCCCCAGCAATATTTTCATACTCCCATGACATCCCAATGCCATGGTTAAAACATTTTAAGCAATAGTTGGTCATGAAGGTAAAGATTTCCCCAAATCAAGTACTTTTGGTCTAAGCAAGACTAAGCATATGGTTTCACAATTGCTCCTGGTTCACACTAATGTATAATCCAGGTTTTGTTTAAGGTGACAACAGATTTGGTTCAATGTCAAAGTTGGCCATATGAAGGAAATAGGCATAACTATGAGTTCAAAGACAGGTATTGAAATAACTTGGTAGAAATAAGCATGCATTATACTTTGAAATTGAACATAAATAAATTGAAATATTGGGTGCAATATGATCAAGAGCATGACTGGCCTTGCTCACTGTCTTGAGAGTCTTCTTCGTCAGTACACTCACGCTCCTCAGTGTCCTCGCGTTCTATACGGGAGAAAGGGGACAAATTTAAACCAAGTTCCAAATAAGAACCAAATGAACTTCAAAAGAAAATCCAAATCTCAACCAACAGAAGCCATTCACAAACTCAAAATAGGTCCTTTGGGAGAGGTCCCAACTTACTGGAAAGAGGTCTAATGAGAAAGGTCCTCACGGAAGACCGTGAGGGCGCTTTAGCAAAAGACCAAAATGATAACGCTTGCGCAAAGTCCAGAGAGGTGATCTTCAGAGGTAGCCATAGAGTTCCACCGAGAAACCAAAGGAAGAGGTCCTGAAAGGGACATAACCTCTTATTGTGGCGATAAGAGCAAAAATAGATCAGACGCAAGGAGGCTTACTAGCAATAAGAGAGAGGTGACGAGTGGAGGGGAGGTCGAAGGCAGTATGGGCGGTTGAGGTCAACGCCCAAGCTCCTGCGGGGCCTCCAGTGGTGAAAATGCGATAGAGAGAGGTGCTCCTGGCGATGCTCTTGACAGCAAGGCTCTCCAGGAAGCCACTGAGTGTGAGCCAGAGTGATAAATGTGGGAAAAGGGTGGCAAGGAAGGGCTCCCGGGGCTAGTTATAGTCAAAGAAAGTGAAAAGACCACTCAATGCGTACATGATTTGGTGAGCATGAAAAATAGGCAAAAGGTACGGGAGTGTCAAAGAAAAATCATAAAGGACATAGTGTACTGTTACGGGAGGAGACTAGAAAAGACACCAATAGTGCCCCAGAATGACCCCATACAATGGAAGCAGCCACTTCCATGGCTGCATTTAATGCGACCAGACATGCATTAAATGCTCATGGTACCAGTGTGGCGGGGAAACATAAAATAGGTAAGCCTGGCAGGTGGGACCAGTCAAATCTAGAAATAGTTGGGTCAAAGGGGGAGGTTCTGACAGTTGGATCTCCAAAGAGGAGGTCCAACGGCCAAGATTAAGTGCTAACGGGGAGGTCCGCAAGGTAAGAGGAGAACCTCACCCGCTAGGGAGGTCTAGAGCCGTAGGATCAAATCCAGACGGGAGTTCTAAACGGTTAGGATCTCCAAGGGGAGGTCCTAACGATCAGATCTGCCAACGAAGGGAGGTCTGGACAGTTAAGATCTCCAATGGGGAGGTCTTGACGGTCCAGATGTTCAGGAGGAGGTCAGGCATTAAGATCTCAAGGGAGGTCTTAACGGTGCAGATTTACAGAGGAGGTCTGGACATGGGGAGGTCCAGATACACATGGAGGAGGTCCACGCGACAAGAGGTTCTGACAACCAAGATCCCATCAAGGGAGGTCCTGGCTGAGGGGATCCTTGTAAAAAGGAGGTCCTGACTGGTAGGATCTCACCCACGAGGAGGTCCTATCAGTTAGGCTCTCACGAAGGAAGGTTCCACGGGCTCAAGGAGGTCTTGAGAGGAGGTCTGAAGAACTAGGTCGACAAGGGGAGGTCCTAATCGCTAGGATCTCCACAATGGGAGGTCCTGGCGGTGAGGATCTCAATATAGGAGGTCCTAGAGGTTCGGGAGGAGGTCTTCGGAGGTCAGGAGTTCCTAAGCTAGGCGAGCCAGGTGGTCTAAACCTAAGGAGGAGGTTTGAACCAAAGAGATTCAAACCAACAAAGAGATCCAAAGAGATCTAACTCAAAGAGAAAGGTCTGGACATAAAGACACGTCCAATTGAGAAAAGGTATGAGCCCCCAGGGGAGGTCTAACTTCAAGGACCACTGGGGAGGTCCAGGCCACAGAGAAGGTCTAAACCGAACATAACACAAAAGAGAGACTGAGGGGAGAACTGGCCAACATACAGAAGAGGTGACAACACGAAACTTAAACCTCTCCAACGAACCAACTATGAATTCCCATCAAAACAAAATAGTTTTATTTTGTTTTACAATTTTAAAAAGGATTTGGAAAATCAAGATGTTACAACCGCACAGGCGAAGAGGTTTTGGAGCGAGCGGAGGAGAAGGGGAAAGGAAAGTTGCCGGTGCCACGTGGGTCAAACAACGGTCAAAACTACTCTCAAATAGATGAAGGCACTTCTTTTGTCCTGTATTAATACTTGGAGGGTCGTTATATCTGGTATTTCGGTTGAAGGACGAAAATTAATCATCGGGTATAGTTGAGGGACGAAACCTGTACTTAATCCAAAAGTAAACACAGATATGCATCTATAGATTTCAAACATATAAAAGAAACACAGAAATAGAAGATCTGATGAAAGGGGGGAACATGCGTGACATTGCGCCTCTGCCTTCCCTGGGAATACTCTATGGTCGGGTGCTCGGTCTGGGCAGACATATATGCAATTTTGACAGCAGGGAATAATGGATAAAAATTGTGAATAGTCATCAACCCGTGCATCCACACAGCTACATATTTTAAACGGTGTTTCTCAATATCAGAAGTTACTCCCTCCATTTGTTTTTTATAAGGTGCCCACACATTTGGAGAGTCAAACTTTGTAAAAAATTTAACCAATAATTAGTTTAACAATATAAAGGTTAGTACAGTCATGATTTTATACTTATTATAAAGAATTTTTAATCCCTCCTATTCAAACTCTTTAGTTTCATCATACAATGTGAAAAGACATAGATATCTCTGCAGTTGATGCAATCTATAGATTACAACGGTGGAGAAAAAAATTGAAGTGTTTTAGTGTTTCTCACGTTCCATGTGATGAAGCATAACAACAACAGACTCCATATTTGTTAAGGGGAGAAAACTACATGTTTGATATGGATCGCACAACAATTAAAGGCGCTCTGATAAATCTGAGCCGTCCTAGCATATGCGCCACGGATGGACTACATCTTTTCTTTTTCTACGATTATCATAAGAATTTCTAGCTATTTTTCCTTTTCCATAATAATATGGTAATTTCTAGCCGTTTACCGCTAGGATTAATGTGGATGCTCCCGGAGAAAGCCTCTGATTAAGTAAAGATATAGATAGCGTAAACATAGAACGATAGGGTAATAAAGAGCTAGGGTAGTTCCGTTTCGGATTTATCGTAGATTTACATGCATCTAGGTAGATTAGAAGGCAATTAAAAGGATAGGAGATGACTTTGTTGAAATTTGGTGCTTATTAATTTGTGACAATGAGTACGGCAGAAAAATAACAAACTACTCTTAGACAAACCATTCTTAGACAGTGCTAACATTAGTAAACATGATTTTCCATGAGCACCTAGCTAGCACCTCATTGCCCCAAATGTGCTAACCAGAGAGGCAAAAGGTCCAAAACAGTAGTTTCAAGCCAGCTGGACTTCATACTTTTCAAAGAGAACCCAAAAAAAGGAAACATGGATGGCCATGGCTGGGCGGCACCCTGATACTGTCCAAAAAAAGTGTGTGGCTTCCCTTTGGCTCCCACCCCATCCTACCCCTACTCCATTCTCGTAGCATGCTTCCTCATGCTTTGCTTTGCCATTAGCTCCATTCCTTCTTCCAGCATTTTCGCTTCCTTCCCTTTGTTTTCTTTCTAGACAAATTTAGGACAACTCTCATCATTTCCGCCTCCATTTCCTGTGTCATTCTTTTTGTGCGTCCACAATGGAATTGCCAGGGTAGGGTAAGGTTTCCATTTGCACGGGAAAGATGGAGGAGCGAATCCTTGTAGCCCATTCTGTCTTTCCCATATCCATCGATTTCTTTCTTGTTCCCATTGCAAGTTTATCTGAAAAGATGATGCAAAACATTACACCGTTTCTTGATTTGGGAAGTGAAGAAAAGGTGCCCCAAAAAAATTAAAGTGTGTATCATTCTGAATCACCCCTTGATTTAGGAGAAGGAAGGCTTGCAAAATTCGAAGCATGGGGAAGACACCAAGGAAGAAGAAACTAAGCGAATCTGGATCAAAGAATGGCGAAAGTAGCTCAAGCAACAGCCGGTGCAACTCGAGGAACAGCAGATGCAGCGGCGAATACACTCCCAAGGCGGCGGTGGATGAGGATGATGCCGTCTTTATCAGTCTGGCTATGGAATTGAAGGAGGAGGGGACGAGGCGATTCCAGAGGAGAGACTATGAGGGGGCAGCCTTCAAGTTTGACGAGGCAATAAAGCTCTTGCCAAAGGAGCATGATGATATCGCCATCCTCCATTGCAACATTTCAGCATGTTACATGCACATGGATCCTGAGGAGTATAACCGCGCAATTGATGCGTGCAATTCGGCATTGGAGGCAGCACCAGAGTATACAAATGCATTATTGAAAAGGGCACGATGCTTTGAAGCACTGGATAGGCTGGATCTTGCTTGTAGAGATGTGCAAAAGGTGCTGAGCTTGGAACCAAACAATGTGAATGCATTGGAGCTCTCCGAGTGTATTAGGGAGGAGATGGAGGAGAATGATGTTTTGAAGGAGACACATGCTGCGTCACCAGAGGAGCCTAAGACCATTTTCGCAAAAGAGAAGATAAAGAGGAAAGTTTCCCGCAAATTTAGAAATTCCATAGTGGAGGAAGAGGTGTGGGAGATGATTAATGATGAGGAGATGCTTGAGAACGATGAACATGGCAAGGAAGAACAGTGCAATAAAGATAACCATTTGAGGAATGATTTAAGCAAGGAAGAAAATGACACTGAGGACATGCAGTTGAAGCATAATCGCGACGAGGATGAAAAGTGCACTGAAGAGATCAAAGTGCAACCTGGTCAGTACAAACATGGAGCAAGCAATGAAGTGCAGGATATGGAAGAAACACACTTCAAACAGAAGCACGGTCAAGACAAGCATGAAAAGTATTTCAAAGAGATACAGGTCAAAGGTGGCCAGCATGAGCAGGAAATGCATATAAAGCAAAATAAAGTCTGCAGTGTGGACAAGCATCAAAAGGATATTGAGGAGACACAAATCACTAGTCATAGCAAGCAAGAAAAGCATACCAGGGAAAAGTATGAAAGGTATACTAATGGCAACCAAGAAAAACATTCTTTACCAAGGCATATTAGTCGTGCTGAGGACAAGCAGGAAAAGCGAACTGCCATCAAACCGGCAAGTCAAGGTAGAGACAAGCATAAAAAACACACCGGGGAGAATCACACAGATGTTAACAAAGGAACAATGAGTGTAAAGTTTGTTTTTGGAGACGACATAAGGTTTGTTGTAATTCCAGAAAATTGTAGTCTAATGCAATTGATGGACATTGCTCGGTTTAAGTACAATCCCCACCTAAAGGCTGTGCTTCTCAAATTTAAGGACAAAGAGGGTGATTTGGTGACAATTACCTCAAGTGAAGAACTAAGATGGGTTGAGGAACTAAATCCGAAAGGGCCAGTTCGGTTGTATATAAAAGAGGTAAGTCCTGAGCTTGAGATCACTAGAGATCTGGTCATGCCCAGTGCGTCTTTTGCAGCGTTAGAAAGAAATCATCATAGCATCTCTGAAAGTGGAAGCTCTAGGCATGACGTTGAAAATAACTCTTACGTTGATGACTGGATGGTGCAGTTTGCTCGTCTATTCAAGAACCATGTTGGCTTTGATTCTGATGCATATGTGGATCTCCGTGACCTTGGTATGCGACTGTACTATGAAGCAATGGAAGACACCATTACAAGTGAAGAAGCCCAGGAAATATTTCAAGCCGCAGAGGCAAAATTTCAGGAAATGGCAGCTTTAGCATTGTTTAATTGGGGCAATGTCCACATGTCTCGTGCAAGGAAGCGGTTATTTTTATCAGAAGATGCTTCAAAAGAATCTATACTTTCCCAGGTCAAAAATGCATATCAATGGGCATGCACCGAATATGTCAAAGCTGGGAAAAAGTTTGAAGAAGCTGTGGATGTAAAACCGGACTTCTATGAAGGTCTTATTGCACTTGGACAACAACAGTTTGAGCAAGCAAAGCTTTCTTGGCGTTATGCAGATTCATGTAAGGTTGACATGGGTACTGAAGTATTAGAACTATTCAACCATGCCGAGGACAATATGGAAAAGGGAATGGAGATGTGGGAAGGAATAGAATATTTGCGTGTAAAAGGGCTATCTAAATCAAAAAAGGAGAAGATCCTACTGGATAATTTGGGTTTGAATGGGCATTTAAAAGATTTGTCAGCAGATGAAGCATTTGAACAAGCTTCAAATATGCGATCACAGCTAAACATTTCTTGGGGTACCATTCTTTATGAGCGTTCAGTAGTAGAATTCAAGTTAGGACTTCCTAGCTGGGAGGAAAGTCTCACTGAATCCATTGAAAAATTTAAGACCGGTGGGGCTTCTTTAGCAGATATCAGTGTGATGATGAAGAACCATTGTGCGAATGAGAAAACTCAAGAAGGTATGATTTACTCATTTGTGCCTTTTTATGTGCAATTTCTATCTTTCTGTGTTGCTACATCATCTATTATAAAAACATGTATATTTATGTTATGTACGCTAAAATAGTCATGCATCTCATAATAATTAGTATGGATTGGCTAATTGATTTCTTTGCGGGTGATCATGTTCTTATTCCTTTCTTTTGTTGTTAGATTTCTATCAGCCTGTAGTTTGTTCTTTCGGATCCTATGGATCATTGTAAAACTAGTTGTAATTATTATAATTTAATATAATATCTCTGTAGGGTTCTCCCTACTGTTGCCGCAAAACAAATTAGTATGGAAAATGTTCCTGTCCGTATTACTGCTTTTACTGTTCAGGTTTCGTACATCATTCATTACGCAAGATGTTTGTAGGCCACCAGCTCTGAACAACTTTTTTTTTGTGAACCATTTGTATTAACTAAAAAATTGGTACATGGATAGTTGTATTAGCAGTAGATATAAAATGACTACTGATTCTCTCAAGCAAAGCACTAGAATAGTATGTTTTCAATCATTGAATACATAAAGAGTAGAAAAAAATCTCCTTTTGGTCGTAAAACTCTTCCCGAAGTCAAATTTCCACCCTCAACTTTAAAACTGTTCACTTTACGTCCCCTAATAGTCAAAACCTGTACAAATCACTGCTTGCACCCTAAACCACCCCAGTTTTAGGTGATGTGTTGTCCTAGTTGGCACATAGCTAACGTGGCTTGATGATTCAATGAAACAATTATGAGACCCACCTTTTGGGCTCCTTTTCCTCTTATTCTCTCCCTCTTCTTAATCTCTCTTAGAACCTCTCTTTCAACCAGCGGATCTTTTCTAATGGGATGCCACGTGTCTGCCAACATGGTAAAATTGATGATGTGGCGGCCAACATGGCAAAAACCGCCCATTAAACGAACCTTAGGATGTGATTTGCACAGATTCTACCATTTCAGGGATGAAAAGTAAACTAAAATGCCGAGAGTGAAAAAGACTTTGTGAAGAGTTGAGGACCAAAAGTGGACTTTTTCCTAAAGAGTAATATGTTAATTGGGAAACAAAAATATATGGGATTTACACTTGTCAGAGTGTAGCTTGCCACTAGCCAATGAAAATCAATTTTCTCAGCGGATGGTAAACTATGTATATAACAAACAATTGTGCTACAATTTGTGATGCTAGATTTTGGAACTAACATCGGTATAACTTGACAACTATTTATTGTTGATAAACTCACATTGCATGGATTGTTCATGGTCATGTTGTACCTCACCACTGGTAAAAAATAGAATCAGTTTCAGTACCAATTGTTGAACTGTACCTTTAACAATATTTTATGCCACAAATTTCAGATGTTGGAACCTCTCAACTACCTTTAATGGTGTATATAAGTTGTTAAGAGATTTTCTTTGTTCTGCAGGATTGAGCTTCAAGATTGATGAGATAGTTCAAGCATGGAATGAAATGTACGATGCTAAAAAGTTGAAAAATGGTAGTTCTTCTTTCCGTCTTGAACCATTATTTCGAAGGAGGCCCTCGAAGCTGCATAATCTACTAGAGCACATACACCATACATGAGCTATTATCTAACATAGGACTTTGTTGCTGTAAACATGGATAAGAATCTTGATACTAACTTTCTTGCTGCAAAAGGCAATTCCATGCTTTATTGACAAGTATTGTGGTGCCTATTCTTAAATCTTTATTTGATGTAATAGTAGAAAAAGATATGTTTTGTTGTTTTATCTTATCATATTACAATCGTTGTGGTTGCTTCACCATAAAACACATCTACTATAGCATACGAGACTGAGTGCATAGTTTTGTTATTCTTATGTTTTACATTATTAATTTGTAGACAACAACATAACTAGAAGCATCTTTTATACTAATATAAAAAGAGTTTGTGAGTGATGCATTCTCTCCTCCCTCCTCCACATGTGCATGTGGGTAGTCCACAAGAGAAAATTGCGCCGACAGGGTGGGCCTCCCTTCCTCTGCACAATTCATGTGCACATGCCGATATATGCGCCTAGTCACGTATCACATCTCCTGAGTTAGTTATGTTATGAATGTTGTGTGTATATTCATGAGGCCCAGAGTGGCAGTAGAAGCTGAAGGCATGGCGCAGGCCGAGCATGGCGACAAATGCGGCGCGGGTCGTGGCGGACCTCGGGCACGAATAGCTGCAGCTGCAGGAGCGGCATAGGTTGTTGGCAGCGATGGAGGCGTGACGCAGGCCGCAGGGACCATGGCGGTGGGAAAGGTTGAAACTGACAGATAAGGGCGTGGTTGAAATTACTTTTATGTTTCTTGGGTTCCTATTTGTAGATATGAAAAGGCTAAAACGAAAACTCCTAGGCTAAACAAATGTAATTTTTAATCTGTTGTTTTATGAGTAGCAAAACACAGGTATTTAGATGCAATCATGATTTAGTGTGAATCATGATTTTACTTTGCTGTAAGCACCAAATGAACATGAAAAATTCCAAAAAACAACAATTGTGAATGTAGATCTCAATTTAGGTTACCTCCATTTAAAATTTCAAGTTCAAATTCAATTTGCATTGGGAGAAACAAAAAAAAAAGAAACAAAACCCTGACAAACTATAAATTAAAGGAATGGATAAATAAAATTCCGAAGGTTACTATTCACAACAAACTTGTCTTTTTGATCTCACCAAACTTGTTTTGAGTTTAAACTACATTTAAAGGTTAATGCAATACTCCAATGGCTATCTCCTCAAATGTAATTGGAATTTTTCATGTTGATTTGATCTTTGGAGATTAAACCAAAAGTGGATGCATGATTGCACCTAAATTATGGTTTGTACTAGATATGTCTCAAGAAAAATTAACTAAATATCATAACTCAGTTTGTTAGAATTGACTAACTGTAAATGATGCACAAAGCTTAAAAGAGAATACTTGTCAAATCATTAGCAACAAAGATGTATGGATTAATTTTATATTATTTAAAAATAATGTATTATGGTGGTATTTGCTTCTATTACTATTGGAATCGGTGCTTTTTCAATCATGCCTCCTCTGTTATTGTATAGCACGGTTTGAATAGACTGCCAAATAAAACAAACTTTTTGGCATGGTTGATGACCAATATTGAAGAGCAATAGTTATTCGAGTATTTTGAATCCTCAGTTTTTTCACACAAAGACTGTATTAATTCTTGTTTTTTTTTTTTGGGGCTCATTTAAGGTTTTTGAAGTGTTACTTTTTTATTGGTACAACTTGAACTCTCAGCATGTAACATCAAATTCTTAAGTTATGTTACCAGTTTTTAAATGTAGTAGTAGTGTGAACTTGTCATCTTTTTTCTACCTATTTTCTTGTGGCATAAACAATTTTAACATGTTTTGCAGACTGGTAACTGTTTGGAATGAATTCCAAAACGGAAGATATTTCTAATTCAAGCTAAAAGAGCTGCTTAGAATGCCCTTCGTAAATTTAAAAATATATCTCACAAGCTGCACGTCTATTTCACCAGTGGAAATGCCTCAAGTGTGTATTATTAGATACATAGAAGAGCCCAAGTGCTTAACTGAAATGTAACTTGTTGTAGATGAAACACAAGAGTAAAATGTTCATAGTTCTGGATTGTCTTAAAGGTATGTATTTTACTGGAAAGATTTTTCATATGCATAGATAAAGTGAAAAATACACCATGCTATGCAACTGGTGACATCATCACCACGAAGCAAGCTAAATTGCAGCAAATGATGAGGTTGTGGAGAGAAGTTCTTGCTTCATTGTAACTTTGGGCACCAACGAGTAGTGAAAAGTCCTAGTGGCTTCAGGAAAGACGGTGTTGCACACTTGCAGTACATTCATCTTCTGTAAATTTCTACTTGTTTGATTATATAAAATTTAAAAGAAAAACTGCATAAAGATTAACGGGTTCTCACTTCTGAGAGGTACTCAACTTGACGAGGAGCCATCTGATCCAATTCGGTTGAATGAGGTTTTTCTTACTGCTAAGGGCAGATGCAATTGTCCCCGCGCAATTGTTTAGGACATGATTATTATTGTTGTAAAATTATAGTATACATTAATTTACATTTTTTAGAACAGTTTGGGCAAGAATTTTAGAGAAGTAGGAATTTGATGTCAGTATTTAGGTAACTTTTCATTGGCCAAACATACTTGAAAAATTATTCTTACAAAGCATTCTCAAGGGATCATTTTTTATCTCCAATTTGTTGAACATTTCGTAGTTGATATGAGCATGTAGCTGACTTGTTCAGTTTTTATAACCTTGTATTGTAGCTTTCGGCATTTTCGTTGTTTTGGTTGATATGTCACGTTTTGTATCTTGATATTGGTTAAGTATTGGCAAACAAAAAAGTTTGATTCCAAAAGGTACTTTGTTTCATTTGCCTAATTAGTAAACTTTTTAAAAATCTAAATAAAATAGATCTAGTTAAAAGTCAACATAGCTGACGTTATTTACCAAACAAGGAGGACTCTGTTCATGAACTTTAATGTATTTTAATCAGCACCTTTCCCTAAGCTTTTTGGACTAATGAGACCGTCAACACACAAAGGTTAAACTCAAACTCATTTTTGTTTCTTATATCTATTCTCCAAATCACTTGAACATCTATGCCGAAAATATGGCTACCTGTAGAAAAAATACTCTGCTTCCCAACATTTAAATTGGCTAGAGGTAGGGGTGGAAAAAATGCTCGTTAGTGGAGCTCGTTGACTCGGTTCAAAATTGCTCCAATTACACTCGTTAATTAGTTAAACATTGAAATGGGTCGATTTCGAATGAAATTGAATTTCGCTCTGACTCGGCTCGCCTCAGCTCATTAGCTCGGTTCTAAAAATACCACAAACTAATAATGAAATCCGATATTGCGTTGTTCCATTTGGGCTGTTACCCGTGCATCGCTCGCCGTCGCCGTCCAAAGCCACCGCTCTGCCACCCATGTTCCGCTCTCTCTCTGTCTTTCTTTCTCTCTGTCTCTGTGGCTACGATTGTTTCGGCAGTGGCTAGAGCTGGTAAACAAGGGGCTTGGCGACAGTGGCTTCCAGCGATTTGCTGGTCTTGCATAGTTTGGAGAAAGAAATGGATGGAATTGCTGAATTCGAGGATCGCTTGAGCTCAGGTTTTGTAGTTTTGTGACATAATGCGACTATAATGCACTCTTGTATGCGAACAGCCAAGATGATCAGGGTTTTCAGCAAGCATTAATTCCTCATAAACCACTGGAAATTTTTAAAATATATTATAGTGTCAGTGACATGTGGGTAGTGGTATATAAGGGATAATGTAAACTTTCGGTGATAAATAAGGAATTGCCCCCTTTTCTGACCTTGCCCCCCTTTCTGCAACTATGGCCATAAAACTGTGCTTTTTTGTAATTTACTCTTCTTTTCAATTGAAATCTAATGTACGAATGAATGTTTAACTAAATCCAAAGGGGGGAAATGGGAGAATCTATGCTCACTCAAGAGATGCATACAAACCTCGCTTGTTCAATAATCTCTGCTCTTAAATAGACGGCAAAGTAATGTAACTAACAACGCAACACCAAGAGGATAGACCAAGTTGAGATCAACGAGCCTCCTCCCTTTTCTTTTCGATTTTTCCCAATCGATTCGTATTTCACTTATAATACACGATGCAAACCTGATCCCAAACAGGTTCTGAATTAAATAAGGGCAACGTTTGAGGATGACCTGAGAACGAATGAATGGACGGTGGCGGAGGCGGCCGGCGAGGCTGTGCTCGGCGAATGCGGACGGCCGCGATGCGATGAGAGGCCGGGGACTAGTCGCCGATGCCCGCTGGCCGCCGGCCGCCGAGAGGGGAGGGAGACTTGCAGCGGGGCTTTCTTGCTGTTGGGCCGGAATCGGAATTGAGTTAAACAAAAACAGGCGGAGGGAGATGAAAATTCACGATGTTAGCTTGTGCCTTGTTTGGTGGATAATGATTAGGGTATATTTGTTTAGACTGTGTTTTTTTTAAAAGCGGTTTTTTTTGCTGTGTAGCAGGGCTCTTCTGGTTGTGGGCTGAACAGCTGAGCTTTTCTGATTTGGTGTTTGGCTATCTGGTTTTTAGGTAGGTTGGCTGCAGCTTCCAAGATGTAAAATATCTGAAATGCCTCTGATGATAGTAATGATTTGTTTGATCCTGTTTAACGCAATTAACAATATTTAACAATATTTAACGATATTTTATGACAAATTTAACGATATTTAACAACATTTGACGACATTTAATGATATTTGACGACATTTAACAATATTTGACGACATTTAACAATATTTGACGACATTTAACGATATTTAATGACATTTGACGATATTTGACGACATTTAACGATATTTAACAATATTTGACGACATTTAACGATATCTAACGACATTTAACAATATTTGATGACATTTAACAATATGACGACATTTAACAATATTTGACGACATTTGACGACATTTAACAATATTTGACGACATTTAACGACGTTTAACAATGTTTAACAATATTTAACGACATTTAACAACATTTAACGACAATTGTAACAACATTTAATGACAATTGACAATTATTAACGACGACTAACGTAATTGACGAGGCACTGACAATAAGGTTACAATAAGAGTAACCGAACAAATTTCTATAGATGTTGAGACATCCAGAGTTACTTCATAGTCATTGTAAACTACTTCTGAGCAAGTTTCACTGATCCTTTAGATATCAAGTACACCTTACCAAGTCATAAAACTGATCAAGCACCGAATTAAAGTATGTTGCATGAATTTCTCCACCATGTGAATCAAGGATTAGCGTATTTTCCCCCCTCCACTTTTTTCCGGGCTTGGGACCGGCATCGGTAATGTTAGGCACTTTGTTTAAGTCCGTTAATGTCTTAATGAAACAACATCAAGTACTTACAAAGATAATCAATGTCATAAATAAATTTTAGCACCTAACAACACTTCTATTGGTGAATCCATTTTATAACGAGCTACTAATAAATGAATGAATGTGTGTTATTATCAAAATCAAGTATTCAATGATGCAAACTAGAAGCAAGAGAATCCAGATTTCCATGGACAAGCAGACAAGTCAACATTTTCATGGATTCATGGATAAATATCCTACATCACAACCAAGACTGTATTTAACAACAAGTAATACCTAACACAAGTAATATGGCATGTGCAACATCACCAGAATAATAAAATTCACCATCATTTTCAAATGGAATCACAAGTCCAGATCAAACAAACCAAAAGTAACCATAATTCAGACTAGTACCACATTCATGCTCACATTCAACATGATAATAATTGGCAATAAGATAACACAAGTCTAAGAATGAGAATAGAGAGACCATATACATTAGCATGGTGGAGATTTAGTAATATAAATCAAGTAATTTCAAGCAAACAAGTAATAATGAGAATTGCATGGATTCATGGATGAAAATAACAAGCAATACTGGATGCTACAACACAGCACATCAATGCCAACTGAGGGTTAATGCTACAATAGAAAGGGTACCATGTTTCTATACTAAAAATACCCCCACCATTTCAATAAAAAAAACTGAGGGTGCTAACTGCTAAGATAATAGACAATGGCATTTCAATAATAACTATGCAATCCATTATAGCCGTCAAGCAATTAGAACTAAACTTCTTCCACCTGCATCAAAGAATTTAGCTTCCTTTGTTCTTTATTTCTTTGTCAAGAAAATGAAAGAATGACCAATTACTAGTATGCCTAGTTTCTAAAAATGGTGTAAGCAATGCTAGTACAATGTGTTCTCTGTTTCATTACAAAGATCATGCTAGGACATGCTTCATATCAATGCCATAATAGAAGCAAAAATATGTTGAGCTCAAGAAAGTGAAATGTTGATAAGTCACTAGCAATAAATGTAACTCTTATTAGTACCCCAAAATCCACGTTTCTTTATAAAAAGAACATGCTAAACAAGAGTTGGCCAATCTAGAAAATGGCAAGCTCCTGATTTGACATTGCAAAAGAGTTTCCTCCTTTTGGATGTCTTACCACCAAGCATCCAAGCTCCAATTTCTACCAAGTGTATTGTATGTCCAGTAGCTGTTGGTAAAATACTAGCTTCAAAATCACCTTACATTATGCAATTAAAATAGGCCCAACACCACATATCCTGCTCCAATTTCTCACCTCACATATTTTGCAATCAACCACCCTCATCCAAAAATTCCAAGCTCGATGACCGACAAGTGAAGTATAACACCGCACTCATCATCGAATCGATCAGCATCACGAATGAGTACATGAGGACAAGCCCCTCGACGAAGGCCAGCACAATCTGAATTCATGAATCAAAATGCACCCCGCTCCTCTCATACCTTGAAGGGAGCCGAGGATGAAGGGGATGTCGCGGTGGAGGCCATGGTCATGCCGAGGGAAAAACCAAGGTGTCAGAGTGTCGAATCGGTGTAGGGGGGCAAAGGGGGGCAGCTCGACGGGGAAGGGTGGTGGAGGTGGCAGGGGAGGGGGAGGAAGAAGGGGAGAAGAGCTAGGGTTTGGGCGGCGGTGGCTAGGGATTGGAGGAGGGAGCCGGCGGGGGAGAACGGCGGCGGCCGCTGCATGCGGAGGAGGAGGACCGAGGGCGGAGGAGTGGGCGCATCGGGGGTAGAGGAGGAGGACCGAGGAGGAGGTCCAGCTCGGGGGGAGGAGACGCCACGTCTGGGGAGAAGGACGGCGGCGGCGTGAACCGACGGAGGGGGAGGAGGCCGGAGGCGCCAAGGAGGAGGACCAGTCTGGGGGGTAGGAGGGAGGGGGGCGTCAATGGCGGAGGAGGAGGGCGGCGACGGGCGTGGCAAGGGGGTGGGCGGTGTCGTGCGTTGAGGCGTCCGGGCTTAAGTAGTAGGTAGGGGGCAGGTAATTATTCCAGAAGTCCAAGGTGTAGGATCGTAATGGCAATCAGAAGGGGGGGTTGAATGATTGCAGCCAATTGACCTCCAAATCCAAACTCCTGCTTGTGTGCAAGAACTCTAGGAATCTCTTGGATGACTCTTGAAGAACCTCACAAAGAAAGACCACCTCAAAGACAAAGAAGAACACCAAATCAAGAGACAAAGTTGAACGAATCTGAACTTTATTTATCAAACTTGATTTGTGTCTACAAAGCGCTCGGCAAGCACCCCTCAAAGCCTTCAACTAGAAGACCTCTAAAGCTCTCACATAACAAGCCTACGTGAAGGCCATGGTAAAAGCAACGCTCAAAGCTCTGCCAAAAACTCCCATATGACAGCCGTCGAGTTAGCACCTAACCCCCACCTCTTTTTATACCATAGAGTCCTGGACGTGTCCTCTACGACATGGACACGGACTCTATCTCTAAGTCTCTCCAGGTACGGACACCTTCCATATCTTCAACATGTGAAGTAAGCCTCCAGGACTCCACCTCCTGGAGCTCCTCCACGCACCATGCAACCCTTTGATCTCTACGTGCTCCAACGCAAGCTCAATCACCTCGTGACATCCACGACCTCCAAGACCTCAGATCTCCCCAACCTAGTCCGGATCCACCTCGTCATCAACCATGATTGTCTTCACGCTTAACCTGCACATGCAAAGATCAAAGAAACCAAATCTTGGCACAAGTTCTCCAACTTGACCATCCATTAGCTCACTCACACGCATAAACACTATCATGCATCAAGTAACACAACTTAAAGCTCATGAATTTAACCAAAACTTTAGCCAATTCTCAAAAAATCGAAACAATCCGAACACAATCGGTCATACCGCCATATTATTTTCGGTACTACCGCATAAGCGGTCATACCGCTCGAAACACTGCGGAATTACCGCTCTTCGTGAAATCTCAAAGTCTTCCATAAACACACTCTCTGGAAATTCCATACCTTTATCAAACGGTCATACCGACTAGCGGTATTACCGACGTTCAAAGCACGGTCATACCGCGCCAAGACTACAGTTCTTCCGATTTTCACTTAACAGTGCTTGTCAGAAACTCTCTCTCTGTGAAAAACCTATCGCGATACTACCGTCATCCATGGCGTGGTCATACCGCTCAGCAAGAAATCCAAAGTCCAAAACAAGTGTTCTGATTTTTTCATACCGCACAAACAAAACGGTATTACTGATGTGTGGTACTACTGCAAATTACCAAACGGTACTATCGCACCACTAAAATGCGCAAAGAACTCAGAACCAAGCCCTGAGACACGTGGACGCTCCAGATGATTTGGACCGATCAGACCACGCTTCAAAACCGTCGGATTTAGGAGCACTGTAGAAAGTCCGAATGTTCCCCTCAATATGAGCCGTTAGATTAGGATCTAATGGTTCGAGCAAAACACGCATTCGGAACCTTGACGAACGGTACTACTGCTGCACAGCCGCGGTCATACCGTACTCTGGTAGTACCTCACATTACAAGCCAGTACTACCGCTCTCAAGAAAACCAGAAACTCCAAAAACAAGCCTTCTGGAAATATCGTACCGCCAACAAAAATGCGGTTGAACCATCCTACGGTAATACCGCGAAAGCAACGCCGGTACTACCGTTAAATCTGACAAAAGCTGATTCTCGACAAAATTCAACAGAGCTCAAAAGCAAGTCAGCATCTAAGATCCAAAGCATGTTCCAGAGACAATGAATTCATCTTAAAGCACCAAGACTAAGTATTCCTTATTGTCAATGTGTTCATCATCAAATATCATGACCAAAAACCTCCTGGTCTTACACAAGGGCATTTTCGGAAGGCCGAGCAAGGAAGCGGCGGGAGACCGGCTTTTGGCTTCTCCGTGTTGAGTCGGCTTCGGGCTTTCAGAGGAAGCGGAGGGAAAAGTCACCCCGTTTGTTTCGACTTCCGTCTTTTCTGACTGAAAAGCCGAAGCCGAAGCTAAAACAAATGGGCCCTTAATGTACCATGTATTTCGGCTTTTTTTCGATTACGTATTTCGGCTTTAATGCTTGAGAGGTCGTACTAATTTTTTTAAGTTCGAAATAATTACTTTGATGGATCGATGGGCCGGTCTTCATATTTGTAACTCCTTGAGGCCGAGCCAATGTAGAAAGGGAATTGTTAACAGTGCAACGCTTTCAAATTCAACAAAACATCAGAAAAGAAAAAGGCAATGAGATTACCAGCGAGTTCTTGCAATGGAGATAGCGACTGGTGGCGAGCTAGATAGTTAGGTTAGGTTTTTTTTGTTTACTAGGCCTTGGAACCATTAACCTATTTAAAGGCTGAAGGAATTGGCCTCCGGAAGTGCGGGCCACATCACCCAAAAAACATGCCCGTTGGATCGCGCCCGCGCCTGCCCGAGCCCGCCCGATCCCGCTTGGTGCGTGTCGTGGGAATGCGCGTTCGCGTGCGAGCCACGTGTGGCTTGATGCCCACGTCTCCACCAGCCTCTCGCCTCCTCCCGTAACTCCCTTTCTACGCCGCCTTCTTCTCGCACACGTCCGCGCGCATCCCGTCGAGCTAGCTCTGCTCCGCACCCTTCTCCTCCTCGCCGACTCCGCTCTGCGCCTCTGCTCTCCCCCACCCCCCACATGCCCTCTGCTTCCTACCCGTGCTTTCTCAGACCCGGTCCGTCACGCTCCCAACGCTGGCCACCGACATCGCCTCGACGTTTCCGTCATTCCGGCGAACACCTCCCACTCTCTTCCTTGTCATGTCACATTCCGCAGCACCACGAGTGAAAGCCCTTAAACAATTTCTCTTTTCCTCCACGGGTCGACGTCGCGCCGCCATCTTCCTCGGGTCCGGCTGCCGCTCGCCGTCCGGACCACCGCCCTTTCCCCGGTGAGTATTGCTTCGATTCCTCTCTGCTTGAGCACCCCAACGCCCTCCCCTTTCTTCCCCCACCATTCTTTTGGCCTCTCCGTCGCCCGCCCGACGACGCTGCGTGAATCTGGTCACGTTGTGGTAGGCCCACGCCGCTAGCACGCTCTGGCTCCTCCCCGCCGCCGTAGACCGCCTGGCCGTGCTCCCTTCACCTCTATCTCGCTCATGCTCACCCTGCTTTCCTCCCTCTCCCACCCGAGCGCCGCCGCCCCCCGTGCCTCCCCTAGGGCCGGTCGCTGCTCTGCCTGCTGGATGTGCTTATTTGTTGTTCACAAAAAAAAAGTATATCCTTACTTGGTTCAATTTGTAGCTAGAATTTCCTTCGTTTGGTTGCTATAAATACAGTTCTTATTTTGCCCTTTCAGGTGCCAGTACTGCATGGGGTTGGACCAAACTACTGTGAAATCTAAAATGTGAGAGAGGAAAAGGGATCAGTGAAACACAGGAGCCCACTTGAGTGGCAGCAAACTGTGTAGGAATAGTACAAATCAGGTTTTGTTTTGAAGCATTGTATGAAAATGCATGTTAACCTCCAGGAAGTGATAATAGGAAAATACATGCTACCATTATGTGTACCTTTCGAGGCCTAGATCTTTCATTTCTTGAGGATCTCATTGTATTTCTTTCTGTGCAGGGTTATGGTCTTTCGTTGATGCCTCCATCATCATGCTCTGTGTCCAGCTTGCTTCCTGCCCGATCGTGCGCCCGTGCCTATGTGGCCTGTTGCTGTTCACTTACAGGTACGATTTTACTGCTCTTGGTGTCAAACATGCGTCTATTCGTCTTGGTTTGTTCCTGTATTTCTGTATGCTAGGTTTGTAATTCATGAGTCTGTTTCAATGTTTATATTCACATGTTGATATTGATAAGTTCTGAATCCCCATATAATAGATTCAGAATGCCTTTTTTTAGATTAGTAGTGTAGATCATATCAGACAAAATAAATGCTTTAAGCATACTGAACTGCCTTATCCGTTCTTTTGTTCTATTTTTCAGAGAGCTTCACACTAAAGTGATTGAACTACTTTCTTTTGTTTTATTATCGAAACTGATGTGAGCTTTCATTCGATACTTACTCTTTTCGATATTCAACATACTGTATTTACAAGGACAAATCATGTTTCAGCTATGCAGGACAAAAATTATATGTCTTTTCAGAAATGCGCTGCCAATTGCTATATATAAAGTAGGATTTATCTTGAAAGGTATACCTGAAAAGAGCGTATATATATTATAGCTACTAGCTAGGTTAGTACTCATGATTAAGAACATCCAATCACTGTGTTGGGTTCATTCGGGGAACATGAGAAATACTTTGCCCTCAAACTTAAGTGCTAATCCTTTATAAAAACTGAAAGTATAAAGAAAAATAGAAGTTTATCTTTTGGCTACTGTTTTTGTTAGAGAATTACGAAATGGCATGATCTTAATCAAACCTATTAATTGAAATACAAATATGTTATGCAAAACTAAAGCATATATGTACCTCTTGCATACTAGATGCAAATAGCTTTACTAAAAATAATAGCAAATGAGAGGGAAAAGGGAAGAGCTACCTGCTCTTTTGTTCCTACCTTAGGCATAGATAGGCACAATAAGGTTCTTCCGTGGACTTCATAACATATATCCATGAGAAGAACCCATATAGTTTTTCTCTGCAAGATTCTCCCCCTCTAAACTCATAAGCATTTTACAGTGCTTCCCAAGATACTTTTTCTGCAGTGATATGCTCTTTACAGATAAAATGAATCACATCGAAATATCGAAATTACCGGATTATCTCATAACTTAGATCTAAAAAAAGTATAATGTATATAAGAAAATATATGTAGAAACCAAAATAACCTTTTAGTATGCATTCGAAGCAGTACACGCATTGTACCTTCACCGTTTTTTAAAACATTGTAGATCTGCAGTAACATATGATTTTCCAAAAAAAATTGTTCGATGATAAAAGCTAGCAAAATCTGAAAACTAAGCAAAAACTCACTAACATACAATATAAGAAATCAATCAAGATGTGAAGAAACAAAATGATAAGGATTATGTTCAGGATTATAAACTTTTATGTGGATCAATGCACTCCTTTTGGGATATGAACTATTCATCCAAGAAAAATGAAGTTGGAACAACTGGAGCGGAAAGGATGATATATAGTTAGTTCAATCATAGCCAATGGAGATTCAAACAAAATGAATGCCCAAATTTATCATCCGCTCAACCAAGAAATAGCAATAACCAATTGTCCCTCGACATTGAGCAGGTTCTAAACATGGTGACATTCACCAAGAGGTTGGCCCTCGACGCCCAACTAAGGCGGCTCGACGCCAGGACATTCACCCTAGTGGTATGATAAAGGTAAGGTGAATGTCCTATGTAAATACGCATAGACAGACATAGATAGCTAATATCTATATGGGCCAATAAATTTGTCCGTAGAAATGCTTATTAACATAACACTGATTTTTGCGAAGAGAATACACATTTGATGTTTCCAAAATTGGTGATGCTAAATTGGTATAAAATATAATAATGTTCCAGTTCTAATGTGTTAGCTCCACAGAAATTTATAACATGGTATAATTTGAATATACACTGAGCAGGTTGTAAACATGGTTCTAAACATTTCAATTTTGTCATTTTCCGCATGTGTATAGGTAATTGATATTGCCAAATGTTACAATGCTGAGGTGAAATGGCGCGACAAACGTCATGTACCAGCTAACATTGAGGAGCATATACAACTTTCAATGGACAGCAGTGCATGTATGCGTATAACAAACATTGCATTCATTCTAGGAGATATGGCAACTACTGAGAATATGGATTGGGTTTTTACCTATCAAAAAATTGTTAGAGCTGTCTGCATAATAGGGCGCCTTGGTAATGACATTCCATAGTTCTGTTCTCCACTTCCCCTTACTGACATTTCACTTTATCAACTTTAGGATGACATTAAAGTTCAAGATTGCCTAGACATTTTGTAGAAGCAGTCGGTTCAAACTTTTAACTATGCGTATATATGGCATGCTATTGTGCCAGGCTGAATAGAACTTCATTTACAAATATGTTTAGTATTTATACATATGGAGCCATTAGGTAGAGCCTTATAGATAATGTTTATGCCAAAATGGTATAGCATTACAGGAATGTTCAGTTTCTCTTATTATCTATATAGCCTATCGGCTTAAAAAGTTATGTTTAGTGGTTCTTGAGGCTGTTCCATAGTTCATTATATTGTTAGCAATTTCGATTCATCGGTTTATTCCTCTGCCTCATGATGTTTTGATCAAGTACCTTTTCGAGGTCCTCTTTCAATAATTATGCTTATCTAGGTTGGGCCTTTTGTGATAGTAGTAAGCCAAGACGTGCTCATGTACCTCCTACCAGGTATACATTTCTTTGTCCACAATTACGACTTTTTTTATATGATACGATCTAATTGCATTAAATGTATTTCTTTGTATTCGATTAGCATTTGTATGAACTATGAAGCCGTGTCCCTTTCCTTCTCCAAAAGTTCAATTCTTTTATTATTTTTTCCAGTTGTTTTGGCTACCATGTTTAAATAAAAGATTATTATGAAAGGTCCAATATCGGTTACCATAAAAGAAACTGTGTTTTTTTTAATAAAATAGTTCACTTATCTGGCAATGCTAACTTTCACTATTTGTAATTACCAAGGAGTAGCGTTTCCTATACAGATGTCTAGGTTGGATGTCTTCACGATTGCTTTTAAATGTTTTGTTAGATTAGTCATTATTTCAACAATTTCCAACAGTGTTTCAAGGTACCGTAGTTCACCCCTATTTTGCCCTAATGTTAGACATTCCCAAATCCTTTGTCCATGGTATGAACAGTCTCCAATGGTATTCATTTTATATAGCTCTAAAGCATTAGTGTTCTCCACTTCCCCTTACTGACATTGCACTTATCAACTTTAGGATGACATCAGGGTTCAAGACAAGTGCGTCTGGGACAAGATCATGAAATTGGCGACAACATACTATTGCTTTTCATCGTACCAGTTGGTTCACGACAATCACCGTTTGTTCCTGCTTAGAAGTGAGGTATTTTTTAGAAAACTAATGCTCACAAGGTGTCTCTTTTGATCTGAGCACCTCTTATCCAGAGTTACATACACTTCAGGTTTTTGATTTTGTAGATAATTATTGAGTATTCAGAAGTATCACATCGTCATCGTTTTGTAGTTGTTCCTGTGAATGCCCTCAAATTTGGTGATGTGTCAAGATGAAACTGTTTTTGTTATACTATACTTAGCGATGTGTATAGGTTAAAATGAAAGTTGATGAATTCCCACACAGATATGAATTACTATTTGTTATATTCATCTTTTTTTTGACGCAGTTATGACTTATGTGCTATGGTACATCAAATCCTAATGTTCAAAAAGAAATATGTTCAGTTATGATCTTTTCATACGCGTACAACATCCACAACCGCGCTATTTGGCACGGGTTACTTTCTAGTAGCTCTGAATGGCAGACTAGGCTAGCAGCGAGAGGTGACCCCCCAACAGGATGGCGAAACTTTGAACATTGTTACCAATCTTACCGTGACACTCGAATTTTTTTGGGTTTTATAATATAATAAAATGATGATACATATGAATTTTCCTTAATTTTTGGAATTTATCAAAACTTATTAATTTTAATAATTCAAAAAGGGGTTTAATTCGAATAATCGAATCTTGGTATTGATTTGAAAAAATTTAAATTCAGTTCATCATATTCAAACATGACCCGTTGTATTTTTGGAGTTCGTTTGATATTCTTCCAAATATATTAGACTTTCTTGAGCAATTTCCAAATTGAAATCATTTCAATTTCAAAAATCACTCGTGGGCCGCATTTTCCAGTGGCTCGCTTTATCTCTCCCCCTTCCCTGGGCAATGTGTTCTTCTGCTCACTCTCTCGCCACCTAATCAGCTCGTATGCTCGGTACCGCTCATCATCTGAAAGTCTATCGCGCACAAGTTTTCGTCACCACCACAGCTTTTGTGTTCGAACCCTATCCACCTCCTCAGGATACAGAACCACGACGGCAACACCCTGGTCCATTGTGAGCCACTCAACTTCTATGGACCTAGTTCATAGACCATAGTCTACATGTCACCTCGGTAGGTTATACAAACTTTCTTTTTGAATAAAAAAATAATTAAATTCGCAGGCCCTAAGCTGTCGGTCTCATAATTCTGTCTCTTTTCTTTTTCTTTTCTAATTTTCCACTAAGTCCAATCTTCTAGAAGCCCTTTCTCTATCTCATTCTAATTCTAGTTGATCTTGTTTTTGTTTCTAATTTTTTGTAAAAAAATCGAGATATTTCGTTCGGTACATTTATTTTGAATTTTAGAGTTTGTTTGGATTTTCCCCTTTTTATTTCGTCTGGTTCATTATATTTTGAATACTCGAACATGTAGCGAAGAAATCATACGAGTATAATTTTAGTAGGTTCCATAAATACATTAAATTTAAATTTGTGGTCAAAGATAGTGGCCTTGGTTCGAGTCCTAGGATTCGGCCTGATTGCTCAAGGCCAAATTTCAAAAAGAAATAACCATATGATACTTTTTTGTTATCTGAAGGAGCAAAATAACTTTATGAATAGTGCTTCCATCCTCTCTCAAAATTAAAATTGCACTAATATAGCTCGCGCGGGAAGACAGCTATGTTTTGGTGCTGCCATGGCAACCCTACCGAGTTGAGGTGTAACACCCTGGCTATTCGGAAGCCAAGATGTCACCTAAATAATCCAATAAACAACCATAATGCGGAAGAATTTAAACAATATCTCATCTAATGACATAAAGAGATCAACATTTAATAGAACAATGGCAGGTATAATCTGAATCCAAATAATTGTATCAAAGAGGCAATCAAGGATCGCAAGCAGTACTTAATCAACCATAACATAGGGAAAGGTATCATCCACCATCTAACTTTATTTATTACAGTTCATCACTTAACGACGGGAAAACAGAAACTAAACATATTATTGAAACTGAAATATGGTGATGTGAATAAATAGTGCGTGTCTATTCCCTCCCAATAATGCCATCATCAACGATCACCTAAAACAAACAACAAAGCCAAGAATGAGTCCGAGGCTCAGCAAGTACAAATAATAATTGGACATACAATAAATATGAACAAGACAACATCATTAAACAATATGAACATAACACCGAAAGAACATATGAATGAATGGAATAGATGGATAGAATGTATGAATGGACTGTACTCCTGCTTATACCGGTATAGCTAGTGACACACCCGTCGGTGTTCACTTAAGCTCGCATTTAACAAAATACGAGGATCCAAATCCCGTATGAAGAACGTTTCATACGGGTGTCCAAATCTACCAACATTGGAATAGTGGGTCGTGTCCATACTGGAATTGATGGGTCTTTGAAATCCACTCCTGTGGATGAGACATGAACAATAGATGCATGTAATGAACTATAAATAATGAAAGACATCATCTTTAAACATGGAGTAACGAATATGAAAAGAAACTAAACAATAAAACTTCTCATGGATCATAGAAAAAAACAGTGCAAACATCAAGCATTCAGCATTCACTAGCCTTAAGAATATTAAAGTACTTGTCTTCCACGTTGCGACACGTTAGTAGGCAACGAAGGTGCCCCTAAACCCGAAGTCTCTCCGCTTACACAAGTAAGTACTCGAAATAAGAATAACATGGTACAAGACACTACTAGGAATGTTCTATAACACCTTCCCGACAACCCAATAATTAACTATTAGACCTATTCTGAAAACAGACAACACAATCACAGAAAACGAGTCTGGACAGCAACACGGAATAAATCATAACTATTGATCTGGGACTCGGAACGAGGTGAGCCCAGATCCTAAGAAAACTTAACGAACATATCTACAAAAGTCTAGTTGACGAGATCTCCCAATTCGGCCAAAAGAAAATGCTAACATGTAGATGAAATTATAAGACAGTTTCTGTTTAGACGAAAAAGACAGCAGTAAAGAGCAGATCACAACTTTTGATCTACAACTCTAATTAGGGCGTTCTTTATCATTCTGGAAAGTTTATAAAAATTTATACAAAACCAAGTTGGGTGAAAACCCTGAATTTTCCATTATCATAATCATAATTTAAAAGACAACTTGACAGTCATTCTCGTCAGGAATTCAGAACAATAGGGAAGATCATACCATAACTTTTGATCCGTATGTCAGAATTATATGTTCTTGGCAGCTACAGAAAGCTAAGAACCATACCTATATAACTCTAGGAGATGGAAATCTCCAATTCGGCCTCTAAGAATCCGAATTTGGCTATGCAACAATCTGGACAGATCTGAATTTTTAACAACAGCGAGTCGATCCAATCAAACTAATCGAAAACGCATATAATATAAATCAAACAGCAATGAAAACCTTCTTTACCCTTGAAGAACCTTAGGAAGACGTGGATCAAATCCCCCACGAAGAAGTCCCCTTTCCTCTCCCTTGTTTCAGCCAGCAAACCCGCAGTCACCCCTTCTCCTTCCTTCGCGAACACCGGCATCGGGAAGGGGCAGCTCCAAGGGCAAGGTGGCCGGTGCCTATGGCTGGAGGTGGCGACCAATAGGGGAGGAGGTGGCGGCCTGGGGCAGGGAGGAAGATCAAGTGGTGGCTTGGGGAGGGAAAGGTGCAGGGGCAGTTTTGGGGTAGGGTTTGTGGGAGGAGGTGGGGGCGGCTTGGGCTGGCCCAACCTGGCGCCCTTCCCCCTCTTCTGGCCCATACATGGCCCTCCAACAGGCTACCCAAGCCTGGGCCGGAGGCCCATAGTCCGAAGATTTCCCCCAAAATTGAAATTTCGATAAAAATCCCTCTCCCGAGAATTAATCTTCCTAGTTTGAATTTGGGATATTACATGAGGCCACCCTCGCACGGAAAGCTCAGGTTGGGGATGCCTGGGATTAGCCGAATCGGGGGCACTGGAGACTAGGGGCTTGTTTGGTTGGTGCCCTGGATTCCATGCTTGTGAAAAAGTGGTGCTTGGAGGCAGCCTGGAAAGTATATGGTTTTTGCCTAGCCAGGCAGACCTGAAGATGAATTGTTTGGTTGGAAGTATGTGCCTAGAGTTGATAAATAAAAAATAGAACGTTGGATCAAATAATCAACTGAGATCTGGAAGGCCTGGGAGCTAGGCCCTCATTTTCTACGCTTGGCTCCTAGGCAGCAAACCATGCAACAACGCGGCAGCAACCAGGAGGTGTCCCGGCCAGGCATAGCGTCACCACGGACCGAAGCAAACAGGCCCTAGATCCGGCCGGCCAGTCGCCACCTCCTCATGTTGACCCGAGCATGGCGCTCCCTGTACGCTCGTGACGCTGCCAGGATCTACCTCGAGCGTTGGATTCACCGATTCCGCCAACTAATTTCACATGTTCCTCAACTCCGGTTGGGAGCTGTCGCCATGTCGAGCTACCATAATAACCACTAGCCACTGTCCTCGTTGTGCGTTGCTCGCCCGGCGTGGACGATGGAGCAGAGGAGAGAGCGCAGTGGTGTGAGGGCGAGTAGTGGCGAGGAAGAAGGAGACGTCCACCGACGAGTCTAGGCCGACCTCGCTAGCGCGAGGTGATGAAGGGGGGAAGATGGGAGAAGGTGCTGGTGGTGAAGAAGAAGGAAGGGAGAAGAATGTGGAAGGGAGGAAAGCGTTTTAGTATTTCTAATAAAACACAACGAAATGAAAGTGAAAACACCCCAACAACGCTAGTTAACTGACGGTAGTAACAAAAACAAAATGTAACATACATTAACAATGGCAAGAACAAAAAATTTCCCAATTTAGGAACCTAAAGTGTATTTTACTCTCTTTCTTTTAATCCTTTAGAAGGCCCCTGTGGTGCTCAATCTGTGACGACGATCTGGGGGTAGAATGGAGCCACCATAAGGATGGGGAAAGGTAGGAGGAGAGGTGGGGTGCTCTAGTTGCGAGGAATTGAAACGGAGGTCACCCTAGAAGAAATGAAGACGGTGGTGGCAGTTTTGATCGGAACCGAGGAAGAAGACGACGTCGGCGAGCTCCTACAGATGGATTCTAAATTGGATTAGGGGGAAGACAGAGGAGATCCGGGACCATGCTTTGACGCGAAAGGAGGGGGAAGAAACATAGCGAAACATCGGCGCTGGTCTGGTGATGCACGACGGCAGGAGCGTGCATCGCTTTGCGCAGCAACGCTGCAACGTGCGGTGTGGGTGTGGATGGGTGGTGTGACATGTTGGTGATATGCCCTAGAGGTAATCATAGAGATAATTGTATCACGTCTATGTTTATGAGTTATTAAATAAATGTTATTCTATCCCTTGAATGAATCATTGGTTATGAAGATTAACAAGTATGTGACTTGTTGGTGAAACTCTTCTAACTTACATGATGTCATTCTAAATGAATCACTAGTCGAATGTCACTGGTCGGAACACTAGTGACTCTATCGACCAGCGTATGTATTGATTGATGACCATGTTTCACCGGTCATGGATATAAGGATATCGAATCAATACTATGAACACATGTTAGAGAACATGGGGTTGGATTGACCCACCTTGAGACACTGTTGAGATTATTATGATTTTATGTGTCGTTAGTTGGTCTCAAGCAATGATGATGTATAATCCTTAGACCTGAGATTAGCATGGTTTCCTACATGCGTAAGAGTACACTTTGGGGTTACCAAACACTACTCTGTAACTGGGTAGATATAAAGGTAGTTTTCAGGTATACTGTGAAACATGTGGAGGAATGTGACTAGTCGGATATAGGATTTGCCCCTCCTAACATAACTGGAGAGATATCTCTGGGCCCCTCGATGTGGTCGGATAAAGGAAGTGCATGGTCATGCCACTAGTGGTCAAAGTGTTCAACCACGTAAAGTTATCCGACACTCGATCGAGAAAGTATTGAACAGTACATGGATGACACAACATCTCACCTGGAGTTCAACTAGATATCGTGACACTACTACAAAAAGGCTAATACTAGACGTCTCATCACAGACGGTTGACCAAAACCGTCTGTATTAAATACAACCACAGACGGTTTTGGTTTAGCGACCGTCTGTGCTACTAGCTGCGCTGAAAACCGTCTGTGAAGAAGTAATATCACAGACAGTTTGTGTTGAAAACCGTATGTGAAGTATCACAGACGGTTCTGAACAAGAACCGTCTGTGATATTACTAAATATCACAGATGGTTCTTGTTCAGAACCGTCTGTGATACTTCACATACGGTTTTCAACACGAACCGTCTGTGACTTCCCGTCCTCATCACAGACGGTTTGTATTAAAAATCGTCTGTGATAAGTATGTCTGATTTTACCATGACTTGAAATACCAATCCTCTGCCACGCCCCTACCGTGGCACTTAATCCTCTGCTGCAATAGGGTTTGGGTAAGGAAAATTGCAAGCCATGGTAAAATCAGAGAGTAAGAAAAATTGCAAGCCATGGTAAAATCGCAGACGGTTTATGTATGAATCCGTCTGTGAAGTATTACGGTTATCACATACGGTTTTTGTATGAAACCGTCTGTGATTTGCAATGCGGGAGAGCAAAAATTTTTGAACGCGTGCGCGGGAGGCAAATTGTTTTGGTGCTATCCTTATATATTATAGCCACCTAGCCTTGTCTTCCATCAGTCTCTCCCTCTCCTCTCCCCACGCCGAGCTCTGGCGACCACCCTCGATTCCCCGAGGTGGTTCGGCGAGGAGACACAGCTGACGATGACGAGGAGGAGGGATGCGGAGGAGCTCCTTGTCCGCCGCAGGAGGTAGACTACCAGAAGGTACATGTACATCCCCAAAACATATACAATTTGTTGGTTGGTTGTTGTAAAAAATGATCTTAATTTTGTGTTACCTAAGGTCGGAGCGCCGCCAGAGGTTTTCAGTCGTCTCTCCTTGCCGACGAGCTTGAGTCGAACTCGGACGACATGCAAGAACAGCTTGTGATATGCCGGTGAGGTACAAAGAGGAGCTCGCAAGACCAATCCAAGAAGCCGATGAGTTCTTCAGGAGCTTGGAGGTGCATATGGTTTCTAGCTAATTTAACTTTGTAACTTTGTAACTTTATTCTTTTTTTTTCCATTCGGAGGGGACGTTGTGAAACCTTTTGGTTTCCCTTTCCTATAATGTGTTTGCTATCAGAATTTTAATTGGATTTTAGTTGTCTTGCTAGAGGTTGCATATGGAAACTACTGTCCAGCAATTGATTGGTTTTGCTCAAAATTCAATTTTTTTACAATAGAAAAAAACTATCACAGACGGTTCTGAACTAGAACCGTTTGTGAAAATAGACTATCATAGACAGTTCTGAACAAGAACTATCTATGATAAGTAATTATCACAGGCGATTCTTGTTCAGAACCGTTTGTGAAAAAAACCGTCTGTGATGACATCATGTTATTACTAACCCATAAACTCAGATGGCTCACGAAACCGTCTGTGATGATATTTTTGAACCGTCTGTGGAGACTTTTTCTGTAGTAGTGTGAGGCAAAGGGAGAATACACTAGAAGGTCTTTTAGTTCGACCAGATACGGACTAGTCGTATGGAGATACGAGCTAGTCGTTGGCTGGTCGAACATGATCAGTAAGGGCCTATTTGGCATGCCCTCGGCGCATCCCAGGCGGCGCATCCACCCCGCATCCCCGGCGCATCCCTTGGATCCCGCCTTATCCACCTCACAGAACCACCACTGGCTGCTCATCCACTTCCATTGTTCTCCGGTTCTCCCACTCCCGCGCTTCCCCAAACCCTAGCCCCCATCCACCCCCACCCCCACATGGCGGCGCTCGCCTCCTCCTTCTTCTTCTGCCGCTCCTCGCCGCCTCTCGTGGCATGGCACCGCTCCGTCGCTGGTGCGCGCTCTCCGACGAGGTGAGAACCATTTATAGTAGTAATAGCTGCTAGTGACGACGTGTACGTTGGGTGGGAGGGGGGCATTTGTAGGCACTAGATATTGTTGGTAGTGGCGTGAATTTGGCGGTTGCTGTGTGAAATGGGGATATGATTCAATGGTTGGCGATGGGAATATTGCTATTGGTATTGGGGTTTCTGATGCATGACAAACTGACAGTGTGGCTCAATGTTGCTGCATTTCCAAACTCAATTGGGCGAAGGGTACCGATGCCTGATGATAAGGTCACTGATTATGTGGTTAGGTTGGTAGTCAGAATTAAATTAACGTTGATGCACAAAAATCAGAACTAATTTTGATGCACAAACCTGGCCTGCAGTCAATGTTACCATGTTTCTTGGATGAGAAAAGATTGGATATTTATTTGAATATTTAAATTGGGCGAACTTTGTGTAAATTGGGTTCCTGTTGTGGTTATTTTTGAAAGATTGGGATGTCTATGCATTGAAATGTAGTTTGTGAGAAAAAAAAAGAACTGGAGTGCGTAGGATTGGTTTTGCTGAAGTAGCTTACTGCTGTTTTGGTTTCTGCACTTTAATATTCTGTGCGGAAGGTTGGATTTGCTGGACAAACTTTCCTATGTTATGTTCTTCATTGTAGCACATATAGAACCATCTAGTAAGGTTTTAGCAATTCGGTTTTCATGAATGTCGGATATGTTCTGAGCAATGCTAGGAACTAGGAATGCAGAACTTATGTTGAGGATATGCAATATGTGCTATTATTATTCTATTTTATGAATTAAAATAATTAGGTTGATTTTTGGGATCACCATTACTCTTGACTAAAGTTTTAAAGCGTGAAATTTGTTCTTAGTTGGCGATTGTTCTTACACTTCTCTAATATTTCGCACCTAAAATCTCTGCGAAGAAAGGAAATTCATTCAATTTGGAAAGAATGTGCTATTTCTGCAAAGATTGTCGATTGGATTAATTCTCGGCACACCAACATTAGGATGGTCGGCCCATGCTTCTCCTCTCGAACATGTGCTCCCGGATGTTTGATTCGATCTCTGGACCTCCCATTAAAGATCCAGTGCTTTGTTGAGATATGCTTTGCCAATAGATAATAAAGCTATCCGTGAAGTTCAAAAACCACTAGAGGATATCACCGATAGTCTCAAGGTTGCTGGTGTTAGAGCCTTGGATTCAGTTGGAAGAGTAATTCATGCTTTTGAGGTGCCTGGTAGCACAGAGTTTTTGAGGTTTCCTTGGCTGACCTTCAAGGCGATGAGGACCAAGCTTACAGAAAGATCAGACTTCGTGCAGAGGATGTACAAGGAAAGAATGTTTTTGTTATAGTTGTAGAAAGTGAATTGGGCGAGCTACCCTTGGATGTTTTTTCCTTTTTATTTCATTGTTGTCATTTGATGTAGTGGTGTTTGGACCTAGAATAGTAGCTTTGATTAATAAAGATGAGGGGAATTATGAACGACATCTCCTGCCTCCTTGCCTCTCTTATGGACTTTTGTTATGATACTCATTGAATTTTTTTTAGAGAAGATACTTATTGAATTAGAACCATTGTTATGAACTTTGTATGTTTATGTATGTTTTGTTTAATTTTTTTTCAAGTAAAAATTTCGAATGTAGGCGAAAAAGATGGCACAACAGGGCAAAAAATAAAATAAAAACTCAACACGGCTGAAATCAACTTATTAAACTTTTATAAGTTAAGCAATACAAAAAAAGATTATAAGTCACAAAACAAGGGTAGTGTAGTCTTTTTACAATGATCCTTCTCATTTATGAAGCCGGAGTCAATTTTCTAACCAAACACCTCCTCAGATTGCTCCAACTTCTTATAGGAGTGGATCCAAGAGTGACGCTGGAGTTGGAGCTGCAAAAACTTGGAGCAGAGCCGTACCAAACAGGCCCTAAGTGGTCGAAACATAGTCGTAAGGAGTTACGAACTGGTCGAGACTAAATATGAACTGGTCGTATAGAGATACGACCTGGTCGTTAGTGATATGGACCTGGTCGTAGATCATATTGTATTAATGTTCGTCCGATATAATTCGTGTGTATTCGAGAATCGTTATGTTCTGCTAGGAGCCGCCGACGACTCGTGATCGGAAAGGAGTTTTCGAGTCACAACCGATTGCGCATGAACCTAACGAGTCACACACTTAACAGGTTGAAACAAATCAGTACAGATACGATTCGTTAAACGTGTTCGGATAGGATCCATCATGGGCACTATATAAGGAGATGCTTGAGGCTATTGGGAGATATACGAGTTGACGTGAGTTGCTCCACTGAAACCCTAGCCGCCATATTCTTGAGAGCTCTACCGTGTGACTTGGTGCTAGTACACCAGCGTACAGTTGTTCCTTCTCTGGACGTGTGGATACCGTAGAGGTGCTACTGCCGTTGCTGTTGTGCTTGAGGACGATCCGCGATCTTCCCAAGGAACTGTAGAGGTTGCTGGAGGAGACGATCGACTCGCAAGGACGATGGCCCATCGACTACGACCACTACATCGACGCGCTCTACGTTGGATCAGGTTGCTCCAACTCTTCTTTTGCTGCTCTGTGCATCTGGTGGTAACGATCTATGATCATCTTCTTGCTTGACTTCCTGGTTTACGTGGTAGAATTTTGAATTGTTGCTATCGTAGCCTACCCGTATCCCTTCATGACCGGGGAGAAAGCGTCATGGCGAACACACAGTTGGGGCATGTGTGGCGACGAGGTGAGGCGACGACGGTGATGCGGCTACAACGCAGCGATGATGGTGGAGTGGAGTGGCTACAGGCGCGGTAGAGAAATAAGAGGCGGGCTGGGCCGGCGTGGGTTGAGGGGAAAGAAGGGAAGGAGTGGGTCGGCCTAGGAAAAGGAAGAAAAGGGAAAGGCAAAGAGGAAAATGGGGAGACAGATTGGGCTTTCGATGTTTCAGCCCAAGAAATTTTTGAAGGTTTTTTATTTTATTTGCTTTTGTTTTTCTTTTCCAAATCAAATTTCAATTTGAAAACTTAGATTCAGATTTCATTTCAATTTGTTCTTTTAAATTTCATGACTCTAACCTAAGTTTTTATTTCTTTAATTTATTTTGCAAAGTTCAAAATTTCGATAAAACTTCAAATAATATATAGAAATTCAAATAAGACCAGCATGCGTTAAAAGGTTTAAAAAATTCCAAATTTTTATGCTCAAGAATTTGGTTACAAAATTTGGGACGTTAAAAAATCCCCGTAAGCACGTCGTCCTGTCCTGTCCTGTCCGACCCCACCATTCTCGCGACCAACGCACCCGCAGAATGCTCAGCCGTGTTGCTCGCACCCATCCTATCCTACGGCCCTTCCGAGATGCGAACTCCAAAAGGCATACAATCCAACGGCCCCGAATCTCCTCCACCGCTCCACGTATCCGCCGTGCGACCGATCGAGAAAGAGAGACCACTCCATTGAGTCTCCATGGACCCAAGAAACCCAAACCAAAGACCCTCGCCGCCACCGATGCATCCGACGAGCCCCGCGCAGCCGCCGCGCGCCGGCGATCCCGACAGCCCGGGACCCGGCATTGCGCGCCACCTGTCGTTCTCCTCCACTGGCGAGCTCCACGGCCTGCGGGAGGAGGAGGCGCGCGGGCCGGACGTGCCCGGTTCTTGGCCGGCGGCGCCTCCGGGCTCCGTGCCTGGGAATGCCGCCTCCGGGGGGGAGAAGAAGCCCACGGCGGTGTCCCAAGGGGAGGATGGTAAGGGCAAGAAGCCGGCCGCGTTCGTGCGCGTCTGGTCGGCGGCCGACGAGGTCCGCATCCTCGAGTGCCTCGCTGCGCACGTCAAGGCCCACGGCGCGCCTCCGGGGCGCGCCGAGCTTCGCGCGATCCTCGCCGGACGCGTTCTGGATAAGGAGGAGTTCACCGTGACCGAGATTTACGAGAAGGTCCGCCGGCTGAGGGGCCGGTACGAAACTGCGCTCCGCCGCCGGAGCGCCACTACCAGGCGGCGACGGCGAGGAGCTCCGGAAGTACGAGCTCTCCAAGGCGATCTGGGACGACTTGGTGCCGCTGGCACCGCCGCCGCCGCCGAAGCGCGCCAATAAAGAAGGCGGCTCCGATGCGGCGCCGGACACGCGCGTCCGCAGGGGTTTTGAGGAGCTGCGGCGCCTGTACCCTAACCTCGCCGTAGCGGTGGATCGGATCACCACGGCCGAGCACGGCGACATGCAAGGAGCTGTTCTCGAGAGGGCATTCGAGCTCATTGATGACGATACAGCCGGCGAATTGGATGCCAAGGTGAAGAAGCAGAGGGTTTTGGAGGTCAAAACTCAAAACGATGCTGAACCGAGACGACCTACAGAACAAGGTGCGTAGTGCGCTTATCAGATACGTGGACTGATAAGGCTTGAATGTTGTGCGCATGTAATGTTGGGAAGGTATCTTTCTTTTGTGGTATACGAGCAGCTTATGTGAGTTATGTTGTACTCATGGTAATTTATCTAGTAAGATGACGGTGATCTTGCTTTGGTATAATCAACGTTATATATTAGTACTTATTGATGTTTGTTAATATATCATATGGAAAACTATGAAATCGCTTATTCTGTACAACAATAGCGTCACTCGATAGAATTTCATTGAGATTTCAGAGTAGATTGGAACATTGCTCGGTAGGGTTAACATGGATTCAATTAGCCGAAAGTTTTGTCACTTGATGTGTAAAATGTACAAGTTGACTGATTTTCTGATGTCGTATTGTCACAACCAGGGCTGTCTTGAACAGTTTTAGTTCAGTCCAGCGAAAGGGTGTTGTTTTAAGCTGAAAGTAGCAAGCAATTTACTCAGATAGTGTTCATCAGACTACTTTATGCTTGCCCGTTCTGCAGTAGTAGTCAGTAGTTTAGTCAACAACATTCTACGCTACTCAAAAGTTCAAAACGAAACTCGTTAATGGTGTGTATTTTATTTGCACTTAGCATGCTGGACGATTCTTGTGGTTCCCAGTGTAGTTATGTTAAGCTTTATTTGATCCCCATTGTCATTCATAAAACTTGCTATCTATGCATAGCAAATCTTCAATAATCCATGTTCTATTCTTTATCTGAAGCTTTCTATTTGAGGCATCACTAATCTTCAGTTCTCCATTTTCTATTCTTTGTCTTCTGCTCGCAATGGAACTATGTGTTATAAATAGCAACTTGTATTACCAGGAGGCTAAAGGGCCAGTATATATACACAAAGTACAGGAGGTAAATATGCAAATAACCCCTCATAACAATTGAGAATAACACACTATACATATATCTCTGACACCCCCCCTCAAACTCATGGTGGATCAACAACACTGAGTTTGGAGAGGTAGAAGCAAATCTTGTGCTCGAGTCTGAGCCTTCGTGAAGAAATCCGCTATCTGAAGCTCTGAAGGCACATACTGAAGAGCAATCACCTGATCATGCACACAAGACCTCATGAAGGAAGCATCAACACCAATATGCTTGGTGAGCTCATGCTTCACATGGTCACGAACAATCTTGATAGCACTGTCTTGTCGACAAGAGAGGAGTCGGTGTAGTGACAGAAACACCAAAATCCCCAAGTAACCACTGTAACCAAGTAATCTCTGCTGTCAAGAGAGCCATAGCTCGCAACTCAGCCTCTGCACTCGAATAGGACACTGCAGTCGGTTTCTTCGTCTTCCAGGCAATGAGAGAACCACCAAGAAAAACACAAGATGGCAGAGATAGTAGCAATCGGAGGATCGCTGGTCCAAGTAGCATCCGAATAAGCTGAAGTCATAACAATTTGGAGTGTGGAAAGAAGAGACGGCGAGAGATAGTCCCACGAAGGTATCGCAGAACTCAAAGAAGGTGGTCAGTAGTGGACTGAGTGGGAAGCAGAGGCGAACCGACTCGAGAATGTGGATTTGGATAAGTGATATTCGGACGAGTAACAACAAAGGTAGACAAGACTCCCAACAAGATGGCGATGGCGAGTCGGATCGGAAAGAGGCTCACCATCGAGGGTTGAAGGTGAACATTGAGCTCCATGGGAGTCTCAACGATCTGTTGATCGATGAGAGAGGCGCGATCAAGGAGATCTGAATATACTTCTCTTGGGACATAAAGAAACCATCCGAGTGGAAGTAACCTCAATCCTAAGGAAGTAAACGAAGAGGACCAAGATCCGACATAAGGAATTGCTCACTAAGGCGAGCCTTGACAAAGGCAATGTACTCGAATCATCTCGATAATGATCATATCATCAACATCTGAGAAGAAGAAGAGTCCGACCACGAGGCGAAGTGTGGACAAAGAGCGATGATTATGATCACTAGGTGAAAAGCGACCAAATGACCACAGAGGAGAAGCGCTCAAACCAAGCACGAGGGCTTGCTTAAGGCCATAGAGAGAGCGGCGAAGGCGATGCACCATGCCCTTAGGAACAGAATACCCGGTGGCGGATGCATGTAGACCTCCTCACGCAACTCGCCATTAAGAAAGACATTCTTGACATCAAGTGAAATGCACTGAGACGCAATGAGCAGGCGCCACCGAAAAAAGAGCGCGACGGTGGTCATATGGGCCACAGGAGCAAAAATCTCGTCGTAGTCACGACCATGCTCTTGCTGGAAGCCACGAGCAACAAGACGCGCCTTATAGCGCTCAAGAGAGCCATCAGAGCGAGTCTTAATCTTATAGACCTACTTACACATGATGGGACGAGAGTGAGATGGAAAAGGAACAAGATCCCAAGTACCAAGATGCTCGAGGGCAAGAATCTCCTCGGCCATGGCATCTTGCCACTCGGGGTGAGTAATAGCATCCCAGAGGAGACAAAGCTCATGAGTAGCCGCACCAAAAAAAGCAAAAGCAGGCGGGGGCCAAATCGTAGGCGATCGCGGAGGCGTGGCGAGGAAAGATGACCCATCGGGGAAGATGGAGCATCAGGAGAAGATGGAACATCAGGAGAAGATGGCTCATCTGGAAGATCCTCAATATGAGGTCGACGAGTGTAGAAGAGAGGAAAAAAGGTACTGTAGTGGGAGGAGCCTGAGGAGCCGCAGGAGACGAAGTAGGCGGCGACAACGGCGGAGAGGCCACAGGAGGAATATGTGGAGACTCAGTGGGACGGGTGGACGAGGGCAAGACAGATATAGGTGTATCTGGAAAGGTAAAAAAAGACAGAGACTCCATAGAGGAAGTCGAAGGAGAGGCATGACGTGGGTAGAAGGGACGAGACTCGTCGAAAGTCACATCTTGAGAATCCGCATCCGGCGACCAACAGGATCCCAGCACCGATAGCCCTTATGCTCGGCACTGTATCCCAGAAAGACACACTCAATAGACTGAGCAGTCAGTTTAGTGCATTCTCGAGGGGTGAGGAGAACGTAGCAAACGTAGCCAAACAGACGAAGGACAGAGTAGTCAGGAAGAAGACCACAGAGACGCTCAACAGGGATCGCACCCTGAAGAGCAGAAGAGGGCTGGATGTTGACGAGATAGGTGGTAGTGGAAACAGCCTCGGCCCAAAAGTGAGGTGGAATAGAGGCAGCAATCATCAGTGCACGAGTCGTCTCAAGGAGATGACGATGTTTACGCTCAGCGACACCATTCTGAGTATGAGCACCAGGACAAGAGAACTGAGTGAGAGTGCCCTGTTCAGCAAGGAAACTGCGCAGGTAATGAGAGAGGTACTCGCCAGCAGAGTCAGCATAAAAGACACAAATAGGAGTGGAGAACTATGTGCGAACCATAGTGGCAAATTATTTATAGATAGACAAGGCCTCACTACGAGAAGACATGAAATATATCCAAGTGTGGCGAGAGAAATCATCTATAAATATGATATAATATCGATGACCCCCTTTCCAAACGAAGGGTGCCGGACCCCAAACATCTGAATGAACAAGATCAAAGGGACGCTGAAACACTGACTCACTATGAGGATAAGGAAGCTGAATCTATTTATCTAACTTACAGCCCTAACAATCTAAAGACATGTCTCCTGAGACAGACCCCAGAAGGCCACGACGAACTAAAGACGACAGACGAGATCCACACAGATGACCAAGACGGTGATGCCACTGCTGGAAAGAGCCGATAGACGGAGTGGCAGAAGCGGAGAGACTGGCGGCGACGGTGGCAGCGGAAGGAAGGTGAAGCTAGTCAAGCTCCCAGAGACGCTGTGAGTCAAGGCGCCGAGGGCCAGAACCAACCAGAGCTCCCGTGCGACGGTTCTGAACACAACAAGAGTCAGAGTCGAGAATGACCCAACAACCAAGGTCGATGTCTGCTTGTGAAAAGAAGTCAGCATGGTAAGACGAGGAACATGAGCAATAGAAGGAACATGAAAAGATGAGTTGCTAAGAGGTCCTCGACCAGAGACAGAAAGAGAGGTACCATCAGCAGTAAGAACACTAACAGGAGAATCAAGAGGTGTAATGAAAGACAAGGAAGAATCGAAGTCATGTAAAAAGATGCTCGAAATCAAGAATCCACGGGAGGTACTGTTGTGTAGGGGTGGTTTCGCGATGCAAAGAGTCGATGGCGTAACCTATCGAGGAGAACACAAGCGGCAAGCAGGCGTCGAAGTCTGGCTATCTCCTGCTCAGTGAGAGAAACTGCTGAAGGAGTCGATGCAGACGTTGATGTAGAAGCACCAGTGCCAGTGCTAGTAGAAGAACGGCGTGAAAGATGTCGCTGCTTCTTATAGCCCTGGGACTTAATGTAGCCGACCTTGTCGCAGTAGGAGCAGTGAGGATGGCCACCGCCAGATGGAGTGCGGCCACCACCACTTGTGGCGGCCATGGAGGAAGCGATGTCTTTGAAGCGTGGAGCAGTCGGTGTAGCAGGTGGACGAGCGGCGAGCACGGAGGGGAGTGGCATCAGACCAGCACTACTCAGGCGAGTCTCCTCTGCGCATATCTCGGTAAGAGCCTCCGGGAGAGTGACACGAGGGTGGCGTGCAAGGAGCTGGGCACGCCTCTGCTCGAACTTAGGACGAAGGTGGGTAACGAAATTGTAGACACGCTGAAACTCGGTCAAGACGCGTACAACCAGCGGCCTGAGCGGGAGCGGCGGCCAGCGGTCGGAGAGAGTCCGGCTAACGCCCGGCAGCGAGCTCGGCGTAAAAGCGTCAACAGTAGCATCACTCTGCTGAAGAGAGTGCTCCTAGCGGACCACGGACAGGTAGAGGGCATCACCAGAGGGCTCATAGTGCTGACGAAGGTGAGTCCACATCTGAAAAGCCGAAGGGAGTCCCACAACCTCAGAAGAGAACCGAAATTTGGACATTGGCGATGAAGACAAGCACGGCCGGCGTCGTCGTCGTACCACTGAGTGTAGGCGATCAGTCGATCCTTGTAGGAATCCAGAGCCTCTTGATAGGCAGAGACAGTCTCATCATCAGCAAGGTGAGCGGCCTCGGCGAAGACCTTGTCATTTGTCGAAGCGGCGCGACAAGCGTAGGCTCCGTCGGAGGAGTAGGGCAAGGCGGGCAGGTAACATAGCCAGAGAGGACGCCCCAGAGACGAAGACCACACATGTGGATGCACATGTGAGACACGAAGTCGGTGTAATTAACACCATTGAAGATCATCGGGCAGCGAGGGAGGGAAACGGTGCCCGATGACATTGTAACAGTGACCAATGGTAGGCGGCGCTGGACGGCACGACGATCAAGGTAACGAAGTCTAACAAGCGGCGCTGGATGGCGTGGCGGTTAGAACAACGTTGTTGTTTCTTTTTCCTTTTTTTCCTTACGGGCTGGCTCAATCGCTCAAATTTCATTAAGCAAGCGGCCAGCATACGGCGGGATCTAGGGTTCCCCGGCGGCAACAGCAGGCGATCCCAGTGGGCGGAGGTAGCTTCATGGCGGCGGCGGTCGATGGCGGCAGCCCAATGAGGCCGAGCAGAGGTGGCGGCGGCAGCCCGATCCCTGATCCGGTCTCGGTGGCGCCGGCGGCGGTCCTGAGGGCGGTCGATGGCGGCGGCCTCGACGACGCAGCAACCCGGCGGCGGCGGCGAAGCGAAGCATCTCGCGGCGCCAACACGGTTGAATCCGGGTGACTTCGGATGGAAAACGATGACGGCGCGCGGCACGACAGAGCGAAACACTCGTGGATCTTGGATCTGGCGGCGGCAGAGGCGGCCGTGCACGGAGGCGAGGGAGGGAGGAAGCGGCGGCGGCTAGGGTAGGAAGATGGAAGCCGTTGGCGGTGGCTAGAAGCGAGAGAGGGCGAGTTATGCGTCCTAAAAAATAAACCTAATTGACTCTGATACCATGTTATGAATAGCAACTTGTATTACCAGGGGGCCAAAGGGCAGTATATATACACAAAGTACAGGAGGTGAATATGCAAATAACCCCTCATAACAATGGGGAATAACACACTATACATATATCTCTAACACTATGAACAAGTGTAATATACACTAAGGGGGTGTTTGGATGAGCAGCACTAATTTGGGATTTTTTCGGATTTAGTACAAATTTGAACTAAATCCTAACGATTTGAATCCAAATCCCCCCTACCCAAACAGACCCTAAAGCTTAAAATTTGGAGCACTAAACTTAGGAATTGAATTGGGTATCTTGCATTACATAGGTTATGCTGCACATGTCCAGGTTCATGTACATGTGATTTGTCCAATGTGGACATGGTTTGTGATTATATTCATGTCATACTTCGATTGAGATTATAGACATGTGATCAATCTGAAGTATTTTGTTCTAGGTGAGCACGGTAGAGTTTTACACATAACATGCAATTCTGGTTTAGGTGATTGGATCATTGGTACATCTCAGGGTCCAATTACAAATTATCGTTGTTACTGCTCAATGCCTAATACTCCTTCCGTTCTCAAATGTTATTTTAGAATACATGCAGTCAATATTTTAAATCTTTAATCATTAATACATAGAAAAGTATTTAGATTTGTCCCATGAAAATGACATTAGTATATATTTCATTGAAAGTACCTTGACGGTATTATATTTTTCATAGTTGTTTGTGACATATAATTAGAAAAAACGTAATGGTGAAAGATGTGTATTGAAGACCATGTCGTTGTCCAAAATAAAAATTAAAAAAGAATGAAGCGAGTATAGAGTAAACCCTACATTCAAATTCTTATAGGAAGAACAAAGTGGGTGAAGATAATTCTTTTGGGGTTATATTACAGATGTTGTGGATAATTTTGTACTATTTATTCTTGCGCTTGGGAATCACAAAAAACTGTAGTTCATTTCTCTGAAAGTTTATAATGATATGTACATTGTCACGAAATTGTGTCTACAAGTATAAATGTTACTGCCAATGTCACTTACGATATATGCTATTAGAAATGGTGCTGCCTGGATATTATTGACAATCAGATCCATAGATTAGCAATGCCTCAATGGTGTATGTATATATATGTTGTGATATCTAATATAAACAAAGTTATGATCACTGAGTAGGTTTTTTCTTGTTTCGATGGAAGATCGGACCACTGAGTAGTGTATCTAGTAAGATGATGGTGATCTTGTTCTGGTATCACAAACCTTATATTAGGGGTAATCCATGATGTTTGTTACCATGTAATTTCCTAGAAAACCTTGTCATGGATTAATGTGTATAAAATAGTTTTACTTTTCACATTGGAACTTCTGCAGAGTACATTGGAAAATTACTCGCTATTGTCACTTGATATGTGCAATGTACAGGTTGAATAGATTTCTGATGCACCTTTTGTCCCAGCTAGGGGTATGTTGAATACAAAGATTTTAGTTGAGTCCAGTGAAAGGGTATTGTTGTAAGTTCAGAGTAGCAAGTAAGTTGCTCAGAAAGTGTTCAGGAAACTAGTTTTTTTTACTCTTACCTACTCTGCAGTAGTAGTATGTAGCTGTCTACTATATTCTTTACTAGTCAAAATGAAACTAGTTAAAGATGTATGTATTGCTTGAGGCATGCTGGCGGATGTTTGTGGGAATTTTTGGCGCAAATAACACGTCTGTTAGGTTTTTTTACAGAAGTAGCGCCCCTCATGACGAAATAGCAAAATTGTCACCTCACCGGTTGGATGCCCCTCCGCATGACCCCTTTGGCCACGTCATAACATGTGGCGTGGCAAAAGCACGTTATCACGTCACGGACCTCGGCGTGGCAAACGAGTTATGTCACGCCGTCCCTTTTGGCGTGATAGGACTTAGCCCAAAAACGGACACGTAGCGGCTCGGATGGATAATGCCAGCTTTGGTCATGTTGTGGTGCGTGGCATGACATAGTGTTTTTTTCACGCCGTGCGTTGTGACGTGGCCAAAGGAGTCACGTGGAGGGGCGTCCGGCCCGTGACCGGTCAGACGAGGGACGTGAAGGGGCATCCGACCCTTGACCGGTCGCGTGGACATCGTGTCCGACCGATGACCGTGCGGACGAGGTGATAATTTCGCTATTTCGTCACGAGGGGCGCTACTTCTGTAAAGAAACCTCGCAAACGTGCTATTTGCACCAAAAACTCATGTTTGTGGTACCCAGCCTTGTTAAATATTTCTTATTCCCCATTTTCATTTTAAAACTGAAAAATGCTTCCTACTGATGAATTAGTCTTCGTTTTGCCCTTTTCTATTCACTATCCTCCTCTCCCAATTGAGACTATTGAGAAATCAAATTTACACGTTGAAGCTAAGAATCATTAGGAGTGAACATAAGAAGTGAATATTAAGTTTATTGCATTAGAAGTGTGGTGCCCAGCTTCAGGTTCAGGTTCACATACGTGCAGTTTGCAGATGCAGGCATGAGTATATATAGATTGTATTCTAGGTGAGCAGGGCGAATCTTGTATTGCCACATGTTGGATCCTGTGGAGAAATTTGTACCATCTGTTCTTCCAATCGGGAATTGCATAAATTTTAATTCATTTCTCTGAAAGTTTATAATGGTCAGTGCATTGTCATGAAATGGGAATGGAGTCAATGGACAGGTCAAGCTCCAATAGTTGGTGTTGGCCTCTTGGGCAACCGGGTAGTAATCATAAGAGGAAACTACATATGCCACTGCCAGATAGCATCAACCTGATATCTGGAGCATCTTGGCTGTCCAAGCAGATATTAGTCGGTTAATAATTGAAGGTAGAGGAGATTATTTTCTGAATGAATTGTGAATCTCCGGCTCGTCTTCATTCCTGGTATTTATTTCTAACTGGGAGACGATTTGCATGAATTTGCTGCCTTCATCGTGTGCTTTAATTAAAAACTAGCTGGTAGGATGTGATTACGCAAACGCTTGTCATGGCCTAGTGTGGAAATACAATCAGAGAAGAAGAGTAATACGCAACCCACACGATTGATGGAGCGCTTAGTATCTATATTTATGTATTGTCGGACGATGAGTAGTCCATGCCAACAATAAGGATTACAACAGAATAGCCGGTAGGATCATAACGTATGGCTATACAACAGAATACAGTTGGGAAAATAAGCAGATTATATAAGCTAACACCCTCCCTCAATCTTAACCAGGCATAAAGATTGTGTCGAAGAATGCTGAACTGATGTTGTAGTTGAGGCTTAGTGAGAGCATCAGTAAGCTGATCATTAGAAGCAATAAACCGAACATCGAGAGCTCGCCATGTCACCCATTCTCAAACAAAATGAAAGTCGATTTCAATGTGTTTGGTACGACCATGGAAGATAGGATTTGCAGACAAGTTGATAGCCCCAAGATTGTCACACCAAAGCACGGGTAGTCAAGATTGGAACACACCAAGTTCCAAGAGGAGCGATTGCAACCAAATAATCTCTACTGTCACATTGGCCATGGCCTTATACTCTGCTTTTGTGCTGGACCGAGATACAACAACCTGTTGGTGTGAGCTTCAGGAGACCAAGTTGGAGCCGAGAAACACAGCAAACCCACTGGTGAAACGCCGATCATCCACACAGCCAGCCCAGTCTGTGTCAGTGAACGCACTGAGAAGGAGAGACAAAGACTTATGAATCTTCAAACCAGCAGCACAAGAAAACTTCAGATATCGAAGTATTCATTTGACTGCAGTCCAATACTCCAATGAACGTTAGATCGCATATGGAGGTATTGATAGACCTTGTTGACTGCAAAGGCAATATCTGGTCGGGTGATCGTGAGGTACTACAAACCACCCACGATACTCCTGTACTGAGTAGCAGCATTATCAGACAAAGGTGTGCCACTATCTTTAGACAATTTGTCAATGGTGGACATTGAAGTGGAAACTAGGTAGCACTCTTTCATGTTGACACATTGTACCAATTTAGCAATGTATTTTCATTGCAGGAGCTGGACCCCGAGACCATCAGGCACAACTTCAATACCAAGGAAGTAGTGAAGTTTACCCATATATTTGATAACAAACCCCATGTTCAACTGCATTAGCAAATCATCAGTTGCTTGTGAACTAGAGCTAACGATAATCAGATCATCAACATAGATGAGAACAAACATGACAATGCCACTAGAATTATAGATGAATAGTGAGGTGTCTGCTTTGGATGAGGGAATGCTAACCTCTTGAAGCTTGGAGCTAAGCTTGGAGTACCATGCGCGGTGCTTGTTTCAAACGATATAATTCCTTGTCAAGCTTGCACACATGGTGAGGAATTTCTGGGTTAAAGCATTTTTCACATCTGCTTGTCGTAAATTCCAACCACGGGAGATGGCTAGAGACAAGATAAGACGAATGGAGGCTGGTTTAACAACAGGAGAGAAGGTATCCTCATAGTCAATGTCATACTTTTGCTTAAAGCCCTTTGCTACAAGATGAGCTTTATACCTTTCCATAGTACCATCAACATGTTTCTTGAGCTTGAAGACCCATTTACAATCGATGAGATTGAGATCGGGTCAGTTCTCAACAAGTCACCATGTTTTGTTCTACCGCAATGCAGAGAACTCGTCATCCATTACTGCCCTCCATTCGGTGATCTCCATGGCCTGTCGATGCGAGGAAGGTTCTAGGACCACTGTCATAGCTCGCTTGCGGCTGTCATATGGTATGGTGCCACCAGTGCGCACTTTAGGTTTCCTAATGTTATTGTGAAGTCGTGTGCAAGGCCCTTGATGCTGCTCAGTTCGGATATCTTGACATGGTACAGACAAATTAGTAGCACAGGGCACATTATGATCAGAATCCATACGACTATCCACTAATTGACCGTCCTCATTATTAGACATTGGAGAAGAGGGAGAAGGTAGAGTAGGCCATAGAACAGTATCCATGGAAGAGTTAACAGAAGTGGAAACTAACTTAGAGGTTTTAGCAAAAGGAAAACATCATTCATCAAAGGTGACATCACGAGATATATAAACACGACCTGCCGGTTTATGAAGGCACTTGTAGCCCTTATGATGATCACTATACCCCAGAAAAACACAAAGTTTAGATCGAAATTCTAACTTTTGTGAATTATATGGGCACAAGTTAGGCCAACAAGCACACCCAAATACTTGAAGAAAGGTGTAGTCAGGTGTGATGCCAAAGAGTCATTCAAGTGAAGTATGATTATTGATCACTCTACCGGGAAGACGATTGATCAAGTAGCAAGCGGAAACAAAAGCCTCATCCTAGCATTTCATAGGAACAGAAGAGTGTGCCAATAAGGCTAATCCAACTTCAATAATATGTCAGTGCTTACGTTAAGCTCGTCCATTTTGTTGATGCGTGTGAGGACATGAGACTCGATGTTGTATGCCTATTTGTTGAAAGAGAGGATGCAATTTTCTATATTCACCGCCCCAATATGTTTGAACAGAAATGATCTTTCTATTCAAGCGATGTTCCACAAGAGATTAAAAACTAAGGAAAACTTGTGCAACATTAGATTTATGCTTGGGAGGAAAAACCCACGTGTATCTACTGTAATCATCAATGAAACTTACATAGAACCGAAAGCTATTGATAGTGGTTACAGCTGGTCCCCAAACATCAGGGTGGACAAGCTCTAATGGGGCTAAGGATACATTATTAGAATGAGGAAAAGGAAATTGTTGGCTCTTAGCTAATTGCCAAGCATCACAAATTGAAGTTGCATCTTTATTTGTGCAGACGAAAATCTGATTGGACTAAAGAACTTGATGAAGAACAGGAGATGATGGATGCCCAAGTCGACTATGCCTTTGCTCCCAAGATGGTGTGATAGCAAGGAAACCTTCCTGGGTTTCAATGTCGATGGGATTGGATACATTCCCTTCTCACATTTTTTTGTGCAAAAGAGGACTCTGTGTGGCTCGATCCTTGACAAAAAAAAATGATCAAGGTGAAATTCAAGAAACACATCATTGTCCATGGTAAAGCGATGAACTGAAAGGAGATTCTTGTTGGCACTCGGCACATGGAGGACATTCTTGAGATTCTGAGTTTTATTGGGAGCAAGAATATGAGAATGGCCAATATGGTGGATAGACAAACCTGTGCCGCCAGCGGTTTGGACTTGATCATGGCCAGTTTACCATTCATGCATGCTTAGACGATCAAGGTCCTTGGTGATATGGTCTGTCATGCCCGTGTTAGTATACCAATTCGTATTAACGCCATAGGAGGGAGCAGAAACAAAGGCCACAACATGTTGCTTCTCTTCAGGATGGTAGGCACGATCAAACCTATGACAACATTTGAGTGCCATATAACCAATTTTACCGCATACCTAACATGTGGGATGACTTCCTCCAAAATGGAGCGACTGATTGTTGCCGCCATTGTTATTGTAGTTGTTGCATGATTGATTGTTGCCACTCTTGTTGTTGTAGTTATTGCCACTGCCATTAGAATTGGTGTAGCCTCCTTTTTCTCCTCGGTATGAGTTCTTGTTGCCACGATAGGCATTGTTGTTGTAGTTCTTGTTACTACTATTCATCTTGTTCTTGGCCGCCAGGTTAGCTGAAGTACCTTCTAGGTGTAGCCCAGCATTGCGTTGCTCCACGCGTAGATTAAAACTCAGAAGGTGAGCATAAAACTCACTTAGTGGGACTAGCTCAGATCTTGCTGTCAATTACGTCACCAGTGAGTCATATTCTTCACCAGTCCGGCTAGGAGATAAGAAATAATCTCCTAATCTCGGAGTGCATGCCCTATGGATGCCATGGTATCAATTAGGTTTTTCACCTTGCTGAAGTATTCTGCAACTGTCAAATCTTGTTTCTTCATATTTGCGAGTTGAATGTGAAAATGCACCACATGCGCTAACGAGTGTGTGGCAAACACCCGCTCCAGCACCATCCACACCTCCAATGAGGTATTGAGCATCAATACTTGCGAAATCACTTTAGGTGAAAGTGATGAGAGAAGGGCACTCAATACTAGCTGATCATTCTACAGCCATGTGAGATACGCCGGATTGGGAGCAGTGGTTTGCCTTGCATCGATTTGGATGGTGTTGACTTTCTCCGGGCAGGAGCTTGAGCCATCAATGTATCCAAGAAGATACTGACTACGAAGGTAAGACATGAATTGTGCCTTCCATAGGAGGTAGTTCTCCTGCGCCAGCTTCATGTTGATCAGGTGGTTGAAGGATGACATCGGCAGTGGCAGTAGACTTGCCGAGTTGGACGAAGGCACAAGAGAGGAGACATTGATTGCCGAAGAGCCAACCATGATGTTGTGTCGTGGGTTGGATCAGAGAGGCTCTGATACCATGTGGAAATACAATCAGAGAAGAAGAAGTAATGCACAACCCACACGATCGATGTAGCGCTTAGTCTCTGTATTTATATATTGCCGGATGGTGAACAGTCCATGCTGACAGTCAGGATTACAACAGAATAGCCGGTAGGATCATAACCATAGCCAGTAGAATCAAAATGAACCGTATCGCTATACAACAGAATACAGTTGGGAAAATAAGCAGATTATATACGCTAACACCTAGTGTGACCTCTTCTCCATTCTTTCCATTCCTTTGTCCTCGTTGCTGACCACAACATTTCGAATTGAAGTCTGTAAAGTCGTATACACTCCTAAAATAGTTTGGTTCGAAGGATTATCTAATCCTAACTCCGAACCTAACTTACTTGTTTGGTTTGAGGAACGAAATGGGTTAATCCATCACCACATCATCCCTCATAAGCATAAGTTTATATGAAATGAGGGATGGTGTCATCCCATAAAATTTATGAGATGATCTCATGATGGATGGAACCATACTAGGATGAGATGATCCCTCAAACAAAATATTCCATTTGTTCCTGTGAAACATAGGCATCATTTGGAATGGGGGGTTTTCAACAGGAGTTTTAGAGGAACTGGACACGATTTCTGTAAAATTCCTGTATTCCAAACTGTAGTTTGGTAGTGTGACAACGTTAGTTGTAGTGATTTTTGCTGAAGTGCACGTGACATGTCCATGGTAGGAGTTAGCTTTAATTTTCTAGGAGTATTTCGTTACACGAGTGATGCAGGATTATATTCTTTTGTGAGACGGAACATTGCTGTCTTGCAGAGTTTAGTCTCAAGAGTAAAAAAAGAATAAAGAGATGGCGTCCTCTTTGTTACTTCGAGTACGAAGGTCGGGATATCTGTATTTTCAGCAGGAGTTGCATCGTCTCTTTTGAATCTAGGTTGATGACATTACGCAGAAAAGGAGAATCTTCTCTTGCAACGCCCGCACGATTAGATTCTAGAATAGTGACAATAACACTACTGGGGATCGAACCCAGAATCTCTGGTTAGACAACGCCTTACCAGAGTTTAGTGAGGCAGGTACGACGAAGCGATATCAACCGTTCACCGTGCACAGTCTAGAGGCCGGCCACCATGCTCGTGTGCCACGCCGCCGTTGCCTGATCGCGCCGTGCACTCGTTGCCGCTGCGCCGCAAGCCGGCAATGCCGCCCCGCACACCCGCCACGCCTCCGTGCACTGCGCCCCGCTCGCCCGCCGCGACCGCGTCCGCACCTTTTTGCTAGCCGCCACAAACAAAGGGGGAAACCTAGCAACCCCCCGTTTTGGTTCACCCCTAAGTAGGTCGGGCGATAATTTGGGCTGGCCCCGCGCACGTGTAATTTTCGGGGGAAAAAAGAAGAAAAAACCCTAAAAATTTTACAAAAGGACCCTGAAAATTATGAAAATCATGAGAAAGTTTGCATATAAGAAAATTTCGCGAAAAACCCCCTGGAGTTTGAAAAATTACAATGGATTTCCTATTTTCATATATTCTTACAGAATAATCCTTCTGGAATCCATTTTTGCGACGGATCTGTATGTTTCTTGTTTATTTCTATAATCTATACCCTCGGCTTATGGTTATTTTCTTTAATATTATTTATTTTTATGCAATAATCTTAAATAATCCTAGAAACATGGTTTTTAGGCATACGAGCTTTCGTAAACTAGAAGCTTCATACCAATGGGTTTTATTTTTCTCCTAGCTTTATTTGCTGAAATTGTTTTTTTGTTATATTGGTAATCTAAAAATTATCCATAGACCTCATCAATTAGCATAAAATGATGATAATTGCTAGGAAAATTCTAGAAAATTCATAAAAAATATGCTGAGTAGATGCCAAACCAATCTTTACTGATTTCACAATACTCATGGTTTAGATTCTATTTTGCGTGTAGTAAAACTGAACATTGCATGAACCTAATGTAGGAGATGTCAGACATCGCCAAAATAGAATTCGTTGAGTTTGCCCGGAATGGCAACAACTACCTCATCTGGTTGATGGATGCAAAGGTCAGCTTGAAGTCTCGATCTCTTGGAGCCACCATCACTGAGCTAGAAGCTGACGCCCCTGCCATCCCTAAGGCCGCCAAGTATGCGGCCCTGCACTTCCTGAGGCATCATCTCCATACAGACCTAAAGTCTGAATACTTAATGGAAGAGGATCCACTGGCCTTGTGGAATTCCCTAAAGGAACGCTACAACCATAAAAAATCCGTCCTACCCCCAAAAGTACAACGAGAATGGACTCACCTACGCTTTTAGGATTTTAAAACCGTGACAACATATAACTCTGCCATACACAAACTCATCTCTAAATTAAGGTTCTGTAACCATACCATTACAGAAGCTGATATGATAGAAAATACTTTGTGTAATTTCCACCCCAACATGAGGGTACTGCAACAACAGTACCGCAATGCGAAGTACTTGAAATACTCTAAGCTGATGTACACTCTGTTGGAAGTAGAGAAACATGCAGAACTCCTGATGGAAAACCATCAGATATGTCCCCCTGGGACAATGGCTGTGCCTAAAGCACACGCCAATGCTCAGCAGACTAGCAAGAGCCAGGACCGCGGAAAAGGTCCAAAACAAAATGGGGGTAAATAGTAGAAGGTCGGAATGCAGAGAGGTAGGGGTAAACCCCATGGTAGAGGAAAAGGCAAAGGGAAGCCCTAGAAGCAAGACTCAGGGAGGAAGACTACTCATCCTCCACAGACTTGTTTCAGATATAGTTGTACTGCCCATTGGTCACGCACTTGCCGCACCCTGCAACACTTGGTGAATCTTTACAAGCAATCCACTGGTAGAGTCAAGATGATTCAAGGGAACAAAGTCGAGGCTCACTTCATTGCTCAGCCCATTCTGACTAGACCGTCTCCTAGCTAGGACATCGAGAAGAATGATTACATGATTCTTGACGATGTGGCCCAAGGAGAGGGTACCTCCATAGATCACAACGATCTTCTTGGGTTGGATCTCCTGGACCTCCATAAGGACGGCCAAGACCTATATGGAGACCTCAAGTAGTCTAAAATAAATTTTACAGATCAATTTAGTTTTAGTTCTCGATGAACATTGGTTTATTCTTTCTCATTTTGAGCATTTATCTTTCATTATTTGCTTAGGTTGAACTCTTGGCATTTCTATTTTTATAGATTATGCAATTCATCCCCTTTATTGGTCTATGCTTGTTCTACATTTCGTACTATGTTTCCTGTTGAATAATTGTTTGATAATAAATCATGTTTTAAATATAGAACAACTTAGTATGATCCAATGGAAGAAGAGAAATATGTCTTGTAGACAGTTGCACCACTAATTTAATTTTTAGGGAAACTAAATATTTCCAGACCTTAACAAAGAAAACTGGGAATATCATGACCATCGCAGGATGCGACGCTCTCATAGTTGGCACTAGAAGGGCCATCATAGTTCTCCTTATGGGTTCCCGTATAATAGTCGAGGATGCTCTTATGTATCCCGAATCTAAACGTACCCTCCTCAGTTTTAAAGACATTTGTCTGAACGGGTTTCATGTAGAAACCGATAATGAGAATGGTACATAATACCTACTCATGATTAAGTCTAACGGATGCCAGAAGCAAGTGGTCAAAAAACTCACTTCTTTTGCATCAGAATTGTACTACACATATATAAAACTTGAAGTTTATGTTGTGATGAAAACAATTTTTAAACACCCAGAAATATTTAAGATCTAGCATGATCGTCAGGCTCATCTTGGTTTGGGTATGATGCGAAAAGTCATTAACAATTCTATTGGCCATAACATAAAAACCACATACTTTCCTAGACATGAAGACTTCATGTGCCCTGCTTGTGCCAAAAGAAAGTTAACTACTAGACCCACTTATCTGAAACTAAGAGACAAATCACCTAGCTTCCTGGAGAGAATTCAAGGTAATATTTGTAGACCTTTCCAACCCCTATCGGGCCCCTTTATATATTTTATGGTGCTGTTAAATGCCTCTACGAGATAGTCCCATGTTTGCCCGCTGTTTACAAGGAACCATGCTTTTACAAAGTTAATTGCCCAAATAATCAGATTAAGAGTCAATTTTCCAAATGAACGGATTAAATCTATCTGAATGGACAATGCTGACAAATTTACCTCAAAGGCATTCAATAATTATTGTATGGCTCTGGGTATTAAAGTAGAGTACTCAGTACCACATGTCCACACTCAAAAAGGCCTCACAGAGTCATTAATTAAAATTAATTAAAATAATAAAACTTATTGCTAGGCCACTCTTACAGAATTGTAGGCTGCTCACTAGCTATTGGGGCCATGCAGTGCTGCACGTTACTGCATTAATCCAACTCAAACCAGCCGCATATCACCCAATTTTCCCCTTGCAATTAGTGCATGGAAAAGAGCCAAGTATTTCCCATTTGCGAAAATTCAGTTGTGCTATATATGTGTCGATTTCACCACCGCAGCGTACAACTATGGGCCCTTACCGAAAGTTTGGACCTATGTAGGTTTTGAATCTCCGTCAAGTATTAAATATCTAGAGCCTATGACAGGGGTTCTGCACACGACTCGATACGCTGATTGTATTTTTGATGAGGACAATTTTCTGGCATTAGGGTGAGGAAGGTACCACTCTAAAGAATGCTGAGAAATAGATTGGAATGTCATTGGTATTCAGTCCTTAGACCCACGCACAAAAGACTCAGAACTGGAAGTTCGGAGAATAATAGATTTGTAACAAATAGCTAATAATCTGCAAGATGCCTTCATTAATATTAAGGGAGTGACAAAATCACAAATACCTGCAGTAAACGCATTGGAGAGGGTGGAAGTACCCCTAATAAATACCGAATCCACTCATACCCCTCATGCAAAGAAGAGGAGGAGACCTTCGGGCGCACAAGACTTAATTGTGTGGAGACGTCCACAGAAACAAAGAACCACATATGACAAATCACTCCATAAGACAGTTGAAGGAACTCAACCTGATGTCAAGAAAATCCCTGAAGTGGTCCATCCTGAGGATGGTAACCCCAACGAAACTATGCGCACACTATCTGACGCTGGGACATCGGAACACCCAGACTTCATCGTTGTGGGAAATCACGAGGAGTTGGAAGAAATAAATGAAGAAACTTCCACAAATTATGTGGACTTAGGAGAGTCATATAAAACAGAGACTACGATTCTCGACATATATTTTTCCTCTAAAATTGCTAAAACTCTTGAACTGGAACCAGAACCCAAGTCCATGGCAGAGTGCCAGAGCGCTCAGATTGGGTCAAATGGAAAGAAGCAATTGAGGTAGAATTACACTCGTTTAATAAAAGGAAAGTATATGGTCCTGTTGCCCGAACACCTCCTAAAGTGTTCCCTATATGATCCAAATGGATTTTCACCCAGAAGAGAAATGAGAACAACCAGATGGTAAGATACAAAGCGAGGCTTGTAGCAAAAGGGTTCACGCAAAGACCCGGCATCGATTACGATAAAACATACTCCCCTGTGATGAGTGGAATCATGTTCCGAAACTTAATATCAATGGTAGCTTGCATGAATTTAACAATGCAGTTGATGGATGTAGTGACCGCATATTTATATGGGTCATTGGATACAAATATCTATATCAAAGTTCCTGAAGGAGTCAAAATTCCAGATCTTAATAAGACTAATCGCAACATGTATAGCGTCAAACTGTAGAGGTCACTGTACGGAATAAAATAGTCGGGGAAAAATGTGGTACAACCAACTAAGTGACTTCTCTTGAAGAAAGGTTACTCAATTTATGATGATTGTTCTTGCGTGTTTATAAAGAAGTCCAAGAATGGATTTTATATCATCTCAGTTTATGTTGATGATCTGAATATCATCGGAACCGCGGAATACATAAAGGAAGCAAGTTTTACCTTGTGTCGGAGTTTGAGATGAAAGACTTGGGTCAAACCAAGTATTGCTTAAGCCTACAGCTAGAGCACTTCCCTAAAGGAATTCTAGTACACCAGTCTACCTATACCAAAAAGGTATTGGAGAAATTCAACATGGACAAATCTCATATTTTGAAGACCCTATGGTAGTAAGATCCCTAGATGTGGATAAAGACCTATGCAAACCGAGGATGGAAAATAAAGAAGTTTTAGGACAAAAAGTTCTATACTTATGTACCTTGCGAACTGCACCAGGCCTGATATTGTATTCACAGTCAACTTATTGGCTAGACATAGTGCAGCTCCAACCAGAAGACATTGGACTGGCGTCAAGACACTTCTCAGATACCTCCAAGGTACATAAGATCTTGACTTATTTTACCGGAAGAACCAAGACTTGACCATAGTGGGATATACGAATGCTGTCTATTTGTCTGATCCCCACGGTGCTAAATCTCAGACTGGGTTTGTATTTATATGTGGTGATGCAGCCATCTCTTGGCGGTCATTTAAGCAAACCTTGATAGTTACTTCTATCAACCACTCAGAAATTATTGCACTATATAAAGACTCGCGTGAATGTGTTTAGCTTAGACGTGTGATTAGCTATATCCAGAAGTCATGTGGTATTAACAACGTCGATACGCCCACAATTATCTTTAAAGATAATACTACTTGTGTTACATAAATGCAAATGAGTTATGTTAAAATTAATATCACCTCGCATTGACCACTGCCTCCATGCATATATTGAAAAATTTCTCCTCCGGTGGCAATTTCCAAACACCGCGCATAGCATCTCGCAACGCCTGCGCACAGGGGCACTGGATCACAGCTTGATATCCATCCCTCCTCCACGACACCACACAGAACACAAGTCTTATCAACAGCAAGTGTTCGTCGCCAATTTATTCACCTTGGTTGGCAAAGCATTGACCACCTGCCTCCATGCAAATACCTGAATTTTGCGAGGAACCGGCGAACTCCATGTGACAAAAATTAATCTTACTTAAAAGGTCTCTAATTTTTTTTTTCTATCAGAATGACTTAGAAGTTGATTTCAGTGGACAATCGTCATTATTGTTGCTCTGCCTATTTGTGTTAGGATGGAACTAACTTGTGCTCTGCCTTTTCCTTCTAGCATCACGGCTTTGTTCCAGTACTATATCGAATGTTTCATTCAACATCAGCTATACAATCCTCAGATCCAAATAAACTACCGTCCAGTGCAGATTGGCTACAAAGCTAAACGGTGGCCGATCTCATGCTCTTTTTATTTTTTCCCTCCCGTCAACAGATGACCATACCAAGTTCATATCTGAACGGTAGGAGAGGGTAGCACAGTTGTTTGTTTTATCCATGATTGAAAAATCTTGCAGACCTGCAAATTTTGCACACCTGCAAATTGAATTCCTGATAGCCCTACAATAAAATCTAATTTGGGAAGCCTTAGAGGTACGGTTCGACTTAACTACTCTTGCTCACTAATTTCGCTTTCAGAATTTTGACATTTTGCTCAGTGTCGCAACAAGGCTACGGCAGGACACAAAGTTAGATACAAGTACAAACGGTGTACATAATGAAGAATATCACACAAGGCAAAACGAAGTTTCTTGATCAGTCTGGACAGATCCTACGATGATCTAATCAAGGTATTGGTATGAAGCAATAATGTGATTTATCCTAACTATCTATTTTATTATGGTAGCCAAATTTTCTAAAAATTATCTTGGTCCCATTGTAAACTTATTTTTTGAAAAATACCACATTGTAGATTTATGTTTAGGCCCATCTGGCACTCTGAAATTCCACATGAATTATAACATTTTACAAAAAGTTGGTTTGGATTCTTAGTATTCAAAGCAGGTTCTGAGTTAACTTATATGCCTGTATTAATCATTTCTTAGTAACACTTAAGAAGATGGCAAAATTGACTACATGGCACTACAATTTCCTGTAATTTGTTGTGGGACACCCAAATTTTGTGTATTTGCCAAAAGACACTACAAAAATGTAACTCTTTGCTATGAGACAATAAGACTATTATAATATCATTTTTGGTCAGATAGGTGAGAGAATTTTTTGAAAAAGACTTCTGGTGCCCATGACCGGTCCGAATAGCATAGCTAAAGAGTTGTCGGGTCCGAATCGCATATCTACTGAGCTTCTTCTTGGCCAAACATAGAGGCAGGGAGCACGATGTTAGAGATAACCGGCGGCGGGGTGAGAAGGACAGAGGGCACACGACGCATTCTTTATTGTCGTAAGCTAGCACACGCACACCTTTCACTTGGACACACACGCGAACTGCACGAAGAAGAAATCAACACAGGAGGGAGAGATGGGAGTTTTGTTTTTGCCACTGCTTAACAACACTGATTTTCAGTTTGTATTCTCCTTTTTATCTATGAGTTACATGCAGCCGGCTGCTAACAACCAACCGACTAACAAACAGCTAACAGATACAGTAGTGCGCTGCGATCGACTAACAAACTCACGTAGTGCGCTTGACTAACAAACTAACTGCTAAACAATCTCACGTAGTGCTCGCCGTGCACGACACGCACGCGTCACAGGCGACGTGATTAACACTAACAAATCACCCCCTTAATCATGGCGTCCGGACTTTACTTCTACCATGCCAAGCTTCTGTCTCATCTCCATGAACTTAACACGACCAAGGGCTTTTGTCAAGATGTCAGCGAGCTGGTCGTCAGTACTCACGTGCTCAACGTCAATCTTGTCGTCAATGTGTTTGCTACGGTCATGGTGCACCGGATTCTTACACAACGTGATCGGAGACTTGTTGTCCACCATCAGCTTGACCCTTTTCGGCTTCGCGCCCATCAAGTCACCGAGTAGCCTGCTGAGCCACATCCCTTGGCATCGCCGCCATGGCCGCCGCGATGTACTTTGCCTCACAGGATGAGAGCGTGACAATATTCTGTTTCTACGATGCCCACGTGATCAGACTAGCACCCAGGTAGAACGCCATCCCCGAGGTGCTCTTGCGATCGTCCACATCGCTGGCAAGGTCGCTGTCACTGTAGCACACTAGCTCGGGCTCCAATGCATCACGCTGCTTGTAGCAAAGATCCATAATAATCGTGTCGCGCTCACATATCGCGATGTGCTTCACGACCGCCATGTCTTTGTGGGGTGGGCACCTCCATGTAACGGCCGACAATAGCCTGGCGTAGGCAATGTCGAACTGGTGTTCACCGGTAGCAGGCTCCGAAACAACTGCGATACTCAGTGGCATCGACCGCAGCGCTGTTGTCCTTCTTGGTCATCTTCAGCCGGTTCACCATCGGCGTCAGACACGGATTGCACCCAGCCATGCCCATCGACTCCAACACCTTGCAGGCATAGCTGCACTAGCACAAAGTGATCATGCCAGCAGCCTGCTTCACCTCGATCCCGAGGTAGTAACTTCGAAAGGTGAGGTCGCTCATCTTGAACATGCTCATCATCTAGTCCTTGAACTTCGGTGATGTCATCGGCGCTGACCCGGTGATGATCGGTCGTCGGCGTACACCCCGACGAGCGAGCGTGAAAGTCCGCCCTTTTCCCTCCGGTACATGCTGCGTGCTCGATTTTGTTGCGTTCGAACCCGAGTGTCACCGGTAATATCGGTTTGGAGTTCCAAGCCCATGGCGCTGCCTCGAACCGTCTGATTGCCTTGCGCGGCAGGCATCATGTGCCCATGCTTGTCATCGACGAAATAGCGGTTCTTTGCCGCGTACACCTCTTGGCGAGTTCACCATTGAGAACACCGATTTGGCGTCCATGTGGTGGATTTCCCGGCCGTTGTGTGCCGCCAGAGCGTCGGCCGCGCCCGCTTTCTATCGTGCCACGGTGCAAACACCTCATTGAAATCCACCCCCTGTCGCTGAGCATAGCCTTTTGCAACCAAACGAGCTTTGTGCTTGACAATGTTACCTTCTGGATCTTTCTTTACCTTGAAGACCTACTTGAGCTCGATGGCTCGGTGTCCCACCAGGAGTGCAGCGAACTCCCACATGGCGTTCTCATGGATGGAACGCATCTCATCCACCATGGTGCGCCTCCAGCACGCCTCCCTGAGTGCCTATTCGACACTTGCGGGCTCCTCGGTGGCCAGCATGTAGAGGCCGCTGTAGTCGACGTCATGGACCGATGTTGTGTCGTAGACATCTGACACCATCGGTACCGCAGCGGCGCACCCTTTGAGTCATGCGATGCACCAGTGGGTGGGGTAACCCACTCGACGCCGGTCGGTGCAGCCGTTGGAGGAGTGGCCGGTGTGTGCAGCTTTGCCGTCTGCGGTGTCACTGGACTTGCGCCTGATGTAGACGTCGCGCCGTTGTCGCCATTCACTGGAACGCCATCTGTCACATGCTCGGTGGTGTACTCGATGGTGAATGTGTCCATGGCGCTGAGAGCACGATTAATGGACATCGCCTCCCAATCCCATTGCTTCTCCTCCTCGAACACAACGTCGCGGGTGATGTGCAGCTTGTGCGTCTTGGGATCATAGACGCGGTAGGCCTTGGCACCCTCCTCGTAGCCAATGAATACCATCGGCGATGACCTGTCCGACAGCTTTGTGATGCAGGGCCCAACCTTCTTGATGTGTGCAACGCATCCAAATGTCCGGAGGTAGCTCACATTGGGCCGCCGCTTGTGCCACGCCTCATATGGCGTCATGCTATTGAGGCTCCGCGTCGGCACTCGGTTCAGTATGTACACGCCAGTCTTCACCGCCTCGCCCCAGAACATAGCCGGCACGCGCATGCTTTTTAGCAGGCTGCGCGCCATCTCGACGATCGTTTGGTTCTGGCGCTCCACGACGCTGTTCTGTTGCGGTGAGTAGGGAGCGGTGGTGTACCGCTTAATCCCATGCTCATCACAGTAGTCGCTGAACTCAATGGAGTTGAACTCCTTGCCACGATCTGTGCGGAATGCCTTGAGCTTGACGTCGTGTTCGTTCTCAACAAGCACCTTGATCTTGCGAAAGAACCTGAACGCTTCGTCCTTTGTCCTCAGCATCTCCACCCACATGTACCTGCTGTGATCATCCATGATTAGCAAACAATACTGATTACCGCTCGATGTAGCAGGTGTGATGGGGCCACAAAGATCGCCATGCACCAGCTCTAGTCCACGCTTCGACGCGGTAAGACGGCTTAGGAGCGGGCGTCTTTGCTTGCCAAGTCTTGCAATTGTCGCGAAATTTCTCCACACGATCAATCATGGGCACCCATCCACCATTTTCTTAGCGATGAGATCGTGGAGCGCGAAGTCGCAGTGGCCATAAGCGCACATGCGGCGCCCACGCCACGTTATGCCGCTTTTGCTAGCAGACACCTGTGTCGGATCGTTTAGAGTCAATGGGTATATCCTGTTCCTGGACCGCAACACTCGCACCAGCAGCAGCCGCTCGCGATCGAAGATGCACAGCTCCCCGCCCTCGATGACGATCTTGTAGCCGCTCTCGTCAAGCTGTCCGAGGCTAATGATGTTGCTTCGGAGCCGTGGTATGTAGTATACCTTGGTGAGCACCCGGTTGTAACGCTCTGATTTTCAGAGCCTTTTTGAAAATTTTTAAAATAAAAAGAACCATTTGGTTTTGGTGATAATTACAAGCTTAACCTGAAGTTTTCAGAATTTGAAGAATTTAAAATGACTTAACTAAACTTCAACTAATCCAAAACTTAGTTCTTTTGGTGTTGCTCTAGCTCTCTGGAGCTACCTTCCCTTCTCTTGATGAAGATTTCCTATCCTCTAACCTACGTTTGGACATTCTTATATGTCCAGACAATCCCTCGTGTGTGACCTCTGTTGTTGTATCTCCCCCTTGCCTTTTCGGGTCTTTCCTCTCCTTTGGAAATCTCTCTCTGTTGAGACCTCTGTTAAGTTTACCCTCCTGGTCCAGCCCATCCTTTGGGTCAGGACCTCCCTTAATCTCAATTACAGTCCAAACCTCCTCTCAGGTTTAGATTCTTCCTTGTATCTAGACCTCCTTTGAAGACTGGACAATCTTCTATACTCAGACCTTCCCTCCTGTCTGGCTATCTCCTGGAAGCCATATCTCCTTTATGTTTGGAGCCCTTTTGTGAGTCTAGACCTCCTTGGTATCTAGGCGCCTTGGTATAGGCCTCTTCTTTGTTGGCTGAATATCTTTATGGTTCGAGACTCTTTCCTTTCCTCTTTGTTCATCCTGAACCTCCTCGGGTTCATTTCAAAGCCCTTTGGTGCTCCCTTGAGCCCTTCAAGCTCCAATGGACCTTCCTTGGATCCTCTGTGTGTGCTCATTCGGACCTCCCATGAGCGGGTCTTTTGGACCTCCCGCCCATGAGACCTCCTCCTAGTCTCTCTGCAAGGATCTTCCTTGCGGTTTAAGCTCCTACAGTGGTCGGGACCTCCGGTCTGCTTGAACTTTCCTCCTTTTGAGATCTTGACCGTCCAGAACCTCCTTTCGAGATCTGAGCGTCAGGACCTCTTTGGATGCTCTCACTCTTCATGGTTTGGACCTCCCTGGAGGTTCGGACCGATTAGTAGTTAGACCTCCTTTTGAGGTCTAGATCCTTTATAGTTTGGACCTCCTGTGGGGTCTAGTTCTCTTTTGTATTTAAACCTTTGAGGTTTAGACCTCCTTTGTGTTTAAACCTTCTCTTTTAGGTTCAGGCTGTAACATCCTGGTTTCTAAATCCTTTTTAAAATGTGTAAAACAAATTAAAACTATTTTGTTTTGATGAGAATTTAAAGTTTGGTTCGGTTGGAGAAGTTTGAGTTGTTGATACCTCCTTTTGGTATGCTCCGTAGACCTTCCTTTAGCCTATCTCTTTTGGGCTATGTAGGTTTAGACCTTCTCTGTGGCCTAGACCTCCCCCGTGGTTCTTGAGGTTAGACTCCTTAGGACTCGAGACCTTTTACACTTGGACATATTACATGTCCGGCCTTTCCTTTGAGTTTGATCACCTTGGATCTCATTGTTGGTTTGAATCTCTTTGGATCAGACCTCTTTTCTGTTCAGACTTCTCTTAAGTTTAAACCCCTTGTTGCCTGGGCACTTTCTTATGCCCATACCTCTTTTTATTCAGACCTCTTATGTGCCTCTGAACCTCTTGGGTTCATTTGAACCATCTTGACTTTTACTCTTAGCCGAAGGGACCCCCTTCGGGTGGAACTCCTCTGTGGAATCCCTCTGGAACCCCACCGTCTGGAGCTCCTCCTTTTATTTGAATCCAACGGTCCAGACCTCCCCGTGCCCTATCCCTCTGAGGACCTTACCTTCACGTTTGATCTTGGCTGTTGGACCTCCCTCTTGGAGATCTCACTGCCCGAACCTCAACTTGCCCTTAATCCTAACCACAGAACCTTCTTGTAGTTCTCTGGACCTCCTGTCCGAGACCTCTCCGTGGCCTTTTAGACCTAGCTCTGGACCTCCTTGCCAGACCTCTCTTGTGAGATCCTGATCGTCGGGACCTCCCCATGTCCAGACCTCCTCTGTATGTCTGGACCTCCTCAACCTTTATACCTCCTTGTCCTTTGGGCCTAGGACCTCCTAAGCCTCTCGGACCTCCTCAAAGACCTCCTCTGCGGGGCAAGACCTCCCCTCTTGACCCGACTGTTTCTAAGTTGACTGGCCCCACTCGCCAGACTTAGTCATTCTCATTTCCTCCGTCACGAAAATATCTTGGGCATTTAATGTATGTCTTGTCACATTAAATGCATCCATATACGTGGTGTTTACTTTGAATTTGGTCACTTAGCTGTACTCTGACATCCTTCTTTGTTCCTTCCCATAGCAACATACGTTGTCCTTCCTCGTACCTTTTATCCAGAATGGTGGTGACACCTGCCCTGCCACTCACCTACCTTTGACCCCTTTCTATACTTATCCTTGACACGTATATTTCTAGTCTTCTTCCCCACTTTGACTACAATTAGACCAAGAAATTCTACCACATCACCTTTCTCCACACTCTGTTATCTTAGCTCTGCTTCGGTGGCTTTCGGGAAGACCTTCTTTGCTCACGACGTCCCCTCCATCCATTGTTCCTTCTTGTCCCTGGTGAGTCCCCTGGCGATCTCCTCCACCCTTATTTTTGTCACCACATTGAGCGGGTCGTGTCCTTCACAGGACCTCCCCTGGTGGACACCTTCTGGACTTCTATGGCGTTTATTTGAGGAGCTCCTTCCTGGTCTCTGTACAAGAACCATCTATCAGGACCTCCTGTTCTGTTGCTGAAAACACTCTCTTGGGGTCTTTTGCTAAAGACCACCTCCTCCTGGTAAGCTTAGACCTCCTCCAAAAGAACCTATTCTAAGTACAGTACTCTTCTGTTAATTGGGTTTTGAGGTTCCTTTGGAGTTCTTTTGGTTCTTTGCTGGAGTCTCTGTTGGTTCTTATTTGAGTGTTGTTGAATCTGTTCTTTGACCGTGTAGATCTTGGCGTTCCCAGAGAGCAGAGCTGTGAGAGAGTAGATCCTTAAGCTGTCAAGCAAGAGGCAAGTTACACTCTTGATCATATTGCACCCAATACTTCAACTTAATTATGTTCAGTTTCAAAGTGTAGTGCATGCTTATTTTTACCAAGTATTTCAATACCTGGTTTAAATTCATAGTTATACCTACTTCCTTTGTATGACCACTGTTGACTTTGGACTGAACTCATTGTCACCTTTAGATCAAACTTGGGTCATGCAATAGTGTGAACCAAAACCATTTGAAAAACTGGTGCTTAGTCAGGCTTAGACCAAAAATATTGATTTGGGGAAATCTTTACCAACATGACCAAATATTGCTTAAAATGTTTTGACCATGACATTGGGGTGTCATGGAAATGTGAAAGTGTTGCTGGGGAAGCAAATATAATGAAATTGGAATTAGACTGGGGCGAGATGGTTTGCTTGGCTGGTGCAATGTTTGTGCACGGACTCTATCCTGGTAAAGGTGGAGGTCCAGGGGTTTGTGAAAGTCGCCCTAGTCATGTGAGGACCGGTCTTTGAGCGACCAATGCCAAGCCTATAATGGGCTATGCCACAATCGTGCAACCACATGTCTCCAGTGTGGGGCGTGGGATCTGGCTGAATAATTTGCAAAACTTCATCATATGCTGCTCCATTGGAGGTGTGAGAGGTCTTATATGGCCAATGGTCTTTTATAACCTACTGTTCCCACTGGTGCAAGAGGGGGCTTCCCGCTGGATTGTAGTCCATAGGGGGGGGGTGAAACCTTAGCAAGGAAAGGCTGTGGTGGAGCAATGCATTGTAAAGACCTTGTCATGAACTCTAGACCTCTTACCTTCGGCAGTGAGAGGTGGCTTTTCGCACATGCCAAACAAACTAGAGAAATCATGTCATGTGGGTAAAGTGCACAACCTTTGCGAGTGAAATCTATTGAATAGCCGTGTCGCGGTCATGGGCGTCTTGGCAAAGGCCACTCGGAGTTAGATGTTGGTTTTGGGTTTTTCGAAATGTTTATCAAATCTGCTTTTGGGATTGCTATCCCATGGGTTGGGCGAGGAGCCTTGTGACAGAGGGTATCCTTCACCACTTGTGATGAATGAATATCAATTGAAAATTGCTTTGCTAAAATGAATTTTATTTACTATATGATGCTTTGGAACTTATCTTGGTAATTGAAATAAACACGGCTTTATGCAAATTAACCATAATAAGCCTTCCATTGTGATATCCATTTATGCATGTCATTTTGTTATCGGCGGGTGTAACTTGCGAGCACGGTTGTTGTGCTCACTCTTGCTTGATGCTATCTTTTAGCGAGAATTGGAAGCTTTGGGTGATCTACTCGATGGACCAAATGGTCCAGATCGACTAGGATTAAGCCCTCCGGTAGGTTGCTGTGGTGTATCGGTGGCCCTGTGTTTATTTTGTTATGCTTTGCTGGCGGCTTGTAAGATCTCTTGTAAACAACTCCTTTGGTTATTAATAAAGCTTGTGTTGTTGCTATGTTACCCTTGGTGTTCTTTGTGAAGAGCTAGCCATGATCCTTGGGACTAGCTCGGTTCACATAAAGGACCTTGGAGAGCTCCAGATCCTCCACGTTCACTCCATGGTGGAGTGGTGTGTGGTTCGGTGGTGGCCTCGGTCCTCCACGACCTCCTCTGAGTGGTGCGGTGGACTTGAGATGCCCACGGACCTCCACGAACACCCTTGGTGCGCCGTGGGAGATCATTGGGGGTGCTCCTCGGCTCCTAAGACCTCCTCGGGCTTGTTCTCTGGACTTCCAGGAGGTCTGCTGACCTCTGGGAGGTCTTAGTGGGCTGTCCGAGAGGTCACTGTGAACCTCTGGGAGGTCTGATGGACTTTCCAGGAGATCTTGGAGGACCTCTCGGGTGCCCTAGAGTTGGGTCGTTACACCGGTGCTCCTGGTTCTTGCACTGGTATATCACAGCGCCTTTGCTGCAGATCTCTACTACTGAGTAGTCGCCGAACTTCACGGTGCCCTTCACCGTTTCATCAAGCGACATGAGCGTCGACCGGTTGCCTGTCATGTGGTTACTGGCACCAGTGTTGAGGTACCACACGTCGCTGCCGGCGTCCACCAGGAACACTTTCTCCTCGTTGATGAAAACCGCTTCTTGCTGCGCGTCATCAATAGCTTGCACAAGCACATGGTGCTCGGCCATGAGGAATGCTGGTTGCTCCTCCTGAGTACGCCACAGGTTGGCCTCCTCCTTGCGCTCGTGGTGCGCCTTACGACATTCACGAGCAAAGTGCCCGTAGATGCCGCAGTTGTAGCACTTGCCCTTTCCACTGTTAGACGTTCCGCCCTTGCCGCCGCTGGATGTGGCGTCCTTGCCGTCACCCTTGCCGTGGCGCCTGTAGCGGCGCTTATCGCCGCCGCCATCGCTAGCCTTGTCGCCAGCTAGCTTTCCGCCGCCGGAGGAGTTCTCACCTTGCTCGCGCTTCTTGATGTGCGCAAGCCATTCCTCCTCGGTGAGGAGCTGGTGGCTCCAAGAGCTGCCCGTGTTGCCAAGGTTGAGACAATCCTTTGCAGCCTTGAGTCGCCTGATCAGTTCCTCCACAGACAGCGTGTCCAAGTCCATAAGAGTTTCAATGGACAATGCTATCTGGGAGTACCTGGGAGGTACCACGCGCTGAAACTTCTCCACGACCTTCTCCTCGTTGAGTTTGTCACCAAGGATGTGGAGGTTGTTGACGAGCCCGGTGAGCCTCATGGCAAAATCGTCCACCGACTCGCCGTCGTGGAACGCAATGCTTTCGAAATCCTTGCGGAGCGATTGAGCCTTGGCCTTGCGCACGCGCGCTACGCCCCATGCGCATGGTTTTGATGGCATCCCATGCCTCCTTGGCGCTCTCCTTGATGGCGAGAGTGGAGAGCATCTCCGGTGGCACTACTCGAAGAATCGCCTCCAGCGCCATGCGGTCCTCATGGAAGTCAGCATCGTCATAGTCGACTGCATCCCACAGGCCTTGTGCCTGCATCATGACCTTCATCATGAGAGCCTAGTCTCTGTAGTTGGTTCGTGTCAGTATCGGTTACTGCGCCGAGGTCCCCGACTCCCTCACCACCCACGATACAGCCCGATCGCGGCCATTGCCGCCGCGACTGCCGCTGTTGTTATTGCAGGTCTACAGAAGCTCTAGTGACTTGGACCTCGGCGGTGACCTCGAGCCATCTTGCGACATCCTCACAGGTACGGGAGCAACGAAGCTCTAATACCACTTGTTGTCGCAAGCTAGCACACGCACACCTTTCACTTGGACACGCGCGAACTGCACTAAGAAGAAAGCAACGCAGGAGGGAGAGACGGGAGTTTTGTTTTTGCCGCTGCTTAACAACACTAATTTTCAGTTTGTATTCTCCTTTTTATCTATGAGTTACATGTAGCCGGCTGCTAACAACCAACCGACTAACAAGCGCTAGCGAATCTGATGAGTGCGCTACGATCGACTAACAAACTCACGTAGTGCGCTTGACTAACAAACTAACTGCTAAACAATCTCATGTAGTGCTCGCCGTGCACGACACGCACGCGTCATCGGCGACGTGATTAACACTAACATTTTCGAATGTGGGGAACTCGTTCGAGGTGCTAGCACGGCTAGGGGTTGTCCAGGTGCAGCTAGCGATGGCAAGGGCAACGTCACGAGGAAGGAATTCGGCGACGATTAGCTCTGGCAGATCCTTCGGCTGGGGAAGGGGTCGAGATGATCGACTTTGTCGGGGATGTGCGACACAAGGTCGCATAAGCTTCGGTGGCGGCCGGGCCTCGCGCGTTAGACGGAGGAGCTCCAGCGAGGAGAGCAGCTCGCCCTCAGATTCCGTCACTGCGGAGGCGCCCATGCTTGCCGCACCCAGTCGCCCTCGCGTGCGTGAGTGCCCGCTCTGCGCTGCCCAGCCGTGACTAATGCCATCAGCTCTCCCCGGCCTTGGACTCCAGCATTACACTAGTTGTGAGGACCTCTGGGTTATCTCCGTAAGACCGAGACTAAGCATGGTCTTATGGACATAACTGAGCCTCAAGTAAATGGATTCCAACTTAACCCAATCTAAGCGAGAGGCTTAACTAAAAACTAGAGCCCCAACGATCATGCGCGCTGCTCCTCTGCAAGCACTATATGATTGTTGGTTCTCCAACAAGCCAAGCACTACACTTAGTGAGTTAAATGGGAAGCCATGAATAGCGAGCATGAAATCATATTGGCTCCCAAGATCAGCGACCAATATGCTCATACTCTCATACAACGTTGATCACATCCATACAACAATCATACATTAATAGTTCAAAAGACATACATCATAATAGTTTAAGTCTACAACTATTACAAATGGCTGACCAGCCAAATCCAAATAAGAGTATAAAGTAGCAGCGGAAGCAAGTAAATAAACCAAAAGACCAGCAATGGTATGCCCATATCCCATCGGCAACCGACTGGGAGTTAAATGATAGCACTACTCGTCAGCGTCGCCTAAATCGGCGCTAACGAGCTCATCGAGCTCATAACCTTCCTCACCTGAAATTGCAGCAACTGGATTGAGTACAAAGGTACTTGCAAGTCTTACACAATAAAAATTAGTTATGCTAGAGGTTGTTTCAAAGGATGGCTCATATTGGCTTAGTTTTACAAAAGAGACGCAACAATTTACAACCTACACATACTAGTTTTTCAAGTGCCATTTCGAAATCAGATTTGAAGTAGAAGTAAAGCATGTGAATAAGTAATAACTTGAATAACAAATGAATCATATAAATAGCAAAGTGGCTGCCCACTTTGATACAACAAAATGCATGAACACCCCATTCATACTGAATACCGAGATTAATCATCATTTAAATTCAAAGTCTAACAGTAGCAACCATATAACTCAAGTGGTCATCCATAACCGCGGATACGGCTATTCGAATAGATTGTGGATGTCATGAGGACATTGTGGATGTCATGGGGACATGCTCATGATCTTAGGTGATGAAACAATTGGCAATTGCATTGAGAGTTTGTTGAATTATGTGGAAATCAACAAGTGTCAGGTTTTGCGGTAGTACCAGCATTGTGGCCGCGGTACTACTGCCGAGCAGTAATACCGCATGTTGAAAAGCGGTAATACCGCACATTGGTTTTACCGCAAGTTAGTAGGCGGTTGCAAAATTCCAAAGAAGGTGTCTTTGGAGCTCTGGTTTACATGAAGAGCGGTATGACCGCAGTTTGAATGGCGGTACTACCGCATAGAGGTAGTACCGATTGTGAGCAGTATGAAAATTCTAGAGAGCATGTTTTTGGAGATTTTGGGTTTCTCCGAGTTGCGGTACGACCGTAGTGATATGAGCGGTACTACCTCAGGGCGGTAGTACCGGTGGATATGTGGCGGTAGTACCGCTTGTGGAATGATCTGAGCTGAATGTTGTTTCAATTGGAGAATTGGCTTTGGGTTTGGTCAAGTCCATGTTGATCATTGCATAGATGTTGCATGATGCATGTTTTGACTGACATGGGTCAAGTTGTGAAGAACTTGTGCCTGGAAATAGTTGCTTGGTCTATTGTTGTGCAGGTGGTTTGGAGTCAACTATGGTCAACGACGAAGAGGACCGGGACTTGGTTAGGAGAACCAAGGTCCAGAACGGTCGTGGATGTCGGGTGAGATGGTTGGACTCAAGCAAGGTGCAAGATGGACAAGAACCATAGAAGGCGAAGTTTGAGCAAAGGCCTTTGTGAAGGTATGTGCTCATGCCTCATCAATTATGTGGATTGATGATTATGCGTATCGTGCGGTGCTATGTAACGGTTTGCTTGTTTGTGATGGTTGTAGGACACCGGGGCTAGGTCATGGTGAGGCGAACTAGATCGGGACTAGGTTAGGAGAACTGAGGTCCAGAACGATCGAGGTTATGCTGGAAGATGACTAAGGCTAGCGGAGTGCTTACAAGCCGAGAAGATAAGGAACCAGAGCGGATGCTACAGGTGGTGAGACATGTGGTGCGCCAAGTGACTTGGTCCCAGTTGCAAGCGAGGACAGTTCGGTGGCATCCGGACGCGTGAGAGGCTTGGCAGGAAGTCATTGGGATCACATGGATGAAGACGGAGCATGGGAGATGCTTTGATGTGAAGGAATATCCAAAGGTCGGTAGAGGGGCATTTTGGGAAATTGCCCTATACCGGAATAGTGGAGGTGTGCGAAACCACCTTCTTAGCCTTGGCTAAATCGCGGCGCGGGTCGGCGCATGGTGAAGCGGTTTAGGTCAAGTGGTGATGAAGACAGCGCTTTAAGATACGCGCGTGTGTTAACCCATTTGTGTGTTGGGTCTAATGGGTGCCCTAATAGAATATTCCCTAGATGCTAGCCTCCACTATATAAAGGAGGAGGGGCTGTCCAGCAGGACGAATCCCTTGCATTTGTTGCCCTATTTTGTGTTTAGGGTTTTGAGGAGAATAGAGGAGAGCTAGGGTTTCTAGGGTTAGGATTGAGTGTGTGCTCACGTGGTGAGCTATGTCCTCCTAGATGGAGTGGCTGTAAACCAACAATCATCCATCTCAAATCAATCCAACCAGATTTCACAAGATGAGTCCTTTTGTGTTCTTCCTTTCTATTTGATGATTTTGGGGCTTTTCTTGATCTGCGAGTTTTCTTTTGGTTTCTTGGCTTGATCTAGCTTGCTGTGACATGTGGAAACACATCTAGGATCATCTTGATCATCAATCAGCCACGAGTAAGTCTCTAGATCATATTTCAATTTTGACTCGGTTTTGGAACACCATTCGTTCAATCTGAAAAAGATAGGAACTTTGGCCTGGATCTGAGAGACCATGTGGAGGTCGTCCCGTGTGAGTGATGAGTAATTGACAAAGGTTTTAGGTCGGTCGAGTTTGGTTTGTGTGGTCGGACCTTGTCGTTCTTGCTGTTCACGCATTTTCGTGAAGTCATTACGATTTGTCGGAAAATCGAACGACCGGCGTGTTATGGGCGATGCGACCATGAGGCGGTTATACCGATTGGTAAATGGCGGTTGAAGTATTCGGAGAAGTTGTTTCTCGTGTTCGGTCTTCATTGGAAATCGGAACGACCGCAGTATTGGAGCGATACGGCCGGTCGCGTTGATCCGCCGGTAACATGGCGGTTGTCTGATTGTATTGTGAGGTTCGGCCATTTTGGTGTTTTGAGTTTTGGATAGGTCATATCCAGTGTGTTCATGCATATGTGTTGCATATTGCATGTTTGAGTTAACGTTAGGTCAAGTTGTGAAGAACTTGTTCCGGTTTCGTGTTCTTATGCGTGTGGTGCGGGGCGTCGGAGTCGTGGCGAGACACGGTGGATCGGACTAAGCGCAGTGTGCCGAGGTCGAACAGTCGGGATGTGTCGAAGGCAGCGTGGACTCGAGGTGGTTGCGGCGTCTTGAGACAAGGAGCCTGAAGCTTCGAAAGGTGCGAAGGGCGAATCGGAAGTCGCAAAATTTGCTGGCGAAGCGGGCTCCGTTGGACTTAGCGGGCGTAGCGGGAGGAGACCCGTTAGCCAAGGCTATATAAAGGATTGGAGGGCTGCATGCCCTCTTGAGCACTTGAAAAGGAATTAGGGTTTTGCTAGAGTCAAAAGAGTCTTTAGTGGTTTGTTTTGCTTTAGGCTTTAGTGGTTGAGAGTGTTGGTGGAGGCGGTGGGTGCTCCTGCTTGTCCCCTTGTAGCTCTCCAATGTGACTTCTTGGCTTAGGGAGAGGAGAGGATGGATTGATGAACTTGTAATCATTCCTCTTGTTCTAATGTCCATGCGTATGGGGATGTATCTCTTTGTATTTAGCTCTTGATTCAATGAATGGAAATCTGAAGTTTTCTTCTATTAGTGCTCTCTGTTCTTCGTTCTCCTTTTTGTGACTTTGGGGGCTTTCTTCAATCCGGGAGTTTTTGCTTGGTTCTTCCTCTTGATCTTGCTTCTTTGGGACATGTGGGAACCTATCTAAGGTCATCTAGATCATCATCCACCCACGAGCAAGTCGTTAGATCAAGTTTTGATTTTTTGCGGTTTTGAACCCACCTTCGTTCAAATGCAAAAGGATAGGAACCTTGGCATGGATCTCTAAAATCGTTGCTTGGAATAGGTTCCTAATATCTTGAGGAAGGTGTGGTTCATTTTGGTCAAGTTTGGCGCGTAGATCAAAAGTTTGATCGATTTTCGTTTTGAAACCCGAGCTGTTTTTACTGCTCCAGGACAATCGAACGACCGGCCGTAACACTACGGTTGTGTCGCCTTCATGAACGACCGGTCGTTTACTAACGGTTTATCTGGATCATGCGGTACAACCGCCGCTTGTACGTGGTTGTACCGATTGTCTGATTTGTTCGAACTTCTGTTTTTGTTTGTTGAAATTGTGGGGGTGAGGTGGATTCAACATAAGACTTCCTCGTGGCAATCTTTGATCTTCATAGCTCTCATAGCTATTGGAGTGAGTTACAAGTTGAATCCATTCTTTGCGAAAAAGATTAGGTGCTCCTATTCACCCCCTCTAGTCGCCTTTCCGGTCCTTCAATTGGTATCGAGCGGTTAGCTCTTTTCAATAGATCTTAACGGTCTCAAGAGCGTGGCGATGGACAAGTACTCGACCAAGCCTTTGTTTTCGATGGCATCGATTACCCTACGGAAGAGCGAATGGAGACATACATCGGGCCGGGGTATGCCATCTGGCGAAAGGTCAAGGTTCGATTATTGTTCTGCCGATGAGAACATCAATCTGCCGGAACATGGTTGATGTTGAGGCGAATGCAAAGGCAAGGAACATCATCATCGGGGTTTGAGTCGTAGTGAGTTTGACCGCATATCTCACTGTCGTCGCCCTCGATATCTGGGTGACCCTCGGCGCATACCATGAGGCACCACCCAGATCAAGACGGTTCGGCAGATCGGTTCAAACGAGAATACAACAAATTTGAGATGCTTCTTTGGTGAGTCCCTAGATGAGTGCTTCTCGTTTTCACAAGATCTTGAGCAACCTCCGGCGGTCGGTCTCACATACCCGACTTCGGACAATGCTCGTCGGATGCTCACACTCGTCTGCGTGTTTGGGAGATGAAAGTGACCACCATCAAAGACACGACAGACCTCTCGACTTTGACTCTTGATGCTACCAGTACTCACGCCTCAAGACTCACGAGATTAGCGTTGTCTCGTGAGGTCGAAGTCACGATCGATGGCCTTAGTCACCGATCGATTCGCCTCTGGTTCTCTTCTTGATTCGTTGTGTGGTTTCTCCTTGTCGCTCTCTGTAGCGTAATCGATGATCGCTAGAGCAACTCGAGGATGAGCGGTGCCCTCCTAGCTCGGAAGTTTTCTCATGCTTACAAGAGGAGGAGGGACAAAAGAGGAGGACCTGTGATTTGCTTCGAGTGTGGTGGCTAACCACATTGAGCAAACCGCCCAAAGCCGGAGAAGGGCAAGAACGACTCTGGCGGTTCGGGCAAAAACGACTACACCGACAAGAACGCAACAAAAGCCTCCACCTCGGGCCCAAAGAAGAAGAAGTTCATAACCGGCAAAGCCAAGCTCTTCCACAGCGTCCTCACCGCTCGACGACCTCGACCTCGGCGAGGTGGAGGGATGGAGCGACGATGACGGGACGGGTGACCAAGAGCCCAAGGATGGCGGCGGCGACTTCTCGGCATGTGCTTCATGGCCCTCGAGGGCGAACTTCGGCGACAATGTACTCCGACGACACCTGACGAGGTAGATCCCACCTCTGAACAGCTCAATCATGCTTTTCTTAAGCTAGGAGGTTTTCATGCTAAAGCTAAGGCTAGGTGTGCTGAGTTAGAGAAGGAAATAGATAGACTGTCACTAGAGATTATTGCTCTTACATCTGCTCCTTCTAGTGATGATTGTGATACATGCTCTGCTTTGCTGGTTGATATGGAGAAGTTAAGGACCTCACATGATAGTATGTCCTCCGAACTTGATAGTGTTAAGGTGGAGAATGTTAGTCTGCTTGCTGAGTTAGAGTTGAGTAGGATGGCTGTTACCCTACTTATTACTGATGAGACTACTTCTCCCACCTCATGTGAGGTAAGGACATTCTTGCTAGAGGATCTTATGCCATGCCTCTTGATCTGCTGAGTCTTGTGAAAATTGCAATAACTTGAAGATGAACTTAAAACAGGCGAGATCATAAAATTCTTGAACTACAAGCTTCTTTACTTGAGCCGATTGTTTCATGCTTGAACTGTCCTAAGTTAATCTATTTGAACTTGAAATTTGTCTCCAAACAGCTTCAAGATATGATTGATCATGAAAGGAAGTTGGCTCGGTTTGCTTCTAAGGACCTGTTAGCTCACCATGCATTAAGTGTAACAAACTAAAATCGACTTGATTGCTTTGGATGAGAAATGTGTGAAGCTAACTAAGGACCTTCTAGAGAAGTCACATTGTGCTTGCAATATGATTGTGGAGAAGGGGAGAAGCCCTGGGTAAGGATGAGGCAGCTTAGCAACGTGAACCAAGCGGCTAGCGATGGGGATCTGTCCCTTGAGTCGGTTGTGCTTGCACAAGCCATTCTTCCCTCTTCTTTGGTTCTTCTTTTGCTCCCTTACCTTCTTCATCTCTTCTTCCCCTGCTCTTCTTGCACCTCTCTCTTTGGAGTGTCGGTTACCTTATGAACACTCTCGAGAGATTTGTAGGAGGCAAGAAGAAGCTCAATCTTATTCTAGACCAATCTAAGATCTGCAGATTTAATCGGGGTCTAGGATATGACTTCTCGAGGACATGAGGAAGCATCCACTGCCGTGCTCGGACCCATAGCACCGTGTGTGATCGAGGCCGAGCCCAGACCGAGAAAGTCCATTTCAAGTCGGCGGGCTATGTCGAGGATTTCGACGATGAAGGTAATTTCACATCTTGCTTCTACCTCTCGAAGGTGAAGTATCACCGCACCTTCGTCGGAAGATGGACACACAATGATCGTCGATGCTTGGTAGCGCCAAGATCGCGTAGAGACCATGTTGAGTCTCTTAGGCGCATTGAGTCGGCCCCGGACCTTGAGTGCACCTAAGACCAACACGAGGTCTAGGCTTGTTTCTTCGATGGGTTTGTGCGACATCGAGGACTTGGTTTTTCCGAGTTTTACGGTTTCGTTCTCATCTTTGCTTTCGATCGTGACTTCCGCCGTCTGAGGGTAGATCTCGTTTTCCCCATCGAGATAGCTACCATGGCGTGTTCGACATATTGCGGTGTGCTCGACTCGCTCCCGTAGCGATCGGACCCGAAGAACGACCGGGTCTACTCTTAGACCTTACGCTTTGAGTTACAAAGAGCGAGGGTAGATAGAGGTCGATCGTGCTTGACTACTTCATCCGCTTTCGGCGTGTTATTCATATTGGGTGCGAAATCATTGTTGATTTATCGATCTTGAGACTTTACTCTGTTTGACTCGGTTCGGGTAGGGAAGGAGAAGGTTTGGCTTGTAGACTCGGTTGTTCTCGTCATATGACCGGAGACTCCGTTGGTTCTCCTCCTAGCCGCGCTCGGTGATGAGGCGATCACCTTGAAGGCGCTTCGTGCGGGCGCGTCATCGCCAAAGGTCTTGTCGTATTAATGCTTCCTTTATTCTTAAGGATGTTGCCTTGGTTAGTAAGCTGCGGTACAATTTGCTTTCGGTTTCTCGACTTCGATGACGGTTTCGAGGTGAGCTTTAAGAAAAACAATTACAAAATTCTTGACTCTTGGGTAGTCCGGTTTGCGGATTTCTCGTTATGGGAGGATCTTTCGTGCTGATTTTTCCGATTCTTCCGTGATCCTCTCCGGTGTTTGGTTGCTTCGAGTCCCGCGATCTCTCTTTACGGCATAGGAGACTTGGTCATATTGGATTTGACCATTTGACCCGAGTTAGCGACCATGATCTCATTAAGTGGTCCGCGAAACTCAAGATGGTCAAAGATCTTGTTTGCACTCCATGCCAAGCGGCAAGATGGTTGCCGCTTCTCATACTCCCACCACGATTACTATGACCGATGCACCGACAACCGCTCCACATGGACACAGTTGGACCAAATCAAAGTTGATCGGCAGGGAGGAAGTGGTATGTGCTTGTCGTGGTCGATGACTTCTCGAGGTATTCTTGGGTGTTTTCTTAGCCTCGAAGGATGAGACGTTTTCACATTTCCGAGGTCTTTTTAGTAGGTTTGTCTGTTGAGCTCCGGGTGCCTTCTGAGCGATCCGCAATGACAATGGCACGGAGTTCAAGAATTCCTACTTTGAGAGTTTCTGCGGTGAGGCAGTGTAGAGCACCGCCTCTCTTCTACATCGTCCCTCAACAAAATGGCGTTGTGGAGAGGAAGAACCGTACCTTGGTTGAGATGGCGGGCGATGCTTGATGAGTACTCTACAGAGGAAGTTTTGGGCTGAAGCCATTGCGACCGCGTGCCATGTTTGAATCGAGTTTTCTTGGGCACTCCTACACCGCACTTCTTATGAGTCGAGATACTGAGCGAAAGCCAGCGTCTCTCATTTTCGTGTGTTTGGTTGCAAGTGCTTTATTTTGAAGTCAGGGAACCTAGATAAGTTCGAGTCACGTTCTGTGGCGGTATCTTTCTAGGCTACTCGACTTCTTGGCGGGCTTATGAGTGCAGGCTGCGAGTCTAGCAAAATGGTAGAGACTGCGAGGTGACCTTGACGAGGCGGTCAGGGACTAGGCCAGATATCTCGAGTTCTTTAGAGCAGTCCGAGACCATCTTTGTGGATGATGAGGGCGATGGAGATGACGGTTGTCTACGATCTGTCCCTCATCCACTCCTTGAGGTGCCGTCTTCTCACCGCACCTCGAGGTGATCGGCCCTTGCCTTCTGCTTCCTCTGGAGCTAGTGGCTCTGTTCCTACCTCGTCAGCTCATGAGGTAGAGGCCACTTCTTCATCTCTCCCAGGACCTCCTAGACACATCCAGAAAGTTCATCCTTCAGAGCAGATCATTGGAGATCTTTTTCGAGCGTGTTACAGCTCAAAATCGCTTATCTCAATTCTGTCTCCATTCTCGCCTTCATTGCCTCTTTTGAGCCCAAAGATGTTTCTCATGCTTTATCGATGAGTCTTGGGTCAATGCCATGCATGAGGAGCTAGAAAATTTCGAGAGGAACAAGGTGCGGTCACTTGTTGAGCCCCCACGAGGCTACAATATCATTGGAACCAAGTGGGTGTTCAAGAACAAGCAGAGAGGATGGGGTAATCATCAAAACAAGGCGAGATTGGTAGCTCGGGGTTTTCCTGTGTTGAGGTCTAGACTTTGAGAGACCTTTGCCCAGTAGCTCGACTTGAAGCCATTAGAATCTCGCTTGCCTTTGCGGCTTCTAAGGGTTTCAAGCTTTACCAGATGGACGTGAAGAGTGCCTTCCTCAATGGCCTTATTGAGGAGGAAGTCTCGTCAAGCACCCTCGAGTTTCGAGAACCCCAAATACCTAACCATGTTTTCAAGCTTTCCAAGCCAGTATGGACTTCTAAGAGCTCCCGAGCTTGGTATGAGAGGCTTAAGTCCTACTTGATAAGTCATGGTTTTGAGATGGGTAAAGTTGACAAGACCTTGTTCATCCGCCAAGATGGCATCGACCTTCCTTTCGTCGGATCTATGTCGATGACATTATCTTTGGCGGCTCTTCCCATACTCTGGTTTCCCAGTTCTCGGATGTCATGAGCACCGAGTTTGAGATGAGTATGATGGGTGAGTTGACCTTCTTCCTTGGCTTCCAAATCAAGCAGACTCGGGAGGGTACATTTCTTCATCAAGGAAAGTACACTCGTGACCTCTGAGACAACCGACATGAGTGATGGTAAGCTGTGTGTCGACTCCATGGCTTCTACCGCCTATCTTGACCCAGATGAGGATGGCGAGCCAGTTGATCAAAAGGAGTATCGCAGCATGATTGGCTCCCTCTTGTACCTCACTGCCTCGAGACCAGACATACATTTCTCTGTGTGTTTGTGCGCTCGTTTTCAGGCTTCTCCTCGCGTTTCTCACGCCAAAGCGATGAAGCGCATCTTCGGTACCTTGAGCTACCATTGACTATGGTATCTGGTACTCTTCCTCATCTGTCTTTCCTTGAGAGCCTTTTCGGATCACAGACTTATTGGTCAGAGGATAGATAGGAAGAGCACTTCACTTTTGCCAATTTCTTGGCACTTCTCTTGTTTCCTGGTCTTCAAGGAAGCGATGCAGTGTTACATGATCCACCGCAGAGGCCGAGTATGTTCTTTGCTGACCGATTCTTTGTAGTCAAGTGCTCGGATGGCCCGACCTGCGGGACTTTGGGTTAGTTATCGACAGTGTTCCACTTTTTTGTGATAACACTTCTGCGATTAACATTGCCAAGAACCCAGTGCAGCATTCCCGGACCAAGCACATCGATATTCGTTTCCACTTCCTTAGAGACCATGTAGAGAAGGGCGATATAGTGCTCCAGTTTGTGGAGAGTGACCACCAGTTGGCTGACATTTTCACCAAGCCATTGGATAGTTCGAGGTTTTCAGCTCTGCGGGGAGAGCTTGGGGTGGTTTGTCCTTATGGACTGTAGTGAGGGGGAGCTTTGGGTTTTACTGCTTTACTATATTATTTATGCTCTTGCTCCTTACTGTTGCATTGCATTTTGGGTGCATTTGGGATTAGTCCTCCTAGCATAGAATAGAGTGCTTCTTTTGTCTAGTTGTTTAGATTTCTGCTCTTATCTTGTGATTCTAGGATGCTGCTTATTAGCTGTCTCTTCTCACTAGGTTGAGCTTACTCACTTCTTATAGGTTCTAGCAAGGGTTGGGCCACCCTTGGGTAGACAGGGAACGTGTTTGCTCCTTAGTGTGTTAGCCGGGCAGTTGATAGTCCTAGAGTCATATGGGGTAGATGAGAGTCAGTCTGAGCCATAGTATTCTCTATATCTTATCTATGCTTTAAGGACTGTCTGTTTTATGTTTTCTTTGCCAGCTTCTCGATTTATTTGGTTCAAGGGGAGTTCTTTTGGGAGCTTCTGGAGCTTAATTTTGACTTAACTCAACTTGAACTAAAAGTTGCATCTATTGTTGAGGGGAGCCGGATCTTACGCATTTCTAGCATTCTCGCATTGTAATATAACTACATTGAGCCTTGATTATTATCCCGCTATGACATGTTTACAATGCTTTACACCTTGCCATGACTTGTGCTTATTTGCTAGATTTATCATGACTTCATATGTGTAGCCTAGCTTTTGCCATGATAAGATAATTAAAATTGCTCAACTTAAACTAAAACTTGTCATGTTAGCACTTCGAGATTAGTCTTTCTTGAGCTATCCTTTTATGATTCATGCCATGTCAAATAAATTTGGGTAGAGTGATGAATCTATATTGAGCCTTAGATTGAGCTTGTTTTAGTCTCTTGATGATACATGAGTTAGTACAACTTGTTAAAAGGCAAAAAGATCTCTTTTGTGCTAAAAAACCGACTTCACCAATTCTTCCCTATGAGGCGGCTTGTCATTGCACTTGACATGAACTTAGGGGAGTTTTGGATGACCTAGACTACCTTCTTAAGCTTCTCGCTTGAAGTAGTCGCATAAGGCTTGAGGTCTAGCACATGATAAAACAAAAATCTGGTTGTCAACAACCTTGAATTTCAAAGATAATATATCATTTGTGCTCAAATTTGCTTAAAGCTATCAAAAGAATCAAGTACTTAACCAATGTTTCAATCTTGAGCTTATAGCACTCTTTTTGGTCTCAATTTAAGCTTCTTAGTTCCGCTTAGCTTATTGACATGGCTGCATCATCCTTGGATATCTCTAGCGAGACTTTGCTCATTGATGACTTGACTTGCTCACATAATGTACCTCATTTTCAGATTGTCATCTATGTGTTCTAGCTAGCTTATACATATCTTGTCATGATCTAGATAGCCTTTTTATTAAGTTATGGCTTGGTGTATTACATGTTGGTCATTATGGATAATTCTCATGGCTCAAAATGCTTAAATAAACAAACTTGACCATTTTCATCCTTTAACATGTCATATTCTCTCTTGAGCATTCTTGATGTGTTTATTGCCAAAAGGGGAGAATAGAGAAGAAAAAGCAAGTTGGGATCATTTTAGAGCTTTGGAGAACAATTTGCTCTTTTAGTTGTTGCTCTAGTGTTCATTCATCGACATGGTCAATTGTTTCACTCTTCTTCTTTGGACCATGTTGGATTCTTCAAACTCAAACTCAACTTTGCTCTTTTTGGAGTTTGTCAATATACTCATCAAGGGGAGATTGAGAGACCATGTGGAGGTCGTCCCGTGAGTGATGAGTAATTGACAAAGGTTTTAGGTCGGTCGAGTTTGGTTTGTGTGGTCGGACCTTGTCGTTCTTGCGGTTCCGCGATTTTCGTGAAGTCATTACATTTGTCGGGAAAATCGGACGACCGGCGTGTTATGGGCGATGATCGACATGAGCGGTTATACCGATTGGTAAATGGCGGTTGAAGTATTCGGAGAAGTTGTTTCGTGTTACGGTCTTCATTGGAAATCGGACGACCGCAGTATTGGAGCTGGCCGGTGCGGTTGATCCGTGGGTAACATGGCGGTTGTCTGGGTTGTATTGTGAGGTTCGCCATTTTGGTGTTTTGAGTTTTGGATAGGTCATATCCAGTGTGTTCATGCATATGTGTTGCATATTGCATGTTTGAGTTAACGTTAGGTCAAGTTGTGAAGAACTTGTTCCGGTTTCGTGTTCTTATCTCGTGTGGTCGCGGGGCGTCGGCGAGTCGTGGCGAGACACGGTGGATCGGACTAAGCGCAGTGGCGCCGAGGTCGAACAGTCGATGTGTCAAGACGACGTGGACTCGAGGTGGTTGCGGCGTCTTGAGACAAGGAGCGCTAAGCTTCGAAAGGTCTGAAGGCGAATCGGAAGTCCGAAATTCGCTGGCGACAAGCGGGCTCCGTTGGACTTAGCGGGCGTAACGGGGAGGAGACCCGTTAGCCAAGGCTATATAAAGGATTGGAGGGGCTGCATGCCCTCTTGAGCACTTGAAAAGGAATTAGGGTTTTGCTAGAGTCAAAAGAGTCTTTAGTGGCTGTTTTTGCTTTAGGCTTTAGTGGTTGAGAGTGTTGGTGGAGGCAGTGGGTGCTCCCTGCTTGTCCCCTTTGTAGCTCTCCAATGTGACTTCTTGGCTTAGGGAGAGGGAGAGGATGGATTGATGAACTTGTAATCATTCCTCTTGTTCTAATGTCCATGCGTATGGGGATGTATCTCTTTGTATTTCGCTCTTGATTCAATGAATGGAAATCAAGTTTTCTTCTATTCGTGCTCTCTGTTCTTCGTTCTCCTTTTGTGACTTTGGGGGCTTTCTTCAATCCGGGAGTTTTGCTTGGTTCTTCCTCTTGATCTTGCTTGCTGGGACATGTGGGAACCTATCTAAGGTCATCTAGATCATCATCCACCCACGAGCAAGTCGTTAGATCAAGTTTTGATTTTTGCGGTTTTGAACCCACCTTCGTTCAAATGCAAAGGATAGGAACCTTGGCATGGATCTCTGAAATCGTTGCTTGGAATAGGTTCCTAATATCTTCGGAAGGTGTGGTTCATTTTGGTCAAGTTTGGCGCGTAGATCAAAAGTTTGATCGATTTTGTTTTGAAACCCGAGCTGTTGTTACCTGCTCCAGGACAATCGGAACGACCGGCCGTAACACTACGGTTGTACCGCCTTCTTGAACGACCGTCGTTTACTGCGGGGTTGTAGCCGATCATGGTACAACCGCCGTTTACTGTGGTTGTACCGATTGTCTGATTTGTTCGAACTTCTGTTTTTGTTTGTTTGAATTTGTGGGGGTGAGGAGTGGATTCAACATAAGACTTCCTCTGTGCTTAATCTTTGATCTTCATAGCTCTCATAGCTATTGGAGTGAGTTACAAGTTGAATCCATTCTTTGCGAAAAAGATTAGGTGCTCCTATTCACCCCCCCTCTAGTCGCCTTTCCGGTCCTTCGGGATCTCTATGATCATTGATTGGAATAGGTTCCTAATATCTTAGTGAAGGTGTGTCTCAAGTTTCGCGGAGTTTACCCTTGTAGATCAAAAGTTAGACCGATTTGAGTTTTGGTTTTTAGGCTGATTTCACTGTTCCAGGAAAATCGGTGATACTGCCCATGAACAGAGGTATTACCGATATCTGGTAATACCTCCCATGAACAGAGGTATTACCAATATATGGTAATACCGCCCACAGACAGAGGTATTACCGATTTCCTAGTTTTTGTAGCACTTCTTCAGGTTTTGGTTGCTGAGCTTTGGGGGTTAGGAGTGGATTCAATACAAGGCTTCCTCTATGCTTAATCATTGATCTTCATAGCTCTCATAGCTATTGAAGTGATTTACAAATTGAATCCAATCTTTGCAAAAAGATTTTGACCTCCTATTCACCTCCCTCTAGTCGCCTGTTTCAGTCCTACATAGATTTATACCCTGCAGAGGTGTACTACTTTACTCACACGACTCGATTAGCCTGTAAGCCTTCAGATGCCTCCAAAAATAGCACACTTCTCTTGGTATACCGGCCGGGGAGAATCGAGATAGGATCATTTTTAGCAAAAAAATCTTATTGAGCTAAGTCTCCCATGTGAGATGTTTTCGTACCTAGTACAAGCGTCCGATAGCACTTGCTAGGGGGCTCACAAGTTGTATTGGGAATACCTATGCAAGGAAAATGGTAATTGGTGCTAGCCTGCACGCTATAGAAAATTGCATCGGCTCCGAAGAACAATTGATCAACACAAATGCCCTTACACCACCATGAGACTACACCCAATAAAACCTTCCCCCTACTTAATCATACAGCACCCATATACCGAATGTGATAGCACGAGTTTTACTTGAATCAAAGATGTTACCAAAGTTTGGTCCTTGTTGGTCCAGATAAGTCAATCACTTACCCAATCTCGTGCACGAAGGCACCCTCACTAGCAAACACTTGTCCAGACCCAAATCTCTTTTAAAATGAAAAAATTTAACTTAATAAATAGATACAAAGATTTGAAACAAAATGAAGATAAGTAATTGAGTGTTTCCCATAATTGTTGGGTTATTCCCGACAATCAAACTACCATTTCTAGACTTGCATGACTAAGCAAACCCGAACAATATATTTCAATCATCCTAACTTAAGCATGTGGTACTGGAGTAATTAGTTATTCAAGATGAACCTCAGTGAATAGGATATAACTATTCTACACATCACAAAAATAACGACATTAACAAAATAGCATGCAAGCAATTATCATTGCACTAACTTAACAAAACTGGAATCAAATATAATGCAAAAGAAAGTTCAAATGATGCTTTCCTTGCTGGTAGCTTAATTTCTCTCCCTCAGTAGCGTACAAGTCAATATCGATAGGCTCGGGATCTATATAAGTACAACACCGAATAAACATCGAGAAATACCTCAAAATTCAAGATACTCAAAAATGCATGATTTTTATACAGTAGCTAATTCATGATTTTAGATGAATTTAGGTGAAAGAATTATTCCATTTGGACTTAGTATGTGAGAGTTATGAAGGTTTGAAAATCAGTTTTAAGGAAATTCCAATTTAATTCAATTCGATTACTGTTCACTTAATTTAATTATTTGGGAAAAATTTGCAGAACAGTAGTGGGACAAAGGATTATATGGATATATAGGGAATATTATTACAAGACCAAAATAGTTGAGTTTACCTCATTTGGAGTTTTTATGTATTAGTTATGAATTTTCTAAGTTATCAGCCTATTTCTTTTGTAAAAATAATGGAGTTAATGGATCCATTTCCAAAATAATACTCTCTGCTACAGAGACAAGGTTGAAACAATTTTTATTATAAAATTCATGAAAAATGAAAATTATCAGAAGTGGTTTCATCCCTTTTGGAGTTAAAATGAATTAGTTATGCATTTATCAAGTTAATACAATTTCCAGTGTGCAAATAATTCATTTTCAGATTTTCTAAGTCATTTATTACTTTTCTTACCGGGAGCTATTCTAGCCGCGGTCACTGACCAGCAGGCCTAGTGAATAGTGTGTTTTCCATTTTAACTCAGATTTTAATTCCTAAACCGACAGGTGGGACCCAACGTCATAGACACGGTCCACTGGACTCAGTCTACCTGCGCACGTTCACGGCGCACAGCGCTTAAGGCCGTGGGCCCACCGGTCAGCCGCTGCAGTGTTAAACTTAAAGTTTCCGTTTTCCGTGCGTGGGGCCCGCATGTAAGTGACATATTAGTGTGGCTAAGACAACACTTAAAGCGAAATCAATGATTAGTTATTTAATGACGGTGCTTTGTCCTAATCACACTGCTACAGGAACTGTCGGCGTCCGACAATAGAGCTTTGGCTCCGCTGGAGCCTCACCGGTGTTCCTGCTCACTGCGGCGCGAACTAAAGACACAGACGGGTGCGTAATAGTATTGCACACCTATTGGAGGTACTCTCGACGGTTGAGCCGGCCTCTACCGGTGGCGAGCCGGAGTTAAGCGGCGACACAACTTATTTGGCAAACATGCATGCTGCAATGTGAAGCTCCGCAGCATCATTCAAGCGGGTGCCCAGCATCTAAGGACTACTAGGAAGTTACCTGAGCTAAGAAGGGTGCTCCGGAAGGTTGGAGATGACTGGAGCACCATCGGCATTGAAGAAGACAAACGGCGGCGACGAGCTTCAACGAGGGGATGGCTACAAAGACAACCAGGAGGACAATGGGTGGTTAAGGGAGCTTAAGTGAGGTCCAAAGAGGGTGTATAAGCAAAGAATTGAGCAATAGCTTACCACCCCGGAGATGGGGAAGATGAATAGATTTTTCAGCCGAAAGTGAAACTCCTTCAAATTGACGAGATCCTGTCATGCATTGTCCCAATAGAGTTAGGGGTTTTCATAACCATACTATAAGGCATGATATGACGCGAAAGAATGTTCAAGAACCTCACTGGAGACAAAGATGACAAGGTGGTGCTCTCGGTTGCGCTCTCAGATCTGGAGATGCCGAGGGCTCGAAGATGAACCAGATGCTACAAGCAATGACAAGAGTTGAGCTTAGCAAAAATGGAGAGGGCATTGAACATGGAGTCTAGAGCTACCACCCGGTGGAAGCTTACCAGAGAGATGAGTTCAAACCAGCCTCCCTCTCCTCGGTCAACACAGGAGAAGTGAGCTGAGTTTAAGGCATAGAGGGGGGTTTTAACCAGGGAGGAAGACGGCAATGGAGGCAGCGTCAAGTGGAGAACGCCCCGGAGTGGCCAACGGCAGCGGTGGATTGACGGCGTCCTTGGAGCCGTTCTGTGCACGTCGGAAAGGCTCGGCCGTGTGGTGAAGTTAACCTGCGCGAGCCTCAGCGAGAGGAGGAAGGCGAAGCTGACAAGCGAGGCCCGCCTTGGCAGTGACTCAGCTACACGCGCGGGAGCCTGAGTGAGTGAGTCCACGTGGGCCGTTGGATCTTTTTCGAACAATCGAAGTCACGCGCGTCCGCTCGGACTGGGCCGAAAGGGTACGCGATCTAGGCCATTGATTTCCAATCGGATGGTTCATGTGCGGTGCGTTTAGTTAGTTTAGTAAAGTCAAGAGTCGGGGTCGGACTCGAGCCCGAGGAATAGTACTAGGGCTGAGTCTAAAGTTTGACTGAGATTAAAATTAGTTTCTCTACTTTGACTGGGGTCTTAAAAATAGAAATAAATTTCCTAAATATGTGAAATAAATCACAGGGGTTCCTGGGAAGGTCTAGCGTCCATAAAAATTATTGAACACTACTGTTCAAGATATAATGTGTATAATTTAAATTCAAACTTAGTGGAGGTCATTAAATTGTGTTTTAATTTTCTTAGGGTTTAAAACAGTCCCAAAAATTTGGGAAAAATTATATTAATTCATTATAATTGTCCTAGTATTTGAATAAATTATTTTCAGGGATGAACATAAGTTTTTGTTACTGGCTTTTCTTTTTTTTTTGGGACTTCAATTTGAAGTGTAAGTTTAATCCCTTTTTGAGATTTTCAAAGTGAAATATATAATGCAAAAGTTTGAAAACAATGATGCATGCTCATGAGATGCATAGTAATCCTCTTTATTAATTTGGGGATGTGACAAACCTCCCCCCTTACAAAAGATCTCGACCCCGAGATCGTGGTAGGGTGGAAGCCGGATAGAAAGGTTCTTAAGGAAGATACATCATCTGTTGTTTTGATTTCCTTTAAAGATAGTGCTAAGATACCTTACAAGGTTACAAAGAATGATTATCACATTTTTCTTACCATTGCTTTGTTTAACCTCGCCTTTCTTGATTCGAAGGCACTTCAAGGAAAAAGGTCAGGATATTCTTGTCGCAATTGATCTTCATGTTCCCAAGTAGCCTCATCTTCAGTATGATTACTCCACTTAACTTTGATGAACTTGATGTTGCGATTTCTCATCTTGCGTTCCGTCTCTTCAAGAATGCGAATCGAGTGCTCCTGATAAGAATGATCGGGTTGCAAGTCGAGTTCTTCCAACTTGGTGGCTTTGGTTGGAACACGAAGACAGTTCTTTAATTGAGAAACATGGAACACATCATGCACATCTGAAAGTGATGGTGGCAACTCTAATTGATAGGCCACCGCTCCCAATTTTGCCCGAATTCGGAATGGCTCGATGTAGCAAGGTGCCAATTGGCCTTTGACTTGGAAACGATGCATTCCTTTCATCGGAGAGACTTTAAGATAAACATGATCATCCACCTTAAAACTCAACTCTCGACGACGGCGGTCGGCATAAGACTTCTGACGAGATTGAGCCGTTCGAAGTCGCTCACAGATGACACGAACTTGCTCTTCTGCATCCTCCACCAAGGTTGGACCATAAAATGGTCTTTCCCCAACTTCGGACCAGTTCAAGGGTGTCCTACAAGCTCTCCCATACAATGCCTCGAAGGGTGACATTTGTATGCTTGATTGGAAGCTATTGTTGTAGGAGAACTCCGCAAACGGTAAGCACTTCTGCCAATTTTTGCTATAGGACAGCACACATGCTCGGAGAAGGTCTTCTAAAATTTGATTCACCCTTTCGGTTTGTCCATCCGTTTGCGGGTGGTAAGCGGAGCTAAAGGTTAGGTTGGTCCCCATTGCTTGATGCAAGCACTTCCAGAAGTGGGATGTGAACTGAGGACCTCTATCTAAAATGATCACCTTTGGTACACCATGGAGACAGACAATTCTGGAGATGTACAGCTCTGCTAGCTTGACCCCGGTGTAAGTGGTCTTGACAAGAATGAAATGGGCAACCTTTGTCAGACGATTGACAATCACCCATATGGAATTGGACCAGCTTGGGTCCTTGGAAGGCCGGTGATAAAATCTATGCCAACTTCTTCCCATTTCCACTTGGGAATAGGCAGGGGTTGTAGAGTACCTACTGTCTTCAAATGCTCAGCCTTGACTCTTTGGCATACATCACACTTAGCAACATATTGAGCGATATGTCGTTTCATTTGGCTCCACCAAAGTCTCTTCTTCAGGTCTTGGTACATCTTGGTACTCCCTGGGTGAATAGAGAACTTGTAGTCATGAGCTTCTTTGAGAATTAGTTCTCTCAAGGTGCGATCAAATGGCACCACCAACCGGTTTCCGAACCATATGGTGCCTTGCGCATCTTCGGTGAAACATTTGGCTTCACCTTGCTTTAATTTCTCCCAAATCTGCGCGACTTCTAAGTCGGTCTTCTGGGCTTCTTTGATCTGGTCCTCTAGTGTAAAATTCACACTAAGGGCAGCAAGAGAACCTTCTTCAATTATCTCCAGGTGCAGATGTTGCATTGCAGCACACAAGCCTGCCAAAATGGGAGTTATCGATAAACAGTTGCATTGGGATTTTCTGCTCAAAGCATCGGCTACCACATTAGCTTTCTCTTGATGATAATGGAGTCCCATATCATAATCTTTGATCAACTCGAGTCATCTTCTTTGCCTCAAGTTTAGATCGGCTTGGGTGAAAATATATTTGAGACTCTTGTGGTCGGTGTAGATCTCGCAACGATTACCGATGATGTAATATCGCCAAATCTTCAAAGTATGGACTACAGCTGCAAGCTCCAAGTCATGCGTGGGGTAATTAGCTTCATGAGGTCTCAATTACCTCGATGCATACACCACCACTCGGCCCTCTTGCATGATCACACAACTGAGCCCATGGCGAGATGCATCACAATAAATATCGAAGCTCTTGTTAATATCTGGCAGGATGAGCACCAGAGCTTTGGTCAGGAGATCTCTCAAGATCTGAAAGCTTTCCTCACATTCTACGGACCATTCAAATTTCTTCTCCTTCTTTAATAGTTGGGTCATTGGCCTCGCAATTTTGGAGAAGTTCTTGATGAATCTGCGGTAGTATCCCGCAAGTCCGAGAAAACTGCGGATGTCGGTGATGCTTTTGGGTTGCCTCCAGTTTAGCACATCTTGCACTTTGCTTGGATCAACAATGACACCACCCTTAGATAGCACATGACCCAAGAAACTAACTTCACGGAGCCAGAACTCACATTTGCTGAATTTGGCATAGAGTTGATGTTGACGAAGCTTCTCCAACACAAGTCGCAAGTGCTGCTCATGTTCTTCATCAGAGTTGGAGTAGATATGGATGTCATCGATGAATAAAACGAAAAACTTATCCAAGTACTCCATGAAAACCGAATTCATGAGGTTCATGAAGTATGCTGGTGCATTAGTCAATCCGAAGGACATGACAGTGTACTCGTACAGACCGTAACGAGTGGAGAATGCTGTCTTCAGTATGTCTTTAGTTCTGACTTTGATCTGATGGTAGACCAATCTCAAGTCAATCTTGGAGAAGACTTGAGCTCCATTCAATTGATCGAACAAATCATCAATCCGCGGAAGCAGATACTTGTTCTTGATAGTTACTTCGTTCAACGGACGGTAGTCAACACACATCCGCAAACTTTTGTCTTTCTTCTTGACAAAGATAGCCGGGCATCCCCAAGGTGAGGAGCTTGGCCTAATGAACCCCTTATATTGAAGTTTCTTTAGTTGTTCTTTCAATTCTACTAACTCATTTGGAGGCATCCGATACGGCCGTTTTGAAATTGACGTAGTACCGGGTGCAAGCTCGATGACGAATTCAACTTCGTGATCAGGGGGCATTCCTAGGAGTTCTTCTGGAAACACATCTGGATACTCACATACCACTGGTACTTTGTCTAATTCAAGGGGAGTACCAGCTTCCAAGGCATAGAGATGAGAATTGCCCACTAAAGGTGCAAAAATGACTTGACTGCCGTCTTCACTTGTGACTGAAATAGACCGTTGAGCACAATCGATCTTTCCCTGAATTTTTGGACAGCCAATCCATCCCTAAGATCACATCAATACCCACTGAAGTTATCACAATTAGGTTTGCCAAGAAGTTAACCCTTTGAGTTTCTGCTTTTATGTCCCGGCAGATTTGATCGGTTTGGAAAACCGATCCTGGTGACTGGATTTGATAAGGTGACTGAAGTTTATGTATTTCAAATTGATTAAGTGTAGCATACTCCTTTTTAATGAATAAATGAGATGCTTCTGAATCAAATAAAACTGATGCTGGGCAAGAATTAACGAAAAGTGTACCCAAGACGACGTTTGGAGCGCCATGTGCCTCCTCGGCGGTGATGTGGTTCACTCAGCCACGTGTAGAGACTTGAGGGGGGGGGGTAGATGCTGCCCGTGGAGGTGGTGAAGGTCTTGCCGCAGCTGGAGGTGGTGTAGGAGCTTGATAAGTCTGGGGCATCCCTCGCTGCTTGGCGAGGCACTATTGCGCATAGTGACCCTGGCAGCCACAATGAAAACAAGTGATATTTGGCTTGTATGCACCGCTGTTTTGGGGGTTCTTACCCCCATTGTACCGCTGTGCCGCTGGTAGAGAATGCTGTGGAGTTGTCGTGGAAGGCCTTGGTGGCACTGGAGCTTGACAACGAGGTGCCTGGGGCGGTCCGGTGCGCTGCCGAGGAAAACTTCCACTAGCTGAAATCTGAGCGGCTCTCTTTCTCTTCTTGGACTCTTCTAATGCCACACTCTTGTGTTCCACTACTATGGCCTTGTTCACCATGTGCTGGAAGTTTTGGAAGTCATGCACCGCGAGAGCTAGTTGCATCTCCTCCGTGAAACCGTTCATGAACCGGTTCTGACGGCGTGTGTCGGTGGAAACGTCATCAGGGGCATAACGAGCCAAAGAGTTGAACTCGTGAAGGTACTCAGTGACGGTCTTCTTTCCTTGCTTGAAGGCAAGGAACTGCTGCTGCTTAATCGTCATGACCCCCTCAGGAATGTGGGCCTCCCTGAAGGCTGCTCGGAACTCGTTCCAGGTGGGAACGTCTCCGTCAAGTTGCATGGCAGAAAAGTTATCCCACCATGTGCTCGCAGCTCCTTCCAGCTGATAGCTGGCGAATAATACCTTCTCGATGCCTGTGCATTGAGCAATCGCTAGCTTCTTCTCTATATTCCTTAGCCAATCTTCAGCCTCCATCGGGTCTTCTGTGCCCGCGAAAGTTGGAGGATTTGTCCGCTGAAAGTCAGCGAGACCTCCATGTGGTCTATGATTTCCCGCTCCTCCTGTTGTTGCGGGAGCAGGAGAGGTGTTGCGAGCAATGGCTTCGAGAATCCGCGTCTGATCCATGCGGTTTCTTTCTATTTGAGCCAGCACCTCTACCATTGTGGGAGGTGGTGGAAGCACTTCTTCAGGTGGGCTACCGTGCTGATTATGTTGCTGAGAAAGTTCACCCACTGCAGTAGAACGAGGTCCCCGAGATGGAGATCCCTCGTCATGCTGGGCTCTCGAACAAGTGTTGGGACCTGTCATCCTACGGTGACATGGATGGTTAGAAGATATATATAAAAGTCATTACTTAAATAAGCATGCATAATGATAAAAAATTGCAAAAAAACTTAACACCAAATAGGGGTACAAAGGCACTAAGGCCAGTACAAGATCCATAAAAGCAATTCATAGAATTCCGGTATAATTACATTGAGATTGGCCCGTAGGCGAATGGTAACTGCCCGAAACCAAAGTTCTTGCAAATAAAACCTGAAGGTTCCAACAACTACTAGCCTATTACAAGAATTTTAAAGATACATGCATCACTGAACACATGTCAGGACAGCGAGCTTACTACCCTAACATCCTAAATATTGTTCCGGTCAAAGTTCACGGAAACTTCGTCAAGTAGATGACATCCGAGGATCTGTATCATCGGGGTCCCCTAGATTAGGGAGGCGCAAGGGTGATCCTATGCCGATAATATGACCTCCTACTACAGGAAGGCGATACTCCGGTGGCGCAGAAAGGTATGGGGAGATCATATTAGCGCCATACAGCACATCTAGATGAATGAGCCTCATGTCGTGCATGAGCCATAAGTGCTCCTGAGCTACAATGAGACAACGCCGCGTCTCCCATAACTCATGTGAGGTGCAACGATGCATCTGGTCCATGATGTGCACCAGTCTCGCCAATTGCCGAACTTGGGGATCCTCTCCGAACTGAATCCAAGCAAACATGTTCACTTCCCCAATATGTTCTTGCATGGGGAAATGGTCGTATGGCGGCTGAGACAGCTCTGTTAAATCATAACGGAGGCGACTCATGGCCACTCGTGCCACTTCCTGTAACGCCATGGCCTCAGAAGTGCCACGTGCCTGAAATCGGTAGGGTATGCTTCCTGTAACACGCCTAGCAATAATGTCCGCCACTGCCAGGTACTCCTCTATTCCTGGCCCTCTGTCTCATCGGTAAATGGAGTACATCGGCTGGTAGGTGAAATTTGCTCTCCACATCATATCTCTTAGTAATGCCGGGTGTCCTTCCACATTTTCAGCTTGAGTCTCTCGAACACGGTACTGAGGGTTCATCTAAAGGACAAGAAGGGCAAGGTAAGTTAGTTTTGCAAATCGAAATAAGAATAAGGTAAGGAATGATACTAAGATGGATGAGGAATAAAAGAGAGTCCTAACTTAGTTTTCTTAAATTAGCTTGATATTGGAAAAATAATTTTAGACCAATGGACTGGCTAAACTTAACGCCCATACTATCTCTAACCTACAGTCAGTATGGCTCTGATACCAACGCTGTGAGGACCTCTGGGTTATCTCCGTAAGACCGAGACTAAGCATGGTCTTATGGACATAACTCTGGGCCTCAAGTAAATGGATTCCATGTTAACCCCATCTAAGCGAGAAGCTTAACTGAAAACTAGAGCCCCAACAATCATGCGCGCTGCTCCTCTACAAGCACTACATGATTGTCAGTTCTCCAACAAGCCAAGCACTACACTTAGTGAGTTAAATGGGAAGCCATGAACAGCGAGCATGAAATCATATTGGCTCCCACGATCAGCGACCAATATGCTCATACTCTCATACAACGTTGATCACATCTATACAACAATCATACATTAATAGTTCAAAAGACATCCATCATAATAGTTTAAGTCTACAACTATTACAAACGGCAGACCAGCCAAATCCAAATAAGAGTATAAAGTAGCAGCAGAAGCAAGTAAATAAACCAAAAGACCAGCAATGGTATGCCATATCCCATCGGCAACCGACTGGGAGTTAAATGATAGCACTACTCGTCAGCGTCGCCTAAATCGGTGCTAACGAGCTCATCGGGCTCATAACCTTCCTCACCTGAAGTTGCAGCAACCGGATTGAGTACAAAGGTACTCGCAAGTATTACACAATAAAAATTAGTTATGCTAGAGGTTGTTTCAAAGGATGTCTTATATTGGCTTAGTTTTGCAAAAGAGACGCAACAATTTACAACCTACACATACTAGTTTTTCAAGTGCCATTTCGAAATCAAATTTGAAGTAGAAGTAAAGCATGTGAATAAGTACTAACTTGAATAGCAAATGAATCATACAAATAGCAAAGTGGCTGCTCACTTTGATACAACAAAATGCATGAACATCCCATTCATGCCGAATACCGAGATTAATCATCATTTAAATTTAAAGTCTAACAATAGCAACCATATAACTCAAGTGGTCGTCCATAACCGCGGACACGGCTATTCGAATAGATTTATACCCTGTAGGGGTGTACTACTTTACCCACACAACTCAATTAGCCTGTAAGCCTCCAGATGCCTCCGAAAATAGCACACTTCCTTTGATATGCCGGTCGGGGAGAATCGAGATATGATCATTTTTAGTAAGAAAATCTTATTGAGTTAAGTCTCCCATGTGAGATGTTTCCATACCTAGTACAAGCATCCTATAGCACTTGCTAGGGGGCTCACAAGTTGTATTGGGAATACCGATGTAAGGAAAATGGTAATTGGTGCTAGCCTGCACACTATAGAAAATTGCATCGGCTCCTAAGAACAATTGATCAACACAAATGCCCTTACACCACCATGAGACTACACCCAATAAAACCTTCACCCTACTTGATCATACAGCACCCATATACCGCATGTGATAGCATGAGTTTTACTTGAATCAAAGATGTTACCAAAGTTTGGTCCTTGTTGGTCCAAACAAGTCAATCACTTACCCAATCTCGTGCACGAAGGCACCCTCACTAGAAAACACTTGTCCAGACCCAAATCTCTTTTAAAATGACAAAATTTAACTTAATAAACAGATACAAAGATCTGAAACAAAATGAAGATAAGTAATTGAGTGTTTCCTTTAATTGTCGGGTTATTCCCAACAATCAAACTACCGTTTCTAGACTTGCATGACTAAGCAAACCCGAACAATATATTTCAATCATCCTAACGTAAGCATGTGGTACTGGAGTAATTAGTTATTCAAGATGAACCTCAGTGAATAGGATATAACTATTCTACACATCACAAAAATAGTGACATTAACAAAATAGCATGCAAACAATTATCATTGCACTAACTTAACAAAACTGGGATCAAATATGATGCAAAAGAAAGTTCAAATGATGCTTGCCTTGCTGGTAGCTTAATTACTCTCCCTCAGTAGCGTACAAGTCAATACCAATTGGCTCGGGATCTATATAAGTACAACACCGAATAAACATCGAGAAATACCTCAAAATTCAAATTGCTTTAAAATGCATGATTTTGTTACAGTAGCTAAGTCATGATTTTAGATGAATTTAGGTGAAATAATTAATCCATTTGGACTTAGTATGTGAGAGTTATGAAGGTTTGAAAATCAGTTTTCAGGAAATTCCAATTTAATTCAATTCGGTTACTGTTCACTTAATTTAATTATTTGGGAAAAATTTGTAGAACAGTAGTGGGACAAAGGATTATATGGATAGATAGGGAATATTATTACAAGACCAAAATAGTTGAGTTTACCTCATTTGGAGTTTTTATGCATTACTTATGAATTTTCTAAGTTATCAGCCTATTTCTTTTGTAAAAATAATGGAGTTAATGGATCCATTTCCAAAATAATATTCTCTGCTATAGATACAAGGTTGAAACAATTTTTATTATAAAATTCATGAAAAATGAAAATTATCAGAAGTGGTTTCATCCCTTTTGGAGTTAAAATGAATTAGTTATGCATTTATCAAGTTAATACAATTTCCAGTGTGCAGATAATTCATTTTCGGATTTTCTAAGTCATTTATTACTTTTCTTACCGGGAGCTATTCTAGCCGCGGTCACTGACCAGCGGGCCCAGTGAATAGTGTGTTTTCCATTTTAACTCAGATTTTAATTCCTAAACCGACAGGTGGGACCCAGCGCCATAGACACGGTCCAGTGGACTTAGTCTACCTGCGCGCGTTCACGGCGCACATCGCTTAAGGCCGTGGGCCCACCGGTCAGCCGCTGCAGCATTAAACTTAAAGTCTCCTTTTTCCGTGCGTGGGGCCTGCATGTAAGTGACATATTAGTGCGGCTAAGACAACACTTAAAGCGAAATCAATGATTAGTTATTTAATGACGGTGCTTTGTCCTAATCACACTGCTACATGAACTGTCGACGTCCGACAATAGAGCTCTGGCTCCGCTGGAGCCTCACTGGTGTTCCTGCTCACGGCGGCGCGAACTAAAGACACAGACGGGTGCGTAATAGTATTGCACACCTATTGGAGGTACTCTCGACGGTTGAGCCGGCCTCTACCGGCGGCGAGCCGGAGTTAAGCGGTAGCACAACTTATTCGGCAAACATGAATGCAGCAATGTGAAGCTCTGCAGCGTCATTCAAGCGGGTGCCCAGCATCTAAGGACTACTAGGAAGTTACCTGAGCTAAGAAGGGTGCTCGGGAAGGTTGGAGATGACTGGAGCACCATCGGCGTCGAAGAAGTCAAACGGCGGCGACGAGCTTCAACGAGGGGAGGGCTACAAAGTCAACCTGGAGGACAATGGGTGGTCAAGGGAGCTTAAGTGAGGTCCAAAGAGGGTGTACAAGCAAAGAATTGAGCAATAGCTTACCACCTCGGAGATGGGGAAGATGAATAGAGTTTTTAGCCGAAAGTGAAACTCCTTCAAATTGATGAGATCCTGTCATGCATTGTCCCAATAGAGTTAGGGGTTTTCATAACCATGCTATAAGGCATGATATGACGCAAAAGAATGTTCAAGAACCTCACCGGAGACGAAGATGACAAGGTGGTGCTCTCGGTTGCGCTCTTAGATCTGGAGATGCCGAGGGCTCTGTGAGACCCCGACGTTTATTAGGCTCATAATACTTAGTCATCCAATTGACCCTAGTATTATCAACCAAATAAACTCGGTCTCGAGAGATGTATACTTCCCAAAATGCAGTACACATACCTCACAACAAAAGAATGCATCAATTCCATACAACACATAGTACATAAGCAACAAACCAGAAGTTCATATTAATATGGAATAGATATTACAAAAGAGAGGCCCTTAGGCCAAATAGCGATAACTACAAAAAGATAACAGCGGAAGCAAAAGTGCCATAAAGATGGCCCAAAATAAGAGCCAACCAGTGTGCCTTTAGCCCACAAGGCAACTGACCGGACCGCCAAGCTAGTCGCTCTCCCAACCATCAAGACTCACAAAAGTAAAGCCCTTTGGGCTCTACTTCCTCTGCAACAAAGTTGTTAAGCAAAGCAAATGAGTACAATAACTTGTTTATTGTACTCGCAAGACTGACGTGTAAGATAACAGAACTATAATTTAGCTATATGCAAGCTTTATTTAAGTGGATGAGGCTTTGGACTCATTTTAGCATAAAGCAACATTTATTTGCAATAACATAATAGATTGAAGGCAATTTGGCAAAGCATTTTTAAATGTTGAAGTAACAACGAGATAATAACATAATAACAACAACAAGAACAATCCTGGAAGTGACTAACCCAAGTCACCACAACAATAGCATGAACTCCCCGTTCATACCAACCATGTCAAGTTTTAATTAAAGGTTGTAGTCTAGTCTTGAACGACCTTACCAAGCATGTCCATAACCTAGGGCGAGGCTATTGAATAGTTTTATCCTGCAGGTGTACCACTGCACCCACACGTCGAGACGCCTTTCCTTTAAGCACACTACCTTAGGTGTGCCAGCAGCTAAGTCCTCGAGACATTTCCAATGGACAATGCTAATTCTGAGTCGCACAACCCACGGGGAGAAGGAGACATCACACAACCTTCCCGGAAGCTAATGCTCCCCTCCCACATCACACACACATTTTATCTTTAAAAACACACCAACCGAGCGACCCCAATTAACACCGCCCAGAGTACTTAGTCAAGAGGGTTCCATATGCCCTCGTGTGGTTAGTACATAAAATCGCTGGCTTAGTGACCCAAGTACTCGGTCCTTAGGGACCCAGGCATACCACCACATCCAAAAACCACGCCATCCATCCAATATGCCCAAGTCTAAATCAATCTTTTATTTTCAGTTTTTGATTTTACAAATTAATCAAAGCACAAGTCTTTGGACATATAGGAGTAATAATCAGTTTTGAGTGATCAAGACCATCGACTAAGTCGATGATCGCCCATTCTACCAAAACTAAGCATGTCTAAGCAATTTAAAACGAAACTACTAAGTGATAAGAGCTCATCCAACGAGCTCCCACCACAACAAATAACCTAGGCTCATGGTAGTAGAGGATAAACAATTCCTCAGATTATGCAACTATAGGATTGCTAGCGACATTTAACACAAAGTAGCATGCATACATAGAAGTAAAATAATATATTAAGCTTTAAAGTAATGGGACAATGATGGAAATGATCAAACTGCTTGCCTTGCTGTTGCTGGTCAATTTGTTGCGGAGGGTCACTCTGGGATCACCACAAATGTCGAAACCTAACGGAAAAGCGAGAAAGAACCGATAAGAACGACGAAAAACAACAAAGACAGCACAACAAACGAACTCCAAATTCTCTGAATTTTCTACAGCAGCAAGAGGGTGATTTTTAGGGAATATTGCAATAAGAACCAATTGATTTGGATTCTCAATGCAAAAGTTATGAGCAAAACAATTCTGCTCAGCCCCTAAAATACCAAACTGCACTATTCACTAATTTAATTATGAGGCAACATTTTCTAGAACAGAAGTGAAGCTGAAATTTTTACTGTAAAACCAGCACCTCATGAGATGAATAACACAATTGAGTTCATCTCATTTGGAGCTATATTGCACTTTCTATAATCTTTCAAAAACAAGAACTTGAACAAAATTATAATGCACAAGTCCTCATTTTCCTAATAGCAACATGCTCAAAACTAATTTTCACAGTGAGTTCATTAATAGAGGAAACCAACAAAGTTGGTCTCACCCAAAAATAATCTACAGAGCATTAGTTTTGTATTTTACAAGTTAAGCATTGATTTAAGTGTATATTTTAAAGTTGGTTTTAAAATCTAATGGCAAACTGTGCTCTGGAGTTGAACTCAACTTACAATCATTTTTGGATTAAAGTCAAGTCCAAGACAGAGCCAACATACTTTGAATGACCTCAAATGGATTTAAAATGAGAAAGATATGAAATTCTAAAGTTTATACCTTATTTGAGTTCATAATTAAGAATGTCTTTGGAATTTCTAAAACCCAAAGGACATGGGAGGGCGTGAGCCACAGATCATAGATCTAACGGCTCGAGACCTCCCAGTGAACAACGCACACGCAGCGCCTGGGAGGTCGAGAGGTCTGGACCTCTTAGCAACTCACATGCGCGAGGTGAGGGAGGTCGTGGCCGTAGATGGGAGATCCAATGGACCACAACACGAAAGGAGGTCCTGAGCGGACCAGATCTAAAGGGAGGTCATAACGGTGAGATCTTCCAAAGGAAGATCTAAACTATCAAGATCTCCCCGAGGAAGATCTACATCGTCGAGACCTCACAGGGGAGGTCTGGGCGGTCCAGATGTTCCAAGGAGGTCCTTGATGGTCCAGATCGTCGAGGGAGGACCTTGACGGTCAAGATCTACCCGGGGAGGTCATGAAAGGTTGAGATGGCTACGGGGAGGCCCTAAACGGAGGTCTAAACGTTACAGACCTCCAGGGAGGTCTGGACGGCCACGATAGCGCAAGAGAGGTCTTGGACGCTCCAGATTTCCTCGGGGGAGGTCTGGACGTCCCAGACCCAGCGCGCACGCGCTTGGACATGGAGTAAATGTGCGCGGGACAGCGAGGAGGTCCGCGCGCGCGGGAGGTCTTAAATGCACGCAATAAAGGGTGGATTTAAGGCAGTTAAGACGCCCCATTGATTACAATGATGGGAGCAAATGATTAGCGCATTAAAATGATGAAGCTTTGTCCTAAAACGACAATGACACGCTCTGGACGTCCGACAAAGATCCCGAGCGTGAAGAAGTGATCCTCGCCGGCGATGTAGAGCCCGCCGGTGAGGTCCAATGATACCGCGGTCCGCATAACCATGCGCACCCAATGGTCCTCCTCTCAACGGCGGCGGCCTTGAACGCCGTCGGCCGGAAGGTCAAAAGATGACCAAAGACGGCCAAACTACGAAAATACAAAATGGAGCTCAGCGCGACAATCAGCGTGTGCCAAAACTTAAGCTCCGCAACATGCATTCAGCGGGTGCCAAGATCTAAAGGACTAACGGGGGTGTACCGGAGGTCCTAAGGTCTTTGGGAGGTCGTGGAGGTGATGACCGGAGTTGGGAAAGGCGGTGAAGCTTCACACCCAAAGCTCGACCCCAAGCTCGACTTTGTCCTCCTCTGAAAAATGCCCAAACAATTCAAGTTAGGGTTAACTTCCAAGAGGTTTTTAGGAGCAAGAGTGAGCAAGGTTTGAAAGAGGGAGCCACTGGGAACTCTGAGCTACCGAGAAGCTCCAAGGTCCTCAACAATGGCAGCCAAGATGGGAGGTGAGTTTGGGGGTGAGGAGCTCAGCCACGCACAAGTGCAAGGCTGAGGTCAATTGTGTGCAAAGGAAGCTAAGGGAGGATCCCCAGGGGTAACTTATAGACTGAGGTGAAGGTTATGAGCTGAGGCTAAGCTCCATGGTGAGCTTAGCCCACGGGTTGGTCCATGGGGTGGCAAGGACATTGAGGTTGACAAGGTGACAGTGGCCGAGTGACCAATGAGGCGGAAAGTGACCACATTAAATCTTGGTCGACAAAGAGTCATATAATGTACCCCAAGGTCGACACGCATTAATGCCTTTGCTCGAGCTTCGCATGCGCGCATCGAGAGAAGGAGAAGAACAGGAGGTCTTGGTGACCGTTGGATAAGACACAGGAGAGGTCCTAACCATCGGATCAATTTTTGAACCGTTATGTTTTAAGTGGCCGGGGGAGGTCCCACCACACGATCAAGGATGGGGAGGTCATGGCCCTCCGATTTCATGTCATCGCAAAATACGTGAGGAAAAGGGACAGAGGTCCGGCGTTGGATCTCCATCCAGCGGTGTGGACCTCGGTGAGGACTTAACGCACGCGATCAAAAGGACATGAGGGGAGGTCATGGCCTTTGGATTTAAATCAAGAACCTTGACTGATGGGGAGGTCTCGATATGATGCGCAGCAGCAAGGGAGGTCGGGACCGTTAGATTTAGATCTAAGGGTTCGATCAAAAGAGGTGGAGGTCTGAGCTTGCATAACGCACAAGGGAGGTCGGGGCCTTTAGATTTAGATCTAAGAACTCACGATCTCACGTCTTGTTGGGAGGTCTGTGCACATGAGACAAAGGAGGTTGTGACCGTAGATTTTAATCTAACGGTGCACAACAAAAGATGGGGAGGTTGTGAGTGCTTGATAGCACGGGAGGTCGTGAGTGTTGGATCGATCCAACGGCTCGACCTTGGTTAGAGTGGGAGGTTTATTTAGTCTAACAGTGAGGGAGGTCGGGGCCATGGATTTTGGATCCAAGGGCTATGACCTCACGTGAAATGGGAGGACTGACCGAGTATGTTGAGGAGGAGGTCGTGGGTGTTGGATTTGATCCAACGACTCGACCTCAACAAGGGGGATGACCTCATTGCGATGGTTTAACAGCTCGAGGAGGTCTTTGAGGTTTAACACACAGGGGAGGTCATGACCGTGGATCTTTGATCCAACGGTTACGACCTGATGAGGTGGGAAAGCCTTGCGGTGTTGACCGCGGAGGAGGTCGTGGCTGTTGGATGTAAATCCAACGGCTGCGACATGATCAAGGTGGAGATGAGGTCTGTTGAGGTGCAGACACGGTTGGGCTGGACCAGCTTTGAATATGGCTAGCCCAAGGAACAGTGTAGGCTTTAAAATTTAGTTTTAACAGCTGAAACTTAGCAGAATTATTTGAGATAGCAAATGAACTCCAAATTTGATGAAATTTTAACTGGAGCTTGCTGACAATGAGATCAACCTTGCATAAAATTTCCAGAGGTTATTATGCAATGCATTTTTCTCAGGGAATTCATGAAGGTTGTTTAAAGGATTGTTTTGCCTCCAAAATTATCAACAAGTGTTATAACTCATGATATTTTTCAGAGGGTCCCATATCAGTTTTGGGACCAAGGAAAATATATTCCAAATGTTTGGCACAAGATTTAAGATAATTGGAAAAAGGAATTTGACTTTTGGTCAACAAGAGCTTTGTGTTTTTGGATTACACAACTCTTGGACAAGAATTACATGAGATTTTAGGGGTTTTCAAGTTGTGAGAAAAAGTTTTAATTTCTACACATATAATTATACTTGATTAACCCTAATTATACATTTGGGATGTTACAGGCTCAAAGATGAACCAGATGCTACAAGCAATGACAAGAGTTGAGCTTTGCAAAAATGGAGAGGGCATTGAACATGGAGTCTAGAGCTACCACCCGGTGGAAGCTTACCAGAGAGATGAGTTCAAACCAGCCTCCCTCTCCTCGGTCAACACAGGAGAAGTGAGCTGAGTTGAAGGCATAGAGGGGGTTTTAACTAGGGAGGAAGACGGCAATGGAGGCAGCGTCAAGTGGAGAACGCCCTGGAGTGGCCAACAGTAGCGGTGGATTGACGGCGTCCTTGGAGCCGTTCTGTGCACGTCGGAAAGGCTCGGCCGTGTGGTGAAGTTAACCTGCGCGAGCGCCAGCGAGAGGAGGAAGGCGAAGCTGACAAGCGGGGCCTGCCTTGACAGTGACTCAGCTACATGCGCGAGAGCCTGAGTGAGTGAGTCCACGTGGGCGGTTGGATCTTGATCGAACGGTCGAAGTTGCGCGCGTCCGCTCGGACTGGGCCGAAAGGGTACACGATCTGGGCCGTTGATTTCCAATCGGATGGTTCATGTGCGGTGCGTTTAGTTGGTTTAGTCAAGTCAAGAGTCGGGGTCGGACTCGAGCCCGAGGAATAGTACTAGGGCTGAGTCTAAAGTTTGACTGAGATTTAAATCAGTTTCACTACTTTGACTGGGGTCTTAAAAATAGAAATAAATTTCCTAAATATGTGAAATAAATCACAGGGGTTCTTGGGAAGGTCTAGCGTCCATAAAAATTATTGAACACTACTATTCAAGATATAATGTGTATAATTTAACTTCAAACTTAGTGCAGGTCATTAAATTGTGTTTGAATTTTCTTAGGATTTAAACCGGTCCCAAAAATTTGGAAAAAATTAAATTAATTCATTATAATTTTCCTAGTATTTGAATAAATTATTTTCAGGGATGAACATAAGTTTTTGTTATTGGCTTTTCTTTTTTTTGGGACTTCAATTTGAAGTGTAAGTTTAATCCCTTTTTGAGATTTTCCAAGTGCAATATATAATGCAGAAGTTTGAAAACAATGATGTATGCTCATGAGATGCATAGTAACCCTCTTTATTAATTTGGGGATGTGACACTAGTAATACGAAAAATGTTATCAAAAAGGCGCGACTAGTGTACGTCCGAGCGCTAGCGCCATAGGCTCCTATTTAGGGGTGAAAACGAATCGGATAGTTTCCGACGGATCGGATAGTTTCTGACTAATTCGGACGAAAACAAATTCGGATTGTTTCGGATCGAATTTTTCTTGGATAATTCTCGGATCGGAAATGAATACGGATTTTTTTCCGGAAACGAATACGAATACAGTAGACATAGTATCCGTCAAATACGGATACAAATATGGATTATTTGGATTATGCCAGGCCGGATATCCACAATTCAGCCCAACACTAGCAATCCTTCTGTTGGACCCCCGGACAAACTAAGTCCAAATTTTATGAAACGTTTTGTGAGGACTCTTGACCTAATATAGCCCCTTATATAAAATTTTTAGAAGTTTATCCCTTCTATGATTTTCTCTAAAATTCTTATAAGTTTCTATTCTTATGTAATTGTATATGTTATTCTCAATAACAATTCATATAAGTTATTTATTAAATTTTTGCCTAAGCAATTATGCTCAAAATAATTCTCTCAACCATTTTTATTTTGTTTTAACTCAATTTCCTTTAAGTGCATGTTTGTTTGTATTTTAGCATTTGCTTTTAAATAAAAGTTCAAATATTAAACATGTGTAGATTTTCATATGTAGATTGATCAAAGTGTTTTCCCAATGCATTTCTATTATGTATTCCTAAATTATGGATTTTTGGATGTTACACCTCCAGCCCATTTCTTCTCTTCCTCTTCCTTTGTCTCATTCTTTCTTCCTTTTACCTCCAGAGCTCTCCCTTTATCTCTCTACTCACTCCGGCTCCTCTCTTCTCCCCCTCTGGCTGGCCGAGCTAGGATAAATGAGGATAGTTAGGGAGTAAAAAGGGTAGGAGAGGTTTTTACTAATGGGAGAGATGACAGGAAAAAGAATGGACACACAGTCGTTTCGTTATATGTGGTTACTGAAAATGTGAGCAATTCATGAATGTTTGGATCAAATAAACTAGTTATATGTTTCCGTTAATTTCTAGCGTACAATTTAAGGGGTTATCATGTTCCGAAAATATCCGTGACCGTATTTGTTTCGATTCGTATTCACTCCGTATTTGTATTCAACATAATTTGTATTCGTATCCGCATCTGAGAAAAAAAAATGAAAACAAATATGGTAGAGCCATTATCTGTTTGTATCCAATCCGTTTTCACCCCTACTGTTGCAACATGTTTTTTTTTCACTTGTTGCAACATATAAAAAAAAACAAACGCAACATTATCTCCTCTTTGTGGGGAGAGAGAGATTAGGGAAGAACAGGAAGTACAAGAGGAGGGAGAGATTAGAGAAGAACATGAAGTATAGTCCGAATATAAGAAAAAATCTTGCAATATCACCGTGAATAGGATGCAACATTTTTTTTCAACAGTCGCAACATTTTTTTTTCAACGGGTCGCAACATATCGAGGAAGTTCAGAAGAAGCAACAATCATACACTTGCAAACAAACATCTGAAGAACGAGAAGGCAGAGGAAGGCTAGTACTCACGGCGGCGTGAAGCTGTAGCTATCGCTGTCATACCTGTCGCTAGCGCGCCAGCGCCATTCACGCCGGAGGCCGCCGCAGAGCTAGGGTAGCGGCGTGGCGGTGGCTGCCCCACCGTTCCTGCCACTCTCGGAGCCGCCGAGCTGCTACGCGGTCCCCACGCGCTGGCCGCCATCTCTCTTCTCCTTCCCTCTCCCTACCGCAACTCAATGACACTTCCTCCCTAAACGTCAACACCCATCCACCAAGCTCCAATCGCCTCCGCCACCCACAAGCCCAGAAGCCCACCCCATCGGTGCGGAGCAGTGAGGCCCAGTCAGATCGATCCAGCGAGACGAGAGAAACGCAAGCAGAAGCGTCGGTTCCAAGCTCATGTGTGTGAGAGAGAGAGAGTTAGAGTATTTGGGAATAGGATAAGCAGCTGCTGTATGGTGTGGATAAGATAAGAAGTAGCTGGGAAGGAGTGGCCTTGTTATAGTAGAGAGTGCGTCATTCGATTTTTCTCTATCGGACGTCTTTTCTATTAAAAAAAATGATGTTCTTATATACCTGCAGTAACAAGCTATTTGTCGCATCGTACTGGTCATGTCCCCTAGGCACCCTACGTGGCTATGTCTAAAGCTAGCCCTGCGTCCACTTTGCATAACCGTACATATCAAATACAAAATTTAAGCCTTTTAGCCTCCTCGAAGCTAAAAATTTCATATCTCTTACCTGCTTAGGCCAACTTCATTTTATTTACAATTAAATGCTCATGCGTTGCCAAGGTTTTAAAAAATATTATATTATCTCATCACGTTGAGTAGTTGTCACTGTGTTTGGCTTATAACGTGCCCTTGGCTCGGCCACCGTGCATAGCCAAGATCTGTTCCAGCACGTTGAGCCCAGGCTCCGTCCTGACCTGCATTAGCGCCTCCCCTGCTGTACTCAGCTTCGCCGGTACGTCCTACTGCCCTACGCTGCATTTAAGGTGTGGTTGAATGAACTAATCTAACTGAACAATCAAACTTGCATGTTGATGGAAGCTTAGTCGAATGACTAATTAAATAAATGTTCACCTGGTCGCACTCAAAGAACCTCACGCAAACTGACCAGCCTTAACATTGTGAGAAGGGAACCAAGAAATCTGAAAATACAACTTTGCATATGCAAGGATTCAAGTTGCAATAAGAAAATCTCTTACCAAAACCCTAGTATAATCACATCATACTCAACGTCTAATTAATGTGCTGCGTCTACACGCTCTATGGGAAAAAAGCAAACTCTACATGGGAAAATGCAATCTTATGAAACCATTCTGCCAACAGAATGAATATGTGAATTTGAAAACTACCTGCAACCAAGAAACAGATCAAAATGCAATGTCTCACTGCAAGACCGGCTCCACCCTTTTGGCCACCACCATCGTGTAGCTTCAACGATTTTTGATAGTCACAATATAGATTGGTTATAGATCAATCTACGTTCATGAAATTTTTCAATACCAAGGACAGGAGGTTCTGGTTAGGTCTCAATCTCCAAGCAGTACAATGATTGCGATGCCATGAGAAACAGAGGACCCTACCAAGAGGGCAAAAAGAACTACTGGAACACAATGCTGTTTCCTCCCATCTCCAAAAACACACACACACACACACTGAGGGCTTGTTTGGCTAGTGGAGAAATCTATCCAATGGAGAAACAATCCAAGGGGGGATTAGGTGAATCCCCCTCCCTCCACCCAATCCCCTCCCACCTTGGATCTAATCCTCTCCCACCTTGGATCTAATCCCTTGATTTGTTTGGACAAATGGTTGGATTGGTAGGGATTGCATATATTACAAAATCTGAAAGCAAAAATGAATATATTAAAAATCTGAAAGCAAAAAATAAATTTTCTAGGAACAACATTAGTTGACAATGCTTGGTGGTCTTTTCAAGAATACGTTGGGAGTTGTTGAGGCAAAATTGTCCAATGCCAAGTCTCAAGTTCTCAACTAGTGACATGAGCAGCCATTGGCTTCAATGTGTCCCTAAAACAAAGATTATACAATACAAGATCCTGTTGCTGTCTTCTTTGAGATTGCCCTTGGGAGATTACATATCGAGCGTGGTGTAGTATTATTCGATCCGGCTACAAAATTTGAAAAAAAAGCCAAGACCTATATGTTGCCATGCAAATTCCATACAACAAACTATATCTTGCCCTGCAAATTTCAGCAAAGACATCCTATTCTATCTCGATATATGATAAGCTAAAGCGCTAATGAAATGTCGGTAGCTCTTAAAATCGGCTATCTGATGCCCCACCTTCGCATCCTTCTCGTCTTCATCTTGCTCTTCCTTTGCAAATTCCTCGATCGGCATAAGTTGTCTCGTGTCGTTCTGCAAGAAATGTTATGTAAGATTTACAGTAAAATTTATGAATAAAGACCGAGGCGGGTAGTAAATTTTGAAGATAACTTACACAGGATGTTGACATTGAATGGATATCTTGATCTCCATAGAGCGATGAGTTTCTTGTCTTGATTCACCGCAATCGTAACGCTCGAGCGATTACAAGAAGACCTTTGTTCCAAATAGAGCATACAAGAAGACCACCAATCAGAGACATATATAAATCGGACATGTATCTGAGCGCCATATACAAACATTGTTAGATCCATATACAAACATTGTCACATCAGCTTGACAAACATTGTCAAATACAAACAAACATTTCAGAATAAGTGTAACTAGATTTTGTATAAAATCAAGATAGAATGCTTATTCATAGTAGTCCAAACTCTATGTACAAAGGGAAACAAAACTGATCATGTGTGAACTCTACATACCAAAGGGATCAAAGGTGCTTGTATATAATAACTGCCATCTGGTGTATGTACATGGCAATCTCATTTGCTTCCGACTTAGTTACATGCAGGGAACCAACACCACCAGACAAAGAATGGATCAGAGTTCTACATCAAATGGGCCAACCTTCTCGTCCTTTTGACAACCTTTAGGACCAAATAAACTTGTCTTGGAGTCTAGGCATGCTTCTTCTACATGGCAAAGGAAAGATGCTCAGTAATTACCTGCAATATGGTATTTCTCAGGAAGGAAATTTGAGCGACCATTATCCGTTCCCCTCAGGTTGCCACATGCAAGTTGCACAATGTGGTGCTTCACAAAAACCTCACTATTTTCTTGATACTGACATGTTTCTCCTAAGAAAGAAAAATGGTCGAGAGGACATAAGTAGAACTAATATGGAATAATTGGCGGAGGACATAATTAGAACTAATATGGAATAATTAGTTGGCAACAAATGATCATTGTCAAGACTAGAAATAAATCACCTATCTAGAAGGAGAACAAATCATATCGGCTATCTTAGTCACATGAACATCTTAGCGAAACATTAGAGGCCAAATGCAATCAACGCAATGCTCAAGTTCAACTAATCAAAATGAAGTGCAAAAATGAATTTGCCATCTCTATTGAATTAACAACGTGTTTGCTCATGAATCATTTAAAAGTGTATCAACAAGCTAAAATAAGCGCATCATAGAAGCCCCATCGAGTTCGTGATCGGTAAATATCGAACAATTGGGGATCACCCACGATCCGTCTCCCGGGGAGAAATTTCATATTAATCGAGCGGATTGGGGCCCAATTCCTCACGCTTGAAACCCTAATCTCGGGAACCTAGAGAATCAATGAGGCAGGGCAAAATGGTACCAATCGAGAGGTCTCGGCGAGGCAGGCGGATCCGGGGTAGATGAGGCGAGGAGAGGACGATAAAATTATAGTGCTCGTCGATTCGGCTACAAAGTTATCTTTGTTCTTCTCGTTACCATTTCCTAGGCTGCTACAACGAATCAAAAATAGTCGAATCATGAAGCTCATCTAGATCGTACTTGGCCAAAATAATTGCTAACCAATGAAACCATCAAGAACTCGCTCGAACACGGAGGTAGATGAGGCGAGGAGAGGGGATCGAGCGTCGTGGTCGCTTGCAGAAGGAGCGCACCATGGCGGATTCCGAGCGGCGTAGGCACCAGGCATTCCGACTCGGCGAGCTCCGGGGGCCTCGGAGGGATGCTCCTCGGCGAGATTCCGCTGGAGTCACCGGAGTCAAGGGGAGGCGCGCCGCCTGGAGGAGCTGCGGTGGAGTCGCGAGCGCGGCGACGGGGAAGAAGAAACTCGCGGGCGAGGTGTGGAAGGATTAACCCGTGGAACGGATTGGAATGGACGGGGAATTCCCGATCCCGGGAGTCGTCCAAGCAGAGAAACGGAGCCGCCCGGGAAAAGTTCCCCCGCCGGGATGATCCCTGTGGAACAGCTTCCAATCCCGGCCGTTCCCTGCTTTGCCAAACAAAGCCTGAAAGGGAACCCAATGCCAAGAACGAACTCACAGACGACGAAGAAGAAGACTGAAACGCGGCCGGGGTTCATAAATGCGCATGGAGACGAACACTGGGACGCGGTCAGGGGGCTCGTCGCTGCCGCCGGCGGCAAGGGACTTCTTGGCTGGGCGTATGCGGGTTGTGGGGTACACGGCGGGGCAAGTGAACCCCGAATCTGCTGCGGAGCGACGCGACGGCCTGTAACTCGCGGACGCCGAGAGATGGCTGCACAAAGACCATGCCTAGGTCGACACTCTGGTCGCCATCAACGAAGACAACCAACCAAACCAAAGCTGAAGGCACTTGGCGTGCCGCGGCAAGCACGACAAGTGCCTCTATCCCATCCGTCGTCCCTGATGCTGCTATTTGCGAATTCCAGTCACGAGGTAGCAACCGGGAGAGAAGGAGAGCGGCAGAATGGTGCAGGCGGCAGAAGGGTTTCGGGTACGGTCACGGAAAGCCAACGGGGCACGTTTTTTACTTTGCGAGGGGAGGGGAGAAGTGGGTGAATGAACCACCGTCCCCTAACTCCTTTTAAGCAGCGGAGATTTACAGCTACATGCTTATACCCTAAAACGTCTTCAGCTTGGTTTAATTTCTGGTCGGCTCGGCATCAATTGCAAAGGAAATGACTAATCAATTTCAGTAAACCCTATAAAAAGAAATACTTCTCCTAAACAGGCAGGATTTCGCCCCAAAATTCTAACAATGTGTTTTTTTCCCTTTTGGAAACTACAGCAAGGTTGGATAGCGAGATAAATTCAGTGTAAGCCGCCTTGCTCAATATAATATTGATTTTCTGCAGCAGAAATTTATATTTAAAAATTCTTATGTCTTAATACATGGAAAATAATAAAATTGGGATATTTCTTCTCAAATCCGTGAGATTGTTAAATATATAAAAATCCCTAACAGGTCCGCAGCAACGAGCGGCTTGTACATCTACTATATATCAATAGTAACGTATTTAAAAGTGATAAAGTTAAAGCACATGTACCTATTGAAAATAACTAAAGTTTAGTTAATAAAATAAAATAACTCTAAAGTTTTCTCACCACACAGATCTTTACGTACTTTTTGAGCAGATGCATATGCAACGCTCTTCAATAAACATTACATTGAAGCAATATTAGATTTTATTTAGATGTAAATACTTTTTTGTTACCTTTTTAGATGTAAATATTAGTTTTTATATAAACACATTGATTTTAGAAACAAATATCAACATATCATCAGGTACGCCGCAATTTGCTTTAACAACATAGTCATGAATTCCAGGCAAATTCCCACTCAAAAAAAGAAAAAGAAAAAGAATTCCAGGCAAATTTGATCAACTCCAGAAGTCCAGATTAAAGACACAAGTTTGAACTTTTCAGACGAAATAAACCTAGAGCTTTAGAGTTAAGTCAATTTCGTTGGACGTCTCCTCTTGACTCACTTCACGCTGGCTGTGCTCGCGACCAAGGCGATCGCCGCCTCCAGTCCAACGATAGCCGCCGGCCGCCTCCGCCGCCTGCGCGCCGGCAATGTTGGCTCCGGTTTGCCATGCTAACGAGGGCACGGAGTGAAGACCCCACCCGTACTGCGCGGCGCCGTTGAAGGGCACGCGGTGGTAGTGGTACTGCCTGCCGCCGGCGGTGTAGAGCCAGTAGGGCACCTGGAACGACCGAAGATTATCCGGCGAGTTGATGGGGCGCTTGGCCAGCGCGCGCTCCCGCTTGTGCGCGTTCTGGTGCCCGCCCAGCGCCTGCGAGCTGTCGAACTTACGCGGGCAGAAGCTGCACTTGTACCATCGCCGCTGCTCCCCGCCAGCGGATCCGGCTGCCTCTGCCGTTGTCGATGACGGCGCCCGCTCGGCACCGAGTGTGCCAAGTAGTTCCGACTCCGACTCTATCATGTTCTGCCATAGCTTCTTCTCTTCATGGATCGACAGGTCCTGATCTGTGGAGGTGGTGCTCGAGAACGCGCTGGGGTCCATTTGCGGAGAGAGACAAGAGAGGGAGAAGAGTTTGGCTGGATGGTTTGGATTTGTGTACTGTTGATCTTAGCAGTTTTTATAGCCTGGAGAGACACGCTCATCTATAGCCTGTTGATCTTGGCTGTCTTTGAAGATTACGCGAGATTACAGGAGCGGAAACGTTAGCTGCCATCTTTTTGCCTCTGTTGTGTTACATACCTGATATGCTTCCTATTAATTGGCAAGTCGAATGTGTACATGGCATGCTCCTTCAATTAACTGGCAACTCAAATGTGTCAATGGCTAATAGCCTAATAGATGAATCAATTATTCGGGGAATATTTGGTTTGATGCGATGTATTTTCTGCATGAGGGAGGGATACGGCATGTCCAGCTCGGAATGGAAGTGATTTTCGATCGTTTTCTTGCCATCTTTGCCATCGGGTTCCAACGTTAATTTCTTTGTTTGATTCCTTAATTACATGGGGGATTTTTTTTCTTTCCGAAGAATTACATGGGGATATTATCTGTTGTGATCATCCTGTGACTCATAACTTTCCTTGTGCTTGTTTAGATAGGTATGGAACCAAACCCTTTGAATAAATGGAGAATCAAAAGGGATTAGGTCTCGAAACTTTCTTTGTGAGGTGATAAAACTTGATTAGCAAAGTGGGAGATAGATTTGAACTCTCAAAGTCATTTTGATTGAAGAATGCTATCCAGCGAAGAACGTTCAGTAGTTAACAAAGTGAAAATGAGTTAACTAGTGAAGATCGTTTTCTTTTCTAGTGTTACTTAGTTGAAAGTTTTAAATTTTGAGTTGAAAGTTTGGACTTTCAAGTTGAACATTTAAATTTTTTAATTGGAATTTTGAATTTCGAGTTTAAAGTTTTACCAGTGTTGATGCGGCTTACACCCGTATTTTATCCCCCAGAAACCCGCGCAAAAGGCAAGGTAAAATGAGGTTTTAATCTAAGTTCAAGCTTATTTTTACTAACATTTCCATATAGCATGCACGTCAACATGTTTTGCAGGAAATATGCTAAAAAGAGGTAGAGAGCAAAGAAAACATTGAAAAGAATGAAAATCAACCAGTGGGCCGGCCGGTCACGGCCACGGCAGGCCTAATTGGGGCCACAGACCACTGGGCCCATAGGCTGGCCAGGCCATTCACCTTAGCAGGCCGCGGCTGAGACAGGCTGCCCAGGCCAACCAACCTACACCGGTCGGCCTACGAGTATAAGCTCTCCCTCTCCCAACAATCACATTTCGTCTTGTACTCATTCCTTTCTTTAGTGTAGCGATGCCAGAGTTGCTAAGTAACTAGCACTACCAGAAACCCGTTTTTTCGTGCACCAGAAACCCGATTTTTTCCGAGTGTACCAGAAACCTGTTTTTTCATGAGTGCCCAAAACACTCGGAAATTAGAAAAAACACTAGAGAGTTGAATTCCCAAAGGTCAAAAGTCGGCCGTCGGGAAAGAGCACTCGGGATAGATTAATCGAGAAAAAAACTGGTTTCCCGAGTGTTTCGAGATTTACACTCGGGAAATAATTAAATACTTGGAAAAATTATCTTTCCCAAATGTAAATCTGAACACTCGGAAAACATCCAACACTCGGGAAAAATAACTTTCTCGAGTGTAAATCTAAACAATCGAGAAACATATAACACTCGGGAGAATAAGTGCCACAACGGGTTTAGCCACCGTGATAGGATACTTTTACCGAGTGTTGACACTCGAGAAACACTCGGGAAAGTAACACCCACTGATTACTAGTGGTAAAGCACTAAAATACATCATCGTTAAAAAACACTCGGGAAATAGGTTGTTAGTCACACAAGAAACATGCTTCCCAATGAATGCAACTCAATTTTATACATATAATGCGCATTTCATATAAGGCATATTCTACCACAAGGTATCACCAATGCACAAATTATTACATATATAGATTCGACAACAACAGAGAAGAAGATACACATTTCTCACTCCTTGTGTACATCAAACCGAAAACAGCGCCCCCTGATCTAAGCAACTAAGCAAGAAGAGAATAGAATGCCGATCTAAAATTATTGATTAAAGCTCAAGCAGCACTTCCAAACCTTGTGCAATTCTACAAGGTTATGCCTTGAAACGATTATTTTTCTGTCCTCCTCAATCTGGTTATTGAAAACTCTCAATTGCTCATCACCCTGAACATAAAAGAAATAATGTAAGTGTTCACACAACTGTAAAGACGACAACATTATCCAAACTAGGAGGGCTTGCAGTTAGTAAGGTTTTGTGCACCGATAGTTATTGGTGCTACAAGCCAACAACAGATACCATCATCAGATGTCAACAGGGGAGTGCAGTCAACACTAGGCTTCACATATCACAACTTTGGAGAATAAAGTACTAAAAGGATGTCAACTTACCTTTGGCAGAGGAATAAAGAATCTATTTCTGAAGAGCTTCGATATGTCAGTGGACCTTGAGGGCTTCCTCCCTTTTAGTCCCCCTACCAGCCGCTTCAATGATGAAGTCTGAAAATATACTTCTCAAATTAATAGGCAGTTCAGGCCTCAGGGGCTGCTGTGGCAATGCCACCATACATAAAACCAACTCTCTAAGACAAGTAGACAACGTTACAAAGAAAAGTAGCTCATTAGAAAAACACAAATTTTACAAGCAGACCATAGAAAATCGTGCAATGATGCAGAGAGCACCTCTTGTCGAAGGATCCCTCTTCGTTTTCTACTTATTTTGCTTTTGTGGCGAAACTAAGTAGAGTATTTGTTGGGGACAGGCCATACAAAAGATAATTATCTGACAAATTACCTTAAAGTGCTTCGATTGCGATATGCCAATCTTCCGCCTGAGTATCATGGTCATGCACAATATCCTGAGCTAAAATTACAAATAAGATCAATTTTAAAATTGTGGAATTTTCAAACTGAATATAGCACTATGGATGCTAGGGAGTAGGACCATACTGTCAACCCAATAAACTGCTGGTTTAGAATGTTGCTCGTTAGCTTCGTCTTTTTTACCATCAACCATCAACCGACTTCTCCTCAGGAGGGCCATTTCCAGTATGAACATCAACTGTCCACAAAAAAGGCTCTTTGAAACATCTAAATATCTAGTTTAAAAGCATGATAGGAGAGAACCCATTTTCTTGTCCTGCTAATCGATCATGCAGTTAGCAGCAAACTCAACAAACTAGACATCATGTTAAAACATGGCAGTAGTATATATCTTCCAAAGTCCAATATTTAAACACTAGCACTATTTCATTAAAATACAATACAGAATGAGTTCATCACACCGCAATATAACCATAGTAAAATGTATTTAAGTTGCAGCACAAAAAGAAAAGTTAAACTCACGAAACTACAAAGAGCTTTCACTTTTAATCAACAAAATGCAATTTTACATAAGTACGGAAAACAAAAACTTATTAGCAGTGTACTCTCATGAAGCCATTTCCTTGCTAAAAGATGCAAGAAAAGGGCATGCAATCCACACTAGCAGTTGAGTGGTAGCTGTCGTTCTAAATAATTAACTTCATGTTTTCCTAGTATTCCTAACTAAGTGTTATACAATTCTTACAAGTCTCTAGAAGATCCAGATGCAATCTTTTCCCTAATTTGCAGCAAACTCCTGTCAAATTCAGAATCTCCTATCTTTTCTTGTAGCTCTTGGATTCTCTCCGAGGCTGACAAATTTATTGGATTAGACAACGAGGGCTACATACCACAAGGAATTTACGACAGTAAGGAAAAGGTTAGGCATGAGGAAAAGGTTAGGCATGATGTGTTCATTCTATTGTCTTGTAATGCTAACTGAAAGTATGTACAACACTATATTTACTGTAAGTTGAATGGAGGAAAAGAATGTAGCGTACATGACTGTGTGCCGCTGTCTCCTTAAGCCTCTGCAGCAAACCATCTGTCTCCTGCATATAGTGTTGGGCAATGTTTTTTGACTCAAGAAACTCCTAGAAAGCAAGAGTATGTAACATAACCTACTGATGCTTCACCATTCATAAGAATCTACAGAGTACACTAATAACCAAATTGCTAGGTACAGGTGTATTAAGATGCTTTGTCCTTTTTTTTATATTAAATATAGCACTTAGGAATAAGATGCTTTGTCCTGATATTTAGTATGAAGGATGCATATCGTTGACAATAGCTAAGGGAAACGAAAATAGTTGCTATCTTTTTTGCGAACTCACGGTGTAAATGTAAGTTGCACAGTTTCAGAAATGTGCCGACAAACAAACTAGCTACAAACATCCTCTAAGTTTACCTTTGTATCCCAGCCATCAACAACAAACACATCCAAACAAAAGCCATCTGTTGTTGAGAACACATGAGCTTCATGAATGTTCAATCCAACTTCAGACAGCAACGCAGATAGCTGTAAAACAATAGTTCACAATAAAAAAATTGCATGGTATTAATAGAGGAGTTTTAAATAGAAATCACACAACACATGGGCTGGTAGTCTGGTACTCTTTTAAGTGTTACCTGACTAAGGAGCTTTGGCTTGTCAATAGAAGAGAAAATGATTCCATGAAGACGAAGAATTTCCTTATCTCTCCTGTGGGAAATTTGAATGTCAATTTCAACATAGTTTTCATGAGCCAGACAATTAAATATAATTTGCTCAAGGAATTTAAGAAATGAATGGCCAAAAGGAAGCACTAAATACAACAGTTGCCAAACTAGTATGAAATAGCACAAGGAAGTAAAAATAATAGTGTGGTCACTACACGTACAAGAATACCTGAATAGAAAATGAAACTAACTTTCTTACTGATAATCCCTTAATTTCAGGAACAATCAAATGTAATATAACCTACAACAGCTCAATCCCGTAGTATATATGTTACAGCAGTGCACAACATATAAGCAAATATTTAAACTGAAATGCATTTCAAATATTCAACTTATACCGAATTATAATAAAAAATTCCAACAATACCATTCACTTGCAATTCTGCATATTGGAGCCACTGCATCCTGAACTGAACTTTGTCATTCATAAGCATGCACCAAACCTGTCCATCACCTCAACGAAGGGGTTCAAATCACTACTCACCTTGACCTCAAGAAACAGCTTCTTCTCCCAGGCGTAGAGCTTCTCCACGGTGGAGTGGCTAAGGATTCCACTACCTCCCCCATTGCCCATCCCTTCGTCTCCTCTACCAAACCTCGAAAACCCTTTGCTACCTTTCCCATACCCTCCTCCGCCCCATGACCATCCCATCGGATTCAAGTTCTTGCTGTAATACAGTACCTTCCCTGCAACATTAGTTGATGCCATTGCATGTAACAACAAAATTAATAAGAAATAGGTGAAATGTGAGCAAGATGAAATAATTAATCAATCAAGTAAGTGATTTGTTGATTGTCTTGCCTGGGAGGCGGAGGAACTAAGCGGTCTCAGGGGGCTCGCGGATGGGGGACTCGAGGAGCGTGGGGAGGGAGGACCGAGCCAGGAGGGGCAGACCGAGCCGTAAGGGAGGGCGCGAGCACGGGCGCAGCCGAAGGTGGCAGCGCAGGGTGCCGAGGGCCGAGCGCAGGGAGGCGCGGCGCAGGGCCGGAGGCGGCGCTAGAAGCACACCACAGCTAAAGGGAGCTTCAAGAGAAGAAGCCATGGAGGAGGGAGGAGGAGGACGGCGGTGCCGGAGGAGGGAGGAGGCGGGCGGCGCGGGTGCGGAAGGAGGAAGGAAGGTGCCGGGTGTGGGGGGGGGGGGGGGGTAGGAGGGAAGAGGACGGGCAGGCGGTGGCAGAGAGAGAGAGAGAGGGAGCGAACCGAGCCGCCAGGAGGAGTGTCAGGATCCCAACGAATACGACCTGAATTGACGTATGGTGTTCGCGGAAATGATCGGGGAGAGATGGGGAAAGTGTTCTACAAGGAAAGGATAATACTTCTATCTAGCTATGAGACTAAGTGAATGCTTTTTCATATCCTTTTTCCTTCCACATCCGGTTACGGTTATACCGGTGGTTTTTTTTAACTGTCATTACAAGAGTTAAGAAGTAAAGTTCAGAGTCACACACACACATACGCGCATGACAACAGGTGACGGTAAATAGTAAATTAATAGCATCTAACTGAGTCTCCTCCGTTGGATCGAGTCTTATCTTTTCCTAACCTCCATCTTATCCCTTCATCTGATTAACTGAAGTCACTGAACCGGTAAGACTTCTGCCGACTTCACTTCCCTTCGCGTTTTCCTCAACTTGCTGAACAGACATCTCTAACTTCCTGACAATTCCCCTCCCTTAAGCATAACCTTGTCCTCAAGGTTTAAAGTCTGGGAATGTCCTCTGAATGAATGGGACGTCTTCCCAAGTTGTGTCATCTGGAGTGAGATTAAGCCACTGAATCAGCCATTGGGCAGCTACATCATTTCCTCTCGGTACAATTCTCCTATCCAGCACTGCCACTGGTTCGGTCTTGACTCTTCCATTCGCACTGACCATGGGCAGATTAGTTAAAGGAACAGCATTGAATCCAATGTGTTTCTTCAATTGGCTGACATGGAAGACCGGATGAATTGTTGAAGCTTCTGGAAGTTGCAACTTGTATGCAACTTTTCCCACCCTTTCCAACACTCGAAATGGCCCATAGAATTTCGCCCTTAATTTGAGAGATCCTCGGAGACCGAAAGCATTTTGGCGGTACGGTTGCATCTTCAAATATACCATATCGCCCACTTGAAAGGTACGTTCAGTCCTCTGCCGAATGCGCATATTGTTTGATCTTGTTTTGTGCGTCTTTGTAAATTGACCTTCAAGTCTTGCAAAGATCCTTTCTTTTCCTCAAGCTGTCACTCTTGCTTCATCGACAAATTGCGGGTAAAGACAACTCACCCACAGGGGAGGTGCATATCCATATAAAGCTTGAAATGGAGTTACTTTTAGTGAAGTGTGATAGGTGGTGTTGTACCACCATTCACCAAGGCAAGCCATGTAAACCAATTAGAGGCTCTGAAATACCATACACCTCAAGTATGCTTCTAGGCATTGATTAACTCGTTCGGTTTGGCCGTCGGTTTGAGGGTGGTAGGAGGTCTTGAATCGCGATGTGACCTTGAGTGCGTTGAAGATTTCTTGGAAAAGTTTGCTAGTAAAAATCTGTCCCTATCAAGAATTATGGTGGTAGGCATTCCGTGTAACTTGAAAATGTTGTCCATAAACAATTGAGCTACTGCTTTGCCGAATATGGGTGTGACATCCCCAAAAGTGTGCATACTTTGTCAATCATCCCACAACTACTAGTATAACATCCTTGTTTCTTGATTTGGGCAGCCCTCTATGAAATCCATTGTTATATGTGTCCAAGCCATGTCCCAGATAGGTAGAGGATCTAGTAATCCGGGATTGAACATGCTCGGCTTTACTTAATTGGCAAATGGGACATTCAAGAATATACTTTTCAACTTGCCTTCTTAACTTTGGCCAATAGAAAATCTTCTTAATTCGGTGGTAGGTTGCTCTCGATCCGGAGTGACCTCCAATAGCCGATTGGTGTAATGAATCCATCACTTGTTGTCTCATATTGTGATGCTCCCCAACATATATTCTACGTTTGAACCTGATTAGGCCTCCTTCAAGTGTCACTCTGGGGTCTTGATTGGTATTGACCGCAAGTTCTCCAAAGAACTTTGATACTTTTGAATCCCCAAATAACTTTTCTTTATGTCCTCTACCCACTCCGGTCTCACACTTGTAATGGCATTGCATTCTTCTCCCAGATCGCCCCTTCCAGCGTCCCTTCTAGACAAGGTGTCTGCTACAGAATTCTCTTTCCCCCTCTTGTACTCAATGTTGTAGTCAAATTCTGACAGTTTCAAGAGCAATTTATGCTGAATTCCTTCAGTTAATCGCTGAGTCATCATGAACTTTAGGCTTTGCTAGTCGGTTCGGATGACTAGGGGATTTCCCAATATGTAATGCCTCCATTTCCTCAAAGCTTCTAAGATAGCTAGTGCCTCCTTCTCATAAATGGATTGCCCCGCAGCTTTTACTCCCAAGGACTTGCTGAAGAATGCAATTGGCCTTCCACTCTGCATAAGGACAGCCCCAATTCCACTACCACATGCATCTGCTTCTATGGTGAATGGTTGTGTGAAATTGGGTAGGGCTAGTACCGGACTGGAGGTCATCACCCGCTTGAGTCTCTCAAATGCATCATCTTGTTCTTTTCCCCATTGAAACCCATCCTTCTTGAGCATGCTATGTAAGGGCCTGCAAATACCCCCGTAATTCTTTATAAATCTTCTATAATACCCGGTTAGTCCGAGGAAACCTCTCAACTTAGAGACCCCATCTGGTTTTGGCCATGTGACTATATCCATGATTTTCTTTGGGTTAGTCGCCACTCCATCTCTTGATATAATGTGACCCAGATATTCTACTTTCTCTTGTGCAAAGGAGCATTTACTCATCTTGGCTGTTAATTTGTTACTCCTCAAGATCTCCAAAGCTTCCCTTAGATGGTTGATATGTTCATCCAGACTTTTGCTATATACTAGAATATCATCGAAGAATACTAATATGAATCTCCTCAGATGCGCAGCGAAGATATCATTCATTAGCGTCTGAAATGTGGCCGGAGCGTTAGTAAGACCAAAAGGCATCACCGTGTACTCATAATGACCCATATGTGTCTTGAATGCGGTCTTGGTGATGTCTTCTTTTGCCATTCTAATCTGGTGATAGCCCAGTCTGAGATCAAGTTTGCTGAAGATAGCGGCCCCATGTAACTCATCAAGAAGGTCCTCGATCACCGGCATTGGAAACTTGTTCTTAATAGTGAGTGCATTTAGTTGACGATAATCCACACACAATCTCCAACTTCCATCCTTTTTCCTCACCATTACTGCCGGAGACGAATAAGGGCTAATGCTAGCTCTTATCTCCTCTGATTTTAACATCTTTTGTATGATCTCTTCCATTGCTTCCTTCTGATGGTGTGGCACCCGGTACGACCTCAGGTTGGGTGGGCTGGCTCCCTCTTTTAAGTGGATATGGTGATCACAATTCCTGGATGGTGGCAGCTCATGGTTTTCTTGGAACACATCTTCGTATTGCTTCAGGAGTTGCGAGATTTTCTCATCCACTTGTTCAGTTCTCGGGTCTTCTCCAGAATCCAGCTCATGTATTTGTATCAAGTATCCCATCACCTTCTTGTGAAGCATCTTCTGCAGTTTCATATATCCAATTAGTGGCGTTTTCTTGGGGACTGTGTGGTCTTGGAGGGTCAGCTCACTCCCATTATAAGTGATCCCTAAAGTCCTTTGCTTGAGATCAAGGCAAATGGGACTGTGTTCATAGATCCAGTCAGCCCCTAAAATAATGTCATAGCTTTTAAGGTTGATGAGTTTGAAGGTATTGGCAAATTCCGTTCCCTGAATTTTATATTTTGTTAACGCCACCATTGTATCCGAAATCAGTTCACCCCCTCCTGCAACCGTGATCCTTCTGGCTTGAGTTGCTTGCATTCTGCAGCCGCTTCTCACTGCCAGTTCGTAACTCATGAAAGTATTTGTGCTGCCGCTGTCCACTAGTGCCACTGCTCTCTTGTTTCCTATCTGTGTGATTAAGGAGAAGGTAACCGGTCCAGTGGTTCCACTGACCGCATGGGCTGAAATCGACATTAGTTGCTCCTGGTTATTCTCCTGTTCAGGGCTACTGGGAGCCGTCTTGTAAGTACCTTCCATCCTCTCTTCCTCTTCGTTTTCACACATTGATTCCCCCTCCGGTTCTTCTTGTAATATGTGGATGGTCCTGCCCACCTTGCACTTGTGTTGATAATGCCATGGTTCTTGACAGTAATAGCACTTCTTCTTTTCGGTCTCACTGGGTTTTTGTTCGGTTTTCATGATCCCTTTTTGAGTATTGGTCTGGGGTCCTTTCTGCACTACTGCTCTGAAGTCAGTTCTGCCTGTCGCAGGGAAACGATTCCTATTGAAACTTCCTTGACCACTGTTTCTTTTTGCTGCTGCAGATTTCTCATAGACCCTTGCATACCAATAAGACTCCAACATTCCTTGTGGTCTTTGCCCACTAACGTCATGCTTAATCTCCCCTCTTAAACCTCCAATGAAACAGCTCATTAGAAAGGCTTCTGGGAGGTAAGGGTGATCCCTTTTGACTAGCGACATGCACTTTTCAAACCTGTCAATGTAGTTGGACACGGTTGCGGCTCCTTGCCGTATGTTCTGCAATTGTTCCACTACATCATGAGCATTCATCTCTGAAAACCGATCTCTAACCATTGCACAGAATTGATTCCAACTCAGTATTTGCCATGGCACCCCGGTACCTTTAAACCAGTTAACTGCCCTTCCCTGCAAGTGTCCAGAAGCTATATTCACCCACTGCTCCAATGGTGTCCTTGATATCTCATAAAATTTCTCACATTGCTTCAACCAATTAATTGGGTCATCTCCAGAAAATAGTGGAGTCTCTAATCTTGGTCCCTTGATGATAGCTTCGGCATAATTAGTAACTACTCCAGGATCTTTGGGAAAATTTTGTCCCTGAGTATCCAACATTTGTACCCTTACATTTGGTCCTCAGAGTCGCTATTAATGAATTGTCCTCATCACGGGTTGTCTTGACTCTGGTTGAAGAAGTTATGATTCCATTCGATGCCATACGGGTTACCAGTCTGGGGAAGATTCAAAGTCCCTGAAGTCAGTCCTAGTCCCCTTCCTTGCTGTATCTGAGTAGCGTCCGTTCTTCCCTCATTTGGAATCAAGGGTGTGATCCTCGGATTCACGGTATTGTGTTCAATATTAAACTGAACTGGCAAGGAATCCTTATGACCATCATCTGGTCTATTCGGGTTCATAATACTCCCGGAATGTTGCAAGATCTGATCTCCACCGACTCCCCTTCGTTCACCATTCTCGTCCGTCAAGATATTATGTGAAATGGTGGACTGAGAGGTAGGTTCCATTACCTTAGTCACTGGGGCTGAAGGATCTATTGGACAGATCTTCTTCAAAAAGTTCTTGATTTCTGTGATGTCTCCTCTCAAATCCGCCAGTTCTCCCTTGATCATCTGGATCTCCGGCTCCACATCGAACTCCTCTTCGCCTTCGGTAAGATCTCCCTTGGATCTAGTCTTGACCATCTTCTCTACCGGATGTATGTCGATTCAGATAAGGGGATTTTACAACCGTCTCCACTACGACCAACCCTTCAAGAATCGATTCCACTCCAAGAATCGAGTCGCTCTGATACCTTTGTCAGGATCCCAACGAATACGACCTGAATTGACGTATGGTGTTCGCGGAAATGATCGGGGAGAGATGGGGAAAGTGTTCTACAAGGAAAGGATAATACTTCTATCTAGCTATGAGACTAAGTGAATGCTTTTTCATGTCCTTTTTCCTTCCACATCCGGTTACTTATACCGGTGGTTTTTTTTAACTGTCATTACAAGAGTTAAGAAGTAAAGTTCAGAGTCACACACACACATACGCGCTTGACAACAGGTGACGGTAAATAGTAAATTAATAGCATCTAACTGAGTCTCCTCCGTTGGATCGAGTCTTGTCTTTTCCTAACCTCCATCTTATCCCTTCATCGATTAATCAAGTCATTGAACGGTAAGACTTCTGCCGACTTCACTTCCCTTCGCGTTTTCCTCAACTTGCTGAACAGACATCTCTAACTTCCTGACAAGGAGGCGGAGCCAGAGGTGGAGGCCGGAGAAGAGGGCCGGAGGGTGGCCCAAACCGGAGGCCGACGGCACGGCATGGGGAGGCGAGCACGGGCGTGCCAGAGGCTAGAGGCGGCGTCGGGTCGGAGGGGAGCCAGGAGGAGCCGCGCGAAAGGACCGGGTGCAGGGAGCTGAGGGTGAGCCGGGGCCGAGGGGTGCACGCGGGCTGCGCAGCCGGTGGTAGTGGCGGTAGTAGAGGAGGAGGCGGCGCCGAGCCAGAGAGGCGCCGGGCCGGCCAGAGGCGAAGGCGCTAGGAGGGAGGCGGCGCATTGGAGGAAGTGGAGAGGAAGAACGGGGAGATTGGGGAAAGTGGAGGGAGAAGGGGGAGGCGGCTGCAAGGATATAGGGTTAGGTGAAAAAAAGGCGCGGTCTTTTTCTCCCGAGTGTTTCTTCTTTGGGCATTCGGGATTATATTTTAATATCCTGAGTGTTATGGTAAACACTTGGAAAGTTATTTTTACCGAGGGCTGCCTTCCTGTCCCGAGTGTCCTATGAAACACTTGAACCCTTTTCGAGTGTTTTCGTCCGAACACTCGGAAAATATATAGGCACTCGGGAATTAAATGGTTTCTGGTAGTGTAGGTAGTAAGGTAGGCGAAGAGTCAGCCTGCGAGCCATCGGTTCCAAAGTTTCTCACTCGGTAATTTGGGTCTGGTATGGCTCCACTCTAAGTTTTAGCAATTTCAACTCCAACTTCACTCTTGGATTCACTCATATGAGAAGTTGGAGTAGTTTGAGGAGATGTTTCGTTAGAAAGTTAGCTCCAACTCCAAAAATGAGAAGGATGTTTATAAAAAGACTGCACTACCCTCGTTTTGTGAGTTGTAATCCTCTTTCGTGTTGCTTAATTTATAGAAGTTTAATAAGTTAATTTCAGTCATGCTGTGCTTTTATTTTTAATTTTTTGTCCATATTATGCCATCTTTTTCGTCCACATCAAAAATTTAACTCGATTTTTTTTTAAAATAAAACATGCATAAACATGTGAAGTTCATAATAAAGATTCTAATTTAATGAGTATTACTACAAATTTTCATAACAAAGACAAACATATGTCGTGGATAGAAAAGCAATGAGAGATCACATTATCATTGATACATATGACTTGGATAGAAAAGCAACAAGAGGTTACATTATCATTAGTAACTAACTTTCATTGTAATACCCTGAATATCAATTATGGAGAATATGATTCGGAGAGGGAAATTTTGTAATATCCCGAATATTCGTTGGTAAATGAAACAAAGTTTAGAGATGGAAATAAGTTCAAAATTCAGATTTTTGAGAGAGTTTTGGGCCGCCAACCCATAGTCGCGGGGGAAAGAGCCGGCCTTAGTATTTTCGTACTGCTACAGTACCAACGTCTTGCTACAGTACCTGTGACGATAGAGTATTCCTGTACTGCTACAGTACCCGCTCCGCTATAGTAGCCATGCCCTTGGCTGTCGCTGCTATCTCCGGCGTTTCCCCTGCAGATTGGCCGGCCATAAGGAAGAGGAAGGAAGGGGGAGAAGGGAGGAGAAAGGAGGAGAAGAGGAGATCTTCTTCATGGGGATTGTTCAGCGTCTTCCTGAGGTTCTACAAGGGTAACAATGGATTCCCCTCACTGTTTGATTCAGATTAGATGCGCTTTCGATTTGATTTATTGGATCGAATTCCTGATAATAGTAGATCAGTTCTGTCTAGAATGTTATGCAGCCGTTTTCATGTTCTTATAAGCCGAATTTGAGATTTCCATATCCTAGAGATATATGGAAATTGTTCTTAGCTTTCCGTAGCCGCCAAGAACACTCCATTCTGATTTACGGTTCAAAAGTTATGGTAGATTCTTTCCTGCTGTCCTGAATTCCTAACGTGAATTAGCTGTCAATTTGTCTATTAAGTTAAGGACAGTTTCAGGGTTTCCACCCAACTAGGTTGTTGTAGAATTTTTGTTAACCTTTCCATATTGATAAAGCACACTCAATTTGGATTTGTATAACAAAATATATGACTATTTCTCTACTGCTAGGTGGTTCTGTTAGACAGATTGGATGTTCGACTTTCTTTGGATTGTTAGCCTAGGTTTTTGGCCGAATTTGAAGATTCCACCAACTAGAATTTTGTGGGTGATATCGTTATCTTTCCACAAGATATGAGAACACTCCGTTTTGAGTCTCAGAGCAAGAGTTGTGTTGCATTTAGTTTCGCTGTCCAGTTTACCGTCCCGCTAGACTGTCGATTTAATTGGGTAGATCGACTATGTGAACCTTGGGTTTAGGATGTTGCGACTAAGCATTTCGAGTAGCGTCCTTTTCACGTTGTTACTTATTTAAGTAATTAATTTGTGTAGGAGAAGGGAATTCGAGATTAGTGGTTTCGTCCTTGCCTCTTAACGCGTCGCAGTTCGAAAGGCAAGTACAATTGATTTGTCTTTTTTGTTGTTTGTTCCACTTGATTGATGAATATGAAATGGGTAATTTCGGTACTCCTTGTTTCCCTTCATAATTAATATACCATGATTCTTCAATAATAAGACTACGTTCATTATATTCATTCGTTCCTTCGTTCCTGTTCACCCACGGGAGTGGGTAGTGAAGTCCCATAATTCCAACATGGGCAAGTATCTTGTAATTCTTATTGTTGGTGAATGCTGAGTGCTTGTTGTTCATACTATTATTTCTATGATCTAGAAGTAGATTCAATGCTTCATGTTCTTTTTGCGTTCGTTAATCCATGCTTAATGAGATAATGTCTTTCATTATTCATAATTCATTCCATTCATTCATTGTTCATGTTTCGTCCACGGAAGTGGAATGTAAAGACCCGTCAATTCCAGTATGGGCACGTAAGACCCACCATTCCAATGTGGGCAGATTTGGATCCCCGTATGAAACGTTCTTCATACGGGCTTTGGATCCCCGTATTTTGTTAAATGCGGGCCTAAGTGAGCACCGACGGGTGTGTCACTGGCTATACCGGTATAAGCAGAAGTGGAGTTCATGCATTTCATTCATCCATATGATTTCTGATATTCTAAATTCATATTCTAAAATGTGACTGCCATGTCCTTGTTCGTTCCTTCTACATTCGAATTCTATTAGGTGATGATATGTCCTTACTCGTTCATTCTAATATGTTCCTATTCTGTATGGTTCATTTTGTACTGTTGTACTTGCTGAGTCGTGGACTCATTCTTACTATGTTTACTTGTTTTAGGTAAACATTGAAGACGACATGCTTGGGAGGGAATAGTCACGAACCATTCATTCACTTCACATTACCTAATTGTTAATTAGATGATCTTGTTATTAACTTTTCATTCGATAATCATTGGATTGTAATAGATGGAGTTTGATAGATGATGTTATCATTCTTTATGATATGATTGATTTGGTAATCGTTTAACGATCTTCGTATGATCTTTGGATAGATTTATCCTATTTGATTCAATATGATTGGATGATAGAGTTGATATGTTGTTGAACTCTGTTTAAATTCTTATATTCATTCTATTAGATGTTGATCTTTTATGTCATTAGTCAAAAGATTGTTGAAATAATTCCGTAATGTTGTTGGATGATAGTCTTTTAGGTAACATTTTGACTTCCGAATAGCCAGGGTGTTACATTCATACCACCCCAAGTCACCAAAAAGTAGCAATGCTAGTAGCAAGCTCATCCCAAAATGTATCCATATACCAACCATTCGAATGTGACGTTGACCCATCCAAATCATCCTGAAATGTATCCATATACTGATCATGCCGAGCCTGACTTAGGTTTTTTACCCGTCCCAATTTTGGTCTTGCATGATTTGATTTTAGCACCCTCACGGCAGGGGTCTTACAAGGTGTTGAAGAAGAATGGGGTGGACGGGTTGAGGAGGTTCTTGATGTACTGCTCAAGAGCATTGATATCCTTGCCAGATGGGTCCTTGGCAACCTACAGGACAAGCAAAGACATTTCAGTATATGTGACAAAAGAGCAAAGGTAAAACGTTACACCAGCAAGCCATCCAAATAACATGATAAATTCATCAACAGACCTAATTTAATCGCAAGATTACTAGGCATTGCTGGTAAAGTGCTAAAGCTACATCAAGGGAAGATTTAGTCATGGCTAGTTCTCTGAGAGCCGCCGAGCGATTTAACTTGTAATGCTTAACCCCCAATTGGTCCTAACATCACAAATTAAATTTCTCCGCTCTCGGTGTATTATGTACCTCCCAGGAGCGGTACACATACATCTTCACAAACGATATCAAACCATACACAGGTTACAACCGACAAAATAGCAAGATAAAATAACAAGTATGTAGTGGAAAACAGTGAATAAACTGAAATAAAAACCATAAATTAACCATCAATGGAGAACCAATGGCTTGCCATAACCCACAGGGCAACCGACTGGGGTTCAAACCATAGCAATCGATGTTCCCGCGCAACTTTCTTACTCGGTTTGACCTCAACACCTGCTATCCAGATTAGTAAACAAAAGCAAACAGTGAGTACATGAATGTACTCCGCAAGACTTTACCAAGCCTATACATAGCTACATGTAAGCTCTACTCAATGGAAAAGGCTATAAAGTTTATTTTCAGCGAAAAGCAATATTTGAATTTGAATACAATGTAGTAGATTTAAATGGCAAGTGAGTAAACATTTTTAATACTTTAAATAACAGCGGGTAATTAACATTAGACAACAACTAAACATTAAAAAGTGGCTGCCCTTGCAGCACACAACAATAGCATGAGAAACCATTCTCAATACCACTGATCAAGTTTTAAGTTTAAATTTCAAAATGTTGAGTCTAACTCTCGAAAGACCTCCCCAAGCGTGTCCATAACCAAGGACGTGGCTATTTGAATAGTTTAAACCCTGCAGTGGTGTACAACTTTACCCACATATCAGACCGCCTTTTTGCCAAGCTATAGAGCACACTTCCTTGGGTATGCTAGCAAGGCTAAGTCCTACGAGGTGTTTTCCAATGTTATGTATTAACTACGAGCCGCCCGTATGGATAGAAACCCATACATTATGTCAGAGTCATTGTAAAGCCTCAGTCAACTACCCCTCGGGGTAAAACCTTGGACAACTACAATGCCCCTCGGTGTGGAGTACCTAGACAGGAACCCACTCCCGCACACCCAACACAACAACACATCTCTTTTTTAAACACAACACACAACCACAGCTTGCAACTCGGAGCTAACACATGCCAAAGTACTAAGTAAAGAGGGGTTCCCAATACCCTCATGTGGATGCACGCAATAATACTTGGTTCAGTGTAAAAAGATATTTGGTTCTTGTTGACTTAGGCATAAAACCACACACCTGATAATCACACCATCATCCATATGCCTAAGTCCACATCATTTTAATTTCATTTTTAGTTTTCCAAATACAATAGCACAGGGTGCTGATTATAGCATAATAAAAATGATTTATGTGATCAAGGTCATCGACAAATCGACAACCGTCCAATCTACCGGAAACTAAGCATTGTAAGCATGACGCCGAATAAGCATAAATAGACCATATAACACCCACCAGGCTCTAATTCACTAGTGGGATTGTTAACTAAGGCTAGTGGCAGGGGATGAACAATTTTAGGGAATTCATGCAACATGATTAACTACCTCTAATCGACAAAATTAACTTGACAATTAAAGCATGCATACATATAGTCGCAAAACAAGATAATAATTTTTGAATGTAATAGGATCAACATGCATCAACGGAATGGGTGCTTGCCTTTGCTTGTTGGAACTCTAGACATCCTCATAATTATTTCGGTTGCACTCCTGAATCATCGTCATGTAACGATAAGAACCGACAAAGCAAAAGCATTGAATAAACACCAAAATTCCAAAAATCTCCAAAAATTATGAAATTAAAGCAGAATGTAGAAAATGATTTTAGATGAAAGAATTACTTCAATTAGAGTTGATTTGAATTAGTTATGAACTTTTGAACTTGAAGCTATGGCATAAGATCTACTGTTGTCGAACTATCCATACCCCAAATTTGGACTTAAGATTAATTTTGCTCTTTTTAGATTAGATGTGAAAGGCTAGCTAATAAGAGGTTTACTTAATTGGTCTTTGCACTTGACAAGTCTAAAGCTCCCACTGGTATTAGAAATGCTATTAGCGCACAATTTCTTTGGAATAACAAAACTTGGTTGTCAGATTAGATTGCTACTGCTAGCTTGAGAGCTAACTGGCACAATAGTTTTCTAAGTACTTGTATTAGAAATGTTATTACTCAATTATTATTACACAATATTCTTAGATCATCTTCAGATTAACTTCTCCAGGCACCTAACTTGCAAAAGAACATCTTTCAAAATGGTAAGACTACTGGCCCAACTTCCTACAAAACTCATACTTCCCTTAGATAGCTCATTTGAGTGACCAAAATGATATTCATCAAATTAATTAGCAGAAAAATTGATTGGTCTTGCAAGTGGATTCACTAACATTACAGATTTTCTCCTAATCACATTCTCTTCTCCCTGTCTAACACTTCACCAAAAAGGAGTTAGTGTTTCTCAATTAGCTTCTGAAAATTCACCACTAGTATTGGTTTTTCAGATTTGAATGATGCTAAAAGCTAATTACCCATTAACTAATAGAATTAAACTAAACTCTAACTACTAAAGTTAGTCAGGCTATTAGTTCACTGCAAAATTATGAAGTTCTTCAGATTACTGTTCAAGTAACCTACAACAGCAATATTTTTTGATCTAAAATGCTAAACTTCTTTACAATTTCAATTCTAAACTTTTGTTAATTCACTGAAGGATTCAACACAAAATCAAAGTTTCTATTAGCAAAAGCATTGAATGATCCTACTGGTGGGGTCCACTTTTCAGTGAGATAGAATAGGGAGGCAACACAGGGGAGCTTGGCCGAAATGGGGTGGCGGCGAGAAGTAGCAAAAATGGAACCGGTGTAGCATGGGGATCCTAGTGGTGGTGGAGGCACAGTCGGAGCAGGACGGTGGCGGCCGAAAGATTGCTCGCGATGGCCGGCCGTGGAGGCGACATGGTGCGACGCGCTAGGATGGTATAGGGGCTAAAGTAGGAGGAGCATGAGCACAAGAGTGCTAAAGTGAACTCACCGGAGTGCTTGGTGACGGCGGGGAGTGGCTGAGGTGGTCCGGCGGCGGTGACTATGGCCAGCGTGGGGGAGGGGGGGGGGTCACCGTGGCGGGGTCGCTGTGAAGGAAGAAAGCACATGTGAGTGATTAGAAAAGACAGAGGGGATCTACGAGATGCTTATGGAGGAAGGAATCAGGGGGAGGATTGTCGGAGGAGGTGCGACGGTGAAAATGGTGATTGCGGCCGGTGTTGGAGAAGATGGCGTATGCGTGGCGCTCTGGTAAGGTTAACCTCAAATTGACCGAGGTTTAATGCTCCTTGGGGTAGAGGGCACATCGTGACAGTGATGGGTGTGGGCGGGGATAGTTGGAGTAGCCAGAATGGAATCAGGCGATTCGGCGGTTTGGTGGCTTCGAAGCTCGGTTTGGGCTAGAGAAGAAAGGGGATGATGGGAGGTAGGGGAAAAGGGGGAGGGTGAGGCCAAGACCCAGAGGCAACTTGATGAGCTGCACTGGCACGAGGGGAAGGCATGGTGCATAGGCACGCGGCACGCGTCCCAGGCGCTCGGCGGCAAGCAACTGCGTGGCATTGGGTTCGCGTCGCTTTGGAGAAGAAGGCCTGGCTGGTGGGGCCAGGCGGTTAGCCGCAGAGGTGGGAGCGAGCCATGCGGAGCTAGTTGGGCTGAGCCAAGATGACCCGAGTTCGGTCGGTTCAAAAGATTGGGTTCGGTCGGTCCAAATGTTTGGGTTTGGTCGGATGAACAGTGATTGCCCTGATTTTGTGGAAAAGGCTAAGAGCTCAAGAGAATTTTTGAAGGTAGATGCTTAGCTCCACAATTGATGAAAATTTTAAGGAAAGTCTCTGACACTAGTTAGACCATTAATTAATTTTTCTAGGGTTTTAAAATTTCTACAGTTTTCTCTAGAATTATTTTAAGTTGTTGTTGTGGTGTTTGACTTTTAATCTTCTTAGATTGACTGGTTACTTAAAAGTAGTAATTAAAATCTAAAAATCATGAAATTTTGAAGGTGAGTTGCTAAAGTGTTCCAAAACCTAGGAAAAATATTCTAGACATTGTTCACAAGTTTTGCTTGTATTTTAAAATTCAAATTCAATTTTGAACATGCAAATTGAAAAGAAACCAATTAACCTCGAAAAATTCCAGAAAATTCAAATAAGAAAACTAGAGCATATAGAACTCAACTAAAATATTCCCACACTTGAAACCTTTTTAGTTTTTCCCAAATTCAAATTGGACTTTTGAATTGGAGAAGAAATATTGAATTACTAAGTTTTAACACATTTGCTTTGCGACAAAAGTTTTTAAAAATCCAAAAATTTCAGAAATGCTCATTATATGCTTAACTAATCCAAATTAGGGACTAGGGCTATTACAACTCTACCCTCCTTAAACAGAATCTCGTTTCGAGATTCCGGTAATTTGGAAATCGGAACGAAAGACTGAGGCAGACCTAGGTAGGTTTGGTTATGGGGTCATACTTTTGATTTTGTCGCAAATCAAACTCAAATTTGAATCAAGTGAGGTTCTTCCTAAGGTTTAGGTACTATAGAGGGAAGCTTTGTTGAAGGATTGCTAGGATCCTTCTGTTAAGTGTTTTCTTAGTAGTTCTTTCAACTCTAAATGAAATGCATCGTCTGTTGTCTTGATTTTCTTCAGTGATAGTGTCGGAAGATCCTGATGAAGTATCTTGGTGTTGCTGACACTTTTTCCCTTTCCTTTCCTTTGTTTAACCGTTCTATTACTTTGTTTAACATTTCCTTTCTTGATTCGAAGGCACTTCCACCATATCAAGCTTCGTGTTGTTTTTCTGGTAGGACGAAAGATTACCAATTACCTACGAGAGAAAGGGTCACCTAAGGAGAGGGTTCAGATTTGAAACCAATGATGTTCTTCAACAACTTTGGGTTTTAGGAAGGAGGAAAGCACTGCTCCATTCAATCGACCGAAAAGGGCATCGATCGATAGAACATAAAGATTGGTTAGATGGTAATCTAGTATCGATACCAGGATTCGGTGCAGAGAAGAGAGGTCAATGCAAGGTCTAAGGTAGTCTCGCTTAACCCTTGTTCCTCTAATCCTATTAACTTGGCTTGGAGAGGAATGCATGAAAGGATGCATGAAAAGATGCATGTATGCAATCAACTTTATGAAAAATTTCGGTTTGGTTTGTGGGAGTGCAAGGCTCACATGCATGCGTACATGATTCTATCAAAACGCAACCTAAAAATTTTCATTGAAGTTAGGTGAACATGAGATTTAATAAACAACATGAATCCACACTACCATGACCTGGTCCTTAACATCCAATCAATACGGCTTAGGGCATGATACTTAGGTGATACTCATCGCTAGTAAATTGGGCCCTAACATTTTAAATCTTCCTATTAATTCTAGATTCAAACTTAACCAAAATAGTCCTGCAGATTGTTTGAGTTAATTCCTGGACAAAACAAATTCAATAAATTCTGGAAGAATTATATTTGTGAATTACACACTATCAGGTGCTCAGGTCAATATTCTCAAGATTTTTAAGATTACCTAGTGACACCGGAGTACATTTCCAACAATCTAGGTCAAAAATTGCATCTTAACAAGGAATGGGTTTCATTTGAACAAAAAGCATAGTTCCACTGGTACAACCTAATCTGATTTAATTACTTTTAATTGAACATAAATAAAAATGAACTACCCTCAGTTCATGTTATGACAAGTTCACTTATCAACAATTTTTTTTAGGTTCATGTAAGGAATCTATATGAACATGGCAAGTTGTTAAATTCTAGTTTAGTTAACAATTTTTAAGATAAGGCAATTTAAAGGTAATTTCAATTCATACTTCTATCTACTAGTCATGTTCATGCTTTAATTACTAAGACGAAATACTAACCATGCATCTTGATTTATATAACTCCTTTTAATTATGATTCTTGTTAACAACCTGAGTAACCAATTATGCTTAGGTTAACTTAAAACTATATGCATGATCAAAGTGTATGAATTATAATGCTTAACGCATAATTTGAGGCATCTTCTACCCCCCTTAAATATTTTCGTGCATAAAGGATGGGGTAAGGAAAGAATGAGCATAAGGTGAGTAAATGAACCGTAGGTATGCATCTTAAATCTAGCATGTACTAATTATTCCAAAATCACCAAATGAGATACAAACGAACCACAGTTAGTTTTCCGATATAGTTGCTATACTTGCTGCCTGTGGGTGATGCACAACTACTTGTAACAAAAGAGGGCAAATGATTACAAAATCCAGTGTTTACAAACTAAGTAATATCATATAGGTGTACATGTTCTAAGAATAAACCCTAATTTAATCCTATTATTGCAGCAAGGCATCGTCTTCTTGTCCATTCGTCGATGCTTTTCACCGGTAACTACTTAGCATTTCTATTGTTGGAAAAGAGAGACAAGCAATGGAGAAAGTTTATTTTGTATAAACCAAATGAATGGTGAGATATGAATTAGATGGTAGGATGGGTAAGAAAAAAAAGGAATTATATTACTTATATTTTTGCCAAATCTTTGCTAATTTTGAAAATATTCTTTGCAAACCAAATCGTAACAACGTCCATTGCTACAGCTTTAACCTACAGTCAGCACAGCTCTGATGCCAAACTGTGAGAGCCGTCGGGCGATTTAACTTGTAATGCTTAACACCCAATTGATCCTAGCATCACAAATTAAATTTCCCCACTCTTAGTGTATTATGTACCTCCTAGGAGCGGTACACATACGCCTTCACAAACGGTATCAAACCATACACATGTTACAACCGACAAAATAGTAAGATAAAATAACAAGTACGCAGTGAAAAACAGTGAATAAACTGAAATAAAAACCATGAATTAACCATCAATGGAAACCCAATGGCTTGCTATAACCCACAGGGCAACCGACTGGGGTTCAAACCTTAGTAATCGACGTTCCCGCACAACTTTCTTACCCGGTTCAACCTCAACACCTGTTGTCCAGATTAGTAAACAAAAGCAAACAGTGAGTACATGAATGTACTCCGTAATACTTTACCAAGTCTATACATAGCTACATGCAAGCTCTACTCAATGGAGAATGCTGTAATGTTTATTTTCAGCGTAAAGCAATATTTGAATTTGAATACAATGTAGTAGATTTAAATGGCAAGTGAGCAAACATTTTTAATACTTTAAATAACAACGGTAATTAACATTAGACAACAACTAAACATTAACAAGTGGCTGCCCCTGCCGCACACAACAATAGCATGAGAAACTATTCTCAATACCACCGATCAAGTTTTAAGTTTAAATTTCAAAATGTTGAGTCTAACTCTCGAAAGACCTCCCCAAGCGTGTCCATAAGCAAGGACATGACTATTCAAATAGTTTAAACCTCGCAGGGGTGTTTAACTTTACCCACATGTTAGACCACCTTTTTGCCAAGCTATAGAGCACACTTCCTTGGGTATGCCAGCAAGGCTAAGTCCTACGAGACATTTTCTAATGTTATGTATGAGCCGCCTGTATGGATGGAAAGCCATACGTTGTGTTGGACTCATTGTAAAGCCTCAGTCAACTACCCCTCGAGGTAAAGCCTCGGACAAGTACAATGCCCCTTGGTGTGGAGTACCTAGATAGGAATTGACTCCCGCACACCCAACACAACAACTCATCTCTTTTTTAAACACAACCACAGCCTGCGACTCGGAGCAAACACACACCAAAGTACTAAGTCAAGAGGGGTTCCCAATACCCTCATGTGAATACACGCAATAATGCTTGGTTTAGTGTAACAAGATGTTCGGTCCTTGTTGACTTAGGCATACAACCACACACCCGATAATCACACCATCATCCATATGCCCAAGTCCAAATCATTTTATTTTTATTTTTAGTTTTCCACATACAATAGCACAGAGTGCTGATTATAACATAATAAAAATGATTTATGCGATCAAGGTCATCGACAAATTGACAACCGCCCAATCTACCGGAAACTAAGCATTGCTAAGCATGATGCCGAATAAGCATAAATAGACCATATAACATCCACCGAGCTCTAATTCACTAGTGGGATTATTAACTTAGGCTAGTGGTAGGGGATGAATAATTTTAGGGAATTCATGCAACATGATTAACTACCTCTAATCGACAAAATTAACTTGACAATTAAAGCATGCATACATACAATTGCAAAACAAGATAATAATTTTTGAATATAATAGGATCAACATGCATCGACGGAATGGGTTCTTGCCTTTGCTTGCTGGAACTCTAGACATCCTTATAATCATTTTGGTTGCACTCCCGAATCATCATCATCTAACGATAAGAACCGAAAAAGCAAAAGCATCGAATAAACACGAGAATTCCAAAAATCTCCAAAAATTATGAAATTAAAACAAAATGTAGAAAATGATTTTAGATGAAAGAATTACTTCAATTGGAGTTGATTTGAATTAGTTATGAACTTTTGAACTTGAAGCTATGGCATAAGATCTACTGTTGTCGAACTATCCATACCCCAAATTTGGACTTAAGATTAATTTTGCTCTTTTTAGATTAGATGTGAAAGGTTAGCTAATAAGAAGTTTACTTAATTGGTCTTTGCACTTGACAAGTCTAAAGCTCCCACTGGTATTAGCTCACAGTTTGTTTGGAATAAGAAAACTTGGTTGTCAGATTAGATTGCTACTTCTAGCTTGAGAGCTAACTGGAAGAATAATTTTCTAAGTACTTGGATTAGAAATGTTATTAGTCAGTTATTATTACAAAATATTCTCAGATCATCTTCAGATTAACTACTCCGGGCACCTAACTTGCAAAAGAACATCTTTCAAAATGGTAAGACTACTGGCCCAACTTCCTACAAAACTCATACTTCCCTTAGATAGCTCATTTGAGTGATCAAAATGATATTCGTCAAATTTATTAGCAGAAAAATTGATTGGTCTTGCAAGTGGATTCACTAACATTCCAGATTTTCTCCTAATCACATTCTATTCTCCCTTGTCTAACACTTCACCAAAAAGGAGTTAGTGTTTCTCAATTAGCTTCTGAAAAGCCACCACTAGTATTGGTTTTTCAGATTTGAATGCTACTAAAAGCTAATTACCCACTGACTAATAGAATTAAACTAAACTCTAACTACCAAAGTTAGTCAGGCTATTAGTTCACTGCTAAATTCTGAAGTTCTTTAGATTACTGTTCAAGTAACCTACTACAGCAATATTTTCTGATCTAAAATGCTAAACTTCTTTACAAGTTCAATTCTAAACTTTTGTTAATTCACTGTAGGATTCAACATAAAATCAAAGTTTAAATTAGCAAAAGCTTTGGATGATCCTACTGGTGGGGCCCACTTTTCAGTGAGATAGAATAGGGAGGGAGCACAGGGGAGCTTGGACGAAATGGGGTGGCGGCCATCGCCAGCGACAGGGAGGTTGGCAGCGGTGAGAAGTAGCAAAAATGGAACCGGGGTAGCATGGGGGTCCTAGTGGTGGTGGAGGCACAGCCGGAGCGGGATGGTGGCAGCTAGAAGATAGCTCGCGGTGGCCAGCCGTGGAGGCGACATGGTGCGACGACGCTAGGATGGGATAGGGGCTAAAGTAGGAGGAGCATGAGCACAAGAGTGCTAAAGTGAACTCACCAGAGGGCTCGGTGACGGCGGGGAGTGGCTGAGGTGGTCCGGCGGCGGTGACTATGGCCGGCTAGGGGGGGGGTTACCGTAGCGGGGTAAACAGAATCTCGTCCCGAGATTCCGGTAGTTCGGAAGTCGGAACGAAAGGTAGTGGCAAACCTAGCTGGGTTTGGTCACGGGGTCACACTTCATGTGAGGACCCCGGAATATTGGAGGTTTATACCGAATTAACAATCATACCAAAAGCATAATTCTTAATCAAGAACAACCGGTCCTTAATTAAAAATCATACTAGAAGCATAATTCTTAACAAGGTACAAATCCAATATTCAGGTTCCCGGATATATGTTTTGCAACAGCTCCCAGGATCAGTGACTATTGCACATATATCCTCAAACAACATTGTATCATACATACAAGGCATAAACTTACATAATTAAACACAGTATATTACAACTCGGTTTGGTTATACAATATCAAGTGACATTGGGTCACAACAAAAGTTAACAGCGGAAACAAAACTAAACAGCAAAAGCCACTAATGGCCCCATCACCCTTAGGCTATTGAGTGGAGATTAGAATTAGCTTCACTCGTTAGCGTCACCCTGATCGGTACAAATAACCATCCTCACCTGCAACAAGAGGTTATAAAACCTGAGTACAGAAGGTACTCGAAAGACGTACACAAACTATGAAAAGAAAGTGTTTAATAGATCCTATTCAAAGGAGTAGAATTTGTACATGCTTAAGGTTAACAACAGGAAGGTTATAATGGTTTCAATTTTTGCGTAAAGCAGTACATCTTAATCCTACACTTGCTAAGTTTTGGCAAAGCAGTTTTATAAATCAATTTGGACTGAAACAGTATGTAAAAGAGTGCATAATCATAAACAATAACCACATTTATGTGGCTGTCCATTAATCATCAAAACATTGCATGATTATGTCTCATACCGAAACAACATACATACAAAGTTTCATTTCAAATCTATACAAAGATCTATTCAACTCAAGCGTTGTCCATGACCGTGGACACGGCTATTCGAATAGTTTTAACCCTGCAGGGGTGTACATCTTTACCCACATGACTTAGTTAGCCTGTATGCCTCCGGAATAATAGCACACTACCTTTGGTATGCCGGCCGGGTAAACTAAGATTTGGTGTTTTTCAACAAGTTGACACTATTGAGCTGGAATATCCATGTGTGACTAATCCCGCTTAGTTCAAGTTACTAATAGAACCTGCCAACCGGGGGCCCACATGTTGTGCTGGGAATGCCGATTCGAAAAACAGAAATTAAATGACAGAAAGTAGAGCTATGCTAGCTGCACATATTAATTCGCAATCAGAGCCCTTAAGGTACGTACATGTGATGGAACGCATGTACGCCCTCACCCTCTTAAGAACATATGATACAGATATGAGATCAAACACATATGTCCTTACTTTCCTGTTTTCCAACTCAGTAGCATTAATCTTTTACTTAACCAAACAGTGCACATACGCTGCGTGTGGAAGTACGTTGGGGTTTGAATCGTCCAGTTAATGTTCAGTCCTTAATCAATCCAGACAAGACAACCACATTTCTCAATCTCGTGCACTAAGGCACCATCATTAGCATCCACTTGTCCAGATTTATAATCAAAGTAAATAAACAAAATTTGCTTTCATTTCAGATTTAAATAGATTGAACAAAGAATCAAAATAAATGAATTTCATTTAATGTTTCCAACTTTGGTAAAATAAACTTGACAACACTACAAACTGCATGGCTAAGCAATTCCTGGAATAAGTATTTTAGTATAGAAGCACTACCTTGAGTTTGAGTGTATGATCAGATTAAAGGTAAGCCTCAAGTGTTAGGTGGTAACTAACTATTAACAGATCACAAATAAATTTTTAGGAAACTAGCATGCAACAGTGTCACTGTTTTTAGAAATCTACAGTACAAAAATTGGGATCAATATGGTGCAAAGAGGATGCTTGCCTTGATAATAGTAAACCTCTTGTTCAGGTTCTTGTTGCTCAGTAACAGATTCAATCACTTCAGAAGAACCAGAATCTAAAACACAAAAGTCCAATGAATAACAAGAAAATGGCAGAGAGCAAAAATATAGAAAAGAATGCATGATCAATGTCTTAATGCATACTTAGCAACATGCTTAGGTTACATCTTAATTAGAAACAATACCCCATATCTAATATCTGCTGATACTAGTTATCAAAATTAATGGTTTAGTATAGAATTACAGGTTCAGATTTGGAAAACCGAAACAGGACAGGTTACAACAAAGGATTTGCTGATTTTGCTTGAAAAAACTAATAGTAAAATACTTTTGTTTAAGCTACATCTAACCTAAATAAGAGCAATAGCTTCGGTTAGCTTCACATTACTACTAGTCACAGTTTAGGGTTCAATCTAGAACTACAATTTCAGATTTAGAGCAAACTGAAAACAGGGCAAAAAAGAAGAGTTGGCTGCTTCAAATATTATGAGCAAAAATATGATTTTTGTGTTGAAGTTGCAGCCAAATTAGTAAAGTTAACAGCCTAACTTATCACTTATAAACTTTACTAGAAGAAATAGAGGGCTACATCTTGTTGCATGCTGTCGGCATGACCAGCCATAGCAGCCAAGACAGGAATTTGAGCTTCAGTTAGCTACAGTTTCAGGTTTTAGCAAAGACTGAAAATTGGACAGATTGCAAAGGAATAGTTTGCTGCATCATTATACTATGATAAAAGAATATTTTTGATTAAGTTACAGCTAAATGGGTAAAACTAAAAGTTTAACTTGTCACTTAACATCAATTAACACTAATTATAAAATTTCGGTTTAGACTGGACTGCAGTTTTCAGATTTCAAAATTTGAAAACTGGGCAGATTACAAAGGCTGATTTAAACATTCACAAGTGAAGTGCTATGCTTAAGTTTAGAGTATTCCTAACTAGGTTAGGAGGCTAACTTACCAATTACCAGCATTAATTGACAAGAATTAAAGAGTTAAAGATCTAAGAGGTTGCTGCACTGTCGGTTTAACCGAAAACAGGGTAGATTGCAAAACCGGCTACTGTATGGAAAGATTGCAAAAAAAAAAAAGAAATTTGCTGTTTTGACAGATTGTGAGAGACACTTAAGTAAAGATCTTTGCTGGAGTTTAAGCTAACCTTAAGAAAGAATAATAACCCATGTTAATACTTGTTGATACTAATTGTTCAAGAATTAAGATTCAGTTTAGAGCTGCAATTTCAGGTTTTAGAAAAAAACTGAAACCGGACAGATTACAAATTTTTGTTGAGCTGAAAACATACTTAAGCAAAAGATCTTTTCTAGAGCTAACACTATCCCTTTGGTAATCCTAACAACCAAGATAGAGCCTTGCTAACCCTAATCAGCAAAGATTAATAGAAAAAGAGGGAGCTACAGCTTTTGTCGGTTTTACCCGACAACAGCCACAGAGAAAGAAAATTTGCTAACTAGCTGATTTGAAGGCATTATGAATAAAAGAATGATTGCTTACGATGCTAGGATTTAGTAGGAGGCTACCTAAACTGAGAAGTTGCAATAGAAAAGATTTAAAACTCTAAATGATATGAAAGACCGAAAAGTTATAAAAAGAACTTTTCAGTGATAATTTGATTTGAGCATCACATGCACATGTGAGTGATTCAGATCAGCTATTGAGGTCCCTAAGAAGCTTAAGAAGAAAAGAATTGAGGTCATAGCTCACCAGCGAAGTTGTAGAAGAAAGATTTGGTTTTTCAGCCGAAACAGGAGAAATTCGAAAACCACTTCACCTGTTTGACCAAGAATGAAAATAATGGAAAACCTTAGCTATTTGGATCACAAAACCGAACATACCATGAAAGATTTTGCAAGAACTCACTAGAGCAAGGGAAGCACCAGGGTAGTGCTCCAGCTGGCTCGGTCAACAGAGAGCAACCCACTTGTTCAACCTACAAATGATGCTCAACTCACATTACAAGGTGAATTAAGCCATTGAGAGGGATGAACAAGAGGTGAGAGTAAGAGAGGCTTCACTGAGAAGGAAGAAGGGAGGTGAAGACAGCTCTCTCGGCCAACAATGGTGGTGAGCTCAAAAACTAGGGTTAGAACAGAGTGTGAACCTCTAGAGAAAAGGAGAGGATTCTGGAGATGATGCGGTGGCAGTTTTGATGCCAGGTGGCAGAGGTTCACAAGCTCAAGGTGAAGCGCCCCTCTCCGGCAGCAAGGTCGGTGACGGCACACACAAGCGAGGGAGGAAGAGAGAGAGACGTCCAGCTCTGTGCTCCTGTTGTCAGTAGCAGCAAAAATATCCAACAGCAGCAGCAAGGCACTCGGCAGCTCAAAGGAGAAAAAAAATTAGCCGTCCAAAATGAAGTGGGTGGTTGGGATCAGATTTTGGCTAGAAAAATGGAGATTTTAGATTGTAACAACATATCCAAGTTTCAAAATAAATAGTGATGCTACGAAAAGCATCTTATTACTGTTTATTAAAACTGGTGCTGTTACACTTCGGATTTCGTCGCAAACCAACTCAAATCCTAATCGAGTGTGGTTCTTCAGAGGTTTTAGGTCCTATAGGGGGAAGCTTGTCGAAGGGTTTCTATGATCATTCTGTCGTGCGTTTTCTAGGTGTTTCTTTCAACTCTAAATGAAATGAACCATCTGCTGTCTTTATTTCCTTCAAAGGTAGAGTTGAGAAATCTTGACAAGGTAACTTGTCATTGCTGACACATTTCCCTTTCCATCGCTTTGTTTAATCTTTACTTTCTTGATTCGACAACACTTCCAACACATCAAGCTCCACGTTGTCTTTCGGTAGGATGAAAAACTACCAACTACCTATGAGGAAAGGGGCTGCCTAAAGAGAGGGTTCAGATCGAAACTTTCGGACCTAAAGAGTAGAGAAGAGAGGTTAAAGCAAGTCTTATGGTGGTCTCACTTAACCCTTACTTCTCTAGTTCTATCGACTCGGCTTGGAGAGGATTGCACTGGATGAATGCATGAAAGGATGCATATATGCATTTAACTTTATGAAAAATTTGGGTTTGGTTAGTGAGAGTGCAAATGCTCATATGCATGCTTACCTGATTCTATCAAAATGCACAAAACAATTTCTTTTTTTGTTTGGTGAGCAAAAGATGCAACCGACAACAAGAATCCACACTACCATGACTTGGTCCTAACATAGTAGTCAAACAATCAATTTGACAACTTAAATAAACAACTAATAAAACCTACACATACTAGTATCATCATCTCATGTTACACATAAGCCTCAAGAAAATTCACACTTAAACAAGCCTAATATTTAGTCCAATACAGATTTTTGTTTAAAAGCTACTAGTGAGCAACTAGGACTCAGGAAAATTACTAAACTAGCTAGGAAAATTCCATAACAATTATGGGGTGTTTTTGGGATACTAAAGGTGCTAGAAAAAAAATTAACCCTACACATTATCCTCAGGTTCTAGTTGGTACAATAGTTCAGACAAGGAATTAAGGCCTAGGGCTCAAACACGAGTGAAATTAAGTTAAAAAGTTATAGAAAAATTCTGGAATGTTACTTAGGTGATACTAAACACTAGAAAATTGAGTCCTAGCAAATTAAACCTCCTATTAGTTTCAGATTCAAAATTGGCCAGAACAGCCCTGTAAAGTGTTTGAATTAGTTTATGGGCAAAACGAGTTCAATAAATTCTGGAAAAATTATATTTGTGAAGTACACATCGTCAAATTCTCATGTAAATAATTTCAATATTTTAGGAAGTACCAACTATTACAGGTGCACCATTCTTTCAATCCAGATCAAACATTGCACAAAAACAAGGAATGAGTTTCACTTTGTATAAAGAGCATAGAACCACAAGTGCAACCCTAGCATGGTTTAAATACTTTTAGTTTAGCAAAGTTAAAAATGGCTAAACTTAGTTCATATTATAAAAAGTCCACTTGTTATCAACTAAAAGACAAGCATGTTCCTTGACTCCACAAAAATCTAGCATATCAAGCTATATCATCCATGACATCCAAAATTTCAGATTTATGCAAGGAATCTATATGAGCATGGCATGCTTCTTAGAATTATGACACTAGTATGAGGATCATGACATGAGTGTTCGAGATGAAATAGTAAATGAATACATTAGTATGATGCAAGACTCATGATGCTTCAAAATATAATTTGAGGCCTCTACTATCCCCCTTAATATTTTGGTGCATAAAAGATGTGGTGAGGAAAGAATGGCCATAAGGTGAGTAAACAGGCAACGGGTAAGCAATTTAACTCTAGCATGTATGCACACTTCTGGCATTCAAAATCAAGATCCAAATGAGTGTGCTAAGGCACGAAGGCCAACAAAAGATACAAATGAAACACCTTTAGTTTTCTGACATAATTGCTAGACATGCTGCCCGTAGACGATGTGCAACTACTTGGAACAAAAGAGAACGAAAGACCACACTACAAAGTCCAATGTCTACAAGCTAATGAATATAACTAGGGTGTATATAATATAAGAATAATCCCTAACTTAACCCTACTATCACAGAAAGGCATCGTCTTCTCGTCCTTTCGCCATTACTCTCACCAGTGACTACTTAGCGTGTCTATCCTTGGAAAAGAGAGACGAGTAATGGAGAAAATTATTTTGCACAAATCAAATGAATGGTGAGGTAAGAATTAGATGCTAGGATGGGTAAGAAAGAAAGGAATTATATTGCTTGCATTTTTGCCAAATTTTTGCTAGTTTGAAAATACTCTTTGCAAAGCAAAATCCTAACAATGTCCATTGCTACGGCTTTAACCTATAGTCTGTATGGCTCTGATACCAACGTTGTGGCAAACTGGAATTGGATCTGTTTCGGGTGTGTGGTTGTATGCCTAAGTCAACAAGGACCAAACATCTTGTTACACTGATCCAAGCACTTTTGCGTACATCCACATGAGGGTATTGGGAACCCCTCTTGACTTAGTACTTTGGTGTGTGTTAGCTCCGAGTCGTAGGTGGTGGTTGTGTGTGTTGTGTTTAAAAAAAGATGTGTTGTTGTGTTGGGTGTGCAAGAGTGGGATCCTGGCTAGGTTCTCCACACCGAGGGGTATTGTAGTTGTCTGAGGCTTTACCCTGAGGGGTAGTTGACTGAGGCTTTACAATGACCCCGACACAATGTATGGTTTCCATCCATACAGGCGGCTCGTAGTTAATACATAACATTGGAAAACGTCTCGTAGGACTTAGCTTTGCCGGCATACCTTTGGAAGTGTGCTTTTATCCGGTGGCAAAAGGAGCAGTTTGACATGTGGATAAAGTTGTACACCCCTGCAGGGTTTAAACTATTCGAATAGCCACGTCCTTGGTTATGGACACGCTTGGTGAGGTCTTTCGAATGGGTATTTCGTGCTATTATTGTGGCTGTTGGGAAGTCACCTCTAGGATATTAATTATGTTTATAATTGTTGTCTCACTATTATTTGATCAATTAAAAACTGTTTTGATAAATTGCCTTCAATCTATTACACTATTGCAAATGAAATGTTGCTTTACGCTGAAAATGAACTCTATGGCCATCTCCATTGAATCAAGCTTGCATGTAGCTATGTATAGGCACTACTACAGGAAGCCACATCACAGACGGTTCGGAACCGTCATCACAGACGGTTTCCGAACCGTCTATGTTTGTTGGTCTGTGATAACAGGATATTATCACAGATGGTAAAAAACCGTCTGTGATACGAAATATCATAGACGGTTTTACTAAAAAACCGTCTGTGAAGGCTAGTATCATAGACAGTTTGAACTAAAAACCGTCTGTGATCTGAGGATATCACAGACGGTTCTAAATAAAAACCGTCTGTGATTTGTGAATATCACAGACGGCTTTTGTTTAGAACCGTCTGTGATATTCTCGGATCACAGACGGTTTGTTTTTATAACCGTCTATGATATTCTCGTATCACAGACGGTTTTTAGTAGAAATCGTCTGTGATACTTGCCTTCACAGACGGTTTTAACAAAAAACCGTCTGTGATAGCTCATACCCCTGACCACAATTTTGCTGTTTTTCTGGCTAGCCTCAGGAATTGCTAGCCATGCCCTCTGAAAACAAGCATGCACAAAAACAGATTCAAGCATGCACAAAAACAGATTCATTAGAGATAATCAATTGTTGACAACTCAAAGTGATCATTACTTAAAATAAATTACAAAAGATCGCATTTGTTCAAGTATTGTCGCTATAGTTACAACTGGATTACAATTGTTTACGTTGAGAGGTGTCGGCGGGGTGATGCTCTCGGTTGGCGGCGGAGTGAAACTCTCCATTGTCGTTAATGATTTCTGTGTTGATAAAGGTGTAGAGCTTCCCTCGAATGTCCTTGATCTCTTCCGCAACGAGTGAATCACATTGTAAATCCAAGACACATCGCTACCAATTAAGAGTAAAGTGGTAAGCTATATATATTTAAATTTATAATTAGGAAATAATTATTTCGAGATTGACAAACCTCGTGATCCTTCTTCCTAGCTCTAAGGATTAGTCGCATATGATAGCGAGCGTAGATTGCACATAACTCATCATCTTTTTGTTTGGCGGCTTTGCAAAAATAGAATTACATATATAGGTATAGTCGGTTCGAGACGCGTTATTATGAAGTATGATATAGGATTATCGTGTTGTAGCGCGTACCGGAAAATCCATCCTGTGTGTTAGTTGGGCGCTCTTTCCATTGTATATTCCTTTGTTGGCAACATAATTGATGAACGACCTATATGATCCGAAAAAGTTATCCTCGGCCATTTCAAACGAATGAAGACTACAATAGAGTTATGTAAGGAGGAAATGAGCATACCTCTCAGTATTCCTCTTAGAATCTCAAGTCGTGCTTGTTGCGGTTTAGGGAATCAAGGTATATCACATGGTTCCTCTTGGGTATAATAACTAAAAGGATCGATGGTACCTACTCATGTATGTCGCTATAGTCATTAAACCTAAGTTCGTGTTTGCGTATAAAGTACAAATGAAATTTGTATAGCAAGTAGTGACACTTACCCACAGTTGTAGGGCACCACTATGTACTTTATGTTAAATCGACGAAGCAATGACCTCGTTATGTATTTCTCGACGAAGGACGAGTCTTGTTGGATGGTTTGCAATGATACCACATGTGGGTCGAGGAAACCCACTGGTTCTTTCTATTCCCGGATATTTTTCAGTATGTATCTATACATAAGCAATGAGTTGTGATATTTATCGGTATTACATGAATGTAGAACTTGATTGTACACACTTACAGTGTCCAACATCGTAGAAGCGAGACGTCGAGGCCAACGAGGTTGAATAGTTCAAATAAGTCATTGAAGCCCACGACGAAGTACCTCGTCCCGTTGAAGAAATGCTTGTCCTCGTATCTGACGGTGATTCTAGTATCACACCCCTTCTTTTGGGTCTTCTCCAAGTACCAGGCATGCAAAGCCTGACAAGCATATCCAGCGTGCATCAATACTGCGTCGGAGCACAATGGTTTTCCGATGATGTAGTTCCCGGGTATCGCGGACTTCCCGGACTTGGGAGGCGCCTTAACGTTCGTCGATTTCGATTTGGCCTTAGCGATTGGCAGCGTCTTCTTGTGAGACGACTCGGGAACCGATACGACGGCACGCTTTTGCTAGTGATACAAATCTTTGCCCGAGCCTACTTCATCGAGCTCGACACACTGGAGTGTACCATTTGCTTTGTGCCGTGGAGGATTGGCACGAAGCAAAGGTACACTCAAGTGTGTCAGGATCGACGAAGAAAATGCTAAGCAAAGGTTTAATGCTCTAGGGCTCACCGCCTCCTGCCTCCTATTCTAACACTCCTTAATCCACCACTTCTCTTGTGATCTTTGTATAGATAGAAACTAGTGATACAAATCTTTTGCCCGAGCCTATCTTTGCCCGAGCCTACTTCATCGAGCCCGACACACTGGAGTGTACCATTTGCTTCATGCCGTGGAGGATTGGCATGAAGCAAAGGTACACTCAAGTGTGTTAGGATCGACGAAGAAAATGTTAAGCAAAGGTTTAATGCTTCATGTACGAAGACTAGCCTTTAATAAAGACATAGAAACAAAATAGAATCAAGTAAAACTTTCTTTTTGATTGTTGTAAAAATGCGCTTTTAGCAAAATTTCAGAATTAATCCCAACAAAATTAATTAGCATTAAAGCATAATTAAGTAAAGAATATAACACTCCTTAATCCACCAGCTTCTCTAAGGAAATGCAAAGGAATCACGACGGTTCTTAATAAGAACCGTGCGGATTAAACTCTCAACCAATAAAAGGTCTAGAGATTAACAGTGCACAGACACTATTCCAACATATTGATTGATGATATTATGTGCTCTCAGAAGGAGAGTAGCTAAAGAACAAGTCTTTGCCATCTCAATCCTATTGTCTATACTCTTCATTAAATGAATATGATAATATAAATTCAAACTATGAGCTCTAAACAATACTTTGCTTAACTGTCAAATGATCTCAAGCATTAATCTAAAACAGATTAAACTTCGATCAAACAGAGGTTGACTATAGAGATCAAGATGGCAAATGAAAAGTTGAATGAGCTCATATGAGACTACTAGAAGAATCACAAACTAGTCATTAGATTACCAACGAAAACCTGAATACTCTCAATAGAACTCGAACATGAAGAATCGTAATAACTAGCTTTCAACCGAAAGTAACCAATTAACAAGACATCATATTGACAGAGCAAGTAATACAATAGAGCTCAAGTATGAACTAACTATCACATTCAATCTCGAGATAAGACAGAGTTCATCACGAGCATGTCAAAAAGCCCATCGATCAATTTACAATGCAAGCGATGAGCTCAACCAAAAGTAACCAATTAATAGTAGATCATATTGACAAGAGCAAGTAATACAATAGAGCTCAAGTATGAACTAACTATCACATTCAATCTCAGTATAAGACAGAGTTCATCACAGAGCATGTCAACAAAGCTCAGAGTTCATGGTTGCAAGCATAAGGCAGTGCACATTGACTGCGTCATTGCAATGCTTCTTATAAGCATTCTTTTCAGTTCGAGTAGCATCATCATTCGGTTTCTTGGGATAGAGACTCTCTAGAACATATTCATTCTTTTCTTGTTTGAGAACAATTCTTAGATTACGAAACTAGTCAATAAAGTTGGTTCCATTCAGCTTTTCTTTCTCAAAAATAGATCGCAAATTAAAGGTAGGTGCAGAAGAAATAGTAGGTGCCATGATCGACAACAGAAATATATGCAAAAAATTCAGCACTATGTTTATGTAAGATCTTCTATTAGACACTCATGTTGGTGGTTATGTTCGACCAGTCTACGACCAACTCGTATCTCCATATGACCAGTCTTTACTTGATCATATCTTTATACGACCAGTCCGAATCTAGTCGTATCATTATACGACTAGTTCATACCTGGTCTAACTTAATCATCAACAGTCAATAAAAGATACTCTCACTATATATTATAAACCATGTTTCCCTCAAACATCATATAGTGAGTTCAAGATCCAAAAATCATTAAGTCCTTGTGAGCCTTGGCATCATTGCTAGAAACCTAGTGATTTTAGGTAGATAACCTCTCGCCAATCATATCACATATGACTCTTGTTTGTTGGGTGTCATTTCTATGCCCCGGCGACCAACACTATGCCCCAAGGCCCAAAACTGTTTTGATAGCCTCGTTAAGTTAAACCAATACTATGCATGTGGGTGTCCGACATCTACTCCATCTTATTAAGATAGTTAATGGCACCCTATTTTGGTAGACTTACCAAGTAACAATCAAAATCGTGACAGGCGCAACAATTGAAAATGCATCAAATTAACTTAATTTTTCTTGAGGGATGCTATTCCACCATGTTAAAACATCTAATGATAAAACATGATTAATAGCATGACAGGAATAAACATTCATAGATAATCAAATTAAACTGTGAAATAGTATGACCCTTATCATGACGATCTCCATCATCATGCTTCCTGTCCTTCGACCATCATGCTTGAAATTTCTAATCGCAATCCTCTACTAAGCAATTACTCCTAAAAGCTAGTAATGAATTACATAGGATAATATCAAGCATCACATGTCGGTACGCAGACCGTTATACAATAATATGTAGCTCGATGGCTATCTCACTGCATGATACACAGGCCATGAGAAATCCATACATGCATCACATGCACAATGGGCCATACTATTCATATCAATCCCTGCAAAAATGAGTTATGCATAGAATCCAATTCTATCGGGCGACATAAACACATACTACTATATAACGCGGCTATGACCATGGCAGTCCCGCTAGTCGGTTAACGATTGGGGTTCGAAGGGGCAGCGCCCCTCGTTGGTTGAGGGCATCGCTCTCAAATTTTTTTCCTGAGACATGAATCTTATTCACGTAATCGAGCCTAAGAAATCATCAGATTAATCATATTAACCCTATTCCAAACCAATCTAATCACTGCCTTCATACGACCACGCACTATGGCATACTCCGATGCCGGAATTCTGATTGGTAGGAGTATCATGCAATGTGGTCGTGAACAAGCCGAGTAATCATCTGGTGTTCATACCTCCTTTAAACCCATCTACTACCCACCGAAAACCAATCGATCTTATCGACTAGTGCCTAGATCGTTCCATCCATATGAACCGATCTAGGTTGTCAGACCCGACCAGTTAGCGGCTCCTAGCAGGACATAACGATTCCCGAATACACACGAATTATATCGGATGAACCTTAATGCAATATGATCTATGACCAGGTCCTTATCACTAACGACCAGCTCGTATCTCTATACGACTAGTTCATATTTGGTCTCGACTAGTTTGTAACTCCTTACGACCAGGTTTCGACCACTTAGTGATCATGTTCGATCAGCCTACGACCAGCTCGTATCTCCATACGACTAGTACGTATCTGATCGAACTGAAACACCTGCTCGTGCATACTCCCTTTGCCTCACGATATTTGGTTGAACTCTAGGTGAGATAACATGTCATCCATGGACTGTTCAACACTTTCTTGATCAAGTGTCGGATAACTTCCCGTGGTCGAACTCTTCGACCAATAGTGGCATGGCCATGCACTTTATTTATCCGACCACATCGAGGGGCCCAGAGATATCTCTCCTATTATGTTTAGGAGGGGCAAATCCTATATACGACTAGTCAGATTCCTCCGCATGTTTCATAGCATACCCGAATGCTATCTTTATAATCACCCAGTTACGAGTAGCGTTTGGCAACCCCTAAGAGTGCTATTACGCATGTAGGAAACCATGCTGATCTCAGGTCTAAGGATTATAAATCATCACTACTTGAGACCAACTGATGACACACGAAATGATAACAATCTCAACAGTGTCTCAAGGTGGGTCAATCCAACCCCATGTTGTCCAATATGTGTTCACATTATTGATTCGATATCCCTATATCTATGACCAGTGAAACATGGTTATCAATCAATATATGTTCTGGTCAATAAGTCACTAGTGTTCTGACCAGTGATATCCAACCAGGGATACGTTTAGAACGATATCATATAAGCTAAAAGAGCTTCTCCAACAAGTCACATACTTGTTAATCTTTATAACCAATGATTCATTGAAGGAACAGAATAACATTTATTCAATAACTCATAAACATAGATGTGATACAATCATCTCTATGGCTGCCTCTAGGGTATATCACCAACATGTACTAGCCATTGATCATGGGATTAGTACGGTACACACACACGAGGGCTTCATGTATTCAAAGTCCAGGGTCCGACAGCCATTGTGAAGATCAAGCTGCAACTCAAAGTTCAACATGTGCGCATACAAGTCACCGAGGGTGATCTGCTCTGGACGGGTGGTCATGGATGTCACCAGAGAGTCGTACTCAGGGCCGAGTTTGGCTAGCACGTACGACACGATCTCTTCATCTTGGAGTGGCTTCCTAATAGATGCAAGGGTATCAGCAAGACTTTTCATTTGATGGAAATAGTCACTGATAGATGCATCTTTCTTCCTTAGGTTAGAGAGCTACATGATCCTAGCTCTTGATCGAGGCGTAAACATGCTCTCAATCACCTTCCACACTTCCGCTGAAGTTGAAAGGAATAGGACATGTGCAAGAATCTCTTCGCTGAGAGAAGATAACAATGCACTAAGAATGAATTGATCTTGCTGGACCCATTTTAGGTACTCCGGATTTGGAATCTATCGTGCACCTCCTTCAGCAGTCTTAGTGATCAGTGACGTTGGCTTCTCGGTAGTGCCATCGACATAACCGAGCAATTACTGTGCTCGAAGGTATGGAACAACCTGCACTTTCTAGAGGAGAAAATTCTCTCTGGTGCGCTTTACATTGATGTAGTGGAACGATGGGGTAGGGAGCAGTCCAGGCGAGGTGGAACTGGAGCTTGGGAAGGAAGCAAATGTGAAGGAGCCGGTGGTTGACATGGTTGACGAACAAGGCTCTGATACCATGTAAAAATAACAGAGAGGTATTTGCCGCAAGGAACCTCAAGGGGTTCGAGCTGTACTTATCTTCATAGATGTCAAGATTACATATTGTTAAGATTACAAGAGCAACTTACACGGCAAGTTAAAGTGCCAGACAATCTACAGGTGTTATCGACAACAGAACAGAACTAATGTTCTAATAAGCGATACGTTAAAGATTCAAACATGCTGATCTCTATCTTATTTTTTAACAAGATGGCAATTATTCCTTGAACAAGCTCATGCATTAACCACCAAGTCAATAGACACATGCATGATTGTGCATCCATGGTCGATTAGACCATTTCTCCACAACACATTCTCTCTTACCTTTGATTAAAGCAAATCAACATTAATTATATATTTGACCCAAAATAATTACTTTATTTTCAAAAACTCCAACACAAATGATCTGCAGTATCCTTTGAACACTACAGATATTGAAAAAATTCTTCAAGGTCGGCAGATATTGTTATAACTACCTGGAACTAATTTTGTCTGTGCCTCCGACGAAAACAAAAAATTCTCCAGGAAAGGCTTAAAGGTCCAACAATGGAGACTTTTGCATGTCACCTTATCCACAATGCAAGATCCGCATAACATCTCAGTTGTAGCACTTTCTTGAAAGACAGGGTAAATTATTCTATTCGGAGGCACACCAGAAGAACAAACACACGGTCCATGGAATAAGAAATGAATAGAATAGAAGAGTGACAGATAATGTATCACCATTTACTGACTGGAGCAAAACGAATGGTAAAGAAAAATTTCTGTTATGAAATCCTCAGTTGTGTCCCACATTAGTTTAATTACAGATAATTGTAATGTCTCCTCACGTGAGAGATAGCACGTCCCAAAACCACATGTATTTGTGACATGAGGGAGTACTTGATAACTAAAAAATTCAAACACGTTCTATATTTTCTTCAACTCAAATTAATTAATCTTCGTGTGAATAATATGATTTCATGATGTTCATCATAAATAATGGCTGAAGCATGACCGCCTAAACACCAAGACTTGGAGAATGATATGTAGTACGTTCTCAACCAAAGAACTAACCGAAACATGAAGTTCCTCTAATCCTCTGCGGCATCCATCTCCAAACACAACATATCACTTCCTCGAAGTACGTACTCATGCAAACAACAACACATTTCACATTTGTAGGTTATCTAACTGATACACAGCGAGATAATGAAACAAAGCATAAGTAAGGTAGAGGAACCTGGGAACTCTTACTGATCAAATTAAAGCAGACGAAAATCATTAGTTTACATTACCATGTGCCACATTAGCGTAGGACTGGTCAGTGTAACCTTCTCGTTAATTGGAGGTTGGGGTGCTGAATGAAGCGTAGATCCAAGATAGCCTGTGTAGAAGAATCAGTCAGTGTAACTTTAGGATTGGATCAGGTTGCGTAGTTGAGGTTGTAGTTGGCGTGGCCAGCAGGAGGATGGCACGATCTCAATAGGAGGGTTTTGTGCATAGGTTTGGCGTGATACTGCTTTTGTCCATGGGGAATAAATTGTTCTTTCCCAAATTTGGGTGAGCTGATTGTAGTTAGGGGATAACAAGTAACAATGGTGAAGAGGTATGAAGCCATCTAACAGCAGCATGAGAGATTCCACATACAACATTACTCAAGTGGTGGTGTGGGGATGTATTCATTGATGCGAGGGCAAGTCAAAGATCAAACACTCATAAGTCGTAACGTAATTATGATGTGGAGGCTTGTTTTGTAGTCAATAACAATGGATAGAAGGATTAAATCCAGTGTCAATGGCCCTGACATCGTTGCGGTCAACCATATAATTTAATATATGTAAAACAGCAAAACTATATAGAAAGTGCCAAATAATTTTCACCGATAACAGTTTATACAACTATTGGATTGCTGCCGCTCAATATGTTGTGTGATTAGAGTATTAGACAGGTGTTCCATTTACTGTCCAGAAAAATTGAAGAATTGATCGAGCATATAAATGTACATCACAAGTGCATATACATAGTAAAGAAGTCCTTGTTACGAGTTTTTCCAGACCGTACCGATCTTTATTTTAATCAGATGCAGCATTCTTCTAATCAAAGCACATCAATTTTTTTTTTAAAAAAAATCAATGTTTAAAGTGCATCCATGGTAATAATACAACTTCAAAATATCACCAGATACATCGCAATTTTCTTTAACACCATACATCCATTTATTCCAGGCAAATACGATCAAGTCCAGAGTTTAACAAAACGAAGCAAGCAGACGAATTAAACCTAACAAGATAACTTCAACTTTCAAGCAGATAAAATGAACCTAACCCTGGACCTAGAGCTTTAGGGTTAAGTCAATCCCGTCTGGAGTCTCCTCCTGATTCAGTTCACGCATGCTGCTCTGGCGGCCCAGGTGACCACCGTCTCCAGTCCACCGGTAGCCGGCCGGCGCCGGCACGTTTGCCCCGGACGACCCTTGCGCGGCGCCGAGGCTTGTGCCGGCTTGACGTGGGTACGAGGGCACCGAGTGGCGGCCCCACCCGTACTGCGCGGCGCCGTTGATGGGCGCGCGGTAGTAGGGCCCGCCCCGGTCGTTGTACGCCAAGCAGTTGGGCCACTGCCCGGAAGGGTGGAATATTTTCGCGCGCTCCCGCTTGTGCGCGTTCTGGTGCCCGCCCAGCGCCTGCGCGCTCATGAATGTGTTTGTGCAGAACATGCACCTGTACACGCGCGGCGGAATCACGCCGGCGAACACCACCGCCGCCGCGGCCAGAGCATCTGCCGTCGTGGACGACGGCGCCTGCATGGCGCCGAGTGCTCCATGGAGGACAGAATCTGTCGTGCTCTTGCTGTACCCTAGCTTCTCTCCATGGATCATCATCTTCGTGGAGTGGGTGGAGGACGGGGTGGGGTCCATTTGCAGGGGAGGGGGGGGGGGGGAGTAGAGACGAGTTGGCTGCAGGATGTTTTGGAGATAAGTGGTCTTGTGCTTGCTTCCGAGTCGATGTTGGGTATTTTTATAGCACGGACAGGGGTCGCTCATGCACAGCTAGCAGACTAGAAATGGAAGTGACGCTGTCATCGTTAACACTTATCACGCGGTTTACAGTAGTGAAATCTTTTGTTTCCTCAATTGGCCTATGGTGTTTTCGATTTTCTTGCCATATCTTACTTACCTCTTAAATTGATCATCAATACATGGTCTTAAATCCTAATTAAGCCATGTCACCCTTAAATCCTTTTTTTAGAAACCACGTCACCCTTAAGCGGTTTGCGGCACGACTGAAAGTATCCAGCGACTAATTAATGAGAGTATGTACAATAGTGTGACGTCAACTGTCTGTAAGACTTGCCGTGTAAAACATTAGATGACGTGGATGAGAGAGAGGCAGCATAGAGAATTGGACCGTCTCTCATGCAGTAGTCGATTGTAACACGAGAAACACGATATATTAAATATAAAAGAGTTGTCTATAGAGATTTGTAAAAAGACAATCTATTATAGGAGTTGTTTTTAATACTACCTACATAGACGATATAGAAATGTACTATAGACATTAGTCGTCCAATGCTCTGAAAAGACACCAGATTAATCAGGTGACACAACAGTGTCGCCACCGCCGGGCTGGAAAAAATTGACGCTGCTTTCTCCGAACCATATGGCCCGTGTGGCCTCGGTGATGGTCACTTCTTGGAAGCCTATTTTCGTTGGAGGTGATGCAGAGGAACTGGAAGTTCTGACGTGCCGGGAGGGCCTCTTGCAGCAGAATGGTCACGCCAGAAAGCGATCTTGGAATCTAACTGTGCTTTCGGTCATTGCTTTGCTTCTCTAAAAAGATCGCAGCGCGCAGAGATATAGAATGAGTTTCATTGTCCAGGAGGCAAGAGAGTTTCCTAACCAGCTCCCAGAAGTGGTGTTTAGCAAAGAGAATAGAGCATACCAGAAGATAACCCGCGCACATAGCGCGGGTGTTAATGGTGTGTTAAGAAGGATTGCAGTGAGATATAGAAAATTGATTGTTTATTTACGTAGGTTAGTGCAGCATTTTACGGAAGAAAAAGATAGTGCGAGTTACATAATTGATATGAAAAGCATTTGTACATATGTATGTATTTAGGTGAGATGTAAATCTCTGTAAAACATAGGGAGGAAGCAGCAATTGTATATGTTTATACAAATTGATGGCATTCGTGGATTTATGTGAGATGTAAACGTTTAAAGAGCAGAGTAATTAAGTAGCGAAAGTTTCTGTATACACAAAGCAAAGTTAGTGACGGATTTAGGTGGGATAACATTGTTTACAAAACAGGGTCCGTAGAGTAGCAACTTAGTTTAGGTGGTCGGCGTAATCTACAATATTTATAGAGAAGTGTTCAGAAGGTTGGATAGAGGCACGAGGCGTCGTTTGGAAGCCGCGCCTGTTATGATGGTTCCAAAAGATGTAGCACCTGTATGAAGCATCAGTCAGCGTGAAATATATTTTTTGATCTGTGAATGTTTGAAAAGTATACCTGCTGTGTTGTTCCAAAAAGAAAGTTTACGCGAGAATATGACATGACGATCTATATATAAAAGACAATCTAATGGCGAATTTAAGCAATATATATAAAAAACAATCTAACAGAAAATATAAGCAATACGAAAACCATGTTTGGGCTACTAAAATTGCATCATATATATTAGCAATACGTAAAAAAACAGGATACCGAGTAGATGTCAAATTGTGTGAGAAGGGTAAAATATTTAACCGAGTGGCTGAAAACCTCAGATAGGAACATACCTCCTATGATTCTGGTGTATGGTTATGAATGCTTGCTTGTTAGTGACAAAGGAAAATATATAATCCATCCCAATAGATGAAATCTGCTGTTATGTACTAAAAGGACATCACATGTGTTCAGATGGTGTAATAGGAAAGATTAATTTTTTTTTTCAAAATCAGCTTTGAAACTGTTGCAGAAGATGTTGTTTTTGGCTTTTATAGCTGCATGCTCAATGAAAATCTTTAAACATGTTATACACTCCAAATAATCTGTAACAAATCTATCTATTGCATTGGTGCCTCTAATAGACTCGAATCGTAAACATTATGAGCAAATCCCTAGGAAATTAAGCGTATTACCGTGAGAGTTCCAGTGCCAGTGCATTCTTTGGATATGATCCAGTTCTAGATGTAGCTAAGTTTACTATCAGTCATGCTAACTTGCACACATGCGTCATCGTATCGAGCAATTATCTCAACAACCTTTAAGCATTCAGCAAAAATCAAAACATAGACCATCATAATGTCTATCTCAACACAAGGTGTAAAAGAATAAGATATATCAAGCTGGTAATACACAGAAACTGAACAATAAATAATGTAAACAACATGTAATCATTCAATATAAACTAAAATAGAGACCATCACAATGTCTATTTCAACACAAGGTATGAAAGAATAAGCTATATCAACTTGATAATACAAAAAAAAATGAACGATTCATATACTCTGTAAAATGAAAAGAAATGCTCAGGTAATTTTATAGCTAAGAAAGCATGACATAAGATGTTGGCCTCTATAGCCGCATGTTCATCGCAAATTAATAAGTGTCAAGAAGCAACCTCTTTTTTTGTTGCTGATTTATGACACACAATACTATCTATCTATCGATATCATTCTGAAAGGAAAATAGACATTAGTAACGACAGAATTCTTTCCATGACATCGTCCGTGATTCATTGTCAAGAAGCAACCCTTTTTCTGTAAAGTCTGAAATACACGATCAAGCATCTAAGTTTAGATAATTGACCATGTTAGCTAAACAAGTAGGAGTGATTGGAATAAGCGAATAACTTTGGTAGAACATAAAAGAATCTAGCGATTATAGCGACAAGCTTATTATAAATATGCGGTTTGTAGGTTGCTAACGATCTGTAAGTATCAAAGCGGCATATTTCTATATTTTAGAGGATGTAGTAAATTAGGGATTAAGAGGTTCTACGGAATGACATGTAATCTTACATGTCGGGTTTGACAACATAGCCTTACATGGTATTGTTCGTTCTCTGGGATAGTCATATGTAATCTTACATGTTATTATTGAGAACTATAACGCACTACGATACATTTCAGAGTAATTAAAAATCTGTTTTAAACTTTTTTTGTAGCAAACCGATTAGAGTCTTGCCTTCATGAGTCTGCTACGAAGGTCTTGGATAAAAATTCTTCCATTGCTAGTGTTGACATGAAATGACACGAACTTCTTGTGATGCAAGATTTGTTTTCTTTTAATGTCACAACATCAATATAAATGAGATCTCCATGTAACCTAGGGAAAAAAATTAGTGATTGTTAATTCAGAAAAAAACGAAATAGCTGGCGACAACCTTATATATATTGGTATCAGTGTTAGTCCTAACACTATAACGTGCATGTGAAGAAAGTTAGATAGAATTGCAACATAAAAGCTCCATGAATAGCATTAATTTGGAGCATTCATAGCATAGGACCATAAATTTATGCAAAGCAATATAAGGCAGGATAGAAGGAAGAAGCTAAATAAAGATCTAGCTTGGTTAGCCAAGCATTAAATATTAAGAACAGATGAATGCGGAAAAAAATTATCGAACCAAGGAAATCTTAAGGTGATGGACATGGGCCATATATATTTTAGGTACAAAAAGGTATAAAACTTTTTAATGCCTTAACATTTTCCGTAAAGCCTTGAATAGTTCATTAAAAAACCATATGTGATCCAGCAACACTTCATAGTAATGAAAACTGTGCTATGGTGCGTTTGCCCAATGTTTGTTCAGTAACTTTGTGGTCATCCCATTACAAATGTAACACTCTTGTTAGTGGTAGTTAATAATAATTTTTTTAACCAATATAAGATATGGCATTAATAAAAGATATTGGCTAGGAATTTGAAGACACTGTCAATTTAGCCAGCTATTTGCTTAATTATATTGACAAAGTAGATGTGTTATGCACAATGTATATCCAAAAGAAAATATGATAGCAAACCTAATCAATAAGATAATCACATCTGGGATCTAAAAATTGCTTAGTAGTTTGGATTCTTAACCATCTCCAATGAATGGATGCTAGCAGTGATATCTGTAACCTTAGAAATTTCATTGTAGTCCTCTAATTGATGTGTGCTGTGATGAGTGGTTTAATGACTCGGGTATCTGTGCGCCTTCATGCGCAGCATGTGACGTCGCTAGCTTAGTGATGATAGAAGGGTTGCTTTGTTATATAAGAGATGTATCTTCTGCGCTGGATGGATGCGAGAAGGAAGGACTTGTTTAGAAAAGCGAGGAGTGAAGCTATCCACCCAAAACAATATAAATTATCTGAACATGAAACGATGGTTGCTGTTGTAGGAGACTCTTATTAGGTTGAGGCTAGGCCTGTTTGTCCTGTGGAAGATGGTAATATGACAATGAGGTTATACACATATGTTTAGCAAGAGTGAGAATACTATTGAAACGTGTAAGAAAAACAGCTAGCTAGATGCAGTCTAATATATATATATATATATATATATATATATATATATATATATATATATATATATATATATATATATATATATATATATATATATATATATATATATATATATATATATATATATATCAATTTCACATATCAACTTGAATCTGTAAACACTGTAAGTGAAATGTAGATAATTACTTGACATATGTGCTAAAGATCTGTAAAAGATGCTCTGTACAAACAGCTAGTATGATTCAAGATGTGTACCAACCTAGCATCACATAGGAAGCGAAGAGTGTAGCTATCCAGCTAAAACAATATCAATTATCTGAACATGAAACGATGGTTGCTGCTATAGGAGACTCTTATCAGGTTGAGGCTAGGCCTGTTTGTCCTGTGGAAGATGGTAATATGACAATGAGGTTATACACAGTTGTTTAGCAAGAGTGAGAATACTATTGAAATGTGTAAGAAAAACAGATAGCTAGATTCAGTCTAATATATATATCCATTTCACATATCCAACCCGAATCTGTAAACACTGTAAATGAAATGCAGATAACTAAACTCTTACAAAAACCCAAATACCCCATAACTTCCAATGCCGAATTGTTCCTGAAATCATGAAGATCTGATCGATCATAAGACATATCGTGTTAAGGCCACCTGATCGAGCGTAATAGACACCACTTTTGCTCCCTTCCCTAGCACTGGCTGCTGCGTTCGGATTACGCTCACCTAAAGCGGCTGCTCACCAAAACCGGCGCAAAAGTGGTGTCCATTACGCTCGATCAGATACCTATTAGGTGAGAACGCGGCAGCCGGTGCTAGGGAAGGAGAGCAGGGAGCTTTGAGCAGCGTACATTTTAGATGACCAGATCTAAAAGCAGTCTGATGCAAGAAATAGGGAACTAAAGGAACGTTGACGAAAAAAAAACATCTAGGTCTTGATTAGGTGTTCCTTAATTAGCATCTTTTCATGACTACACATATCATTGCCAGCTATTTTGGGACTGCACATAATGATTATAGACATAAAAATTAGCACATAAACACTACTTGAACAACAAATAGGAGTGGATAACTGGAGGAAGCTATGCTCAATAGTAAAATTATCTGCATTCTATCTGTTTACACAATGTTCTAACATGTTCAAGCAATACATTGGTATGCTATATGAAAATCCTAGCTTAACCAGGGACTAAAAGGTACATGGAATTACTGAGTATATCGCTGATCCAGGCAACACCAGCATAGCAGAGTCCACAGCGTGTGATCCTCAATGAAAGACCATCACTTTGTACAGCATTGGTAATCAATCAGAGTAGTAAGTATGCATAAGAAGCGTACATTTTAGATGACCAGATCTAAAAGCGATCGATGCAAGAAATAGGGCCTATGAATTGACACACTAACGCTCCAAATATGTATCCATTAATAATAGAAAAGATTACAGTCGGTCGGCGACTTCTTTGCAAGAATTAGAACCTATGAATTCACACACACCAACACCATCGGTTGGAACATCATCACAAACGCAAACAGAAACATGTGTTCTCGGAGAACTTGCCTAGAACAATTAGAGGCACCTAAACTCAAGCAAGTTTCACATCAGTTACTGAAAACCAGAAAAAATTCCCAATCGGCAATATTCATGTTGCTTTCATTGCGATTGAATATTCCGCATCACCAAACCAATAAAAGCAATTATAGTTACACTGACTGTGAGAAGGAGGTGGAGAGGTGGTGACCAAGCGTTGGAGGAGGAGGGCGGCGGAGGCATGGGCGGAAGCGAAGGGAAGAAGATGGAGGCGGCAGAGGGGCGACGAGGAGGAAAGGAAGAAGACGGAAGGAGCAGGCTGTCCGGTGGCGAGATCGCGGCGGCGTTGGAGGGAGCGACAGGGGCAGGAGGATGGAGCGATGTGATGGGGAGGGACAGGCCCGAGGGGACGGCGGCGGAGGAAGGGGAAGATGACTGAGGGAGCGGCGACAGGAGGATGGAGCGATGCTATGGGGGAGGGAGAGGCCCGAGGGGGCGGCGGCGGAGGAAGGGGAAGAGGACTGAGGGAGTGGTGACCGCTGGCGAGGGAGATCGAGCAGGCAGCGCAGGAGGGAGAGGGAGAGGACCGGTGGTGGAAGGGAAGCAGCGAGGGGAGGAGATGCGGTGTTGCGCGATTGAGCGAGAGAGGAGCCGGGAGCCAGGAGGAGGGAGAGTAGTGGCAGCGGCGGGGGAGGGAGACCGGGCAGGAAGGGCGGCAGCGCGAGAGGGAGGAAGAGGGATGGCGCAGTGGCGACAGCGGAGGAAGAGGGAGAGCAAGGGGACACGAAGGAGATCTGGGGGGAGGGGAACGGGAGGTGGAAAGGGGTTGGATAAGGCTGCACTCTCGGGGCGACGTGAGCGAGAGTGAGAGAGCTTCGGGAAGGGAGATCGAGGGGTGGGTGGGGAGCGAGGGCGTGAGGCGGCGCCCGAATGATGGAGCGATCGGCGGCATCGCGGCGCGGGGCAGAGCGGGAGCGGGAGATGGAGAGGGAGGGGCAAGGGAGAGTGAGGACACGGGAGGAGCGAGGTGGGTGTAGAAGTCTCTAGTTCGGGCGACGTGGACCGACGTGGAGCGTGTCTCTCTGAGAATCATAGCGATCGAGCTGCTTCTTTGTGCATCCGACGGGTCATCCTAATTGGGGCGACGTGGCCAGGGCCGGGGCTCCCCCTTTCTTTAGAGAATTAACTTTAGTAATAATGTAGTAGCTCACGAGTTCGCACAATTTGCGAAGCGCGTGACTCATAGTGGTGCGTTCGTGTGCAAGGCCCGGTGTGTGTTGAGCATCTTAGAGTACGTCCAACGGTATAGACAATTGTTTAGATAATTGTTGTTTATAGTATCTCTCAATATCATCTATAAATAACATTAAAAACATATTACAATGAGTTGTTTTTACATATTTCTATAGACAACTCATCTATGTGTAATGTGTTTTATTTCTTATGCTGCAGTCGATTATTGCATGAGAGACGGTCTAATTATCTATACTTCACCTCTTTCCTCCACATTATCTTATATTCTACATGTCAAAACTTACATACAGCTGATATCACACCATTGTATATTCGCTCTTGTTGCTCCGGATTGTATTTCATTTTTAGTAATCAATAAATTTCTCTTTGTACTCGCAAAAAATAATCGCAGAGAGAGAAGATCTCACGGTCAGCCGATTTGAAGCACGTGAAGGAATCGCTCTCCGAGCCCTCAACAATAGGCCCTCGGTATGAATGCCAACATTAACCGACTACTATATTCATCGTGCTATTGTGCTATTGTGCTATTTTCCGTGGCATTCTTTGTAGGACAATGATACGGACCTGACGTCTGATGGGATCGGACGCTTCGTATCAGACTAGGCCAGAGTTCATTGCGGGCCGTTCCCGAGCCTCATCTCATATGCAACCAACACCAATCCGAAAACTCCGCCACGTAAAAAATCTAACAAGTACATCCATGAGCAGCACTACGTCTGCATGCAGAGTGCATACGTGCACTCACGTCTACTGCATGCATGGTGCACGTACGTATGTATTTTGTTCAACTTGAGCAAGGAGCTGGTGACAAGCGCGGCGTCTTCGATAACATCTCCGGTGGACACGACAACTTCATGGGTGATAACGACACTAGCGTAGGTTCGTAGTGTATACGGGCGCGGCATGACAGGCAGCCCATGGAAGCTCTTCGCGCGCAACGACCGGAGCATTCCCAGATGCTTTGTTTTGATTTTTGATGTTGCAACTATTGTCCAGGGATGTTGTAGCTATTGTCCGGTTGTCTATGGATGTTGCAACCGTTGTCCGGTGATGTTGCAACCATTGTCCTACGATGTTGCAACCGTTGTTCAGAGATGTTGCAACCATTATCCGGGGATGTTGCAATCGTTGTTCGGAGATGTTGCAACCATTGTCGTAGGATGTTGCATGCCTAGTGGTTTTGCAATTTTCTTTATATTGACGTTCGATTAGAACCAAATGGCTCGGACACCTCGTCCTCCTTGATTAAACTAAGATTTGGTTGGTTGCCCGGCCAGTAAATGATAGCTAGCTAGCTAGCTTGTGCATGCACCAATTAATACTTGCATGCTACTACATTCTACGGTGGATGACCACCAATGAAATAACAAAACTACTGCAGGCGTGACGGTGGGAGCTCCCACCGTCGTCCGACTCCTAGTTAATCCCAACGAATAGAGATCGGAAACATCAGGGCGTGCGTCCGGACGAGAGAAAAAATCGGACGCTAGGAAATGCGGGGCCATATGGATTGGAACGGGGCGCGACGCGACCGCGACAAGATTTTTGCTCGCTCGTGCCATGCTGCTATGCCTTTATTAAGATCTTGAGCCAAGCTGAGGAGGCTCTGACAGCTTGCTAGCTACTGATGCACTGTCAAGTCATCGCAAAGACCATGCAACCGTTGTCCGGTGATGTAACCGTTGTCCTAGGATGTTGCAACCGTTTTCCGAAGATGTTGCAACCGTTGTTATAGGATGTTGTAACCGTTGTCCGGGGATGTTTCAAGTGTTGCATCTGTAGAAAAAAGTGTTGCATCTGTAGAAAAAAATGTTGCATATTGTTCACAACGATGTTGCAATTTTTTCCAACGCGTTTTTTCTTCCAGATGCTTTGTTTTTTGATTGGTGATGTTGCAACCGTTGTTCGGGCATGTTACAACCATTGTCCTAGGATGTTGCAACCATTGTCGTAGGATGTTGCAACCATTGTCCGGGGATGTTGCAACCGTTGTCCGAGGATGTTGGATGTTGCAACCGTTGTCCGAGAATGTTGCAACCATTGTCCGGGGATGTTGTAACCATTGTCCGAGGATGTTGCAACAATTGTCCAGTGATGTTGCAACCGTTGTCTGGTGATGTTGCAACCGTTGTCCGAGGATGTTGCAACCATTGTCGGGTGATGTTGCAACCGTTGTTTGGTGATGTTGCAACCGTTATCCGGAGATGTTACAACCGTTATATGGAGATGTTGCATTTGTAGAAAAAAATGTTGCATATTGTTCACAGTGATGTTGCAAGTTTTTTCAACTCATATTTTTTTTGCAAATGCTTTTGTCTTGATTCTGATATTTTTGATATGTGCATCTTGTTTGCTTGATATGTTGCTGAGATTTTTGATATGGAGGATTATTGATGTTTTGTCTGCGCTGCGAGAGATTTTTGGGAGGATGTTGCTCACGAAAGAGATGAACGTCTGAAGGATATCACCTAAATCCGATGGAAAACTGCTGATCAGATTGTTGTATTGCCCTCGTCGAATAAAGAATTTTTTCTTATGGTCAAACCTCATTTGTTGTACATATGGACTAAATTTTTATTGCTGCGACGTGCGTCCGATTTGTTTGTACTTAGATCAATTGGTCTTTCGATAAAAAAAAGCAACGAGCGAATATATGGGATAGCTATTGCATGCTTGGGTTGTTGCTGATTGCCTTCTCTACCTAATACCAACGTGATTCAGACCGTACAGGTGCTCCCACCCACCCGTATGTCCGCTCCCTAGTAGCTCGCTTCTTTGTAACACCCTAATTTTTGTAAACAAGAATCCCATCATTGAAATGTGACATTTTTTTAAAAAATTATGCATGTGGGGCTATTTAAATTTTTAGTGAACTATTTCGAGTGTTGTCGTATTTTGAGTTTATCAAAATCAACTAATAAAATGCAAATTGGTTAAAGTCAAGAAACTAGAAATTAAATTAGCATGTTATTTTAATTTGACTCACCAAATCAAATATTTGAATTGAAATTTAAATTTGAAAGCCATGAAAAAAGGGAATTCAAAATTTGTAACATCCCAAAATCCCAATTTTGGGAAAAATATTGAAAATAGATAAAGGAAAAAATTTCAGCATGTTTATATGTAGGGAAAATTTTTTTGAGCATGTTTTTGAACTTTGCATAAATCAAATAGTGAAACTACATGCAAATAACAGATTGAAAGAATTTTTGAGCAAAATACAGAACTTATAAAATTCTGGAAAATTCACATAACGAACAACTCTGTATCAGGAGTCTCCACAAAAAGTTCGGAACAATCGTCGCAGATGGTTTCTGAGCCGTCTCATTTTATGTGTCTGTGATGACAAACGGTTATCATAGACGGTTTGTGAGCCGTCTATGATTAGTCACAATACAGACAGTTTTGTAGTATAAACTATCTGTGAAGGCCTACTATCACAGACGGCTTATACCCAAAACCATTTGTGATATATCGGCCATAACAGATGGTTATATGTAAGAACCGTTTGTGATATCAGACATATCACAGACGGTTAGTAAAATGAACTGTCTGTGATACGTCGGCCATCACAAACGGTTAGTAAAAAGAACAGTTTGTGATATCAGACATATCACAGATGATTAGTAAAAAGAACCGTCTGTGATACGTATGCCATCACAGACAGTTATTTGTACCAACCATCTGTGATTGGACACATATCATATACGGTTGTTGGTTATAGCCGTCTGTGATAGTAGAACTTCACAGACGGTGTATATTATAAAACCGTTTGTGATAATAGGCCTTCACAGACGGTTTATACCACAAAACCGCTTGTGATAGATCCTTTTATAGCTAAACAATATTCTGTTTTTGGGCTAGCCTCATAAAATGCTAGCCATGCCCTCTGAAAATAAGCAAGTAGAAAATAGATAAATCACAGATATACAACTCAAAGTGATTCACAGCTCAAAATCAATTACAAAAGAAACTTCATGTATTGTCACTAGAGTTACAATTGAATTACAACTCAAAGTGCATTACAGTTGAATCAATTGTTTGAACATGTATTAAGCGGTGTCACCGGAGCAGTGAAACTCTCCTTTCGGGTCAATGATCTTTGTCTTGGGAAAAAAAAGAGTCGTCCTACTACGCCGGAGAGTTCATCCATATCGAATGTACTGGGTTCGATTGTTATGCCCTGTCGCTAGGAGTAAAGTAGTAAGCATATATATATATATATATATATATATATATATATATATTTAAATTGATAATTAATTAGGAAATAATTATTGCGAGATAGACAAACCTCTGGATCATTTGTCTTAGCACTCACGATTAGCTGCATGTGACGGCAAGCGTAGAGTGCACATATGTTGCCTTGTAGTTGGTGGTGGCACTGCAAAAATAGAATTACATATATAGGTATACTCAGTTCGAGAGGCATTATTACGAAGAGTGATATAGGATTATTGTGTTATAGCGGGTATTAGAAATCACGTCCTGTGTTTCAGTGTGGCGCTCGATTCCTTGTGTATCCCTCCCCTAGCAACATAGATGGTGAACGACCTGCGTGATTCCAAAAATTTATCCTCGGCCATTTCAAACAAAGGAAGACTATAATAGAGTTATGTATGGAGGAAATAAGCATACCTATCGAGTACTTTTTGCACCGTGGTGAAGTCATGGTTGTTGTCATTTAGGGAATCAATGTATATTACCTTGTTCCACTTTGGTACAATGACTAAAAGGATCTAGTGCCACCTACTCATGTATGTCGCTATAGTCATTAAACCTAAGTTCGTGTTGCGTATAAAGTACAAATAAAATTTGTATAGAAAGTAGTGAAGCACTTACCCCTAGTTGTAGGGCACCCTTATGTAGTCCTTATCGCCATGAGCAAGCAATCCTTGCGTTATATATTTCTCGACGTAGGATGCGTCTGCGGTGATGCTTTGCTCATAGATCAACTGTGGGTCGAGGAAACCCACCGGTTCTTGCTTTTGCTGGGCTTCTTGCATCATGCATCTATACATAAGCAATGAGTTATGACATTTATCGGTATTACGTGAATATAGAACTTGAATGTATACACTTACAATGTCCAGCATCATAGAAGTGAGGTGTCGAGAGCGTCGAGGTGGAATAGTTCGAATAGGTCATCGAAGCCCACGACGAAGTAGCCCGGCTTGTGGAGGAAATGCCGCTTTGTGTATTTGACAGTGATTCCAGTAGGCTGGTCTATCCCCTCCTCATTTGTCTTCCGCGTGTACCAGGCATGCAATCTCTCGCAACTAATTCCAAGGCGGTTCTATTGGAGAGGCATGGTCGTGTGGATATCGTGGCACTACAGGCGCATTAATCTTCTTTGATTTGGCCTTAACGCCTCGCATGATATACATCTTGGGGTAGGGGATGACTCGGCACACTTTTCTTGTTTCTTTGCGTCATCTCCTTGGGAGCCGATACGGAGGCCATCTAAAGTAGGGGTTGAGGTGGAGTCATCGAGGGTACTGTTGGAGAGGCATGGTTGTTGTGTGGAGATCACGGCACTACAGGGTTAAGGGCGATGTCCCTCTTGAGTCACTGGACATAAGTGTACAAGGCATCCCTAATGTTATGATATCTTCATTTGGGCACTTCTCCAGCGAGACAACCATGAAATTATCATGTACTATGTCCACCTAAACCTTGACGTAAGCCTGCACCAACTGGGCACTATGCACTACTGTCCCTTCCTAGCATGGAAACACCACTCCCTGCCCAGCCTCAATAGAAATAGACCCAACCAGCCTCATTTGGAGCCTACAGGGCATAGGCTCCTACAAAGCGATACACTATTAGCTAAGGCGTCCTACAGGTCTATCTTTGGAGCATTCCAGAGATGTACATTACCTAGATGACATCGAAAGGTAATTGGATGTTGCCATGTTCGGAAAGTGCAGGCGTGGACGTGATGCTACTCCTACGTTGAGGGGGACTGCATCCCAAAATCACGGGGGTGGCTTGCGACTGGTTGATGAGTTGATTCATTTGTTCCTACAATGATGTTATCTTTCCTTGAAATTGTGCACTAATCTGTACACTAATCTCCTCTTTCAACTATTCCTCGTGCTCGTCCTTGGATCTCTTCCGACTCCTATACACCTCGAAGTCGTCCGGGAATCTCTGCCTCCAAGGTATGTAAACCCTAAGGTCTTGTGTGCGACCCAGGTGCTCCTTGTTTCCCAGGGCTGTGGATAGTATATCCTTCTCCCTGACTGCTTCGAAGGAGCCTTGGGAAGATTGGGTACTCAATGTTTGCTGCACGAGGCCATCATGTTATTTTAGACCCCATAAAGTTATGGACTTATTAAGAACTAGGTAGTTCGACATATCTTACCAGGAGTTGGGACACTCACTACTACAGAAAAGGTCTTCACAGACGGTTCAAAAACATCATCACAAATGGTTTCGTGAGCCATCTGAGATTAGGGCTAGTAATGACATGAGGTCATCACAGACGGTTTTTGAACCGTCTGTCATGTAGACTATCACAGACGGTTATTAACTCAAAACCATCTGTGATAGTCAACTATCACGGGCGGTTTGTAGATGAAACCTTCTATGATAGTTCACTATCACAGATAGTTTGTAGATTAAACCTTCTGTGATAGCTGATGTATCACAGACGATATGTCTTAAGGAACCATCTGTGATATTCTTTTGTATTGCTAAATCTCTACTACTTAAAAGAAGGAGTTTACCGTCGTCCATACTCCCACTATCATTCGCGTCCGTCCGATCAACGATCGACCAACGACCCAGATTTGCCATAAAAGGAGGGATTACCTGTGCAGTGGAACGGTTGTCCCACCCCTCCACCCCTTCTCCTTGACATTAACCGCTATCTCTCTCCTCGAGCCCCTGCTCCCTTTGACCCCGTCCTCAATCGCTCGTCGCATCCCCTCTTCCCTCTCTCATCGCGGCAATGGATCTCGAGTAGCCAACCACTCTCTCTCTCTCCCCCCGACCACCCACTCCCTTTGATCCCCTCCTCTCTCGTCGCATCCCCTCCACCCATTCTCCTCGAGACCAGTTGCTATCTCTCTCCTCAAGCATCTGCTCCCTTCGATCCCCTCCCCCATCTCTCGTGGCATCCCGTCCTCCCTCTCTTGTCGTGGCAATCGATCTCGAGCAGCCAGGTGGTTCCAAATCTTGAGCTTCGGCTCTAGGTGTCGCAGGCGAAGGCACAAGCGGAGGCACGAGGCCAACATTGAGGTTGTCGTGGCACTGTGATCCCGGCGTCAAGGTTTTCGATGTTGTGGCTTGAACGGCCGATGGCGTGAGTCGAGGCGATGCCTCTCGGCAGCGACAATGGATCTCAAAGGTGGCCCTGTGGAAGAGGAGCAGCCCTTCTGTACCCTACGTGCGGTTTGGCGACGAAGGCTGACGGCCTCCACAAGTGGCCAGGGGTGACCGTGACCCGAGAAATGGCAACGGCCTCGACGAGCGGGCCAGCGGTGACCACGACGCACACGACTGGTGTGGCCCCATGGAAGAGGGGCGGCCACGGCTCCGTGTGCGGGTGGGCTAAGGGGGTCGGCGGCCATCGCAGGCGGGCGAGCGGCGATCGTGACACACACGACTGGTGTGGCCCCATGGAAGAAGGGCGACCACAGCTCTGTGTGCGGGTCGGCTATGGAGGCCGACCGCCAATGGTGAGCACGACCCGAGCTCGGTAGAGGTAGGTCAACTCGATCAATTATGAATTGAATTCCTTGTGATTCCATGCATGTTCATCATCATCTTCTTCTTCTTTTTCTTTTAATCTAGAAATTGAGTTCCCGTGGGAGTTCCGAATGACGTCTAGCTGGTGCCAATGTCTTTCGTTGCCTCTTGGTTCATTACACAAGTTTTCCTTATCTTTCCCTTTATTTTCCTAGTTTGTTTCATTTTGAGGTGGTGGATGAAGTAGGGAATATGCTGGAGTCCTAGAGGGTAACCAGCAGGTTGATGCTGTCCAGGATAGTTGCTACCTCTCCGATGATCTCCTCAGCTATAATACCTCTTAATACATATGGAAACTAAAGTTGATGGCATTGCAGGTGTCGAGGAGTGCTACTGTTGGTGTCGGTGCACCTGGCGCATCGATGGTGAGGAGCAGAGAGGCGGTGCAAGTGACGGCACTCCAGGTTAGGGAGGCCTGGCAGTGGACGCTGAGAAGCTGTTCAAGGGAATGGCGAGGAGGGGCGGGAGAGGAGTGGGCAGTGGGAACGGGAGGAGATCAGGGCGAGGAGGCGGGGCATGGTCAGAGGGGATGCATGGCGGTGGTCAGCGGTAGGGAGGTGGCTAAAACCTAAGCTTCACTATGCTCCCCAACTGGCACAGACAGAGGAGGAGTAGAGGACTCCATCATTCCTGGCTGCGTTCTGTAAAATTGCCTATCAAATGTTTGAGGTAACTATTGTGCCGATGTTGTCAATGTACATGAAATTCTAATTTTTTTCTATTGAACTTTCGTGTTCTCAATGCTCCAATGCTATTTCAAATGAGAGCTTTTCATACTAGAGTTTAGGAATATGGCTATCATGATTCATTTATGCTCTATGTACAGTTAACACTTCTACAAATGTAAGCTACATATGTAGTATGCCGACATGATTAAGTTGCATCTGTCCAGGTGAGTCATGTTATATGCTTGAGGTTAACTTCACACCATAGTTAAAGAAGCATTTATTTGAACTTGGACATGTTGTAAAGAGCTATCTAATCTGGTGAATGGTGATGCATTGACGCATGCTGCATTAGTGCAAATTAATTTTAACTGACCTGTAAGGAAGCAGCATCATTAAACTTGATGCTAATTTATACATTAAGAAGGATCTAGAAAACAATTTTAATAAACATATGTAGCTGCAAACACTTTCTAAATATATCTAACTGCAAGTGTAAATGTGGTGATGTAGTGATGCTTAATATGTTCTATTCTCAATCTGAACAGTTGGTAAAAAAACGAAACTCTGAATTGGATGAATAAATCAGTGGAATGTGAGTTCAAGTTTCGGAGTTCTTGTTTTGATTGGTCTTCTTTCCTTGTTCTGTTCTTAAATATGGAAAAGCAAATTTTTGTTGTTTCTTGGACATTTGGGCTCTAGAACCGAGCAAACTCTACTCTTATCAGCTTTTTTTTTTGTCATATATGCTTCCTTTGCTATTGTTATTTCAAGTGGAAATGCCTTTTATTTTGCTCATGTGATAAGGATTTTGTAGCCGAGAATTCAGAACGGAGGAAACATGTTAGCGTTCTTTAAGAAATATGTTCTGTTCCAGCTTTGCTCGCTTCACCGGCAACTCTACTACTGTGAGCTCCATGACTCCATTCAGGTACTCTCTCTCTCTCTCTCTCTCTCTCTCTCTCTCTCTCTCTGTGTGTGTGTGTGTGTGTGTGTCGCTCGTGGCCAGCCTTCTTTTTTTGCGAGGCCAGCCTTCGTTCCTGTACTAGTCAGAGACAATCTCTCCTAATCCACCAGGCCCTCTCTTTGTAGATCTCCTGTGAGCTGATTTTGGTTTTCTTTTTGTGTAGGGAATTCAACCATGGAAGCAAGAGGAGGAACTCAACAATCATTAGCTGATTGATGGTTAGCTACCATTTTCTTGAGGGTCATGTCTTACTACTAATTATCTACTAGACTTGAAGCTCGATTAGTTGAATTTTTTTGTATCTTTCCCAGTGTGGAAATACCAAATAGGAAGAACTTGTGTCAACATCGCAGTGTTAGGCCTAATGAATACACACAATTATTTCCGATGAGGATTCTAAAATTGGACAGTAGCATGTGAGTTCATCTTCCAATTTTGAAGATATCTTTCATTGCAAAATGCAGGTCCTGTTGTTCCTTCTGGTTGTCATCTTATTTTGAGGCCTTAATCGGATTTTGATGTCTTGAAGATAGCATATTAGCATGCCGCAGATGTACGTTGAGACCTTTGAATGGTGCTTTAGCAAACTAGCAGGTAGGATCAAGGAGATGTTGAGTTCTTCATACTGCATCAATTCATTAAGGTAACATCCCCATGCACTTCATCAATGAACTTCAAAGGTAACATAGATCTTCCATTTTTAAGATATCAATGAACCTAGGAGTGATGTATAATGCACTTATTTCCTTTTTCTATTCTCATGTGCTTTGCTTAATTCCTATATGTCTGAGCAATTTATCTAAATATAGCTTACCGTTTTTTACCCTTCTTTTGATCTATGGCAATGAGGTTGTTAATGTTGTTGTTGAAACAAATGATTGGAATTCACATGAGGCAAATTTGATTTGTTAAGTTCAGCTTGTGAGGAGCTCTCCTCGGAAGATACTAGTCAGATTTTTTTTTGAGCAGCGGTACTACCGCACGGAGGAGCGGTAGTACCACTCGGTACATCCGAGAGGAGGTCCTCTAGGACCTCCCAGGAGATCCCAAGACCTCCTGGTGGTCTTGGCCCTGTGCACACTGAGCTAGTCCCAGGATCAGATTGGCTAGCTCACACAGATCCAACATAAGTGTAATCAAATCCATACAACAAGCTCAAAGAGAAAGCAGACCAAAATAACACATATATTAACAAGTGGCCTTATTGCCAAGGTTTGTACAGAGGTGCCACTAAAGGCTAACAACAAAAGGGAACAACAACACAGCGGAGGCCAAAAACATAAACACAAGGTCCATTCGGCCAGCCCACAGGCTACCAAGTGGAGGACGCCACCTACTGTGCAAGGTCTTCAAGGGTGCTCCCCTCCTGAAAGCACTGGATCACTTGGAACTCCCTCCTCTGCTGATCAAAAACAGCAGGGCACAAGCCAATGAGTACTTTGAATGTACTCAGCAAGCCGTGGGTAAGGTATGCAAGTAATAATCATGCACGGCTTGACAAGGTGAGCTGTATGGTTAGTTTGCAGGAAAGCCAAGTTTGACAGTAAATATCATAATAGATTGTAAGGCAACAAGTTTAAAAGCATAATACATAATTACATTTGATTTTCAAGGGGACAGTGAGCACCCACTCACACCCAAGGCACCAACCCAAACCTCTCTGGAGCACCCACTCCAAAGCACCACAAGACTAGCCCCTGGACCACTTTGTGAGCCAGCCACGACCCCTCTGGAGCCGGCCAAGGTCTCTTCGAGGTAAAAGCCATGACCTCTCACCAAAGCGCCCAGGAGGAACACCATTTCACAAACAGAATTCTACCCCTCATTCGAAATCTCCGGGCATGTCCATAACCGAGGACGCGGCTATTCGAATAGATTTACACTCTGTAGAGGTGTACAACTTTACCCACAAGAGGTAGTCGCTTGATATTACACACGTTACCTTAGACATGTGAATCAAGTAGAGACCACCACCGGGCTTTACAAGGTCTGCTCGACTTGGCCCCAAGACACTAAGGTATCGCCATCACAATGTGCGTATAGCACTTGGTGGCCTCCCTCTTGAGCCGTGGTGCTTCTCGGCACCTCATCACCCATGGAACCGAACGAGCATGACCAGGTTATTACACGGTCCACCCCATAATGGACATGTGGTGCACTAAATGGCCCAGATCAATGGCTCCCAAGGTTCGATCCTTAATTGCTCTTTCGAGGCAAGGCTTCCACAAACCCAATGTGACCCCAAGCTCTACAACTCTGGGGCACCCAGGTGACCCCATAGCACCAACATATGGAGCCCCTAGATGACTCCATAGCACCAACATATGGAGCATCCACTACTCGCACCTTGCCAACTTGCCCGAGCATAAAACAGTTTTGGGTTCAACCTGGCCAAGACCACCCAGTCCTGGCACTGCAAATTTTAACAAAGTGGTCTCGCACCACAAACAACACAACCTGCGGCTCCAACCACAGTTGCTTATCAGTGGCACCAACCAAAGTTCCATAATTCAATTAGTCAAGTTCAGCAATAAAAGATGATTCATGAGGAGACCAACGTCTACTAGAGCAAGGCTAAGCAGGAACAATACCCATGTTGGCAATAGCAATAAGAGGCCAACTAACAGTACCATCCTAAGGCTATCAAAGGTAACATGTCAACATGTGGATTACCAAATAGACAAGGAGGCATAAAACCAGTAGGTATTTAACTAGAGCCCAAACCATTTTATACAAATAGTCAATGCAGGTTGTAGTTGAACAAAGTACTTTTTGTAAAGATAGGTTCAAAATGATCAAGGACCACGACTTGCCTTGGTGGCGGCTGCTTGAGCTTCAGCAGGGTCCTTTGGATCACCAGAGCTCCTCAGGCATAGCGGAATCTACACTACAAGCAAAGAAAAACAACTAAATAAAGCGGCTCCAAAAGGAAACCGAAAAGAACTAGTAAGAACAGAAAGAAAAGATCCACGAAGGGAGGTCCAACAAGGAAAGGAGGTCCAAAACCGAAGGGGTCCTAGAGGACAAGGAGAGCTTCTCGAGGCGAGAGAAAGAGAGAAGGAGAAGAAATGACAAGCAGGGAGGAAATGGGTGCCCCGGTGCTCTATTTAAAGAAAAAGGGAATAGGAGCACCATCAAAGGGACGCCAGTGTTCAAGGCATTAGTACAAAAGGTACCTTGCCAAAGGTACGAAAAAGGGCTTGAAACAGGGCTAAGGAGGTGACAAAAGGTAGAAAAAGGTACAAAGGTAGGTGACAACATTTAATGTGACTCAACCCACATCAAATGCACTTAAGGCTATCAAGGGAGCCAGTCAAAAGGTGCACAGACCAGTCAAAGGGCATGGTCCACGGTCTAAAGAGGAGGTCCAAAGAGGAGGTCCTGCGAGGAGGTCCTGAGAGGAGGTCCTACGAGGAGATCCAAAGAGGAGGTCCTGCGAGGAGGTCCAAGGAGGAGGTGGTCTAGACCACAAAGGTCTAAACACAAGGAGGAGGTTTAGACCACAAAGGTCTAGACAGACAAGGGGAAGGTCTGAACCTAGAAGAGGTCCAAACACACGAAGGGGAGGTTTGAACCTAGAAGGGGTCCAAACACACAAAGGGGAGGTTTGGACCTAGAAGGGGTCCAAACACACAAGAGGGAGGTAGGGAGGTCTAAGAGAACAAGGAGGCCCAAAGGACAGGAAGGTCCTGGATGATAAAATCAACAAAAGGGAGGTCCTCGAAACAATGAAGACCAAACTCGAGCGGTAACCAGGCAAGCGGTAGGTCCGACCTGGGGAAGTCCTGAGGACACGGGGAGGTCCAAAGGAATGCAACAACAAGGAGGTCCCATGGACAGGAGGTCCAAAAGACACGAAACGGGGAGGTCCTATGGACAGGAGGTCCAAAAGACACGAAAACGGGGAGATCTTGAGGGCAAGATCCAAAAAGGGCAGGTCCTGACGGTCAGATCCTCGAGGAGCAGGTCCTGATGGTCAGATCCTCAAAAGAAGAACCTGAACGGCCAAGATCTCAAAGGGGAGGACCTAAACGGTCAAGATCAAAAGGCAAAGGGAAGGTCCATGAGGCAGGGCCAGAGGAGAGCAGGGCCGTCGGATCTTGATCGAGCGAAGCAAAACAAGCGGGCCGTTCGGACCAAGCGAACGAGCCAACTCAGCCAAGCCGTCTGATGCGGATCAAACGGTCCTAAGGCAAGAAAGGCAAAACTCAAGCGGTACGACCGCAAGAGCCAGCGGTGAGTCTAAACGCTAGGGAGGCCTAGGCCTAAAGAGGTTCGGACCTTCCGATCCAAACAAAGAGGAGGTGCGGATCGTTGGATTAAACAACGGAGAGGTGCGGACCCTTGGATCAAATAGAAGAGGATCTCGGATGGTTAAGATCTCCAAAGGGAGGTCCTAACGGCTAGATCTAAACAAGGGAGGTCCGGCGGTCAAGATCTCCGGAGAGGAGGTCCTAACGGCCACATCTAAACAAGGGGAGGTCGAGCGGTCAAGATCTCAGGAGAGGAGGTCCTAACGGCGAGATCTAAACAAGGGAGAATGCGGCGGTCAAGATCTTGAGAGGTGGTCTTAACGGCCAGATCTAAACAAGGGGAGGTCCGAGCGGTTAAGATCTCGGAGGAGGTCCTAACGGCTAGATCTCAACAAGGGGAGGTCCGAGCAGGTTAAGATCTCTAGAGAGGAGGTCCTAACAGTCGAGATCTCAACAAGGGGAGGAGGCTGAGCGGTTAAGATCTCCAGAGAGGAGGTCCTAATGGCCAGATCTCAACAAGGGGGAGGTCCGAGCGGTTAAGATCTCTAGAGAGGAGGTCCTGACGGTCAGATCTCAACAAGGGGGAGGTTTCAGCGGTTAAGATCTCAAGAGAGGAGGTCCTAACGGCCAGATCTCAACAAGGGGGAGGTCTGAGTGGTTAAGATCTCTAGAGAGGAGGTCCTAACGGTCAGATCTCAACAAGGGGGAGGTTCGAGCGCAACAGAGAAGCGGTACTACCACAAGAGAGGAGCGGTACGACCGCACTAGAAGACGGAACAAGCGAGAAGTCCGCGAAAGCAAGGAGAGAGCCAAGGGAACCAAAGGGAGGTCCAACAGGGAGGTCCGAGAGGACACAGGGGGATCAAAAGAGCTCCTTATGGTCACCGGGAGATCTAAAGGATTCCAAGGATGCCCAAAGGAGGTCTTCAAGGAGTCAAGGGAGGTCCAAAAAGAGCTCAAGGAGGTCCAATTGAACACCAGGGAGGTCTGAAAGGATTCCAAGGGCGCTCAAATGAACTCAAGGAGTTCACATGAACGCAGGGAGGCATGCGGGGAGGTCCAAAACAGAGAGCGTGGTCTAGATCCAAGGAGATCTAGACAGAGGAGGATTTAGCCCAAAGGGAGGTCTTCAAGGAGTCAGAGATTCAAGCCAACAAAGGGAAGGTCTGGACTAAAGGAAGTCTAAACAAAAGATACAAGGAAAGGTCCAAAGATCAAAGAGTTTGAAACACACACCCGAGTTGGTCTAAACTCAAAGGAGAGGACTTAGACCAACAAAGGGGTCCGAGCAAGGGAAGGTCTGGAGGAGGACAAAACAAAACCCAGTAGAAAACACTAGAGGAGGTCCAGGAGGCAAGGGAGGACCAGAGAGGAAAGAAAAGCACTGGGCCGAGGCCAAGCGCAAGGCAAACAAAGACAAGGGAAGAACTCCAACACAGCTCAAAAGGACAAAAGCTGATTTTAGTTAAAGTTTGATTTTAGTCAATTAAAGCTCTTTTGAAAACTCAAGTTAAGCTTGAACTCTCAACAAATCCAAATGGTTATTTTTATTTTGAAAACTACAGGAACTCAGGATAAACGGGACGTTACACAGCTTCACTATGGCTTTACTTTTAGATATATATATAGCAATGTAGCACCTTTATTTGAAGCTGGTCAGTAAATTTATGTTACCTTTTTAGGCCATATTGGTGCTTATAATTTTAGACCTATCATATACCCCCTCCATAATCATGTTAATGATTGTCTCCTCTGTGCTTCATATGTGTTGTTCAGTGTGTAGGACTGCAATTCACTAGGTGGCCTGCTAGCTGCTCTAAGGAATGTCTTAATCATGCAGAAGAATGAAGAGGTTGGTGAGAAAATCCTAGCTTCCTTATATCTAAATCGATGGATTTGTGTATATGACTTTTTTACTTGGACTGACATTATTTCTACTCACTAACACTGCCATGGCTATATAGACTAACTGCTATTAGGTGCTTACACATCTGAACAATTTTTTATATGAATGGGTACATGAATGTCCAATACTGGCATTTTTTCCCATTATTCTTGTTGATGTTTAGACGTTACTTTGCTTTGAGGAACAAATGGCATCTAAGGTTAGCTGATGCTTTTGTGTATGCATGCCAGATTGGGATGCATCTCTGTAGGACCAAAAAGGCAACTAGAGGGGGGGGGGGTGAATAGGAGCACAAATCCTTTTTCACGTAGTTTGAATCCAACACGATTTTCACTTCAATAGCTATGAGAGCTATGAAGATCAAAGAACAAGTACAGCAGAAGACTTGTGTTGAATCCAACCTAAAACCCTAAAGCAAAAGACAAAAACTCAAACCCTAAATGAGTCTGGCGGTCTGACCGGCGTGCAGAGCGATCGGCAGACCAGTGATCGATCGGCGTGCACCAAGCGGTCGATCGCTTTGACGATGAACAGGAAAACGACAGACGCCCAAAGCACAAAATGATCTAACTTTTGATCTACGATTCCAAACTCGACCAAACTTGAGACACACCTTCCCAAAGATATCAGAAACCTATTCCAAGCAACGAACGTCAAGATCTTTGCCAAAGTGTTGACATTTTTCCATTTGAGTGAAGGGCGTTCAAAAATCGAGTCAAAACGAAAAACGCGATCTAAACCTTGCTCGTGAGTAAAGGATGTCCAAGATGATCCTAGAAAGGTTTCTACACATCACAGCAAGCTGGAACACCACAAAGATTCAAGATAAAAGCGATGGATCATCAAAAACTCCAAATCATCAAAATAGAAGGCAAGAACAAAAGAGACTTATCTTTGAGAACTTGCTTGGATTGATTTGAGATTGAGGATTGATGTTTACAGTCACTCCAACTTGGAGGACAAAACTCAATACATGAGCACACGATCAATCAATCCCTAGAACCCTAACCTCTCTTTCCTTCTCTCCAAAGAACTAGAACAAACTAGGGTTTTTCTCAATGAAGTGCTTGAGGGCCGCTGGACAGCACCCTCTCCTATTTATGGTGGAGGCTAGCTTCTAGAAGACTATACCCATTGGGCACCCGTTAAGCCCTCTAACAAACGGGTTTAACTCACGCACGCATTTTAAAGCGCCGTCTTCATCTTCACTTGACCTAAACCGCTTCTCCTTGCGTCGTCTTGCGCTGTGGTTTAGCCTAAGGTCACCAAGGCGGTATTTGGTGAAATTACCAAAATACCCCTTCTTGATCTTTCTCCGAAGACCAAGTCCAATCTTGATGAAGTAATCGCCTGCTTCACCACGTGTAGGTTGATCAACGGCTCTCATAATGTCGGCATGTCTCTCCTGTCCGGCTCCCACCGAAACCACCAAGGCACTTGCGCCGACCCCCGTGTCGCTTGATCCAACCTGTCGCACTGAACTGCCCATTTGATCATCCTTGTCCAATCTACGCCATGCTTGAGTCCATTGACCTCACCCGGCATCCTCAATCGTTCTGAACCTCAGCTCTTCAAACTTAGTCCTGATCATCCTCGCCATTGACCGTCGTTGACCTCCAAGCAACCTGCAGTTCAGTAGACCAAGAAATCACTTCCGGGAACAAGTTCTTCACAACTTGACCCACGTTAGCCAAAAACATGCAATATGCAACACATATTCATTGAACACCAAGAACTTGGCTGTAACAGCCTCAGCTTTAATAAACAGTAATAAGATGCTGTTTATAGCATAACTGTTCATTTTGGCAAATTGGGCATTATATTACAATCTAACTTCCCTAATTTTCTAGTCAAAATCCAAAACTTGTTTGAAGCTTCAAAAGGAAATGCCAATCAATGTTGGTAATATGACCGGGAAGTATTTTTAATAAGGACTAAATGAAATATCTTGGCCAAAAATAGATTTTGTTAAATTTTAAAAGATTATTTTGACTTTTAGAAAAATGTTTGTCTTTAAATAACCCTATTCGGCTTAGATGAATTATTTATGTAATTTAAACCGAGAATTAGTGGTTTTGAAAATTTATTTGGGGAATATATCAATCCAGTAGAAATTCTGCAAAATTTCATATTTTTACAAATTTATTTGCTATTTCTAGAGCACCGGTCAAATTTTTGAAGAGTTAAAACGAGTTGGTCAACCCTTCCGGCCTAAACCCAGCCTTGGCACTGTAGCGACTCGACCCTAACACGTTTGAGTCCAACCAGTGCATCAGGTCTGGCTCGATCACGTTCACGCGCACGCCCCCAACTCCAAGTGAACGCGAGCCGCCGATCTTCATGACATACGGATTCTGCGGCCAGTGCGAGTCATCCATGCACGCGAGGCAATTCCCACCATTAGATTTCCATCCTACCGCGCCTTCCCTCCGTGGCCGTCGGATTTCAACGAACGGGCTAGATGCTTTGTGCCGTTCGGACCACTCCAATCCACCATCCCGTATTGACCGTAGGATCTAAATCGTGCGGTGTGTCATTTTCAGTGCATACCATTTTTGAATGGGTAAAGCTGAAACGCACGCGAGCCCTTGGGTCCTCAACAAATGAACCAGATCACGTGGGCAATTCCGACCGGCCGGAGGCACCAAGCAATCTCCTCCGTTGGATTCTGATCGGACGGACCACATCCATTGTGCCGTTCGGACCACCCGAACACCCCTTCAATCTCCACCGTTGATATTAGATCCAACCGTGTCTTCCTTTTTGGGGTTGAAACTCGCTGGCGCGCATTAACTTGTGGTCGTTAGATTAAAATCGTGCAGTGCCGCTGCACTCGTGTTCACTTAAGATCCTCAGCTTGGTGTAGCCGTTAGATTGTGATCGCACGGTCCTTGTAGGTTGTGACCTTCGGACCTCCCGATCCTCTTCGTTAATCTCTGTCGTTCCTTTGTAATCGGACGGTCCTTATGCAAACTAGACTAGTGGTTAGAACTTCACTCCCAACGTCCTGATAAATCGCGACCGCCCATTTCTAATCGGACGGTTGATTTTCTTTTGCGTTTGCGATGGTGTGTGCTGCTGTGACTGCCTTTGGGACCCGCTCGTCAGTGTCGACTTTCTCTTCATCCTCTCGCCTATGCGCCACCGCCGTTCTTTGCTTGGTATGGGGTGGCCTTACACAGTGGATATGTGAATATTCCTTTGATATTTAGCGTCAGTTGCCAGCACATCATTTCTGGATGCTTCTCGCTTGCTCTAGGAGATCAAACTCTATATAAACCCTACTTTCTGAGCCTCTGCCATTGTTGACCAAGGGAGCTCTCCTCACGTTCTTTCTTCCTTCCCAGTGAAGCTTTCTAGCTTACACTCCTTGTTCATCTATAATCATGCCTAATTCACCTAATAATGTGAGTTTTGGCATTATTTTGTAGGTTGAGCAAGGGTTGTTCTCTGTTGAACCGAGCAGTTTGGAAGCACCACCGTGGTGATTTCATGTTTCGGTGAGGTATACTTTACCTTTCCTGTCAAGATCGTGCGGTGTGGTCCCTAGAGCTTAAGTATTCTATTGTTTTCATTTTTGGTCGCACGGAGAAAAACTTTGAATCTTCGTTTGACCAAGAACTTGACCTCACTCTCTTCTTCTCCACCGGTAAGTTAGACCTTGCTTCTTGTCACCTTGAGCATCCTAAGGACTTCAATAGTTCACCTAAGCCATCTACTTGTACATGAATAATTAAATCTTCCTTAAACTAAAAGTTGTTTTATAACTTTTAGGTCTTTCATATCGTTTTCAAGAACTAGGGTTTGTCTTGCTAGCTTATCAGCTTATTTAGGTCTTAGCTAAACCCTAGTCTCATAAGTAGGTCTTCCTTTTAACTCTTAAGGTCACCAAATCGTTTATTGGTGCAAGATCCTCCTCTGTTGGTATTGTCGGGCCAAACTGACAAGAGCTTTATCCTTCTTTCCTCTCTACGAACTGGTTGATAAAGGTTAACCAGGACTAGTCTAGGGTATTATATTTCTTAAATATTAGATTTAGCTCTAACAAGAACCTAGCGTGTAAATGTATAACCTTTAAGCAAGAATCTTCAATTACGGACTTTCTTGTTTTGTTCTTGGGTGAGCAGGCAACATACACAAAGAAGGTTTCAATTTCTTGCAACTAATATTAATTAATTATTAAATGATGAGTTAGGTTACTATTCTAGCCTTGAATACTCTTAGTTCAATCAAAATATTTCAATTATGTGATGTTTAGCTCGCAAGTAATTCAAATGTAATCATCTCTGCTTTGGTTTCTAAAATCAAACTGTAGTTCAACCTAAACTCTAAATTGTGGTAAGTAGTACTAGCAAAGGTTAGTTGTAGTTTATTATTCTTAATTAAATTAATGTACCTTAAGCATGTTGCTAATGATGCATTAAGCCATTGACCATACATTCTTTTTATGCATCTTTGTTCTCTGCTTTTTCCTGTGTTCATTGGATTTTATTTTCTTCTAGATTACGGTTCTTACGAGGTTGTTGAATCTATTGTTGAGCAAAGAAGAACACGAACAAGAGGTTATCTATTATTATCAAGGCAAGCTTCCTCTCGCACCATGTTGATCCCAAATTTGTGAACTGTAGATTTACAAAATCTGAGGATCTTGTTGCATGCAATTTTCTAAAAATTATTTGTGATCTGTCTCTAGTTAGTTACAACCCGATCTTTGTGGCTTACCTTGAATTTAATCATACACTCAGCTTAAGGTATTGTTTGTATTAAAATATTTAGGTTAGAACTTTGCTTAGCCATGCAGTCCATAGAACGGTAGTGTTTGGCAAGCTTATCTTGTCAAACATGGGAACAACAAATGAATTTTATTTATTTTGATTCTTGTTCGGTCTATTTAAATCAGAAATGAATTTAAATCTTGTTTGATAAACTGATTTTAAATCTGGACAAGTGGATGCGAGTGATGGTGCCTTAGTGCACGAGAATTGGGAAATGTGGTTGTCTTGTCTGGATTAATTAAGGATTGAACATCGTCTGGATGATTCAAGCCCCAACGTACTTCCACACGCGGTGTATGGGTGCTGTTTGGTTAAGTAAAGGGTTAATGCTATTGAGTTGGAAACAGGAGAGTAAGGACATGTGTATTGATCTCATATGGCATAGATGCTTAAGTCTTCGGGCCACGTCGTATGCCATGTGAATTTTTATATCGATATCGATGTTCTTAGAAGGGTGAGGCGTATATGTGTTACATCGCATGTACGTACCTTAAGAACTCGATTGCGATGTAGTATGTGCAATGAGCTTGCTTTGCATTTCTTTGATTGGGTCGGCATTCCCAAAGACAACATGTGGACCCGGTTGAGCAGATGCTATCGATCGTTGTTTAAGCGGGATCAGGTCTCACATGGGTTGTCCAACTCAATAGTGTCAACTTGTTGAAAAATACCAAATCTTAGTTCACCGTAGGCATACCAAAGGCGGTGTGCTATTATTAGGAGGCCTCACGGGCTAACTAAGTCGTGTGGGTAAAGATGTACACCCTGCAGGTTAAAACTATTCAATAGCCGTGTCCACGATTCTGGACAACGCTTGAATTTGATAAGCGCTTTGTATAGATTTTGGAAATCAAAATTTGGGTGGATATAGTTTCGGTCTAATGAGTAATCATGCACTGTTGTGTTGGTGGTGTACAGCCACTTTATTATTGTTCATTGTTTATGATTATGTTCTCATTTACTTACTGTTTTAGTCCAAATTGATTTATAAAATCGCTTTGTCAAAACTTAGCAATTGTAGGTTAGTATGTATTGCTTTCTGCAAAATCGAACCATTACGACCCTTCTGTTGTAACCTTATGCATGTAAAATTTCTATTCCTTTGTATAGGTTCTATTAACACTTCTTTTATTAGTTTGTGTAAGTCTTGCTGAGTACCTTCCGTACTCAGGGGTTATGACCTCTTGTTGCGGTGAGGATGGTTATCTCAGATGAGATGCCCGTTAGCGCCGATCCGGGTGGCGCTAACGAGTAAAGCTAGTTCTAGTCTCCATGCAATAGCTCGGGTGATGGGGCCATTGATGGCTTTTGTTGTTTAGTTTTGCTTCATTTGTTGAACTTTTGTGATGACCAAAGTCATCTGCTCTTTATAACACCGAACCAAATTGTAACCTACGTATAATTATGTAAAGGAATGACTTGTATGTATGATACAATGTTGTTTGAGGATATATGTGCAATAGTCTTAAATCCTAGGAACTATTGTGAATCATATATCCGGGAACCTAAATATTGGAATTGTTACTTGTTATTATTATGCTTATAGTATGATTTTTAATGAGGGAATGGAACTGTTCCTCAATTAAGAATTATGCTACCAGTATAATTTTAATTCGGCACATTCCAATATTTGAGGGTCCTTACAGCGTTGTTATTAGAGCATACGTTTGCCTGTAGGTTAGAATTAGCATGGTCGTTATCCTTAGTGGGTTTCTGTGAAATTATTTTAACATAGTTAATTTTTAAAAAGATCTAAGTATGCTATCTTTTACTTCTTATCTTTCTTAGTATCAATTCTTACCAACTTCTTGTTGATTTTCCAAGACAAGTTTCTTACTTACCTTGTCCTTTGTCTGTAGATGAGTGGCTGGTACTTGGTTAAGGAGACTCGAGCCGAAGATGTGGATGGGTTTCCGGCCTTGCTTCGGGATATGATGTGGCGAGCCAATTTCACTTATCAGCCGGAGTATGCCATCTATCGTCGAGACCGAGGACCAGGGATGGAAGAATACCAAGCTATCATTAATGTGATTGCCAGACAGGTGGTGGGTAGTGTTCCATACTGCATCCATGTACGTGCCACCTCTGAATCTATGGCTGTTCAGGAAGCTGCTTGTAGGATGATGAGCCTCCTTCGTCATGATTTGACGGAGCTGTCTCAACCACCCTATGTTCACTTCCCAAAACAAGGCCCTAGAGTAGATGTGAGTACATTCGATGAGATTCAGTTTGGAGAGGACCCATACGTACGCGAGTTAGCGAGGTTGGTCCGTATTATGGACCAAGTCCATCGCTGTCTGGTGTATGAGCTATGGGAGACCCGCCGTCGTCTGCACGAGGCACAGGAGTATTTGAGACTTGGTGTTGCCATGAACCGCGTTCCCCGTAACGTGCTTTATGGTAACAATGAGATTCCTCCAGCTGCTACTGCACCACCGGGATTCCGACTTCCAGAAGTGGCTGGGCTGGTTCCTATCCTTGGGCAGTGTCGCTAGGCCCGGATGTCTGCCGGCTTTCCTCGCACCCAGTGACCTGCACCTTCTGGAGGCCATCATTTGCTGTTGGGTTCTCCTACGCGTCTCATCGACCCATTGAACCCCATAGATACGGGTTCACCCGAGGCTCATTTGTTAAATGAGTTTTCGGTGAATTTTAACCGTAATGATTATACATAGGGACTGGATGGTGTGTTATGCGTGAGATGTGTAATAGGCTAGTAGTTTGTTCCTTAAGTATTGTGTAATAGAATAGCTTATATTTTGTAAAAATCTTGTATGTTCGACTTTTGGGTTGTGGACTTGATCTTGTGTCACCCGACTTATAATAAGAAGTTGGGGCCGAACCCTTTTTGCTGTACTTGTGGATTTTGTGGCTTTTGGTGTTAATTTGGCTGCATGCCATAACATGATGCATGATTAAGTTTAATACTTTCTTCTTTTCTATCCAGAATCTTGTATGTGTTCGCTCGAGTATATCCTTGTGATGTTGTTAACCATTATATGGCAACAGGATGACAGGACCTACTACTCGTGCCTGAGCACAACAAGAGGAAAGGTTCTCAACCCCTGTTCCCTACTCTCAGGGGGAGCAAGCTGAACCTTCTGGTTCTCATGGTCCGCAAGGTGGTCGACAGGAAGAGGAGCTTCCTCCACCACCCACTATGACTGATGTGCTCATGCAAATAGAGCGCAACAGAATGGACCAGACGCGCATTCTAGAGCAAATTGCGCGTAATACTTCTTCCACCACCCCACCAGCTGGTAGGGCAAGGGGCCAGCATGGGCAGGGAAGTCTTGCTGACTTTCAGCGGACTAACCCACCAATATTCTCTAGCTCTCAAGACCCGATAGAAGCGGAAGATTGGCTTCGGGATATAGAAAAGAAGCTGTTGATTGCTCAATGTTCTGAAAGGGAGAAAGTCCTATATGCTAGTTACCAACTGAATGGGCGAGCTAGCATTTGGTGGGACAATTTTCTTGCCATTCACTGCGGGACATGCCCTACTTGGGATGAGTTCACGAAGCTTTTAAGTGAAGCTCATGTTCCCGAAGGAGTGATGATGGTTAAGCAGCAGGAATTTCTCGCTCTCAAGCAAGGGCGAAAATCAGTGACCGAGTATCTTTATGAATTCAATTTCCTTGCTCGGTATGCATCTGACGATGTTTCGACTGACACTCGTCGTCGAAACCGTTTCATGAATGGTTTGTCTGAAGAGCTGCAGTTGGCCTTGGCAGTGCAAGATTTCAGGAATTTTCAACATCTTGTGGACAAAGCCATTATTGCTGAAACTAAGAGCAAGGCTTTGTAGGAGTCGCAGAAGCGGCAGAAGGCTACCCAATTTGCATCTAGTAGCCGTTCAATAAGACCGCGTCTGTGGCAGCCTCAGTCTTTCCGAGCGCCAACTCCAGCTCCACCTAGGGCGCTAGTGTTTGCATTTCGTCCACCTCCACCCATTGGACAGTCCCGACCTAGTGGAAACCGACCACCTACTGCTGTTATTGTCAGGCCTGGTGTGGTTTGCTACCATTGTGGATGTCCAGGACATTTCGCAAACCAATGTTTTGCTAAGGCACGTGGGTTGCCACCTGTTCAACCTTCCCAACCATTGCAAGGCCCCTGCACCATATCCAAAGACATTTATCAAGCTGATCCAGATTCCATCCACCAGATAAATCAAATAAGCTGCGAAGAAGCGGAGGCACTGAAGTTATTCTTGGTATGCTCCTAGTTAATTTCGGTTCATTCTTTGTCTTATTTGACTCGGAGCATCCCATTCTTTTGTTAGTAGGCGCTTTGCTACTCAACATCAGCTAGTTATGCATCATCTTCGTCCACCACATATTATTCACTCACCTGGGTCAGTCTTCATGACTGATCAAATCTGCCATAATGTCAATATCAATATTGAAGGGGTAGATTTTTGGGCAGATCTGATTGTGATAAACTCTAAAGGGGTAGATGTTATTTTGGGAATGGATTGGTTGTCCAAGAATCTAGGACAAATTAATTGTGCCCAACCGAACTATATCTATAACTAATAAAAAGCGGCATTTCAGTGTCTTCCGTCTAGAACAATTCATTCTCATCTTGGTGCATTGAAAATTGAGGCCGCCCCTACCCTGGAGTTAGTACCGGTTGTATGTGAATATCCGGACATCTTTCCTGAAGACCTTCCCGGTATGCCACCAGATCGGGAAGTGGAGTTTGTGATTGAACTAGTTCCTGGTACTGCTCCCATATCTAGGAGACCTTATCGTATGCCTCCTAATGAGCTGGTTGAATTGAAGAAACAGCTTAGATAATTACTTGACAAGGGATTCATTCGACCGAGTTCCTCACCCTAGGGATGCCCGGCCATCTTTGTCAAAAAGAAAGACAAGACTTTACGGATGTGTGTGGACTACCGTCCGTTAAACGAAGTCACTGTCAAAAATAAGTATCCTTTGCCCTGAATTGATGATCTGTTTGACCAGCTTGATGGAGCCTAAGTCTTTTCAAAAATTGATTTATGATCGGGCTATCATCAGATTAAGGTTAGAGCTGAGGACATTCCTAAAACAGCATTTTCTACTTGTTACGGATTGTACGAGTATACTGTTATGTCCTTTGGTCTAACAAATGCTCCTGCTTATTTCACGAATCTTATGAATTCAGTATTCATGGATTTCTTGGATAAGTTTGTTGTTGTGTTCATTGACGACATTCTTATCTACTCCAAGTCTACCGAAGAACATGAACAACATCTGAGACTTGTCTTTGGATACACTTCGAAGCATCAATTGTATGCTAAGCTTAGCAAGTGTGCCTTCGCTCAAACAAGTCGCATTCTGGGACATGTGTTATCCAAGGAGGTATTCTCATGATCCCAAAGAAGGTACAAGATGTCTTGGATCGAAACAGCCCAGAATGTTCTGAAGTTCGAAGTTTCCTTGGACTTGCGGGATATTACCGTAGGTTCATTGAAAACTTCTCCAAAATTTCTAGACCTCTGACTCAGCTTTTAAAGAAGGAGAACAAATTCTTTTGGTCACCGAGTGTGAAGACAACTTTCACTTTTGAAAGCTCCTTCAAGCTCCAGTTCTCACTCTCCCAGATATTCATAAGAATTTTGATATCTATTGCGATGCATCTCGCCATGGACTTGGTTGTGTGCTTATGCAAGAGGGCCGAGTTGTGGCATATGCATCCAGACAGTTGCGACCTCATGAAGTAAATTATCCTACTCATGATTTGGAATTATCAGCCGTAGTCCATGCATTAAAGATTTGGCGACATTACCTCCTTGGTAATCGTTGTGAAATCTATACTGATCATAAAAGCCTGAAATATATATTCACTCAAGTTGATCTGAATATGAGACAAAGAAGATGGCTTGAATTGATCAAGGACTATGATATGGGTATTCATTACCATCCTGGTAAAGCCAATGTTGTGGCTGATGCTTTAAGTAGAAAGACACAATGCAACTGCTTATCGACAGTACCTCTGGTTAAGAGCTTATGTGCTGATTTTCAGCGCTTAAGTCTTGAAATGGTAGAAGATGGATTTCTCGCTGCCTTAGAGGTGAAGTCAACACTTGAAGATCAGATTCTGAAGGCCCAGAAAACTGATGCTGAGGTAGTTGAAATCAAGGAAAATTTGAAGGTGGGTAAAGCCAACGAATTTTCTGAAGATACCCGTGGTACCATTCGATATCGTAATCGTCTGGTGGTACCCTCAAATCCTCAACTGAGAGGCCTAATCCTTAAAGAAGCCCATAATTCCAAGTTTTCCTTGCATCCTGGAAGTACTAAGATGTACCAGGATTTGAAGAAGACATTTTGGTGGAGCTAGATGAAAAGACAAATTGCTCAGTATGTTGCTGAATGTGATATTTGTCAAAGGGTTAAAGCTGAGCACTTAAAACCTGCTGGTACCCTTCAACCTTTGCCTATTCCCCAGTGAAAATGGGAGGAAATCGGTATGGATTTTGTCACCGGACTTCCAAAGACTCAGAATGGATTCGATGCCATCTGGGTGATAATTGATCGTCTGACAAAAGTGGCTCATTTTATCCCTGTCAGAACCACTTTCAATGGCAAGCAATTGGTAGAGTTGTATATTGCTAAGATTGTTTGTCTCCACGGTGTTCCAAAAGTCATTGTTTCAGACTGTGAATCCCAATTCACTTCTCATTTTTGGAATTGTCTTCATCAAGCAATGGGGACTGAACTCTCTTTCAGCACTGCTTATCATCCTCAAACCATTGGTCAAACTGAAAGGGTAAATCAAGTGATGGAAGATCTTCTTAGAGCCTGTGTGCTATCATATGGCACGAATTGGGAAAAATCTTTGCCATATGTGGAGTTTTCCTACAATAACAGCTACCAAGCAAGTATTCAAATATCACCTTTTGAAGCCTTGTATGGAAGAGCTTGTAGGACTCCATTGAATTGGTCGGAGTCTGGTGAAAGACCATTCTTTGGCCCAGACTTGGTGATGGAAGCTAAAGAGCAAGTTCGTCTAATTCGAGACCGTTTGAAAGCTGCCCAGTCTCGTCAGAAGAGCTATGCTGATCATCGACGTCGCGAGCTAAGCTTTGAGGTAGATGATCATGTCTATCTTAAAGTGTCACCGATGAAGGGCACTCATCGTTTTCAGGTAAAAGGAAAGCTAGCACCTCGTTATATCGGACCTTTCCGAATTATTGCAAAACGAGGGGCTGTGTCATATCAATTGGAACTTCCTGACTCTCTCTCGGCAGTGCATGATACCTTTCATGTTTCTCAATTAAAGAAATGCCTTCGTGTTCCTACCGAGGCTACTGCTTATGAGGATCTTGATCTTCAACCAGATCTTTCTTATCAAGAACAACCGGTGCGTATCCTTGATGAAATGGAACGTAGGACAAGAAATCGTACTGTCAAGTTCTTGAAAATTCAGTGGGCTAATCACTCAGAGGATGAAGCCGTGTGGGAGCGCGAAGATCTGATGAAGATTGAGCACCCCCACCTTTTTGCTATTTAAAAATTGCCTTTAAATCAAGAAAGGCAAGGTTAAACAAAGCAATGTAAAAAGAAGGATGTAATGGCAACACTATGTTGTTTAATAGGATCTATCTTTTTTGTCTTTGAAAGAAATAAAGACAACTGATGTCATGTTTCTAACAGAATCATTTTAGCTTCATCCCCTTTCCAATTTCTCATCCATCCAAAATCTCGGGATGAGATTTTCTTAAGGGAGGTAGGTTTGTAACAGCCTCAACTTTAATAAACAGTAATAAGATGCTGTTCATAGCATCACTGTTCATTTTGGCAAATTGGGCATTATATTACAATCTAACTTGCCTAATTTTCTAGTCAAAATCCAAAACTTGTTTGAAGCTTCAAAAGGAAATGCCAATCAATGTTGGTAACATGACCAGGAAGTATTTTTAATAAGGACTAAATGAAATATCTTGGCCAAAAATAGATTTTGTTAAATTTTAAAAGATTATTTTGACTTTTAGAAAAATGTTTGTCTTTAAATAACCCTATTCGGCTTAGATGAATTATTTATGTAATTTAAACGGAGAATTAGTGGTTTTGAAAATTTATTTGGGGAATATATCATTCCAGTAGCAATTCTGCAAAATTTCATATTTTTACAAATTTATTTGCTATTTCTAGAGCACCGGTCAAATGTTTGAAGAGTTAAAACGAGTTGGTCAACCCTTCCGGCCTAAACCCAGCCTTGGCACTGTAGCGACTCGACCCTAACACGTTTGAGTCCAACCAGTGCATCAGGTCTGGCTCGATCACGTTCACGCGCACGCCCCCAACTCCAAGTGAACATGGGCCGTCGATCTCTTCGCGAACGCACGGGATCTGCGGCGCTGTGCAGGTCATCCATGCACGCGAGGCAATTCCCACCGTTAGATTTCCATCCTACCGCGCCTTCCCTCCGTGGCCGTCGGATTTCAACAAACGGGCCAGATGCTTTGTGCCACTCGAACCACTCCAATCCACCATCCCGTATTGACCGTAGGATCTAAATCGTGTGGTGTGTCATTTTCAGTGCATACCATTTTTGAATGGGTAAAGCTGAAACGCACACGAGCCCTTGGATCCTCAACAAATGGACCAGATCACGTGGGCAGTTCGGACCGGCCGGAGGCACCAAGCAATCTCCTCCGTTGGATTCTGATCGGACGGACCGCATCCATTGTGCCGTTCGGACCACCGGAACACCCCTTCAATCTCCACCGTTGATATTAGATCCAACCGTGTCTTCCTTTTTGGGTTTGAAACTCGCTGGCGCGCATTAACTTGTGGTCGTTAGATTAAAATCGCGTGCGGTGTCAGCCGCACTCGTGTTCATAAGATCCTCAGCTTGGTTTAGCCGTTAGATTGTGATCGCATGGTCCTTGTAGGTTGTGACCTTCGGACCTCCCGATCCTCTTATGCAAACTAGTGGTTAGAACTTCACTCCCAACGTCCTGATAAATCGCGACCGCCCATTTCTAATCGGACGGTTGATTTTCTTTTGCGTTTGCGATGGTGTGTGCTGCTGTGACTTCCTTTGGGACCCGCTCATCAGTGTCGACTTTCTCTTCATCCTCTCGCCTATGCGCCACCGCCGGCGTTGCTGGCGGTATGGGGTGGCGTTACACAGTGGATATGTGAATATTCCTTTGATATTTAGCGTCAGTTGCCAGCACATCATTTCTGGATGCTTCTCGCTTGCTCTAGGAGATCAAACTCTATATAAACCCTACTTTCCGAGCCTCTACCATTGTTGATCAAGGAGCTCTCCTCACGTTCTTTCTTCCTTCGGTGAAGCTTTCTAGCTTACACTCCTTGTTCATCTATAATCATGCCTAATTCACCTAATAATGTGAGTTTTGGCATTATTTTGTAGGTTGAGCAAGGGTTGTTCTCTGCTGAACCGAAAGCGGTTTGGAAGCACCACCGTGGTGATTTCATGTTTGATGAGGTATACTTACCTTTCTGTCAAGATCGTGCGATGTGGTCCCTAGAGCTTAAGTATTCTATTGTTTTCATTTTTGGTCGGACGGAGAAAAACTTTGAATCTTCGTTTCGGCCAAGAACTTGACCTCACTCTCTTCTTCTCCAGCTGGTAAGTTAGACCTTGCTTCTTGTCACCTTGAGCATCCTAAGGACTTCAATAGTTCACCTAAGCCATCTACTTGTACATGAATAATTAAATCTTCCTTAAACTAAAAAGTTGTTTTATAACTTTTCGGTCTTTCATATCGTTTTCAAGAACTAGGGTTTGTCTTGCTAGCTTATCAGCTTATTTAGGTCTTAGCTAAACCCTAGTCTCATAAGTAGGTCTTCCTTTTAACTCTTAAGGTCACCAAATCGTTTATTGGTGCAAGATCCTCCTCTGTTGGTATTGTCGGGCCAAACTGACAAGAGCTTTATCCTTCTTTCCTCTCTCTGACTCGGTTGATAAAGGTTAACCAGGACTAGTCTAGGGTATTATATTTCTTAAATATTAGATTTAGCTCTAACAAGAACCTAGCGTGTAAATGTATAACCTTTAAGCAAGAATCTTCAATTCTGGACTTTGCTGTTTTGTTGCCGGGTGAACCGACAACATACACAGCAAGGTTTCAATTTCTTGCAACTAATATTAATTAATTATTAAATGATGAGTTAGGTTACTATTCTAGCCTTGAATACTCTTAGTTCAATCAAAATATTTCAATTATGTGATGTTTAGCTCGGCAAGTAATTCAAATGTAATCTGTCCTGTTTCAGTTTCTAAAATCTGAAACTGTAGTTCAACCTAAACTCTAAATTGTGGTAAGTAGTACTAGCAAAGGTTAGTTGTAGTTTATTATTCTTAATTAAATTAATGTACCTTAAGCATGTTGCTAATGATGCATTAAGCCATTGACCATACATTCTTTTTATGCATGCTGTTCTCTGCTTTTTCCATGTGTTCATTGGATTTTATTTTCTTCTAGATTCTGGTTCTTCTGAGGTTGTTGAATCTATTGTTGAGCAGCAAGAACCTGAACAAGAGGTTATCTATTATTATCAAGGCAAGCTTCCTCTCTGCACCATGTTGATCCCAAATTTGTGAACTGTAGATTTACAAAATACTGGGGATCTTGTTGCATGCAATTTTCTAAAATTATTTGTGATCTGTCTCTAGTTAGTTACAACCCGATCTTTGTGGCTTACCTTGAATTTAATCATACACTCAGCTTAAGGTATTGTTTGTATTAAAATATTTAGGTTAGAACTTTGCTTAGCCATGCAGTCCATAGAACGGTAGTGTTTGGCAAGCTTATCTTGTCAAACATGGGAACAACAAATGAATTTTATTTATTTTGATTCTTGTTCGGTCTATTTAAATCAGAAATGAATTTAAATCTTGTTTGATAAACTGATTTTAAATCTGGACAAGTGGATGCGAGTGATGGTGCCTTAGTGCACGAGAATTGGGAAATGTGGTTGTCTTGTCTGGATTAATTAAGGATTGAACATCGGCTGGATGATTCAAGCCCCAACGTACTTCCACACGCGGTGTATGGGTGCTGTTTGGTTAAGTAAAGGGTTAATGCTATTGAGTTGGAAACAGGAGAGTAAGGACATGTGTATTGATCTCATATGGCATAGATGCTTAAGTCTTCGGGCCACGTCGTATGCCATGTGAATTTTTATATCGATATCAGATGTTCTTAGAAGGGTGAGGGCGTATATGTGTTACATCGCATGTACGTACCTTAAGTGCTCCGATTGCGATGTAGTATGTGCAGCGAGCGCAGTTTGCATTTCTTTGATTGGGTCGGCATTCCTAGCACAACATGTGGACCCCGGTTGAGCAGATGCTATCAGTCGTTGTTTAAGCGGGATCAGTCTCACATGGGTTGTCCAACTCAATAGTGTCAACTTGTTGAAAAATACCAAATCTTAGTTCACCCGGCCGGCATACCAAAGGCAGTGTGCTATTATTCCGGAGGCCTACGGGCTAACTAAGTCGTGTGGGTAAAGATGTACACCCCTGCAGGGTTAAAACTATTCGAATAGCCGTGTCCACGGTTACGGACAACGCTTGAATTTGATAAGCGCTTTGTATAGATTTTGGAAATCAAATTTTGGGTGGATATAGTTTCGGTCTAATGAGTAATCATGCACTGTTGTGTTGGTGGTGTACAGCCACTTTATTATTGTTCATTGTTTATGATTATGTTCTCATTTACTTACTGTTTTAGTCCAAATTGATTTATAAAATCGCTTTGTCAAAACTTAGCAATTGTAGGTTAGTATGTATTGCTTTCTGCAAAATCGAACCATTCTGACCCATACATTGTAACCTTATGCATGTAAAATTTCTATTCCTTTGTATAGGTTCTATTAACACTTCTTTTATTAGTTTGTGTAAGTCTTGCTGAGTACCTTCCGTACTCAGGGGTTATGACCTCTTGTTGCAGGTGAGGATGGTTATCTCAGATGAGATGCTGTTAGCGCCGATCCGGGTGACGCTAACGAGTAAAGCTAGTTCTAGTCTCCATGCAATAGCCTGCGGGTGATGGGGCCATTGATGGCTTTTGTTGTTTAGTTTTGCTTCCGCTGTTGAACTTTTGTGATGACCAAAGTCATCTGCTACTGTAGCACCGAACCAAATTGTAACCTTCTGTATAATTATGTAAAGGAATGACTTGTATGTATGATACAATGTTGTTTGAGGATATATGTGCAATAGTCTTAAATCCTAGGAACTATTGTGAATCATATATCCGGGAACCTAAATATTGGAATTGTTACTTGTTATTATTATGCTTATAGTATGATTTTTAATGAGGAATGGGCTGTTCCTCAATTAAGAATTATGCTACCAGTATAATTTTAATTCGGCACATTCCAATATTTGAGGGTCCTTACAGCGTTGTTATTAGAGCATACGTTTGCCTGTAGGTTAGAATTAGCATGGTCGTTATCCTTAGTGGGTTTCGTGAAATTATTTTAACATAGTTAATTTTAAAAAGATCTAAGTATGCTATCTTTTACTTCTTATCTTTCTTAGTATCAATTCTTACCAACTTCTTGTTGATTTTCCAAGATAAGTTTCTTACTTACCTTGTCCTTTATGCGTAGATGAGTGGTCGGTACTTGGTTAAGGAGACTCGGGCGAAGATGTGGATGGGTTTCGGCCTTGCTTGAGGATATGATGTGGCGAGCCAATTTCACTTATCAGCCGGAGTATGCCATCTATCGTCGAGACCGAGGACCAGGGATGGAAGAATACCAAGCTATCATTAATGTGATTGCAGACGGTGGTGGGTAGTGTTCCATCTGCATCCATGTCGTGCCACCTCTGAATCTATGGTCGCTCAGAAGTCGCTTGTAGGATGATGAGCCTCCTTCGTCATGATTTGTGGAGCTGTCTCAACCACCCTATGTTCACTTCCCAAAACAAGGCCCTAGAGTAGATGTGAGTACATTCGATGAGATTCAGTTTGGAGAGGACCCATCGTCTGAAGTTAGCGAGGTTGGTCCGTATTATGGACCAAGTCCATCGTTTATGCAGTGTATGAGCTATGGGAGACCAGCCGTAAATGCGCACGAGGCACAGGAGTATTTGAGACTTGGTGTTGCCATGAACCGCGTTCCCCGTAACGTGCTTTATGGTAACAATGAGATTCCTCCAGCTGCTACTGCACCACCGGATTAGACTTCGAAGTGGTCGGTGGTTCCTATCCTTGGGCAGTGTCGCTAGGCCCGGATGTCTGCCGGCTTTCCTCGCACCCAGTGACCTGCACCTTCTGGAGGCCATCATTTGCTGTTGGGTTCTCCTACGCGTCTCATCAGTCCATTGAACCCCATAGATACGGGTTCACCTGAGGCTCATTTGTTAAATGAGTTTTCGGTGAATTTTAACCGTAATGATTATACATAGGGACTGGATGGTGTGTTATGCGTGAGATGTGTAATAGGCTAGTAGCTGTTCCTTAAGTATTGTGTAATAGAATAGCTTATATTTTGTAAAAATACTGTATGTTCGACTTTTGGGTTGTGGACTTGATCTTGTGTCAGCCGACTTATAATAAGAAGTTGGGGCCGAACCCTTTTTGCTGTACTTGTGGATTTTGTGGCTTTTGGTGTTAATTTGGCTGCATGCCATAACATGATGCATGATTAAGTTTAATACTTTCTTCTTTTCTATCCAGAATCTTGTATGTGTTCGCTCGAGTATATCCTTGTGATGTTGTTAACCATTATATGGCAACAGGATGACAGGACCTACTACTCGTGCCTGAGCACAACAAGAGGAAAGGTTCTCAACCCCTGTTCCCTACTCTCAGGGGGAGCAAGCTGAACCTTCTGGTTCTCATGGTCCGCAAGGTGGTCGACAGGAAGAGGAGCTTCCTCCACCACCCACTATGACTGATGTGCTCATGCAAATAGAGCGCAACAGAATGGACCAGACGCGCATTCTAGAGCAAATTGCGCGTAATACTTCTTCCACCACCCCACCAGCTGGTAGGGCAAGGGGCCAGCATGGGCAGGGAAGTCTTGCTGACTTTCAGCGGACTAACCCACCAATATTCTCTAGCTCTCAAGACCCGATAGAAGCGGAAGATTGGCTTCGGGATATAGAAAAGAAGCTGTTGATTGCTCAATGTTCTGAAAGGGAGAAAGTCCTATATGCTAGTTACCAACTGAATGGGCCAGCTAGCATTTGGTGGGACAATTTTCTTGCCATTCAGCCTGCGGGACATGCCCCTACTTGGGATGAGTTCACAGAAGCTTTTCGTGAAGCTCATGTTCCCGAAGGAGTGATGATGGTTAAGCAGCAGGAATTTCTCGCTCTCAAGCAAGGGCGAAAATCAGTGACCGAGTATCTTTATGAATTCAATTTCCTTGCTCGGTATGCATCTGACGATGTTTCGACTGACACTCGTCGTCGAAACCGTTTCATGAATGGTTTGTCCGAAGAGTGCGAGCTTGGCCTTGGCGATGGCAAGATTTCGTGAATTTTCAACATCTTGTGGACAAAGCCATTATTCTTTGAAACTAAGAGCAAGGCTTTGTAGGAGTCGAAGAGGCGAAGGCTACCCAATTTGCATCTAGTAGCCGTTCAATAAGACCGCGTCTGTGGCGACCTCGATCTTTCCGGCGCCAACTCGGCTCCACCTAGGGCGCTAGTGTTTGCATTTCGTCCACCTCCACCCATTGGACGGTCCGACCTAGTGAAACCGACCACCTCTCGCTTTGTTATTGTCGGGCTGGTGTGGTTTGCTACCATTGTGGATGTCCAGACATTTATAAACCAATGTTTTGCTAAGGCACGTGGGTTGCCACTGCTCAACCTTCCCACCTTTGTCGTCTGCACCATATCCAAAGACAATGTCAAGCTGATCGATTCGATCCTTCGCACAGTATAAATCAAATAACTGCTGAAGAAGCGGCCGAGGCACCTGAAGTTATTCTTGGTATGCTCCTAGTTAATTTCAGTTCAGCTGCTGTCTTATTTGACTCTGGAGCATCCCATTCTTTTGTTAGTAGGCAGTTTGCTACTCAACATCAGCTAGTTATGCATCATCTTCGTCCACCACATATTATTCACTCACCTGGGTCAGTCTTCATGACTGATCAAATCTGCCATAATGTCAATATCAATATTGAAGGGGTAGATTTTTGGGCAGATCTGATTGTGATAAACTCTAAAGGGGTAGATGTTATTTTGGGAATGGATTGGTTGTCCAAGAATCTAGGACAAATTAATTGTGCCCAACGAACTATATCTATAACTAATAAAAACGGCATTTCAGTCGTCTTCCAGTCTAGAACAATTCATTCTCATCTTGGTGCATTGAAAATTGAGGCCGCCCCTACCCTGGAGTTAGTACCGGTTGTATGTGAATATCCGGACATCTTTCCTGAAGACCTTCCCGGTATGCCACCAGATCGGGAAGTGGAGTTTGTGATTGAACTAGTTCCTGGTACTGCTCCCATATCTAGGAGACCTTATCGTATGCCTCCTAATGAGCTGGTTGAATTGAAGAAACAGCTTAGATAATTACTTGACAAGGGATTCATTCGACCGAGTTCCTCACCCTAGGGATGCCCGGCCATCTTTGTCAAAAAGAAAGACAAGACTTTACGGATGTGTGTGGACTACCGTCCGTTAAACGAAGTCACTGTCAAAAATAAGTATCCTTTGCCCTGAATTGATGATCTGTTTGACCAGTTGACTGGAGCCTAAGTCTTTTCAAAAATTGATTTGCGATCGGGCTATCATCAGATTAAGGTTAGAGCTGAGGACATTCCTAAAACAGCATTTTCTACTTGTTACGGATTGTACGAGTATACTGTTATGTCCTTTGGTCTAACAAATGCTCCTGCTTATTTCACGAATCTTATGAATTCAGTATTCATGGATTTCTTGGATAAGTTTGTTGTTGTGTTCATTGACGACATTCTTATCTACTCCAAGTCTACCGAAGAACATGAACAACATCTGAGACTTGTGCTGGATACACTTCGCAAGCATCAATTGTATGCTAAGCTTAGCAAGTGTGCCTTCTGGCTCAAACAAGTCGCATTCCTGGGACATGTGTTATCCGAAGGAGGTATTATATTGATCCCAAAGAAGGTACAAGATGTCTTTGGATCGAAACAGCCCTGAATGTTCTGAAGTTGAAGTTTCCTTGGACTTGCGGGATATTACCGTAGGTTCATTGAAAACTTCTCCAAAATTTCTAGACCTCTGACTCAGCTTTTAAAGAAGGAGAACAAATTCTTTTGGTCAGCCGAGTGTGAAGACAACTTTCAGCTTTTGAGAAAGCTCCTTACCGAAGCTCCAGTTCTCACTCTCCCAGATATTCATAAGAATTTTGATATCTATTGCGATGCATCTCGCCATGGACTTGGCTGTGTGCTTATGCAAGAGGGCCGAGTTGTGGCATATGCATCCAGACAGTTGCGACCTCATGAAGTAAATTATCCTACTCATGATTTGGAATTATCAGCCGTAGTCCATGCATTAAAGATTTGGCGACATTACCTCCTTGGTAATCGTTGTGAAATCTATACTGATCATAAAAGCCTGAAATATATATTCACTCAAGTTGATCTGAATATGAGACAAAGAAGATGGCTTGAATTGATCAAGGACTATGATATGGGTATTCATTACCATCCTGGTAAAGCCAATGTTGTGGCTGATGCTTTAAGTAGAAAGACACAATGCAAGCGCTTATCGACAAGACCTCTCGGTTAAGAGCTTATGTCTTGATTTTCAGCTTAAGTCTTGAAATGGTAGAAGATGGATTTCTCATTGCCTTAGAGGTGAAGTCAACACTTGAAGATCAGATTCGAAGGCCCGAAAACCGATCTTTGAGGTAGTTGAAATCAAGGAAAATTTGAAGGTGGGTAAAGCCAACGAATTTTCTGAAGATACCCGTGGTACCATTCGATATCGTAATAAATGCGGTGGTACCCTCAAATCCTCAACTGAGAGGCCTAATCCTTAAAGAAGCCCATAATTCCAAGTTTTCCTTGCATCCTGGAAGTACTAAGATGTACCAGGATTTGAAGAAGACATTTTGGTGGAGCTAGATGAAAAGACAAATTGCTCGATTATGTTCTTTGAATGTGATATTTGTCAAAGGGTTAAAGTGAGCACTTAAAACCTCTTGGTACCCTTCAACCTTTGCCTATTCCCGGTGAAAATGGGAGGAAATCGGTATGGATTTTGTCACCGGACTTCCAAAGACTCAGAATGGATTCGATGCCATCTGGGTGATAATTGATCGTCTGACAAAAGTGGCTCATTTTATCCCTGTCAGAACCACTTTCAATGGCAAGCAATTGGTAGAGTTGTATATTGCTAAGATTGTTTGTCTCCACGGTGTTCCAAAAGTCATTGTTTCAGACTGTGAATCCCAATTCACTTCTCATTTTTGGAATTGTCTTCATCAAGCAATGGGGACTGAACTCTCTTTCAGCACTGCTTATCATCCTCAAACCATTGGTCAAACTGAAAGGGTAAATCAAGTGATGGAAGATCTTCTTAGAGCCTGTGTGCTATCATATGGCACGAATTGGGAAAAATCTTTGCCATATGTGGAGTTTTCCTACAATAACAGCTACCAAGCAAGTATTCAAATATCACCTTTTGAAGCCTTGTATGGAAGAGCTTGTAGGACTCCATTGAATTGGTCGGAGTCTGGTGAAAGACCATTCTTTGGCCCAGACTTGGTGATGGAAGCTAAAGAGCAAGTTCGTCTAATTCGAGACCGTTTGAAAGTTGCCCAGTCTCGTCAGAAGAGCTATGCTGATCATCGACGTCGCGAGCTAAGCTTTGAGGTAGATGATCATGTCTATCTTAAAGTGTCACCGATGAAGGGCACTCATCGTTTTCAGGTAAAAGGAAAGCTAGCACCTCGTTATATCGGACCTTTCCGAATTATTGCAAAACGAGGGGCTGTGTCATATCAATTGGAACTTCCTGACTCTCTCTCGGCAGTGCATGATACCTTTCATGTTTCTCAATTAAAGAAATGCCTTCGTGTTCCTACCGAGGCTACTGCTTATGAGGATCTTGATCTTCAACCAGATCTTTCTTATCAAGAACAACCGGTGCGTATCCTTGATGAAATGGAGCGTAGGACAAGAAATCGTCTTGTCAAGTTCTTGAAAATTCATGGGCTAATCACTGGAGGATGAAGCCGTGTGGGGCGCCAAGATCGATGAAGATTGAGCACCCCCACCTTTTTGCTATTTAAAAATTGCCTTTAAATCAAGAAAGGCAAGGTTAAACAAAGCAATGTAAAAAGAAGGATGTAATGGCAACACTATGTTGTTTAATAGGATCTATCTTTTTGTCTTTGAAAGAAATAAAGACAAGCGATGTCATGTTTCTAATGAGAATCATTTTAGCTTCATCCCTTTCCAATTTCTCATCCATCCAAAATCTCGGGATGAGATTTTCTTAAGGAGGTAGGTTTGTAACAGCCTCAACTTTAATAAACGATAATAAGATCTTTGTTCATAGCATCCTTGCTTCATTTTGGCAAATTGGGCATTATATTACAATCTAACTTGCCTAATTTTCTAGTCAAAATCAAAACTTGTTTGAAGCTTCAAAAGGAAATGCCAATCAATGTTGGTAACATGACCGGAAGTATTTTTAATAAGGACTAAATGAAATATCTTGGCCAAAAATAGATTTTGTTAAATTTTAAAAGATTATTTTGACTTTTAGAAAAATGTTTGTCTTTAAATAACCCTATTAAAGCTTAGATGAATTATTTATGTAATTTAAGCGGAGAATTAGTGGTTTTGAAAATTTATTTGGGGAATATATCATTCGATAGCAATTCGCAAAATTTCATATTTTTACAAATTTATTTGCTATTTCTAGAAACACCGGTCAAATGTTTGAAGAGTTAAAACGAGTTGGTCAACCCTTAGGCCTAAACCCACCTTGGCATCAGAGCGACTCGACCCTAACACGTTTGAGTCCAACGATTACATCAGTGCAGCTCGATCACGTTCACGCGCACGCCCCCAACTCCAAGTGAACATGGGCCGTCGATCTCTTCGCGAACGCACGGGATCTGCGGCGCTGTGCAGGTCATCCATGCACGCGAGGCAATTCCCACCGTTAGATTTCCATCCTATCGCGCCTTCCCTCCGTGGCGTCGGTTTCAACAAGCGGGCGGATGCTTTGTGCCACTCGAACCACTCCAATCCACCATCCGTATTGACCGTAGGATCTAAATCGTGTGGTGTGTCATTTTCGATGCATACCATTTTGAATGGGTAAAGTCGAAACGCACACGACCCTTGGATCCTCAACAAATGGACCAGATCACGTGGGCGATTCGGACCGCCGAGGCACCAAGCAATCTCCTCCGTTGGATTACGATCGGACGGACCGCATCCATTGTGCCGTTCGGACCACCGGAACACCCCTTCAATCTCCACCGTTGATATTAGATCCAACCGTGTCTTCCTTTTTGGGTTTGAAACTCGCTGGCGCGCATTAACTTGTGGTCGTTAGATTAAAATCGTGCGGTGCCGCTGCACTCGTGTTCACTTAAGATCCTCAGCTTGGTTTAGCCGTTAGATTGTGATCGCATGGTCCTTGTAGGTTGTGACCTTCGGACCTCCCGATCCTCTTATGCAAACTAGTGGTTAGAACTTCACTCCCAACGTCCTGATAAATCGCGACCGCCCATTTCTAATCGGACGGTTGATTTTCTTTTGCGTTTGCGATGGTGTGTGCTGCTGTGACTTCCTTTGGGACCCGCTCATCAGTGTCGACTTTCTCTTCATCCTCTCGCCTATGCGCCACCGCCGGCGTTGCTGGCGGTATGGGGTGGCGTTACACAGTGGATATGTGAATATTCCTTTGATATTTAGCGTCAGTTGCCAGCACATCATTTCTGGATGCTTCTCGCTTGCTCTAGGAGATCAAACTCTATATAAACCCTACTTTCTGAGCCTCTACCATTGTTGATCAAGGGAGCTCTCCTCACGTTCTTTCTTCCTTCCCAGTGAAGCTTTCTAGCTTACACTCCTTGTTCATCTATAATCATGCCTAATTCACCTAATAATGTGAGTTTTGGCATTATTTTGTAGGTTGAGCAAGGGTTGTTCTCTGTTGAACCGAGCAGTTTGGAAGCACCACCGTGGTGATTTCATGTTTCGGTGAGGTATACTTTACCTTTCCTGTCAAGATCGTGCAGTGTGGTCCCTAGAGCTTAAGTATTCTATTGTTTTCATTTTTGGTCAGACCAGAGAGAAAAACTTTGAATCTTCGTTTCGGCCAAGAACTTGACCTCACTCTCTTCTTCTCCAGCTGGTAAGTTAGACCTTGCTTCTTGTCACCTTGAGCATCCTAAGGACTTCAATAGTTCACCTAAGCCATCTACTTGTACATGAATAATTAAATCTTCCTTAAACTAAAAAGTTGTTTTATAACTTTTCGGTCTTTCATATCGTTTTCAAGAACTAGGGTTTGTCTTGCTAGCTTATCAGCTTATTTAGGTCTTAGCTAAACCCTAGTCTCATAAGTAGGTCTTCCTTTTAACTCTTAAGGTCACCAAATCGTTTATTGGTGCAAGATCCTCCTCTGTTGGTATTGTCGGGCCAAACTGACAAGAGCTTTATCCTTCTTTCCTCTCTACGAACTGGTTGATAAAGGTTAACCAGGACTAGTCTAGGGTATTATATTTCTTAAATATTAGATTTAGCTCTAACAAGAACCTAGCGTGTAAATGTATAACCTTTAAGCAAGAATCTTCAATTACGGACTTTCTTTGTTTTGTTCTTGGGTGAACCGACAACATACACAAACAAGGTTTCAATTTCTTGCAACTAATATTAATTAATTATTAAATGATGAGTTAGGTTACTATTCTAGCCTTGAATACTCTTAGTTCAATCAAAATATTTCAATTATGTGATGTTTAGCTCGGCAAGTAATTCAAATGTAATCTGTCCTGTTTCAGTTTCTAAAATCTGAAACTGTAGTTCAACCTAAACTCTAAATTGTGGTAAGTAGTACTAGCAAAGGTTAGTTGTAGTTTATTATTCTTAATTAAATTAATGTACCTTAAGCATGTTGCTAATGATGCATTAAGCCATTGACCATACATTCTTTTTATGCATGCTGTTCTCTGCTTTTTCCATGTGTTCATTGGATTTTATTTTCTTCTAGATTCTGGTTCTTCTGAGGTTGTTGAATCTATTGTTGAGCGACAAGAACACGAACAAGAGGTTATCTATTATTATCAAGGCAAGCTTCCTCTCGCACCATGTTGATCCCAAATTTGTGAACTGTAGATTTACAAAATCTGGGGATCTTGTTGCATGCAATTTTCTAAAATTATTTGTGATCTGTCTCTAGTTAGTTACAACCCGATCTTTGTGGCTTACCTTGAATTTAATCATACACTCATTTTAAGGTATTGTTTGTATTAAAATATTTAGGTTAGAACTTTGCTTAGCCATGCAAATCCATAGAACGGTAGTGTTTGGCAAGCTTATCTTGTCAAACATGGGAACAACAAATGAATTTTATTTATTTTGATTCTTGTTAGGTCTATTTAAATCGAAATGAATTTAAATCTTGTTTGATAAACTGATTTTAAATCTGGACAAGTGGATGCGAGTGATGGTGCCTTAGTGCACGAGAATTGGGAAATGTGGTTGTCTTGTCTGGATTAATTAAGGATTGAACATCGGCTGGATGATTCAAGCCCCAACGTACTTCCACACGCGGTGTATGGGTGCTGTTTGGTTAAGTAAAGGGTTAATGCTATTGAGTTGGAAACAGGAGAGTAAGGACATGTGTATTGATCTCATATGGCATAGATGCTTAAGTCTTCGGGCCACGTCGTATGCCATGTGAATTTTTATATCGATATCAGATGTTCTTAGAAGGGTGAGGGCGTATATGTGTTACATCGCATGTACGTACCTTAAGGGCTCCGATTGCGATGTAGTATGTGCAGCGAGCGCAGTTTGCATTTCTTTGATTGGGTCGGCATTCCTAGCACAACATGTGGACCCCGGTTGAGCAGATGCTATCAGTCGTTGTTTAAGCGGGATCAGTCTCACATGGGTTGTCCAACTCAATAGTGTCAACTTGTTGAAAAATACCAAATCTTAGTTCACCCGGCCGGCATACCAAAGGCAGTGTGCTATTATTCCGGAGGCCTACGGGCTAACTAAGTCGTGTGGGTAAAGATGTACACCCTGCAGGTTAAAACTATTCAATAGCCGTGTCCGATTCACGACAACGCTTGAATTTGATAAGCGCTTTGTATAGATTTTGGAAATCAAATTTTGGGTGGATATAGTTTCGGTCTAATGAGTAATCATGCCTTTGTTGTGTTGGTGGTGTCTGACCACTTTATTATTGTTCATTGTTTATGATTATGTTCTCATTTACTTACTGTTTTAGTCCAAATTGATTTATAAAATCGCTTTGTCAAAACTTAGCAATTGTAGGTTAGTATGTATTGCTTTCTGCAAAATCGAACCATTACGACCCTTCTGTTGTAACCTTATGCATGTAAAATTTCTATTCCTTTGTATAGGTTCTATTAACACTTCTTTTATTAGTTTGTGTAAGTCTTGCTGAGTACCTTCCGTACTCAGGGGTTATGACCTCTTGTTGCAGGTGAGGATGGTTATCTGTATGAGATGCCTGTTAGCGCCGATCCGGGTGACGCTAACGAGTAAAGCTAGTTCTAGTCTCCATGCAATAGCCTGCGGGTGATGGGGCCATTGATGGCTTTTGTTGTTTAGTTTTGCTTCCGCTGTTGAACTTTTGTGATGACCAAAGTCATCTGCTACTGTAGCACCGAACCAAATTGTAACCTTCTGTATAATTATGTAAAGGAATGACTTGTATGTATGATACAATGTTGTTTGAGGATATATGTGCAATAGTCTTAAATCCTAGGAACTATTGTGAATCATATATCCGGGAACCTAAATATTGGAATTGTTACTTGTTATTATTATGCTTATAGTATGATTTTTAATGAGGGAATGGAACTGTTCCTCAATTAAGAATTATGCTACCAGTATAATTTTAATTCGGCACATTCCAATATTTGAGGGTCCTTACAGCGTTGTTATTAGAGCATACGTTTGCCTGTAGGTTAGAATTAGCATGGTCGTTATCCTTAGTGGGTTTCTGTGAAATTATTTTAACATAGTTAATTTTTAAAAAGATCTAAGTATGCTATCTTTTACTTCTTATCTTTCTTAGTATCAATTCTTACCAACTTCTTGTTGATTTTCCAAGATAAGTTTCTTACTTACCTTGTCCTTTATCTCAGATGAGTGGTCGGGTACTTGGTTAAGGAGACTCGAGCGAAGATGTGGATGGGTTTCCGGCCTTGCTTCGGGATATGATGTGGCGAGCCAATTTCACTTATCAGCCGGAGTATGCCATCTATCGTCGAGACCGAGGACCAGGGATGGAAGAATACCAAGCTATCATTAATGTGATTGCCAGACAGGTGGTGGGTAGTGTTCCATACTGCATCCATGTACGTGCCACCTCTGAATCTATGGCTGTTCAGGAAGCTGCTTGTAGGATGATGAGCCTCCTTCGTCATGATTTGACGGAGCTGTCTCAACCACCCTATGTTCACTTCCCAAAACAAGGCCCTAGAGTAGATGTGAGTACATTCGATGAGATTCAGTTTGGAGAGGACCCATCGTCTGTGAAGTTAGCGAGGTTGGTCCGTATTATGGACCAAGTCCATCGCTGTCTGGTGTATGAGCTATGGGAGACCCGCCGTCGTCTGCACGAGGCACAGGAGTATTTGAGACTTGGTGTTGCCATGAACCGCGTTCCCCGTAACGTGCTTTATGGTAACAATGAGATTCCTCCACCGCCATCTTGCTGCCGGATTCCGACTTCGAAGTGGTCGGGTGGTTCCTATCCTTGGGCGGTGTCGCTAGGCAGGATGTCTCTGCCGCTTTCCTCGCACTGATGACTGCACCTTCAGAGGCCATCATTTGTTGGGTTCTCCTCGCGTCTCATCATCCATTGAACCCCATAGATACGGGTTCACCTGAGGCTCATTTGTTAAATGAGTTTTCGGTGAATTTTAACCGTAATGATTATACATAGGGACTGGATGGTGTGTTATGTGTGAGATGTGTAATAGGCTAGTAGCTGTTCCTTAAGTATTGTGTAATAGAATAGCTTATATTTTGTAAAAATACTGTATGTTCGACTTTTGGGTTGTGGACTTGATCTTGTGTCAGCCGACTTATAATAAGAAGTTGGGGCCGAACCCTTTTTGCTGTACTTGTGGATTTTGTGGCTTTTGGTGTTAATTTGGCTGCATGCCATAACATGATGCATGATTAAGTTTAATACTTTCTTCTTTTCTATCCAGAATCTTGTATGTGTTCGCTCGAGTATATCCTTGTGATGTTGTTAACCATTATATGGCAACAGGATGACAGGACCTACTACTCGTGCCTGAGCACAACAAGAGGAAAGGTTCTCAACCCCTGTTCCCTACTCTCAGGGGGAGCAAGCTGAACCTTCTGGTTCTCATGGTCCGCAAGGTGGTCGACAGGAAGAGGAGCTTCCTCCACCACCCACTATGACCGATGTGCTCATGCAAATAGAGCGCAATGAATGGACGAGACAAGCATTCTAGAGCAAATTATGCGTAATACTTCTTCCACCACCCCACCACCGGCGGGGCAAGGGGCGAGATGGGCGAAAGTCTTGTCGACTTTCAAATGGACTAACCCACCAGTATTCTCTAGCTCTCAATTTAGAGCGCTATGAGTTCAATAATGAATCAATTTGATCATCCACTTTGAAATATAGCACATTTAGCACTTGCTAAAATTTATTTTTGGTTTTATCTTAGCAAAGCAAGTCCTGGGCTAGGAGCCATCCACAACTGCCTCCTAAGCTTCAACCAATTTTCACAATGTGTTTTGGTTTTAGCCAAGTGCTAGATCTCAAGCCTTGCTGCGACCATCCCAAGCAAGAAGCTTAAAAGAGTGGTCTAGGTCATCCAAAACTCCCCCTGAGTTCATGCCTAGTGCAATGGCAAGCCGTCTCATGAGAAAGAGTTGGTGAGATCAGTTTTTTCGCATAGAAGAACTCATTTTTCATTTTCTTAACTCAGAAACTAGCATTGCTCAAACTAAAACTCAAATTAGATTCAAGACTCAACTTAGATTATTTGACATGGCATGAATCATGAGATGATCACTATGGCAAAACTAGTCACAAGATCCAACAAGTCATGTTTTAATTCAAGTTTTTTTTCACAATTAATAGAGCTAACATAGTAAAAGCTAAGTTACACATGGAAAGTCATGATAAACCTAGCAACCTAGCACAAGACATGGCAAGGTATACAGCATGAAATCATGTCACATAAGGATAATAATCAAGGCTCCGTGATTTTATATTACAATGCAAGTTGCTGATTTTAAAATGCAATATGGTACAATGAATGCAAAAGATCCAACTCCCCCTCAAAACAGGCCAAGAGAACTAATAACCCCCAACTCTCCCCACAAAGAAGCAAAACGAGAAGAATCAAGAGTCTTAGTGAAAATATTTGCAACCTGCTGCTCAGACTCTATAAAGTGAAGCACAACATCACCCTTCTCTACATGGTCTCTAAGGAAATGATACCGAATGTCAATGTGCTTGGTCCTAGAGTGTTGCACTGGGTTTTTGACAATGTTTATGGCACTGGTGTTATCACAGAAGAGAGGAACACTACCCAAAAATAACCCATAGTCCCGCAGAGTAGATAAGATCTAGAGAACCTGAGAGCAACTCATCGGTCATAGCTACAAACTTAGCCTCGGCAGTGGATCAGGCAATGTAAGACCGCTTCCTAGATGACCAAGAGATAAGAGATGTACCTAAGAAATGACAAGTGCGGAAGTACTCTTCAGATCCACTCTACACCCCGCAAAAGCAAAGATCGAAAAAGCCCGAATGGAGAGAGCAGAATCAAGAAAACCGAGTTCAAAGTCAAGAGTGTCCTGGAGGTACACAAAGATGCGACGATCGCTAACGATGTGAGGCACGAGGGAAGCTCGAATCGAGTGCACGACACACAACAAAGCTGTATGTCCTACTCGATGCCGTGAGGCGAGGAGGAGAGCCAATCATGCTGTGGTACTCCTTTTGGTCCACGGGCTCTCCATCCTCATCAGGATCCAACACGGTAGAAGTGGCAATGGGAGTAGACATTGGCTTGCTGCTTCCTATGTCGAAGCCCCGAAGAAGGTCCTTTGTGTACTTGCTTTGATGAATGAAGGTACCTTCTTTGAGTTGCTTGACTTGAAGACCAAGGAAGAAAGTCAGTTCGCCCATCATGCTCATCTCGAATTCCCTGCTCATAAAATCTGAAAATTTGGACACTAAAGCATGAGAAGAACCACCGAATATGATGTCATCCACATAAATCTGAACCAGTAAGAAATCACTGCCATGCCTGAGAGTGAACAAGGTTTTATCTACCACTCCCATTTTGAAATCATTTTTAAGCAAGAAACTCTTAAGCCTATCATACCAAGCTCTAGGGGCTTGCTTCAATCCATTCAAGGCTTTAGAGAGCTTAAACACATTGTTTGGGAATTTGGGATTTTCAAAACCAGGGGGTTGCTTGACAAAGACCTCTTCTTCTATAAAACAATTAAGGAAAGCACTCTTGACATCCATTTGAAAAATCTTAAAGCCCTTAGATGTCGCGAAAGCTAGCAATATGCGAATGGCTTCTAATCTAGCTACAGGAGCAAAGGTCTCTTCAAAGTCTAAGCCTTCTACCTGGGAAAATCCTTGAGCTACAAGCCTAGCCTTGTTGCGAACTACTAACCTATCCTCACTTTGCTTATTTTTGAAAATCCATTTTGTTCCAATAACATTTTGATTAGGTGGAGGTTCAACTAAGGTCCAGACTTGGTTTCTTTCAAAATTTTCAAGCTCTTCATGCATGGCATTGACCCAAGAGGAATCAGATAAAGCATGGGTGACATCTCAGGGTTCAAAAGACGCAAGAAAAGTAGAATGTGCATGAGAATCTGGAGAGATAAACATGGAGCGAGTAACTCGCTCATGGAGATCCCCAATTATCTGCTCAGTTGGGTGTTGTCGCTGAATATGAAGAGGAGATCCTGGTGCAGATGTGGCCTCTACCTCATGGGCTGTGGAGGTAGGAACAGAGCCACTCGAATCGTCGGTAAAAATAGGAGGAGGCTGCTCAACTGAAGCTGGAGAAGTAGAAGCAGACCCTCCAACCATCTCAGAGATGACTGCAGGATGGATTGGACCTTCATCCTCTATGTTAGAGTCATCGTCGACGAAGATGCTTTCTCGAATATCAGGAACCTGTGTACTTGCAGCATCGAGTCTAGTACCAAGACTAGCCCCATCAAAAGTGACTTCACAAGTCTCAACAATTTTGTTAGTATCCAAATTAAATACACGATAGCCACGAGAATAAGCAGGATATCCAAGAAAAATACCATCATAACATCTTGATTCAAATTTGTCCAAGTTGCCATGTTTAAGAATGAAGCACTTGCAAACAAAAATCGTGAAATGAGAGACTTTCGGCCTATGACCAAATCTAAGCTCAAAAGAAGTCTTTCCTATGACAGATTTCAACAACACCCTGTTGGACACATAACAAGCAGTAGAAATCGCCTCAGCCCATAACCTCCTAGGTGTGCTATGCTCATCTAGCATGGTCCTAGCCATCTCTACAAGAGTCCTGTTCTTCCTCTCTACAACCCTATTCCGCCGGGGAACTCTAGGTGAAGAGAACTGATGCTCAAGTCCTCTCTCAGTGCAGAAGGTGGCAAAGGAAGAGTTCTTGAATTCTGTGCCATTATCACTTCTAATGATCCTTAAAGCTCCAGGAAGGTCAATAGCTAGTCTAAGGGCCAACTCTCTAAAACAGCCAAAAGCCTCATCCCTAGAAACCAGAAAATATACCCATGAATACCTGGAGAAATCATCCACAATCACAAGCACATACCACTTCCCTCCTGCAGACTAAACTCTAGAGGGGCCAACCGTGTCTAAGTGCAAGAGCTGACTAGGTCCATCAGTCATCACTAAAGTAAGAGGTGGATGAGAAGCAGAAACCATCTTACCATGTCTACAGGGAGTGCACACAAGGTCTCTAACATTCTTAAGCTTAGGCAAACCTCTAATCAAATCCTTGCTACTGATTCTGGTCAAATGGTTGAAGCCTATATGTCCAAGCCTATGGTGCCACAACACTAGATCATGATAGTTTGAAGCCACAAGACACCTAGGGCTGGAAGAAGAAGAGATACTGAAATCAGCACTAAAGATCCTCTCAAACCTAGAGATCCCAAAGACATGCTCACCCGAGGAGTCTAGTACTCTACACTTACCACTCTTGAACCTCACTTCTAGACCCTCATCAAGAAGCTGAGAAACATATAGCAAATTATACCTCAGCTTCGCCACGTGTAGGTTGATCAACAGCTCTTATCATGTCGGCAAGTCTCTTTCGTCCGGCTCTCGCCGAAACCATCAAGGCACTTGCACCGACCCCCGTGCCGCTTGATCCAACCTGTCGCACCGAACTGCTCGTTTGGTCATCCTTGTCCAATCTGCGCCATGCTTGAGTCCATTGACCTCACCTAGCATCCTTGATCGTTCTGAACCTCAGCTCTCCAAGCTTAGTCCCGATCATCTTCACCGTTGACCGTCGTTGACCTCCAAGCAACCTACACATCAGTAGACCAGGAAATTATTTCTGGGAACAAGTTCTTCACAACTTGACCCACGTTAGCCAAAAACATGCAATATGCAACACATATTCATTGAACACCAAGAACTTGGCCTAACAAGCAAACATCGCCGCCACGAAAGGACAACGAACCAGAACACAATCGGTCAGACCGCCATTCCAAAACTGGTCTGACCGCTCATGGCCGGTTTGACCGCCGCCTGAAGGCCAGTCTGACTGCCACTTTGGAACTTAGCCAAAATTCCACCTCTAGAAATCCGAACCTCTCTGGAATTTTCAATCGAATAGAGCTTTTGTCTAGAGGCTCCAAAAATTATGGGACCATGTGCAGTAGAACCTCCTCTCTTGCCTACACCCTCTATTTTTGGCCCAGCTCAAAAATCCAAAAACATTTATGGCCAGTTTGACCGATTTCACAAAGCCGGTCTGACCACCACTCAAAGGCCGGTCAGATCGCCGGTTTGGCCGGTCGGACCGCCAACACTTTCTCAGCAAAAACCAATTTAGGCATGGCCGGTCTGACAGCCAAAATGGCCGGTCAGACCGCTAGTGACCTGACAGTCTGAATCTTTTCCGAAAACGATGATTTCGACAAGACTTCAAAGCTATTACCAATTGTCTCATCATACTAAGATCATGAGCATATCCCCATGATATCCACGTAACAATCCTCAAGGTACGCATGAAAAACCAGCCTTCTTGTTCATTATATTTCAGTTACTAATTTATTTTGCTAGAGTATTACTTAGTTTAGTAATCTATTTCTGTTGCAACGCACGGGCACCGTACTAGGCTATTTCTGTTTATTGGTTAGCCTCAGGAAATGCTAGCCATGCCCCCTGAAACAAGCTGAAACACAACAAGTATATGTATACATCCAATTCACATTCATTTCAGAAACAAGCACATGATGCAATTCACATTCATTTCAGAAGCAAGCACATCCAATTCACAAATCAATTAACTAAAATCAACCACTCATGTACATTTACACACATGTACCATTAAGTTCAACCTTATCCCAATCAAGTTCAATCTAAATTATGGAACTTCCCATCTAGATTTATGACCTCATGGTTCAAAAATGCCGCAAACTGTCCTCAAATGTTTATGAACTGGCCCTATTCCAACGCAGTTATATCGATGCTCGCAACCTGTCACTAGGAAGATTATATTCGTGAATAATAAATTGATATGTATGAAATACTTATTACAAGATTGACAAACCTAAGGATCATTGGTCATTGCAGAACCGACGTGTAGTTCTATGTTGTGCCAAACATAGTATCCATAGATGTTGTAGGCCAGTGGCTGCTTGTGGCACTACAAAAATAGAATTGGTTAGTTTGAGAGGCGTTTCTATGAAGTGTTATATAGTATTAATGTGTACTAGCAAATACCGGGAAATTTAGATCGTGTCGTAGAATCCTTCCATTGCAATTCCCTCCTTTAGCAAAGTACACGGCGAATGACCTACGTGATTCCAAAAAGTTAGCCTTAGCCATTGCAAAGGAAGGAAATACTACAATAAAGTTATCTATGGAGAAAATGTGTTTACCCGTCGATTAATTGTCGGACAATTGTGAAGTCGTGTGTGGCCCTCTTTAGGGAATCTAGGCATATTATCCTATTCTGTTTTGGTATAATTACAATTACAATCCAGTGGAACCTACACAGGTATGTTGCTATAGTCATTAAACCTAAGTTCATGTTGCTTATAAAGTACAAATCAACAAGTATAGCCACTAGTGCAGCACTTACTCCTGGTTGTAAGGCAAAAGTATGAATTCCTTATCGTAGTGAGCCAGCAATAACTCCGTCATGTAACCCTCGATGAATTTTGCATTCTCCTTGATGGTTTGCAAGGAGACCAAGTGTGGGTCGAGGAAACCAGTAACACCCCAGCCTAAAACTAAGCTTAGAATGCCACTAAACTACACTATCAATTTCCACATCAATTAACCTATAATTACAACAAGCATATTTAACGATAAAACCGTCCCACGGTCACAATAACACAAGCATAATGATATGACAATCATAGATAATTTATTCCTAAGAACATAGCAAGGTAATAAACCAAGGTTAACTTATCATCTAAGGTTATTCAACACCATCATGTCCTAAATATAAATCAACATGCTATATTAAAAGTGTATCATGTCCAATGAATCAAATAATTGGGTGTAGGTTGTGATTCTAAGTGCACTAGCCATCCCCGAGTGAAACATCATCAACGGTCACCTAAAAATAACAATAGAGCAAGAATGAGTCCAACACTCAGTAAATACATAATAAAGCCATAAACAACAGTTTATCAACCATAATCAAGGTTATCATCATCATCTATCTATTTAATGCCATTCTCATACTCAAATAAACAAGTCATGTTCCATAAAGGTAAATTTGCACAATTTAACATTTTACTCATATATGCGTATGCACCATCATGCTTATGCTCATATGCATCTCATCAGCTGATACCAGTATTGCGGAGTATTAACTCGTCGATGACATACTCTATCCTTCACTCCCGTGAAGTCCCCACCAGAGTATGATTTTATCTAGTGTACTCCGGGCTAGTCATGTATCTTTATCACCGACCTCACCGGAATAGTTATATGACTTTTTCACCAACCTGGCTCGTTCAACTCTTGTCATGATGCATGTAAATGATGCAACATATCTAATTATTCATCAACATAATTCATCTCATTAACTCAATCTCTCATTCTGATTAACTCAATATCATACTCTCATTCACCCAATGTTATCATTATCATGTATAAGGATAAGATTAACGAAAACATAATAAATAGCATGATAAGTAATATCAATGACAATGGCGAACAACCCGTTGTTCACCCCTCTACCATGTTTTTTGCCTCTTAGCCCTTCGAAGCCGGATGATGAAATTATGGCACGACGCATGAGGCCACAGTCTCTGAACAAACAAGGAATAACACACACTCAAAAAACGTCATCAAAATCACATCATCACAGCACCAACCCATCACGCTAATCGATCTTGCATGCTCATGCCAAACCAATCGAATTAACCCAAATCTACCGGACGCGCTACCCGCTTTCTCAATAGTAAAACATCTCTAACTTATTCATCCGAAATCCAAATTCAACCAACCAATACTATCTAGAATCCTCATGAAATAACCTACATTTTCCTAGTTATTATGAAACTCTAATTCTACCGTTTTCTACCCCGTTTCTTTACCCGAAGACTGTTCTAGATTTTGCTAGAACAACTCGATTCACAACTTTATATCTTTAATTCTACAACTTGAACATATATGAATAATATGAGTTATGTAAACTACAAAAGATTTCCTACAATATTAAAGTTGACACATATATTTAATTTTACAAATTTCTACACAAAATTGACCCAACTACACGACATTTGCCATCTATGCTCTAAATCTGGACAACAACCTTTCAGAGGTTGTATATTTTCGCTTGCTACTCCATTTTTAATGATCTAGACCTTCCTGGAAAGCTAACACGATAACCTACCTTTTCTCTAGGAATAATTGGCTACAAGACACTGCCCATTGACCACTTTTGCCAACGGACATAAAAAAAACGTGGTACAGCCAGAAGACACCGCAAAAACGTGTAATTTTGCCATAAGACATCAAGAGCACTATTATATCATTTCCAGGTTGAGGGAGAGAGAAAATTTCAAAAAAGACTCTTGTGCCCTCACTCGCTTGCCTCCAGCAGCAACACATCTCACACATCCAGCTCTCACCAACAGTAGGACCCACATGGCAGCCACCCGCATACCCTGATCTCCGGCCGCCGTCGTAGGAGTTGGAGTTGGCGGACGATTGCCATGGACGCCAGCCCGGCCATGAACGTGTTGATGATGGACGACAGGAGCAGCACCACCTGCGCTGTCTTGCCCCAGATCCCGATTCTGTCTCCGAAGTGGATGGCGAGGACCGAGGATGTCGGAGTAGCCCTTCCAGTTCAGCCCGGCGTACCCAAACGCAGCTTGCAAGAACTCCTTCACAGTGTGGGACTCGTCGGTGGCGACGACGTACTCACCGGGCTTGTCCTGCTGTAGCATGAGCCACATTGCCTCGACGTAGTCCCCGGCGAAGCCCTAGTCCCTTGCGGCAGAGAGGTTGCCGAGGAAGACCTTGGTCAGGAGGGCGACCTTGATGCGGCCGACGGCGCGGGTGATCTTGCGGGTGATGAAGTTCTCGCTGCGGCGGGGGGACTCGTGGTCGAAGAGCATACTGTTGTAGGCAAAGAGGCCGTAGGCCTCACAAAAGTTGATGGTGTACCAGTGCGCGGCGACCTTTGCGGCGGCGTAGGGGGAGCGGGGATGGAACGGCGTGTCCTCACTCTACGACGGCGGCATGGAGCCGAACATCTCACAGGATCCCGCCTGGTAGTAGCGGATGGGTTTGCAGGTGAGGCAGACGGCCTTGAGGAGGCGTAGCTGGCCGGTCTCGGAGCCGGTGAGCTTGAGCTCAGTGACGATGCGGATGAGGATGGGCGAGGCGGTAGAAGAAGGGCCTGGCGACGATAGCGAGGAGGAGGCAGAGGGTGGAGCCACCGCAGGAAAGTGTGAGGGAGGTCGTTGATGCTTGGCGGATCTGAGCGGTGCGTTGGACTGGGCGCGAGAGGAGGAGTCGAGCGCGGAGCCAACGAGGTCACTGAAGAGGCTGGGGTTGTTGGCCTGGGGGATTCCAAGCCCAGAGGAGGGTGCGGAGGAGGACCAGCTTCGGCCGAAGATGTCACCGACCATGGTGGCGCCGCCTGGCCTCTGGTCACGGAGGGGGTGGGAGCTAGAGGAGCGGGAGCCAGAGGAGCTCGTGTTGTCGCCGAAGTCGGACTGGCCAGAGATGGGGGAGATCTGCGAGGAGAGGAGAGAAGAGCAAGAGAAGAGGAAGGAGATCGAAGGGCAAAAGAGACATTTTATGTGCTTTCTCTCTCCTCTTCCACCCGAAAATAATATAATAATCATCTTAGTGTCTTATGGCAAAATTACACGTTTTTGCGGTATCTTCTGGCTGTACCACGTTTTTTGGATGTCCGTTGGCAAAGGTGATCAATGGGTAGTTTCCTGTAGCCAATTATCCCTTTTCTCTAATTGGACCGAACTCCAATTCTGAGCCTAAATACCCTTAATCATCCCTGCAATGTTCTGCGCTAAATTTGATGAACTAGGGCAGAATGCCATCTAACCTTTTTGCAAAGAACAAAGTTCTACAGACTGAATAACGATTATCCTAGGGTAAATCTAAAGGTTCAGATTGTTACCCATGAAGAACACGGAGCCGATCATGAATTCCCGCGAGATCATCCTCCTCTTCTTCCTTTTTTTTCCTTCTCCTCTCTTCCTCCTACCCTCCCCTTCTTTCTCCAGCCGAACAAGGAGGAAGTAGGGGCATGCTACAGTGGCGGTGCTATAGTGTCGTATGTGCTACAGTAAACATCTAGGGTTTAGTGCCCCCCTCTTGAACCAGCTTCCCACTTGGGCCAAACACCGTGGGCCGAAAGCCCACAGCCCAGGTTCTCTAATAAAAACAAAAAACGTCCCTCTAAAACCTCTAATTCCTTCTCTAATTATATTTAATTTCAGTACTAATCACTTATTTGTTTTAAGTTTAAACGGGATATTACATTCTACCGCCCTTAGACAGAATTCGATCCCGAATTCTACTCGAAAGAACACCAACTAAACTTAATAACCATTAACACGTACCCGACATGAACCATTATGGATAACGCTCACGCTTGCGAGACTCCAACTCCCATGTCTCTTCTCGCTCAGACCGACATGACCACAACACCATAACGTATAACCCGCGCATGGACTTGAGATGGTCCTAGTGAAATGCTAACTTCCAAAATCCCCGCAATTTTCAAAAACAAACCAATGTTCCTTGGGCCAACCTTCCCTTTGGTACTAAACCACATAACCCACATAAATCACTTGGAACTCTTGTTCCCTCTATCAATCAATCACTTCATCTTTTGTGAGGACCCGGAAAATTCGGCTTGTAATGCTTAACCATCCACTTGGTCCTAGCATTGCAAACAAAATATCTCGTGCCTCGAGATACATGTACTTCCCAAGAACTTGTAGTACACATACCCCTTTACAAAATTATGCATCAATTCCATTCAACACATAGGACCGAAGCACAACTAAGCAAAACAAAAGACATACAATATAGAGTTATTACAAAAGGGGCCGACCAGCCAAATAACAGCTAAAAAGATAAATAAACAGCGGAAACAAAAGCCATAAGATGGCGATAAACAAGAGCCAATTAGTGTGCCTTTAACCCACAAGGCAACCAACCGCCGCCAACCTAGTCGTCAAACCCACCCTGACTCACAAAAGTGGATCCTTGGGGATCGACTTCCTCCTCTGCAACATTTAATTAAGCAAAGCAAATGAGTACAAAATGTACTGCAAGACTTACATGTAGTGTAACAGCCCATACATAGCTACATGCAAGCTTATTTAAGTGGAGGAGGCTCTAGACTCATTTTCAAAGATAAAGCAAGTTTTCATTTGCAATAATGTAATAGATTTAAAGCAGTTTTATAATATGTTTTTATTTGACAAAAACAGCGAGACAACAAGTAACAATAATAACAAGACATCCTGGGAGTGGCTAACCCAATAGCCACCACAACGATAGCATGAATTCCCCATTCATACCACCCACATCAAGTTTTAATTAAATGTTATAGTCTAGTTCTAGCACGAACTTACCAAGCATGTCCATAACCTAGGGCGAGGCTATTCAATAGTTTGAACCTGCAGGGTGTACCAATGTACCCACACGCCGATCCGCCTTTTTGCCAAGCTATTAAGCACACTTCCTTTGGTATGCCGGCACGGCTAAGTCCTACGAGACATTTCCAATGGAAAGAGCTAATTAAGAGCCGTGCGTGTGGGGGTTAACCCTTAGTAAAATGCCTCCCCGGCTCTCACCAAGGACCCATACGAAGAGAAAGATAAACCAGCCAGCTCAAGCCATTGCGGATGCTCCCCTCCTGTCCCATGTTGCATATAGTCAAATATACAACCCACCACGCGACTCATTAATTAACACCCCCCAAAGTACTTAGTCAAGAGAGGTCCCATATCCCCCTTGTGTGGTTAGCACGCAAAATCGCTTGGCTTAGTGACACAAGTAACTCAGTCCTTGTTGACCCGGGCACCATTCCAGTCACACCATAAGATCACACCATCAACCATTATGCCTAAGTCTCAAACATTTCATTTTCAGTTTCGGTTTTTGACTTTACGAAGTAACAAAGCACAAAGTGCTGAGCATAATGGTAATAATAATTTTGTGTGATCAAAGTTATCGACTAAGTCGATAACCGCCCAATTCTATCGGTAGCTAAGCATTTCTAAGCATGACACCGTAAAGCCGATAAAAGAGCATAATTCAATCACTAGGCTCTAATTCACCGGCGAGATTAATACCTTATGTTTAGTGGAAGGGGATGACAATTTAAGGGCAACCATGCAATAGGAATAGCTACCTCTGATCGGGAAAATAAACTTTGACACAAAAGCATGCATACATACAATTTGTAAACAAAGTATTTAGACTTTAAAAGTAATGGGATTATTATGATCAAACTTCTTGCCTTGATGAATTTGCTCAATATTCTGTAGAGGATTGCTCTCAAGATCAACGTACTCGTCGGAACCTAGCGAAAGAACGAAAAAGAACCGATAAGAACGAAGAACACCGAAAAGACGCAAAAACCAACTTCAGCGAAAAGCTCTGAAATTTTACAGCAGGTATATAATGATTTTAAGGAATTTATCAATAAGAACCAATTGATTTGGATTCTCAATGCAAAAGTTATGGCTAAAACAAAATCTGCTGTTGGAAAAAGGTCAAAATTCACTTTGCATTATTCATCCGAATTAAATTTTTGACACAAATTTCCAGAGAGGTGTTGCACCTGAACTTTTTATGGTAAATACAGCACCTCATGAGATGAACAACACAATTGGATTCACCTCATTTGGAGCTAGGATGCATTTTCTATGATTTTTCAAAGACATGAAAAAGTGCACAAGTTAAATGCATTAGCAACACTTTTGAAAATAGTAGCATACCTAAAACCTATTTTACAAATAAGCTTGCTAACAGAGGAAGCCAACAAAGTTGAGTTCACTCAAAAAGGAGCTACAGAGAAATACTTATGCGTTATTCAAGTTAAATGAATTTTTAATAGAATAAATAAAGCTAAACTGAATTTAAATCTACTAAATTTTTTTTCTGGAGACAAACTAAGCCGACAACCATTTTTAGAGTAAAGCTTAGCTAAAACCAAAACTAACAAAATTTGAATCAACCGAAAAGGGTTTAAAATGAATTAGTTATGCAATTTTGAAGTTTATTACAATTTTTAGTTTGGAAATAAAGCTTACCGGGTTTTCAAATAAACTAAACTGACTGGAAAAGACATGGGCCGTTGAGATCAAATCCAATGGCCCACAACTCACAGTGCACACCAGCGCGCGCACAAAATGACAAGGAAACCGATGGATCAAGATCCAACGGTCCACATTGATTTAACCTTCGGTCGGTCCGAACGTTCAATCGATCGTGGCCCGTTGATCTAGAGATGAAGGGCTGAGATCAAAGGGACGTTTGGACGGTCCGAACATTCCCACGATCACAGCCGCTGATCTCAAAACGAACAGCACACATCGATTTGGACGTTGAAGTGGTCCGAACGTTCAAATGGATCTGGGCCACAGATCTCCAAACGAACGGTCCACATCACCCCAAGCGTTGCGCATGCGCCCGAGAGGGTTTAAAGACGCGGGCCCCACTATCAGTGACATGGGAGCAAGATTTAAGACAACCCCTTAATTCTAAGCATTGATTAAAGGTGATTAAATGATGATTAGCATTAAAGGGGACATAATCTCTGATTGAGGGCGGCGCACAGTGCTCGAGAAGCTTGGGCCCACTTGACAGAGACACAGAGAGAACTTAAAGCCCGATATTAATTACTAACCAATGATTAACAGAGATTTAAGTGTTGATTAGCATTTAATAAGTGAATCTCTGTCTTAATACGACAACACACTGTGCGTTCCCGGTCGACAAAGACCCGGTGGCATTCCACGGCTTATCGCTGGCGACAGGGGCCACGCCGGCGCAAACCAACGGCCAAAATGGGATTGCAATAGCACAACGCACACGCTGGTGGCGATGGCGACCACGGAGGAGGTCCGCATCGGCGGCTAGCCGGAGATGGGCGGTGCGGCAACGCACGGCCATGTGAGACCCCGACGTTTATTCGGCTCATAATACTTAGTCATCCAATTGACCCTAGTATTATCAACCAAATAAACCTGGTCGAGAGATGTATACTTCCCGAATGCAAGATACATACATCACAACAAAAGAATGTATCAATTCCATACAACACATAGTACATAAGCAACAAACCGAAGTTAATACTAAAAAGGAATAGGTCATTACAAAGAGGGCCTTCGCCAAATAACAACAAGACTACAAAGATACACAATGAAGCAAAAGTGCCATAAGATGGCTATAACAAAAGCCAATTAGTGTGCCTTTACCCACAAGGCAACTAACCGGACCGCCAAGCTAGTCGTCAAACCCGAAGCACATCTCAAGAAGAGTGAAGCCCTTGGGGCTCACCTCCTTCCTCTCGCAACAAAAGCCACAAAAAAAAATGCCACAACCACGGGCAGATGAGTACATAAAGTACTCCGCAAGACTTACGTGTGAGATAACAGAACTATAAATAGCTACATGCAAGCTTTATTTAAGTGGATGAGGCTTTGGACTCATTTTAGCATAAAGCAAGTTTCATTTGCAATAATATAATAGATTGAAGGCAATTTGACAAAGCATTTTAATTGTTGAAATAACAACGAGACAATAATAATAACAACAACAAGAACAACCTGGAAGTGACTAACCCAATAGTCACCACAACAATAGCGTGAACTCCCCATTCATGCCAACCATGTCAAGTTTTAATTAAAGGTTGTAGTCTAGTTCTCACGGGGCGTTTCCGAGCGTGTCCATAACCTAGGATGAGGCTATTCGAATAGTTTTATCCCTGCAGGGGTGTACCAATGTACCCACACGTCAGACCGCCTTTCCTTTAAGCACACTATCTTAGGTGTGCTGGCACGGCTAAGTCCTACGAGACATTTCCAATGGACAATGCTAATTTCGAGTCGCACAACCCACGGGAGAAAGAGACATCACACAACCTTCCCTAAGCTAATGCTCCCTCCCACATCACACACACATTTTATCTTTAAAAACACACCAACCGAAAGCGACCCCAATTAACACCGCCCAAAGTACTTAGTCAAGAGAGGTCCCATATCCCCTCGTGTGGTTAGCACGCAAAATTGCTCGTAACGGTGGCGCAAGTAACTCGGTCCTAATGACTCAGCATACTACCACATTCCAAAACCACACCATCCATCCAATATGCCCAAGTCCAAATAGTTTTCATTTTTATTTGTTTACAAATCATACAAGGGACATAATGGAATGATAGTTTTTAGGTGATCAAGGTTATCGACATAATGTCGACAACCGCCCATTTCTACCGTTATCTAAGCATTGCTAAGCATGACACCGTAAAAGCAAAAAGAGCATACTTAAATCACCGGGCTCTAATTCACCAGCGATATTAGTAACTTATGGTTTGTGGCAGGGGTAACAATTTAGGGGCAACTATGCAATAGGAATAGCTACCTCTAAACGATAAAATACTTTGACACAAAAGCATGCATACATACAAGTTAAACGAAATATTAGACTTTAAAGTAATGGGACAATGATGGAAATGATCAAACTGCTTGCCTTTACTGTTGCTGGACAAATTGTTGCTGAGGATCGCTCACGGAAACAATACACTCGTCGGCACCTAATCGAAAAGATGAAAAGATTCGATAAGAACGACGAAAACAACAAGGACAACACAGCAAACAAACTCCAAACACTCTGAATTTTCTACAGCAGCAAGAGGATGATTTTTAGGGAATTTAGCAACAAGAACCAATTGATTTGGATTCTCAATGCAAAAGTTATGAGCAAAACAATTCTGCTCAGCCCTAAAAATACCAAACTGCACTATTCACTAATTTAATTATGAGGCAACATTTTCTAGAAAAGAAGTGAAGCTAAAATTTTTACTGTAAAACCAGCACCTCATGAGATGAATAACACAATTGAGTTCATCCCATTAGGAGCTATGTTGCACTTTCTACAATTTCTCAAAAACAAGAACTTGAACAAAATTATAATGCGCAAGTCCTCATTTTTATAACAGCAACAAGCTCAAAACTAATTTTCATAGTAAGTTCATTAATAGAGGAAACCAACAAAGTTGGATTCACTCAAAATAATCTACAGGGCATTAGTTATGTATTTTACAAGTTAGACATTATTTTGAGTGTATATTTAAAGTGAGTTTTAAAATCTAATGGCAAAACTGTGCTCTGGAGCTGAACTCAACTTATAATCATTTTTGGATTAAAGTCAAGTTCAAGACAGAGCTAACACAATTTGAATGACCTCATTTGGATTTAGAATGAATAAGATATGGAATTCTAAAGTTTATACCTTATTTCAGTTTATAATTAAGAGTTCACCGAATTTCTAAAACCAAAGAGAGGGGAGGACGTGAACCGTTGATCTAAATCAAACGCCCAAGACCTCCAGAGGAAACGCAAGACGCGCTTCAAGCAGTCCAGAGAACACGGGCCGCTGATCTTGGATCCAATGGTCCATGTCCTCCCCGCCACGCCAGCAGCATGAGGGGAGGTCGTGGCCGCCGATACCGCATCCAACGAACCACAACACAAGAGGGAGGACCGGACGGTCCAGATCAAACGAGGGAGGTCCTCGATTGGCCGAGATCTTCCAAAGGAAGATCTAAACTATCAAGATCTCCCCAAGGAAGATCTACATCGCCAAGACCTCTCGAGGGAGGTCCCGGACGGTCCAGATTTTCCAAGGAGGACCTTAATGGCCTAGATTGTCCTGTGGAGGACCTTAACGGTCAAGACAACAACAAAGAGGTCTGGGCGGTTCAGATCCACTTGGGGTGGTCCCGAACGGCCAAGATCTAACAAAGGAGGTCCTAAGCGGCTCAGATTTCCACGGGAGGTCTCAGGCGGCTAAGATTTACCCGAGGAGGTCCACAAGGTTAAGAGGACCTCGGGAGGTCCTACACGGTGGAGATCAACACAGGAGGACCTCAACGGCTAAGATCTCCCACAAGGAGGTCCTAGCGGTCAAGATCGCCTGGAGGAGGTCCCGACGCCCAGATCTCCTGAGGAGGTCATGGACGTCCCAGAGCTTGCGACCACGCGCTCTGCGCTACCGCACGCGTTTCTGGACAAAGGATTAATGCGCGGGACAACGAGGAGGTCCGCTGCGGAGGTCTTAATTGCGCGCAAGGGGAGGACTAAACGCAGTTAAGACACGCCATTGATTACAATGATTTGAGTAATGATGAACGCATTAATCGCGGCGGATCTTTGTCCTAAAACGACAATGGCGCCGCTGTACGTCCGACAAAACCCGAAGTTTGAAAAGATGGTTCTCGCCGGCGATGTAGGCCTCGCCATGACATCCAATGGTACCACCGAGTGTGCAATAGCCTTGCGCACCCAAAGGACCTCCTTTCAACGGCGGCGGTCTTAAACGCCATGCGAGCCGAGAGGAACACGAAGGCACAACACGGCAAAAATTCAAAATGCGAATTAAAGCTCCGCGACATCCATTCAAGCTGCAGCTCAAGAGAAGCTCCGCAACAACATACATGCGGGTGCCAGCAGCTACGGGACTATCAGGAGGTTTACCTGGAGGTCCCGCGGTGCTGAGGAGGTCGAGGATGGCGATGGCCTGAGTTGGAGAAGATGGGAAAGCTCCGCTGCTCAAGACCAAGCTCCAAGCTCCAAGCTCCAAGCTTCAAGCTCCAAGTTAGGCCAACTCTGAAAATGTCCCAACCAATTAAGTTAGGACTTTTGGTCACAGAGGGTAGTGGCTTAGATTGAAGCAAAGAGCCGGAGAGGAAAAGCCACGGGAGCACTGAGCCACCGAGGAGCTCCAAGGGCAACAATGGCGGCCAAGGAGGTCGGGGTGGTTTGAGCTCCACAGAATCGAGAGTAAATGGTGAATGGTGGAAAAGAAGCCAAGGAAAACAATGGGGAGGTTTTATAGCTAGGGCAAAAAGAGGTCCTGGACCACGGGTTAAGCTCATGGTGAGCTTAGCCCAAGGGAGGTCCACGGCTTGGACAGGACGTGGAGGTGACCGAGCAGCTCAAGACAAATGACTTTGGGGCTAAAAGCTCGACCGCATTAAATGCTGCAGCAAAGAGCCGTTGGACAAGACAGATCACCGCCTCCTCCATCGCCATGGCGTGCAAGGCCAGAGCTAGGAGAAGAACAGAGTTGCCACCACCGTCCGATTAGAAATGAGGGGAGGTCGTGACCCTCGATCTAAATCAAACAGTAAGTTTTAAAAGGAGAAGGAGGAGATCACAGCCATTGATCTGGATCGGGAGGTCGTGACCCTCCGATTTCCATAATGCGAATCAAGACGTGGAAAAAGGGACAGAGGTCCAAGGCGTTGATTTCAATCAACGGTGCGGACCTCCTGTGAGGTCTTAACCGCACACGAACTTAAGAACATGCGGGGGAGGTCATGGCCTTTGGATTTAAATCCAAGGGCGCACAACATGAGATGGGGGAGGTTGTGAGCGCTGGATATTATGAGGGGAGGTCGTGGGCTGTTGGATCTGATACAACGGCTACGACCTCAACTAAGTGGGAGGTTTGCTTAGTTCAACAGTGAGGGGAGGTCATGGCCATGGATCTTGGATCCAAGGGCTACGACCTCAACAAGGTGGAAGATCCACGCAACGATGGTTTGCAGAGGAGGTCGTGGCCTTTGGATTGATCCAACGGCCACGACCTCAAGTGAGTGCAAAAGGAGGTCTCGAGTAGTTTGAGCGAGGGAGGTCATGGCCATGGATCGTTGATCCAAGGGCGATGACCTCATGTGAGTGGGGAGGACATGGTGCGTTAGAATGAGGAGGAGATCGTGGCGGTTGGATGTTAATCCAATGGCTACGACCTGATCAAGGTGGAGAGGAGGTCTGACGCCAGGGAGAAAAGGTTGGGCTGGACCAGCTTTGGGAAAGTGGCTAGCCCAAGGAACATGGCAGGTTAGGCTTTTAAGTTTAGTTTTTAACAGCTGAAACTTAGCAGAATTATTTGAGATAGCAAATGAACTCCAAAATTCATGAAATTTTAACTGGAGCTTGCTGACAATGAGATTAACCTTGTATAAAATTTCCAAAGGTTATTATGCAATGCATTTTTCTCAGGAAATTCATGAAGGTTGTTTAAGGATTTGTTTTTCCTCCAAAATTTATCAAACAAGTTTTATAACTTGTGATATTTTTCAGAGGGGTCCCACATTAGTTTTAGGACCAAGGAAAATATTTCCAAATGTTTGGCACAAGATTTAAGATAAACGGAGAATGAGTTTGACTTTTGGTCAACAAGAGCTTTGTGTTTTTGGATTACACAACTCTTGGACTAGAATTACACGAGAGATTAGGGGTTTTCAAGATGTGAGAAAAAGTTTTAATTTCTACACATATAATTATACTTGAATAAACCCAGATTGTACATTTGGGATGTTACAGGCCATACTACGAAAAGCAAGAGAAGCTCCGCAGCGGTTCTGGGAAGCGGTGCCATAGCTGCTAGGGACTACCAGGAGGGTTACCTTAGCATTGAGAGGCACCGAGGACAGTCTGAGCAAAAAGAAACGCAAAGAAAGGTAAGGTTAGCTCCACAAGGGCTCACAGAGGGTCCGTGAGCAATGAATTGAAGAGCCAAGGACTTACCGGTGATGGAGAAGAAAGGGGGGTGATTCGGCCGACAAAATCCCAACTCCAAAATTAAGCCGCTCCTGTAGAAGCAACCTAAAATTAAGTTAGAGGTTTTGACCACAGAGGTGAGAGGCTCAAGTTGAAGCAAAGAGATTGGAAGAAAAGCCACTGGAACCCTGTCTTCACCGAAGAGCTCGAGGTCCAGCAATGGCAGCCAAGGTGCTATGGGGGTGATTTGAGCTCAACAAGCATAGAGGGTGCAAGCTAGAGCTGAGGGGTGATTAAAGGAAGCTAAGGGAGAGCTTGAGGACTACTTATAGCCGAAGAAGCAAGGGGTAGAGCAACGGCACTCTCAGGTGGTCAAGCCTGCTGCCATGGGCGAGCTAAGCGACTGGAGCAGGTGAGGCAGCTGACAAAGACGACTTTGGGTGCAAAGGCACGGGCGGCAATTAATGCTTGCAGCAAAGAGTTGTGGAAGGACTTCACAAAGGTGACCTTGCACTGTCCTCTCTCTGCCATGGCGCACACGCACAAAGGGCGACCGAGGAAGACGAAGAATAGGTGCGGGGAGGCCCACCTGACAGAGGAAGAAACCTGCTCAAGCTAAAGGGAGCAATGGGTTGAGCCTAACCCAACAGGTACGGGCTCAAAATCACTGACGGCATGATCAAGAATGGAGGGCCACGATTGAAGCAATCATGGCGGTTAGATTAAGATCCAAAGGTGGCAAACATGCGCCTAAGGCTCGGTGCGTTAAGTTGGTCTGGTTCAACCAAGAACGCAACTGGATTGGTCGCTTTAGCGCGATCGTTGGATTAAGATCTAACGGCCCACAACGTTGGTCCGAACGACCCAACTGGCAAGGACCGTGCAATCTAAATCCAACGGCTGAAGGGGTTGGTCCGAACGGCCCAACCAACAGAGGCCACGCGATGGAGATCCAATGGCTGAGGACGCAAGCGCGCGAAAGAAAAGGGTGCGGGTTGAGCTGAGATGGTTGGGTTCAACCAGACTTAAAGCTAGCTCGCGCTCGACTTCAACCCAACCAGATTTGACCAAGGTTTGACTGAGGTTCAAAAATAAGTTGAAAGCAAAGAAGAATATTTAGAGATAGCAAACTAACTCCAAAAATTCTGAAATTTTGACTGGAGGTTTCTAGCTCCAGGATAAACCTTGTGTAAATTTTCTAGAGGTTTTTATGCACAATATTTTTCTCCAGAAATTCAGCAAGGTTTGCTCTAGGGTTTGACCAAGAGTCAAATAGGTTTGACTGACCTCCAAAAATTATCAAATAATTTCTAAAAATTATGAAATTTTTCAGCGGTGTCTCACAGCTTCCCTAGAACCAAGGAAAATTATTTCCAGAAGTTGAACACAAGATTTTTAACAAGGAGGTTATGACTTTGGTCAATTGAGATTTTGGTTTTTGATTTCCCATAATTCCTTTACAAGAATTACAGAAAAGCTCAAAAACTTCAAGATGCAAGAAAAGTTTTAATTTCTACACATTTTCTTACATTTGAAACACAAACCCATATTTGGGATGTTACATCTTTGCAAGGAGCATCTCCTTGAACAAGGGACGCACAAACAACTCGTCTCAAACCAACCCTCTTACAAAAGAATCCAAATAAAAAATGAAGGATTCCCATCGTAACCACGCAATACCAACTCCCATCCAAAAGAGTTAAATCTAAAATCAAAGTTTCATCATGAAAACTTTTTCACTTTCCAAGTAGGCAGTTTGCCAATGAACAACACAAAAGCCAAAGGCGAAATCTCTTGAATGCCCAAAACAACCATTTCTTTTTCTTTTTCTTTTCTTAACTAGAAAAGATTACACATCAATATAAAGCAACTCAACTTGCAACTGGCATTCGCCATAAACACAAACGCAAACAAGACCCAAGAAAGTATTTTACTACTCAAGAAACCTCCATTTTTCCTCAATCTTTCTTTTAAGAATTTAACTTCCCTTATACCATGGAATTCCAAGTCATCGCATGACACCATAACTCATTTCTTTTGAATTGGAAATCTCAACGCCATGCTCAAACCGAATATATCATCCACTCCTTTGTAGAGAGGCTCTACTGACCCCACAATACCATACTCTAGCCAACTCCTCTACCAACGGAATTTTCTTAATAAATAATTCCCAATGCACCTCAACAAATATTTCACCCACAATCACGTTACTTCAATCCGTTAATGATAATCACTTGAAGTTCACATCCCACATGCTCCTATACTGCACCCAAAGGATGCTATCAATGACCATCACACTATTCGAAATCCATTTTTATTCTACTACTTCTACACATAATCATTGGGCAACCAAGGTTCTAGCATAAAACGCAAGTCCAATTTCAACATCCAAGTCTTCTGCAATGAACTTCTATTATAACCGTTAAGGAAATCCTCATATTCAACGACCACAAATCCCACCATCCAAACAATATCATCAATAATCCATTACTTGCCCAAAACAATTAAATTACCTCATCAATCTTGGACCCTCACTAAACCAAACCATTTAGTTTCACCTACACAACCACAATATACCCATTTGCAATACCTTAACCAATTAACCAAGATTCAAACTTTTGATAATTCCAATATTCCACCTATATGAACAAAGTTTTTTTTTATTACAAATCACTATAGATTCTACTAGTTGTAACAAGATAATCAGTTTGGTTTCAATGACAATTCATTCCCTTTAAATCAAATTCCCTTAAAGAATTATATCATGAAATCAATTCACCCTCTATTGCACCTCAAATAACTTGATACCCAAAGCTTCACAAAATCACCTACTTGACCACTACTACCTAGTTGTCATTATATACTCTATAAGGTTTTGTAAAACAAATTTATTATTCTTTTTTTCAAAAGAAGAGACAAATAAAAATAATTTTCAGCACATAGGAAAACGCTTACCTTTTGCAGTAAACGCAAAACCAAGAGAAGTAGTCAACTAACAAGAATCTCGGAAAAGCAAAAGAGGGGACCACAGTTGAGGGCACAAGTGCCACCAGAAGAGAATATCGAACCTCAAATAAGAATAAAGCATTGCTCTTGAAAATTGAGAAACTCTTATGGGGCAAAAACAAAAAGGTTAGGCACACTTCAATTAAATTGTAAGTTACAAAACTTGACTTCAATCTCAAATACTTCCACTTCAATCTTTCCTTTAACCAAGAAACCAAATTTCTTTGATTACAACAGTACTTTGCCAACTCAAACAAAAAGAGCTTTCAAGACCAACTCACATGAATTGCTTACGAACCAAGGAAACTTTCCAACACGTCACTATACTCAACCCAATTTCAGTTGCTACAAAAACCATGAACTCCAAAAGATCACAAATACAAAACTCATTTTTTTTTCATTTAAACAATATCACGAAAGGCGATCATTTTTTTCTTTCTAAAAGAATCAACACACCCTCATAACCCTTTACATACAATCTTACTAACGTCATTATAATACACTCTTAGCAAGATTCGTCATAGCTTACTATCTCATCGTAAAACTCCCTAAAGACACAACAAACTATTTCATAATATTTTTTGTTACCTTAAAAAGATTGCAACTATCATCGTGATTGTTTGCGCACGGCTCAGTCAAGGCAAAAGAGCTATGCGAATCACCGTCGTTGTGAGTTGAGTTTTGAGCCTAATGACTTTGTTTACCTCAAAGTCTCTCCTTTGAAGGGCCATCAACGTTTCGGCGTTAGGGGCAAGTTAGCTCCTCGATATGTGGGTCCCTACCGCATTATCGAGAAGAAAGGGGTTGTTGCTTATAAGTTGGAGTTGCCTGCTGCACTTGCGGGGGTACATGATGTGTTCCATGTATCCCAGTTGAAGAAGTGCCTTCGTGTTCCAACCGAGGAAGCTCCGTTGGAAACTCTTGATGTTCAAGAAGATTTGACCTACCGCGAGCACCCTGTTCGCATCCTTGAAGAGGCTGAACGTAGAAAAAGGAATCGTGCCATCAAATTCCTTAAAGTTCAGTAGTCAAATCATTCCGAGGATGAAGCTACTTGGGATCGGGAAGATCGTCTGCGTGCGGACTACCCATCTTTCTTTTCTGAGTGAGCCAAATCTCAGGACGAGATTTTTGTAAGGGGGGGGGAGGTTTTGTAACATCCCAAATCTGGGTGTGTGTTTCAAATGTAAGAAAATGAGTAGAAATTAAAACTTTTCCTACATCTTGAAGTTTTTGAACTTTTCTGTAGTTCTTGTAAAGGAATTATGGAATTCAAAAACTCAAATCTCCAATTGACTAAAGTCAATCCCCTCTTATCAATCCTTGTTGAGAATCTTGTGTTCAACCTCTGGAAATATTTTTCCTTGGTTTTAGGGCTGCTGTGTGACTCCTCTAAAAAATTTCATAATTTTTAGAAATTATTTGGTAATTTTTAGAAATCATTTGATAATTTTTGGAGGCAAGTCAAACCAGTTTGACCTTTGGTCAAACCTTAGAACAAACCTTGAGGAATTTCTTGAGCAAAATGCAGTGCATGAAAATCTCTGGAAATTTTACGTAAGGTTAACTCTAAAGTGAGGAACCTCTAGTCAAAATTTCAGAATTTTTGGAGTTAGTTTGCTACCTCTAAAAATTCTTCCAAACTCAGCTTCCAATTCAAAACCTAAATCTGTGCACTATTCCTTGGGCTCAGGTCGGACTCGAACCCAACCCCGGTTTTGGTTGGACCCGATCAACTAACTGCACCGGGCTCGGTCACTTTGGCGTGGGCGTTTTCAACCGTTGGATCTCCATCGGGCGGTCCTCATTCGCGTGGAGCTATGTAGACCCCGCTCGCCCGAGTGCAATTTCAACCGTTGGATCTCGATCCAACCATCGCAGTCGTGCCTGTGCCTGTTGGTTGGGCTCGACCCATTCGCCTCTATTCCGGCCCGAGCCGCGTCGTCGCTGTGTCGCTGTCGGTGGGCCCTTGCGTCGCTGTTCGTCCCCTACCTCCGGTCGCTCCCGTGTGCGTGCCATGGCCAGCGCAGGGTGTGGGCGAGGCAGCGCCGGGTCACCTCCTTGGCGTCCTCGTCAACGGCTCTTAGCATTTAATGCTTGTCAGTGCCTTTCGCCCCCAAAGTTGTGGTCTTACCTGCTCCCGTCGCTCAGTTCGCCCATGTGCCTGCTATGAACCGAGCTCATCGTGGAGCTTTGCTCCGCTCCATTCCTTGCCCTCTGGCTTTATAAAGCCCCTGAGCTTGCTCTCTGCCTCTCTTTAGCACCCCCTTAGCTTCACCTTGCTCCTTGGTGCTTGCTTGAGCTCAAGTCACCATTTTCCCAAATCGCCATTGTCAGCCAGAGCGAGCTCTCTTCGCCGCCAGTGCTTCAAGGGTTCATTTGCAAATCCAATCGCGTCACTTTACGCCCTTTGTCATCCTGAGCATTTCCCCTAACTCAATTTTGGCTTGCCTTAATAGGAATGGCTTGAATTGAGTTTTGCCCTCTTTCGGCTGAAGTTCTTCGTTTTCGTCCTCAACTCTAGTTGCCTTCCCCATGTTGTCTTCCTCGGCGCCGGCGGGCTTCATCGTCGCTGGAGCTCCTCCGTCCTTCTCTGTTCCTCTCCAGCGCTTAGGTAGCTCCTGTGTAGTCCCTAGAAGCTTGGGCACCGTTTCTCTGAACCGCTGCGGAACTATTTTTTTGCTGGTTGTCTTTTGGCCTTGTTGTCACCGCCGTTCTAGGCCACTGCTGCCGTCGAGAGTGCCGCCATTAGGTGCACAAGGTTATTGCCGACCCGTTCCTGCCTTTGGTTACCGCCGCCGTGACCGGAGACGCCGGTGGTGAGCAAATCTTTGCACTGGACGCGTTGTCAGATGCGAGCGGCACTGTAGCGACATCATTAGGACAAAGATCTAATCATTAACTGCTAATCATTGGTTAAAGTAGTTAATGACTGTCCAAATTTGTCTAATGCGTTGCTGACATGAGGGCCCTGCGTAGTTAAGTCGTCGCTGTGCGCGTGCATAGCGCCGAGATCGTTTTGGACCGTCTGATCTAGATCTAGTGATCCAGATTGGTTAGAACGTTCGGACCACCGAGCCTCAGCCGTCCATTTCTTGATCTACGGCTGGGATTCGCGTGGGCTGCGTGCGGGTGCGGTGTTGTTTCGCTCTGAGCCGTCCATCTTTAGATCAACGGTCCACGTTTGCGCGAACATTCGGACCTCCGAATGTATCCTCCGTCGTGGACCGTTGGATCTAATCCAACCGCCGTGATTGAGCGCGGGCATTCACGTGCGCTGTGCACCGTGCGTGTGGGCCGTGCGATTCAAGATCAACGTCCCACGTTTTTCCGCGCCGATTTGGTTTAAGGAAATTCCCGAGAGCTTTACTTGTAAACTGAAAAAAGGTATTAAACTTCAAAATTGCTTAATGAATTCGTTTTACGTTTTAGTTGATTCAAATTTTGTTAGCTCTGGTTTGAACTAGGCTTTAATCTGAAAATGGTTGGAAGCTTGGTTCGGCTCTAGAAAATAGTTTGGTAAATTTGTTTAGTTGTAGGCTTTATTTATTTCTCTAAAAATGCATTTAACTTGAAAATTGCATAAGTATTTCCTTGTAGATCCTTTGTGAGTGAAACCAATTTTGTTGGTTTCCTCTGTTAGTGTGCTTAATTGTAGAATAGGAATTAGGCATGATACTATACTTTTAAAGTCTAATACTTTGTTTACAAATTGTATATACATGCATCCTTTTGTGTTAAAGTAATTTTCCCGATTAGAGGTAGTTATTCCTATTGCATGGTTGCCCTTAAATTGTTTATCCCCTGCCGCAAAACATAAGTTATTAATCTCGTTGGTGAATTAGAGCCCGGTGGTTGAATTATGCTCTTTTATTGTCTTTACGGTGTCATGCTTAGAAATGCTTAGCTACCGGTAGAATTGGGCGGTTATCGACTTAGTTGATAACTTTGATCACACAAAATTATTATTACCATTATGCTCAAGACTTTGTGCTTTGTTACTTTGTAAAGTCAAAACCTAAACCGAAAATGAAATGTTTGAGACTTGGGCACAATGGTTGATGGTGTGATCTTATGGTGTGATCGAATGGTGCGGATCAACAAGGACCGAGTTACTTGTGTTACTAAGCCAAGCGATTATTGCGTGCTAACCACACGAGGGGGATATGGGACCTCTCTTGACTTAGTACTTTGGCGTGTTTAGCTCCGAGTCGCAGGACGTTGTGTGTGTGTGTGGTGTTGAAAAAGAAACTTGTGGTTATGTGTTGGGTGAGCGGGAGTGGAATCCGGTTTAGGTTCTCCACACCGAAGGGCATTGTAGTTGTCCGGGAGCTTTACCCTACAGTGGTAGTTGACTTTCGGCTTTACAATGACTCTGTCTCAACGTATGGGTTTCTATCCATACGGGCGACTCGTAGTTAATGCACAATATTGGAAATGTCTCGTAGAACTTAGCCGTGCCGGCATACCTTCGAAAGTGTGCTTAATCATGTGGAAAAAAGGCGGTCTGACATATGGGTACATTAGTACACCCCTGCAGGGTTCAAACTATTCGAATAGCCTTGTCCTAGGTTATGGACATGCTTGGTAAGGTCGTGCAAGAACTAGACTATAACATTTAATTAAAACTTGATGTGGGTTGTATGAATGGGAAATTCATGCTATTGTTGTGGTGGCTATTGGATTAGCCACTTCCAGGATGTCTTATTATTATTGTTACTTGTTGTCTCGCTGTTTTTGTGAAATAAAAACAGATTGTAAAACTGCTTTAAATCTATTACATTATTGCAAATGAAAACTTGCTTTATGCTGGAAATGATTTTAGAGCCTCCTCCACTTAAATAAGCTTGCATGTAGCTATGTATAGGCTGTTACACTATACGTAAGTCTTGCGAGTACATTTTTGTACTCATTTGCTTTGCTTAACTAAATGTTGCAGAGGAGGAAGCTGATCCCCAAGGGATCCACTTTTGTGAGCTGTGCGGTGGGTTTGACGACTAGGTTGGCGGCCCGGTTGGTTGCCTTGTGGGTTAAAGACACACTAATTGGCTCTTGTTTATCGCCATCTTATGGCTTTTTCTTCCACTGTTATTTAACTCTTTTGCTGTTATTTGGTCGGTCGGTGTAAGACCCGAGAATTAATACTCCCGAATCCTCTGTGCATTTCTGAACTAGTCCCATGATCAGTAGCTAGTTCACACAGTAACAAATATGGTAACAAAATCATATCACAACTTTATTAATAAATAACAACAGAGTTGATTACAAAGAAGGCTTACAAGCCAACAATAGAGAACACAGCGGAAGACGAAGAAGATGTAGTAGAGTCCAGATTAATCGCCACGAGCAATCGATCAGTAGCGGCCTAGTCGTCGAGATCCACACCGGTAGCAAAGTTCTTCTCCTCTGAAATTTGTTTGCATAAAGCAAGTATGAGCACAACTACCGTGCTCGCAAGTTACACCCGTGAAATAACAGAATGACATGCATACATGGATGTAACAAAAGATGGCTTAATATGGTTGATTTGCGTAAAACACCATTTTCTTTAAATACTTGTACTAAGTTCCAAAGCAGTTATTATATAACTAAAATTCATTTTATAAATCAATTTTATAGTCAGATAACATTCACACATGAATGGTGAAGGATACCCTCCTATCACATGGCTTCCCGCCAAATTCCCATTTGCATAATCCATTTAATGAAGTCTTTTGAAACCAAAAACCAAAGTCTAACTTTGAGAGGCTTTGCTAGCATGTCCATGACCGTGGACACGGCTATTCGAATAGTTTTACACTCTGCAGAGATTGTACACTTTACCCACATGACATGATTCCTCTAGTTTGTTCGGCATCCGTCAATGCCACCTCTCACTGCTGAAGGTAAGAAGTCTAGAGTTCATGACAAGGCCTTTACAATGCATCCTTCCACCGCAGTCCAGCCTCGCTAAGGTTTTGCCCCCTTTGGATTAGCCATCCGCAGGTTCAGGGCCCCCTCTTGCGCCAGGTGGGAATAACATAGTCATGAAAGACAGGCCATGAAAGACCACCCACGTACAGACAGGATAAACTGCGATTGAACTCCACAAATTAATCAGCCAGATCCCACGCCCCATTCTGGAGACATGTGGTTGTACGGTGAGTCATAGCCCATTATAGGCATAGCAAAGGATCGCTCAGAGACCGGTCCTTAACTGACTTGGGCGACTTTCCAAATAACCCCTGGGCCTCAATCCTTCCCGGATTGATCCCGTGCATTGACATGCACCAACCAAACAACCATTTCGCCCAAGTACAAACCATCTTTTGATTTTATTTTGTTTTCAAAATCATTTCCAAGAGTCCATGGTAAAACAATACCATAGATTAATTTTAAACAAGATTTAAATCATTGGCTAAATTTCCCAAATCAAATACTTTTTGGGTCTAAGCATTGCTAAGCATAAAGTTTTTCAATCAAACGCATCTTGTTAACATTATCGTATTAACAAGAGTTTTATCTAGGGTGACAAGGTATGAGGGATTCAATGTTCAAGATTTGTCAAGTACGAGACCAGTAAGTAAACCATCCGTACTATGCTCATAATCCACTAATCCAAACTCCAGCGATTATGTAATCCTATACTCCAATATTAAATAGTCTAATATCCACTGTATCAGTCTATTTCTATGATCTGACCTCCATCGATCCAACATTCAGTAATACTCTAATTCTATAATCTGACATCCATCAATCCATTATTCCTTAATGAATTATTCCTAATAATTCAACACCCAACAATCCGATGATTATATAATATAATTTTCGATATTTCGATATCCAATGATTATCTATTTCTATAATCTATTCCTCGATAATCCATTATCAACAATTATCTACTCCTAGAATCTAAACAAGTTTTATTTCTAAAATCCCACCAAGAGCTAATCCTACAATCCAACATCCAAGCCCATCAATATTCTATAATGACTACTTCTATAATTCAATCTTAATAGTCCAATCTCAATAATTAACTATTTCTACAATTCAATATCCATCGATCACTTATTTCTACATTTGTCAATAATACATTCCTATGATTCAATCTCCAACAATTATTCTACCCTATAATCCAACAATCACAATCATGTAACTGTATAATCAATATCTAAGAATCATGCCTTCATATAATCTGATACCCAATGATCAAGTTATTGCCCAATGATCAAGTTATTCCATCAAACATTCAATATATGTCTCTATAATTCAGTTTCCGACAAATTCCATCTTTGCAATATTTATCAATAGACTATTCCTATAATCCGATATTCAATGATCATGAAATCTTATAATCCAATATTTTCACTTTCTACCTCCAATATATATATCACATTCGGAATGGTTCTTCATACGGTCTATACCGACAATAAATGGCTATACACAGGAGTTGGATATAACTATAAAGCTTAAAACACGGATTTAAATTACTTGAATATAAATACGCATGCAATAATAATTTAAAATAATGGGTGCAAATATGGTCAAGAGTGTAACTTGCCTTCGTTGAAGTCTTGAAATCCTAAATCCTCAGAAGGATCTAACTCTCCGAAGTCGTCAAAGTCTATACGCGAAAGTACGACAAATTCAAATGAAATTCAAATAAATTCAAAAGACAATTTAAACTAACTCCAAATGAAATAATTATATTTTATTTAGCTATATAATAATTTTCTAAGATTTTAGCAATTTGAATCACCCAATTTGGAGTTGGAATTCAAAAGATATGAATTTTACAAGTTTTAACCTAAATCTGGAATTTAAATGAAATTCAAAATTCAAATAAGGATTCAAATGATCTCCAAATTAAATAATTTTGGTTTAGTTAGCTAGATATTGAATTTATATGACTTTAGAAATTTGAATCGACGAAATCGGAGTTCGTATGAAGGAGAATGAACCCTGGGAAGATTCAAAATCACATGAAATGATGAAATTGGAATTTCCCAAATTATTTTCCAAAAGAAAAATTGGGATTATGACATCAGCCCTCAGGAATATTGAATTTCCGGCCGAATTATTCTAAATCGAAAAGAGCTAAGTCTATGACCGGTGGGCCCACGGTCATTGGACTCGGTCCACAGCGGTCAACGGTCTACGGTAGACCTGAGCCATGAAATAGTGCTTAGCCCTATGCGTGTGCTGGCGCATGGTGACACACAGGTGCTGAAGTGCGTGCTGACCAGGCCTAAACGCTGAGGTGGCTCCCACATGGCTCCGACGTGGCTTGCCATGTCAGCATCCGGGAGCGGCGGCGCACATGTCCCCAGGGTCGCCGGCAATAGGGGCTCCGACGAGGGGTGAGTGTGGTGCCCGGAGGGAGAGGGTGATTTGCTGATTTTGGTGCTTACCTTGGTTGCTCGAGGACGCGGGAATTTGGCCAGCGGCGAGCTCCAAAGGCGGCGGTGAATCTGGGTCAACGAGGCGGTGGTGCACGGGTGGTTCTCGGGCCGGGTGGTTGCGCGCACGGGGTAGGCGAGGTTGCGGCGGTGTCAAAGGTGGTGACGCGAGCGGTGGAGAGGCACGGTCGGCGCCGGAGAAGAAGAGCGAAGAGAGCTCGACGGCGCGGAGAAGAACTCAAAATCCGGCCGCTTGGAAAGGAGAGGAGACGAGAGAGTTGGGGGCTTGGGATGAGATGGAGGAGGCGCTCCCGATGCTCCTATTTATAGGGGCGGAGGTGGCCCAGAGAGGGGAAACGGGCGTGTGATGATCGGCGGCGACCATTGTGGAATCCGGCATTTTCGCGCGTGATGGAGGGGAAGATGGCCGAGAAGAGGGGCGGCGAGAAACACGGGTTTTAATGCGCATCTCCGTGTGAGGAAAGGGGGCGGGATTTGTGGTGGAGATGGAGCTTTTCCGTGCGCTAATGGCGGCCGTGGCTTGTGGGTCTGTGCGGAGAAGAAGGCAAGGTAGAAGAAGCCACATGCGGGCGGGCCCACACGCAAGTGAAAGAACGGGAAAGAGGAGAGAGTGACGGTGGGGCCGGGTGAGAGAGAGAGGGTGGGGAGGCCGGGTGGGCTGAGGTGGGCCGCCAAAAGGGCAAACAGAATGGGTCGATTCGCCCATTTGGCCTTCGGATTTTTAATCAATTTTCAAATTTCAAATGGAATTAAATCAAAATAGCTTTAGAAAATGGCAAAATAAATCCAAAAATTCTAGAAAACTTCATAGAAATTCCTAGAATTATTTTGGACTTAATAAAATTATTTCCAACTTAAAGTTGGCTTTTAGTTTTGCAAATAAATTATTTTGGCTTTAAAATAATTAGAGAAAAGCTTTTAAAATTCCAGAAAATTCCACAAGAATAATTAGATTTTATTTTTAAACTTCAAATCAGATAAAAATTCAAAAACTTTAATAAATTTTATTTTTGACTTTGAAAATTTCAGAAATTCAAATAAAGCAACCAAACTCTTTCAAATTTTCAGAAAATCCAACAAAATAATAACTTTATTGATTTTTATTTTGGTAAGATAACTTTGGGATGTTACAGTCGGCCCCTTTTGTAATAACTCTATATTGTATGTCTTTTGATTTGCTTAGTTGTGCTTTGGTTCTATGTGTTGAATGGAATTGATGCATAATTTTTGTAAAGGGGTATGTGTACTGCAAGTTCTTGGGAAGTACATATATCTCGAGGCACGGGATATTTTGTTTGCGATGCTAGGACCAAGTGGATGGTTAAGCATTACAAGCCGAATTTCCCGGATCCTCACAAAGTTGGTATCAGAGCCATACTGACTGTAGAAACCCTAGCTTGGTCGTCTTTAGGATGTTTTGAAAAACTTAGTTTCAAAATATCAAATGATTGATGAAATCTTAAGTAAGTTCTCAGATTTTTCTCCTTACCTATCTTAAATTGCTTATCTCACCTTGCTCTCAATTGAGTTTTAAAAGTTGTTTTCCTCTCCTTCTTTCAAAAGATAGTTGTCTTTGTTTCATTTTGGTTTTTGGGGGAACCATTGAGAGTTCTAAATTTGAAGTTTTGGCTGTCTTTTGATGAAGAATAGAAGTGCTTGGAGCTGGATTTCAAATCTGGACAGCAAGCAAGCATTTTTGGACAGCAAGCTTTTAATTAGTAAATAAGGTTGATAATGAGAGGATAATTCAACTAAAACTTGTGGGACTAAAAGTGTAAGATGTGATACTAGTTGGCTAAGTATCTAACACCTCTTTTGCTGGTTTTACCTTGCTTTGTTGGAGTGTTAGAGCTAGAATTGTGTTCTGAAATTTTGCCTTATCAACCGATTACTCGTTCATTCAATACGGGTTAGTTGTGTCGGGAAGTTGAGCTTTAGTCTTGTGGTTCCTTGCTGTTTCTTGAGCCTTTTTGCAAGCTTTGAGAGTTCTTTTCTTTATGTTCTTGTTGGCTTTCGATTAGGGTGATGTTCCATTCCCCTAATCGTTGGTTTTTCACTTTCTTTAGCTTCTAGTTTGCGGGGTGTTGTTGCTAAACCATCTCTTCGGAATAGGATGGCTGGAACGACTCGAAGCGGTCAAGGCCAATCAGCTGGTCCGGATGAGGAGCTCCCGCCTCCTCTGACCATGGCTGAGGTTCTCGTTCAGATCGAGCGAAACCGAATGGATCAGACAAGGATCTTGGTGGCTATTGCGCGCAATACCTCCGCTCTTTCTATTGCCTTCGGATCAGGGGAGGAGGTGGACATCAGCCGCAAGGGGGACTCTCAGAGTTCCTTCGCACTTAGCCGTCCACTTTCTCCAGTGTCGAGGACCCATCGACCTTGACGATCGCTTACGTCTGGTTGAGCGGAAGCTCAACGTTGCTCAGTGTCAGGATCCGGAGAAGGCACTTTTTGCCTCCCATCAGCTGGAAGGTGCAGCCCTTTCGTGGTGGGAGAGTTTCTTGGCGATACAGCCCGAGGGCCACGTCGTCTCTTGGGAGGAGTTCCGTTCTGCTTTCTGTCGGGCTCACATCCCCGCCGGCTTAATGAAACTCAAGAAGAAGGAGTTCCTTTCGCTCAAGAAAGGGCACAGGTCAGTGGCAGAGTATTTGTACGAGTTTAACCATTTGGCTCGTTACTCTCTAGAAGAGGTGGCCACTGATGAGGCCAAGCAGGAGAAGTTCATGGATGGTTTGTCCGAGGAGCTGCAGGACAAGCTATCTATCGTTGACTTCCCTAACTTTCAAACCTTGGTCGACAAGGCCATTGTCGCGGAGCACAAGGGGAGAGCGCTGGGAGAGTCCTGCAAGCGCAAGTGGGAGTCTCGGAAGTCGTCGAAGGCCATCTTCCCTCGTCCCGGTTCGGGAAAGCCCAGGTGCCCCATCCTCAGGCTTCAGCACCTGCACCTCGTCCTTCGCAGGCCGTGTTTCGACCACGTGCACCTGCGAGTCAGCAAGGTGGCCTCCGTAATCCAGCTGCCGAGGTCACTTGTTTCTCTTGCGGCGTCAAGGGTCACTATGCGAATAGTTGCCCTAAGAAGACCGGAGCGGCCCCTTGTCCTAATGGAGGACGTGGGCAAGGAAATGGACATTCTCAAAATCAGAAGGTTGTCCCTGCTACCCAAGGTGTGGGAAGCGGCCGCGTCAACCACATCTCCGCTAAGGGAGCACAGGAGGCACCTGACGTCGTGTTGGGTACGCTTCTTGTTAACTCTCATCCTGCTACTGTTTTGTTCGATTCAGGAGCTTCTCATTCTTTTGTATCTAAGTCTTTTGCTGCTGTTAGTGAGATTTTTTTTGCTCCTCTGTTGGTTCCATTGCTCATTCGCTCTCCCGTTTCGGAGTTGAGAGCTGAAACTGAGTGTCGGGATGTTTTTGTTGAGATCGAGGGAGTAGGATTTTTGGCAAATCTTATCCTCCTCAATTCAGCGAGTTTGGATGTGATTCTTGGTATGGATTGGTTGTTCCAACATTCGGGACAAATCGATTGTGCCAAGAAGTTCGTCTACCTTACAAGTCCCTCCGGTGAGCAGGTTCGCTTTTCGTCGAAGCTGCAAGGACCACATCTCTTCGCGCTTGAAGCGAAGCAGGCTCTGGATATTCGTGAAGTCCCAACGGTTTGTGACTTCACTGATGCCTTTCCCGAAGATCTTCCTGGGATGCCACCAGTTGGAGACCTTGAGTTCGTCATCGAGTTGGCGCCCGGTACCACCCCGATTTCAAAGAGGCCGTACCGGATGCCACCGAATGAGTTGGTGGAGTTGAAGAAGCAACTTGGTGAGCTTCAAGAGAAGGGTTTCATCTTCCCTAGCTCATCTCCGTGGGGTTGTCCAACAATCTTTGTAAAGAAGAAGGACAATACTTTACGCATGTGCGTCGATTACAGTCCGCTTAATGAAGTAACGGTAAAGAACAAGTATCCGTTGCCCCGCATTGATGACCTCTTCGATAAGTTGTCTGGAGCTCAAGTTTTCTCCAAGATTGATTTGAGAGTAGGATATCATCAAGTTCGGATTCGACCTGAGGATATTCCCAAGACGGCTTTCTCTACTTGTTATGGGTTGTACGAGTACACCGTCATGTCTTTCGGCTTGACAAGTGTTCCCGCCTTGTTCATGAATCTCATGAATTCGGTGTTCATGGAGTATTTGGATAAGTTTGTGGTGGTCTTCATCGATAATATTCTTATCTACTCTAAGAACGATGAAGAACACTCTGTGCATTTGAAGCTTGTGTTGGGAAAGCTTCGTGAGCACTAGCTGTATGCGAAGTTCAGCAAGTGCGCGTTTTGGTTGAAGGAAGTGGCCATCTTGGGCCATGTTCTTTCAGCAGGAGGCGTAGCTATGGATCCTAGTAAGGTTAGCGATGTGCTCTCTTGGGGTCAGCCCAAGTCGGTAACCGAAGTTCGGAGTTTTTCTCAGTTTAGCGGGATACTATCGTCGCTTTATCAAGAACTTCTCTAAGATCGCGAAGCCGATGACTGAGTTGCTCAAGAAGGACAAGAAGTTTCTATGGTCCGCTGATTGCGAGGAAAGTTTTTAAGTACTCAAGAGGCGTTTGACCACCGCTCCTGTTCTCGTTCTTCCTGATGTTCATCAAAGCTTCGACATCTTTTGCGATGCTTCTCGTCGAGGACTCGGTTGTGTCCTTATGCAAGAAGGCAAGGTAGTGGCCTATGCATCAAGGCAATTGAGACCGCATGAACTCAACTATCCTACCCATGACTTGGAACTAGCTGTAGTGGTTCATGCACTTAAGATTTGGTGACATTACCTAATCGGTAATTGTTGTGAAGTGTATTCGGATCACAAAAGCTTGAAGTATTTGTTCACCCAACCCGATCTGAACCTTAGGCAAAGAAGGTGGTTGGAATTGATCAAAGACTATGACATGGGTATTCACTATCATCAGGGCAAGGCTAATGTCGTTGCCGACGCACTTAGTCGTAAGGTGCATTATAATGCCTTGTTGCTCAAGGAGCATCAGCCCACTCTTCTGGTGGAATTTTAGCGTTTCAACTTGAGATTGGTTGAGCATGGGTCCCTTGCTGCCCTGGTCGTGCAACCAACCTTGGTGGATCAAATCAAGGCTGCTCAGCAATCAGACGCTGGAGTGAACCGAATCAAGTAGAATGTCAAGAACGGAACAGCCAAGTGCTTCTCAGAAGATGATCTTGGTGTTTTGAGGTTCGGACAGCTCCTTGTGGTTCCAAAGGACATGGAATTGCAGAATTTGAACCTCCGCGAAGCCCATGATTCTCCTTTGTCCATTCACCCCGGGGCCACGAAGATGTATCAAGATCTCCGGTAGAGATTTTGGTGGACGCGAATGAAGAGGGAGATCGCGAAGTTCGTTGCCGAGTGCGACGTGTGCCGTCGTGTCAAGGCCAAACATCAGCATCCAGCAGGCCTGCTTCAGCCTTTGCCAGTGCCTGAGTGGAAGTGGGATTCGATTGTGATGGATTTTATCACCGGTCTACCCAGGTCTCCGAAGAAAAATGATGCCATTTGGGTTGTCATCGATCGATTGACTAAAGTGGCTCATTTCCTTCCTGTCAAGACCGACCTTCGTGTAGGTCTTTTGGCGGATCTCTACATAGCCCGCATTGTGAGTTTGCATGGTGTGCCGAAGACGATTGTGTCAAATCGTGGTTCTCTGTTCACTTCTCGATTTTGGCATAGTTTGCAAGAGGCTATGGGAACTCGCCTTTCTTTGAGCTCTGCATATCACGCTCAAACTGATGGCCAGACTGAAAGGGTCAATCAAGTTTTGGAAGACATGCTTCGTGCTTGTGTCCTTTCCTATGGGAAGCATTGGGAGAAATGCTTGCCATTTGCCGAGTTTTCATACAACAACAGCTTTCAAGCTAGTCTCGGCATGGCACCTTTTGAGGCCTTATACGGGAGGAAGTGCAGATCCCCGTTAAATTGGTCTGAGACCGGCGAAAGACCTTTCCTTGGCCTGGACTCGATCAATGAGGTTGAGAGTCAAGTTCAGCTTATTCGTGATCGTTTGCGCACAGCTCAGTCAAGGCAAAAGAGCTATGTGGATCGCCGTCGTCGGGAGTTGATTTTTGAGCCTAATGACTTTGTTTACCTCAAAGTCTCTCCTTTGAAGGGCCATCAACGTTTCGGCGTCAGGGGCAAGTTAGCTCCTCGATATGTGGGTCCCTACCGCATTATCGAGAAGAAAGGGGTTGTTGCCTATAAGTTGGAGTTGCCTGCTGCACTTGCGGGGGTACATGATGTGTTCCATGTGTCCCAGTTGAAGAAGTGCCTCCGTGTTCCAACCGAGGAAGCTCCGTTGGAAACTCTTGATGTTCAAGAAGATTTGACCTACCGCGAGCACCCTGTTCGCATCCTTGAAGAGGCTGGACGTAGAACAAGGAATCGTGCCATCAAATTCCTTAAAGTTCAGTGGTCAAATCATTCCGAGGATGAAGCTACTTGGGAACGGGAAGATCGTCTGCGTGCGGACTACCCATCTTTCTTTTCTGAGTGAGCCAAATCTCGGGACGAGATTTTTGTAGGGGGGGGGGAGGTTTTGTAACATCCCAAATCTGGGTGTGTGTTTCAAATGTAAGAAAATGAGTAGAAATTAAAACTTTTCTTGTATCTTGAAGTTTTTGAACTTTTCTGTAGTTCTTGTAAAGGAATTATGGAATTCAAAAACTCAAATCTCTAATTGACTAAAGTCAATCCCCTCTTATCAATCCTTGTTTAGAATCTTGTGTTCAACCTCTGAAAATATATTTCCTTGGTTCTAGGGCTGCTGTGTGACTCCTCTGAAAAATTTCATAATTTTTGGAGGCAAGTCAAACCAGTTTGACCTTTGGTCAAACCCTAGAACAAACCTTGAGGAATTTCTTGAGCAAAATGTAGTGCACGAAAATCTCTGGAAATTTTATGTAAGGTTAATTCTGGAGTGAGAAACCTCCAGTCAAAATTTTAGAATTTTTGGAGTTAGTTTGCTACCTCTAAAAATTCTTCCAAACTCAGCTTCCAATTCAAAACCTAAATCTGTGCACTGTTCCTTGGGCTCAGGTCGAACTCGAACCCAACCCCGGTTTTGGTTGGACTCGATCAACTAACTGCACCGGGCTCGGTCGCTTTGGCGCGGGCATTTTCAACCACTGGATCTCCATCGGGCGGTCCTCGTTCGCGTGGAGCTGTGCAGACCCCGCTTGCCCGCGTGCGATTTCAACCGTTGGATCTCGATCCATCCGTCGCAGTCGCGCCCGTGCCTGTTGGTTGGGCTCGACCCATTCGCCTCTGTTCCGGCCCGAGCCGCGTCGTTGCTATGTCGCTGCCGGTGGGCCCTCGCGTCGCTGTTCGTCCCCTACCTCCATTCGCTCCCGTGCGCGTGTCATGGCCAGCGTAGGGCGTGGGCGATGCAGTGCTGGGTCACCTCCTTGGCGTCCTCGTCAATGGCTCTTAGCATTTAATGCTTGTTAGCGCCTTTCGCCCCCGAAGTCGTGGTGTTACCTGCTCCCGTCGCTCAGCTCGCCCATGAGCCCGCTGTGAACCGAGCTCACCGTGGAACTTTGCTCCGCTCCATTCCTTGCCCTCTGGCTTTATAAAGCCCCCGAGCTCCCTCTCTGCCTCTCTTTAGCAACCCCTTAGCTTCACCTTGCTCCTCGGTGCTTGCTTGAGCTCAAGTCAGCATTTTCCCCAATCGCCATTGTCAGCCAGAGCAAGCTCTCTTCGCTGCCAGTGCTTCAAGGGTTCATTTGCAAATCCAATCGCGTCACTTTGCGCCCTTTGTCATCCTAAGCATTTCCCCTAACTCAATTTTGGCTTGCCTTAACAGGAATGGCTTGAATCGAGTTTTGCCCTCTTTCGGCCGAAGTTCTTCGTTTTCGTCCACAACTCCGGTTGCCTTCGCCGCATTGTCTTCCTCGGCACTGGCCGGCTTCATCGTCGCCGGAGCTCCTCCGTCCTTCTCTGTTCCTCTCCAGCGCTCAGGTAGCTCCTGTGTAGTCCCTAGAAGCTTGGGCATCGCTTCTCTGAACTGCTGCGGAGCTATTTTTGCTGGTTGTCTTTTGGCCGTGTTGTCACTGCCGTTCCTCTCCAGCTCGCCGCCGTTCCAGGTTGCTGCTATCGTCGAGAGTGCCACCGTTAGGTGCGCAAGGCTATTGCCGACCCGTTCCTGCCTTTGGTTGCTGCCGCCGTGACCGGAGTCACCGGCGGTGAGCAAATCTTTGCACTGGACGCGTTGTTGGACGCGAGCGACACTGTAGCGACATCATTAGGACAAAGATTTGATCATTAACTACTAATCATTGGTTAAAGTAGTTAATGACTGTCCTAATCTAGCTAATGGGTTGCTGACATGAGGCGCCGCGCAGCTTAAGTAAATCGTCATTGTCTTGGCGTCTTATTTCTTGCCGAGATCGTTTTGGACCGTCCGATCTAGATCCAGCGATCCAGATTGGTTAGAATGTTCGGACCACCGAGCCTCAGCCGTCCATTTCTTGATCTACGGCTGGGATTTGCGTGGGCTGCGCGTGGGTGCTGTGTTGTTTTGCTCTGAGCCGTCCATCTTTAGATCAACGGTCCACGTTCGTGCGAACGTTCGGACCTCCGAACATATCCTCCGTTGTGGACCGTTAGATCTAATCCAACCGCTGAGATTGAGCATGGGCGTTCACGTGCGCTGTGTGCCGTGCATGTGGGCCGTACGATTCAAGATCAACGTCCCACGTTTTTCCGCGCCGATTTGGTTTAAGGAAATTCCCGAGAGCTTTATTTGTAAACTGAAAAAGGTATTAAACTTCAAAATTGCTTAACTAATTTGTTTTAGCTCCGTTTTAGTTGATTCAAATTTTGTTAGCTTTGCTTTGAACTAGTCTTTAATCTGAAAATGGTTGGAAGCTTGGTTCGGCTCCAGAAAATGGTTTGGTAAATTTGTTTAGTTGTAGGCTTTATTTATTGCTCTAAAAATGCATTTAACTTGAAAATTGCATAAGTATTTCCCTGTAGATCCTTTTTGAGTGAAACCAATTTTGTTGGTTTCCTCTGTTAGTGTGCTTAATTGTAGAATAGGATTTAGGCATGCTACTATTTTTAAAGCTCTTGTGGTTGCAATTGTTTTGTGCTCTTTTTCATGTCTTTGAAAAATCATAGAAAATGCATTCTAGCACCAAATGAGGTGAATCAAATTGTGTTGTTCATCTCCTAAGGTGCTCTGTTTACTATAAAAATTTCAGGTGCACCACCTCTCTAGAAATTTGTGCCAAAAATTTAATTTTGGATGAATAGTATCCGAGATGAATTTTCAGCCTTTTTCCAAGAGACAGAATTTGTTTTGGCCATAACTTTGGCATCAAGTATCCAATTCAATTCATTCTTGTTGCTAAATTCCTTAAAAATCATGCTCTACTTGATGTGTAAATTTAATGGATTTTAGTTGACTTTGGTTTTTGAGTCTTTTCGGTGTTCTTCGTTCTTATCGGTTCTTTTCGTTAGGTGCCGACGAGTCCGTTGATAACGAAAGTGCTCCTTTGCAGCAAACTGAGCAACTCCATCAAGGGAAGCAGTTTTATCATAATAATCCCATTACTTTTAAAGTCTAATACTTTGTTTACAAATTGTATATACATGCATGCTTTTGTGTCAAAGTAATTTTCCCGATTAGAGGTAGTTATTCCTATTGCATGGTTGCCCTTAAATTGTTTATCCCCTGCCACAAAACATAAGTTATTAATCTCGCCGGTGAATTAGAGCCCGGTGGTTGAATTATGCTCTTTTATTGTCTTTACGGTGTCATGCTTAGAAATGCTTAGCTATCAGTAGAATTGGGCGGTTATCGACTTAGCCGATAACTTTGATCACACAAAATTATTATTACCATTATGCTCAGCACTTTGTGCTTTGTTACTTTGTAAAGTCAAAAACTGAAACTAAAAATGAAATGTTTGAGACTTGGGCACAATGGTTGATTGTGTGATCTTATGGTGTGACTGGAATGGTGGCCGGGTCAACAAGGACCGAGTTACTTGTGTCACTAAGCCAAGCGATTATTGCGTGCTAACCACACGAGGGGGATATGGGACCTCTCTTGACTTAGTACTTTGGCGTGTGTTAGCTCCGAGTAGCAGGAGGTTGTGTGTGTGTGTGGTGTTGAAAAAGAAACTTGTGGTTATGTGTTGGGTGAGCGGGAATGGAATCCGGTTTAGGTTCTCCACACCGAAGGGCATTGTAGTTGTCCGGGAGCTTTACCCTACAGTGGTAGTTGACTTTCGGCTTTACAATGACTCTGTCTCAACGTATGGGTTTCTATCAATACGGGCGACTCGTAGTTAATGCACAATATTGGAAATGTCTTGTAGGACTTAACCGTGATGGCATACCTTCGGAAGTGTGCTTAATCATGTGGCAAAAAGGCGGTCTAACGTGTGGGTACATTGGTACACCCCTGCAGGGTTCAAACTATTCGAATAGCCTCGTCCTAGGTTATGGACATGCTTGCTAAGGTCGTGCAAGAACTAGACTATAACATTTAATTAAAACTTGATGTGGGTGGTATGAATGGGAAATTCATGCTATTGATGTGGTGGCTATTGGGTTAGCCACTTCCAGGATGTCTTTTTATTATTGTTACTTGTTGTCTCGCTGTTTTTTTGAAATAAAAACAGATTGTAAAACTGCGTTAAATCTATTAGATTATTGCAAATGAAAACTTGCTTTATGCTGAAAATGAGTTTAGAGCCTCCTCCACTTAAATAAGCTTGCATGTAACTATGTATAGGCTGTTACGCTACACGTAAGTCTTGCGAGTACATTTTTGTACTCATTTGCTTTGCTTAACTAAATGTTGCAGAGGAGGAAGTCGATCCCCAAGGATCCACTTTTGTGAGTCAGTGTGGTGGGTTTGACGACTAGGTTGGCGGCATTTGGTTGCCTTGTGGGTTAAAGGCACACTAATTGGCTCTTGTTTATCGCCATCTTATGGCTTTTGCTTCCGCTGTTATTTAACTCTTTAGCTGTTATTTGGCTGGTCGGCCCCTTTTGTAATAACTCTATATTGTATGTCTTTTGATTTGCTTAGTTGTTCTTCGGTTCTATGTGTTGAATGGAATTGATGCATAATTTTTGTAAAGGGGTATGTGTACTGCAAGTTCTTGGGAAGTACATATATCTCGAGGCACGGGATATTTTGTTTGCGATGCTAGGACCAAGTGGATGGTTAAGCATTACAAGCCAAATTTCCCGGGTCCTCACATAAATCTCATCCATTCAATTCTTAGTGATGCTCAACACCAATTTTAAAATACAATTATTGTACTGTAGAGATGATCATTAGGAACTGACGATCATATTAATCATGGAAACATTTATGGTCCTATCTCTTTTTGCAATCACACAAGTATACAAACACATATTCAATATTCCACCTTATGCTTAGAAATTAGGGAAAATTATTATTAAAGATTTAATAACGTAATTTTCTATAAAATAAGGTTTCACAAGCGATACATCAACATTTATATAGTCATTTATACATGTTTCAATCATTTTAGCATGACAAGAATTAGATAAATCTAGCATTTATATAAGACAATCAAATAGCCAAATAGAAGCCAAATTCAAGATTAATATCTATTAAGACAATAATGTAGCACCTCCTCAATTTAACCATCCCTAGCAGTCAGATTAATCCTAACAAGACTAATTAAACCAATTTCTCCAACAATTTTAAGAAATTAAACAATCTTAATGATTAAACCAGTTCACCAAGGATTCCCACTTCTTAATACCCTATTACTTCCAATTAGGTATAGACTGACCCTTAATCACCATTCATTATTTAACTACTACAAACAGCATCAAATTAATCAACTACACCTTCAAGGGTATAAGTTAAAAATTAGTTATGCATCACACTACTGACCCAACTTGATAACTCATACTAAATCAATTAATTTCTATGACCACCACCTGTTGCATAAACATACAAAGACCTTACCAAAAGGGTTTTGACATTTTCTTTTATAAAAGAGAGTTAGTGAACTTCAACACTCAATTTACTCTCAAAGAAATACGTAAGGTCAAAGTGTCCACATGCTAAAGAACTTGCAGCATAAAGCTTTCATTATCCAAAACATCAAGCGAATAAATGAGTTATGGTTTTCAATAAGAAGGACAGAACTCCAATAAAAAGGTCAATCTTGACAATTAACCACATTCACCAGCCGCAAGAATAACTCAACAGTTGGGAAACAATAATTACTTTAAGAGAAAATTAAACCAATAGAAACACATCAATTGCTTTGTAACCACTAACCCAAGAAAATTCATCAACCAACAACGAGTAATCAGAATAACCAAATACAACCTCAAGGAAAACAACAACCTTTCCCAAAGAAACTCATCCTCAACACCTTTAACTAGTTTACCCGAGGTAAACACTTCACTATCCACATACCACGAACGTTGGTATAACCTGGCCATACCCATGGCCACAACCAAGATCTCTAACTCTTGACATCGACTATCATCCACAATCAACAACAAACAATAGGTTCAGAGCACCAATATCAACTCAAACATCTATAGTACAACATATCGGAAGCGTAAAAGCAATACTCGTCCCATACCCATCCTACTGTGCACTAGTGTGTCAAAATTTAAGTTAATTAACCATTAGCAAATTTCAGTTGATTTTACTAGTCCTAAAACAGATTTTAGCAATTTTAGATTACCTAAGTTGTTAATCTAGTCACCACGCACCTAAAGCCCGCTCTGATACCAACTGTAACACCCCAGCCCAACACTGAGCCCGAAATTCCACTAAACTATACTATCAATTTCCACATCAATTAACCTATAATTACAACAAGCATACCAACGATAAAACCCGTCCACGGGTCACAATAACACAAGCATAATGATATGACAATCATAGATAATTTATTTCTAGGAACATAGCAACGTAATAAACCAGGGACAACTTATCATCTAAGGTTATTCAACACCATCATGTCCTAAATATAAATTATCATGCTATACTAAAAGTTTCTCATGTCCAATGAATCAAATAATTGGGTGTAGGTTGTGATTCCAAGTGCACTAACCATCCCCGAGTGAAACGTCATCAACGGTCACCTAAAAACAATAATAGAGCAAGAATGAGTCCAAGACTCAGTAAATACATAATAAAGCCATAAACAACAGTTTATCAACCATAATCAAGGTTATCATCATCATCTATCTATTTAATGCCATTCTCATACTCAAATAAACAAGTCATGTTCCATAAAGGTAAATTTGCACAATTTAACATTTTACTCATATATCGTCGCACCATCATGCTTATGCTCATATGCATCTCATCGGTGATACCAAGATTATGAGTATTAACTCGTCGATGACATACTCTATCCTTCACTCCCGTGAAGTCCCCACCAGAGTATGATTTTATCTAGAGTACTTCGGGCTAGTCATGTATCTTTATCACCGACCTCACCGGAATAGTTATATGACTTTTTCACTGACCTGGCTCGTTCAACTCTTGTCATGATGCATGTAAATGATGCAACATATCTAATTATTCATCAACATAATTCATCTCATTAACTCAATCTCTCATTCTCATTAACTCAATATCATACTCTCGTTCACCCAATGTCATCATTATCATGTATAAGGATAAGCTTAATGAAAACATAATAAATACCATGATAAGTAATATCAATGACAATGGCGAATAACCCGTTGTTCACCCCTCTACCATGTATTTGCCTCTTAGCCCTTCGAAGCCGGATGATGAAATTGTGGCATGACACATGAGGCCACAGTCTCTGAACAAACAAGTAATAACACACACTCAAAAAACATCATCAAAATCACATCATCACAGCACCAACCCATCACACTAATCGATCTTGCATGCTCATGCCAAACCGACTGAATTAACCCAAATCTACCGAATGCGCTACCCGCTGTCCCAGTAGTAAAATTTCTCTAACTTATTCATCCAAACTCCAAATTCAACGAACCAAGACTATCTGGAATCCTCATGAAACAACCTACATTTTCCTAGTTATTATGAAACTCTTATTCTACTATATTCTACCCCGTTTCTCTACCTGAAGACCGTTCCAGATTCTGTCAGAACTGCCTGATTCAAAATTTTATATCTTTAATTCTACAACTTGAACATATGTGAATAATATGAGTTATGGAAACTACACAAGATTTCCTACAATATTCAAGTTGACACACATATTTAATTTTACAAATTGCTACATGAAATTAACCCAACTAAACGACATCTGCCATCTACACTCTGAATCTGGACAGCAACCTTTCAGTGGCTGTATCTTTTTGCTTGCTACTCCATTTTTAATGATCTAGACCTTCCTGGAAAGCTAACGCCATAACCTACCTTTTCTCGAATTGTGCCAAAATCCAATTCTAAGCCTAAATCTCCTTAATCATCCCTGCAATGTTCTACACTGATTTTGACGAACTAGGGCAGACTGCCATCTAACCTTTTGCAAAGACCAAACGTTCTACAGACTAAATAACGATTATCCTAGGGTAAATCTAAAGGTTCAGATCATTACCCATGAAGAACATATAGGGTTTGGTGCCCCCCACTTAAACTAGCTTCCCAATTGGGCCAAACACCATGGGCCGAAAGCCCACGGCCTAGGTTCTCTAATAAAAACAAAAACGTCCGTCTAAAACCTCCAATTCCTTCTCTAATTATATTTAATTTCAGTACTAATTACTTATTTGTTTTATGTTTAAACGGGATATTAAAAAACCTACCGGTGAATTCCTTAATTCGATTTCAGAAATCATGTATGTATGTATGTATGTATGTATGTATATATATATATATATATTAAATTTATTGGTATTATACGAACATTGACCGTAATTATACACACTTACAGTATCCAGCATCGCATGAGTGAGGCATCAATGGCGTCGAGGCTGAAGAGAAAGAACAAGTCCTTGAAGCTCACCGTGAAGACACAGTCTTGAACCACGTGGTTAAGATGATCCTTCTTGAACTTGACGTTGACACCCGATCGTTCTTGTCCACCTATCTTGTTGGCCTGTTCCATGTACCATGTATGCAATCTCGTGCAAGAGAATCCTAGGGTACGGCCAGGCTCTACCATCTCGACCAACGGCTGGCCTAGCATGAATTTCTGGGCCAACGGCAAGAAGGGGATATCAGAACAGGAGCTGACCATCTTCGATTTGCCCTTGCTATGTCGCTTTTTTGAGGTCGACTTCATGAGAGTCGACTGAGCACGAGGTGTAGATGCATCTGATGCACCAAGCCCTTGCTTCTTCGGTGCAAGTAGCTCCCGTGGACTTGACACTATTGCAGGACATTCCCGTGAAGTTGACACCGAAGCAGGAAGCTCTAGGCAGAGTTGGGTATCAAGTTATGTTATGCTTCTGTTGCCCACCCATAGAGTAATGGGGCAGCCGAAAGAGCGAATGACCAAATAATGCAGGGCATAAAAACCCGAGTATTCGACCAGCTTGTCAAGCGCTCGGGGGCTTGGGTACAAGAATTACCCTCAGGGACCTCGAATGTGTCGAATACAAAGACGAACCATTCGTACTCGCTAACCAAGCTGTTCAAGTCTTCTATGTAACTGACCATGCAAATAAGAAGCTCCGTGTAGTTCATCGTGGAAATAAGAAGCGCCACATAGTTCTTCATAAGATAATTGTGCCGTCTGAGTTTCCCATAGGAGTGGTCCTCCAGAACAGGGAAGCAGTGAGACGCATGGCAAAATAGTCAGTAGAACTTGGGGAGTTCGACCTCCATTTCGTGTCCTGAACGACCATTAAATCCTAGATCTTGGCATACTTTGTCGCCGAATGGATAAATCTTGAACCTGTTCAGGATCCCTAGTATGATACCCACAACCAGTGGATGATGTACTTTGATAGGTCGCTTACGTTAAGTGGCTCGTGGGCTAGGGTAGTCCTGGAATCTCCTACTGGAGAAACCTTAAAGTATGCTATTCAATTACACTTTTCTACCACTAACAACATGGCAAAATACAAAGGTGTGTTGGCTGGCATATGAGCAACGAAAGCGCTCGGGATTCGACGACTACTCGTGAGAGGAGACTCTCAACTAGTCATGAATCAGGTCGGAAAAGAGTATCAGTGCTCTAACCCGACCATGTCTCGGTACTTATTGGAAGTCCGAAGGCTTGAAAAGCATTGTTTCGGTTTCGAGTTGCAATATATGCCTCGAAAGGATAATTTCCTCATTGACCAGTTAGCTCGAATAGCCTCTTCCTGATCTCAAGTATTGTAAGGAGTCTTCTTGGAGCAGCTCCAAAAGCCGTCTCTAGTCGAAGCACCAGAAACACCTCCTATTGAGACAACCTCTCTAGAGTACGAGGATATCCGGATGAATCCCGTCTACGAGTATCTTCAGAAGGGTACACTACTTGATGATAATACCGAGGCAGGTCACTTATCCCAAAAGGCCAAAATATATACTTTGGTAAAAGGAATCCTCTACAAACGACGCACTCAATGGGTACTCATGCGATGCATATTGCAGAGAGAAGGATTAAACCTCCTTCATGACATACACGGGGGCATCTGTGGAACCCATGCTTCCTACAGAATGCTGGTCAAAAAGGCATTTCGACAAAGTTTCTACTGGCCAACAACCCTTTATGATGCCAAAGAGATGGTTAAGAAGTGTGTACAATGTCAGTTTCATAGCAGGCAAATACACCAACCGGCTCAGGCATTACAAACTATTCCTCTTTCATAGCCTTTTGCAACCTGGGGTCTCGATATCCTAGGGCCGTTCCCAAGAACACTAGGGGGCTTTGAGTTCCTTTTTGTGGCTATTGATATGTTCACAAAATAGATTGAAGCCAAACCTGTGACTGGGATAACAACGGAAGCTGCAAAAAGCTTCATGATGAGAAGCGTGATTACTCGATTTGGTGTTCCTAGTCAAATAATTACATATAATGGTATGCAATTTTTGAGCGCAAAATTTCAGGAATTTTGCGACGAGTTGTGTACCAAGTTATGTTATCCTTCTGTTGCCCACCTATAGAGTAATGGAGCAGTCGAAAGAGCGAATGGCCAAATAATGCAGGGCATAAAAACCCAAGTGTTCGACCAGCTTGTCAAGCGCTCAGGGGCTTGGGTACAGAATTACCTTTAGTATTATGGGCAGTTTTCATGACTGCAAGTTGGGCTATAGGTGAAACACCCTTTTTCCTAGTTTTTGGGGTTGAAGCCATGCTTCCTCTAGAACTAAAGATCCGGTCGACAAGGGTCAAAACCTTCAGTACACTCTACCCAAGAACAAATTTGAGCGAATGACATCAGCCTGCTCGAAGAAAAGAAAAATCAAGCCTTGATCCGTTCAACGATCTACCAACAAGTCCTACGCAAATACTACGATCGTAAGGTCCAACCTCGCAGCCTTGCTATAGGTGACATGGTGTTGAAGCAAATTCAATCCCAGTTTAATCGGAATAAACTTTCCTCCAAATGGGAAGGTCCTTACATAGTGGTCGAAGTCACGCGACCATGTTCAGTACGACTGGCAATGGAAGATGGCCAGGTTCTCTCCAATTCTTGAAACATCGACCAGTTACGCAAATTTTATGTGTAAGTCCTTACAATATCAATAAAGTTTTAGCTTCACTCTTTATTGCCTTACTTTTGAGTAGTGCTTGAATTGTTTTTCGATCGTTTTTCATACACTCAGTTTTTATTTACACTTGAAGAATGGTAACATCATCTAGTTGAAGTCTTTCCTCTCTGCACATGGTCCTACCCACTAGAAAGAACTTTCTAGTGTCACCATGTTCCTAACTTTTGCTACCAATACAAAGAGACTGGGTTTAAAAAATCTGGTCGAAACATTCTCAAGCCACCTCTTTTTAACCTTAGTTTATTTTTTCATTACTTTTGAAAAATTCTCTAAGTGGAGTATACTTTTATAGTTTGTTTGACTCCTTTTAGTAACCTCACATGCGTTTAAACTGGTCGGAGAAAGATACAACACCTAGTCAAAGTCTTTCCTCTCTACATGTGGTCCTACCCACTAGAAGGAACTTCCTAGTGTCGTACTATTTCCAACTCTTGCTATTAGTGTCAAACAAATTGAGTTTACTAAAAACGGTTGAATAAAATTTTAAGGCACTCCGAAGAGTTTATCCCACTCATGTTGATGCTCTTGATTCGATTACTATGGTCGGAGAATGTAGCTTAACTAGTCTAAGTCTTTTCTCTCTACACGTGGTCCTGCCCACTAGAAGGAACTTCCTAATGTCCATCTGCTACTAAACTCTTACGACCAGAACATGACAATCAAGATCGACAACACAAGTAGAAAAAACTTATTTTTTAAGAAAACCCTTATATACACTATTTATTTAGTTTATCTATATAAACTAAGCAAATAGTCCGGGGCTAGGATAAAGCAATTAATATGATTTCAATTCTTAGTCTTAAATTTAATTTCCTTTTTCTATTTATTATCTTATGAGTTACTAACTACTCGATAAGATAATTTGCAGGAAAAAGCAGGTATATACATTCATAACCAAAAGACTTGTCTTTACAAGTTTTTCTATTACAATCTACTGTGATGAAGGAGATCCAATTTGCATCTCCTCCACGACCTTCTAGCTGACTGGCTTCACCTCTTTGATCAGACAAGTTGCTTTTGCTTCAGAGCAGTTGAAGTCATCCTCGATTGGTTGAAGATCAATATTACAGTCGTGTGCCTTAAGTTTTGCCAAGGCATAACCTACTGCACCTTCGACCGCTTCTCTTATCGAGTCAGCCAGGTTGGCCTTCAGAGTAGCTATTAGCTCCTCTACAGCTCTGACTTGCTCTCCAACGGCACTTGTATGGGCGACCATGGTGTCCTCAAGAGGAGTCACCTCCTTAGCACCAAGTCCCCCGAGTACATTATTCAGGAGAGATATGTTGTCTTGAAAGTTGATCTTCATCGACTTCATCTTCTCCTAGCTACGAGTCGAAGCATCGTGGAGTCGCTTGATTTTGACTGCTTGCTATGAAATAGAGTACGGCCAGTCAGAAGCATATCCCCAAACAACTCGTAAGCAACATTGATTGTGGGTAAAGAATTACTTACCCGCCAATCGAACATCGAGTTGCTTAACTTCGTTGTCTTGGGAGACATCTTTCTTTGCATATTGCTCTTCCCACAACTTTATCTCCTAGTCTTTTTCTTTGGCGATATGGGATAGCTCGTGAACAACCAAGGCCTTTCCATTGACCTCGGTTTAGAGCTTACCCATTTCGACCTCTTTTTTTGAAAAGGAATAAGAGTTAGAGAAAGAACGGGAGATCATCATCATAAGCAGTCTTAAGTTTAGAACTTACTTTTTATCTCACTCTATAGATTTAGAGCTATAGACTTAGCCTCCTGAAGTTTTTTCATCAGGTCGAGTTTTTCATCCCTTAGCTTCCCCGTCTCGACTTTCTCGCGGTCGAGTGCGTCAGCCAGGGATTTTTCCTCACTCTTAATCCTGCAAAAGGTTAAAGATAGACATGAGAACTACACAAGTAGTCGAGTAAAAAATGATTACGAATGGCAGTAGCTAACCATCTCTTCGTCTGCTCATAGAGTTCTGCTTTTTGTTGTCGTAGCTATATAAGTTGTTAGTTGTATTCAGCAATAGTGACAATTTGTTCCAAAGCTTTATGCATAAAGAAAGACAATGAGAAGCGAGAATCAAACCACATATATAAATGTTTGGCATCAGATGCTTATATTTATGCTCGTTGGAGCAAACATGGAGAATACCCTTGTGGGATCCTTCAATTCATCGATCTCTTCAACTCAGTTCCACCACACCTTTTCAAGACGCTCGTCATCGAAAATATTCCCCCTGTTAGGAATATCCTTAAGGTGAGGAACTTGGTTACGAGACCTGAATGCAGAAGATCCCACAATGGAAGTAGGTCCAAAGAACTTAGAGAAGAAGTTAAGGTACTCTTCTTCTTCTTCTTCGGTAATAGTAACTTCTCCTTGAGGACCGGGAGGAATGTCTTCGACCACTTCCTTCCCGGCACGGTGGTCGGAGGCTCCATCACCACATCTGTTAGATGCTTTCGCCGCTTTGTTAGCCATCTCCGCACTTGCCATCACGACCACCTCAGTGGTCGGAGTAGCCTCAGCAGCAATAATTTCTTCCACCATAGGGGTAGGGGTTGATCCCTCGACCGCCTCCATTGTCATCTCTTCGACTACAGGAGAAACATTTGCTATCTCTTCGACTGCAGAAGAAGTGGCGATGGGCTTCTCGAGGGGGGCGCCCTCGGGGGCTGGAGAAGTCGGGCTAAAATCATAGAAATGAAAACATGTCAAATTTGTAGAAAAGAAAAGGTAAATGATGTTCTTATACTTTTGTCTTTTAACATACGTTCGTTTCCTAGTCTTGATCTTGAATCCAGAAGAAACCTTCCTAAGGAAGGTTTCTTCGACTTCTTCTCTTCGACCACGTCTAGTCGAAATTCGCGTAGAGGAATAAGGTCTACCATGAACACATCTAGTGATGGGTCCTGAGTGAGAGCTGCTACTCCTTGACCCTCTTGACTCGCCAGATGGTCGAGACCTGTCTCGACCACCTCAGAAGCAGCACTTTTCTCGACCATAAGCTCTGCCGACGCAGTAGTGTCCTTCACAAAAGATACAAAGCTTTTTCAGTTCTCTTTTTCTAGTCGCTTAACAAAGCCATGAGAAGCTGAGACTGAAAAAGTCTTGTCATTATAGTAGAAGGGTACCTTGGTCTTGGGGGCTTTGTGCTTACGGGCTTCAATTGCTTCGATCGCCTTGGCTTTCTCTATAGCAACAATGTCTGTAAAGAATTTCGCAAAGGGCATGGTCGGATTGAAACTTGAGTCCACCTCTTGCTTGTCGACGGTCTTTTCAAGTTGACACTTTTTGGCCAGAGGAGCTTTCACTTGCTCCGCTTTCGTGCCAATAACCATGAGTCCGACCTCTTGGTCGTCTTGACGGTTTCCCATGCCTACTTTCTGCAAGGGTCAGAAAAAGAAACTTTACTTTGTGGTCGTAAGGCATTCTACGACTACGAGGGCCCAAGGAAGGAATCCATCCTTGATCACCTTTAGGCGTTCCTCCTTCTCCTTGGTGGATACGACTGCCAGAATTCGAGGAGCCACCGCATCAGGTAGGGAGCCTTCTCGCTACCGAGCTTGACTTGGGCACCAATCTCTGTCTGAGGGAGATCTGCGCAAGCAGATAGGACACATAGTGGTTAGGCTTGAGATTAATCAAATGAAAGCTAGGTTGAATGATTACTTACTTTTCTCATAATCTCTGGTCGAATCCTTAGCCCTCGAGTACATCCACATGGGATGTGCTCTTTTCTTCAAAGGGCTAATACAGCGTGTGATGAAATATTTCACAACGTGCCATCCGGTGAGCCCCTCTTCCTTCAAGTCTTTGATGGCCTGAATGTAAGGGGCGATCTGGCTAAGATCCTTGGGAGTCGAATCCTAGAAAGGAATCTTCTCGGCAGACTTCTCGATAAAGGAAAGGCTATCTTCACTGGTCCTCTCCCAGTAGAACCACTTCTTCTTGCACCCCAGCCACGATGACTGGGTGAAAATCTGAATGTATGTACTCCTTGGCCTTCCCGTCGCGGAGCTTCAGACCGCAGCTCCCGATGATTTCAGTTTGTCTGCTCATTCCATAGTAGTATTCGAACAGCTCCAGGTCTAGAAGGATCACAAGGTAAGCTTCGCACAAGTACATAAACACATTCAACATTGTGATGGACTTGGGAACAAGGTTCACCAACTCCCCCCCCCCAAGTGCTTGAGTACTAGTGTAAGGAAGGGATGAGCGGGTAGTCAAAGACCACACTCATAGTATGCCTGAAAGACAGTGATTTGACCAATCTCCCCTGATGGCCAATGTTGCCCGACAGCTTCAATCCACTTCATGAATTCCTTCTTCGGAATCTTCTCGATGGCGACCAAAGCTTTTATCTTGGCTGAATCCATCTCCTATTCCGCCCACCTAGAAGTAGCTCCGGCCATTTTCTCTAGGTGAGGTTGGATTCGATTTGGAAAAGCTTCGAGGAAGAAGGTGATTTGGTTGGCGGTGGAGAACGCAAGAGCTCGAGGGACAGTTGAAGCAAAGGGGAAAAGTAAGAACCCTAGATTCATACCCGTGGTAAGTTTTTATAACTATGCGATTGAGTTAAAGATCATGGGAACTCAATAGTTGCCACCTCTTCGGGAACCGCTCCAACGGATAGATTTGAGAGAGTCGATTGAGATTCTTTAATTTGTCTGTTCGAGAAAACCAAGTTTGTCTTCACACCTCAAGCAAAATTACCTTCTTGACCAAGTTTTTTTGGTCAAAATGAAATACCAGTCAAAAAGGCTTTTACTTCTGAGCATTATTCTACGACTACTTTGCGGTCGTAAGGTTTTCTATAACTACTTTGTGGTCTTAAGACATTCTACGACTACTTTGTGGTCGTGAGACTTTCTACGACTCCCTTTTCAAAGTAAGTTATTTTCACTTCAAGCTGGGGGGCTAGATGGTGATGATCTAATAATCCTCATTTATTAATTTATCTATAATTATTATTATAGATATGAACATCTCCATATTAGTCTTAAGTATAACACTTAATATTTATAAGGGAGAGATCGAGCTTCCTGGTCATAAACCACCCCATGGTCATAAGTCCTCTTACGACCATGGTATAGACGTAAGCCTTTCTACGACTATCAAGCAGTCGTAAGATCTTCTACGACTTGGTTAGCTTCGACCAGCCTGGCTTTGACCACCCTGTAATTGGTAGGGATTGTGGGCCTAATCAGTTAGAGAGTATTATGTGCCATGTTTGACATATGAGGGACTTAATGATATAAGCTGTTACTCTCTGTGGGTAACCGCATGATTTACTTCCGTTTTTGACAACAACTGCCTAGCAACGTGGGGGTGCCACGTCCCTAGCGACAACTTCCATCAAGCGGTTTGTCAATTGGAACATTGGGATGCCTCTTCCTTTGTAGAAACTGCCACCTTTTCATACGTTATATAAGATTGAAGTCAAAAGGCAGAAAGGGACAAGCGCAATCTGCAGTACAAGCCCTAGTCTTTCTCTTGATTGTAATCATCATACTCAATATAGCCACACATGAGTAGGGTTGTTATTCTCTCCAGAGAAGGCCCGAACCTATATAAAATCCCCATGTCATTCTCTGCGTGATTCTTATCTAGGAGACCCCCCGAATCAAACAATCATACGTAAGATCGGTTTTAGATCACCAACACATCTCATTGTTCACATTGTGAAGGAGATAAAGATGTGCGGGCTAGTGTTCCTATGTAGCATGTACCCATTCGAGAGGTTCATGGGAATTCTCAAGTCCTATGTACGAAATCGATCTTGGCCGGAGGGTAGCATTGTCGAAGATTATGCAACCGAAGAGGTCATTGAGTTCTACGTCGATTACATGGCTCAGGTCGAACCGATAGGTGTGCCTCGATCTCGCTATGAGGGGAGGCTCGAGGGTATCGGAACCATCAGAAGGAAAGCAATCACTCCAGATATGGATGCATATGCTCAAGCCCATTTCACGGTCTTCTGACACATGACCAAGTGTCCCGTATATTGACCAAAGACAAGGGCGTGCTTGACAGCGAAATCCGGCGGTCGGATGTTTGGATCACGAGACAAGACTGTGATCGATTCAACCAATGGTTGAAGGACCTCCTCACTAGGAGCTCGTCAAGTGATATGCTGACATGGTTGGCAAAAGGGCCAATATTGACAGTTGTGTATGGCAAGGATACGACATAAATAGGTACACATTCTATACGCTGGCTTAGGATATAAAGAGCACTAACCAGAACAGCATTGTCTACATAGATACGTTCAGTACCGATGGGCTGAGGAGCTCCTACTATGGGCTCATACAGGAGATATGAGAGCTCGATTACGTGCTTTTCAAGGTCCCCCTGTTTCGGTGCCGTTGGTTCCATCTCCCATAGGTGAAGGTCGACAAGTATGGCATCACTACTATGGACCTCGAACGTGTCAGATACAAAGACGAACCATTCGTACTCGCTAACCAAGTTGTTCAAGTCTTCTATGTAACCGACCAGGCAAATAAGAAGCGCCACATAGTTCTTCATGGAAAAAGGAGGATTGTCGGAGTTGAGAATGTAGTGGACGAGAAAGAATACAATTAATTTGACGAGTCACCTCCTTTCAGAAATGGCATAAGGGTCGAGGAAGAACAACATGATGAAACTAGCTACATACGTGTCGATCATCATGAAGGGCTAATTTTTAAAGATTGAACAATGTGTGTATATGTGTTTTGAATGGTTAATTTTAGTTCATTTGAGTTAATTGATTTATACTATGAAATGGATGTGCTTGTTTCTGAAATGAATGTGAATTGGATGTATACATGTACTTGTTGTGTTTTTGCTTGTTTCAGATGGCATGGCTAGCATTTCCTAAGGCTAGCTAATAAACAAAACTAGATTTACCAACACAAAAGAATATCACAGGCGATTTCATCTACAAACCGTCTGTGATAATATATTACAGACGGTTTCATCTACAAACCGTATGTGATACACAATCTATCATAGACGGTTATTTATTAGAACCGTCTGTGATACACAATCTATCATAGACGGTTATTTATTGGAACTATCTGTGATATTATTTATCACAGACGGTTCTACTTTAGAACCATTTGTGATGTCCAACCCTATTTATATTATGACTCTAGGGTTTGCTCCCTTCTCCCACTCAAACGATTAAGTTTCTCAACTCTCCCTCCTCCGCTGAGCCCGTCGCCGTCGTCCTCGATGCCACCTCCTCCTCGAGCCCAGCGCGACTCCTCTCCCAAGCACATTGTCGTCGTCCTCAATGTCGCCTCCTCCTCGAGCCCGGCATGCCTCCTCCTTGAGCACGAGCACGCGTCGCCTCCTCCTCCCCCGAGCCCGCCGCCTCCTACCCTCCCCCGAGCACGTGTCGCCTCCTCCTCCCCCGAGCCCGATGCTGCTCTATTGCTATGGTACTGCTCCCTGCTCGCCCTTCTCCTCGATGCCCAAAGGTAACTGATGCCAAGTTGCCGACCCCAATGCCCCTTTCCCTCACTCTTTCTATCAATAATCTGTCTTGCTATCATGGACCTTATGGACTCATGATAATTATGCTGGTATCTGGTTCAAACACTGAGTAGTATGAGGTGCTGTACTTGTTTTAGGAATTTGTATTTGTTCGGTCGGTGATTCATATGGTATTTGTTTTGATCTCGCCATCTTTGGAATATATTGCAATGTGGTGTGGTGGGCTTGAGATGAATGCTCTGTGATGATAATAGTCTTGTACTAAAATTGTTTTGATAATTGGGTTTGAACTTGAGCTCTAATTGGAATACTTACGCTACATCTGAGAGCAGTATCAAAATGCTAAATCTTAGTTTTATGCTGATTTCATTTGTTCACATGATGTTTGTGTTGAGCATATTATTCCTTTTAAATGACTTGGAGGATTTACATGTTTATATGTCAATTATGTCATTGTATTGGTCCTAATTTCTTCCCTACATATCCTAATTATTTATTAATTGGTGTGTATGCCCATACACATAGAGATCGAATCTTATGATAATATGTTCATGCGTGTTAGAACTTTTATTTCTTGGGAAGATGTCTTCTGCTCATTCTTCGTCATCGTCGCCTCATGTGTCTGATGCACCGTCCTCTGGAATATCCAAGTGCGATAGAGGAATATCGGAAAGGCCCAGGGGCCAATTTACCATCACGAAGGTCGATGATCTGGACCCCTATCAATCCTCGCTGAGCAGCGTCCGCTTTTCGGAGAATGGTCAGAATAGTTGCACGGGAACAGGTCAACATCTCCTACGATTCGTAGAAAGAGTTGACCAAAGCTCAGAAAGGTGACCTACTGGCGGATATTTTCCCATCGTTCGAGATCCCAGAACAACACCAGGACTCCGTGCGATGACACGCGTTGCTACAGGCATGCAAAGCATGGGAAAACTTCAAGAGCACACTTGTCAAGAATTACGTGGAGAAGGATGTGAGGCCCTTCCACAAGTATCCGTTATTGGAAGAGTACTAGGAAGACTTTGTGGCAAAGAAGACGACAGATGATTTTAGGAGTAAAAGTGCAGTGCGCAGGGCCCTCCAGGCAAAAAACATGCACCCCCACAGACTCGACACAGCTAGGTATGTGGGTAAAATCCCGCAATGGAGGGATCAGGACTAGCAAGCAAACCGTTTGAATGCCTCCCCACCATTTATTGGGATCCCTGATAAGCGCGCCTGAAACTGGCTAAGAGCGAGGTTATCTGCCCTGTCTTCGAGGGCCATCTCCTTTCCAAACCCCATAGACGAGGAAGTGTCCTAGCCCCTGGTAAGATATCGAACTACCTACTTTGTAATTAGTCGATAACTTCATTGGAAGTGAAATGACATGTCGGACTATTGCAGAAAATGCCAAGTGCACAATCTTCCCAAGGCTCATTCCAGGCAGTCAGGGAGAGAGATATACACTATGTGGCCCTGGGAAACAATGAGCACCCGGGTCGCACAGGAGGCCTTGGTCTTTATGTTCTATGGAAACATAGATTACCAGAGGACTCCGAAGCGTATTGAAGTAGGAAGAGAGCCAAAGCCGAGTTGATTCAAAGCTATGAAAGGAGATTCGTGAATCCCTTAGAAATGAGATCACTGAATCCATCAGAGATGAGATTGATGATCGCATTAGAGATGAGATGCGACGGCAGATGGAGAGCCTTGAGGAAAGGCTTAGGGAAAGTCAGTTGCAAGCCCCTGCCCCTACTATGCTGTGCTAGCTAGCGCCCCCCCCCCAAAAAAAACTTCGAGTAGCTGCGCGTCCAACCCTAACCCTACCCCAAAAGGTGATGACAGATTTCCTATCGATGACACCCTGGTAATAATTATTATCTATGTAATACTCGATCCATTGATAGGCCTGTTTGAGTAGCTAATTTTGTATCATTATGTAGGTGGCTATGAAGTGCAAGCTTCAAGTGAGATATGCCTCTGTTGCCCTAGATGCTACTTGGGGCTAGGTGTATCCATCCAGTATCGGGGCTTTGGTGCATGGTGTAAATCCAACACCAGGTTTTGCAAAAGTGAATGTGGACTGTGTTTATGCCAATTTCGCGGTCATCCTGCTGCAGATTCCCCCAAACGATGAGGTCATGACCCTAGGGCAAGCCATTGGAATATTCATCTAGTGGCCCAAGAGGAATATTTGCTTGGAGCTACCTGCTTCAACTAGGGGGAGGAGGGGCACTGGGTTCGGGGAGGCGGCGGCTCATGCTCGGGGAGGAGGCAGCAGGCTCGGGGGAGGAGGTGCGCCAGGCTCGTGGAGGAGGTGGCGTCGAGGACAGCGACGACAGGCTTGGGAAAGGAGGGAGAGTTAGAGAAACTTAATCGTTTGAGTGGAGGGGGTGCGGGCAAACCCTAGAGTCCGAATATAAATAAGGTCGGACATCACAGACGGTTCTAAAGTAGAACCATCTGTGATAAATACACATCACAGATGGTTTCAATAAATAACTGTCTATAATAGCTGATGTATCACAGATAGTTTGTAGATGAAACCGTCTGTGATAGCTTATCATGGATGGTTTGTCCGAAGGAACCGTCTGTGATATTCTTTTGTATTGCTAAATCTATTTTTGTTTAGTGGCTAGCCTCAGGAAATTCTAGCCATGCCCTTTGAAACAAGCAGAAACACAACACGTACATGTATACATCAATTCACATTTATTTCAGAAACAAGCACATCCATTTAACAAATCAATTAACTCAAATGAACTAAAATTAACCATTCAGAACATATGACACATAAACATTTCATTCATCATTCCACTTGCTTATTTCCTTTAAAAATTAGCCATTCATGATGATCGACACGTATGTAGCTTGTTTCATCACGTTTTTCTTCCTCGACCCATATGTCGTTTCCGAAAGTAGGCTACTCGTCAAATCGATTGTATTCTTCCTCGTCCACTACATTGTCAACTCTGACAATCCTCCTTTTTCCATGAAGAACTACGTGGCGCTTCTTATTTGCCTGGTCGGTTACATAGAAGGCTTGAACAACTTGGTTAGTGAGTACGAATGGTTCATCCTTGTATGCAACACATTTGAGGTCCACAGTAGTGATGCCATACTTGTCGACCTTCACCTATGGGAGATGGACCCAATGGCACCAAAACATGAGGATCTTGAAAAGCACGTAGTCGAGCTCCCATATCTCCTCTATGAGCCCATAGTAGGAGCTCCTCAGCCCATCGGTACTGAATGCATCTATGCAGACACCACTGTTCTAGTTAGTGCTCTTTATATCCTAAGCCTGTGTATAGAATGTGTACCTATTTATGTCGTATCCTTGCCACATCACAACTATAAATATTGGCCCTTTTGCCAACCATGTCAGCATATCAATTGACGAGCTCCTAGCGAGGAGCTCCTTCAACCATTGGCTGAACCGACTGTTGTATTGTCTCATGATCCAAACATCCGGCCGCTCTGACTTCTGTTGCCGAAGCACATCCTTGTGTTGGCCGATATACGGGGATACTTTAGTCATGTGTTGCAAGACCATGAAATGGGCTTGAGCATATGTATCTATATCTTGAGTGATTGCTTTCCTTCCGATGGCCCAATACCCTCGAGCCTCCTCTCATGGTGAGATCGAGGCACACCTATCGGTTCGACCTGAGTGTAACATCCCAAATGTATAATTGGAACCAAATCTAGGTTTGTGTTTCAAATGTAATCAAATCTAGATGTGTGTTTCAAATGTAACCTAAATTGGGTGTGCGTTTCAAATGTAAGAAAATGTGTAGAAATTAAAACTTTTCTCACATCTTGAAACTCTTGAATTTTTCTATAATTCTTGTCAAGAGTGGTGGAATTCAAAAACACAAATCTCTTGTTGACTAAAGTCAAACCCTTATTCCACTTGGTCACAAATCTTGTGTCAATCTTGGGAAATATTTTTCCTAGGTTCTTGGAATGATGTGTGACCCCTCTGAATTATTTCATAATTTTTAGAAATTATTTGATAATTTTTGGAGGCAAGTCAAACCAATTTTTCAATTGGTCAAACCCTAGAACATACCCTTGCAGAAAAAATGTTGTGCATAAAAACCTTTGGAAATTTTATGTAAGGATAATCCTGGAGTAAGGAAGCTCCAGTTAAAATTTCATAATTTTTGGAGTTAGTTTGCTATCTCTAAAAATTCTCCCAAACTCAGCTTTCAAATCTAAACCCTAGTTCTGGTGCACTGTTCCTTGGGTCCGAGCCCGACTCCGTCTCAGTCGAACCCAACCCACTAACTGCACCGCGCTTGTTCCAAAGTGGCGCGCGGTATCAGCCGTTAGATCTCCATCGGGGGGCCACGATTGATCCAAGCGCTAGGAGCCTCCAACCGGTGCGAGCAAATCCGAGCCGCTCGTTTCCAATTCGACCGTCGCAATTGAGCCACGCCTGTTCATCCCCTACCTCGGTCTCGCACAGCGCAGCACCAGCGCGACGCCACGGTGTGTGCAGCGTGGGAGAGCAAGCCCTGTCCCCTCCGCGTCCTTTGCAACGTCTCTCAGCCTTAATTGGTTGCCAGAGCAAGCCCCCAAAGTCTCCATTCTCAGCTCCTCACCTGCTCCCCTTGCTCTGGACAGGACTTTGATCCGAGCTCCACCATAGAGTTGCTGCCGTTGCACTCCTTGTCCCGCTCAGCTATATGTAGCTCCCAAGCTTCCTTTGCAATCCTTTTAGCCTCCTTGAGCTTTGCCTGTGCCTCTCGGTGCATGGTTGAGCTCAATTCGTTGAAACCCTCAAATCGCCATTGGAGGCCGTAAGCAAGCTTCTTCCTCCTCAGTGATCCAGTCGTTCCTCCATCAATTCTTTTGCGTCATCTCGTGCCTCTCATCTTCCTAAGCAAATCCCCTAACCTAATTTGGTTTGACATTCACAGAGAAGGTCACATTTGGGGATTTGTTCGTTGTTGGCTGAAATCACCCCCTTTCTTCCTCAGCTCCGGTAAGTCCGCCATCTTCCAATTGCTTGCTCATGGACCATATGTGGGTTATATGGAAGCTTTATTGATGACCCGGTCGGGTTAATTTTGCTCAGGCCGCGTCCTCCACTTCATTGTCCTCGGGTCCGGCAAGCTCCTTCGTCGCCGGAGCAACCCGACCACCTCAGAGCTCACTTGATGCTAAGGTAACTCCTAAGTAGCCCCTAGTTGCTTGGGCACTAGCTATCTTGGACTACCACTGAGCCATTTTGCTTTTTGTCTTGCGGCCGTGTTGGTCACCATCACCTCCAGCCGGCTCGCCGCTGTTCTAGGGCACCACCGTCGCAGTGGGTGGTACCATCATGGCCGCAAGGTTATTGCGAACGCATCCATACCATTGGTGCGTGCCGCCGTGACCTATCTCGCCGGCGGTGACAAGTTCTTTGCCGTCGGGCGTTTTGTCAGACGAAAACAGCGTGCTCCGTTGTCATTAGGACACAGTAATGACGTCGATTAAATACTTAATCATTGGTTAGCAGTAATGCGCTTTTAAGCCGGGCTTTTGTGCCACTGACCGTGGGCCCCGCGCCCTTTAAACTGCCGCTGTGCGTGCGCCACGCAAGATCCATCTAAGCCGTCCATTTCAAAATCGACGGCTGAGATTCACAGACGTTCGCGCGCGCACGTTCAAACACGTCAGCGCCCGATGCTTGTGAGCCGTTGGATCCGAGATCAACGGCCCACATTTGGTTGAGCTCGCGCGGGCGCATTCCCGTTGTCCCGTTCAACTTGGGCCGCCCGATTCAGTCTCAACGGCCCAGATTCGTCCACGTCGATATGGATTTTAGAAATTCCCGAGATGTTTAATTGTGAACTGAAAAAGGTAATAAACTTCAAAATTGCATAACTATTTCAATTTAAATCCAAATAAGTTGATTCCAATTTTGTTAGCTCTGGTTTGATCTAGGATTTAATCTAAAAATGGTTGTAAGCATAGTTCACCTCCAGAAAATAGATTTGAAAATTGATTTAGAAATAGGCTTTAAATGTTGCTCTAAAAATTGCATTTAATTTGTAAAATGCATAAGTAATTATCTATAGATCCTTTTTGAGTGAATCCAACTTTTTTGGCTTCCTCTATTAGTTCACTAAATGATGGAATAGGATTTAGGCTTGTCACTGTTTTCAAAAGAATTATGGGTGTATTTTATTTGTGCTCTTTTGAATAACTTTGAAAAATCATAAAACATGCATCATAGCTCCAAATGAGGTGAACTCAATTGTGTTGTTCATCTTATGAGGTGCTTGATTTACCATAAAAATCCCAGGTGCAACACCTCTTTGGAAAATTATGCTAGAGAATTTAATTCGGACGACGATGAAGATTTCTATTTTCCAAATTTTGCAGTGAGCAGATTTGTTTTGGCCATAACTTTTGCATTGAGAATCCAAATCAATTGATTCTTATTGATAAATTCTCTAAAAATCATGTTCTACCTGATGTAAAAAATTCATTGCATTTGGAGAAGGTTTTCTGTGGGGTCTTTCTGATTTTTTTCGTTCTTATCGGTTCTTTTCGCTTTTTCGTTAGGTGCCGATGAGTGTGTTGATCACGAGAGTGTTCCCCTGCAGCAATCTGAGCATATCCAGTAAGGCAAGCAGTTTGATCATATCCATTTAATCCCATTACTTTAAAGTCTAATACGTTATATTCACTTGTATGTATGCATGCTTATTTTGTTGTTAAAGTATCGATTAGACGATCCTCTAGATGCATACTCTGTAGGTAAATATTCATTCTCTACTACTAAGGTTAGGATTATCTTGCTGCGATTTAGAGTCCGATGAATGGACTCTAATCACTTAGTAGTTTACGTTGATAATGCTTAGAAATGCTTAGCTAACGGTAGAGATGGGCGGTTGTCGACATTATGTCGATGACCTTGATCACACAAAAATTATTATTCCATTATGTCCAGCACTTGTGCTTTGTTACTTTGTAAAGAAATGAAAATAAAAATGAAAACAAAATTGTTACTGACTTGGGCACAATGGATGTTGGTGTGATGGAATGGTGCCTATGTCCCTAAGGACCGAGTTACTTGTCCCACTGAACCAAGCAATTTTGCGTGCTAACCACGCGAGAGGGATATGGGACCTCTCTTGACTAAGTACTTTGGGGGTGTTAATTATGAGCTGGTTGGTGGTGTTAAAAGAAAAAATGTTATTATTATATGAGGGGAGCATATGTAATTCGGCTTGAGCTGGCTGATGTGACCTTCTCTATGTTAGGTTGCGGCTCTTAATTAGCATCGTCCATTGGAAATGTCTCGTAGGACTTAGCTGTACCAGCGTACCAAAGGCAGTGTGCTAATAGCTTGGCGAAAAGGCGGTCTGACGTGTGGGTACATTGGTACACCCCTGCAGGGATAAAACTATTCAAATAGCCTCGTCCTAGGTTATGGACGTGCTTGGCAAGGTCTTTCAAGAACTAGACTCAACCATTTAATTAAAACTTGTTGGGTGGTACGAATTTGGTGATTCATGCTATTGTTGTGGTGACTATTGGGTTAGTCACTTCTAGGTTGTTCTTACTGTTGTTATTATTATTGTATCGTTGTTACTTCAACAATTAAAAATGCTTTGACAAATTGCTTTAAATCTATTACGTTATTGCAAATGAAAACTTGCTTATGCTAAAATGAGCCTAAAGCCTTCCACTTAAATAAAGCTTGCATGTAGCATATGTATAGGTCTGGTACCCTTACACGTCAGTCTTGCGAGTACATCTTTTTGTACTCATTTGCTTTGCTTAACTGTAATTGTTGCAGAGGAAGAAGTGGAGCCCCAAGGGCCCTACTTTTGTGAGATGTGCGGTGGTTGGGACGACTAGGTTGGTGGCTTGGTTGGTTGCCTTGTGGGCTAAAGGCATACCATATGGATTCTTTTGTTTATCGCCATCTTATGGCTTTCGCTTCCGCTTTTGTTGAACTCTTAGTTGTATTTAGCCGGTCGGCTCTTTTGTAATAACTCTCCCTATTATGTATGTCTTTTATTAATCTAGTTCGTGCTTGAGTTCTATGTTTGTATGGAATTGATGCATGATTTTGTAAAGGGGTGTGTATACTGCATTTCTGGGAAGTATACATATCTCGAAGACACGTGTTATTTGGTTTGTGATGCTAGGGTCAATGGATGACTAAGTATTACAAGCTAAATAAGCCGGGGTCCTCTCAAAGTTGGTATCAGAGCCGTACTGACCATAGAAACCCTAGCTTAGTCGTCTTTAGGATGTTTTGGAAAAACTTATTTTCGAATTATCAAATGGTTTATGAAAGCTAAGTAAATTCTCTACTTTTACTCCTTACCTATCTTATCTTCTTATCTCATCTCACTCTAATTTGAGTTTTAAAGGTTGTTTCCCTCTCCTTCCCTCAAAAGATAGCGTTATCGTTTAATTGGGTTTTGAGAATCAATGAGATTGGCAAATTGAAGTGTTAGCTGCCCATTACAAGGTTTTGAAGTTCTGGAGTCGGTGATTCGACGAGGAGCTTGAATCTGAATCTGACAACAAGCATCAAATTTCCGAGACAAGCGAGCTCAAAGGTTTCTAATTAGGGTAGATAATGAGAGGATAATTCAACTAAAACTGGTGGGAATAAAGGATAAGATGTGATATTTGTTGGCTAAGTATCTAGCCCCGATTTTGCTAATCTACCTTGCTTATAGAGGTGTTAGATTTGGAGTTGTGTGCGGAATTTTATATTCTCAACCGATTACTCGTTCGTTCCATACGGGATAGTTGTGTCGGGAAGTTGAGTTTAAGTCTTGTGTTTCCCTGCTATTTCTTGATCCTTCTGGTAAACTTGTAGGGTTCTTTTAATTGCTGTCTTGTTGGCTTTCGGTTAGGGTGATGCCCATTCCCCTAGTTGTTAGCTTTTACTTTTGCTTTCTTTAAGTTTGTTGCTAACCCTTCTATCTGAAACAGGATGGCTGGAAGGACCAGAAGCGGTCAGGGTCAGCCAGCTGGTCCGGATGAGGAGCTTCCACCTCCTAGGACCATGGCTGAGGTTCTCTCTCAGATCGAGTGGAACCGTATGGATCAGACTAGGATTCTGGAGGCGATTGCGCGCAACACCTCCGCTCTCCCTAGTGCATCTGGATCAGGGGGAGGTGGTGGTGGTCATCAGCCTCGTGGGGGACTCTCGGAGTTCCTTCGCACCTAGCCGCCCACGTTCTCCAGGTCTGAGGACCCACTGGAGGCGGACGACTGGCTGCGTCTGGTTGAGCGGAAGCTCAACATTGCTCAGTGCCAGGATCAGGAGAAGGCACTCTTCGCCTCCCATCATCTAGAAGGCGCAGCTCTCTCATGGTGGGAGAATTTCCTCGCCATGCAGCCTGCAGACCATGTGATCTCTTGGGATGAGTTCCAGACTGCTTTTCGTCGGGCTCACATCCCCGCCGGCTTGATGAAGCTCAAGAAGAAGGAGTTTCTTGCGCTCAAGCAAGGGCACAGGTCCGTATCGGAGTATTTATATGAGTTTAACCATTTGGCTCGTTATGCTCTAGCAGATGTGGCCACTAATGAGGCCAAGTAGGAGAAGTTCATGGATGGCTTGTCTGAGGAGCTTTAGGACAAGCTCTCCATCGTTGACTTCCCCGATTTCCAAGCCTTGGTGGATAAGGCCATCGTCTCTGAGCACAAGGGGCATGTGCTGGTGGATTCCCGCAAGCGTAAGTGGGAGTCTCAGAAGGCCGCCAGGGCCAATCGTCCCTGTTTCGGGCAAGCTCAGTTGCCCCATCCTCAGTTTTCTTCACCTTCGAGGGCACTTGTTGTTGCACCTCGTCCTCCGCAGGCCGTGCCCCAGTCACGTGCACCTGCGAGTTAGCCAGGTGGCCTCCGCAACCCAGCTGCCGGGGTCACTTGCTTCTTCTGTAGCCAGAAGGGCCACTATGCTAGCAACTGTCCTAAGAAGCTTGGAGCGGCCCCTCGTCCTAATGGAGGACGCGGGCAAGGAGGTGGACCTTCCCAGGATCAGAAGGTTGTCCCCGCCACTCAGGGCGTGGGCAGCGTTCGCGTCAACCTCATCTCTGTTGAGGAGGCACAGGAGGCGCTTGATGTCGTGTTAGGTACGCTTCTTGTCAACTCTCATCCTGCTACTGTTTTGTTCGATTCAGGAGCATCGCATTCTTTTGTATCTCAGTCTTTTGCTGCTGTTGGTAAGCTTCTTTTTGCTCCTCTGTTGGTCCCATTGCTCATTCGCTCTCCCGGTTCGGAGTTGAGAGCTGAATTGGAGTGTAGGGATGTTCCTGTCGAGATTGAGGGGGTTGGATTTGTAGCAAATCTTATCCTCCTCAATTCTGCGAGTTTGGACGTGATTCTTGGTATGGATTGGTTGTCTCATCATTTGGGGCAAATCGATTGCGCCAAGAAATCCGTCTCTTTGTCTAGTCCCTCGGGCGTGCAGGTTTCTTTTTCGCCGAAGCTGTTTGGACCGCATCTCTTCGCGCTCGAAGTGAAGCCAGCTTTAGATATTAGTGAAGTCCCAACGGTATGTGACTTGATTAATGTCTTTCCCGAAGACCTTCCAGGGATGCCACCAGTTCGAGATCTGGAGTTCGTCATTGAGTTAGCACCCGGTACTACCCCTATTTCTAGAAGGCCATACCGGATGCCTCCGAACGAGTTGGTGGAGTTGAAGAAGCAAATTGGTGAGTTGCTAGAGAAGGGTTTCATCTGCCCTAGCTCATCTCCGTGGGGTTGTCCAGCCATCTTCGTGAAGAAGAAGGACGATACTTTGCGCATGTGCGTCGATTACCGTCTGCTTAATGAAGTAACGGTAAAGAACAAGTTTCCTCTGCCCCGCATCGATGACCTCTTTGATTAATTATCTGGAGCTCAAGTCTTCTCCATGATTGATTTGAGAGTGGGATATCATCAAGTTCGGATCCGACCTGAGGATATTCCCAAGACGGCTTTCTCTACTCGTTACGGTCTGTACGAGTACACCGTCATGTCTTTCGGTTTAACCAATGCTCCTGCCATGTTCATGAATCTCATGAATTCGATATTCATGGAGTATTTGGATAAGTTTGTGGTGGTCTTCATCGATGATATTCTTATCTACTCCAAGAACGATGAGGAACACGCCGAGCACTTGAAGCTTGTTTTGGGCAAGCTGCGTGAGCACCAGCTGTATGCGAAGTTCAGCAAGTGTGCATTCTGGTTGAAGGAAGTGGCATTCTTGGGCCATGTTCTTTCAGCAGGAGGCGTAGCTGTAGACCCTAGCAAGGTCAGCGATATGCTCTCTTGGAGTCAGCCCAGTTCGGTAACCGAGGTTCAGAGTTTTCTCGGTTTAGCTGGTTATTACCGTCGCTTTATCGAGAACTTCTCCAAGATCGTGAAGCCGATGACTGAGTTGCTCAAGAAGGAGCAGAAGTTTCTGTGGTCCGATGCTTGCGAGAAGAGTTTTTAGGAACTCAAGACGCGTTTGACCACAGCTCCTGTTCTCATTCTACCCGATATCCGTCGGAGCTTCGATATTTATTGCGATGCTTCTCGTCGAGGCCTCGGTTGTGTCTTGATGCAAGAAGGCAAGGTAGTGGCCTATGCATCGAGGCAGTTGAGACCTCATGAACTCAACTATCCAACCCATGATTTGGAGCTAGCTGCTGTGATTCATGCACTCAAGATTTGGCGACATTACCTAATCGGTAATCGTTGTGAGGTGTATTCGTATCACAAGAGTTTGAAGTATTTGTTCACACAACCCGATCTGAACCTTAGGCAAAGAAGGTGGTTGAAGTTGATCAAGGACTATGATATTGGTATTCACTATCATCCGGGCAAGGCTAATGTCGTTGCCGATGCGCTTAGTCGCAAAGCGCATTGTAATGCCTTGTTGCTCAAGGAGCATCCGCCCTCTCTTCTTGAAGCATTCCAGCGTCTCAACTTGGAGGTAGTTGAGCATGGGTTCCTCGCTACCTTGGTTGTGCAACCAACCTTGGTGGATCGTGTCAAGGCCGCTCAGCAATCGGATGCTGGAGTGACCAAAATCAAGGAAAATGTCAAGAACGGAACAGCCAAGTGCTTCTCAGAAGATGATCTTGGTGTGTTGAGGTTTGGACAACGCCTTATGGTTCCAAAGGACATGGATTTGCGGAACCTGATTCTCCGCGAAGCCCATGATTCTCCTTTGTCCGTTCATCCCGGGGCCACGAAGATGTATCAGGATCTTCGTCAGAGATTTTGGTGGACCCGCATGAAGAGGGAGATTGCGAGGTTCATTGCCGACTGCGACGTGTGTCGTCACGTAAAGGCCAAACATCAGCGTCCAGCCGGTCTGCTTCAGCCTTTGCCAGTGCCGGAGTGGAAGTGGGATTCGATCGGAATGGATTTTATCACTGGTCTACCCCGCTCTCCCAAGGGAAATGATGCCATTTGGGTCGTCATCGATCGATTGACTAAGGTTTCCTTCCTGTCAAGACTAAACTTCGGGTAGGTCTTTTGGCAGATCTCTACATAGCCCGCATCGTGAGTTTGCATGGTGTGCCGAAGTCGATTGTGTCGGATCGGGGATCTCTATTCACATCTCGATTTTGGCATAGTTTGCAAGAGGCTATGGGAACTCGTCTTGCTTTCAGCTCAGCATATCATCCCCAAACTGATGGTCAGACCGAAAGGGTTAACCAAGTTTTGGAAGACATGCTCCGTGCTTGTGTTTTTTCCTATGGGAAGCATTGGGAGAAATGCTTGCTATTCGCCGAGTTTTCGTACAACAACAGCTTTTAGGCTAGTCTCGGCATGGCTCCTTTCGAGGCCTTATACGGGAGGAAGTTTAGGACCCCGTTGTATTGGTCTGAGACCGGCGAGAGACCTTTCTTTGGTCCAAACTCGATCAATGAGGCTGAGAGTCAAGTCCAGCTTATTCATGAGCGCCTACGCACAGCTCAATCCAGGCAAAAGAGCTATGCGGATCGCCGTCGTCGTGAGTTGAGTTTTGAGCCTAATGACTTTGTTTATCTCAAAGTCTCTCCTTTGAAGGGCCATCAACGTTTCGGCGTCAAGGGCAAGTTAGCTCCTCGGTATGTGGGTCCCTACCGCATCATCGAGAAGAAAGGAGCTGTCGCTTATAAGTTGGATTTGCCTGCTGCACTTGAGGGGGTACATGATGTGTTCCATGTGTCCCAGTTGAAGAAGTGTCTCCGTGTTCCAACTGAGGAAGCTCCGTTGGAAACTCTCGATATCCAAGAGGATTTGACCTATCGCGAGCACCCTGTTCGCATACCGTTCCATCAAGTTTCTTAAAGTTCAGTGGTCGAACCATTCCGAGGATGAAGCTACTTGGGAAAGGGAAGATCGTCTGCGTGCAGACTACCCTTCCTTCTTTTCCGAGTGAGCCAAATCTCGGGACGAGATTTCTGTAAGGGGGGGGGGAGATTTTGTAACATCCCAAATATATAATTGGAACCAAATCTAGGTTTGTGCTTCAAATGTAATCAAATCTAGATGTGTGTTTCAAATGTAACCTAAATTGGGTGTGTGTTTCAAATATAAGAAAATGTGTAGAAATTAAAACTTTTCTCACATCTGGAAACTCTTGAATATTTCTATAATTCTTAGCAAGAGTGGTGGAATTCAAACACACAAATCTCCTGTTGACTAAATGTAACATCCCAAATACGGATTGTGTTTCAAATGTAACCAAATCTAGGTTTGTGTTTCAAAGGTAAGCAAATCTAGGGTTATGTTTCAAATGTAACCAAATATGGGTATGTGTTTCAAATGTAAGAAAATGAGTAGAAATTAAAACTTTTCTTACATCTTGAAGTTCTTGAACTTTTCTATAATTCTTGTAAAGGAATTGTGGAAATCAAGAAACCAAATCCTCCGTTTGACTAAAGTCAACCCTTTCTCAATCTTGGTCAAGACTCTTGTGCCAACCTTTGGAAATATTTTTCCTTTGTTCTAAGGATACTATGTGACTCCTCCGAAAAATTTCATAATTTTTGGGAATTATGTGATAAATTTTGGAGGTCAGTCAAACCAATTCGTCAATTGGTCAAACCCTAGAACTAGCTTTGTTAAATTTCCGGAGAAAAATGTTGTGCATAAAAACCTCTGGAAAATTTATACAAAGTTTATCCTGGAGCTAGAAACCTCCAGTCAAAATTTTAGAATTGTTGGAGTTAGCTTGCTATCTCTAAATATTCTCCAAGTTTCCAGTTTCTATTTTAAACCCCAGTCAAACCTTAGTCAAAGCTGGTTGGGTCCGAGCCACCTTTAAGTTGGTGGACCCCAACCGTCTCAGTTCAGCCACGCCCCTTTTCTTTCGCGCGATCTTTGAGAACCGTCGGAATTCAATCTAACGTGCGCTAATTCTCCACCAGTAGATCTGAATCTAACGTTCGTAAATATTTGAGCCATTCGGCATTTCCGATTGTCTCGATCCATCCCGCATGCTCAAACTTGATCATGTGGCCGCAACTACATGAAAAGTCAGAGAAATTTTACAACATAACATTCACTTTGTAATTTTGAGCTATTTTGCTTTATCTAATCGAGACCTAAACACCTCTACCAATTTACACAAATCCTTCCGACTCACTCCACTGTTCCTTCGCCCGTGGTGTTGACCGAGCACCCACGATTTTCCCCGTCCTCATCGCATCACGCTGCCGCCATTATCATCCCGGTCACGCTCATTTTGCAGCCTGCTTTGTCAGATCTGGCCGTCCTCCCCAACGGCTAGAAACCCTTGCCCCCACACCCTTTCTCCATTCCCCTTTCTTCTTTTCTCCACCCGATTTGGAGCCGTTGCTCCCGTCCTTTGCTCCTGGCCGCACTCCTTCTTCCACCTCCCCACAACCGAGCTCCTCCCTTCCACTCCCCATGGCGCCTCCTCCCAACTCGCCGGTCTCCCTCCCCCACAGATCTGGCCGGCCCCCTCCTTTCTTCTTCCCTAGGCCACCGCCTCCTTCCCCATGGCGCCCCCTCCTCCATAGCCGCCCCACTCCATCTTCCCCATTTGCTCACGCCCATGGAGCCGCCTCCCACCTCCAGGCCTAGATCCGGCCTCCTCTCCCCCATGGCGCCACCCCAGCCAGCCTCCTCTCCCCTCAGTCCGCCGCTGGCATGGCCACCGCCACCTCCATCCGTGCCGCTCCGCCCGTCCTCAACCTCATGCCGCCGCGCCCCTGCGTCCCCCTCGGTGCAGCCACCCCCCCCACCTCGGATCCTCCCTCCGCCGCCTCCTCGAGCTCCGGTCCCCTCCTTTCTTCGTCCTCACACACCCGCCATCTCTTGGCCCGCTGTCTTCACTCGGCTCCTCCGGCCAGCTTGCTCCCTTCACCTCCTCCCGTCGCCGCCCCCAGCTCCTGGCTCCGCCGCCGGATTCGCCTCCTCCCGGCCCGATTGTGCCGTGCTCGTCTCTGCGCCGTGTCGTCACCCGGCCGCCTCCCAGTCTGCGTCGACCCGACCCGGCTCTGGATCCGTTGCCCGCGAGCATCGTCGTCCCCAGCTTCGCGCTGGCATCACCAGGTCCGCCGTGCCGCTTTGTTCGACCGGCTTGGCGCCGCCGCCGTCTACCTCGGCTCCATCAGGCTTTGGATCCGCCTCGGCCGCCTCTCCGTGTCGACCGGTCTTCTCCAAGCCGTCACCTCCATCGGCGGCATATTCGCCGCCGGTTTTCTCTTATGCTCCATGTGTGTGTGTATGTATGAATGCCGTTGGTTATCTGCAGTGAAATCCCTTGTTGAAGTAATGATCGAATGAGGTTTCGATAGATGCTCGGTTTGTCGATAGGTTAATGCCATGGTTAATCTTTGTCGATAGAAATGTGTTGAATTCATCTAGTCTTTAGCGACAATATGCCCTCCTCTCAGTATGCGGGTGTTGTTAAGCATGCCGCTTACCTTGTGTTAGCTTTAGGGAGGTTCGTACTTTTAGCTAAGAATACTATGTTGACAAACTTGATCGCTCAGAAGAATTGGTTAAATGGGTAGTTGAATTGGTTAGCAAGCTCTCATTCCCAAAACGCTCCATGGTAGTGGATGAATCGGATTTGTAGGATTTACTGCTAGTATACACTTATGCCTCTATTTACATCAATTAGTGGGTGGGTTAGAAATGTAAAGGTTAGTCAGTAATAGCAAGTTAGCGATTTTTCGAGTAGTTGGCTAATTAGCTAATCGGTGTTCCAATAGCATTTAGTATGTCCGAATGCGCTTATAACGGTGTAGGCTACCTAGAGTAGTTAGCTTTTAAAATGTGGTAGTTTGCTACTCGGCTAGCCGTTGTTCATCTCGCAAATGTTGTGCCTAAATTTAGTGATAAGTAAGTAAATGACCCTTCGTCCAACTGGAAACTCATGACCGTTGACGATTAAATAAAACGTATCACTTGAATCATTGAAATGTGTCAACTATCGTAAGTTAAATGATATTTCAAACTTGACCTTCTATCTTGCTTCCTAATCCGAGTAGTTAGTAATGCTTTTGTCCTTTTAGCCCTTGAGCGCTTAGCCAACGGTAGCCCTAGGTCTATGTGATGGATAGTACCATGCGGTAAAGCATTTAGGTTAGAAATCTTTAGTATGGCCTTTAGCTTAAAGTCTTAAGATTATTGCTTCCAGTTGAAAATCCAAAATAAGTTGTTTACCACCTGAGATTGTTTAAACTTCACAATTTCACAACTAATTCAAATCAACTTCAAATCCACTAGTATATGTCTCTAAATTAATTGGGGATCGTTATCTTTCTTTTGTGTTAATTTCTTAATTGTTGGAGTCTTTTTGGAGTTTTGGTGTTTATTTGCTGTTATTCTCGCTTTGGCAGTTTTTACCGTTAGATGACGTTGATTACGCGAGTGATCCTCTGCAGCAAGAAAGTTATCTCCAGCAAGTAAAGGCAAGCAGTTTGATCATTTCCATGCAGATCCCATTACTTTAAAGTCTAATATTTTGTTTAACTTCTATGTATGCATGCCTTTGTGTCAAATTAATTTACCGATTAGAGGTAGCTATTCCGATGCATTGTTGCCTTTAAATTGTTATCACCTGCCACAAACCATAGGTTAATAATCTCGCTGGTGAATTAGAGCCCGGTGATGGTATTATACTCTTTTATTGTCTTTTCGTTGTTAATGCTTAGCAATGCTTAGACGGTAGATATGGGCGGATGTCGATGACCTTGATCACACAAAACTATTACTCCATTATGTCCATACGTATGCCTTGTTAATTTGTAAACAAATAAAAATAAAAACAAAATTGTTTTGACTTGGGCATATTGGATGGATGGTGTGGTTTTTGGAATGTGGTAGTATGCCTGAGTCATTAAGGACCGAGTTACTTGCGCGACCGTTCTGAGCAATTTTGCGTGCTAACCACACGAGGGGGATATGGGACCCCTCTTGACTAAGTACTTTGGGAGGTGTTAATTATGAGCTGGTCGGTGGGTATGTTTTAACATAAAATGTGTGTGTGTGGTGTGGGAGGAGAGCATTAGCAGACCGGCTAGGCTGTTTAATGTGTCTTTGTCCCCGTGGGTTGCGGCTCGTAATTAGCATCATCCATTGGAAATGTCTCGTAGGACTTAGCCGTGCCGGCATACCAAAGGAAGTGTGCTAAATCATGTGGCGAAAAGGCGGTCTGACGTGTGGGTACATTGGTACACCCCTGCAGGGTTAAAACTATTCGAATAGCCTCGTCCTAGGTTATGGACACGCTCGGATACGCCCCGTGAGAACTAGACTATAACCTTTAATTAAAACTTGACATGGTTGGCATGAACGGGGAGTTCATGCTATTGTTGTGGTGGCTATTGGGTTAGTCACTTCCAGGATTGTTGTTGTCTTTATTTTGTTACTTGTCTCGTGGTTCTTGCAAATTAAAAATGAATTGCAAAACTGCTTTGAATCTATTACATTATTGCAAAGGAAGACTTGCTTTATGCTAAAATAAGTCCAAGGCCTCATCCACTTAAATAAAGCTTGCATGTAGCTATTTATAGTTCTTATCTCACACGTAAGTCTTATGGAGTACTTTATGTACTCATCTGCGTGGTTGTGGCATTTTGTGGCTTTTGTTGCAGAGGAAGGAGGTGAGCTCCAAGAGCCTCACTTTTGTGCTATGTGTTGCGCCTTCTTGACGACTAGCTTGGCGGTCGGTCGGATGCCTAGGGGTTAAGGCACACCGATTGGCTTTGTGTTATAGCCATCTTTATGGCACTTTTTGCTTCATTGTTATCTTAGTAGTACTTGTTGTTATTTGGCCAGAAGGCTCCTCTTTTGTAATAACCTATCCTTTATTTATATTAACTTCTGGTTTGTTGCTTGTTCTGTTCTATGTGTTTGAATGGAATTGATGCAATCTTTTGTTATGAGTTGTGTGTACTGCATTTCTGGGAAGTACATATATCGCGAGGCACGGTTTATTTAGTTGATAATACTAGGGTCAATTGGATGACTAAGTATTATGAGCTTAATAAATCCGGGTGCTCACAAAAGTTGGTATCAGAGCCATCCTGACCGTAGTAACCCAAGCTTGGTCGTTCTTATGATGTTTTGGAAAACTTATTTTCAAAATATCAAATGGTTTATGAAAGCTTAAGTAAAGTCTCTACTTTTACTCCTTACCTATCTTAGCGTTATTCTCTCATCTTGTTCTAATTTGAGTTTTAAAAGTTATTGTCCTCTCCTCCTCTCCAAAGATAAACCCAATTAAACGATAACACTGGTTTTGGGGAACCAATGAGATTGGCAAATTGAAGTGTGAGCTGCCCACTACAAGGTTTTGAAGTTCTGGAGTCGGTGATTCGACGAGGAGCTTGGATGCGAAATCTGGACAGCAAGCATCAAATTTCCGGACAGCAGTCTCAATGGTTTCTAAATAAGATAGATAATGAGAGGATAATTCAACTAAAACTTGTGGGAATAAAAGGGTAAGATGTGATATTAGTTGGCTAAGTATCTAACACCCTTTAGATGGTATTATTCTGCTCTTTAAATGTGATTAAAATTCGAGTTGCGTTCCGATTTTTGTCTTCTCAACCGATTACTCGTTCATTCAATACGAGTTAGTTGTGTCGGGAAGTTGATCTTTTGATCTTGTGTTTTCCCTTGCTGTTTTTAGTTTCTTCTTTATTATGCTTTCTATAACTTCTTTCATTCTGCATGTTTCATTTAGTTTACATTGATTATCATCCAATCTATTATTAACTCGGTACTGTCTATTTTGTTAGCTTTCGGTTAGGGTGATGTTCCATTCCCCTAGTCGTTGGCGTTCCTTTTCGCTTTCTTTAAGCCTCTAGTCTTCGGGTTCGTGGTACCCAATCTCTTTGTAGCTAGATGTCTAGACAGATCAGCGGTGGGCTAGGTCTGCCAGCTGGCTGGAATAAAGATCTCCCTGGCTCCCACTGTCTAGACATGACCCGTAAGCGCCTCCGCTCTGGCAAATGTTATGAATCTTGGTCCCTCTACCCTTAGGGGCGGCGAGTTCTTCTTATCTGCTATCGCTATGGTGAGGAAGGACACTACAATGACCGTTAGTATACCTTGTCCAAATCTGCGACAAAACCACCTACCGAGAATTGTCCGATGCCTCCGTCACTTATTTCTTCTCGCAACCTCAAGGGCTATTATGCGAATAATTGTCCTAAGAAAATTGCAGCAATCCTTCGTCCTCCGCAGTCGTGTGTCAACCAAGTGCTGCGCGTGCGTCTCAAAGAAGGTGGCCTCCACAATGTAGCCGAGGTCACGTGCTTCTATTGTGACAAAAAAAAAGCACTACGCCAACAATTGCCTTGTGAAGCATCAAGATCAGAAGGTTGCTCATGGTCAAGTCAACTCCACCTCCGCCAAGGAAGCACAGGAGGCGCCTGACGTCATGTTGGGTACGCTTCTTGTTAGCTTTCATCCTGCTTCTGTTTTGTTCAAATTCAGGAGCATCTCATCCTTTTGTATCTCAGTCTTTTGTTGCTGTTGGTGGTCTCCTTTTCGCTCCTTTGATTGGTTTCGTTGCTCGTTCACTCTCCCGGTTTGGAGTTGAGAGCTGAATCCGAGTGTCGGAATGTCCCTGTTGAGATCGAGGAAGTGGAATCCATGCCAAAAATCACCTCTAAACCTGTGCAAACCATTGAAATGGATTGGTTGTCTCCGCATATGGGATAAATCGATTGCACCAGGAAGCTTATCTACCTCACAAGTCCCTTTGGTGAGTAGGTTCATTGTTCACGAGCATAAGGTCCACATCTTTTCACTCTTAAAGCAAAGCCGGCTCTGGGTATTCGAAGTTCCAAAGCGCAGTGTGACTTCGTCGATGTCTTTCCCGAAGATCTTCCGGGGATGCCTCCCGTTCGAGAACTCGAGTGCGTCATCAAGTTGGTACCCGGTACCGCCCCGATTTCAAAAGATCTACTAGTTTACATCGAACCCCAAGAAAATAATGATGTCATCTGGGTTGTCATCAATCGTGTGACGAAAGTGGCACCATTCCTTCCCTATACATCTAAGGGCATCATAGACCTGTTGTTGCCTCAAACTTCCGTGGCCTAAACGGCCATAATCCCTTTAAGAAACTAGCTACGGAGGGATGACTCCGTATGGCTAGTTAACCAACCGAGGTCTCGTTCGATAGTGGAGTAACCAGACAAATTGCTCCACCAACTAAGAACGGCCATAGTCCCTCTAAGATAGCTAGCTGCGGAGGGATGACTCTGCATAGCTAGTTAGCAGGCTGAGATTCCGTTGTTAGTGGAATTAACCAGACAATTCGCTCCGGAGTAACCAGACAAATCACTCCGGAATTAACCAGACAAATCGCTCCACCAACTAACAACGGCCATGCACCACCAATCAGACAACAAGCTCTCAGTCTGTTAAAAATGACCTTCGTGTAGATTTTCTGACGGATCTCTACATTGCTCGCATCGTCAGTTTGCATGGTGTGCCGAAAGCGATCGTGTCAAGATCGTGGTCCACTATTCCCTTCTCGATTTTGGCATAGCCTACAATAGGCTATGGGAGCTCGTCTTTCCTTCAGTTCAACTTACCATCCTCAAATTGATGGTTAGACCAAAAGGGCCACCTAATGTGTTCCATGTGTCCCCGTTGAAGAAGTGCCTCCGTGTTCCAACCGAGGAAGCTCCGTTGGAAACTCTAGATGTGTAAGAAGATTGGTCAGAATTGTGACCTGACGAGAAACAATACAATAAAACAAATCAAATAAAATCCGGTTCGACAAGGAACGAGCTGGGAACAATATGCAAGTAAATAATATGTTAATTGGACTGAACAGGGTTTGAGAATTAGATCCAAGTACAACAAAAATATTATAAATGGATAAAGAATCGTAAAGGAAGGTTCGCATCTTTGAAGAAGTTAAACGAAGATTAAGGAATCGTGTCCTCAAGATCCTAAAGGTTCAGCGGACAAATCATTCCGTGGATGAAGCTACATGGAAGCGGGAAAATCGTCTGCATGCGGACTGCCCCTCTTTCTTCCTCGCCTGAACCAAATCTCGGGACGAGATTTTTGTAAGGGGGGGAGATTTTGTAACATCCCAAATACGGATTGTGTTTCAAATGTAACCAAATCTAGGTTTGTGTTTCAAAGGTAAGCAAATCTAGGGTTATGTTTCAAATGTAACCAAATATGGGTATGTGTTTCAAATGTAAGAAAATGAGTAGAAATTAAAACTTTTCTTACATCTTGAAGTTCTTGAACTTTTCTATAATTCTTGTAAAGGAATTGTGGAAATCAAGAAACCAAATCCTCCGTTTGACTAAAGTCAACCCTTTCTCAATCTTGGTCAAGACTCTTGTGCCAACCTTTGGAAATATTTTTCCTTTGTTCTAAGGATACTATGTGACTCCTCCGAAAAATTTCATAATTTTTGGGAATTATGTGATAAATTTTGGAGGTCAGTCAAACCAATTCGTCAATTGGTCAAACCCTAGAACTAGCTTTGTTAAATTTCTGGAGAAAAATGTTGTGCATAAAAACCTCTGGAAAATTTATACAAAGTTTATCCTGGAGCTAGAAACCTCCAGTCAAAATTTTAGAATTGTTGGAGTTAGCTTGCTATCTCTAAATATTCTCCAAGTTTCCAGTTTCTATTTTAAACCCAGTCAAACCATAGTCAAAGCTGGTTGGGTCCGAGCCACCTTTAAGTTGGTGGACCCCAACCGTCTCAGTTCAGCCGCGCCCCTTTTCTTTCGCGCGATCTTTGAGAACCGTCGGAATTCAATCTAACGTGCGCTAATTCTCCACCAGTAGATCTGAATCTAACGTTCGTAAATATTTGAGCCATTCGGCATTTCCGATTGTCTCGATCCATCCCCGCCGTTCAAACTTGATCATGTGGCCGCAACTACATGAAAAGCCATAGAAATTTTACAACATAACATTCACTATAATTTTCGGAGCTATTTTGCTTTATCTAATCAGTACCTAAACACCTCTACCAATTTACACAAATCCTTCCGACTCAGTCCACTGTTCCTTCGCCCGTGGTGTTGACCGAGCACCCACGATTTTCCCCGTCCCTCATCGCATCACGCGCGTCGCCATTATCATCCCGGGTCACGCTCGGCTGCAGCCCACGCTGCTGTCGTATCTGGCCGTCCTCCCCAACGGCTAGAAACCCTTGCCCCCACACCCTTTCCCCATTCCCCTTTCTTCTTTTCTCCACCCGATTTGGAGCCGTTGCTCCCGTCCTTTGCTCCTGGCCGCACTCCTTCTTCCACCTCCCCACAACCGAGCTCCTCCCTTCCACTCCCCATGGCGCCTCCTCCCAACTCGCCGGTCTCCCTCCCCCACAGATCTGGCCGGCCCCCTCCTTTCTTCTTCCCTAGGCCACCGCCTCCTTCCCCATGGCGTCGGCCCCCTCCTCCATAGCCGCCGTCCCCCACTCCATCTTCCCCGGCTGCTCCGCCGCCCATGGAGCCGCCTCCCACCTCCAGGGCCTAGATCCGGCCTCCTCTCCCCCATGGCGCCACCCCCAGCAGCCTCCTCTCCCCTCGGTCCGCCGCTGGCATGGCCACCGCCACCTCCATCCGTGCCGCTCCGCCCGTCCTCAACCTCGCGCTGCCATCGCCCCCTGTGTCCCCCTCAGCGCCGGCCACCCCCCCCCACCTCGGATCCTCCCTCCGCCGCCTCCTCTCAGCTCCGGTCCCCTCCTTTCTTCGTCCCTGCGCCGACCCGCCGCCATCTCTTGGCCCGCTGTCTTCACTCGGCTCCTCCGGCCGGCTTGCTCCCTTCACCTCCTCCCGTCGCCGCCCCGGCTCCACAGCTCGCCGCGGATTGCCTCCTCCCGCCCGGTGCGCAGTGCTCGTCTCTGCCCAGTGTCGTCACCCGGCCGCCTCGATCATACGACCGGCCCGGCTCTGGATCCGTTGCCCGCGAGCATCGTCGTCCCCAGCTTGCGCTGGCATCACCAGGTCCGCCGTGCCGCTTTGCCCGACCCGGCTTGGCTGCTTCGCCGCCGTCTACCTCGGCTCCAGTCTGTGCTGGATCCGCCTCGGCCGCCTCTCCGCGCCGACCCGGTCTTCTCCGCGCCGTCACCTCCATCGGCAGCGCCATTCGCCGCCTTCGGTTTTCTCTTATGCTCCATGTGTGTGTGTATGTATGAATGTCGTTGGTTATCTGCAGGTGAAATCCCTTGTTGAAGTAATGATCGAATGAGGTTTCGATAGATGCTCAGTTTGTCGATAGGTTAATGCCATGGTTAATGCTGTCGATAGAAATGTGTTGAATTCATCTAGTCTTTAAGCGACAATATGCCCTCCTCTGTGTGCAGGGTGTTGTTAAGCATGCCGCTTACCTTGTGTTAGCTTTAGGGAGGGTTCGTACTTTTAGCTAAGAATACTATGTTGACAAACTTGATCGCTCAGAAGAATTGGTTAAATGGGTAGTTGAATTGGTTAGCAAGCTCTCATTCCCAAAACGCTCCATGGTAGTGGATGAATCGGATTTGTAGTATTTACTGCTAGTATACACTTATGCCTCTATTTACATCAATTAGTGGGTGGGTTAGAAATGTAAAGGTTAGTCAGTAATAGCAAGTTAGCGATTTTTCGAGTAGTTGGCTAATTAGCTAATCGGTGTTCCAATAGCATTTAGTAGGTCCGAATGCGCTTATAACGGTGTAGGCTACCTAGAGTAGTTAGCTTTTAAAATGTGGTAGTTTGCTACTCGGCTAGCCGTTGTTCATCTCGCAAATGTTGTGCCTAAATTTAGTGATAAGTAAGTAAATGACCCTTCGTCCAACTGGAAACTCATGACCGTTGACGATTAAATAAAACGTATCACTGAATCATTGAAATGTGTCAACTATACGTAAGTTAAATGATATTTCAAACTTGACCTTCTATCTTGCTTCCTAATCCGAGTAGTTAGTAATGCTTTTGTCCTTTTAGCCCTTGAGCGCTTAGCCAACGGTAGCCCTAGGTCTATGTGATGGATAGTACCATGCGGTAAAGCATTTAGGTTAGAAATCTTTAGTATGGCCTTTAGCTTAAAGTCTTAAGATTATTGCTTCCAGTTGAAAATCCAAAATAAGTTGTTTACCACCTGAGATTGTTTAAACTTCACAATTTCACAACTAATTCAAATCATCTTCAAATCCATTAGTATATGTCTCTAAATTAATTGGGGATCGTTATCTTTCTTTTGTGTTACTTTCTTAATTGTTGGAGTTTTTTTGGAGTTTTGGTGTTTATTTGCTGTTATTCTCGCTTTGGCAGTTTTTACCGTTAGATGACGTTGATTACGCGAGTGATCCTCTGCAGCAAGAAAGTTATCTCCAGCAAGTAAAGGCAAGCAGTTTGATCATTTCCATGCAGATCCCATTACTTTAAAGTCTAATATTTTGTTTAACTTCTATGTATGCATGCCTTTGTGTCAAATTAATTTACCGATTAGAGGTAGCTATTCCGATGCATTGTTGCCTTTAAATTGTTATCCTCTGCCACAAACCATAGGTTAATAATCTCGTTGGTGAATTAGAGCCCGGTGATGGTATTATACTCTTTTATTGTCTTTTCGTTGTTAATGCTTAGCAATGCTTAGACGGTAGATATGGGCGGATGTCGATGACCTTGATCACACAAAACTATTACACCATTATGTCCATACGTATGCCTTGTTAATTTGTAAACAAATAAAAATAAAAACAAAATTGTTTTGACTTGGGCATATTGGATGGATGGTGTGGTTTTTGGAATGTGGTAGTATGCCTGAGTCATTAAGGACCGAGTTACTTGCGCGACTGCTTACGAGCAATTTTATGTGCTAACCACACGAGGGGATATGGGACCCTCTTGACTAAGTACTTTGGGAGGTGTTAATTATGAGCTGGTCGGTGGGTATGTTTTAACATAAAATGTGTGTGTGTGTGTGGGAGGAGAGCATTAGCAGACCGGCTAGGTCGCTTTAATGTGTCTTTGTCCCGTGGGTTGCGGCTCGTAATTAGCATCATCCATTGGAAATGTCTCAGTAGGACTTAGCCGTGCTGCATACCAAAGGAAGTGTGCTAAATCATGTGGCGAAAAGGCGGTCCGACGTTTGGGTACATTGGTACACCCTGCAGGTTAAAACTATTCAATAGCCTCGCCCTAGGTTATGGACACGCCGGATACGCCCGTGAGAACTAGACTACAACCTTTAATTAAAACTTGACATGGTTGGCATGAACGGGAGTTCATGCTATTGTTGTGGTGGCTATTGGGTTAGTCACTTCGTGATTGTTGTTGTCTTTATTTTGTTACTTGTCTCGTGGTTCTTGCAAATTAAAATGAATTGCAAAACTGCTTTGAATCTATTACATTATTGCAAAGGAAGACTTGCTTTATGCTAAAATAAGTCCAAGGCCTCATCCACTTAAATAAAGCTTGCATGTAGCTATTTATAGTTCTGTTATCTCACACGTAAGTCTTGCGGAGTACTTTATGTACTCATCTCGCCTGTGGTTGTGGCATTTTTGTGGCTTTTGTTGCAGAGGAAGGAGGTGAGCTCCAAGAGCCTCACTTTTGTGCTATGTGTTGCGCTTCTTCGACGACTAGCTTGGCGGTCCCACGATGCCTAGGGGTTAAGGCACACCGATTGGCTTTGTGTTATAGCCATCTTTATGGCACTTTTGCTTCCGCTGTTATCTTAGTAGTACTTGTTGTTATTTGGCCAGAAGGCCCCTCTTTTGTAATAACCTATCATTTATTTATATTAACTTCTGGTTTGTTGCTTGTTCTGTTCTATGTGTTTGAATGGAATTGATGCAATCTTTTGTTATGAGTTGTGTGTACTGCATTTCTGGGAAGTACATATATGTCGAGGCACGGTTTATTTAGTTGATAATACTAGGGTCAATTGGATGACTAAGTATTATGAGCTTAATAAATCCGGGTGCTCACACTAAAGTCAAACCCTTATTCCACTTGGTCACAAATCTTGTGTCAATCTTGAGAAATATTTTTCCTAGGCTCTTGGAATGATGTGTGACCCCTCTGAATTATTTCATAATTTTTAGAAATTATTTGATAATTTTTGGAGGCAAGTCAAACCAATTTTTCAATTGGTCAAACCCTAGAACATACCCTTGCAGAATTTTTGGAGAAAAATGCTCTGCATAAAAACCTCTAGATATTTTATGTAAGGATAATCCTAGAGTAAGGAAGCTCCAGTTAAAATTTCATAATTTTTGGAGTTAGTTTGCTATCTCTAAAAATTCTCCCAAACTCAGCTTTCAAATCTAAACCCTAGTTCTGGTGCACTGTTCCATGGGTCCGAGCCCGACCCCGTCTCGGTCGAACCCAACCTACTAACTACACCGCGCCTGTTCCAAAGTGGCGCACGATATCAGCCGTTAGATCTCCATCGGGGGGCCACGATTGATCCAAGCGTTGGGAGCCTCCAACCGGTGCGAGCAAATCTGAGCCGCTCGTTTCCAATTCGACAGTCGTGATTGAGCCACGCCTGTTCATCCCCTACCTTGGTCTCGCGCGGCGCAGTGCCAGCGCGATGCCATGGCATGTGCAACGTGGGAGAGCAAGACCTGTCCCCTCCGCGTCCTTTGCAACGTCTCTCAGCCTTAATTGGTTGCCAGAGCAAGCCCCCAAAGTCTCCATTGTCAGCTCCTCACCTGCTCCCCTCGCTCTAGACAGGACTTTGACCCGAGCTCCACCATGGAGTTGCTGCTATTGCACTCCTTGTCCCGCTCGGCTATATGTAGCTCCTAAGCTTCCGTTGCAATCCTTTTAGCCTCCTTGAGCTTTGCCTGTGCCTCTCGGTGCATGGTTGAGCTCAATTCGTTGAAACCCTCAAATCGCCATTGGAGGCCGTAAGCAAGCTTCTTCCTCCTCGGTGCTCCAGTGGTTCCTCCATCAATTCTTTCGCGTCATCTCGTGCCTCTCATCTTCCTAAGCAAATCCCCTAACCTAATTTGGTTTAACATTCACAGAGAAGGTCACATTTGGGGATTTGTTCGTTGTCGGCCGAAATCACCCCCTTTCTTCCTCAGCTCTGGTAAGTCCTCCATCTTCCAATTGCTTGCTCATGGACCATCTATGGGCTATATGGAAGCTTTATTGATGACCCGGTCGGGTTAATTTTGCTTAGGCCGCGTCCTCCACTTCATCGTCCTCGGGTCCGGCAAGCTCCTTAGTCGCCGGAGCAACCCCGGCCACCTCCGAGCTCCGCTAGTGCTAAGGTAACTCCTAAGTAGCCCCTAGTTGGTTGGGCACTAGCTATCTTGGACTACCGTGGAGCCATTTTGCTTTTTGTCTTGCGGCCGTGTTGGTCACCGTCGCCTCCGGCCAGCTCGCCACCGTTCTAGGCCACCACCGTCGTAGTGGATGGTACCATCATGGCCGCAAGGTTATTGCGAACCCATCCATACCATTGGTGCGCGCCGCTGTGACCTATCTCACCGGCGGTGATAAGTTCTTTGCCGTCGGGCGTTTTGTCGGACGAAAACAGCGCGCGCCGTTGTCGTTAGGACACAGTAATGACATCGATTAAATACTTAATCATTGGTTAGCAGTAATGCTGTCTTAAGCCGGGCTTTTGTGCCACTGACCGTGGGCCCCGTGCCCTTTAAACTGCCACTGTGCGTGCACCACGCAAGATCCATCTAAGCCGTGCATTTCAGAATCGATGGCTGAGATTCACAGACGTTCGCGCGCGCACGTTCAAACGCGTCAGCGCCCGATGCTTGTGAGCCGTTGGATCCGAGATCAACGGCCCACATTTGGTTGAGCTCGCACGGGCGCGTTCCCGTTGTCCCGTTCAACTTGGGCCGCCCGATTCAGTCTCAACGGCCCAGATTCGTCCACGTCGATATGGATTTTAGAAATTCCCGAGATGTTTAATTGTGAACTGAAAAAGGTAATAAACTTCAAAATTGCATAACTATTTCAATTTAAATCCAAATAAGTTGATTCCAATTTTGTTAGCTCTGGTTTGATCTAGGCTTTAATCTAAAAATGGTTGTAAGCTTAGTTCGGCTCCAGAAAATAGATTTGAAAATTGATTTAGAAATAGGCTTTAAATGTTGCTCTAAAAATTGCATTTAATTTGTAAAATGCATAAGTAATTCTCTATAGATCCTTTTTGAGTGAATCCAACTTTGTTGGCTTCCCATATTAGCGTACTAAATGATGGAATAGGATTTAGGCATGTCACTATTTTCAAACGAATTGTGGATGCATTTTATTTATGCTCTTTTGAAAAATCATAAAACATGCATCATAGCTCCAAATGAGGTGAACTCAATTGCGTTGTTCATCTCATGAGGTGCTTGATTTACCATAAAAATCCCAGGTGCAACACCTCTTTGGAAAATTACGCTAGAGAATTTAATTCAGATGAACAGTAACCGATTTCTATTTTCCAGCATTTTCCAGGCTGAGCAGATTTGTTTTGGCCATAACTTTTGCATTGAGAATCCAAATCAATTGATTCTTATTGCTAAATTCTCTAAAAATCATGTTCTACCTGCTGTAAAAATTTTATTGCATTTGGAGAAGGTTTGCTGTGGGGTATTTTTTATTTTCTTTGTTCTTATCGGTTCTTTTTGCTTTTTCGTTAGGTGCCGACGAGTGTGTTGATCACAAGAGTGTTCCCCTGCAGCAATCTGAGCATATCCAGTAAGGCAAGTAGTTTGATCATATCCATTTAATCCCATTACTTTAAAGTCTAATACGTTGTATTCACTTGTATGTATGCATGCTTATTTTGTTGTTAAAGTATCGATTAGATGATCCTCTAGATGCACACTCTGTAGGTAAATATTCATTCTCTACTACTAAGCCTAGGATTATCTTGCTGTGATTTAGAGTCCGATGGATGGACTCTTATCACTTAGTAGTTTACGTTGATAATGCTTAGAAATGCTTAGCTAACGGTAGAGATGGGCGGTTGTCGACATTATGTCGATGACCTTGATCACACAAAAATTATTATTCCATTATGTCCAGCACTTGTGCTTTGTTACTTTGTAAAGAAATAAAAATAAAAATGAAAACAAAATTGTTACTGACTTGGGTACAATGGATGTTGGTGTGATGGAATGGTGCCTATGTCCCTAAGGACCGAGTTACTTGTCCCACTGAACCAAGCAATTTTGCGTGCTAACCACGCGAGAGGGATATGGGACCTCTCTAGACTAAGTACTTTGGGGGGTGTTAATTATGAGCTGGTTGGTGGTGTTAAAAGAAAAATGTTATTATTATATGAGGGGAGCATCTGTAATTTGGCTTGAGCTGGCTGATGTGTCCTTCTCTATGTTGGGTTGCGGCTCTTAATTAGCGTCATCCATTGGAAATGTCTCGTAGGACTTAGCCGTGCCGGCATACCAAAGGAAGTATGCTAATAGCTTGGCGAAAAGGCGGTTTGACGTGTGGGTACATTGGTACACCCCTGCAGCGATAAAACTATTCGAATAGCCTCATCCTAGGTTATGGACGTGCTTGGCAAGGTCTTTCAAGAACTAGACTCAACCATTTAATTAAAACTTGTTGGGTGGTATGAATTTGGTGATTCATGCTATTGTTTTGGTGACTATTGCGTTAGTTACTTCTAGGTTGTTCTTACTGTTGTTATTATTATTGTATCGTTGTTACTTCAACAATTAAAAATGCTTTGACAAATTGCTTTAAATCTATTACGTTATTGCAAATGAAAACTTGCTTTATGCTAAAATGAGCCTAAAGCCTTCCACTTAAATAAAGCTTGCATGTAGCATATGTATAGGTCTGGTACCCTTACACGTCAGTCTTGCGAGTACATCTTTTTGTGCTCATTTGCTTTGCTTAACTATAATTGTTGCAGAGGAAGAAGTGGAGCCCCAAGGGCCCTACTTTTGTGAGATGTGCGGTGGTTGGGACGACTAGGTTGGTGGCTTGGTTGATTGCCTTGTGGGCTAAAGGCAAACCATATGGCTTCTTTTGTTTATCGCCATCTTATGGCTTTCGCTTCCGCTTTTGTTGAATTCTTAGTTGTATTTAGCCGGTCGGCTCTTTTGTAATAACTCTCCCTATTATGTATGTCTTTTATTAATCTAGTTCGTGCTTGAGTTCTATGTTTGTATGGAATTGATGCATGATTTTGTAAAGGGGTGTGTATACTGCATTTCTGGGAAGTATACATATCTCGAAGACACGGGTTATTTGGTTTGTGATGCTAGGGTCAATGGATGACTAAGTATTACAAGCTAAATAAGCCGGGGTCCTCACACTGAGCCATGTAATCAATGCAGAACTCAATGATCCCTTCGGTTGCATAACCTTCGATAATGCTGCCCTCCGGGCGAGATCGATTTCATACATAGGACTTGAGAATTCTCATGAACCCCTAGAATGGTTACATGCTACGTAGAAACACAGGCCCGCACATTTGTCCTTCCCCCTCTGCTATATATATGGCCCCAAAAGAGCATGTAAGGGGAGAGGGCACTCACACATTCACTACTCAAGATATACATAATGCTCTTGGCTTCTCCATTTTGGTCTCACAAGACAAAGGGTAATCTGTACCCGCCAGTGGCGGACCCTGGATTATATTTTAGATATGGCAGAGTCGCAAGTGCGGACCAACTTGGGCAGTTGGAGGTAAACACGTCTGGTCAGTCCAAACTAGTGTCGGTGGCGTCGTACTCTACACGCGCGAAATGAAACATAAATAACAGCAAAGCAAATAAAATCCAAAAAAATATAAAATTAATACCAATATAGAGATATTGAATTTAGATGAATTTAGCAACAAGAATCAATGGAATCAGAGGTCGTATGAAGGAGCACAAGCATCCGGAAGTTTATCGGATTTGGAAAATCCTGAAAATCAGAAGAGAGGGAATATTCCTGGAATTTTCTTGATGAGGATCTAATAATCCTCATTTATTTATTTGTCTGTAATTCTCATTATAGATGATAATATCTTTATCTTACCCACAAGTATACCCCTTATTGTTCATAAGGGAAAAGCTTTACAGAGTAGCCGTAAGTCTTACTACGACCACCCCCTGGTCGTAAGTTTCCTATCACCAGTCTCTAGTTGTAAGTTCTTCTACGACTAGCCCTATGTCGTGGGTCTTGTCTATGAGCACCTTGTGGTCGTAAACTTCTCTACAAGTTGGTCGGCCATGACCATCCTATAATCTATGGAATTTATAGACATGTGGGCCCAGTCGGTTAGGGAATCTAATGCGCCGTATTTTACACATGGGATATTTAATATACACTGTTATTCTCTGTGAATAACCGTATGAATCACCCTTGTCTCTGACAATAACTACTTGACAACGTGGGGGTGCCATGTCCTTAGCGGCAACCACCTTCAAGCCGTTCACCATTTGAAACGTTGAGGTGTCTCTTCACTTAGAGAAACAGCCACATCTTTGTACACTATATAAAGGCTAAGGTCAGAAGGCAGAAGGATGGATCAATCTAGAGCACAAGCCTTAGTCTTTCTCTTGATTGTAATCAACACACTCAACACAACCACACAGGAGTATGGCTATTATTCTCTCCGGAGAAGGCCTGAACCCGTATAAAATCCTTGTGTCATTCTCTGCATAGCTTTAGTCTAGGAGATCCCCCAAATCAAACAATCATACGTAAGATTGGTTCTAGATCACCGACAGTTGGCGCCGACTGTGGGGAGCTTCCAGTGATTCCCTGTCAACAAATTCTTTTTTTCCTCGTGCTTCCATGGTAGGAGAGTGGAACGAGGAGAATTGGTTCGACTTGGTCGACTAAGCAGACATTGACATGGATGCCAGCTTCGATTACGAGCCGAGTATCATTTCATCTGACGGTAATGCCACCTCCAGGGATCTTTCACCAGATCCAAGAGACCATACCACGGATAGAGTTGAGGAGGGATCCTTATCCCCCACAAACTTATGTCCATATAGGGAACTCGATTCCTTAGAGGGTAAGGGTCTATCTGACCATAATCAGGACTGCACCAAGGTAGACCCAGAACATAGCGAGGGTTCCTCCACCAAGTGTTCTAGTCCGTCTGAGGCCGTTCGATTTGGCATGACAAGTTCTGGAAGCCATCATTCCGGGACTCCATCATCATCTGGTGGTCGTCTCCCTTTGATTGGCCCCACAGAGGATGTGGGCGAGTATGCTTTTCCTACGGGTTCGACCGTTCCATCGCAGGGCTTTCTTGAGAACGGGGACTGTTATAACTCAGAATTCCCCTTCTTAGAGGGGTTTACTCCAAGTCGCCATACGGTGTCATTTGACCACTCACTACTACAGGAAGCCTCATCACAGACGGTTCGAACCGTCATCACGCATTTGCTTCCAACCGCCTATATTTGTTGGTCTCGTGATAACAGTAAGTATCACGAGCGGTTCAAAACCGCTCGCGATACGCATTATCACGCACGGTTTTGTGTTGAAACCGCTCAGCGTGAAGGCTATTATCACGCACGGTTTCATCAAAACCGCTCGGATCCGAGAATATCACGACGGTTTTTATTAAAACCGCTCAGCGTAAACATATCATAGACGGTTCTTGTTTAGAACCGCTCTATGATGAAAGCCTGAGCGGTTCTTGTTTAGAACCGCTGTGATAGCCTTTTTCGCGGCAAAAACCGAAAACGGCCGCTAAAACTTCGGAGGCCGTTTAGAGGCCCTAAACGATCTTTTTTGGGGTTTTCACTTTTTCGAGACCTCGCGAAGAGAATCTGACCTTGGCTTATGGATTTTCGGATTGAGCTTTTCGTTAGCTTTCCAACAAGCCAAAGAACGTCGCAATCGGAGTTCGTATGCAAAAGTTATGATGATTTTACCGAACGGTGCGCGATCTACCATGCATCCATATTTCTGCCCAAACCAAACAACTCAACATGAACTACACACATCACAAAGAGCATCACCCACATCACAAGAGCATCAACTCAAGAATCCACATCACAAAGCAAAGGGGAGTAGAGAGTGAGGTCGTGGGAGGCCGGGCGACAAGTGGAGGAGGCCGAAGGCGACGAGGTCGTGGGAGGCCAGTGATGAGAGGTCGGGGCGAGGTGGAGGAGGCCGGGGGTGATGGTTCGGATGAGGCCGGTGACGATGAGGCCGAGACGAGTTGGAGGAGGCCGTGGGCGACAAGCTCGGCGGAGGTCGCGGGCGACAAGCTCGGCGGAGGCCGGGGCGCAAGGTGTGAGGAGGAGAAATGGAAAAGGAGGAGAAATGGCAGAGGAGGAGATGGAGGAGGAGAGACCGCAGAGGAGGAGATGGAGGTTATATAAAGCGAGTTTCGGCAGCCCGCCCATTATGTTCAAATTTTCGTTTCCCACCCAACAATCAGAGACGGTTCTTGTTAAGAACCGCTCAGGATAGCACCTATCACAGACGGTTTTTAATAGAACTGCTCAGGATCATTCACATACGGTTCTATTAAAGAATCGTCTGTGACACAGGGCCTCCAGAGCGGCAGTGCGGCAGAGGCAGCGGCAGTGCGGCAGAGGGAAAGCAGGATATCACAAACGGTTCTTAATTAGAACCGTCTGTGATAACTAATTATCACAGACGGTTCTTATTCAGAACCGTCTGTGTACTATCACAGACGGTTCTTATTGAGAACTGTTTGTGATTGGCTGGATTATCACGGACGGTTTGTGAATAGAACCATCTATGATAGTTCACAGACGGTTCTATTAATGAACCGTCTGTGATAAATGACTATCACAGACGGTTCTAAATAAGAACCGTCTGTGATAGGCCTCGAGAGGGCGAGCTTGGTGGCGGCGCCAAACGCAGAAGTCGACAGATTAAACACGAGCGGTTCCAAAGGAACCGTCTGTGATGGGGCGTCTACTATAGCCTGTTTTGTAGTAGTGACTCTTCAAGCCAGAAGGCCTCAAGTGCAAGTGGAGATCATGTATAGGAGGTCTTCGTCCTCCCCTTAAATCATGGTCTCTCTCCTAGAAGTAGGCCTGAGGATGCTCCCCGCCGATCACACACTCCAACCTCTCGTGGCAATGGTGAGGAGGCCTCCGGCAATGAACGGGATCAACACTATGATGAGCGTGAGAGAAATCCTCGAAATGATCGCACTCCATTGAGGCAAACTCAAGGATCTAATGTGGATGATCCTGAGACAACCCAAAGGAGAAGAATTGCGGCTTAGAGGAATTTACTTGGGCGCGTTCAATATCAGTCGAAGGAAGCTCGGGAACTCCAACATATAAACAATCTACTAGAGAACCCAACTCAAGAACTCGCACGAGAGCTACAGTACGACCTCTTTGCTGAAGAGATTGTACGAAGGCTTCAAAGCACAATAGCAAGACTTGAGCATCCTCGCAGACATCATTCTGGAAGTCATAGTGGTATGACTCCATCGACCACTAGTCATTCAAACAACTCATCTAATGGAGATCAGTGCGACAATAGGTTACGTCGTTCCACTAACCTTAACTCCAGTCGGAGAAGAGTTCTTCGAACGTCTGATGATCGACAAGCTCCTAGGGGAGGTGATCATTCTCCACTTCGACCCAAGAACCTGCAACAGCAGATGGAATACGAGGACTATTAACCTCGTAGGATTGAGACCTATGTAATGTCCCAAAATTTGGCTTTTCAAAAATCTTTTAAGTAGTTTAGGTCTCTGGAAAATTTCACCAATTTTATTTAATAAAGCTTAATCGGGAATTTCCTAAATTAAAAATATTTAATTGGACTAATCTAAATATCAATTAAATAAAAACCTGTATTATTTGGCTTCCTTATGTTCCCAGGAATTTTTTGGTATTTTCTGAGATTTTTCTGGATTTGTTTGCTATTTATTTAGCCTCCTTGATTTTTGGGATTTTCATTAATTCCGAATATCCTCCTTTCCTCTCTCCTGCCGTATGCTACAGTACCCGTCGGGTACTGTTCATCCAAATCCTATGTGCTACAGTAATCACGGATTGCTGTTCATATCGTATCCCAACCGAAGTGCAAACCGAACAGCCGTCTCCGTATATCCTGTTCGTATTCAAACTCAAATTTCAAAATTCCATATCTTTCTCCTCGGTGCGTATAAAAGCGAACCATTTGCGCTCACATGTCCGTCTTGATCTCCTCTTTCAATCCCCTGAATTGGTTTCCCCCCAAACCAATCTATTTTCGTCACCATCGGCAGAATACCGAGCTCTCCCCAAAGGTCTTCTCCGGCGAGTTGCGCCTTCATCCGACGTCCGCCGGCCGAACCGTCTACGGCGTTGGCTTCGCGTCATCGCCCTCTACGTCATGGTACCATCCACTTCACCCGAAGATCGCTGGAGCCATGTCAAGCTATAAAGCCGAACCACGTTCGTCGCGTTACTCGCTTCCTCGGTGAGTTTTTCCAAAATCCGATCACGTCATTGCGCCCAAATTTCATCGCTTCTTTCCGCTTTTGCCCTTCGCCACCATCAAGCGTCCCCTCCGATCGCCACCACCACACCGTGGCGCCTAATCAGCCTTTGCATCAGAGCGATCATGCTCTTATTGCTTCGTTCTAGCTTCAGAAGGCAGCGCTTAGCCGGCAAAGAACTTGTTAATTCTCTGTTGATTGCCTTTCTAAAATTCTGGTTTTCCCATCTCAAGAAGTCGGTTACCTTGCGTCATGAACTGTGCCGGCTCTCGGTGTCATCTCTGCTGATCCTGGTGATTCCTTCTCCATTGCTTTGCCATCTAATTGTGCCATATCCACCGACATCCTGCTCCTCGCGGTTGTCTCTTAATTGCTTGCCATCTCCTCGTGACTGTGCAAGAATCGGTAGCAACACCCTCCATGCCCTATGTACGAATCGCCATGCCCTGCTGGATCGTAGCCTTTCATGCTCCTAGTCATGGCTGTGTGTACGTGTGTTCGGTTCTATGTGTTCCTTCGTGTTTCGTTGATTCGTTGTCCGTAACTGATTTCTTCTCTGTTCTATTTCTCCAAAGACGTGGATTCTCCTCTATCATGTGGTTCCCTTGTAATCCAACCATCCAATAGCATGTGTCATCCAAGGAAATCAATCTCTTCTCACTTCCATGGGGATCCATGAGTAAGTTTCTCTTTCTCTGTTATCTTCTTTGGACCAGATCATCGCATGCATGAGACTTCTCTGTTGAAGCATGTTTTCTATTCTCAAGTTTGCTCTCTGTCTCTGCTTTGTGTGGACCAGCCAAGCCTTCCCTAATCTTTGTTTTCTTGCTTTGTTTCCTCTCCTTGCTATTTGCCATGCCAGTGCCATCTCCTACACCACTTAACCGCCGCAGGAGCGTGTCCTCTATGGCCTGTTGTTTCATTCTATTGTCATCGCTCATGTACTCGGTGCATGCGTGTCTCTCTGTGATTCTTTCTATACCTTAATTCTCTCTATAAATTCATTGTTCTTTACCAACTAATTGTCATCTCCGGTTGCCAATCCCATGCGCATACAAAGAAAGGCCAACGCCTCGCTTCTCCTCTGGACTTTGCGCATGCAAAGAATTTCAACATCTCCTCTATTGATTCTCGCTATCTTCTCTCCTTTCCATGTAGACCCCAATTGTCATACAACCAATCTAAACCATATATCTAATCCCCTCTCTTGCATGTTGACCCCATATGTCATCCACTCAATTAGAAAATCTAATTATTTCTCTCTTACATACGGGTCCCGCATGTCAGTCAACCCTTAGTCAAACCCTAGCCATGAGCTTGGTTCACCTTGGACTAGCATATCTCTGTGGACCTGGTCCATAGACCAGTGGCCCACACGTCAACCTCTAATCCTATTTTTGGGAATTAATTTAATTCTTGAAAAGTCCTTTTGTCTTGATTGGTCCCACATGTCGCTCTCTTTACCTTATTTCTAGAATTATTTTAATTCTAGAAATTCATAAATACCAATCGGTCCCACCTGTCATCCAATAATTTCATCCCCCTCTCACTTACCAATGGACCCCACTTGTAAGTCTCCAATTCATTTTATTTAATCCGAAAGAATATTCTTTTCTCTCTCGATATCATCATTTCATGTGATCTTCCAAAGCTCATATCTTTTGCATCCGAACTCCGATTGAGTCCATTCAAATTCCTAAATTCAACTAAATTCCATATCTAATTATCTGAGATTTTTATTTATTTTTGGAGTTTATTTGCTCTCTGTTATTTATTTGTTTTGGTTTATTTGCTTGTTTGCGAGTAGACGTTGATACTGCGAGAAGTGCTTATCAAGAAGGAGTTGAAGATCAAGACAGTAGAAGATTAAAGATAAATAAATATTATCATTGCTATAGCAAGGCAAGTTATACCTTTGATCATATTGAACCCAGTTTTCAAAAGTTATATTGATTTAAATTATTGCATTTACTTTAATTATTTATTTCAATGCTTTTGGGATTAGTTAATATCCAATTTGTTATGACCTCCTTGTCTAATTGTATGCCATAATCTTTTGTCACCCTAGATTGGTTTATTTAGTTGGTGCTATTGTATTACCAACGTGGGATGGTTAGTTGCGATTAGATTGCTTAGCCATGCTACGAGTCATCATCTCATGTAAGTTGCAAATATAAACTTGACTAAGTGGCTATGGAACTATGTGATAAAAACTGTGTGCTATTACTCGTTGATGGTATTTGTTGCACTTAACCAACAGGGTGGGAAAGGATTTAGACGGAGGCAAGTGGACTGTGTGATATTTTGGTGGAGCTATGGGTGTGGGCTTAATAACCTGTGTGCATAGGGATTTATAGTTTAATTGGAAGTCTTGCCTTGGTCAATTAAGGACTTAACTTTGTGCGCCATTGAACTGAGCCTCTTGTACAACCACATGCCTGGTATGGAACGGGCCTAACTTAGTAAGTTATGAAGTCTTGACATTGATTACTCAGGTAGTAGGTTAGGCTGTGTGCATGGGTGGAGGTGTGCTACCAAGTAGTCACATCACGGGGCGGTTCGCCGTGTCCCTGTCCAACGGTGTGTGTCGGACTGACTTCCTGTGTGGGGTTGTCTGGCGGTTTGTAAGCACACTGGGAGTATCAATGCTTGAGATGAAGTTTCCAAAAGGTTTTGTTGTGATCAGCTCTGATCCAGTTGATTGCATCTTGTGGGTAAAGTGTATAAACTCTGCAGAGTGTTAAACAATCTATTCGAATAGTCGCGTCCACGGTCATGGACATGCTCGGGGATTTCATACGAGGGGTAGATTTTCATAAAACTTGGGATGGGACAGCTGTGTGAGATAACTTATGCAGCTGTGTGAATAACTTGATTAGGCTATGTGTCTTTGTGAAAACAAATGATAAAACTTATTATTGTCTATTTGTTTTGAATTATGCTTTCAATCTATTATTTGTATTCAAATTGCAAATGTTGCATTTCTGCAAAAGAACCACGGAAGCCATTCCTTTGGAATAGGCCTGCATCTATAATTGCATTTCTGTGGTATGACTTGCGAGTACGGTGTGTACTCATGCTTGCTTTAATAAATCAAGCAGAGGTGGAGGAATCGTCCCCCAACAAGGTCTACTTCAAGGATCGTGGAGAACTAGGTTGCGACTTTTGACCGATTGCTGTGGGCATATGGATGGGCTTCACTGAAGTTATTCTGTTTCGTTCCGCTGCAGCTTCATTGAGCTATTTGCCCTCTGAAGCATTAATTGTAAGCTTTGACCATAAGGTCTTTACTCTGATGTTTATTGTTATTTGCCTATTTATTAGTTATTTTTGTATATGGAAATGATATTTCACTGATGTTGCCACTGTGTGCACTAGCATGATCCTGGACTAGTGAAGTATACACAGAGGGTCTAGAATTGCATATTTTGGGTCCCGACAACCTATCATAGGTCGGGTCCGTCTATAACCAGGTATCATTGTGTACGATCACCTGGAGACATCAATCCTTCTTTTTTGCAAAGAAGGCGTCACGATGTTATTACCGGATGTCGGGCGTTCTCACCTGATCTTCAAGCTGTTCGCTAGCCGCCGCGGTTTCGACTAGTGAACATGGAGAAATTTGATAGATCACAGAATCTTATCAAATTCCTTCAAATCCACATGACCGCTGTCCGAGCAGCAGGAGAAGGAGAGCACGTCATGGCGAATTACCTTCCAACTGCGCTCGAAGGATCTACTCGATCGTGGTTGTTAAACCAACCACTAGAGTCAATTTATTCGTGGCAACATCTCTGCGACCTTCTATTGGCCAACTTCTAAGGCACTGACCATCGACCTGGAAAGGAGGACGACCTACACAGGATGAGACAGAACGACCACAAGACCCTATGCCAGTTCATCAGACATTTCAGCTAGGTTTACAATTCCATACCTGAGGTTTCTAATTCTTCTGTTATCAGAGCCTTTAAGCAGGGAGTCCATAGCAGAAGGATCACAGAGGACATTACTTTGAATCCTCCGGCTACTGTCACCGAGCTCTTTGAGATGGCTGATTGATATGCCACTACTACTGAAGCAGTCGATTGGAACAAAATAATCAATCAGGAAGACAACATTCCTCAAGAAGTAGGCGAAAGTAGCAAGAAGAAGGATAAGAAGGCCAAGAAATACAAGAACAAAACTAAATGCTAGAAGCCTCAAGCCAATAGTTCTAAGGAGGTCTTGGCCATAAGTGATATGGAGCCTCGGGGTTCCAAGCCATACCCCAACTAGGCCAAGGACAAACACTCTGAACAGAAGAATGACAAGCCTACGTGGTGTCCTTTTCATAAAAAGAAAGGACATGACCTTTGCAATTTCCAAGTTTTCCAATGAAAGCTGAAGGACTATTACACCGGCAAGGAACCACTTTCTACTCTCGAGGAGGTAGGGCAAGCAAGTGGTCGAAGGCTCCGAAGCACACCATCGACCATAATTTTGGGGGATCTCCAGCATACGAGTCAAAGCGACAACTCAAGACCGTCGCACAAGAGGTAAACTCCATTGACCTTTCTTTTGTCAATAAATTGCCGAAGTGGTTGGAGGTCACTATCTCCTTTGAGAAAAATGACTGCCCGATCCATTCCACTCGACCTGGTCGGTTTCTAATGATGGTCAAGCCCACCATCAACAACTGTCGAGTAAATCGAGTGTTAGTAGATGGTGGCAGTTCGTTAAATATTTTATTTGCAAGTGCCCTAGACGAGATGCAAGTACCTCATACCAGAATAAAACCTGTACGATACTCATTTCATGGGATCGTACCAGGTTCTTCGCCCAAACCAGTTGGTCAAGTTTCTTTGCCTATAACATTTGGTTCTCCAAGCAACTTCAGGACATACAAAATCTCCTTTGATGTGGTCGATTTCGACACGGCATATAATGCTATACTCAGACGACCAACTTTGGCACGATTCTTAATGGCTGCTCATTATAGGTATTAATGTCTTAAGATGCCTGGTCCCAAAGGGGTGATCACAGTGCGTTGTGGCAAGAAGATGGTGCTTATATGCCACCACAAATCCCTCGAGATGGTTGGCCAGATACCAACTCGAGAAGTAAGCAAGGCATAGCCTTCGACCAAGTAGTCGAAGTCTAAAGCTGCGCCCAAGCCGAATAACCATGTTAAAGAAGTTCCACTGGATCCAAAGGAGCCTTCGAAGACTGTTCGCATCGGGGATACTTTTGACCCCAAATAGAAAGATGTCGTCATCACCTTCCTCTGAGCTAACGTAGATGTCTTCACGTGGCAAGCATCTGACATGTCCGGAGTCCCCAAGGAGGTGATCAAGCACAAGCTAGCTCTATGGCTTGACAAGAAACCTGTAAAATAGAAATTATGGATATTTGCACCTAATCGATGGGAGGCTGTTAGATCAGAACTGGACAAGCTACTTAGTGTAGGCTTTATAAGAGAAGTCAACCACCCAAAGTGGCTGGTTAATCCTGTATTGATTATAAAGTCTAATGGTAAGTGGCGTATGTGTGTAGACTTTACTGATCTTAATAAAGCTTGTCTAAAAGATTATTTTCCTCTCCCCCGTATTGATCAGTTGGTTGACTCTACTGCTGCCTGTGAAGTACTAAGTTTTCTAGATGCATACTCTAGCTATCCTCATATCAATATGTGTTTAGATGATGAATAAAAGATCATATTTATTACACCATTTGGGATATTTTGCTATGTAAAAATGCCATTTGTTCTAAAAAAATGCTAGCGCTTCTTTTCAACTTTTGATACAAATGACTTTTTCCCCTTAATTGGGTTGAAATCTGGAAGCCTATCTTGATGATCTAGTTGTAAAAAGCATCAAGTGACTTAATCATATTTTCGACCTGCAAGAAACATTCGACAACCTTAGAAAACACTGTTTGAAACTCAATCCTAAGAAGTGCGTGTTCGGAGTCTCGTTGGGAATACTGCTTGGAATCCTTATCTCTACATGAGGAATCGAAGCAAATCCTAAAAAGATAAAGGCCATTGAACAAATTCACCCTCCGACCACGAAGAAAGAAGTTCAAAAACTCATAGGATGCATGGCGGCTTTAAATCGTTTCATCGCACGACTGGGAGAAAAATGACTTCCTTTCTTTGAACTTCTCAGGAAGCACGAGGGTTTCGAGTGGTCAGAAGAGGCAGACACAGCCTTTGAGGATGTTAAGAGATATTTTATGAGTGCTCTTGTTTTGGTTTCTCCAAAATCAGAAGAGACACTCTTAACATATCTAGCTGCCATGCCACAGGCAGTGAGTGAAGTACTGGTCACAGAATGTGGAAATGTCCAACGACCAGTTTACTACGTAAGTGAAGTTTTACACGGGCCTAAGAAGCGATACCCTCAAGTTCAAAAACTTCTGTATGCCCTCCTCATGTCTTTGAGGAAACTGCAGTATTATTTTCAGGCGCGTAAGATAATTGTGTTGTCTGAGTTTCCCTTAGGAGTGGTCCTCCAGAATAAGGAAGTAGTGAGACTCATGGAAAAATGGTTAGTAGAACTTGGGGAATTCGATGTAACATCCCAAATATATAATTAGGGTTATTCAAGCATAATTATATGTGTAGAAATTAAAACTTTTTCTCACCTCTTGAAAAACCCTAAAATCTCATGTGATTCTTGTCCAAGAGTTGTGTAATCCAAAAACACAAAGCTCTTGTTGACCAAAAGTCAAATTCCTCTTCCAATTATTTTAACTCTTGTGCCAAACAATTGGAAAGTATTTTCCTTGGTCCCAAAACTGATATGGGACCCCTCTGAAAAATATCACAAGTTGTAAAACTAGTTTGATAAATTTTGGAGGTAAAACAATCCTTTAAACAACCTTAATGAAATTCCTGAGAAAAATGCATGGCATAATAACCTCTGGAAAATTTATGTAAGGTTAATCATGTTGTCAGCTAGCTCCAGTTAAAATCTTATGAATTTTGGAGTTCATTTGCTATCTCAAACAATTTTGCAAAGTCTTAGTCATTAGAAAATTAAATTTAAAACAGAGACTGCTCCTTGGGCCGAGCCAGACTCAAACCCGGTCCAAATTTCCAACCCCATCTCGACCTCCTTTTCCATTTGATGAGGTCGAGCCGTTGGATCCAATCCAACCGCCACGACCTCCCCTCAACCAAGGCCCCCAGACCTCCCCATTCGAGGTCCTCTTGACCTCGTGGACCTCCTCGTCAACGTGGGCATCGACCTCCCACCTCATCAGTCATAGCCGCCGGATCAAAGATCCACGGTCATGACCTCCCTCGTATGCTAAATCCCAAAGACCTCCCATTTCACGTGAGGTCATAGCCCTTGGATCCAAGATCCATGGCCCCGACCTCCTCCTCTCAACCTAAACTAAACAAACCTCCCACCTAACCAAGGTCGTGGCTGCTGGATCGATCCAACAGCTCACGACCTCCCCGTTATCAAGCACTCACAACCTCCCCATCGCTTGTTGTGCACCGTTAGATTAAAATCTACTATCACGACCTCCTTTTTGTCTCATGCGCACTGACCTCCCTCAACAAGACGTGAGATCGTAGCCCTTAGATCTAAATCTAAAGGCCATGACCTCCCTTGCTGCTATGCATCGTGTCGACCTCCCCATCAGTCGGTGCCCTTGGATTTAAATCCAAAGGCCATGACCTCCCTCGCCTCTTATGTTCGCGTGCGGTTAAGTCCCAATCGAGGTCCGCACTGCTGGATGGAGATCCAACTCTTTGGACCTCCTGTCCATTTCTCACGTATGCGTTTTCACGCTAAGGGGATCGGAGGGCCACGACCTCCTCGCTTGATCGTGTGGCTGGGACCTCCTCCCACCACTTAAAACTTAACGGTTCAAAATAGGATCCGATGGTTAGACCTCTCCTGTGTCTTATCCAACGGCCATAAGGACCTCCCTGTTCTTCTCCTTCCTCCTCGCGCTGGCAAGCTCGAGCAATGCATTTAATGCAAGTCTCGCCATGGAGTATGTATATCAGTTTTTGTCGACCAAGATTTAATGCAGTCACTTTTAGCCTCTCAGTCAAGCTCTAGCCTCGCCCCTTGTCAACCTTTATGTCTTGTCCCTCCTTGGATCAGGCATGGGCCAAGCTCACCGTGAGCTTAGCCAAGGGTCTACGACCTCAATTGCCCTTAGGATAAAACCACCCCATCAGTGCCTTTATCTTCCTTTACAAGCCATTGTTCTTTGCTCACCCATCTGTGCTTGTGAACTTTAAGCCGCAGAGCTCCTTGGCCGCCATTGTTGGACTTGAAGTTCCTCGGTGGACAAGGGTCACCGGGGTTTCCCACCTTTCTCCTTGCTTCCATTTGTGCCTTCCTCCGGGATCAAGCCCTAACCTAATTTGTTGGGCATTTTGTTTTCAGAGGTGGTCAAAGTCGGGCTTGAAGCCGGAGCTTTGGCCGTGGAGCCCCTGCCTTCCCCAACTCCGCCACCACCTCCACGACCTCCCCAAAGACCTTAGGACCATCGTAAGCCCCTCGTTAGTCCTTTAGATGTCGGCACCGCATGAATGATCTCATGGAGCTTTAGATTGGCATAAGCTTGTTTGTCGCATGAGCTCATTTTTGCTTTTCGGTTTTGCCCATGCGGTCACCTCGTCCTCTCGGCCACGGCGCTCAAGGCCGTCTTTGCCGTTGAGAGAAGGTCCGCGGTGCGCGTGGTTATTGCGAACCCATCGGTATTATTAGATCTCGCCAAGAGGTCTACATCGCCATGAGAACCAAATATTTGAACACGGATTTTGTTTCGGACGCAACGACGCGTTGTTGTCGTTTTAGGACAGAGTCATTGGGCTAATCGCCATAAATTGCTAAATCTCGCAATCATTGGGTGGGTCTTGATGTCCTTAAATCCACCATTTATTGCGCGCTTTAAGTCCTCCGCAGCGGACCTCCTTGTGTCCCACGCGCATTTATGCCCTGTCCAAACATGTGCGTCGCGCGAAGCTCGATGTCCGCACTCCTCCAAGGAGATCCGAGCGCCCAAGACCTCCTTGGCGCATCTTAGCCGCCCTGCACCTCCCTCGGAGGTTCAGCGGACGCTGAGGACCTCCTCTGGGACCTCCTCGAGGTCATCTCACCGCTGAGGACCTCCCTTTAACTGGTCCGCTCCGACCTCCTTCCATGTTGTGGTCCGCTAGATCTTCCATCTACGGCCATGACATCCCCTTACCTCACAAGATGTGGTGGTTAGGAGGTCCAGACCTCTGACCTCCCATGTGCATGTGTGTTGTTCTCTCGGGAGGTCTCGAGCCGTTAGATCTCGAGATCTGTGGCTCACGACCTCCCATGTCTTTGTGAGTGTTGAAATGCCAAGAAAGTCTTAATAATAAATGTAATAAGGTATAAACTTTAAAATTTCATATCTTTTTCTTCTTAAATCCAAATGAGGTCATTCAAGTTGTGTTAGCTCTATCTTGAACTTGACTTTAATCTAAAAATGATTATAAGTTGAGTTCAGCTCCAGAGCACAGTTAGCCACTAGATTTTAAAACTCCCTTTTAAATATACATTCAAATTAATGCTTAGCTTGTAAAATTCATAACTACTGCTCTGTAGGTTGTTTTTGAGTGAGACCAACTTTGTTGGTTTCCTCTATTAATGAACTCACTGTAAAAATTACATTTGAGCATATTGCTGTTATAGAAATAGGGACTTGTGCATTATCATTTTGTTCAAGTTCTTGTTTTTGAAAAATTATAGAAAGTGCAATATAGCTCCAAATGGGATGAACTCAATTGTGTTATTCATCTCATGAGGTGCTGGTTTCACAGTAAAAATCTCAGCCTCACCACTTTTCTAGAAATTGTTGCCTCATAATTAAATTAGTGAATAGTGCAGTTTGGTATTTTCAGGGGCTGAGCAGAATTGTTTTGCTCATAACTTTTGCATTAAGAATCCAAATCCATTGGTTCTTGTTGCTAAATTCCCTAAAAATCACCCTCTTACTGCTGTAGAAATTTCAGAGAATTTGGAGTTCGTTTGCTGTGCTGTCTTGTTGTTTTTCGTCGTTTTATCGGTTCTTTATCGCTTTTTCCGTTAGGTTTCGACATTTGTGGTGATCCCGCAAACGACCCTCCGCAACAAAGTGACCAGCAGCAAGGCAAGCAGTTTGACCATTTCCATCATTGTCCCATTACTTTAAAGCTTACTACTTTGTTTTACTTCTATGTATGCATGCTACTTTGTGTTAAATGTCGCTAGCTTTCCTATAGTTGCATAATCTGTAGGAATTGTTATCCTCTACTACCAATGAGCCTAGGATATTCGCTGTGGTTTGAGCTCGTTGGATGAGCTCTTATCACTTAGTAGTTGCGCTTAAACTGCTTAGACATGCTTAGCTATCGGTAGTATTGGGCCATCATCGACATAGTCGATGGTCTTGATCACACAAGTATAATTATTCCTCCTATATGTCCAGCACTTGTGCTTTGATTAATTTGTAAAATCAAAACTGAAAATAAAATGTCGATTTAGACTTGGGCATATTGGATGGGTGGTGCGGTTCTTGGAATGTGGTGGTATGCCCTGTCCCTAAGGACCGAGTACTTGGGTCACTAAGCCAAGCGCTTTTATGTGCTAACCACACGAGGGGATATGGGACCTCTTGACTAAGTACTTTGGGAGGTGTTAATTATGAGCTGGTTGGTGGGTATGTTTTAATAAAATCTGTGTGTGGTGTTGGGAGGGAGCATTGGCACTGTTAGGGCTGTCTAATGTGTCTTGTCCCCGTGGGTTGCGCTCGAATTAGCATCGCCCATTGGAAATGTCTCAGAGGACTTAGCTGCGTGCAGCATACCAAAGGTAGTGTGCCTAAAGGAAAGGCGGTCCGGCGTGTGGGTACATTGGTACACCCCAGCAGGATAAAACTATTCAATAGCCTCGCCCTAGGTTATGGACATGCTTGGTAAGGTCGCTCAAGACTAGTCTCAACCTTTTAATTAAAACTTGATGGGTTGGTATGAACGGGAGTTCATGTTATTGTTGTGGTGACTAAGGGTTAGTCACTTCCTGTGTTTGTTCTTATTGTTGTTATTATGTTATTATCTCGTTGTTACTTCAACATTTAAAAATGCTTTGCCAAATTGCCTTCAATCTACTATGTTATTGCAAATAAATGTTGCTTTATGCTAAAATGAGTCCAAAGCCTCATCCACTTAAATAAAGCTTGCATGTAGCTATTTATAGTTCTCGTTATCTCACACGTAAGTCTTATGGAGTACTTTATGTACTCATCCGCCCGTGGTTGTGGCAATTTTTTTTGTGGCTTTTGTTGCAGAGGAAGAAGGAGAGCTCCAAGAGCCTCTCTTTGTGCTACGTGTTGCGCTTTCTTCGACGACTAGCTTGGCGGTCCCACGATGCCTAGGGTTAAGGCACACCGATTGGCTTTGTGTTATAGCCATCTTTATGGCACTTTTGCTTCCGCTGTTATCTTTTTATTTGTTGCTATTTGGCCTAAGGGCCCCTCTTTTGTAGTAGCTATTCCATATTAATATTAACTTCTGGTTTGTTGCTTATGTTCTATGTGTTGTATGGAATTGATATATTCTTTTGTTGTGAGGTATGTATACTGCATTCTGGGGAGTATACATCTCTCGAGACCGAAGTTTATTCGGTTGATAATACTAGGTCAATTGGATGACTAAGTATTATGAGCCTAATAAATGCTCGGGTCTCACAAAAGTTGGTATCGAGCCGTTATGACCGTAGTAACGCAAGCTTGGTCGTTTTAGGATATTTTGAAAACCTATTTTCAAAGCATCAAATGAGTTTTGAAAGCTTAGGTAAATTCTCGATTTTATTCCTTACCTATCTTAGCTTTCTTCTCATCCCACTCTAATTTGAGTTTTGAAAGTTGTTTTCTCTCTTCTCTTCTACAAAATAGTCATTATCGATTAATTGGGTTTTGGGTAACATATGAGAGTTCTAAATTGATGTCTTGGCTACCTTCTTGGTGAAGAATAGAAGTATTTGAAGGCTAAACTCAAATCTGAAAATTCTGGACAGCAAGCAAGCATTTTAGGGCAGCAATGCTTAAGCTAGTAAATGAGGTAGAAAATGAGAGGCTAATCAACTAAAACTTGTGGGAATAAAAGGGTAAGATGTGATACTAGTTAGCTAAGTATCTAACACTTATTTCGCTGCCTTAACCTTGCTCTCTAATAGTTTTAGATCTCATCTTACAATCTGATTTGTAATCTTCCCATCAATTACTCGCTCATTCAATACGGGTTAGTTGAGTTGAGAAGTTGAACCTTGCTTTTGGTGTTTCTTGGCTGTTTGTAGAGTCTTTTAGAAGCTTTTAAAGTTAATTACTCGTTGTTTTGGCTTTCGCTTAGGGTGATCTTCATTCCCTAGTCGATCGCTTTTGTTTTCTTTAAGGCTTAGTTTTTCGGTCTAGTTGCTAACCAAAATTTCTTATAACAGATGGCCGGACGACTCAGAGCGGCCAAGGCTGGCCACTGGTCCGACGAGGAGCTTCTCCTCCTCCCACCATGGCCGAGGTCCTTCTTCAGATTGAGCGCAACCGCGCGGATGACAGAGAGTTCTATCGACGCCATCGCGCAACACCACCGCACTTTCCGGAGCTTCAGATCTCGGGCGTGAATGCCCATCACCGCGTGGAGGACTCGCTGAGTTTCTTCGCACTCAGCCCCCACCTTTTCTCGGCCTCGAGGACCCTTTGGATGCGACGATTGGCTTTGCCTTGTGGAGCGTAAGCCAGATAGCGCAGCGCCAAGAGCACGAGAAGGCGCTGTTCGCATCGCACTGCTTGGAGGGTGCAGCTTTGTCATGGTGGGAGAACTTTCGCCATGCAGCCCGTGGATCACACCGCCTCTTGGGAGGAGTTCCGTCTTGCCTTCCGTCGGGCTCACATCCTCGCCGCTTGATGGAGATCAAGAAGGTGAGTTTCTTGCGCCAAGCAAGGGCGAGCTCACCATGGAGTATGTATACGAAGTTCAATCATCCGCTCGTTATGCTCCCGAGGATGTGGCTACCGATATGGCCAAGGTGCCAAGTTCAGCGTGGCTTGTCCGAGGAGTCAAGGACAAGCTATCCATTGCCGACTTTCCCGATTTTCGAGACCTTGGTCGACAAGGCCATCGTCGAAAGCATGTGGCTCGGGAGCTTATGGATTCCTCGCAGCGCAAGTGGGAGACCTATAAGACTTCCAGCCCAGTGCTTCCCGCCTCGCTTCGGCGCCTCAGGGTACCACTCTCATTCTTCGGCGCCCGAGGTCACCTGCCTCGTCTTCGCCCTTCGCAGTCCGTGTCCTACCACGCACACTGCGAAGTCACAGAGCGCCCCGCAACCCGGCCGCCGGGTCACATGTTTCTCATGCAACTGTAAGGGCATTATGCTAACCAATGCCCTAAGAAGACAGAGCGAGCCCTCGCCCTAATGGAGGACGCGGGTCGAGGTGGTGCATCTCAGACCGTAAGATCGCCCCGCTACCCAAGGCGTGGGTAGTGGTCGCGTCAACGCCATCACCGCAGAGGAGGCTCAGAGGCACCCGACGCCGCATAGGTAGGTACACTTTCGTTAACTCTCATCCCGCCATCGCTTTTGTTTGATTCAGAGCATCTCATTCCTTTGTTTCGAAGTCTTTTGCTACCGTTGGAGAGCTTCTTTCCTCTCCATTGTCGGTCCCCGCTTACTCATTCGCTCTCCCGGTTCGGAGTTGAGAGTCAATCCGAGTGTAGAGATGTCCTTATCGAGATCGGCGAGGTTTCTTAGCAAACCTTATCCTTCTCCATTCAGCGAGTCTTGATGTGATTCTTGGCATGGATTGGTTGTCCCAAAGACATGGGGCAAATCGATTGCGCCAGAAGCTCATCTCTATCTAGTCCTCCGGCGCGGGTGTTCGCTTTTAAGTCGCTAGATCCGCATCTCTTCGCGCTTGAAGCGAAGCCCGCCTAGATATTAGCGAAGTCCCAACAGTTTGTGACTTTGTTGATGTCTTTCCCGCTGATCTTCCGGATGCCGCCTGCTCGAGACCTCGAGTTTGTCATCGAGTTGGCTCCTGCATCGCCCTATCTCAAAGAGGCCTTATCGGATGCCACCGAACGAGTTGGTGGAGTTGAAGAAGCGCTTAAGTGAGCTGCAAGAGAAGGGTTTCATCCGCCTCTAGCTCATCTCCGTGGGGTTGTCCAAAGAATCTTCGTAAAGAAGAAGGATTCGCATTTTACGATGTGCGTTGATTACCGCCCACTTAATGAAGTGACTGAAAGAACAAGTATCCATTGCCCCGCGTCGACGATCTTTTCTATCAATTGACCGGAGCTCGAGTTTTCTCCAAGATTGATTTGAGAGTGGATATCATCGAGTTCGAATTCGCCCGAGGATATTCCAAAGACGGCGTTTCTACTCGCTACGGCTTGTACGAGTACAATCGTCATGTCATTCGCTTAACCAATGCTCCCGCTTTGTTCATGAATCTCATGAATTCGGTATTCATGGAGTATTTGGATAAGTTTGTCGTGGTCTTCATCGATGATATTCTTATCTATTCCAAGAACGATGAGGAACATGATCAAGATCTCGAGGCTTGTGTTAGGTAAGCTACGTGAGCACCACCAGACGCCTGTGTTCAAAGAAAGTGTGCATTCTCGTTGAAGGAAGTGGCTTTCTTAGGCCATATTCTTTCAGCAGAGGCGAGCTGCTGATCCTAGCAAGGTCGTTGATGTTCTTTCATGGAGTCACCTATTTCGTCACCGATGTGCGGAGTTTTCTGCTTAGCGGATATTATCGCCGCTTATCGAGAACTTCTCCAAGATCGCAGCCGATGACGGAGTTGCTCAAGAAGGACAAGAAGTTTGTGTGGTCCGCTGAGTGTGAGGAAAGTTTCCAAATACTCAAAAAGCGCTTGACCACCGCCTCCCGCTCTTGTTCTTCCCGACATCCATCGGCTTCGATATCTTTTATGATGCTTCTCGCCGAGGCCTCGGTTGTGTCCTTATGCAAGAAGGCAAGGTAGTGGCCTATGCATCAAGGCAATTGAGACCTCATGAACTCAACTACCCTACTCATGACTTGGAGTTGGCTTCGTGATTCATGCACTTAAGATTTGGCGACATTACCTAATCGGAATCGCTAGAAGTGTATTCGATCACAAGAGCCTCAAGTACTTGTTCACCCAACCCGACCTGAACCTCGTGCAAAGGAGATGGTTGGAATTGATCAAGGACTATGATATGGGTATTCACTACCATCCGGCAAGGCTAATGTCGCTGTCGATGCGCTTTAGTCGCAGCGCATTGTAATGCCTTAGTGCTCAAGGAGCATTCGCCTCTCTTCTCGAAGCATTCCAAATGCCTCAACTTGGAGATAGTTGAGCATGGATTTCTCGCCATGGTTGTGCAACCAACCTTGGTGGATCGGATCAAGTCCGCCAGCAATGGATTTGGGAGTGAGCCACATTAAGGCAAATGTCAAGGCCGAACACCAAGTGCTTTTCTCGAGGATGAGCATGGTGTTGTGAGGTTCGGCAACGCCTTGTGGTTCCAAAGGACATGGAGTTGCGGAATTTGATCCTCCGAAGCCCATGATTCGCTTTTATCCATTCATCCCGGCCACAAAGATGTATCAAGATCTCCTTTGAGATTTTGGTGGACCCAATGAAGAGGGAAATTGCGGTTCGTTGTCGAAAGTCGACGATGTCGTCGTGTCAAGGCCGAGCATCGGCCCAGCAGGATCGCTTCACCTTTGCCAATTCTCGAGTGGAAGTGGATTCGATCGAATGGATTTCATCACCGGTCTACCCACATCCTCAAGAAGAATGATGCCATTTGGGTCGCCATCGATCGATTGACTAAGGTGGCACATTTTCTTCCCACAAGACCGACCTTCGGTAGGTCTTTTGGCGGAGCTCTACATCGCCTCGATCGTGAGTTTGCACGGTGTGTCAAGACGATCGTGTCGGATCGTGGATCCTTTTCACGCCTCGCTTTTGGCATAGCTTGCAAGAGGCTATGGGCACTCATCTTGTTTTTAGCACAAGATTTCACCTCAAACCGATGGTCGACCGAGAGGGTCAACCAAGTTTTGGAAGACATGCTTCGTGCTTGTGTCCTTTCCTATGGGAAGCATTGGGAGAAATGCTTGCCATTCGCGAAGTTTTCTTATAACAACAACTTTCAGCCGCCTCGGATGGCACCATTTGAGGCCTTATACGGAGAAAGTGTAGGACCTCGTTGAACTGGTCGAGACCGGTGAGAGATCTTTTGGCCGGACTCAATCAATGAGGCCGAGCGCCAAGTCCAAATTTTATTCGTGGAGCTGCGCATGCACACTCAATCCAGCAAAAGAGCTATGCGGATCGCCGTCGACGTGAGTTACGCTTTTGAGCCTAATGACTTTGTTTATCTCAAAGTCTCTCCTTTGAAGGGCCATCAACGCTTTGGCCAAGGGCAGTTGGCTCCTCGATATGTCGGTCCCTACCGCTATCGAGAAGAAGGAGCTGCTGCCTATAAGTTGGAGTTGCCACTGCACTTGCGGGGTACATGATGTTTTCCATGTGTCCCACTTAAGAAGTGCCTCCGTGTTCCAACCGAGGAAGCTCCGTTGGAAACTCTCGATGTCCAACCCGATTTGATTTATCGCGAGCACCCCTGCTCACAAGGCTCGATGAGTCTGAACGAAGGACAAGGAATAAGACCATCAAGTTCCTTAAAGTTCAGTGGTCAAACCATTCTCGAGGATGAGGCTACTTGGGAAAGAGAAGATCGCCTGCAAGTGCGGACTATCCATCCTTCTTTATCGAGTGAGCCAAATCTCGGACGAGATTTCTAGGGGGAGATTTTGTAACATCCCAAATATATAATTAGGGTTATTCAAGCATAAATATATGTGTAGAAATTAAAACTTTTTCTCACCTCTTGAAAACCCTAAAATCTCATGTGATTCTTGTCCAAGAGTTGTGTAATCCAAAACACAAAGCTCTTGTTGACCAAAAGTCAAATTCCTCTTCCAATTATTTTAACTCTTGTGCCAAACAATTGAAAGTATTTTCCTTGGTCCCAAAACTGATATGGGACCCCTCTGAAAAATATCACAAGTTGTAAAACTAGTTTGATAAATTTTGGAGGTAAAACAATCCTTTAAACAACCTTAATGAAATTCCTGAGAAAAATGCATGGCATAATAACCTCTGGAAAATTTATGTAAGGTTAATCATGTTGTCAGCTAGCTCCAGTTAAAATCTTATGAATTTTGGAGTTCATTTGCTATCTCAAACAATTTTGCAAAGTCTTAGTCATTAGAAAATTAAATTTAAAACAGTAGACTGCTCCTTGGCCGAGCCAGACTCAAACCTCGGGTCCAAATTTCCAACCCCATCCGACCTCCTTTTTCCATTTGATGAGGTCGAGCTGCTGGATCCAATCCAACCGCCACGACCTCCCTCAACCAAGGCCCCAGACCTCCCATTCGAGGTCCTCTTGACCTCGTGGACCTCCTCGTCAACGTGGGCATCGACCTCCCGCCTCATCGTCATAGCCACCGGATCAAAGATCCACGGCCATGACCTCCCCGTATGCTAAATCCCAAAGACCTCCCATTTCACGTGAGGTCATAGCCCTTGGATCCAAGATCCATGGCCCCGACCTCCTCCTCTCAACCTAAACTAAACAAACCTCCCACCTAACCAAGGTCGAGCTGCTGGATCGATCCAACACTCACGACCTCCCCGTGTTATCAAGCACTCACAACCTCCCCCATCGCTTGTTGTGCACCGTTAGATTAAAATCTACGGTCACGACCTCCTTTTTGTCTCATGCGCACTGCATTCTCCCAACAAGACGTGAGATCGTGAGTCTTAGATCTAAATCTAAAGGCCATGACCTCCCTTGCTCAAGGCGATCGACGACCTCCCCATCAGTCGCTGCCCTTGGATTTAAATCCAAAGGCCATGACCTCCCTCGCCTCTTATGTTCAAGCGGTTAAGTCCCAACCGAGGTCCGCACTGCTGGATGGAGATCCAACGCTTTGGACCTCTGTCCATTTCTCACGCGCGCTTTCACGCAAGGGATCGGAGGGCCACGACCTCCTCGCTTGATCGTGTGGTGGGACCTCCTCCCACCACTTAAAACTTAACGGTTCAAAATAGGATCCGATGGTTAGGACCTCTCCTGTGTCTTATCCAACGCCATAAGGACCTCCCCCGTTTTTCTCCTTCCTCCGGCGCGCGGGCAAGCTCGAGCAATGCATTTAATGCAAGTCCGCCATGGAGTATGTATATCAGTTTTTGTCGACCAAGATTTAATGCGTGTCACTTTAGCCTCTCAGTCAAGCTCTAGCCTCGCCTTTGTCAACCTTTATGTCTTGTCCCTCCTTTGGATCAGCCATGGGCCAAGCTCACCGTGAGCTTAGCCGGTGGTCTACGACCTCAATTGCCCTTAGGATAAAACCACCCCATCGTGCCTTTTATCTTCCTTTACAAGCCATTGTTCTTGCTCACCCATCTGTGCTTAGAACTTTAAGCCGCAGAGCTCCTTGGCCGCCATTGTTGGACTTGAAGTTCCTCGGTGGACAAGGGTCACCGGGTTTCCCACCTTTCTCCTTGCTTCCATTTGTGCCTTCCTCCGGGATCAAGCCCTAACCTAATTTGTTGGGCATTTTGTTTTCAGAGGTGGTCAAAGTCGGGCTTGAAGTCGAGCTTTGGCCGTGGAGCCCTGTCTTCCCCAACTCCCGCCACCACCTCCACGACCTCCCGACCTTAGGACCATCGTAAGCCCCCGTTAGTCCTTTAGATGTCGGCACCCGCATGAATGATCTCGCGAGCTTTAGTTTGGCATAAGCTTGTTTGTCGCATGAGCTCATTTTTGCTTTTCGGTTTTGCCCGCAAGGGTCACCTCGTCCTCTCGGCTCCATGGCGCTCAAGGCCGTCTTTGCCGTTGAGAAGGTCCGCGGTGCGCGCGTGGTTATTGCGAACCTAACGTATTATTGATCTCGCCGGCGAGGTCTACATCGCCATGAGAACCAAATATTTGAACACGGATTTTGTTTGGACGCAACGACCGCGTTGTTGTCGTTTTAGGACAGAGCTCATTGGGCCACGCGCCATAAATTGCTAAATCTCGCAATCATTGGGTGGGTCTTGATTTCCTTAAATCCACCATTTATTGCGCGCTTTAAGTCCTCCATGACCTCCTTGTGTCCCACGCGCATTTATGCCCCGTCCAAACATGTGCGCGCGAAGCTCGATGTCCGCACCTCCTCCAAGGAGATCTCGAGCGCCCAAGACCTCCTTGGCGCATCTTAGCCGGCCTGCACCTCCCTCGAGGTTCAGGACGTTGAGGACCTCCTCTGGGACCTCCTCGAGGTCATCTCACCGCTGAGGACCTCCCTTTAATCTGGTCCGCTCCGACCTCCCTTCCATGTTGTGGTCCGTTAGATCTTCCATCTACGGCCATGACCTCCCTTACCTCGCAAGATGTAGGTGGTTAGGAGGTCCAGACCTCTGGACCTCCCATGTGCATGTGTGTTGTTCTCTGGGAGGTCTCGAGCCGCTAGATCTGAGATCTGTGGCTCACGACCTCCCATGTCTTTGTGAGTGTTGAAATGCCAAGAAAGTCTTAATAATAAATGTAATAAGGTATAAACTTTAAAATTTCATATCTTTTTCTTCTTAAATCCAAATGAGGTCATTCAAGTTGTGTTAGCTCTATCTTGAACTTGACTTTAATCTAAAAATGATTATAAGTTGAGTTCAGCTCCAGAGCACAGTTAGCCACTAGATTTTAAAACTCCCTTTAAATATACATTCAAATTAATGCTTAGCTTGTAAAATTCATAACTACTGCTCAGAGGTTGTTTTTGAGTGAGACCAACTTTGTTGGTTTCCTCTATTAATGAACTCACTGTAAAAATTAGATTTGAGCATATTGCTGTTATAGAAATAGGGACTTGTGCATTATCATTTTGTTCAAGTTCTTGTTTTTGAAAAATTATAGAAAGTGCAATATAGCTCCAAATGGGATGAACTCAATTGTGTTATTCATCTCATGAGGTGCTGGTTTCACAGTAAAAATCTCAGCCTCACCACTTTTCTAGAAATTGTTGCCTCATAATTAAATTAGTGAATAGTGCAGTTTGGTATTTTCAGGGCTGAGCAGAATTGTTTTGCTCATAACTTTTGCATTAAGAATCCAAATCCATTGGTTCTGTTGCTAAATTCCTAAAAATCACCCTCTTACTGCTGTAGAAATTTCAGAGAATTTGGAGTTCGTTTGCTGTGCTGTCTTGTTGTTTTTCGTCGTTTTATCGGTTCTTTATCGCTTTTTCCGTTAGGTTTCGACATTTGTGGTGATCCCGCAAACCACCCTCCGCAACAAAGTGACCAGCAGCAAGGCAAGCAGTTTGACCATTTCCATCATTGTCCCATTACTTTAAAGCTTACTACTTTGTTTTACTTCTATGTATGCATGCTACTTTGTGTTAAATGTCGCTAGCTTTCCTATAGTTGCATAATCTGTAGGAATTGTTATCCTCTACTACCAATGAGCCTAGGATATTCGCTGTGGTTTGAGCTCGTTGGATGAGCTCTTATCACTTAGTAGTTGCGCTTAAACCGCTTAGACATGCTTAGCTATCGGTAGTATTGGGCATCATCGACATAGTCGATGGTCTTGATCACACAAGTATAATTATTCCTCCTATATGTCCAGCACTTGTGCTTTGATTAATTTGTAAAATCAAAAACTGAAAATAAAATGTCGATTTAGACTTGGGCATATTGGATGGGTGGTGCGGTTCTTGGAATGTGGTGGTATGCCCGGTCCCTAAGGACCGAGTACTTGGGTCACTAAGCCAAGCGCTTTTATGCTAACCACACGAGGGGGATATGGGACCTCTTGACTAAGTACTTTGGGAGGTGTTAATTATGAGCTGGTTGGTGGGTATGTTTTAATAAAATCTGTGTGTGTGGTGTTGGGAGGGAGCATTGGCGGCACCTGTTAGGCTGTCTAATGTGTCTTGTCCCCGTGGGTTGCGGCTCAGAATTAGCATCGCCCATTGGAAATGTCTCAGAGGACTTAGCCGTGCAAGATACCAAAGGTAGTGTGCCTAAAGGAAAGGCGGTCTCATGCGTGTGGGTACATTGGTACACCCTGCAGGATAAAACTATTCAATAGCCTCGCCCTAGGTTATGGACATGCTTGGTAAGGTCGCTCAAGACTAGTCTCAACCTTTTAATTAAAACTTGATGGGTTGGTATGAACGGGAGTTCATGTTATTGTTGTGGTGACTAAGGGTTAGTCACTTCCGTGTTTGTTCTTATTGTTGTTATTATGTTATTATCTCGTTGTTACTTCAACATTTAAAAATGCTTTGCCAAATTGCCTTCAATCTACTATGTTATTGCAAATAAATGTTGCTTTATGCTAAAATGAGTCCAAAGCCTCATCCACTTAAATAAAGCTTGCATGTAGCTATTTATAGTTCTCGTTATCTCACACGAAGTCTTATGGAGTACTTTATGTACTCATCCGCCCGTGGTTGTGGCAATTTTTTTTTGTGGCTTTTGTTGCAGAGGAAGAAGGAGAGCTCCAAGAGCCTCTTTTGTGCTACGTGTTGCGCTTTCTTCTTTACGACTAGCTTGGCGGTCCTGGTCAGATGCCTAGGGTTAAGGCACACCGATTGGCTTTGTGTTATAGCCATCTTTATGGCACTTTTGCTTCATTGTTATCTTTTTATTTGTTGCTATTTGGCCTAAGGGCCCTCTTTGTAGTAGCTATTCCATATTAATATTAACTTCGGTTTGTTGCTTATGTTCTATGTGTTGTATGGAATTGATATATTCTTTTGTTGTGAGGTATGTATACCGCATTCGGGAGTATACATCTCTCGAGACCGAGTTTATTCGGTTGATAATACTAGGGTCAATTGGATGACTAAGTATTATGAGCCTAATAAATGTCGGGGTCTCACATTCGACCTCCATTTCGTGTCCCGAACGGCTATTAAATCCTAGATCTTAGCAGACTTTATCCCCGAATGGATAAATCTTGAACTCGCTTCAGATCCCCAATCGATACCCACGCACCAAAGGGATTTATGTACTTTGATGGGTCACTTACGTTAGGTGGCTCGGGAACTGGGGTGGTCCTGGAATCACCTTCAGGATAGACCTTAAAGTATGCTATTCAATTACACTTTCCTGCCACTAACAACGTGGCAGAATACGAAGGTTTATTAGCTGGCATACGAGTAGCGAAAGCGCTTAGGATTCGATGACTACTCATGAGAGGAAACTCTCAACTAGTCGTGAATCAAATTAGAAAAGAATACTAGTGTTCTAATCCGACCATGTCCCAGTACTTATCGGAAGTTAGAAGGCTTGAAAAGCATTTTTTTTCGGTTTTGAGTTACAATATATCCCTCGAAAGGATAATTTTCTTGCTGGCCAGTTAGCTCAAATAGCTTCTTCCCGATCTCAAGTACCACAAGGAGTCTTCTTGGAGCAGCTCCAGAAGACGTCTCTGGTCGAAACACCAGAGACATCTCCTATTAAGACAGTCTCTCTAGAGCACGAGGATACCTGGATGAATCCCATCTATGAGTATCTTCAGATGGGTACAATACCCGATGATCTCGAGACAGATCGTTTATCCTGTAAGGCCAAAATGTATACTTTGGTTGAAGGAGTCCTCTATAAAAGAGGTACTCAAGGGGTTCTCATGCGATGTATATCGCAGAAAGAAGGGTTAAATCTCCTTCACGACATACACGGGGGCATATGTGGAACTCATGCTTCTTATAGAATGCTGGTCGGTAAACCCTTCCGACAAGGTTTTTATTGGCCAACGGCCCTTCATCATGCCAAAAGTTGGTTAAAAGGTATGTACAATGCCAGTTTTATAATAGGCAAATACACAAACCGGCTCAGGCATTGCAAACTATTCCTCTTTCATAGCCTTTTGCGACTTGGGGTCTCGATATCTTAGGATCATTCCCAAAAGCACTATGGGCTTCGAGTTCCTTATTGTGGTTATTGATACATTCACAAAATAGATCGAAACTAAACCTATGACTGGGATAACAATGAAAGCAGCCAAAAGGTTGATGATGAGAAGCGTAATTACTCGATTTGGTGTTCCAGGTCGTTATGTTATGCCGCTGTTGCCCACCCGCAGAGTAATGGGGCAGTCGAAAGAGCGAATGGCCAAATAATGCAAGGCATAAAAACCTGAGTGTTCGACCAGCTCGTCAAGCGCTCGGGGGCTTGGGTACATTAATTACCCTCTGTGTTATGGGCAGTAACACAACTGCCAGTCGGGCTATAGGTGAGATGCCTTTTTTCTAGTTTTTTTTGAACTCGAAGCCATGCTTCCACCAGAACTAAAGATCAGGTGAGTTGAAAACTTCAGCGACTCTAACCAGGAACAACTTCGAGCGAATGACATCAACCTACTCGAAGAGAAGTGGAATCAAGCCCTAATCCGTTCAGCAGTTTACCAACAAGCCCTGTGCAAATACTACAATTGTAAGGTCCAACCTCGCAGTCTTGCTGTAGGTGACTTGGTAATGAAGAATATTCAATCCCAGTCTAATCAGAATAAGCTTTCCCCCAAGTGAGAAGGTCCTTACACAGTAGTCGAAGTTACGTGACCAGGTTCAGTACAACTAGCAATGGAAGATGGTCAAGTTCTCACCAATTCTTGGAACATCGACTAGTTACACAAATTTTATGTGTAACTCCTTACTCTATCAATAAAGTTTCAGGTTTCTTCACTCTTTATTGTCATTTATTGAGTGGTGCATCGATAGTCTTTCGATCATTTTTACACACTCAGTTTTTCTTTACACCAGTCAAAGGAAGGTAACATCACCTAGTCGAAGTCCACTACTACAGGAAGCCTCATCACGCATTTGTTCGAATCGTCATCACGCATTTGCTTCCAACCGCCTATATTTGTTGGTCTGTGATAATAGTAAGTTATCACGCACGGTTCAAAACCGCTCGGATACGACTATCACTGCACGGTTTTTGTTGAAACCGCTCAGGAAGGCTATATCACGCACGGTTTTCATCAAAACCGCTCAGGATCCGAGAATATCACGCATGCGATTTTCATTAAAACCGCTCAGGAAGGTTATTATCACGCACGGTTCTTGTTCGTAACCGCCTATGATGAGTTTTCACACGGTTCTTATTTAGAACCGCCTGTGATAGCCTTTTTCATGGCAAAAAACCGAAAACAAATGCTAAAACTTCAGAGGCCGTTTAGAGGCCCTAAACGACCTTTTTTGGGGTTTTCACTTTTTCGAGACCTCACGAAGAGAATTTGACCTTGGCTTATGGATTTTCGGATTGAGCTTTTCGTTAGCTTTCCAACAAGCCAAAGAACGTCGCAATCGGAGTTCGTATGCAAAAGTTATGATGATTTTATCGAACGGTGTGCGATCTACCATCCATATTTTTGCCCAAACCAAACAACTCAACATGAACTACACACATCACAGTAGCATCAACTCAGTAATCCACATCACAAAGCAAAGGGGGAGTAGAGAGAGGAGGTCGTGGGAGGCCGGGCGACAAGTGGAGGAGGCCAAGGCGACGAGGTCGTGGGAGGCCAAGGATGATGAGGTCGAGGCGAGGTGGAGGAGGCCGGGTGATGGTTCGGATGAGGCCGATGACGATGAGGCCGGACGAGTTGGAGGAGGTCATGCAAGCGACAAGCTCGGCGGAGGTCGCGGAGCGACAAGCTCAAGGAGGTGGGCGCAAGGTGTGAGGAGGAGAAATGGCAAAGGAGGAGAAATGGCAGAGGAGGAGATGGAGGAGGAGAGACCGCAGAGGAGGAGATGGAGGTTATATAAAGCGAAGTTTCGACCCGCCCATTATGTTCAAATTTTCGCTTCGCCTAACAATCGAGAGACGGTTCTTGTTAAGAACCGCTCGTGGTAGCACCTATCACGCACGGTTTTTAATAGAACTGCTCAGGATCATTCATGCATTTATTCTATTAAAGAACCATCTGTGACATAGGGCCTCCAGAGCGGCAAAGCGCGTAGAGGGAAAGGTGATATCACAAATGGTTCTTAATTAGAACCGCCTGTGATAACTATTATCATAGACGGTTCTTATTCGTAACCGCTCAGTATTATCACGCACGGTTCTTATTGAGAACCGCTCGTGATTGGTCGATTATCACGATGGTTCATTAATAGAACCGCTCAGGATAGTTCGCTGACGGTTCTATTAATGAACCGCTCGGATAATGATTATCACGCACGGTTCTAAATAAGAACCGCTCGTGATAGGCCTCTAGAGCGGCAGCAGGCCGGGCGGCGCCAAATGTAGGTCTCATCAGATTTAATACGCACGGTTCCAAAGGAACCGTCTGTGATGGGGCGTCTACTATAGCCTGTTTTGTAGTAGTGGTCTTTCCTTTCTACACGTGGTCTTGCCCACTAGAAGGAACTTCCTAGTGTTGAGTTATTCCTAACTTTTGCTGCCGATACAAAGCGACTGTGTTCAACAAATCTGGTCAAAACATTCTCAAGCCAGCTCTTTTAACCGTGGAGTATACTTTTCTAGTTTGTTTGATTGCTTTAAGTAACCTCAATACGTTTAAACTGGTCAGAGAAGGACTCAACACCTAGTCGAAGCCTTTCCTTTCTGCACGTGGTCCTGCCCACTAGAAGGAACTTCATAGCGTCGTACTGTTTCTAACTCTTCCTATCAGTGTCAAACAAATTGAGTTTACTGGAAAAGGACAAATAAATTTTTAAGGCACTCCGAAGAGTTTATCCTACTCATGTTGATGCTCTTGATTAAATTAATATGGTCGGAGAACGTAGCTTCACTAGTCAAAGTCATCGTCTCTGCACGTGGTCATGCCCACTAGAAGGCATTTTCTAGTGTCTATTTGTTACTAAACTCTTTCGACCAGAACATGACAATCAAGATCGACAACACAAGTTGGACAAACTGCTTTTTAAAGCAAACCCTTATATACAATATTTACTTAGTTTATATAAATAAACTAAGCAAATAGTCGAGGGCTAGGGTATAGTTATTAATATAACTTCAATTCTTAGTCTTAATTTTTGATTTCTTTCTTTTGTTCATTATCTTATGAGTTACTAACTACTCGACAAGATAGTTTGCAGGAAAAAGAAACTTTATATTTATAATCAAAAGACTTATCTTTACAAGTTTTCTATTACAAACTACTCTGATGAAGGAGATCCGATCGGCATCTCCTCTGCGACCTTTTGGCTGACTGGCTTCACCTCTTCAATTAGACGAGTTGCTTTTGCTTCGGAGCAGTCGAAGTTGTCTTCGATTGGTTGAAGGTTAAGATTTTGGTCGCGTGCCTTAAGTTTTGCCAATGTATAGCTTACTGCACTTTTGACCACCTCTCTCAGTGAGTCAGCCTAGTTGGCCTTCAGAGTAGTTATTAGCTCCCCTAAGGCTCTAACTTGTTGTCCAATAACACTTGAGTGAGCGGTTATGGTGTCTTCAAGAGGAGTAACTTCCTCAGCACCAAGCCCACCGAGTAGATTGTTTAGAAGTGAGATGTTGTCTTGAAAGTTGATCTTCAATGACTTCGTCTCCTCCTGACTATGTAACACCCTGCCTTTTTGGAGCCTTTTTGAATTTTCAAAATAAAAAGAACCATTTTGTTTTGATGAGAATTCAAAGCTTAACTTGAGAATTTCAGAATGGACTTCAATTGACTAAACCAAACCTCAACTAAAGACTCTCTTTTAGTTGTTGGGTTTGTTGAAGCTTTGGCGATCCCTTCCCTTCTGTGCTGGTTTTACCCTTCTCGGGTCTAGACCTCCCAAGGGGTTGGATTTTCTCTGGCCCAGACCTCTCTTTCTAGGTCTAAACCTCACTCATGTTCATTTGAACTCACACCGTGTGTGTTCTTTAGGACCTCCTTCTTGTCTATTTAGACCTCCCTATGTCTTTCAGGACCTCCTTGTGTCCTTTAGGACCTCCACCTTGTCTATTTAGACCTCCCTGTGTCTTTCAGGACCTCCCTGTGTCCTTTAGGACCTCCTCCTTGTCTATTTAGACCTCCCCGTGTCCTTCAGAACCTCCCCCTGTCATCTAGGACCTCCTCCTTGTCTATTTGGACCTCCACGTGTCCTTTAGGACCTCCCTGTGTCCTCTGGGACCTGCTCTGTGTTCATTTGGACCTCCCTCGTACTCGTTCGAGCCTTCCGCTTGATCCAGACCTCTATCGCTTGTGTACCATTCGATTTGCGATGGATGGTTTGATCTTGGTGAGACGTTCGGATGGTCCAAACGTCCCACTCCTTTAGAACCGTCTGATCCGTATTGGATGGCCCCGATCTGTTGGGGCGTTCGCTCGGTCCGAACGACCCAATTGCCATGACCCGTTCGATGGAAATCCAATGGCTCCCGCTTCTCTTGCTTCTTATCTCGCTATCGCCCATCCCCCTTGTTAGATCTAGCAGTTAAGACCTCCCCTTTGGAGATCTTAACCGTCCAGACATCCCCCTAGTTAGATCTGGCCGTTAAGACCTCCCCTTTGGAGATCTTAACTGTCCAGACCTCCTCCATGTTAGATCTGGCCGTTAAGACCTCCCCTTTGGAGATCTTAACCGTCCAGACCTCCCCCTTGTTAGATCTGGCCGTTAAGACCTCCCCTTTGGAGATCTTAACCGCCTGCACTTCTAGTTAGATCTCGGCCGTTAAGACCTCCCATTTGGGGATCTTAACCGCCCGTAACTCCTCCTTGTTAGATCTCGCCGCTAAGACCTCCCTTTGGAGATCTTAACCGCCTGCACCTCCCCTTGTTAGATCGGCGTTAAGACCTCCCTTTGGAGATCTTAACCGCCTGCACCTTCTCCTTGTTAGATCTGGCCATTAAGACCTCCCTTGGAGATCTTAACCGCCTAAACCTCCCCTTGTTAGATCTGGCCGCTAAGACTTCCCTTTAGAGATCTTAACCGTCTGCATCTCCTTGTTAGATCTCGCCGCTAAGACCTCCCTTGGAGATCTTAACCGTCCAGGCCTCCCCCTTGTTAGATTTGGCCGTTAAGATGTCCCCTTTGGAGATCTTAACCGTCCAAACCTCCCCTTTGAGGATCGGACCGTCAGGACCTCCCCTTACCTTTGCGCGATCCCCTCTAGGTCCCCGTAGGACCTCCCCTTGAGTTTTGACTGGCCCCATTTGGCAGTCACACTCCTATTTCTTTATCCTTTGACCGTGTCCTTTGCGCATGGGAGTCTCCCGACATTTAATGCCTGTTGTATCGCATTAAATGCTTCTACCTTTTTGCAGCAACCGTGCTATTCTTTTGTCCCATCTTTGCTTGCTCCTATTGTCCTTTTCACCAACTCTTGAACATGTGTAACCATGGGTATCTGGGTGGCTCTGGCTATATAAGCTTGGGCAGCCTTTCCCCTTTACCCCTTTGGCTCATTTCCACTCTCTGGACCTCCTTGAGCAAGCTCTTGGACCTCCTCCAAAGCTCTCTGGACCTCCTCCTGAAGCTTGGGACCTCCTCCAGCAAGCTCCTTGGATCTCCTCCAAACTGACCTAGCCTCTCTGTTGGTTTTATTTTGAAGTTTCATTAAAGTTTCCTTGGATCTTATTTGAGCTTTGTGTTGAGTTGCTTTGGTTTCCTCGTGTAGATTGTGAAGACACTGAGGAGCAAGAGCTCTCTGAAGAAGAAGACGTCCAGGCCTTTGAGCAAGGCAAGTTACACTCTTGACCATGTTGCACCCATTATTTCAAATTACTATGTTCTGTCTTAGAGTTTTATGCATGCTTACTTTACTAAGTTATTTCAATACCTGTCTTTAAATCCATAGCTATACCTAAATCCTTTGTATGGCCACTGTTGACCTTGAGCGAATTGGTTGCTTGGTAGGTGCAGGTCCATGCACGAGCTCAACTTAGGTAGAGTTGAGGCTCAGGGGTTCTGTGGTTGTCGCCCTAGTCGTTTGAGGACCAGCCTTTGAGCGTCCCTTTGCTAAGCCTATAATGGGCTATGCTACCCTCGTACAACCACATGTCTCCAGAATGGGGCATGGGACCTGGCCAATTAATTTGCAAAGTTCCACCGTGGTTGTTCCACTTTGATGTGTGGAAGGTCTTTCATGGCCTATGGTTTTTTATAACCTATGTTTCCCACTGGTGCAAGAGGGGGCTTTTCCGGCGGGTCCGATGGAAGCGAAATCTTAGCGAGGAGGGGCTGTGGTGGAAGGATGCATTGTAAAGGTCTTGTCATGAGCTCTAGACCTCTTACCTTCGGCAGTGGGAGGTGGCATTGACGAATGCCAAACAAACTAGAGGAATCATGTTGTGTGGGTAAAGTGTACAACCTCTACAGAGCGAAAACTATTCGAATAGCTGTGTCCACGGTCATGGACGTGCTGGCAAAGACCACTTAAAGTTAGATGTTGGTTTTGTTTTCAAAAGGTTTTGGATAAACTGTTTCTTTTTTGGGATATCTATCCCATGGGCCGGGCAGGGAGCCTTGTGACAGGAGGGTATCCTTCACCACCTTGATGATGAATGTTATCCAACTGAAAACTGAGATTCACACAAAATGAAATTTAAATATTGTATAACTACCTTGGAACTTAGTATATGCATTTAAAATAAACTTGGCTTTACGCAAAGCAACCATATTATGCCTTCCTTTGAATATCCATGTATGCATGTCATTATGTTACCCCACAGGTGTAACTTGCGAGCACGGTTGTTGTGCTCACTCTTGCTTGAAACTAATTTTTGAGCAGGAAAGGACTTCCTTGATGATGACGAAGACCAAATCAACTAGGCCGCGCCCTCCAGCCAATTACCTGTGGTGTATTGGATGGACTTGCCTTTTGTTCCGCTATGTATTTTGCTTTTGTCGGTCTGTAAGCAAACCTTGTAATCAACTCTTTTGCTGTTAATAAAATCTTGTGTGGATGTGTGTTATCACTTGTAATTGCTGTGAGAACTAGCCATTGATCCTTGGGACTGGTTCGGATCATAGGAGGGCTAGGACTTCTCCAAGTCCTGTGACCTCCTCGGGTTGGTCTCTGGACCTCCCCCAGGTTTGGTCGTGGTTCTTGGGGAGATCCTGAGCCTCAAGACCTCCTCGGGTCAGTACCCTAGACCTCTTGGAGGTCCGGCTGGACCTCCTGGGAGGCCTGGGAGGACTGCCCAAGAGGTCCTTAGGACCTCCTGGGAGGTCCTAGTGGAATCCCAGGGAGGTCTTGGAGGACCTCTCGGGTGGGGCTCCTGGCTGGGTCGTCACAAGTGGTATCAGAGTATCCTAACTGCAGGACGTAGCCCCGTAGAATGGCCATAGAATTTCAAAGTCTATTTTATAAAACAAAGAAGAATAAAATGTTCTTTTCTTATCTGGGTCATCCTTCTATCCTTATCTCCCTTCTGGTAATCTCCTTACCTTAATCTAATCTTACCTTGTTTTTGTCTTTGCACCGATTTACAATATTAAGTGGATCCTCCTTACCTTTTGAAACCTATATTAGAGGTCTCTTGGCTAGGTATGGTGCTCAAGGCCTCCTTCAAGTGGTAAGAAACGTGTAGAATGATGTCTCTTTATTACCAGTCTTGAAAAGCTGCCTTTTGTTGTTTGCTTTGTTCAGTTGGTTGTTTTTGCCTGTCCCCCCCCCCCCCTTAGTCTCTTGCTTTCTCTTTCCTTAGCCTTTGGAGCTCAGACAAGATGGTCACCACTAGAAATGGTAGTGGCAGCTGAAGCATTCGGAACCGACAAGCTAGGGATGAGCCTGAGAACCCAGCCTGGTGGAGCAACCAGAATAGAGGAGTTGACAATGTGCAGGAGCAACCAACCTCACAGCCACCACCACCTCCAACAGAAGGTCCTAGCTGGGCCCAGATGATGGCTAATCAAGCTCAACTAATCAACCTGCTCTCACAATCCATTGCCAACACCCAATCTTTGCAAGCAACAGCAGCAGCTCAGCCACAAGCTCTAATTCCACCTCCCCCAAGGGCCAACATAGCGGAATTTATGAGATTGCGCTTTCCAACCTTTTCCAGCAGCATTGAGCCAATGGAAGCTGACGATTGGCTTAGGGCAGTGGGCAGAAAATTGGACATGGTTCAATGCTCAGACTGTGAGAGGGTCTTATTCGCCTCCCACTAACTTAGTGGCCCAGCCTCTGAATGGTGGGATAATTTTAGCCAATCCCATGTTAATGCTCAAACCATCACGTGGGATGAGTTTGTGCAAGCTTTTCGTCGAGCCCATATTGCTCCGGGCATGATGTCATTGAAGAGGAAGGAATTTCGTTCCTTGCGTCAGGGCAACATCACTGTCAATGAATACCTCCATAAATTTAACCAATTGACTCGGTATGCCCCTGAAGATGTTTCTTCGGACGAAGCTAAGCAAGAGCGCTTCCTGGAGGGACTCAAGGACGGGATTTCAGTGCTCCTTATTGCCCAGGATCACTCTGATTTCCAGCAGCTTGTTAGTAAGGCTATTCGGCAAGAGGGCAAGCTCCAAGAGATGGAGAGCTGAAAAAGAAGGAGAGCTGCACAGAGGGTCAACCCCGGGTTTTCCTAAGCCTAGGACCTCCTGGGCCCACCCTCACAACAAGAAGACCTCCTGCACCTCCTCCTCAAGAACCTCTGGGATATCACTGCACACCAGCAAATCAACTTATTATCAAGACCTCCTCGGGTCAGTACCCTGGACCTTCTGGAGGTCTGGTTGGACCTCCTGGGAGGCCTGGGAGGACTGCCCGAGAGGTCCTTAGGACCTCCTGGGAGGTCCTGGTGGACTCCCAGGGAGGTCTTGGAGGACCTCTAGGGTGGGGCCCCTGGCCGGGTCGTCACAGACTACGAGTCGAGTCTTCATGGAGTCGCTTGATTTCAACTGCTTGCTCTGAAATAGAGTATGACCAGTCAAAAGAATGTCCCTAAATAACTAGTAAGCAACACTAGTCGTGGGTAAAGAGTTACTTACCCGACAGTCGAGAGTCAAGTTGCTTGATTTTGTTGTCGTGAGAGGCATCCTTCTTCGCAGATTTCTCTTCCTATGACTTTATCTCCTGGTCTTTTTCTTTGGCGGTACAGGATAGCTCGTGAACAACCAAGGCCTTTTCGTTGACCTTGGTTTGGAGCTTACCCATTTCGACCTCTTTTTCTAAAAAGGAACAAGAGTTAGTAAAAGAACAGAAGATCATTACCATAAGCAGTCTTAGGTTCAGAACTTACTGTTTATTTCATTCTGCAACTTTTGAGTTGCAGAATGTGCCTCCTGAAGCTTCTTCATCAGGTCCTCTTTTTCTTCCCTTAACTTCTTCGTCTCGACTTTTTCATAGTCGAGTGAGTCAGCCAAGGATTTTTTGTCACTCTTGGACCTGTAAAGGTTCAAAGTCGACATGAGAACTGCACAAGTAGTTGAGTGAAAAATGACTACGAGTAGCAATGACTTACCTTGTCTCTACCTACTCATAGAGTTTTGCCTTTTGCTGTCATAGTTGCATGAGTTGTCGGTGGTATTCACCAACAGTGACAATGTGTTGCAAAGCTTTCTACATAAAGAAAGACAGTGAGAAGTGAGAAAAAAACCACAGATGTAAATGTTTGGCATCAGACGCTTACATTTATGCTTGTTCAAGCAAACGTGGAGAATACCCTTGTGGAATCCTTTAGTTCATCGATCTCCTCAACTCGGTTCCACCGCACCTTTTGGATACGCTCATCGTCGAAAACATTCCCCCTGTTAGGAATGTCCTTAGGGTGAGGAACCCGATTACGAGACTTGAATGCAGAAGATCCCACCATGGAAGAAGGTCTAAAGAACTCAGAAAAGAAGTTGAGGTACTCTTCTTCTTCTTCTTCTTCTTCGGTGATGGTAGAGTTGGTAGCTTCTCCTTGAGGGCCGGGATGAACGTCTTCAATAACTTCCTTGCGGGCATGGTGGTCGGAGGTTCCACCACCACCTTGGCTAGATGCTTCCACCGCTTCATTAGCCATCTTCACTTCAGCCTCTATGACCACCTCGGTGGTCGTAGTAGCCTCAGCAGAAACAACTTCTTCCACCATAGGGATAGTGGTCGATCCCTTGACCACCTCCGTTGTCATCTCTTCGACTGTAGGAGATACATTTGTTGTCTCTACAGCTACAGAAGAAGTGGTGATGGGCTTCTCGAGGGAGGCATCATTTGGGGCTGGGGGAGTCAGGCTAAGGTCACGAAAAGAAAAATACTTCAAAATTGTAGAAATCAAAAGGTAAATGATGTTCTTATGCTTTTGTCTTTTTACATACCTTGATTTTCTGGACATGGTGATGAATTTAGAAGAAACCTTCCCGAGGAAATATTTCTTTTGCTTCTTCTCATCAACCACATCTGGTTGATATTCAAGTTGAGGGATAGGGACCACTACGACCACGTCAGGTCACAGGTCTTGAATGAGAGCTGCTACTCCTTGAGCTTCCTAACTCTCTTGATGGTCGAGACCTGTTTCGATCTCCTTAGGAGGAGTACTTCCCTCGACCATAGGCTCTGCCGACACAGCGGTGTCCTTCACATAAGATACAAAGCTTTTCTAGTTCTCCTTTTCTAGTCGCTTAACAAAGCCGTGAGAAGCTGAGATTGAAAAAGTCTTGTCATCATAATAGAATGGTACCTTGGTCTTGGGGGCTTTATGTTTAAGGGCTTCGACCGCCTTTGCTTTCTCTACAACAACTATGTCTGCAAAGAATTTCTCAAAGGGCCTGGTCGGATCGAAACACGAGCTTGCCCCCTGCTTGTCGACGACCTTTACAAGTCGACGCTTTTTGGCCGGAGGAGCTTTGACTTCCTCCGCCTCCGTGCCGATGACCATCAGTCTAACCTCTTATTGTCCTGACGGTCTGCCATGCCTACTTTCTGCAAAGGTCAGAAAAGGAAACATTATTTAGTTGTCGTTTCCTATGACTACGAGGGCCCAAATACTGAATCAATTGTTGATTACCTTTAGGCGTTCCTCCTTTTTTGGTCAAGGAAGGGAGTGTTGGAATAAAAGTCAATGATGATCTCGGTTCTTTTTTCCAAGCTCATAAGGGTCTTAGGCAAGGTGATCCTATGTCTCCTATTCTTTTTAATCTTGTTATGGATATGCTTGCTATCTTTATTTCAAGAGCTAAGGAAGTTGGTCTTTTAATAGGAGTAGTTCCTCACTTGATTGATGATGGGTTGTCAATATTATAGTATACTGATGACACGATCCTCTTCTTAAATAATGATCACTACTACAGGAAGCCACATCACAGACGGTTCGGAACCGTCATCACGCACAGCTTCCAACCGCCTATATTTGTTGGTCTGTGATAACAGCGCTTATCACTGACGGTAAAAATCGTCAGGATACGCAATATCACGATGGTTTTTATTAAAACCGCTCAGTGAAGGCTAGTATCACGACGGTTTCTACTAAAACCATCTCGTGATACGCGAATATCACGACGGTTCTAAACAAAAACGTCAGGATCCGTGAATATCACGACGGCTTTTCTTGAGAACCGCTCGTGATATTCACGATCACGACGGTTTGTAGTGAAAACCGTCTGTGATATTCACGAATCACAAACGGTTTTTAGTGGAAACCATCTGTGATACTTGCCTTCACAGACGGTTTTAACAAAAAAAAAACTGTCTGTGATAGCTCATACCCCTCACTACATTTTTGCTGTTTTTCTGGCTAGCCTCAGGAATTGCTAGCCATGCCCTCTGAAAACAAGCATGCACAAAAACATATTCAAGCATGCACAAAAACAGATTCAAGCATGCACAAAAATAGATTCATCAGAGATAATCAATTGTTGACAACTCAAAGTGATCATTACTCAAAATAAATTACAAAAGATCGCATTTGTTCAAGTATTGTCGCTATAGTTACAAGCTCGGATTACAATTGTTTGCGTTGAGAGGTGTCATGGTGATGCTCGGGTTGGCGACGGAGTGAAACTCTCCGTTGTCGCAATGATTTCGAGTTGATAAAGGTGCGAGCTTCCTCGAATGTCCTTGATCTCTTCCGCAACGAGTCCATCACATTGTAAATCCAAGGCCCGCTACTAGCAAGAGTAAAGTGGTAAGCTATATATATTTAAATTTATAATTAGGAAATAATTATTTCGAGATTGACAAACCTCGTGATCCTTCTTCCTAGCTCTAAGGATTAGTCGCATATGATAGCGACGAGATTGCACATAACTCATCATCTTTTTGTCAAGCGGCACCGCAAAAATAGAATTGCATATATAGGTATAGTCAGTTCGAGACGCGTTATTATGAAGTATGATATAGGATTATCGTGTTGTAGCGCGTACCGGAAAATCCATCCTGTGTATTAGTTGGGCACTCTTTCCATTGTATATTCCTTTGTTGGCAATATAATCGATGAACGACCTACATGATTCGAAAAAGTTATCCTCGGCCATTTCAAACGAATGAAGACTACAATAGAGTTATGTAATGTGAGACCCCGACGTTTATTCGGCTCATAATACTTAGTCATCCAATTGACCCTAGTATTATCAACCAAATAAACCCGGTCTCGAGAGATGTATACTTCCCAGAAATGCAGTATACATACCTCACAACAAAAGAATGTATCAATTCCATACAACACATAGTACATAAGCAACAAACCAGAAGTTAATATTAATAAGGATAGGTTATTACAAAAGAGGGCCTTCGCCAAATAACAACAAAACTACAAAGATACACAATGAAGCAAAAGTGCCATAAAGATGGCCCAAAATAAGAGCCAACCAAGGTGCCTTTAGCCCACAAGGCAATCGACCGGACCGCCAAGCTAGTCGCTCTCCCAACCACCGCTGACAAATTACAAAAGTAAAGCCCTTTGGGCTCTACCTCCTCTGCAACAAAGTTGTTAAGCAAAGCAAATGAGTACAATAAATTGTTTATTGTACTCGCAAGACCGACGTAAGATAACAGAACTATAAATTAGCTATATGCAAGCTTTCTTTAAGTGGATGAGGCTTTGGACTCATTTTAGCACAAAGCAAGTTTTCATTTGCAATAATATAGTAGATTGAAAGCAATTTGACAAAGCATTTTTAATTGTTGAAATAACAACGAGATAAATAACAAGGTAACAACAACAAGAACAACCCGAAGTGACCAACCCAAGTCACCACAACAATAGCATGAACTCCCGCTCATACCAACCATGTCAAGTTTTAATTAAAGGTTGTAGTCTAGTCTTGAACGACCTTACCAAGCATGTCCATAACCTAGGGCGAGGCTATTCAATAGTTTTATCCTGCGCAGGTGTACCACTGCACCCACACGCCGCACCGCCTTTCCATTAGGCACACTACCTTTGGTATGCCGCACGGCTAAGTCCTACGAGACATTTCCAATGGACAATGCTAATTCGAGTCGCACAACCCACGGGAGAAGGAGACATCACACAACCTTCCCGAAGCTAATGCTCCTCCCACATCACACACACATTTTATCTTTAAAACACACCAACCGAGCGACCCCAATTAACACCGCCCAAAGTACTTAGTCAAGAGGGGTTCCATATGCCCTCGTGTGGTTAGCACGCAAAATCGCTGGCTTAGTGACCCAAGTACTCGGTCCTTAGGGACCCTGCATACCACCACATCCAAAAACCGCACCATCCATCCAATATGCCCAAGTCTAAATCAATCTTTTATTTTCAGTTTTGATTTTACAATTAATCAAAGCACAAGTGCTGGACATATAGGAGTAATAATCAGTTTTGAGTGATCAAGACCATCGACTAAGTCGATGATCGCCCATTTCTACCAAAAACTAAGCATGTCTAAGCAATTTAAATCGAAACTACTAAGTGATAGGAGCTCATCCAACGAGCTCCCACCACAGCAAATAACCTAGGCTCATGGTAGTAGAGGATGAACAATTCCTACAGATTATGCAACTATAGGCTTGCTAGCGACATTTAACACAAAGTAGCATGCATACATAGAAGTAAAACGATATATTAAGCTTTAAAGTAATGGGACAATGATGGAAATGATCAAACTGCTTGCCTTGCTGTTGCTGTTCAATTTGTTGCGGAGGGTCACTCTCGGGATCACCACAAATGTCGAAACCTAACGGAAAGGCGAGAAAGAACCGATAAGAACGATTTAAAAACAACAAAGACAGCACAACAAACGAACTCCAAATTCTCTGAATTTTCTACAGCAGCAAGAGGGTGATTTTAGGAATATTGCAACAAGAACCAATTGATTTGGATTCTCAATGCAAAAGTTATGAGCAAAACAATTTTGCTCAGCCCTAAAATACCAAACTGCACTATTCATTAATTTAATTATGAGGCAACATTTTCTAGAACAGAAGTGAAGCTGAAATTTTACTGTAAAACCAGCACCTCATGAGATGAATAACACAATTGAGTTCATCTCATTTGGAGCTATATTGCACTTTCTATAATTTTTCAAAAACAAGAACTTGAATAAAATTATAATGCACAAGTCCTCATTTTTATAACAGCAACAAGCTCAAAACTAATTTTCACAGTGAGTTCATTATTAGAGGAAACCAACAAGGTTGGTCTCACTCAAAAATAATCTACAGAGCATTAGTTTTGTATTTTACAAGTTAAGCATTGATTTAAGTGTATATTTTAAAGTTGGTTTTAAAATCTAATGGCAAACTGTGCTCTGGAGTTGAACTCAACTTACAATCATTTTTGGATTAAAGTCAAGTCCAAGACAGAGCCAACATACTTTGAATGACCTCATTTGGATTAAAAATGAAAAAGATATGTAATTCTAAAGTTTATACCTTACTCTATTTATAATTAAGACTTTACTGGAATTCCTAAGAAAATTCACAAGGACATGGGAGGTCGTGAGCCACAGATCACAGATCTAACGGCTCAGACCTCCCGGAGAACAACACACACGCAAGACGTGAGGTCCAGAGGTCCCGACCTCCTAGTAACGCACATGCGCGAGGTGTGGAGAGGTCGTGGCCGTAGATGGGAAATCCAACGGACCACAACGATGGGGGAGGTCCGGAACGGACCAGATCTAAAGGGGAGGTCCTCAACGGTGAGATGACCTCGAGGAGGTCCTAAGCGGTAGATCTAACATCACTGCACCTCCGGGGAGGTCCGGATGGTCGATCGCTGGAGGTCTCGACGCTCCAGATCTCCTCGAGGAGGTCTCGACGCCCCAGCCCAACAGCGCACGCCGCTGGACAAGCAGATAAATGCGCCAGGACCACGAGGAGGTCCGCGCAAGCGGTCTTAAATGCACGCACAAGGGTGGATTAAAGGCGCTTAAGACGCCAATGATCGCGAGATTGAGCAATGATTAGCGCATCAAAGCCGAGGATCTCGTCCTAAAACGACAACGACGCCGCTAAGGCCCGTCAAAAATCCCGAGCTCAAAGATTTGGTTCTCGCCATGATGTAGACCTCGCCGGCGACCTCCATGGTACCACCGAGTGCACAATAACGTTGCACACTCAAGGACCTCCTCTCAACGGCGACGGCGGCTTGAACGCCATGAGCCGAGAGGGCAAATTGACCAAAGACGCCAAACACCGAAAAGCAAAATGAAGCTCATGCGACACATTCAAGCTTGTGCCAAGAAAGCTCCGCAAAATCATTCAAGCGGGTGCCAGCAACTAAGGACTACAGGAGGAGTACCTGGAGGTCCTAAGGTGCTGGGGAGGTCGTGGAGGTGATGACTGGAGTTGGGGAAGACAATGAAGCTTCACAGCCCAAGGCTCCAGCTCCAGCTCTAGCTTTGTCCACCTCTGAAAAAGGCCCAAACAAATTTGGTTAGGGCATGGTCCCAGAGGAAAGGCACAAATGGAAGCAAGGAGAGGGAGAAGAAATCTCCAGCGACCCTTGCCCACCAAGGAGCTTCAACTCCAACAATGGCGGCCAAGGAAGGTTTCAGTGGTTTAGAGTTCCCAAGCCCGGGAGAGCGAGCAAGGAACAATGGCGTGTAAAAGAAGACAAAGGCATAGTGGGGTGGTTTTATCCTTAGGGCAAAGGAGGTCTTAGACCACCGCTAAGCTCATGGTGAGCTTGGCCCATGGCGTGGTCTATGACAATGGACAAGATGGTATGTTGACACAAAGGGCGTGCTTGAGCCGACTAGAGGCGAAAAGTCGACCGCATTAAATGCGGTCAAGAAAGAGTCAAGTATAACGTATCCCATGCACAGACACGCATTAAATACACTGCTCAGAGCTCGCAGGCGTGTCAGAGGAAGGAGAAGAACAGGGGAGGTCTTTATGACCGTTGGATAAGACCATGGGGAGGTCCTAACCATCGGATCCCATTTTTGAACCGTTACGCCTAAATGACTGGGAGGAGGTCCCAGCCACACGATCAAGGATGGGGAGGTCGTGGCCCTCCGATTTCCTTAATGTGTAAGCGCACGAGGGAAAATAGGACAGGAGGTCCAAAGCGTTGGATCTCCATCCAACGGTGCGGACCTCCTGTGAGGTCTTAACCGCACGCGAACATAAGACATGAGGGGGAGGTCATGGCCTTTGGATTAAAATCCAAGGGCACACAACCAAGGGAGGTCTGAGGCTTTGCGTGAAGCGCGGGGGAGGTCAAGACCTTTGGATTTTGATCCAACGGTGGTGATCAAAACAGGGGAGGTCCTGAGCCTCGCACGTGGCGCAAAGTAGGTCTTGAGCTTGCGCAACACACAAGGGAGGTCATGGCCATTAGATTTAGATCTAAGGGCAACGACCTCACGTGCGCGGAAGGACCTAACCGTGATGTTTTTCAGAGGAGGTCGTGGCCTTTGGATGTAAATCCAACAGTGCGACCTCAAGTGAGTGCAAAGGAGGTCTCGATAGTTAGATTAAGAGGAGGAGGTCGAGCGCGGTTGGATGTAAATCCATGACTATGACCTCGCCAAGGTGGAAGGTGGTTTTGAGGTTTGATAACAAGGGGAGGTCGGGGCGGTTGGATCTTAATCCAAGGGCTATGACCGACAAGGTGAGGAGGTCTTTGGGATTTAACACACGGGAGGTCATGACCGTGGATCTTTGATCCAACGGTTACGACTGATGAGGTGAGGAGGTCTTTGCGGTGTTGACCGCGAGGAGGTCTGGCGCCCACGCTGACCCGAGGAGGTCCACGCGGTCCGAAGGACTTCAAGGGAGGTCCCGGGTGCGTTGGTTGAGGGGAGGTCGTGGCCTTTGGATTGATCCAACGGCCACGACCTCATCAAGGTGGGGAAGGAGGTCGATGGGGTTAATGACCACTTTGCAAAGTGGCTAGCCCAAGGAACAAAGTAGGCTTTTAAATTTAGTTTTTAACAAATGAAACTTAGCAGAATTATTTGAGATAGCAATTGAACTCCAAATTTGATGAAATTTTAACTGGAGCTTGCTGACAATGAGATTAACCTTGCATAAAATTTCCAGAGGTTATTATGCAATGCATTTTTCTCAGGAAATTCGTTAAGGTTGTTTAAAGGATTGTTTTACCTCCAAAATTTATCAAACTAGTTTTACAACTTGTGATATTTTTCAGAGGGGTCCCACATCAGTTTTAGGACCAAGGAAAATATTTTCCAAATGTTCGACACAAGATTTAGACAACTGGAAAATGAGTTTGACTTTTGAGTCAACAAGAGCTTTGTGTTTTTGGATTACACAACTCTTGGACAAGAATTACATAAGAGATTAGGGGTTTTCAAGATGTGAGAAAAAGTTTTAATTTCTACACATATAATTATACTTGAATAACCCTAATTATACAGTTGGGATGTTACATGTAAGGAGGAAATGAGCATACCTCTCGAGTATTCCTCTTAGAACGCTGAAGTTGTGCTTGTTGCGGTTTAGGGAATCAAGGTATATCACATGGTTCCTCTTGGGTATAATAACTAAAAGGATCCAGTGGTACCTACTCATGCATATCGCTATAGTCATTAAACCTAAGTTCGTGCTGTGTATAAAGTACAAATGAAATTTGTATAGCAAGTAGTGACACTTACCCCTAGTTGTAGGGCACCACTATGTACTTCATGTTCTTCTAACGAAGCAATGACCTCGTTATGTATTTCTCGATGAAGGACGAGTCTTCTTGGATGGTTTGCAATGATACCACATGTGGGTCGAGGAAACCCACCGGTTCTTTCCATTCCTGAACATTTTTCAGCATGTATCTATACATAAGCAATGAGTTGTGATATTTATCTGTATTACATGAATGTAGAACTTTATTGTACGCACTTACAGTGTCCAACATCGTAGAAGCGAGACGTCGAGGCCAACGAGGTTGAATAGGACATATAAGTCGTTGAAGCCCACGACGAAGTACCTCGTCCCATTGAAGAAATGCTTCTCCTCGTATCTGACGGTGATTCCAGTATCGCACCCCTTCTTTTGGGTCTTCTCCAAGTACCAGGAATGCAAAGCCTGACAAGCATATCCAACGCAGATTATCTTGCGCCGCACAACGGTTTTCCGATGATGTAGTTCCCGGGTATCGCGGACTTCCCAGACTTCCCGGACTTGGGAGGCACCTTAACGTTCGTTGATTTCGATTTGGCCTTAGCGATTGGCAGTGTCTTCTTGTGAGACGACTCGGAAACCGATACGACGGCACGCTTTTGCTGTTCCTTCGGCGTCTTCTCCACGGGAACCGAAGAGGTGGCCTTCTGAGGCGAAACATGAGGTGGAGTCATCGAGGGTCCCGTTGGAGAGGAATGGTTGTGTCCAGATCGCGGCACTGCTGGGTCAGGGCGATGTCCTTCTTGGGCCACTGGATAAAACAGTGGATGGCATCCCCTAGTGTTATGATCTCTTCGTCCGGGCGAATCTTCAGCGGGACGGCTAGGAAATTGCTATGTACCATATCCACCTGGACCCTGGCGTAACCCTGCGCCAGCTGGGCACCGTGCTGCACTGCCCCTTTCTTGTATGGATACACCATCCCCTACGCAGCCTCAATAGAAAGGGACCCATCCATCCTCACTTGGAGCTTGCAGGGCGTCGCTCCTACAAAACGATACGCAATTAGCTAAGGCGTCCTATAGGTCTATCTTTGGTGCATTCCATAGACGTACGTTACCTTGATGTCGTCTATCGGTAATCGGACGTCGTCATGTTCAGAATTATGCGCGGACGCGACACTACTCCGACGTCGAGGAGGACTGCCTCCCAAATTAACGGGGGTGGCTTGTGACTGCTAGCTCAGGAGTAGATTCATTTGACCCTGCAATGTTGCTATCTTTTCTTCAAATTTGTTAGTAACCATCTGTACCAACCGGTCGTCGTGCTCGGCCTTGGATCTCTTCCTACTCCTATACGTGCAGTAGTCGTCCGCGAATCCATGACTCCAAGGTACGTTAACCCCAAGGCCTCGCGTGCGACCTGGGTGCTCCTTGTTTCCCAAGGCCGTAGATAGTATATCCTTCTCCCTGTCTGCATGGAAGGAGCCTTGGGAAGCTTGGGCAGTCAAGTCACGCTGCAAGAGGTCATCATATTATTATAGACACTATGAAGTTATGGACTTATTAACTAGGTAGTTCAACATATTTACCACACGTTGGGACACTTCCTGGTCTGCCGGGTTTGTGAAAGAGATGCTGCCTGAAGACGAGACTTTTGCCCTCGCTTTTAACCAGCTTAGGGAACGCGGGTCTGTGATATCAGGAAATAGCCCGGTTGCGTTCTCCTCCTTCGCTGCCCATTCCTTGTATTTACCCGCGTACCCAGCGGTGCCGAGTCTGTGCGGGTGAGTGTTTCGTGTCTAGAGAGCTTTGTGCGCCGCACTTTGCTCCTTAAATCCGGCCGTCATTTTCATAGCCACAAAGGTGTCCCATGCTTCCCGCATCAAGAATCTATACTGCACGAAGGGCGTCTGACCTGTGTTCACGTACTTCGTGACAAGAATGCTCTTGAAGGTCCTCCACGATTTATCCATCGTGAGCATCGCCGTCCGTCGCCGCTGCATTCACGCCTGCTCGAATAGTGAACTTCTTTAAAAGTTCATCCCACATAGCGCCTTTCGCTTCTTTAAATCGTCCTTCCACCTTGGTGTGGTGATGGGGACCCGCTCCTTCCAAGTATCCCACAGATGGTCCTAATCTCGCCACGATCTCTTGGGACTCGAGAGGGACCCCAAAGTCACCGATCTCCGTGATGACCGGTCGGCCCGCAGCATTTTTGATTGTCCTCTGCCATCTCGCTTAGTGTCATTATCGCCGACGGTGACGGCAGACCTCGTCGGCGCCTCTTCCATCTCATGGCGTCGGTGTGCCAGCGCCTCGTCGCGCCTCTTCCATCTCTGCAAAGACCGTGACGGTGGCGAAGACTGATGCCTCTGCCATCTCACTTACTTGCTATCTATATAAGTTACATATGCAATAAAATGGATTGCAAGTGTCCCAAATTAACATATACATTTAAACTTAATAATATGCTCAACATGTGCAATATTAGCAAATAATCATAATTAATTCCAGCATAAATATGAAACAATTAATCTCAGGAAGAAGTACAGAGGTTGACTATAGATGTAATACCTCGAATATCAAATAGAGAGAACATATTATTCGGAAGAGAAATTTATTCAAATTTGAATGCACTAAAGTTTAGAGGAAAATTAAAAGAAAATTCAAGATTTGAGGGAGGATTGGACCTTGGGCTTTCGGCCCAAGGCGTCCTAGCCAAGTGGGCCGGCCTTGTAGTGGAGTCAAGAAGCGGGGTGCCCTTCCCCCCAAAATGCTAGCCTCTGCTACAGTACCGCACCGCACTGTAGCACACGATACTGTAGCAGTCCCCCCTCCCTGCTGCTCTACCAAGATGAGGAAGAAGCTCTGAGGTGCCGCCGGCCATGGTGGAAGGAGAAGAAGGGAGAAGAAGAAAGGAGGAGAAGAAGAAGATCATCTTCGTGGGTTTTTGTTCAGCGTTTCACGCATCTCCAAGGGTATCAATTCGTTTCCCCGCTGTTTTGATGTTGTTTAGATGCGAAATTAGATTAGTTTGATTGGATCGAGTTCGTCTTGCTGTAGATCAAGTCTGTCTAGTATGTTGCGCGGGCTGTTTCGATGTCTTAGAGGCCGAATCAGAGGAGTTGATCTCCTAGAGATATCTGGGTCTTGTTCTGAAGTTTTTGTGGCCGCTGAGTTCACTTGATTCTGACTTTCGAGTCAAAAGATATGATAGATTTAGTATCTGCTGTCCAGATTTCTGACGAGATTAAACTGTTTTGTTATTTCCTAAAATATGAAAATATAATCGGAAGAATCTGGGTTTTCACCCAACTAGGTTATTTTAGGTAATTTGATAACATTTCCAGATTGTTAACGAACGATCAATTCGGAGTTATAGATTAAAAGTTATGATCGTTTTAGTACTGCTGTTTATTCTGTTAGACAGTTTCTGTGCTGAAAGTGCACCTGTCTGTTATCATAATAATTTGGCCGAATTGGATCGTCTTGTCAACTAGAGTATTGTAGATTTGTCAGTTAAGAATCCACAGAAATTGGACTCACCTCATTCGGAGTTCCAGATCAAAAGATATGCTGTTTACGGTGTTGCTGTCCAGTGGCGTTATTTGACTGAATGTGTTGGTTTTCAATTTAGGGTCTCTAGTTAAAATCTTGAATCGCTAGGGAAGCGTTGTAGAACGTTAATCAGTAGGGTCGTGTTCATCATATCCTTATTTCAGTTATTTGATTGTTTAGGCGGTGAAGCTTCGGGTTTAGGAGTACCACCTTTGCCGGCTAACGTGTCGCATCGCGGAAGGCAAGTATTCGGGTTATAGTAGATTTATGCTTGTTTGCTAAGATTGTTTGTGACTTGCTCGTAATAGCCATACATGGATGTAGTGTGATGAGTTTCAATTTATCTTGGTGAATGCAAGTTATGGTTAAAGTTCCTTTGTATATTGTTAATGCTTACATGTTATTATGTACACGTTGAATCCTTATGTATGAAAGATAATGTCATTGTACATATGCATGTAGGAATATGAAAGATGATGTCATTGTACATATGCATGTAGGAATAGTTGAGGTCCCCGTCATGTAAATGTCGGGCTTGAGGTCCCCACATTCGTAGAATGTGGGCAATGAGTAAAGAGGTCCCCATCATGATGATGATGGGCAAAGGTCCCTATACTTGTGGAGTATAGGCTCTTGGTCCCTGTGCCAGAGTGCATAGGCAAGGGTATACATCGACGGTTGTATACCCCGCATTACCAGTAAAATGCGAAAAGAGATAAAGTTTAAAAGGTGCATTGCATGGTCGCATTACATAAGCATGAAGGCTATGTTTATTGTAATGTTTTATCTTGGTATTTTGATGCTATGACTGTGATTTTAGCTTTAGCCTTGTTGATACTTGCTGAGTCTTTGGGCTCACCCTTGCTTTGTTGTGTTTTTAGGTACCACAAGCAAGAACGACATACATGGGGGAGGGTAGACTTGTCATGGAAGCACTCACTACCACATCACTTTAAAGATGAATAACATGTAGATCGTATTTTATTAATAAGTAATCTGTTTAAGAATAAGTATGAGTATACTTGGATGCAATGAAATATTTGTAATAATGAGAGTAGTACATCTTGAATATCCGTTATTAAGCTTTAGTGGATTAGCTTATTTTGAATGCCTTGATGAAATATGGATGATAGATTATGGATTATGATATTTGTATTGGTTGGAACCTCCGGTATACTTAGTTATACAAAGGAGGTTCTGCCGAGAATTAGAATTATGTCTTACATTTTGATTAGTTTTATTTATTACTTTGTTAGTTTAGTAGCATTCCAGGCTCAATGTTGAGCTGGAGTGTTACAGTTGGTATCAGAGTGGACTTTAGGTCCGTGGTAATTGAATAATTAAATTGACACACAGTGCACAGTAGGATGGGAATGGGTGAAGCATTGCATTTACGCTTTCCGTTATGTTGTATTGATGATTGTTGTTATGAGATAATATATTATATCTATATTATAATACTATAGATATTATGTGTGGGGATAACCCATGTTGAGAGGTTAAGGTCGTGGTTGTGGCTCGGTCAGATCGAAGTTACACCACTTGTCATGGTATGAGAATAGGATGGTTGTTACCTCGGATATCTTAGAATTGGCGTTGATAGTGAATATCTCTAGAAGAGTTGTCCTCTTCTTTCACTTTGAATTTGGGCAACTCTAGTTCGCTTGGGCTCAAGAGTTTCTCTTGGGTTTTAGTTCATTACGGTTGATGGGCTTCTTTGAGAAGGATTAATTTGCTACCTTTGGCTTAATTGTCCCGTAAAGCAATCGTTGTTTTCCCAACCGATGAGTTATTCTTGCGGCTGGTGAACTTGGTTGATTGTCAAGTTTGACATTTGTATTGGAGTTTGTCTTTCTTATTGGAAATCTTGATCCAATTATTTCGCTTGATGATTTGGATAATGAAAGTTTCCTTTTGCAAGTCCTTTAATGCGTATAATCTTTGACTCAAGTTATCTCTTTTGGGTAATTTGAGTGTTGAAGTTGAATATTTCTCTATTATGAAAGAAAACGTTAAAACCTTTAGCGACATCTTGTTGTGGTTTATCGAGAGGATATAATCAAAGAAATTAATGGTTGTGTTATGGGTTATCAAGTTGAGTCTGTAGAGTGGTGCTTATTTGATCTTAACTAAGATCCTTGAAAGGAAAGTTGATTAATTTGAAAGTGTTTTATAGTAGTTCTTGGTGAACTGTGTTTAAGAGTATGGCTATACTCAGTTGAAGTTAAAGAAGTTATTTATAAGTGTGAGATATTGATGATTTGGTCTGATCATTAAGATTGTGGGATTTGTTAAATTTATTGGATAATTCGATGTTATAGGTCCCAATGGATTAATATATCTATAGTGATGGTTATGTTAAGGATGTGATTGAACGATGGCTTAGAGGATAGTTATCCTGTAATTTTTCATAAGTTGACTACTTGATTATTATACTTAATTGCTAGATTGAAACATGTAAATCAGATTAGATGGATGTTGAGGTAGTACCTTGTGAAACCCGGTGATTAAATGAGACGATGTTATTAAATCTGTAGTTAAACTCTAAGTATAAAGTGGAATGTTGACTCTGTGTTACAAATGGATATGTGACTGAAAATAGCGGAGGACTCTAATTGCATACGTGATAAATACAATTGTAAATTGTTAATGATAATTGAAGTGGGTGTTGAGCAACACTTATGGTTGAATGGATGAATGCATAAGTGGTCTCGGATAGTGTGCCTTGTGAAATTGTTATTTGATAGCATGATGTAGATAAAAGAGGGTTGTTTAAACCTTGTGCTTTGTGTCTCCTTGGGAGAGGTTTACGATGGAATAGTAGGCTATGAGGATTCTCGTTAATAGTGTATTAGCTCATTGTTAGTGTGATTGTCAAGAAGGGATTATGAAGATGATATTGAATGTTTTGTATAAAGGAATTGGGTCGTCACCGATATTGATTAAATGAAAATGCTTCAAGTTTCAGATTTGTGATCTTTCAAACCTCGTATTAATGTGGTAGCTGAAATTGTTTTGAGCAAAGTGACGTCTTTGAGAGGTTTTATTAGTTCCTAAGTGGTTTATGTGTTGTGGTCTTGAAATCTCTTCTTGTTGGAGTTGGCATAGTGATGTCAGAACCAATGTAAGTCGTTTTCTTTGTTAAAGGAAAGAGTGAAGTAGAAGTATTTGAGATTGAAGTCAAGTTTTGTAACTTGCGCTTTATCGAATTTTGCCTAAACTTTCTGCTTTTGCCGTGAGAGTTTCGAATCCCAAAAGCAATGTTTTATGCTCATTTGAAGTTTGATATTCTCTGCTTGTGGGGCGTGTGTCCACATCTATGATCTCATCTTTGTTTTCCGGGATCATTGCTATTTGATTAATTCTCTTGATTTGGTAATCTTTGTAAGTGGTAACGCTTCCGATGTGCTGAAATCTATTTCTATTTGCCTCTTCTTTTAAGAAAGGAGTTAACCGAACTGTATTGCAAAGTCTTTTCGGTTGTGTTTTGGCAACTAGTAGTGGTGGTTTAGTAGATGGTTTTGTGAACCTTTAGGTGTCGGTTGTTTGAGAGGCTTTGAATAATAAATCGATTTATTAGAATAATCCTTGAAGAGGATTTGATTTTTAAAAAAAGATGTTTGTCTTTGGAGCTATCAAATTTTATTGTTGCAACTAGTAGAACCTATAGCGAGATGTGGTCTAAGATTTGTTGTTCATTTTGACAGAACATTAGAAACAGCAAGTATGGAAATCTTGATCAGCTTATGAGAGAATCGCAATTGGGTACTCGGTAAGATTGTATAGAAGAATTATGATGGTGAATTTAAATGAGAGTAGCGGTGTGGAGAAACCTAAGCGTCGTGCTAATTAATGGGATAGCAGGAATTGTTGAGTTATTGTCAAGTGTGACTCGGCCTTAGTCAGTAACCCTATGGGAGTTAGATTATCTCTAAGGATAACTTGGTCAAGAATGTATTTATTTATTAACGTTAGTGATTGAGTATGTTTGAATCTTGGTCAATCAGTTAGAGTATTGCGAATGGGTATATTGTTGTTGTGTAACTGAATTGGATTGGTGTGGATTAGAGGAGGTCTAATATTGATGAAATAACTCGCTTTGGGGCGGTTAATTGATTAGAGAGGAATGTTGATAACAATAACGAGGTTATATTTGAGTCATGTGAAATCTTAGTAAACTAAATTGTGGATTCCTATCAATTATACCGAAATTCATGGTAGGAGACTTGGAGGTTAAATTTGGGCCGCATTTTATGCTAGGACTTTTGTCGCCCAATGATTATGTGTAGAGGAAGTAGATTAAGGGTGGATTTGAGCGATTGGGATGATCATTGATAGAACCCTTTTGATGAAGTATATGAATGTATGTCTTTGAGGTTTCGAGTTGTTTACTCTTAAAAGATTGAGGTGATGTGATTACGTGTGAGATCTATTCTGAGATACATTGGGAGTCAATTGTCAAATTAATTATGTTAGTAGAGGAGTTGTTGAGAGAAAGTTTCTGTGGAATCGATAGAGCCTCTATACAGAGGTGTGGGTGATATATTTCGACTTGAGCATAGCGTTGAGAATGCCAAGTTAAGAAGAGATGAGTTAGTGTGTTATGCGATGTATTGGAATTCCAAGGTTTGAGAGAAATTTTGTTTCTAAAGGAGAACCTGAGAAATGGTTGTTTCCTCGAGTAGTGCAACGTTTTGTTTTATTCCCGTTTGAGCAATGTGTCGTTGACGGTTGTCTTTCGCAAATTGAGTTTGACTTTATGTTTGGCATGTGTGGTTCTTATAAGTTCGAAATATTAAAGGAAGTATTCAATTTGGGTATTTATAAGTTTCTCTTCGGTTTAAGGGTGTTTATTTGTAAACCGCCTATTTGGAAAGCGGAAGGAATTTCGTGATTTAATCTTCACTTTTGCATTTGACCCTTTGGTGTGGAGTTGATTTTCTTGGTTGTGATGAAAATTCGTTATTTTCATTTGGGATCTGTTTTGTTAAGGGGCGGTTTAAAGCGAGTTTTGTTGTGTGTTCCGGGTTAAAAGAGGTACTCCTTGTTAAAATGAATAAATCGATGGAGAATTGGGACGAGTGTTCCATGTGTGTTGCGCATGTTGTGTGCTTTAGTACCAAGGGGGAAGTTGGCCCAAGGTACATTGGTTTGTTTTCGTTAGTTGCGGAGATTAGGAGGTAGATGAGGCGCTATGGCCATCTCGGGTCCATACGTGGTGTACGCAACTTTTGGCATGTCTGGTGCCGAGTGAGTACTTGTGAGATCTAGAGTTTGGATTTTCGTATTCATCATGTACCACCGAGTAGTATCTTACTTTCGAGTCTTATCTGATGAATGTACTTGGCAATGTCGGATTGAGTGTTAGGTCAGACGTAGTTTACGTCAATGTCTTGTGGTCTTGTCAGTCTGAGAGATAGGCCATTTGGGAGCTGGAGTCTCGCATACGCGAGTACTATCCAGACATGTTTGCTCCGGGCATATGTTAATAGATGTTTCTTTTCTATGGCAATTGTTCTTTCGTTTATTTCGATGGTTAGAATTCGAGGTCGAATTCTGTTAAGGGGGGTAGAATGTAATACCTCGAATATCAAATAGAGAGAACATATTATTCGGAAGAGAAATTTATTCAAATTTGAATGCACTAAAGTTTAGAGGAAAATTAAAAGAAAATTCAAGATTTGAGGGAGGATTGGACCTTGGGCTTTCGGCCCAAGGCGTCCTAGCCAAGTGGGCCGGCCTTGTAGTGGAGTCAAGAAGGGGGGTGCCCTTCCCCCCAAAACGCTAACCTCTGCTACAGTACCGCGCCGCACTGTACCACACGGTACTGTAGCAGTCTCCCCTCCCTGCTGCTCTACCAAGATGAGGAAGAAGCTCTGAGGTGCCGCCGGCCATGGTGGAAGGAGAAGAAGGGAGAAGAAGAAAGGAGGAGAAGAAGAAGATCATCTTCGTGGGTTTTTGTTCAGCGTTTCACGCATCTCCAAGGGTATCAATTCGTTTCCCCGCTGTTTTGATGTTGTTTAGATGCGAAATTAGATTAGTTTGATTGGATCGAGTTCGTCTTGCTGTAGATCAAGTCTGTCTAGTATGTTGCGCGGGCTGTTTCGACGTCTTAGAGGCCGAATCAGAGGAGTTGATCTCCTAGAGATATCTGGGTCTTGTTCTGAAGTTTCTGTGGCCGTCGAGTTCACTTGATTCCGACTTTCGAGTCAAAAGATATGATAGATTTAGTATCTGCTGTCCAGATTTCTGACGAGATTAAACTGTTTTGTTATTTCGTAAAATATGAAAATATAATCGGAAGAATCTGGGTTTTCACCCAACTAGGTTATTTTAGGTAATTTGATAACCTTTCCAGATTGTTAACGAATGATCAATTCGGAGTTATAGATTAAAAGTTATGATCGTTTTAGTACTGCTGTTTATTCTGTTAGACAGTTTCTGTGCTGAAAGTGCACCTGTCTGTTATCATAATAATTTGGCCGAATTGGATCGTCTTTTCAACTAGAGTATTGTAGATTTGTCAGTTAAGAATCCACAGAAATTGGACTCACCTCATTCGGAGTTCCAGATCAAAAGATATGCTGTTTACCGTGTTGCTGTCCAGTGGCGTTATTTGACTGAATGCGTTGGTTTTCAGTTTAGGGTCTCTAGTTAAAATCTTGAATCGCTAGGGAAGCGTTGTAGAACGTTAATCAGTAGGGTCGTGTTCATCATATCCTTATTTCAGTTATTTGATTGTTTAGGCGGTGAAGCTTCGGGTTTAGGAGTACCACCTTTGCCGGCTAACGTGTCGCATCGCGGAAGGCAAGTATTCGGGTTATAGTAGATTTATGCTTGTTTGCTAAGATTGTTTGTGACTTGCTCGTAATAGCCATACATGGATGTAGTGTGATGAGTTTCAATTTATCTTGGTGAATGCAAGTTATGGTTAAAGTTCCTTTGTATATTGTTAATGCTTACATGTTATTATGTACACGTTGAATCCTTATGTATGAAAGATAATGTCATTGTACATATGCATGTAGGAATATGAAAGATGATGTCATTGTACATATGCATGTAGGAATAGTTGAGGTCCCCGTCATGTAAATGTCAGGCTTGAGGTCCCCACATTCGTAGAATGTGGGCAATGAGTAAAGAGGTCCCTATCATGATGATGATGGGCAAAGGTCCCTATACTTGTGGAGTATAGGCTCTTGGTCCCTGTGCTAGAGTGCATAGGCAAGGGTATACATCGACGGTTGTATACCCCGTATTACCGGTAAAATGCGAAAAGAGATAAAGTTTAAAAGGTGCATTGCATGGTCGCATTACATAAGCATGAAGGCTATGTTTAGTGTAATATTTTATCTTGGTATTTTGATGCTATGACTGTGATTTTAGCTTTAGCCTTGTTGATACTTGCTGAGTCTTTGGGCTCACCCTTGTTTTGTTGTGTTTTTAGGTACCACAAGCAAGAACGACATACATGGGGGAGGGTAGACTTGTCATGGAAGCACTCACTACCACATCACTTTAAAGATGAATAACATGTAGATCGTATTTTATTAATAAGTAATCTATTTAAGAATAAGTATGAGTATACTTGGATGCAATGAAATATTTGTAATAATGAGAGTAGTACATCTTGAATATCCGTTATTAAGCTTTAGTGGATTAGCTTATTTTGAATGCCTTGATGAAATATGGATGATAGATTATGGATTATGATATTTGTATTGGTTGGAACCTCCGGTATACTTAGTTATACAAAGGAGGTTCTGCCGAGAATTAGAATTATGTCTTACATTTTGATTAGTTTTATTTATTACTTTGTTAGTTTAGTAGCATTCCAGGCTCAATGTTGAGCTGGGGTGTTACAATAGAGATCAAGATGGCAAATGAAGACACACTGGAGTGTACCATTTGTTTCATGCCGTGGAGGACTGGCATAAAACAAAGGTACACTCAAGTGTGTCAGGATCAACGAAGGAAATGCTAAGCAAATGTTTAATCCTGTAGGGCTCGCCACCTCCCTGCTCCTATTCTAACACTCCTTAATCCACCAGCTTCTCTTGTGATCTTTGTATAGATAGAAATTAGTGATACAAATCTTTTGCCCGAGACTATCTTTGCCCGAGCCTACTTCATCGAGTCCGACACACTGGAGTGTACCATTTGCTTCGTGTCGTGGAGGATTGGCACGAAGCAAAGGTACACTCAAGTGTGTCAGGATTGACGAAGAAAATGCTAAGCAAAGGTTTAATGCTTCATGTACAGAAGACTAGCCTTTAATGAAGACATAGAAACAAAATAGAATCAAGTAAAACTTTCTTTTTGGATTGTTGTAAAAAATGCAGTTTTAACAAAATTTCAGAATTAATCCCAACAAAATTAATTAGCATTAAAGCATAATTCCTAAAGAATTTAACACTTCTTAATCCACCAGCTTCTCTAAGGAAATGCAATGGAATCATAGACGGTTCTTAATAAGAACCGTTTGGATTAAACTCTCAGCCAATAAAAGGTCTAGAGATTAACAGTGCACAGACACTATTCCAACATATTGATTGATGATATTATGTGCTCTCAGAAGGAGAGTAGCTAAAGAACAAGTCTTTGCTATCTCAATCCTATTGTCTATACTCTTCATTAAATGAATATGATAATATAAATTCAAACTATGAGCTCTAAACAATACTTTGCTTAACTGTCAAATGATCGCAATCGCTATCTAAAAACAGATTAAACTTCCAGTCAAACAGAGGTTGACTATAGAGATCAAGATGGCAAATGAAAAGTTGAATGAGCTCATACAGACTACTAGAAGAATCACAAACTAGTCATTAGATTACCAACGAAAACTGAATACTCTCAATAGAACTGAACATGAAGACACAGGTTCAGTGATAAAGCCGATTGGCTGACATAACAGTATCCACTTCAAATGCTAGAGATCATTCAAGAACAATTATCTGGTTTAAAGATTCATTTCCATAAGAGCGAGATTTTCTGTTTTGGTGCTGCCAAAGATGCCGAACCATAGTATACACAGTTACTTGGTTGTGAAGTGGGTGCTTTTCCTTTTAGGTACTTAGGTATTCCCATCCACTTCAGGAAATTAAGGAATATTGATTGGAAAGGGGTTGAGGAGCGAGTTGAGGAAAAGCTTAGCAGTTGGAAAGGAAAAACTATGTCTATTGGTGGTCGCTTGGTACTTATTAACTCGGTGCTAAGCAGTCTACCCATGTTTATGTTTTCTTTTTTGAGGTTCCTAGAGAGGCTCTCAAAAGACTAGATTTTTATCGAACTAGATTTTTCTGGCAGAGTGACAATCATAAGAAAAAATATAGACTTGCTAAATGGAGTTTAGTGTGTTCACCCAAAGAGCATGGCGGTCTAGCAGTTCAAAACTTAGAAACCAAAAATAAAAGCTTATTAGGGAAATGGTTGTTTAAATTGATTAATGAAGAAGGAGTTTGGCAATCTTTGCTCACAAAGAAATATTTGGGTGAGAATAGTCTTTCGCAGGTGTTAATAAACCCAGGACTTCCCATTTTTGGTTGGGTCTTATGAAAATTAAAGATCAATTTTTTCGCTTTGGTTCATTCCAGGTTAAAAATGGAATACAAACTAGGTTTTAGAAAGATATTTGGTTAGGAGATTCTCCGCTGCAAAGGCAATAAGGATGATTTAGTAGCAAATATTTTGAGATCGACTCCCTTAAATATTTCTTTTCGAAGACCTCTTATTGGGACTAAATTACATGCTTAGACTGAGTTACTATTGAAAATTTCCAATGTACAATTAAGCTTTCAAAATGATGTTTTTAGGTGGCATACATTCTTTATATGCGGGACTTATAGGCAAAATTCATGCCCCCATTAGGAATTTGTTCTGGCATATTAAAATTCCATTAAAAGTGAAAATATTCCTATGGTATCTCTAAAGAGGGATTGTGTTAACTAAAGATAATCTGCTTAAAAGAAATTGGAGGGGAAGCACAAAATGTTGTTTCTGTATTAAAGAGGAAACAATTCAACATCTTTTTTTGATTGTCCCTTTGCACATCTTGCATGGTGGGTTGTTCAATATGCGTTCAATTTAGCTCCTCTTGTGAGCATAGCAAACATGTTTGGAAATTAATTAGCTGGTATTCCAAAAATTCTAAAGTCACAACTCCTGGTGGGAGCTAGTACCTTGTAACATCCCCAAGTTAATTAATGATAATTAGTATGTATCTTATCAGCGTGCATGACATTTTGGAAACTTTTGCATATTTTATTGCACTTGGAAAATCTCAAAACAAGATTTAACCTACACCTCAAAATTTAACTCCAAAAAAAAACAAGAACAAAAACTTTTGATTATCATCTGGAACTAATTTATTAAAATAATATAATAATTATCATGATTAAATAAAATTTTTCCCAAATTTTTGGAACTTAAATTGACCCAAAGAAAATTCAAACTCAAATCAATAACCTATTCCAAGTTTGAATTTAAACTAAGTAAATAAATCATGAAAAGTAATGTTTAATAATTTTTATGAACATTAGTATGTCCCAGGAACTCCTCTGAATTATTTCAGAATTTTAGGAATTTTATTCCTATTTTTAGATCCTCGGTCAAATCTGTTGAGATTTGGTCAAATCTGAATTAAAACTTCGGGCTCAGCACTATTCATATGGCTCGAGCCTTACACTGTTGCACCGACCGGACCTTTGGGTCTGACCTGACCTACTCGCGCGCGGACTGTTCGATCATGATCGAACGGTTCAAATGCAGAGCCCAATCGGACTGTCCGAACAACACCACGCAATCCTGGCCGCCCATTTTCGATCGAGTGGTCCAACTTAACCGCACCGGTCCAAACACTTCCGACCAAGCCCAACGCCATTTCGCTCAACCCAACCAGATTGGCACCGACCCACTTGCCTCGGTCATCGCGATGGGCCCGCCACGCGCGACTTGTCTTCAACCTCGCAATCGCACAGTAACGCGACTCCACGCGGCGATCTTTGCCTGCCACCACCCTCCGTCAAGGCGAGCAACGCCGTTCCCCCACCGCCCACGACAGCCAGTCCCCGAGCTTCACACTCTAACGCCGCCTTCATTTTCGTCCGTGCCCGAGCGTTAAACCCCCTCGAGGTCTCTCTCTCTGAGCTCACTTCTTTTTCCTGGTCGTGGGAGAGAAGGAAGCAAAGCTCCCTCCCTATCCCGGTGAGCGCCGCCACGACCGTTCCTTTCTCTTTCTCTTTCGGCGCCTTTTCCGTTTTTGTTAACCCAAGCCCCTTGTTCGCAGCATAACGCTCAGAACACAGTAGTGTCTTTTTCGGCTCCAGTGCATGCCCCGTGGAGCTCCACTACGCCATTCGCGCTCCGGTAAGCCTTGGACCCTCGCACCATGTCTTGGGGATCCGTGTTGCCTCATTAAGTCCCCCATCAAGTTGATTGGTATTTGGTGCAGGGAATCACCCCCACGACCAACGTCTTCTTCAGCTCTAACGAGCTCCGTCTTGGACCGTTTCGGCGTCTCCGGTGAGTAGCTCTGGCATCGGTTTGTTCGTTAGGTTCCCAGGGTAATACTCACTCTCCTCTGAGCTCCCTGCCCCTTCTAGTTGTCAGAAGTTCACTATCGTCGTGAAGCTCCGTGCCGCACCACCATCATCTCCGCCTCCGGCTGGTGGGAGCTCCACGCCGTCCACCTCCGGTCCCCGAGCCGCTTCGGACGAGTTCGCATAAACCTCCCGCACCTGTTAGTGTTGATCCCGAGTCCAGACACCGTCTGATGCGCTGAATCGCCTGCACGGCCGCCACCACGCACGGGAGCCCCAGTTAATCGCCGGCGGTTTTAGGTAATGATCCACCTTTAGCTCTAATCAAGAGTTGTAGTGTACCTATGACTTGTAGGCCCCACGGAATTAACCTTGATTAGGAATCTCTTCAGACCCAATTCAAATCTTAAGCCTATGACTTGTGGGCCTTAGCGTATGGCCTTCTGCTGTGAATAAGTCAATATTGACAGGGTCAAGTCCTTGACCCTTGTCCCACTCGTCATCCTCTTTGGCTAGCTATAGGTGAGTGAAAAAGGTAGTTAATTCGGTTAGAAATTCCAAAAACGATAATTTGTACACTGAAATTACAATTAACTTCTAAAATGCATAACTATTTCATTTTAACTCTAAAATGAGTGAAACCAGTTTTGTTAATATTCATTTTAAGTAAAATTTATTTTCAAATAGGTTTCAACCTTTTCACTATCACAGAAAATATATTTTGGGAGAGTAATTCAAAACCCATTTATTTATACACTAGAAAATGCCTTTAACTTTAAAAATTCATAACTATTTCATCTTAACTCCAAAACGGATGAAACTAGTTTTGATAATTTTCATTTTAAGAGAAATTTATTTTAAAATTGGTTTCAAACATTTCTCTATAACAGAGAATATAGTTTTGTAAAATGATCCATAACTCTATTATTTTTACAATAGAAAAAGGCCGATAACTTTAAAAATGTATAACTAATTCATAAAAACTCCAAATGCGATAAACTCAGTTATTTTGATCTTATAATATTATTTTATGTTTATATTTGTAATCTTTTTTCCCACTACTATTCTACAAATTTTGACCAAACATTTTAATTCGGTGAACAGTAACAGTTCTAATTAAATTGGATTTTCGAGAAATCTGAATTTCAAACTGTCATAACTTTCACATACTAAATCCAAATAGAATGAATCTTTCACCTAAATTCATCTAAAATCATGATCTACCTACTGTATAAATTTCATACATTTTTTAGCATTTTGAATTTTTGGCTTATTTGGTGTTGATTGCAATATCGTTCTTTCGATAGATTTCTCGACGATACGAACGTATACATGAGTGTAACCTGAGATTGAACAAGTGCTACAGTAAAGGTGTGAGCACCCTCCTCTTGATCATATTGCTCCTACTGATTTTAAAATGTTTTGTATGGTTTTAATATCTCAATTGCATGCTATTTTGAAAAGTATGTTCATGGGTAGAAGTAGTTAATTTCCTACTTGCTGCATTGGCCCTCCTTTGAATGTTGATTACCCTTTTTACCTTGAATGATTAAGGATATATGTTATATGGGAGTGTTTGCTAATTTATAGAACGATGCTTAGCTATGCTAGTAGTTGTAGCCGAAAGCGGTTGATGGAGATAGTCCATCGGCCGATGGATCGAGTCGAATCTTAATGAAATTTGAGGATTATATGGATTTGATTATGTTGAATTTGAGGAAAATGTCCAGATCTTCGTATCTGATTATTATGAACTATTGATGGGTTGTTGTTGTGTGTTCGACTTGGACGGGTGATAGGGTGATGAAGGGGTGGTCCCGGATTCGCGTAGCCCCGTCTGGGTATTTGAGGACCGGTCTGTGGTGTGATGAACCAAGTCTTACGTACAACCACACGTTGGGATAGTGGCGAAGGCTTAGCTTAATAATTTGTTGTGTGTTAGCTATCAAAACACAATTAGATTGACAATTGTTGTTGTTTAGGTCTAATGACTTTCTTGTCAATCTAGTGGGGGTATTTTAAAATTTTTCTTTCCTACCCTTAAGGGTCTTTTTGCGTTAGCCATGAAACTGCACAAGGGACTTACTTACACAACGGGGTTCACCTGTAGTGCAGGCGCGCAGTCTGCTATGGGATTCTGATCCTCGGATGGTTTGATAGTTAGGACATGACATTGTAACGGCCTCGTTATGATATCTCAGTCACACTCTTTTGGAAGAGTGCATGGCGACAGTACGAGGTATTCATATCGTGTGGGTAAAGATGTACAACTCTGTAGAGTCATAAATCTATTCGAATAGCCGTGTTCCCGGTTATGGACATCACTTGTGGGAAAGCATGCACAGTTAGCTTATGGGAAATTAAGTTTGGGTTATGGTTGGAAATGTTATGTCATTATGTTAGTTTGTTCAGATCTGAAATGTTATCATGAATGCGGAGATCGTGTGTTAATTTTGTGAAGAATTGATATATATCACGAACGGGATATTCGTGTGTTGATTATATTTGAAGGTTATATTGTTGTTGATCATTACTTACTGTTATACAATGTTTTCTAAATGTTTTAAACTAGCAATTTGAATCTATATTCTTTATCTAATTGCAAAACTTGCTTTATGCCGAAAATTGACTAGTGTAGTAACCTTCCTTTGATACTTACATGCATTTTTATTTTTCTTGAAAAGTCTTGCGAGTACAACTTTGTACTTAAAAATTGTCCATTTGTTCAGGTGAGAAGTCATTCAAATTGGGTAAAGTACTTCAGATGCTACGACTTTAACTCCAGTTGGTTGCTTGTGGGATTGTGGGCATGCCAACTTGGTTATTCCCTTTTTATTTTAAGTTTGTCTTCTGCTGCGATTTATCATTTGATAATTACTTTTGGCCGATTGGCCCTCTTATGCAAATTTGTACATTATGTTTCTATTTAATGATGTTGTATTTACGATTCCATTATTCTTGTATATTGTGTATGGATGTGAATATAATGTTGTGTTTGGATATGTGCATGTTAGTCACTGATCCTTGAGAGCTAACATGAGACACCTATCCGGGCACTCGGAATCATTTTCGTTTCATGTTAAGTATTGTGCTCTTTCAGCGTAATTACTTAGCTTGAAACAGATCTGATCTCGGGGTCCCCACATACCTTATGTTGGTCTATTTGGTTATGTCATAATGATATTGTTTTTGACAAAATGATTATAACTAATCATTTGCACGTTATCTTATTGAGTGAGTACTGGCTGAGTGCTTAGGCAAACCTGTAGAAATCAGCCCAAAAGGTGTCAATGTTGGAGGGAAGCCAAAGGTTGGAGTTTGTGGTGAAGCAAATCCTCAAATTTCATGGGTGGAGGCTTAGTCACAGGATTTGTAATTATTGAGTTTAATTTTCAATCGTCTTTTGGTTGTAAGGATGCAAGCTATTTTTTACATCTTGGTTTGTTTGATACTTTAGACTCTTAAATAAAATAGGCTGTGTGCATCTTTGATACAGAGGCCGGGGGAGAATTTTCTCTTCCATTATCTAAAATGGCATTCCTCCTTATCCTTTGCGGATACGACCGCCAGGATTCAAGGATCCACCGTGTGAGGTGGCGAAGCCTTTTTACAAACGAGTTTGACTCGGATGTCAATTTCAATTTGTAAGAGATCAGCACAAGCAGATAAAACATTCAGTGGTTAGCCTTGAGATTAACCAAAAGAAAGCTAAGTTGAAAGGTTACTCACCTTTCTCGTAATCTTTGGTCGAATCATTAGCCCCCCGAGTACCTCCAGATGGGATGTGCTCGTTTCTTCAAAGGGCTAATACGGCACGCAATGAAATCCTTCACTATGTGCCATCCGGTGAGCCTCTCTTTCTTTAAGTCTTTTATGGCTTGAATATAGGGGGTGATCCGGCCAAGATCCTTGGGAGTCGAATCCCAGGAAGGAATCTTCTCTGTGGGCTTCCCCACGAAAGAAAGACTGTCTTCACTGGTCGTCTCCTAGTAGAACCACTTCTTCTTCCCCCCGGCCAAGACGACCGGGTAAACATCTGAATATACTCCTTGGTCTTCCCATCATGGAGCTTCAGACCGCAGCTCCCGATGATTCCAAACTGTCTGCACATTTCATAGTAGTATTGGAAGAGCTCCAGGTCTGGAAGGATCCCAAGGTAAGCCTCACACAAGTACACGAATACACTTAATATTGTGATGGAATTGGGAATAAGGTTCACCAACTCCACCCCAAACTGCTCAAGTACGAATGTAAGGAAGGGATGAGTGAGCAGTCGGAGGCCACACTCATAAAATGCCTGGTAGACGGGGATCTGGCCGATCTCCCCCAACAACCAATGTTGCCCAGCAGCCTCAATCCACTTCACAAATTCTTCCTTTGGGATCTTCTCGATGGCGACCAAAGCTTTCATCTTAGCCAAATCCATATCCGATTCCATCCAGTTAGAAACAGTTTCGACAATCTTCTCTAAGTGCGAGTAATTTGGGTTTGGAAAGATTTCAAGAGAGCGTGCGATTTGGTTGGCGGCGGAGAGAGCAAGGGCTCGAGGAACAGTTGAAGCAAATGGAGAAAAGTAAGAACCCTAGAATCACACCCTGATGAGGACATGACCCCTATGGATACAACCATATTTGCTATGCTTGCTATTCCAATTATAAGAGCTCGTACGCTTCACTTAAATTATTAGGTGAGCACGTTTTTAGGAGCACATTTATATTATATGAATTATATTGTGCTACCTAATGATGAAAATATATATTTGTGCAGCACCACATCACTTTTTGTCCAAGCTAAGCAAGAGTTTGAGCTGGACACGTTTTGGAATCCAATTCAGCCTCCAGAGACAGCACTAACTTCAAATGTGTATAACTTTCACATACGGAGTCCGTTAGAGCTGCACGAGTACTTGACGGAAAGCTTATCTCATCCTCTTTCTAACAGATCTGGTGTCACCTCTAAATTCCTTCTATATGTACCATAATCACCAAAAGAAGGTGTTGTGTCACCTGTTTGGGCCAAATTGGGCCTTGTAATGGTTCATGTGGTATTGTTCACATGTGAACGGTGCTGTGAATAGTACCACCCTCCATTTTCTTAACTATGTGCGGCTCCCCCTCCCATATTTAAGGTGGCTGCATCCCTCTAGTTTTCCTTGGATTTTGTTTAGTTAAAAGTTAGCTTCATTGCAACTTCGTGTATTGGCTTGTGTCGATTAGGTCAACCATAATACCGCTACAGAATCCTCACTTTATCAAATATTCCAATCGTATATGCAATTTTAGATTGCTTATTATCTTGTTCTTGCGTGTTCTTTGATTGCATACAGGATTAGACCTTCGTGGTCAGGTCGATCGTGCTTCTAGCAAGGTTGATAACGATCTCGGAGTTGGTTCAGCGATTGCCGGGCATATTGGTCGTGTACGATTGGTAGCCGAATCGTGAGAGTCGTCTCCACCAAAATCGAGTTATCATTCTCATCGAAAGATCGGGACACCCATTATCGCACCAGGTGGTATCAGAGCTATAGTTCATCGATGAGAATTTTTGTTTTACCTATAGTCCATGAAAAAAATAGGGTTAGATCCCTGTCCCAACCAATCTGTGCTTTGCAATTTTTCTTTTCGGTTTTTGCTCGTTGAATCATTGGTTACATCGTCATGTCTAGTTGCTGATCTTTAGTTCTAGTTATTGTCTAGTTGGTCGTTGTCTAGTTTGCTTGTCATGTTTTTCCTTCGTGTCGCTTGATCATTCTTTTAGGGTTCTTAGTTTTTGCATCTAAAACAGAAAATTCGTGGGTTAGAACTCCCCTAATCCGCACCAAAAACAAAAAAATTCATGTTGTTGTTAATCCAAAAAAAAACCGAGAGGATTGCTGTGATCTTTTGGGAGAGTTGATGTTATTTGCGACTTACGGCAAACCCTAGGGCTGGCTAGATAGTAGAAGGAGAAAGAGGCAACCGCAAGAACAAAAGCTGTGGCAAGAAAAAAAGAACAAATGAAAAGAAAAAAAAAGCGCATCAAACTTTTGCCAAAACTAGTGAAAATTGGTGGATCCCTTCTACATATAGCCACAAGCTTCCATAAAAAAATTCAGCAAGTTTGCCCTACGGAATCAAAAGATATAGTAGTTTCAAGATTGAACCTGAGTCGGTTTCGAGTCCGAGTAGGATTTCATTTCCGTGATACCTTCAGTAAAATGAGCATAACTTTTGCATACGGTGTCCGTTTTGGACATTCTTGTGCTCGTTGGAAATCTAATGACAAGACGCATCCTTTCCACCTAAGCCACTATTTGCCCTCCAGGGCCCCCAAAATCGGCCATCTTCGGCTACGAATTCGCGTCGCAAGTTTTTGATTTATGTTTTTAACGTTTCTTTCAGTCTTCCCTTCGGATTTTGGGGCTTGCCTCAATTGCAAAGTTGTATATCTCACCGAAATCTTTCAAGCGAGCATATATAAGCCTTATAAAAATTTGCTTGTTCATCTTTTGAGAGTAGCTGTTGTTTACTACTTAAACTAGAGGGTTGTTTACATTGCACATTATTCTGATTTTGTGCTCTACATTGTGTAAACACTCTTGTGCCCCTACAAAGAAGTTTGAGTAGTTGGCTAGCATCTCTCTTAGCACTTGGTGTGAGAATTTTCTTTGCTTACATCAAGTCACATTGATCTTTGCGTGTGCGTTCATACACTTCTCTTGGTAGGCTTTGATTAACTAGCTCTTTGTAGGCTAGGATTAGCAACATTGACTAGTACTTTGAAAAAAAATTCAACTTGTATTTACTGATTTGATTGTTGCTAATCCTTGCTACCATATTGAAGCCTATCCTAGCCCGACCTCTACCATTGCACAAGTACTAGTTGCTTGCAATCGCTTTGTCAATCTTCGGAGATCATTGACACTAACACTAGTTGTCGGTCATCGCCTGTTTGCTTGGTAAGAATTGGTAAGAACTTGGTATGAGCTTGAGTGTGAGTGACTTTGAGCCTCTAGATCCTAGTAGTTGATAGGAACATATACTTGTGATTTGTTTTCTTGTTTTCTACTAACCATGGCAAGTTCACGGGATGATTACGAGATAGATCCACGTCTTCTTCAAGCCATTGAACGGGAGCGCAAGAAAGTTTGCGAGGAAGATGCATGCTTGAGACAAGCTTCTTCACCACAGGAGGTATATGATCGTGATAGTACGTCCGGTAAAACTAAAATCACTTTGCTATCCTTTACTGGTAAATTTGATCCTGATGCCGATGTTGACTGGGAGATAGCTTTAGACAAAGAATTTAAATATTATGAATGGTCTGATAGGCAAAAGATTAGAGCTGCCACTAGTGTTTTTGTTGAGGATGCAACACTTTGGTGGAAGTATTTACATAGACATGGAAGAGTGCCTCAAACTTGGCACGCATTAAAGAAACTTTTGAGAGATGAATTTGTTCCTAAATATCATGTTGATTATTTGTTAGCTAGATTACAACATTTCAAACAAGGTCGTCGAATTATAAGGGAATACTATCATGAATTGAAAACTCGTTTGTTGCGTTGTGGCTTAGAGGAACATGCTGAAGCTACAGAGAATAGATTCTTAAGTGGACTTAATCAAGCAATTCAGGACCTTCTTGTTTACAAAGAATATGGTTCTCTCTTTCATTTGTTTATACTTACCTGTAAGGTTGAACGCCAGATTGAGGAGAAATTGAGAATGCTTGATGATAGGAAACATGAGAACATACCTGTGTTTGTGTCGTTTTTTGTGACTAACAATTTGCAGGAAGTTGAGAACCATGCCGAAGAGGAGAATGAGCTGATTGAACCACTGACTCCATTGGTTGAGAAGGAAGATGAGGAGATGAATGCACCTACATCATCTGAGGAGAGCCAAAAAGGTAAAGATCATAGTGCTATCATCACTCAAGGTGAGTATCTTTGTGAAGAACTACAACTGTCTACTGTTCATGCTATTTTAGAGCAAAACTTAGTGGAAAACAATTCTGATATGCACATGTTTCAAGTAAAGAATTCAGACTACATTGACTTGAGTGCACCATGTAATAAAATAATTGAATTGCTTGTTGTTTTGAGTGATTTATGTGATGAGTTAATCGCATATAATGAACATGTGGAATTGGTTAGACATAAAGAAGTTTTGACTAGAATTTCTCTTGTTGAATCTTTATGTTACATAATGTTGGATCCCCCTATGAAATTGTTACATGCTATGAAGAAAGTTTCTATAATTGTATGTTTGAAATCTTTGTTTAGTGCCTACACCCCTGGATATAAGTTTAATTTGATTGGAGATTATGGTGTAGACAATCAATTTCTTGCATATCAAATATGCATAACTTGTGATCACATGGATGAATTGAAGCTTACTGTTTTGAACAACAATTCTTGTGTGCCGAATCTTGTTCATTATGAGAGGAAAATAAAATTTAGTGATCATCCAATGCCTATGTGTTCATCTCTTATTGCATCATCTATTATTGATAATCTACATCATGATGTTGAAGTATAGAAGAACTTACAAATCTTGTCACCCTTGCTAGATGAATTTGATATTGCTCGATTGAAATTTGATTATATGGATGAACTTTGTTTGATTCCAAAAGTTGTAGCTTTGTCCATATGCGCTACCACTGCAAGTTTACAACTTCAGAGATTTGAATTACATAAATGCTTCACTTACATTTGCAAAACTAGTTGCAATAGTTGTTGTGTGAGAAATTTTGTTTTGCTCATTAACATATACGATTATTCTTCAGGTAATAATAATATGAGCTTGTATGATCGCTGTTGTTTTATAACAATAATTGTGCAACAACGAAGAACTGTTAAAACAGATGACATATACATATACCATGCATACACCTTGACTTCTTTGTTACCCTATTTTTAGCTTATCAAAAGCCGAGGATGGCTTTGTTTTCAAAAAGGGGAGGATGATGAGGACATGACCCCTATGGATACAACATATTTGCTATGTTTGCTGTTCAATTATAAGAGCTCGTACGCTTCACTTAAATTATCAAGTGAGCACGTTTTTAGGAGCACATTTATATTATATGAATTATATGGTGCTACCTAATGATGAAAATATATATTTGTACACCACCACATCACTTTTTGTCCAAGCTAAGCAAGAGTTTGAGTTGGACACGCTTTGGAATCCAATTCGGCCTCCGGAGACAGTACTGACTTCAAACATGCATAACTTTCACATACAGAGTCCGTTAGAACTGCACGAGTACTTGATGGAAAGCTTATCTTATCATCTTTCCAACGGATCTAGCCTGACCTCCAAATGCCTTCTGTACGTACCACAATTACTAAAAGAAGGTGCAGTGTCACCTGTTTGGGCCAAATTAGGCCTTCTAATGCTTGGGCCCTAGGGAAGGCGCCACCCCAGGGGGCCTGTACTGTTCATGTGTGAACAGTGTCATGAATAGTACCACCCTCTATTTTCTTAACTATGTGCGGCTCCCCCTCCCCTATTTAAGTTGGCCGCACCCCTCTAGTTTTTTTTTGGATTTTGTTAGTTAAAAGTTAGCTTTATTGCAACTTCGTGTATTGGCTTGTGTCGATTCTACCAACCATAATACCGCTACAGAATCTCAACTTTATGAAATATTTCAATCCTATATGCAATTTCAGATTGCTTATTATCTTGTTCTTACGTGTTCTTCGATTGCATGCAGGAATAGACCTTCGTGGTCAGGCCAATCGTGCTTCGAGCAAGGTCGATAATGATCTCGGAGTTGGTTCAATGATTGCCAGACATATTGGTCGTGTACGATTGGTAGCTGAATCGTGAGAGTCGCCTCAACCAAAATCGAGTCATCGTTCTCATCGAAAGATTGGGACACCCATTGTCGCATAACAACTGCGGTAAGTTTTTATAGCCGCGCGCTAGAGTTAAAGATCGTGGTAACTCAACAGTTGCCACCTCTTCGGGAACCGCTCCAACGGACAGGTCTGTGAGAGTCGATTGAAATTCTTTAATGTGTTTGTTCGAGAAAACCAATTATGTCTTTACACCTCAAACAAAATTACCTTCTTGACCAAGTCTATTTCTGGTCAAATGAAATAGCAGTCGGAAATGCTTTACTTCGACCATCATTCTACGACCACCTTATAGTTGTAAGATCTTCTACGACTCTTTTTCCAAGTAAGTTACTTTCACTTGAAGTTGGGGGGCTAGTTGATGAGGATCTAATAATCCTCATTTCTTTATTTATCCATAATTCTCATTATAGATGGTAATATCTTTATCTTACCCACATGTATACCCCTTATTGTTCATAAGGGAAAAGCTTTACGGAGTAGTCTTAAGTCTTACTACGACCACCCCCTGGTCGTAAGTTTTCCTATGACCAGTCTCTAGTCGTAAGTTCTTCTACGACTAGCTCTTTGTTGTGGGTCTTGTTTACGACCACCTCGTGGTCGTAAACTTCTCTACAACTTGGTCGGCCATGACCATCCTATAATCTATGAAGTCTACAGACATGTGGGCCTAGTCGGTTAGGCAATCTTATGCATCGTAGTTTACACATGGGGTATTTAATATACGATGTTATTCTCTATGAATAACCGTATAAATAACCTCTGTCTCTGACAATAACTGCTTGGCGATGTGGGGGTGCCACGTCCTTAGCGACAACCACCTTCAAGCGGTTCACCATTTGAAATGTTGATGCGTCTCTTCACTTAGAGAAACTATCACCTCTTCATACACTATATAAAGGCTGAAGTCAGAAGGCAGAAGGATGGATCAATCTGGAGCACAAGCCTTAGTCTTTCTCTTGATTGTAATCAGTACACTCAATACAACCACATGGCAGTAGGGTTATTATTCTCTCCGGAGAAGGCCTGAACCTGTATAAAATCCCTGTGTCATTCTCTGTGTTGCTTTAGTTTAGGAGATCCCCGAATCAAACAATCATACGTAAGATCGGTTCTAGATCATCGACAATTCTTTTTTAGAATTAAAGGATTAAAAGAAATGGTGGACATATGGGTCCTAAGAGGTAGGCGGTGGTTCAGGGCTGCAGCGACTGTAACATCCCAAAAATGCCTAAATGCAAAAATACGAGATTTTTTAAAAATTGTATAATATCTATTGTCAACTCTCTTGCCTGCATTTTTGTGAGTTATTGATCTGTGTTTACTTTTGCCAACATAGGTAATGTACAACAAAAACCCTAATTACAAAAATCTTAAGTACATAACCCTAGAATCAAACATTGTAAAAGTAAAACAATCATACACAATTAAATCGTTATAGCAAACTTAACCTAAGATGTTGCCCTGTTAAAAGTTACTGAAGTATAAACCCTAATTAGGTCGACATTGTAAAATATGAAACTTAATTCTCCAAATGATCGAAAGCCAGTTAAAAATATTTAACAAATATCGGACTTTATCTATCAGCATATGAGAATATCCTAAAAGCCAGTATCAAAATTTAGCAAGCTTAAAATTCTGTCTCTTTCAGTTTTTTATTTTATTTTATTTTTCCTCAAGCTTTTCCTAATATCACATTATCTTCTTAGTTGGCTTTACTGTTGCTTGGGCTTGAGTCTTGGTTCGGCCGAACCAACTGAGCCCTGCTCACTGTCTTCTCCAACCAAGCAAGCCAACACACCCGCTTTTGCCATTTCTCTCTCCCTCCCGTCACTAAGCCAACGCCAACTGCCAACGCCACCCATGCCGTCCTCTCTCTCTCTCCCATCGCTCTCCCCTCTGGCTCGCTCACCACGTTGCGGCCATGCAGCGAGGCTCGACCCCTCGCCAGCCATCCATGCCCGCGCCTTGCATGAGCGCCACGCCCGCGCCCGCGCCCGTCGACTGCCCATGCCGGCTACCGCCGTGCTTATCGCACCCATCATTCGTCTATAAAGGCCATCGCCAAGGCGCGCCCCTACCTCCATTTTCTCCGTCCTCCTCCTTCCCTCTGCCGCACACAAGGAAAAACACAGAGCAAGCTCAAGCCAGCCGCCGCACCGCCATTGCCGCCCCACTGCTCCGGTGACCCCCACGCTCCGCCAATCGCGTAAGCGCATGTTCCATGTGTCCATACCACCATCAATCAGTCCCCTAAGCTAATTTTGTGTTTAATCCCCAGGAGTGCGTCGGCATCGGCTTCTTCTTCAAAACCGACCGAGGTCGCCGCCCCGGCCGGTACTCCATCTCCGACAATCCCCGGCTCAATTCCCTCGTTATGGAGTATCCTTAGACCCCCACGGAACTTCCCCCATCACCCGTTCCGGCCCTCCCTCCTGTAGCACCGCCGCCACGACACACCGGCCGCGCCGCCTCGGGCTCCTGGCGCCAGCCCGCCTCCGGCCTCCTCGTCCCCGACCAACTGCACCGGTGAGTCCCATTGGTCCCTCTGGAGCTCATGCTCGCCCTAGAACTCCCCCTCTCCCCCTCCGGCGCCGACGCCCTTCTTGCTCCCCTACGGCCGGCCGCCGTTCGCCTTTGCCCGCCACCACAGTACCGCTGGAGCCGCAACCACACCACCCATGGAACCCTCTTCGCTCCTTGGTTCCATTTTTTTCTACTCCCGGACGTCGCCATCGCCGGCGACATGCGCCACCCGAGCCGCCCTACAGCTCCCCAGCTCTGCTCCCCTTTTTGCCCTCTGCCTGTAGCCCCTTTCGGTCACTAACAATAGGAATCGCTGTAAGGTATATGAGCAAACTTGTAGCTGTCATTTGAATCTCTCAATAAAAGTTGACAAAGATTGAAAATTGAAATCGTAAGAATTTAGTTAGTAGCAATACAGTCCAAAAAGGGTTTATGTTAAATGATATATGAACAAAGAAGGTATTAGATGACAAGTTGTTTTGTCAATAGGTATAATCCAGTGAATGTCAGTGACCTTCTATTCTCCTGTGAACCTTAGTATATGTATGTAAGAGAGACAAGGGACTAGTGAATAAATCACCCACTTAGTGCTAACTAACCTAGTGACTATTGATTCAAACCACTCAATTGATCTAGCAAATTCTGGAAAGTTGAATTAGTATGAAGTTGGATAGTAGCTGTTCATTTCAGAAAATTGTTCTGTCAAATGATGTTGAACAGAGAGGTTTTGCCAAAAGCGACTGTCAAATGCAAACCAACATAAACTGCTGCTAGACAAACATCCAACTCTATTTCCAGTAGGAAACAAACTCAGAATCAACAATCTATACTAGCTAACTTATCTCAAGTAGATTGCTTAACAAATTTGCAATCTAACTGAAAACTGAAACTAACATCAAGAACAGAAAAACTGACACAACTAGCTTATATCAACACTCGGTTGCTCAATCTGGAACTCACTCCTCTGTACATGTGCATATGACAGGTGAGCCCCCATCTCTATGTGACTTCCTCTGTGTATGTGTATGACTGGGTGTATAACAGTGTATAAGGCTAACAGTAGGGTCTAGATAAATGATGATCAGTAGATCATATCAATTAGGAGTTATTAAGTCAATTAGTTGATGTTAGCAATTGAATGAAATACCAAAAATCAAATAAGAAGCTTAATTGAATCCTTAGCCAAAGACATTGGAAGGTTAGATAATTTGTATAGATTCAACTAACATGTTGTATTAACAGCCAGTAGACAAATCAAGTAGTTGTCTTGGAATTTTCATATAAGACTACTGATAGTTAAATGCAATAAGCTAATAAGCATAAGCTAGTGCTTCATTAGTGTATGGCTGTCAGTAAAACCTATTTGATTGAATGAATAATCAGAGAAGATAAATTGAGGATGCCTTATAATGGCAATGGACTAATGATTTTGCAAATACAAGTAGGTAGAAATCTTGCTAATCCAATTAGCCTTTGGTCATTTATCTAAACAGCTACAAGCCAATATGAAAACCAGTGTTAATATGAACAATCGACAACAAATAGTGAACCACCAAATTGGTCAAAAGTTTTAGTGAACAAATGAATCAAAGCATGCTTTGATTAGGCAAAGAATTAATATGTTAAGAAAAACAACATCACCTAGGCTCTAGGTATCGTCCGTCGTCATCCGTTCTCAGTAGCAAAACCCTTCATGATCCGAAAGCAGATATGAGAGTATTACCTCTCTCCCATCTAGTTAACCAGTGAGGAATGTTCCTGCGAACATTCTCTCTCTCTCTTTTAGAATTATCTACTTTGGTTGGAAGAATTTCCTTCATTCCTGTCGGCGATTGAGTCGCCGATCTTACGAAATAAAATAGAGGAAAATGACATAGATTTCTTGGGAGAGAATGTGACTGCTCTTTATTGATATGAACTGGCTATTACAGGGGTGCCTACGACCAGGCGGAGGACTAATCCTAGTTACACTGAGTATGATGCTTACTATGCTATCTTATCAGACTTAAAGCATGAATCTAATGATGATTGTGCTGCAATATTCTGATGCTCGATGCGATATCAGATTATCCTTCTTTGTTCTCGCTCCATCCTTATATAGTTTCCGAAGGGGTGGCAGTTGCTCTTGGAGAAAGCGTCCGTTGTGAAGCATTGTAGCTGGTCGGAGTGAGGCGATGGTTGATAAAGTATCAACCATTTTGCAGTTAAACGTCTGTGAGATACTCAACCGTTCCGTGGTTGTTTGTCAGTGTCTTGAGATTATCTAATGTTGCGTGGTATGGTGTATACAGCACGTGTTCCATTCATCACACAATAAAGAATATACTTGGAATAGATCCAGATGCCAGTTCATGGTTCTTACGAGTAGTTACCTGGTTGGAGACTAGGTACAGGACCTTGTCCGACCAGGGTATCCATTATGTAACCTCTGGAATCCTTACGACCAGTGAGGTCATTAGTCTTAGGGGTTACGACCACAAAGACGTATGGTCTTTTATTATGTATGAAAGTAATACATAGAGATTTTAATCCTCGTCAATTCCAATTATCAACGGTTATATTTTGTCTATAGTATTTCCTTCATCAACTCCTTAGTTATACTTCATCTAAAGTATTTCCTTCATCAACTCCAAATGAGTATGATTTGGCCTCATCTGAAATAATACGTCTTTCAAGGTACCGTCAGATGCGTTTACTTTAATTCGAAGTATTTCTTTCTGTTTGTATGTATTTGGATTTATTAGATTTCATTTGGTTGTTTTCAGTCACTCTTGGATTTAATCGTATACTAGTAGTTAGTTCTAACGCTGTGATGGGACAACAATCCCAACAAGAACAAAGCTGGAATCAAGATTGTCTGAGCATTGAATAGGATGATTATTAGCATATTGAGTGAGATAATTATCATAACTTTGAGCCAGAACAGGATCAAGGTTATCAGAATATTGAGCAAGACGAGTTAATACTTTGATCATATTGCACCTAATTTTTGCAATTATATTATTTTAAATTATGAAATTACATTGCTATGTTTTATACAATTATATTAGTCTAGCTCATAGTTAATGCCTTAACAATAATTGCGTATAAACTTCCAATCCTTGAATTTGGACACTATCCTTGTCACCCTAGAATTAATGGTTAACATACTAGATATAAGTTTGTACCTAAGTGTCATGCTTAGCCTTGCTTAGATACACTATCATTCGGGCATTAAGTTGCCCGACATCAATCAACACTTTGAAAACGAAATTGGACAGTCGAGGCTGGGAGCCTGGCTAGTATGTTGGATTAAAGGTTATTTTGAAAACAAAAGAAAAACCTGAAAATCAAATTTCGACTTGGGCGGTTGGAAGGAGTGGCTGGTGCTGGGTGCACGCGAGAGAGTTGGTATGTGGATGTACCGCCTAAGTAAATTAAGGACCGAATCTGGTAATGACCTCTCATGTAAAACAGTGCAACCACAAGTAGGTAACACATACGACCTGGCTGACTAATTTGTTTCGCCTCAGCGTGGCTTCGACGTTGATGGATGCGGGTGGATAGAAAGGGGAGAACGAAGCCGCGGGAACCACACGACGCTAAAGGGAGACCTCCAGGATGGCAAGGGGAGAGTCCGAAGGAGATGATACCTAGCGGTGTGAAGTTGCAAAGAGGTGGGACATTGTAAAGGCCTTGTGATAATCAACATTAGCCACACACCTACGGAAGTGTGTCGGGGTAGTATAAGTTGATTTATCTCTTGTGGGTAAAGTGTACAAACTCAACAGAGTAAGAAAACTATCTGGATATACCCGTGCTCACGGTCAAGAGCGGTACTGAGAACTTGCTTGATATAGTTTTCCTTTTTATAAAATCATTAGTGTGTGTGTGGAATGAAAAGAGTGGGTTTGAGCCCAGCAGTTGGAAATATTGAGGTTGTAATCTAGAGAGTTGAGAAAGCTTGGTCGAGGACCAGTGGTAAATACGGGATACCTTGAGCATTGAGTGGACGTACGCACTCAATGGTATAGGAGATGGAATATCCATTGGTACTTTACAAACAAAAACTCTGTTTATAAAACTTGTGTCAGTAAAATGCTAAGTCTCAGAATTTGCTATTACTTAATCTATTTTAAGAAATGGCTTTGTGCAAAATAAAAGAACCATGAGCCTTTCCTTTGATTAGCCTTGCATCTATAATAATTGCATTGTGTATTGGCTCGCGAGTACGATTGTGTACTCATGCTCGCTATTTACATTCTTTTAGTTAGTAAGCATAAAAGAAGGCTACAGGGACATATATGAGCATTGGACAAGACTAAAGATCAAGAAGGCCAAGAACTAGGTCGTGAGCCCACAGTCAATTGCCGGTTGGCATATCGTGAGGGTCCCACGTGTTATACTCTGAATCTACTTCCGCTGCTGTTCTCTGAAAATTATTTGGCCTGTTCGGCCATTCTACAAGTCAAAAGACGTAAGGTATATTTACGTTTTGTTTAATATTATGCAATACCTTTACATTTTCGTGATATGTATTTGAACCAACAATGTAACTGTGTGTGCCAGCTACTGATCCAGGGAATAACACAAATATACAAGGTGGATCCCAAGTTCCAAGTTTGGGATCTGACATGCTTGGTATCAGAGCATATCGACTCTAGGTCATGACCTTAGTTAGCATGGCCATTAGTTTCATTAGTGGAAAATTTTTTTTTTAAAAAAAAACCTAACTTCGCCTACAAAAGCTTTAGGAAAAATATAAGTAATATTGCTCATTCTCTTCCCTCCTAAAGATTACTCTCTCTTACCTATGGAATCTTCTTTTGATTTCAAAAAATGATTGGTTACCTCTTCCCTTAGCCAAGCTTCAAAAGCTTAAGTTCAGGAACGTGACGACTTGCTAAGATAGGATAATCTCATTTTTAGTAAACCCTGTGCGCAAAACTGTGCACTCCCATGCGTGTATTTCCATGCATAGATGTTGTATTGTCATAAGATTTCATTTGGAACCTGTGTACTACCTATTTTGCCCACGGGCGTTGTACTTTTGCAGACACGGGAAAAGCTTGTTTTAAAAAGATTTGTGTGACTGTTTGAGCTTTTCGGACTTTTCGTATGTTAAAAACCTAGATTTTAAAGGGAAATGGGTTCAGTTATCTTATTCCGGCAATATTTTCCCTGTCTTGTGTTATTCCCTCTTCATCTCTTGCTGAAAGCACCACCAGACAGCAAGCCCAAGCTAACAAGCATACAAGATCAAGACGAAGCTTCGTCAAAATTTTCCAACCCTAACCCAAACCGCCCATACAAGACCCTTAGGTGTCATCACACTTCGGATAGGGTACAACCAATCAACCCAGCCAAGACTCACCAGGACAAATCGAAGAAATGTTACGTCAAGGTGAAGTTCAAAGATCGTAAGATAGAGCTACCCAGCAACTCTTGTTCAAAGGAGGACCAAATCCCCATAATTGGTTTGACGCCACCGCACCTTGGGACTCATTGACCCGTCACATGTTTCGGGTATGGTAAGGTAGACCACTTTTTGTCTCATTGTCCCAAGAGGCAATCAAATCTAGGCATTTGCTCTAAATATGGTGAAATGGGGGCACTTTGCTAGGAAGTGTCATTTAAGGAAGTCAAACAGGGCAATCGTTAAAGTCAAGACCTGTCGACGCTATGGTGAGGAAGGGCACCATATTGACCAGTGCAACACCGACTGCCCCAACTACAACGAAGACCACCCACCAGGAGATTGCCCGACAAGCAAGGTCACTTGTTTTCTTTGCGAAGGACACGACCACTGTCTCAAAGAGTGCCATATGAAGCTATTGATCACCAAGACAGTTGAACTACAACAACGGATTTTCCAAAGCCGCCGTGGAGACAGTACCTGACTAAGAAGACATGTAAGGTAGTCTGGACATCATACTGACACATGCTATGTCCTTAGGTCTAGTCGATGTCGTAGGGGACTTGAACAATAAGTAGTTAGTAAGAATGTATCAAAGATATCATATGAATCTTTAGAATAAACCAATTCTGTGGCATAATGGTGGGCAATAGAAATCCTAAAGATGAGTGCTTGGAAGATATCACCGCAAAACTTAGGATAAATTATTTAGATTAAATTAACAAGAATAATTGAATTTATACACATAATGCGATCAATAAAAGGATTGTTAGCAATTTCTAGAGATTGGATATCGAAAGGATTAATATAATCAAAGTGGTATTAGAGGTATGCAGCAGCCTTTGTGGGCTAGAAGGGGGGAAGGAGGCACCCCAAGTTGGGCCAGCCCATTTAGCTCCACCTCCACCCCTCAAACCCTAACCCTAGTCGCCTTAACCTCTTCTTTCCCTCCCCAAGCGACCACCAACACGATCGAGCTCCCTTAGCACCACCAAACCCCACCTCACCCTCAAACCCTAACCCTAGCGCCCTAACCCCTTCTTTCCTCCCCAACCACCACCACCAACAGGCGAACTCCCCTAGCAGCCACCAAAACTTGCTCCCCATTCCCTCAACCTGGCCGCCACTCTCCCCTTGCCTCCCTCTTGCGCCTCCACCACCTCCTCCTCTCCCAAAAATCGAATTCCCTCCTCTCCCTCTCCATCCAAGGCTGCCATGGGAGGTCCCTTGCTGCTGTAGCTAGCCAAGGAGGGAATGAGCTGATCCGTTCGGCCAAGAGAAGGAGAGGAAGGGGCAGAAAGGAGGGAAGGGAGGAAGGCTAGAAGAAGGGTTTATCTCAAGGGGGAAGTTCAACAAGCTCTTGTGGTTTTCAAGGGGTAATGAGTGGTTTTCTTGCTGGTTAGATTGATTTAGTTGCATAAGTTTTGCTTTGATTAGGGTTCTTCTGCCTGCTGGGTTAGATTCAGTTTTCTATCCTTTCTTGTGCGCCTGTTTGGTGGTAGATCCATTTCGAATCTGAGGATCTCGTCTCCTAGAGAGTTGTAGGTTATGTTTTCCGCTTTCCATGGGTTCCAAGTTCACTAATTTCCAATTTATGGGTTAAAAGTTATGGTCTTTTTCGCTGCTGCTGTCCAGGAATCTGTCAAAGCGTAGCAGAAATATTAACGGTTAGATTTCAATTTGTTAAAACTGATTCAGGGCTGTCCACCACAATGAATGTTGTAGCACTTTATCTTAGCTTTCTAGATTGGTAAAGAACACATTATTTGGATCAGTAGAACAAAAGATATGCAAGTTTTAATTTAACTGTCTAGACTGTTCGTCGGTTTTCGACAATAAATTTGACCCGTGTGCCATATTTTGTTAAAAGAAAAATTTGGGCATCATGCCAACTAGGTTTTTGTAGCTTATGTTCTTAGCTTTCCAGAATGACAAGAAACTTGAATTTTGGTTAATCCAATCAAAACCTATGATTGTTTCTTTACTGCTGTCCCAAATAGATTGATGTTGGCTTGTTGTCTAGCTTGAGTAGGTCGAGTGTTTAAACTTGGACTATGGGAAAACGTTGTAGAGAGCTGTGAGTACTATCTTGTTAAGCATGTTGTTTGATGCTTAGTATTATTCTTGGTTACCAGGTGGTGGTGGTGAACACCGGGGCTAGAGCTTTTCCGCCTTTTGTCTTCTGTCTCATGGTTGAGGCAAGTGCAAGTAGTATTAATGAGTGGTTATATTTCATTATTGGTGATGATTGCTGCTTGATAATGTTGATGAGCCCGAATGCCATAATTGATTGATGATGCTTACTGCTTGGTAATGTTGCTGAGCTTGAATGCCATATGTTAATGACGATGCTTACTACTTGGAAATGTTTACATGATGCTGCATGCTAATGGTTACATGATGATGCGTACATGTTACTGTTTATATGGTGATGTTTGCATGATAATGGTTATATGTTGATGGCAAGAATGATGAGACAAGGTGAGCAATGAAGCTACCTTGTTAATGATGAATCATGATAATGATAATGGACATGCGTATTTACATTTTTGCATGTTCATTTCTGAACCTTGGACTGCGTGGTAGCCAAGGGCTGTTTCCTTGAGATCCCCGTCCTGTATTGGACAGGCCTGGTCCCCATACTCGTGGAGTGTGGGCTTTGGATCTCTGTGCCTAGAGGGCATAGGCTTAGGGTATGTATCGACGGATATATACTCGGCATTGCCAGTAATTGCTAAGAAGTGAAGTATTTTGCATTCATGGCATTTTCATTGCATTTCTACATAAGAGATGGATTTGTGGTATATAATGCTGTGTTCATGATGGGATTGTTTGTTCCCTTTGACTGCTTATGATGCTATGTTTGATTTGCTCTTGCACTTTGCGACATACATGGGAAGGGGTAGATAGTGTGCACTTCACATATACACAGACCACAACGAATAAACTAATTAAAATTCGTGATGATTACTTTAGATTAAATTTTGTGATCATCCTTGGTGGTAGGTGATTTTGTATGTGAGCTTGGACGATCCATCTAAGTTTTTAATTCTTCGCCATTTAAGTTCACTTAAGTTCATTTAAGTTCATTCGATGGATTAGACGGTTCGATTTCGATTATTTTATCATTCTCGCAGCTTGATTGGTTAATGATGCTTTAGATGTAGCTATTTGGTCATTAGCTGCTTGAGCATAGTAATGTTGGAATGCTTTTGATTAGTTGATATAGACAAGGTTTCATGAATGGATTTATGTTTAATTGGAAGATGATATGCTTCTATTAGATAATTATAGGTTGTGCTAGCGTTGAATATTAGCTTTATGTCATTCATGAATGAATGGTTGGTTGATGGTTGATATTATCATCCTTCAGGATATGGTTGAATTAGTAATGGCTTAGTGATCTTCGTATAGCCTCTTGATAGTGTTATCATAATTGATTCACTATGACTGGATGATTGAGATTGATTTGTTGACGAGTTTTGATTCAATTCTTATATTCATCCTACTAGATAGTGATCTTTTTTATGCTATTATTTGAAAGATGGTTGAAATTATTCCGTATTGTTGTTGTATATTAGTCTTTTAGGTAACATTTTGGCTTCCGCATAGCCAGGGTGTTACAAAAGTATAACAACCTTAATGAAGAAAATCAAGCAAACCAGAAGGATACACAAGCTAAAAATTCTAGTGGTAACATCAATTATAAGATAAGCCTAGAATTTGAATTATGATAAATTACGGGCTAAAAGAAAATAGTTGGATTCTAGTAGAAAAATAGGACATGATTGGAATATAGTTAGTATATCAGCATCAAAATGGGGCATAAAATTTGTGGCTACCATGAAGAAAACAGAGAACAACGACGCTGAGAAGCCACACCAGGAGCCGGCAAAGCAACCAAAGAGCATGTCAGCATCCTCCGCTATGTCTCTGTTCCACTTCGTTCTATCCTCTTCTTTCCATTCTACCAAAATCTCGGGGTCGAGATTCTTTTTAAGGGGGGTAAGGTTTGTAACATCCCAAAAATTCCTAAATGCAAAAATACGAGATTTTAAAAACTTTTTGTATAATATCTGTTGTCGACTCTTTTGCCTGCATTTTTGTGAGTTATTGATCTGTGTTTACTTTTGCCAACACAGGTAATGTACAAAGAAAACCCTAACTACAGAAATCTTAAATACATACCCCTAGAATCAAACATTGTAAAAGTAAAACAATCATACGCAATTAAATCGTTATAGCAAACTTAACCTAAGATGTTGCCTTATTAAAAGTTACCGAAGTATAAACCCTAATTAGGTCGACAATGTAAAATATGAAACTTAATTCTCCAAATGATCAAAAGCCAGTTAGAAATATTTAACAAATATCGGACTTTATCTATGAGCATGTGAGAATATCCTAAAAGCCAGTATCAAAATTTAGCAAGCTTAAAATTTTGTCTCTTTTATTTTTAATTTAATTTAATTTTTCCTCAAGCTTTTCCTAATATCACATTATCTTCTTAGTTGGCTTTACTATTGCTTGGGCTTGTGTCTTGGTTCGGCCGAACCAACAGAGCCTTGCTCACTGTCTTCTCCAACCAAGCAAGCCAACACATGAGCTTTTGCCATTTCTCTCTCCCTCCTGTCACTCAGCCAACGTCGCCCATGTCGTCCTCTCTCTCTCCCATCACTCTCCTCCCTGGCTCGCTTCGCCACGCCAGGCTATGCAATGAGGCTCGTCACCACGCCGCCGACCTCGCCACCATCCACGCCACGCTTGCATGAGCGCCACGCCCACGCCTGCCGATCGCCCATGCTGGCTACCGCCGTGCTCATCACCCCCCTCCCTCATTCTTCTATAAAGGCCATAGCCAAGGTGTGCCCCTACCTCCATTTGCCCTGGCCTCCTCCTTCCCTCTGCCACGCACAAGGAAAACCACAGAGCAAGTTCAAGCCGGTCGCCGCGCCACCATTGCTGCCCCACTGCTCTGGTGACCTCATGTAACACCCCAGCCCAGCATGAGCCTGGAATGCTACTTAACAAAAAGAGAAACAAAATAAAACTAAGTCTTATTACTAAATTCCGGCAGAACATCCTTTGTATAGATGGTTACATCGGAGGTTCTAACAGATTATTCTAGCAACATTCAATATTCCAATCATCCAATTTAAACTAATTCTCAAAGAACAACCAAATCATGCTAAACATCTAAAGCATAATCAAAAGGGCATCCATAATCCTCTAATCAACTCTATTACAGTTTACTCCAATCATAAGGCATAATCATAAATAATCCTTTAAGCAGTATACTCAAAAATTAAACCATCATCCAATTTAGTCATTTGTGAACGGTTCGTGCCAAGGTGCAACCAAATTTAAATCTATTCCCTCCCATGCATGCCGTTCACGTATTGGGTACCTAAAAAAACACAACAACAGTAAGAGTGAGTCCAAGACTTAGCAAAGTAGAATTAATGAGACAACAACATAAACAACTATAATCATTATCATCATCCATCCACAAATCTTTATAATAAACATTTCATATGTTCATGCTATGCAAGATGCACAAATGCACTTTCTCTTTCTCTTTCTCTTTTGCATATACTGGTAATGCGGAGTATGCATTCGTCGATGCATACCCATGCCTATGCCTTCTAGCATAGGGACCATAGCCCATACTCCACAAGTATGGGGACCAAAAGCCCACACTCCACGAGTGTGGGGACCACAAGCCCGTCATATTCATGACGGGGACCTCAAGCAATACTTGGTCACCATGTGACCAAGCCTCCAATATGATAGTATGATGCATATGAACAAAACTTTAAACCATCATAAACATGTATTCATAGCAACATCATACATGAATAAACTTACTCATACTTCTAGCATTCATGATCATTGACATTCATAACATTCTAGCATCTATGAATAGCGCATATATTCATAATACTAGCAAACAGGAACAACCACTCATGAATAATCTACCACTAACTGTACTTGCCTCAACAGTGCGAAGATAGAAGACGCGAAATGGGCACTGCCCCCGGAACCAATCCCCCACATGAATTAATTTAACAAACACTCTAAGATAATGATTCTGGACCAAAAATAAAGCTAGAAGTAAATGCAAACTCGGTATACTCTCTAGCGCGATCCCAACTCCAAACTCTTAAATGTCAATCTGTCCCCTCGACAGACTATCATAATCTAAAATTCATAACTTTTCGATCCAAGATCCAAATGAAGCGTTCTTAGACTTCCTGGAAATCTTATCAAATTTCCTACCTAAACCTAGTTGGGGAGATTTCCAGATTCGGCCATCTTCTACCCTTACCAAACTGATCAACAGAACAACTAATTCCCGTCAGGGGTTCTGGACAGCGACATTAAAATTATCGTATCTTTCAGTACAGTTATCCAAATTTCGTGTTCTTTAGCTTTATGGAAATCTAGTAAAAATACCTACATCTTTCGTTATGGTGGGATCTTCTAAAACTCATTTAACTATCTCGCTTCGATCGATTAATAATAACCGATAGAAATATAACAGAATCATCAAAAGCAAATAATGCGAAATTCATAACTCCTAATCCACTCGTCCAAACGACATGATCTAAGAACCTACAGAAAGCTACTGACATAACATACAACTTTCCAGGAGGTGTCCAGACCGGAATCCACGCTTAACTTTCTCAAAAACGTTGGCCAATGCTGACTACCCTAACAGATCTAATACCGACATTGCCGAAATTACTCAATTAAACTACTAAACGAGTGGGGATCGGGATTACCCTTAACGAACCGCCGAAGAACACAAGCAGACTGAAGCTTGGGATTTCATTAAAGCCATTGGCCAACGAGTAGGACCTTATCTTTGTGTCCTGTGTTGAGAGAACCTATAAATGTCGAGACGAGTGTTGAGGTGTAGACGTTGGTATCCATCAAATGTGATGTGGTTCCATCATTGCGAGAGGGAAGTGACTTGGAAGCTAGAGGTCTCGCATGCGCGAGCGTTGTCCAGAGTTGTTCATGCCGAAGACGTGTTAAACGTTGTTTTGTTCCTGTTGTGGTTGTTCCTTAGTGTAGAATTCATTTAGCAGAATTCGGGTCTAATTGCTTTAAGGGGTAGAATGTAATATCCTGTTTAACATTAGAGAATTAATTGAAATGAGAAAGGTATTTAACAGGAATTAAAAAGAGAAATCAGATTTTTAGAGGAGAAATAATCTTAGGCTTTCGACCCACATTGTTTGGCCCAAGTGGAAGTTGGTTTAAGAGGGGGGCAACCAAACCCTAGGCATCAAGCATCGTGAGCATCGCCGCCATCAGAGCAAACCCTCCCCTTGTCGCCACGCCTCCATGTCGCCCCTTTGTCGCCTCCTTCATTGTCGGCCATCGGGAGAAAGAAGAAGAGAAGAAGAAGAAAGGAAGAGAAGAAGGGAATTTTGTGGGGATTTTGGCTGGGTTGTCACCTCCCTCATCTCGATCTTCAAGGGGTGACCATTTGTTTCTTCTCCATTTGGTTTATTAGATCGTTGTTCGGTAGAAACTGTAACAGGATCGGTAATTTGCAGATTTGGTTGATCTGTAGTTTTGGATTAGTTCCATGTGAAATTAGAGTTTTTGGTCTCCTAGATATTTGTGGGTTACGTTATTAGGTTTCTTTAGGATCTGAGATCACGTCATTTGGATCTGTGGTTTCGAAGTTACGACAGTTTCTTTGCTGCTATCCCGAAATCCTGACAGGTTATAGCAGTCGTGGTATTAAATAAATTGAAATTAGATAAAGGACGATTCAGGGATGTTGCCCAAAACGACTTCTGTAGGTATTTCCATTAGCTTTCAGGATTGTTAAATAACACCCTTTTTAGATTTGTAGAACAAAAGTTATGTACGTTTCAATTTGACTTTCCAGATTGTATGTCGGGTTTTGACAATAGATTTGACCCGTGTGCTACTTTTTGTTAAATACAAAATCTGAGTTTCATGCCAACTAGAATTTTGAATTTTATGTTCTTAGCTTTCTAGAATGATAAGAATCTTGGATTTTGGTTAATCTAATCAAAAGTTATGATATTTTTACTACTACTGTCCATTTCTGTAGGCAGTTTATGTATTAGACTTTCATCTGATTGTTAGTCTAAGTTGTTGGCCAAATTAGAGGATTTGGCCAACTGGACTATTGTGGAGGATTTCGTTACCTTTCCGTAGGATCTGAGTTCACTCCTTTTCGATTCTTAGAGCAAAAGATATGATGTTTTAGTACCGCTGTTCAGTTTAACGTCCTGCTAGACTGTCAGTTAATTCGGATAGAGCAACTATATGAACCTTGGATTTAGGAATATGAGATTAGGCGTTGCGAGTAGCGTCTTATTCATGTTGTTTTTTATTCAAGCAATTAAATTGTGTAGGAGGGAATTCGAGATTAGATGCTTCATCCTTGCCTCCTAACACATCGCAGTTCGAAAGGCAAGTACAATTGAATTGTCTTGATTGTTGTTTGTTTCACTTGATAGGTGAATATGCAACGGGTAATTCTGGTATTTCTTGTTTCCCTTCATAGTTGATATACCATGATTATTCGGTAGTATGTTTACGTTCGATATATTCATTCGTTCCTTCTTTCATGTTCACCCACGAGAGTGAGTAGTGAAGTCCTATTATTCCAATATGAGCAAGTACAGTTTGTAAGGTACTGCTGTTGATTGTTCATAGTGTTTTATGTTCATGCCATGACTGAGTAGTATGGTCTGTGAGTAGGTTTCATTGATTTCTGTTTCGTTCCATGTATGTGAATCATGCTTCTTGAGTTTTCGTCTTACAAATTCATATATTCATTCATTTATACATTGTTCATGATTCACCCACGGGAGTGGGATGTAAAGACCCATCAATTCTAGTATGGGCATGTAAGACCCACCATTCCAATGTGGGCAAATTGGATCCCCGTTATGAAACGTTCTTCATACGGGCCTTGGATCCTCGCATTTTGATAAATGCGGGCCTAAGTGAACACCAACGGGTGTGTCACTGGCTATACCGGTGTAAGCAGAAGTGGAGTTCATGTATTTCATTCATTCATATAATTTCTGTTATTCTAAATTTGTATTATATTATGTGATTGTTATGTTCCTATTCGTTCATTCTACATTCGAATTCTATTATGTGATGAAATGTTCTTATTCGTTCATTCTACATTCGAATTCTATTATGTGATGTAATGTTCTTACTCGTTCATTCTATTATGTTCTTATTCAGTATGGTTCATATTGTTATGTTGTACTTGCTGAGTCATGGACTTATTCTTGCCATGTTTACTTGTTTTAGGTAAACATTGAAGACGGCATGCTTGGGAGGGAATAGTCACGAATCATTCATTCACTTCACATTATCTACTTGTTAATTAGATGAACTTGTTATTACCTTTTCATTCGATAATCTTTGGATTGTAATAAATGGAGTTTGATGGTTGAGGTTAACCTTCCTTAAGATATGATTGAATTAGTAATTGCCTAAGATCTTCGTATAGCCTATTGATAGAATTATCATAGATGATTCAATTTGATTAGGTAATTAGAGTTTTATATGTTGTTGAATTCTGATTCAATTCTTATATTCATTCTATTAGATATTGATCTTTTCATGTCATTAGTCAGAAGATTGTTGAAATTATTCTGTATTGTTGTGGTATGTTAGTCCTTTAGGTATCATCTTGGCTTCCGCATAGCCAGGGTGTTACACATGAATCGGTCCCCTGAGCTAATTTTGTGTTTAATCCCTAGGAGTGCGTCGGCATCGGCTTCTTCAAAACCGACCGAAGTCACCGTCCCGGTCGGTACTCCATCTCCGACGATCCCTGGCTCAATTCCCTCATCATGGAGTATCCTTTGATCCCCACGGATCCTCCCCCATCACCCGTTCTAGCCCTTCCTCCCCGTAGCACCGCCGCCACGACACACCGGTGGCGCCGCCTCGCGCTCCTAGCGCCAGCCTGCCTCCAGCCTCCTCATCCCCGACCGACTGCACCGGCGAGTCCTATTGGCCCCTCTGGAGCTCATGCTCGCCTTAGAACTTCCCCTCCGGCGTCGGTGCCCTTCTTGTGACCCTCGACCGTCGTGTTCGCATTTTTGCCGCCACCACCACAAGATCACGGAGCTGCAACCACACCACCCATGGAACCCTCTTCGCTCCTTGGTTCCATTTTTGCTACTCCCAGACGTCGCCATCGCCGGCGACATGCTCCACCCGAGCCGTCGTACAGCTCCCTGGCTCTGCTCCCCTTTTTGTCGTCTGCCTGTAGCCCCTTTTGGGCACTGACAATAGGAATCGCTGTAAGGTATAAGAGCAAACTTATAGCTGTCATTTGAATCTCTCAAAAAAAGTTGACAAAGATTTAAAATTAAAATCATAAGAATTTAGTTAGTAGCAATACAGTCCAAAAGGGGTTTCTATTAAATGATATATTAACAAACAATGTATTAGATGACAAGTTGTTTTGTCAGTAGGTATAATCCAGTGAATGTCAGTGACCTTCTATGCTCCTATGAACCTTAGTATATGTATGTATGAGAGATAAGGGAGTAGTGAATAAATCACCCACTTAGTGCTAACAAACCTAGTGACTGATGATTCAAACCACTCAATTGATCTAGTAATTTCTGGAAAGTTGAATTAGTATGAAGTTGGACAGTAGCTATTCATTTCAGAAAATTGTTCTGTCAAATGATGTTGAATAGAGGAGAGGTTTTGCCAAAAGCGACTATCAAATGCAAACCAACATAAACTACTACTGGACAAACATCCAACTCTATTTCCAGTAGGAAACAAACTCTGAATCAACAATCTATACTAGCTAACTTATCTCAAGTAGATTGCTTAACAAATTTGCAATCTGACTGAAAACTGAAACTAACATCAAGAATGGAAAGACTGACACAACTAGCTTATATCAACACTCTGTTGCTCACTTTGGAACTCACTCATCTCTGTACATGTGCATATGATAGGTGGGCCCCCATCTCTATGTGATTTCCTCTGTGTATGTGTATGACTGGGTGTATAACAGTGTATAAGGCTAACAGTAGGTTCTAGATAAATGATGATCAGTAGATCATATCAATTAGGAGTTATTAAGTCAATTAGTTGATATTAGCAATCGGATGAAATACTAAAAATCAAATAAGAAGCTTAATTGAATCCTTAGCCAAAGACATTGAAAGGTTAGATAATTTGTATATATTCAACTAACATGTTGTATTAACAGCCAATAGACAAATCAAGTAGTTGTCTTGGAATTTTCATATAAGACTACTGATAGTTAAATGCAATAAGCTAATAAGCATAAGCTAGTACTTCATTAGTGTATGGTCACAAGAAACCTATTTGACCTTGAATGAATAATCAGAGAAGATAAATTGAGGATGCCTTATAATGGCAATGGACTAATGATTTTGCAAATACAAGTAGGTCGAAATCTTGCTGATCCAATTAGCCTTTGGTCATTTATCTAAACAGCTACAACCCAATATGAAAACCGGTGTTAATATGAACATTCGACAACAAATAGTGAACCACCAAATTGGTCAAAAGGTTTAGTGAACAAATTAATCAAAGCATGCTTTGATTAGGCAAAGAATTAATATGTTAAGGAAAACAACATCACCTAGGCTCTAGGTATCGTTCGTCGTCATCCATTCTCAGTAGCAGAACCCTTCATGATCCGAAAGCAGATCTGAGAGTATTACCTAACCACGTAATCTCTCTCTCCCATCTACTTAACCAGTGAGGAATGTTCCTGTGAACATTCTCTCTCTCTCTCTCTCTCTCTCTCTCTCTCTCTCTCAGAATTATTTACTTTGGTCTGAAGAATTTCCTTCATTCCAATTATCAGCGGTTATATTTTGTCTGTAGTATTTCCTTTATCAACTCCTTGGTTATACATCATCTAAAGTATTTCCTTCATCAACTCCAGATGAGTATGATTTGGCCTTATCTGAAATAATACGTCTTTCAAGGTACCATTAGATGTGTTTACTTTAATTTGAAGTATTTCTTTCTGTTTGTATGTATTTGGATTTATTAGATTTCATTTGGTTGTTTTCAGTCGCTCTTAGATTTAATCGTATACTACGTAGTTAGACTCTGACGCTGTGATGGGACAACAATCCCAACAAGAACAAAGCTGGAATCAAGATTGTCCGAGCATTGAACAGGATGATTATCAGCATTTTGAGCAAGACGATTATCAGAACTTTGAGCCAGAACAGGATCAGGGTTATCAAAATATTGAGCAAGGCAAGTCAATACTTTGATCATATTGCACCTAATTTTTGCAATTATATTGTTTTAAATTATGAAATTGCATTGCTATGTTTTATACAATTATATTGGTCTAGCTCATAGTTAATGCATTAACAATAATTGTGTATAAACTTTTAATCCTTGAATTTGGACACTATCCCTGTCACCCTAGAATTAACAGTTAACATACTAGATATAAGTTTGTATCTAAGTGTCATGCCTAGCCTTGCTTAGATACACTGTCATTCATATATTAAGTTGCCCAACATCAATCAACACTTTGAAAATGAAATTGGGCAATCGAGGTTGGGAGCCTGGATAGTATGTTGGATTAAAGGTTATTTTGAAAACAAAAGAAAAACCTGAAAAACAGATTTCGACTTGGGCGGCTGGAAAGAGTGGCTGGTGCCGGGTGCACGAGAGAGAGTTGTTATGTGGATGTACCGCCCAAGTCAATTAAGGACCGAATCTGGTAATGACCTCTGATGTAAAATAGTGCAACCACAAGTCGGTAACACATACGACCTGGCTGACTAATTTATTTTGCCTCGGCGTGGCTTCGATGTTGGTGGATATGGGTGGATAGACGGGGGAGAACAAAGCTGCAAAAACCGCACGACGCTAAAGGGAGACCTCCGGGATGGCAAGGGGAGAGTCCGAAGGAGGTGATACCTAGTGGTGCGAAGTTGCAAAGAGGTGGGACATTGTAAAGGCCTTGTGATAATCAACATTAGCCACACACATACGAAAGTGTGTCGGAGCAGTATAAGTTGATTTATCTCTTCTGGGTAAAGTGTACAAACACTACAGAATAAGAAAACTATCTGCATAGCCGTGCTCACGGTCAAGAGCGGTACTGAGAACTTGCTTGATATAGTTTTCCTTTTTTATAAAACCATTGGTTTGTGTGTGGAATAAAAATGGTGGGTTTGAGCCCAGCAGTTGGAAATGTTGAGGTTGGAATCTAGAGAGTTGAGAAAGCCTGGTCGGGGACCAGTGGTAAATACGGGATACCCTGAGCATTGAGTGGACGTACTCACTCAATGGTATAGGAGATGGAATCTCCACTAGTCCTTTACAAAAAAAACTCAGTTTATAAAACTTGTGTTAGTAAAGTGCTAAGTCTCAGGATTTGCTATTACTTAATCTATTTCAAGGAATGGCTTTGTGCAAAATAAAAAGAACCATGAGCCTTTCCTTTGATTAGCCTAGCATCTATAATAATTGCATTGTGTATTGGCTCGTGAGTACGGTTGTGTACTCATGCTCGCTATTTACATTCTTTTAGTTAGTAAGCATAAAAGAAGGCTACAGGGGCATATATGAGCATTGGACAAGACTGAAGATCAAGAAGGCTAAGGACTAGGTCGCGAGCCCACAGTCGATTGCCAATGGGCATTATCGTGAGGGTCCCACGCGTTATACTTTGAATCTGCTTCCGCTACTATTCTCTGAAAAGTATTTAGCATGTTCGGCCATTTTGCAAGTCAAAAGCCGTAAGATATATTTACGCTTTGTTTAATATTATGCAATACCTTTACATTTTCACGATATGTATTTGAACCAATAATGTAACTATGTGTGCTAGCTATTGATCCAGAGAATGGCACAAATATACACAGCGGATCCCAAGTTCCAAGTTTGGGATCTGACAGCGACAATGGCGAGTGGCGGCGCGGGAGGTTCGGTTGGCAGCCAAAATGGGTCGCCAGCCCCACGAGGAGGCCGTAGGAGGTGGCTGCGACGGTGATGGTGGCCAGTGGTAGCGCCGGTGTAGGGGGAGGTGCATGGGCTGCCGGGGCGGCGGCGCTTTGGCGGTGGCCGGGCAAGGGTGGTGCGAGCACCGGCTGCGCGGTGGTGAGGGGATGCGGATGTCGAGGTCGGGGTGGTGCGGGGGTGGCCGAGGTGGCACGACGGCGGTGGCCGGCGGCAGGGATGATGGTGCGGCAGCAGTGGCATACTCTGGCGATGGGAATTTCAAAATTGAGGAGGGGATAGAAAGAATATGACCGGGAACACGACGTGATGCGGTCAATTTGGTGGAAAGCTCATCGGAGAAGAATATCGGCAGGCTCGCTTCCTCACTCAGCCAGCCCGGCTGCTTGTCTGCTTCGTCGATTGGAGTTGTAACCTTGAGGCTTCCATGTACGCGGTTTGGGTGGGCCACGACCGACAGAAAAGGATTGGCCACAACCCAGGAACTCCAGCCCACGGTCGGGAGTAGGAAGGCAGGATCAGAACTCGTCATAATGGTAAGTACGCCCTGGTACTCACTACCTAGTCTTGATGCTACGATAAAGAGCAAACCGATGTGTTGGCAGTTTGATCCAATGAATGGGAGTTAGCTAATGGCAAGGCTCTGTATCTATGTGACATTGGCTTCTCTTTCGGCAACTTCTTGCCTGCAATTGGCTTCTAACGCGGCAGGTATTTTTGGTGCTTGTGACCTGAACTGATCAGGTCATCAGGACCAGGGCGGCCACCACGCAATCTGACTGACGACTTTAACCGATCCTATTCTTACCAATCAACGTGATCCATCTGCTGCTAGAACGGAAATAAGCTGTACCTGCCAGAAAAAAAAAGAGAAAAACATAACATATAAATTTACATGACGCTAGTTGGATTATCATTTTCTACTTGTAGATGTATTAAGATAAATTCATCTTTTTTCTTTTCCACTTTTTGTATGAGATGATGTAACACGTCTATCACAACAACTACACGAATCTAATAAAGTTCTTAGGATGTGCCCAACTATATAAATGTTCAAGAACATGTCTACACTTCTTGTATCCGCACATTACTATGTTCAAGAACATGTCTACACTTCTTGTATCCGCACATTACTATTTCATTTTTCAGAAATTAGAATATTTGGTTTTCACGTTCAGACGGCCAAGTGACCCAAGTTTAATTTAGTTGGGAAATGTACAGATTTATCTATTTTTTCCAGCTAAATTCTTGTACTATATTGTTTTTTTTTTAGTTTGACAGTTTTATTTTTGCTGGTATACATTTTCAACTATATTGGTTCGAAGGAGATGGACAGAAACTATATGTTTTTTCTTGTTATCATGGCAGGTAATGGGTTGATTCTCTATGGCAGGTAATGGGTTTATTCCCTATGTGTTTGTCAAAACATAGTTGACCGGTTTATGTATGATAGAAAATGAATATCTTACTAGTTTCACTCCTTATGGGATTACACGTACACCAAACTAAAGCAAATGATCGGTGACAGTGATTTGGTGGGTGACCAAACCAAAGATACAAGAGAACACTGCATTTCAGTATAAGTGATATGCATTGACAAAAGTCGGATCTCATGTGTGTCCAATATATTGGATAAGAATAGGCCGCATGGAAGAAACCATTTAACTAAGTTTGCAAATTGGAAAGTTACATTGATGTCACAATGACTAGTGACCCTATATCTACTGAGCTCTTTTACTGTACGATCAATTCAATACGGGTTGTTCATTCTTTTTAATCTAATGATTTAAATTAGTTAGGATTTAGTTATACAATACTCCCTCCGTTCTTAAATACATGACGTTTGACCAAGCGTGCAGTCAAACTTATCTAACTTTGACTAATAATATATGAAAAACTATTTAGATTGATCATGAGTGAATAGTATCATTAGATTTCTCATGATAAATATTTTCATAATATAATAATTTTGTAATTTTTTACTAACAAAATCATATGAAAAATAATGATCAAAGTTATACAAGTTTGACTGCACGTTTGGTCAAACGTCATATATTTAAGAACGGAGGGAGTACATGGTAGTATAAGTTGTGAATCCTGAGGGGGTAGAATTGTAATTGTCTATGTGGGGATCGCATGGCACAAAAGTAATATTTTCAACCATAGTTGAAAAAGTCCATAATACCATCACGAATACAATTGTAAATACAGAGAAAAGTTTGTTGTTTTCCCATGTAGCCACAAACAAATGGTCCAGCGAATGGGATTGGAAATTATTGGCCGTCCAAAAATGTCCGAATTATTGATGCATTTTGGCATGTAACTGCTTGTCCTTGTGGCACTCTTGTGTTTTATTGTTGTTTGTCAAGACTCCATGAACTTGCGTTTGATTGTTTCTTCCAAGAACGTTCGAATTAATGATGCACTTTGGCATTCAACTGCTTGTCCTTGTGGCACTCTTGTGTTTATTGTTGTTTGCCAAGACTCCATGAACATGCGTTTGATTGTTTCTTTCATGGAAATTGGTGTCTTGTCCCTTGTTAGTTGAACGAGCAATTTGAGGCAAGAAAAAACAGACAAGAGGTATTTATTTTTCTAAAAAAATATTTGTACAAAAATGGCTCTTCCACTAAGTTTGTAAGGAATTATCAGTACATATACAGTATTTCAAGCTAAAAAACATACCTATTATTTTTTCTCCGTTTACATTACTAATTTTTCTCATATTATTATCCCTTTTATTTCCTTTTAGGATAAGCTGAATATCTGTGCGAAAAAGTGCACACGACTAATCTCGTATTTAATGGTCTGAAGCATCTCAAAATTCCATTACACCCTGTTTGGCGGCTCCCAGGGAATGACCCTGGAGTCATGGAGTTGGAATTCAATTGATGATTCCAAAGCCAATTCCAAGAGGCATAATACAACTAGAAGCAGTTCACGCCTTCTACATCGTCATTTACATGGAATCCGCTCGTCAGCTCCTCGCGGTTGGAAATTCTTCCCGTGGAAATACACACGCGAAAAACTACTGAACTTGTGAGACGTAACGGCACCTCATTTTCTCTTTGTTCTATTGTTCTCTCATCCAAATGAAACAAACTGGTTACAATATTTTTTATAACTACAATATGACATATAACCTCCCCACTAACACATTCAAGTAGGCCACTACCTCCACTACATGCACTAGCTCTACTACATGATAATTTAATTAACATGCAAAACACTAATGAACCATGCACTCAATCTTGATTATTCCTAACAATCTCCGCATAATCAAGATGGATTCACAGCAGCGCCGGTTCGTCGTCAGCATCCGCCTCCACGACATGCGCCGGTTCCTCCTTGTGGCATTCGGAAGTAAAATGTCCATAGTCGTTGCAGTTATAACATCTTACTTTAGCCTTATTGAATTTACGATTCCCGCGGCTTCGGCCACCATTGCCGTTAGAGCTGCCGAGCTCACCATCTCTATTCTTTGCCGATTGGGCCTTCCACTCGGTGCACGTTAGGAGAAGGTGTTCATTGTCGTTGTTGCCGCTCATACCGTGTAGACGCTCCTCATACGCCTTAAGACGTCCAATCGCTTCTTCCACCATTATTATCTTCAAGTCCCCAAATTGCTCAATGGTTGAGACAATTTGCAGGTACTTGCTCGGGACGGCGCGGAGAAGCTTCTTCACGACGTAGCTCTCCTCTATCTTGTCACCAAGACCGCGAATCTAGTTGACGAGAGTCATCAATCTGGTCCATCGACTCCGTTTCCTTCATGCGCAAACCCTCGAACTCGCCCTTGATGTCTGCACGCGCGCCTCCTTGACGCGGTCGGTGCCGATGTACATCGTCTTGAGCCTGTCCCACGCAGCTTTCGATGTCTCCTTTTCGGCGAGTAGGAGGAGGGTCTCCTCCGAAACTCCTCGGAAGATGGCCGCAAGGGCCATCTGATCATGGCGCTCATCAACGTCGCTGGCCACCACAGCTTCTCAAACACCTTAGGCCTTTATGAACATCTCCATCTTGATTGTCCATGCATCGTAATTGTTCTTGCTCGGTATAGGGTATTGAAGAGAGATATTGCTTTCTCTTCCCGGTACCCTCGATGGACCACCGCCGGCAACGAAGGTGCGGCTTGACGGCGACACATACTTTGCCCTCGATATGGCTCTGATACCAATTGTTGGAAATTCTTTTCGTGCGAATACACACACAATTTACCCGTGGATGCACACTACACAGGGGAGATGCACACACAGAAAAAACTACTGAACTGACGATCAAAACATGCAAGTTTTGTGAGGCGCTCATCCCAATGAAACAAACTGGTTACAATATGTTTTTTATAGCTACAATATGATATGTAACTTCCCCACTAACACATTCAAATAGGCCACTACCTCCACTACATGCACTAGCTCCACTACATACAAATTCAATTAACATGCAAAACACTAGTACACCATGCACTCAATCTTGATTATTCCTAGCACTCACGAGAGGGCACGACGTGTGTGGCCGCCTGCACGACGCTATCAATGATGGCCCCACCGCCCATGGACACGATGGATGCATGGCGCGTAGTGATAGTGGCTCAACTCCGGCGAATCTATCCCCGCTAGACTGCCGCCGCTGGACTCCTCTCGCCACATGTCTCCTCCAACAGATTTGGGTGCGTCGTTTGGATGCAAATCAACCATGGCTTGATTGGGCAGAGTAGAGTCTCCTCTATCGTTGTCTGCCGTTGTAACACCCCGATTTTTGCCTCTTTAAAAACTTTAAATTTAGAAATATTAATCTTGAATTAATATCTGCTTTTATGAATTTTTCTAAGTGCAAAAGGATTTAATATGATTAAACAACTTAGAATCAGCACTTGAAAGTATTTTAATTAAATCCCGCATATTCAAATATACGTCTCTATAAATTTTTGGAGTTTGTTTGCTATTTTATTTGTTCTCGATTTGATTTATTTCATTTTCTGAAAATCAAAAAATATTTATTTTTCCAAAAATCTGGGTGGGCCGATTTTGGTCCGACCCATATTCCTTTCCCTAGTACCCGCTGGCATGCCCCTTCGTTTACCCGCCTGCCTCCCCACTTGCGCTCTGCCTCGGCCAAGCTGCTCGTTTGAGCCCATCTCTTCGCCTCGGCCCACCTCTCACTCCCGCATGCACTAGCCTAGCCCTGTTGCACCGCACTATGCTTCATATCTGCATGAACACCGTGATGCTGCCGCCATTCCAGACTCAGAGTTCACGCTCCGCATGCCAGCGCCGCCTATTTAAGAGTCGCCGCGCCCTCGTTTCGAGCACACTGAGACCACCTTGACGCCAGCCGCCGAAGCCCAAACCCTAGGAGACGATGCCGCCATCACCATGCCGGATTTGGAGATCGAAATCATTCTGCCACTACCATCTTCAATCGCCGATTCCGCTGCTGTCGGTGAGTCTCCGACGCCATTTACCTTACCCTCTCGTTCACCTCATCATGTTCTACCTCGTGTGCTCCTCGTCGTCCCTGGGAACCAGCTGCACCGCCGATGACACCTTGAACTAAGTTGCGTCGTGGCCTTCGTTCTCACCTCTGGCACCCTGGTTGTCACTGGCGAAACCTGACCACATCATCGTCTTCGCTGCGTGTCCTTTGCCCAGATCCGAGCCTTTCTTTTCCCATATCCATAGTTCGCCTAAGTTGTGCTATCGCTCACCATCGTCCCTGGGTTCCCGTGCGCCGTCAACAATCGCTGTCACCGATGTGTCGTGCTCCCAAGCCATACGCTTGGCCTGATCTAATCCTAGTCATAAATGTAAACTCTAGTCACTGATATGTGGGCCCTACCTGTCAGCCTCTCCATCCCCCTACGCCTAGTCCACCGTGGACCTGATTCGATTCATGAACCCAGTCCATAGACCATGGGCCCACATGTCAGTCTCAGCATTTTTCCAAGAAAACCCCTAAAAATGAAAGATTCCACAATATTCCCTTAACCCTACCTGTCAGCCCTTGTTTTCTCTCTCCTTTTTTTCCCAATTTTCTCTACCAGCCAAACTTCTTGAAGCTCATTCTCCTTCATATGAGCTCCGATTTAGTCCATTCTTATTTTTGAGTTCATCTAAAATCGAGCTCTTTCTCCTTGTACTCTTTTTATTTGATTTGGATCTCTCTCAATAGACGTTGATCCTCGGGGAGCAAATGAATGATTCGAATAGCATGATCCTTTAGCAATAGCGTACAATCAAGGCAAATGGTAACCTTTGACCATGTTGAACCTATGTTTCAAATATTAATTTGTTTTACATATGAAATTGCAAGCTACTTTTATATCAACTGTATTTGCTGGCAGTAGCTAAATACCTACTTGCCATTATGCCACCTTGATTACTTGAATGTCGTGTATACATTGTTACCCTTGGTTGGGTCATTATTAGTTGGGCATAATTGTAGAACCAACGTGGGTTTGCCGTAATAATGCTAAGCTATGCTTAGTTGTAAGTTGGGTTCATTCTCACTTGATTAGTTATATCAATTTGACTTAATGAGATATTGAATCCTAGTGTGATGCCACTATTGTCAAATTTGTGTTTCATGGCAAGGTATACCATTGGTCTTAGTTAAACAAAACTGGTTTCCTTCTCGGATGAGTGATCGTGCAGTAAAGAGGGTGCAAGGAGTATATTTGGATGAGGTAGTCTCGCCTAAGTAATTTAACGGCTTATCTTTGTGCGCCATTGAACTAGGCCATACCGTACAACCACATGTTTAGGATGTGGTTGACCTGGCTCATTAATTTATGATGTCTTGCCTTTGGTTTCACCATTTGGTTGGTGTGGTGTTGGGAGGACGATTTATTCCCACATGGTGCAAGAGGGGGATTCCGATTAGGTGGTTTAACCATTCAGCGTGAAACCTTAGTAGGCAAAATCGGGTTAAGATAGTGCACTACAAAGGTGATGTGATAATCACTTAGTCGCACACCTATGAAAGTGTGTTAAGAGGATATTATGAGCCGATTGTCTCTTGTGGGGTAAAGTTGTACAACCTCTTCAGAGTTAAAACTGTTCGAACAACTGTGTCTTTAGTTAGAGACATTGCCTAGGAATTTCACACGAGGTATAGATTTTCGTAAACTTTTGGATGGTGGATTGTGTAACACCCCTTCCAACACTGAGCCTGGAATGCCACTAAACTACACTACCAATTTCAACATCAAATAACCTATAGTTATAACAAGCATATAAATGATAAAACCCGTCTACGGGTCACAATAACACAAGCATAAAGATATAACAATCATAGACAATTTATTCCTAGGAGCATATCAAGGTAATAAACCAAGATTAACGCAAACCAATCGATTAAGTCTATTTATTGAATAATCAACCCTAACTTATCATCTAAGGTGTGGTGACCCCGAAATCACACCCATTTCAAGTCAAGTGATTGCGCTAGAGACGCAACACTTAGCAGGAAATGAAAATGATTTCGAGTACCCAGATATACGTCTCATGTTAGCTCCCAGGATCAGCAGCTAACATGCACATATGCAAACAACATTATATCACATGCATACACGATTCGAGTATAACGAGATACTATTCAAGAGTGAAGGAATTGAAACTAGTTCTACAGGAGCATTTTACACCATTTGGCCGACTGGCCAAATTTGAATTTAACAACCGAAAATCAGCAACAGAAGGGCATGAATTAAACAAGAATAGAAAGACAAGTAAACTGAAATGAACCTCCCAATGGTGTGCCATAACCCGTAGGGCAACCGATTGGGATTAAAGCCGTTGCATCTGCCGCTCTTACCTGAACAAGTGGACAATCTGGTTAAGTACAAAGTTGTACTCGCGAGTCTTTCGAAAAAAATAAGGATGCATTCAAGTATCAAAGGAAGGCCACTACTCTAGGAAATTTTCAGCGTAAAGCAATAATTTTCAGCAAAGTAACATATTTAGATTCAAATGGCAGCGAGTAAAACATTTAAAATATTTAAATAGCAGCAAGGTAACATTCCATAATCCTCACATTATATTCATGGTCACAATTTCAATAACAGTGAGGTAACATTTCAATAATTCCTCAAATTAAAATCTATGATCATAAGTTCATACCATTCCCAAAATTTCCTAAACCCAAATTATAGGTCCTAACTATGCATGGTTTCCCACAGGCGATGTCCATGACTAGGGACATGGCTATTAAAATAGATTTATAACTCTACAGAGTTTGTACAGCTTTACCCACACGATATGAATATTTCTCAATGTCGGCCAATGCACTCTTCCGTAGGAGAGTGACTGAGATATCATAACGAGGCCTTTACAATACCATGTGCTCACTATTAAACCACCCAAGGATACACACATGATTCAGTTAACACATTCCTCAAATTTCAACATGATTCGACTCACCTCGGCTAATGGACGAGCTCCATCAACCACTTTCGACTACAACTACTTGCATGGCGGATGACAATGCAACAATTAGGAAATTAACTACTACTACCCATGAACATACTTTTCAAAATAGCAAGCAATAGCGAGATTAAAATCCACATAAAACTTTTAAAATCAGTAGGATCAACATGATCAAGAGGGGGGGTGCTCGCCTTTGCTTGTACCACTCTCGATTATCCTCAGGTTGAACTCATGAATACGTCAGGATCGTCGAAAACCTAACGAAAGAGCGATATGCGCAATAAATACCAAATAAAGCCGATAAATTTGAATTATTCAAAAAATACATGATATTTATACAGTAGGCAGATTATGATTTTAGATGAATTTAGGTGAAAATTTTAGTTCAATTGGAGTTCCTATGTGAAAGTTATAGTCTTTGAAAAATCAATTAAAAAGAAAATCTTGAAAATCAGGTTAATGTAGTTTTGGCTGTAATTTACAATTTTAGTGAAAATTTATGGAATAGTAGTGGAGACAAAGATTACATGGTTAGACAGAGGATACAATTTTATGAACAACACAATTTGATTCATTCCAATTGGAGTTAGAATGAATTAGTTATGAATTTGTGAAGTTTAACCCATCTTCTTGCTTATTGAAATTTTAACTTCACTAAGTTGGTGTGGATCCTTACTACTACTGAGATCGTGATCTTCTAATTGTTTTGCTGATCAGTTGGTTGTGAGTGGCTACCAAGCACCTTCAAACAACCTTAATTACTAATTTTGGCTATCATCAAGTGATTTGAAATTTTGAATGCTCAATTAGCTATTAAGCTTACTGACTTGACTGCTATTTAGATTAGTGTGCTCGTAGATGGACTCTGAACCTTCTCTGATCAAGATTTCAACAAAAAGGATTCTACTGATTTGCCAACTAACCTTCTCCCTAATTCAATTATCCATTTGTTAATTAATCTTACTTACTGTTATTCACAAGTGCATTCTGATTACATTTTGATTTATCTTTGTGTTCATACAGGCTACACAAGAACATCTTCTAAACTAAAGTCCTTAACTAACTTTCCTCCAGATTTCAACTTCCAATTAGCTAATCCAATTGAATTCATCTCAACACCTTCTCTACTCAACATTGCAAAAATAAGATTTGGTTGTTTCTCAGCTGGTGTTAGAACATTCATAACCATATTTACTTTCAGATTAGGTTGCTACTATTGGATAAGTGCTCAAAGGATAAAAGAACAAAAGCATTATTAACTACTTGACTTAGCAAAGTCATAGCCTAGTGCCATTTTTATTATTAGCTTTAGATTACCTTCTTTGTTCAGAATATCTATCAGAGCTGAAAAGCTACTAGCCTAGCTACCTACAAAACTCAAACTTCACTTTGATAGTTCATTTTAGTGGCCAAAATGACATTCATCATATTAGTGACCAGAACAAGGGTGGGTCTAGCAAGTGGGTTCACTGACATTTCAGATTTCCCGTAATCAATCATCTCTTCTCTGATCATCATTTCATCCAAAGGACCTTTACAGTTTTAACAACTAACCTTTCCACTAAATCAATTATTCATTTGTCAATTATATTTGAGTGATCTAATAACTAAACACAGTCCTTGGCACTGATTTTACTTCATCAAAAGGAGTTGGTTGTTCTTTGTTAGTTTCTGAAAATCCATTTCCATTATTGATTTTCAGATTTGGCTACTACTAGTATATAAATGTTCAACTGACTAAATGACTCAAGAACATTTCTAACTACTGCATTAACAATGACATTAGTGTATTAACAAACTAATTATATTTAGGCTACTGTTCATGCAACCTACAACAGAACATCATCTGAAATTGAGGTGCTGTTAACACATTTTTCTCACTGGAATCACTAATCCATTTGTTAATTGGGTTTGAGTAATCTAAAAGTTAGTCAAAAGATCTAATAGCAATTATATTCAGTTGATCTTACTGGCGGGCCCTACTTCTTAGAGAGAGATAATCATAGAAGTAAAGAACAAAGAAGCCAGCACAGGGGAAGCTCGGGCATGGCTCGTCGCCCGTGAAGGAGTGGCGGCGAGACGGTGGCGATGCACAAAATGGAATGCTAGAGGATCAAGGGAACTAGGGGAGGTGGCTTTGTGGCACGGATGACGCTATGGCGGCGCGGTGATGTCATGCGGTGGCCGGCTGTGGAGACGAAGCGGTGCGGCGGTGCTCGAGGTTGTAGGGAGTGAGATAGTGGGAGCATGAGCATTGGCGGGGGTACCTGGAACACGTAGGAGTGGTTGGCAAAGGCGAAGAAGCTTCGAGGTGAGCTAGCGATGGTGACAATGGTCGGCGCAACCGGCTCAACGTGGGGGTGGTGCTGCAGAGAAATAGAGCACAATTGAGTGGTAGGGAGAGGTAAAGGGAGCCTAGAGGGTACTCAGGGAGGGACGAATCAGCGGGAAGATCGTCGGAGGAGGCGTGGTGGTAGAAACGATGGTGGTGGCCGGTGGTGAAGAAGAAACCAATTATGTGATGCTCCGGTGATGGATTCTACGAATTGATGGAGGGTATTTGCTTCTTGGGGTTCAAGGCATGCCGTGACGCGGTTGTAGGTGGCTGGAACTAGTCGGAGCGGCTAGAATAGCATCGAGGTGGTGCGGCCGTAGCCAAGTGGTATTTAGGGCTTTGGCCGAGTGAAGCTTAGGGAGAGGAAGAGGAGGCCGGGGAGTAAGGGAGGTGAGGAAGCGCTTGGATGGGGTGGCGTGGCGAGTGCTAACATGAGTAGAGGGCATGTGTCCTATGTGCTGGAGCAGCGAAGCAGCTGCGTGGCTCAAGTTGCCGGTGCTGGAGGCTTGGAGAAGAAAGGCCCTAGCGATTGGGGCCTGCAGGTAAGTGAGAGGGTAGAATCAGGGCTTTTTTTTTCCAATTTTTGCAAACAGGGTTGAGATAGTTTAGTTAATTTTTAGATATATTTGTTTAGCTCTAAAATTCCTAAAATTTATATGGAAGGTTCCTGACACTATGTATATTAATGTATAATTTTTCCAGAAGTTTTCATGCGCTACATTGTTCTCTATAATTCTTTTGACTTTCTATTTTTGGTATTTGACTTTTGATGGTAGTTTGATTGGTTGCTTAAAAATAGTAATTAAAACATAATAATGGTAAAATTTTGCAGGTGAGTTGCTATAATGTTCTAGAACCTAGGAAAAATATTTCTAGGCACTATTCACATGATTTGCTTATATTTCAAATTCAAACTCAAATATGAACATGCAAATTACATGGGAACCAAATAACCTCCAAAAATTCCAAAACATTTCAAATAAGCTCATCAGAGAAGATATAATCCAACTAAAATATTCCCAGCTTTGGGTCCTACAATATTTTCAAAATTAAAATCATTTTGTAATTCTGAGATAAAGAAAGTATATTTTCAAGTTTTGAAATTAATATTCCTTTTTAAATTACCTCAAGCATTCTAGGAACATTTGAGGTATTACTATTTTTAAGTTGAGCCCCAAAATACCTTCCCACACTTGAAACCTTTTTAGTTTCCCCTAAATTTCAAATTAAGTTTTTGAGATGAGGAAATAGAGCATTGGACTTCCAAATTAAATTTTATTGCTTCAAAATTTCGGGGATCTTCACAAGATGGTTTCCACCTTTATTATGGAAACAAGTTTCAAGATCTTGACAATATATTTTTTTTGTTTTAGAAAATTCATTTCTAGGAATTTTGGAAGATCATGTTTTAACACATTTGCTTTGCAACAAAAAGTTTTAAAAAGTCTAAAATTTCACAAATGCACATTAGATGCTTAACTAATCCAACTTAGGAATCTTGGGCTGTTACATAAGGTTATTCAACACCATCATGTCATAAATATAAATCATTATGATACAATAAAAATTTCTTATGTCCAATGAATCAAATAGTTGGGTGTAGGTTGTGATTCCAAGTGTACTAGCCCTTCTCGAGTGAAACGTCATCAACGGTCACATAAAAATAACAATAGAGCAAGAATGAGTCCAAGACTCAGCAAATACATAATAAAGCCATAAACAACAGTTTATCAACCATAATCAAGGTTATCATCATCATCTATCTATTTAATGCCATTCTCACACTCAAATAAACTAGCCATATTCCATATAGGTAAAGTTGCACTATTTAACAATTTACTCATATATGCGAATGCACCATTATGCTCCTGCTCATATGCATCTCATCAACTGATACCAGTATAGCGGAGTGTTCACCCATCGATGAACCACTCTATCATTCACTCCCGTGAAGTTCCCACCGAAGTAAGATTTTATCTAGAGCACTCCGGACTAGTCATGTAACTTTCTCACCGACCTCAATGGAATAGTTACATGACTTTCTCACCGACCTGGCTCGTGCAACTCTTGTCATGATGAATGTAAATGATACAACATCTCTAATTATTCATCAACATAATTCATCTCGTTAACTCAATATCTCACTCTCATTAACTCAATATCATAATCTCATTTACCCAATGTCATCAATATCATATATAAGAATAAGCTTAACGAAAGCATAATAAATAGCATGATAAGTAATATCAATGACAATGGCGAACAACCCGTTGTTAACCACTCTACCTTGTACTTGCCTCTTAGCCCTTCGAAGCTAGAAGACGAAATTGTGGTATGGCGCTTGAGGCTACAGTCCCTGAACAAGCAAGTAATAAATCACACTCATAAACATCATCAAAATCACACCACTATAGCACCAACCCATCACACTAATTGACCTCACAAGTTTACACCAAACCGACCAAATTAACCCAAATCTATCGGACACACTACCCGTTATCCTAGTAGTAAAATAGCTCTAACTTATTCATACGAACTCCAAATTTAACCAACCAAGACTTTCTGGAATCCTCATGAAACAACCTACATTTTCCAAGTTATAATGAAACTCTTATTCTACCGTTTTCTGTCCCGTTTATTTACCCGAAGACCGTTCCAGATTCTGTCAGAACAATATGTTTCATAATTTTATAACTTTAACTCTAAAACTTAAAAATATATGAATAATGTGGGTTATAGAAATTACGCAAGATTTCCTACAATATTCAAGTTAACATCAATATTTAATTTGACAAATTTCTACACAAAATCGACCCAACAATACTAAGTTTGCCAACAACGTCAGAATCTAGACAGCATCATTCTAGAGGTCATAACTTTTCACTCGCTACTTCTATTTTAACGATCCAGACCTTCCTGGAAAGATAACGTGATAATCTACATTTTCCCTAATTATACCGAACTCTAATTCGGAGCCTAAATATCCCTAATCGTCCCTGCAACATTCTGCCATTATAGGATCGTAATGGCAATCAGAAGGGGGGTTGAATGATTGCAGCGAATTGACCCCCTAATTCCAACTTCTTGTGTGCAAGAATTTCAGCAACTTCTCTGTTGACACTTGAAGAGCTTCACAACCGAGACCACCTCAGCGCACAGGAAGAACACCAAATCAAGAATCAAAGTAGAACGAATCTGAACTTTATATATCAAACTTGATTTGTGTCTACAAAGTGCTCAGCAAACACCCCTCAAAGCCCCAATTCGAAGGGCATCTAAATCGCAGCAACAGTAGCAAGCTACGATCTCAAAAACATCTAAAACTCATGTCGAAAAACTCGTGCACAAGGCGCACCCACTCTGCCTCTTTTATAGGCAAAGTTCAATCCGTATCAATCACGAATACGAAACCTATCTCTCCGAAAATCAAGGGACCCGAAACCCTTTCCAACATAGGTTTTACCAAAACAACTCAAAACTTTCCAAAACAAACTCTTCCACGTCGTAAGCCTCCAGGACACCTTCCCGTAGCTCCAACGTGATCCACCTTTGTCTTCCACGTGCTCCAGCGTGATCCAAACCACCTCTTGACATCCACGACTTCCAAGACCTCAGATTTCCCATCCTAGTCCGAGTCAATCCCATCACCGAACGTAGTTCGTCCTCACGCCTCAACCTGCACATGCAAAGATCAAAGAAACCAATTCTTGGCACAAGTTCCCCAACTTGACCATCCATTAGCACACACACACCAATGAACACTATCATGCAACATGCAACAAGATAAAACTTACGAAAACAACAAATCTGCAGCCAATTCCTCAAAGCGACAACTTTCCAGAGTACAATAGGTACTACCGCCATTGTATGTCCGGTAACAGCCCAAAATCCTTAAGTTGGATTAGTTAAGCATCTAATGTGCCTTTATGAAATTTTGGACCTTTTTAAAACTTTTTGCTGCAAAGCAAATAGGTTACCACCTGGTTTTTCAAAACCTAGAAATAAAAATTTTCAAACAAAATAAAAACTTGTCAAGAGTTTGAGAACTCAGTTCAGAGTAGGGTATAAAACCCTATGTTGAAAGTCCTTTGATTTTGAAGATTAGATCTGAAACCTAGTAACCCAATACTCCTTCTCCATTTCCAACTTGAAAATATATTTTCTATAGCTCAGAAATACAAACTGATTTCTATTTTGGAATTATGGCATACCCATAGCTGGGAATAATGTATTTGGATTTTATGTGCTCTGTTATACTTGTTTAAATTTTGCTAGAATTCTTGGAGGATATTTGGTTCTCATTTGATTTGCATATTCGAATTTGAGTTGGAATTTAAAATATAAACAAAACTTGAACAGTGCTCGGAAATAATTTTCCTAGATTCGGAACACTTTATCAACTCACCTTTAAAATTCACAATTTTTAGATTTTAATTACTATTTTAGGTAACCAGTCAATCTAAGAAAATCGAAAGTCAAACATCAAGAACATGCACTTAAAATAATGTTGGGGAAAATTTACTTTAAGTAAAACCATAGAAAATTTACTAATAATAATCTCTGTTTCCTTAATCTCCACTAAAAGTTTCATCAATTTTAGAGCTGATAAGCTATATCTACAAATCCTTTAATTTCTCACCATTTTGGAAAATCGACATCCATTTGTTCATTACTTGGGTTTGCTTTGCAAAACGCTACCGGTTTTCTTCCCCTCACCGCAGTGTGCCCATGGTTTCCTCCCTTTGCCCCAAACCATTTTTCCTCCTTTCTTCAACAGAGGGCCAAGCCATTTTTCCCCTTTCTCAAATCCTTCACCCGAGTTGGCCTCCTGGCTCCTCCACCCTGAGCCCGCTTCTCCCTCCTCCTGGCCGGCCATGGCGCCACCTCCTCCTCCATGAAGCCGCCGGTCCGGCCGCCTTCACCACCGCCGCCCTCCACTCGGCCCGGCTCCTCCGCCTGCCGTCCCCAGCTTCCCCAGCCCAGCCAGTGCCGCCTCCCTCCCACTGGCGTCGTGGTCGCCTGCTAAGCTCGCCGTCCCAGGCAGCCGCTCCCAGCTCCTCCCTCCACCGTCTCCTCCCGGATCCGCCTGCTTGCCGCCACCTCGCCCGCCCAATCAAGCGCAGACCGCCTGCCCGGATCCGCCTCTCCCACCCAGCTTCCAGCCACGTCACGCCTCACTCACTTGGCCAGCCACCTCCTCCCAGCCGTGCTTGCCTCTGTCCCCTTGGTGCCTCCTCCACCACCGCGCCGCCCCGGATCTGTGCCCCCACCTTGAATCCTCCCTCGGTCCACCACCGCCGGCCCGCTGTCCCCTAGCGTCGACCCGGCCCGGATCCGCCTCGCTCCTCTCCAGATCCAGCCATTGCGCCACCTCTCGGCCCGGCTCCGGATCCGTCGTCCCCGCCGTCGACGCCGTCCTCCTGGCTCTTCCCCTGGTGCCGCCGCCATGCCCTGTGCCCTGGAGCCCGTTGCCTCCACCAGATCTGCCCGGGCCGCCTTCTGCTCTGCTAAGCCATTGAACCGCCGTCCATTGCCCGGTCTTCCCCACGCCCGTGACCCTGACAAAGACTCCATCGATAGCGCCATTCACCGCCGGTTTCTCTTATGCTCCATGTGTGTGTATGTATGAATGCCTTGTTTATCTGCAGTGAAATCCCTTGTTGAAATAATGATCGGATGAGGTTTCGGTAGATGCTCAGTTTGTCGATAGGTTAATGTCATGGTTAATGCTGTAGATAGAAATGTTTTGAATTCATTTAGTCTTTGAGCAACGATATGCTCTCCTCTGTGTGTATGGTGTTGTTAAGCATGCCTTTTACCTTGTTTTAGCGTAAGGGAGGATTAGTTCTTAAATGCTGTGTCTTGATATTAGGTCACTCAAATGGTTTAACCAATCTGAAAGAAATTACCTAGTAACACCTTAATTTAGAAAGATGTCCTTTTTGTAGGTTGTTTACACAATTGAAATAATATGAACACAATTAGTTTTGTCAATAGGTTTTTGACCTTGTTAGTGGAGTATCAGTGTGCTAATAGTTGTTTTGCCAGTGGGCTAACAGCATGGCCAATTCTAATAGTTAGAGTTTAATTCCATTAGTCAATTGACTTTCTTCTAGCAGCAACTTTCAAATATGAAAAACCAAATTGAAGGTAAATTTTTAGAAATCAGCGCAGTCAAACCAAGACTTGGTTTTAAATTGTTAATGAAAGTAGGAAGGATAATGCTAGTAGTAGGTCATCATACCTATGTGTAGCCTTGTATGCTCATTGGATGTTTAGTAGCCGGTAGTGAAGCTTTTGTTTTCTAAGCCAAGTAGGCCATGGTAGTGATCGCTACATAGAGTAGTTAGCTTTTAAAATGCGGTAGTATGCTACTTGGCTAGCAGGTGTTCATCTAGCAAATGATAGGCATAAATTAAGTGATAAGTGAGTAGATGACCCTTTGTCCAACTGGAAACTCATGACCATTGATGATTAAATAAAACATATCACTGAATCGTTGAAATGTGTCAACTATAAGTAAGTTGAATGATATTTCAAACTTGGACCACTAACTCGCTTCCTAATTAAAGTAGTTAATACCTAAGCCTTTAACTTGAAAGGTAAGTATTTGGCAGTAGGCCACTGGATCATATTAGCAGGATAGTAGGAGGTTACAGGATAGTAGGATTCATTCCATTAAGTTGATTAGTAGAAGCATGATTAAATCACATAACCAGTAAGTACAATTTCGTAGTAACTAGCTCTTGGTAATTCAATCGAAAAGAGTAAAATTTATCTTAAGTCAAGAATTGAGTTATTGGTTAGTTAATCAACTTTAGACCTTATGCCTTAGTCTCTTTTTCAAAAAAGTTTCTTAACCAATTCTTTTCAACTCCAAATTCATTAGTTTATGTCTCTAAATTAATCCGAAATCATTATCCTTCTGTTGTTATAGTTTCTTATTTGTTGGAGACCTTTTTAGAGTTTTGGTGTTTATTCGCTATTATTCTCGCTTTGGCAGTTTTTACCGTTAGATGACGTTGATTGCGCGAGTGACCCTCTACAGCATATTGAGCATCTCTAGCAAGGCAAAGGCAAGCAGTTTGATCATATTCCGTTAATCCCATTACTTTTAAAGTCTAATACTTTGTTTAACTTGTATGTATGCATGCTGTTGTGTCAAAGTAATTTTATCGTTTAGAGGTAGCTATTCCTATTGCATTGTTGCCCTTAAATTGTTATCCCCTGCCACAAACCATAAGTTAATAATATCGCTAGTGAATTAGAGCCCGGTGATTTAATTATGCTCTTTTATTGTCTTTACGGTGTCATGCTTAGCAATGCTTAGATAACGGTAGAAATGGGCGGTTGTCGACATTATGTCGATGACCTTGATCACACAAAAACTATTATTCCATTATGTCCATCTTGTGCTTGTTACTTTGTAAATAAACAAAAATGAAAACAAAATTGTTATTGACTTGGGCACAATGGATGTTGGTGTGATTTGTTGGGTGTGAACGGAATGGTGCCTAAGTCCCCAAGGACCGAGTTACTTGCGCCATCGATCCAAGCACTTTTATGCTAACCACACGAGGGGATATGGGACCTCTCTTGACTAAGTACTTTGGGAGGTGTTAATTATGAGCTGGTCGGTGGGTGTGTTTTAAATGTGTGTATGTGTGGTGTGGGAGGGAGCATTAGCAGACCGGTTAGGGTCAGCTAGTGTGTCCTTATCCCGTGGGTTGCGGCTCTTAATTAGCATCGTCCATTGGAAATGTCTCAGAGGACTTAGCCGTGCCGGCATACCAAAGGAAGTGTGCTAAATCATGTGGCAAAAAGGCGGTCTGGCGTGTGGGTACATTGGTACACCCCTGTAGGGATAAAACTATTCGAATAGCCTCGTCCTAGGTTATGGACACGCTTGGTGATTTCCCGCAAGAACTAGACTACAACATTTAATTAAAACTTGATGGGTTGGTATGAATGGATGTTCATACTATTGTTGTGGTGACTATTGGGTTAGTCACTTCCAGGTTGTCTTTACTGTTGTTATTATTACTTGTATCGTTGTTATTTCAACATTTAAAAATGCTTTGTCAAATTGCTTTAAATCTATTACATTATTGCAAAGGAAAACTTGCTTTATGCTAAAATAAGTCCAAAGCCTCATCCACTTAAATAAAGCTTGCATGTAGTTAAACTATAGTTCTATTATACTACACGTCAGTCTTGCGAGTACATTTTTGTACTCATTTGCTTTGCTTAACTGTAATTGTTGCAGAGGAAGAAGTGGATCCCCAAGGGATGCACTTTTGTGAGATGTGCTGCGGGTTCGACGACTAGGTTGGTGGTCCGGTTGGTTGCCTTGTGGGTTAAAGGCACACTAATTGGCTCTTTTGTTTATTGCCATCTTATGGCTTTTGCTTCCGCTGTTATTTATCTCTTTAGTTGTTTAGTTGTTATTTGGCCGGTCGGCCTCTTTTGTAATACCTCTATTATGTATGTCTTTTGTTTAATCTAGTTCGTGCTTGGTTCTATGTTTGTATGGAATTGATGCATGATTTTGTAAAAGGGTGTATGTACAGCACTTCTGGGATGTACATATTTTCCCGAGGCACGTGATATTTTGTTTGTGATGCTAGGGTTAATGATAACTAAGCATTACAAGCTAAATACCCTAGGGCCTCACAAAGTTTGGTATCAGAGCCGTACTGGCCGTAGAAACCCTAGCTTGGTCGTCTTTAGGATATTTTGAAAAACTTATCTTCAAAATACCAAATATTTGATGAAAACTTAAGTAAGTTCACAGATTTTATTCCTTACCTATCTTAGATTGCTTATCTCACCTCATTCTTGTTTAAGCTTTGAAAAGTTGTTTCCTCTCATCTTCTTTCAAAAGATAGTTGTTCCGTTTAAATTCGGTTTTGGGATTCAATGAGTGTTGTGAAATTGAAGTGTTGGCTATCCTTTGATGAAGATTAGAAGCTTTTGAAGTTGGAGAACTCAGCTTGGAGCATGGATACAAGTTTTGGACAGCAAGCACGTAGTTCGTCGTTAGGGCTGAAAATGAGAGGATAATTCAACTAAAACTCATGGGAATTGAAAGGGTAAGATGTGATATTAGTTGGATAGCGCCTAAAACACCCTTAGATGGTTTTACCGTGATTTTTAGATGCATTAGAACTTGGGTTGTGCTCTGAAATTTTTCTTCTCAAAACGATTGCTTGCTCATTCAATACAAGTTAGTCGTGCCGAGAAGTTGAATCTTATGTCTTATGAGTTTTGCATGGGATCTTATGCCTTCTTGCAAATATTTGGAGTTCATTTCTTACTGGTCATATGTTTGTAATTGGGTTAGGGTAATATCTCATTTTGGTGATTTTAAAATGGTTAGTACACATTAGAGTTAAATTTGCATACCCATTGCCCGTTCCCTCACCTTGTGCTTATTCTTTCCTCACCTCATCCTTTATGCCCCAAAATGTTTAAGGGGGGTAGGAAATGCCTAAAATTATGTATTTGACATCTTGATTCTTGTAACTTGATCGTGCATATAGCTCCTAAATTAACTTAAGCATGTCATGTTACTCAAGTTGTATAAATCAAGAAGCATGGTTAGTAGTTCATCTTGGTGTTTAAAGCATGAAAATGACTAACATGTAGAAGTATAAAATTTAAATTGCCCTTAACTTGCTTTATCTTAACATTGTTAACCAAATTGGAATTTAACAACTTGTCATGCTCATATAGATTACTTGCATGAGTCTGAAATTTTGAATGTCATGTATGTTATAGCTTGGTGTGCTAGATGTTGTGGAGTAAAGAAGCATGCTTGTCTTTTAAATTAATGAGAAGCCAGCTTATTGTGTTTTGATATAAGAGTAGCTCATTTTTATGTTGTTCAATTGAAAGTGTTTAAACCATGCTAGGTTTGCTTAGGTAGTCAATTATTCTTTATGCGAAATGAAACTCATTTCTTGTTTTGGTGCAAATTTTGACTTAAATTGAAGGAAAAATATTTCTGTAATTGGTGGTAGATCCTAAAATCTTGAAATTATTTACATAATAACCTGATGGTGTGTAGTAATAAATATAATTTTTCCAGAATTTATTGAACTCGTTTTGCCCAGAAATTAAGTCAAATGCTTTGCAGGGCTGTTCTGGCTGATTTTAAATCTGGTACTAATAGGAAGGCTTAAACTGCTAGTACCCAATTTTCTAGTGTTAAATATCACCTGAGTAACATGCCAGAATTTTCCTAAAATTTTTGAACTTAATTTCACTAGTGGTTGAGCCTATGTCTTGTTTTCCTTATCTGAATTGTTGTAACAACTAGAACCTGAGATTATTGTGTAGGGTTAATTTTTCTAGCATCTCTAGTGTCCCATAAACATCCCACAATTCTTTTGGAATTTTGCTAGCTGATTTAATATCTTTCCCGAGCTCTAGTCGCTCACTAGTAGTCGTTAAACAAAAATCTGTTGAACTAGATGCAAAGCTTAATGTATGAGCGAACTTTAAAATGATAATACTAGTCGGAGTAGGTTTGTTTGAGTGTAAAATTTCTTTATGCTTGTGTAGAATTTGATATGCTTTCACTAGCATGAGTATGCCTTAGTGAGCATTTATTCCAGTTATCAAATTGAGTGTTTGATTTCTATATTAAGGATCAAGTCATGCTAGTGTGAATCCTTGTTGATGGTCGAATCTTATACTCACCTAACCAAATGAAATTATTTTGTTGCATTTTGATAGGATCATGTAAGCATGCATGTGAAAGCTTGCACCCTCACTAATCCAACCTAATTTGTCATAAAATTGGATTGCATCCTTTCATGCATTCATCCAATGCATTCCTTTCCGAGCCGGGCAAATAGAACTAGTGAAGCAAAGGTTAAGCAAGACTACCAAAAACTTCGCTTTATCTTCTCTTCTCTGCACAATATCCCGGTATTGATGTTAGATTACCATTTAACCAGTCCTTCCGTTCTATTGATCGATACCTTTATCGGTCGAGTGAATGGAGCCGTGTTTTTCGTCCTACCGGGAGCCGACATGAAGCTTGACCTGTTAGAAGTGCCTTCGAATCTAGAAAGGGAAGGTTAAACAAAGCAATGGAAAGAAAAATGTGGCAGCAACGCCATGTTACTTCGCCAAGATCTTCCGGCACTATCTTTGAAGGAAATCAAGACAACAGATGGTGCTTTTCGTTTAGAGTTCAAAGAACTCCCTAGAAAACACGTATTAGAAGGATCTTAGAAATCCTTCAACAAAGCTTCCCTCTATAGGACCTAAAACTTAGAAAGAACCTCACTTGTTTCGGATTTGAGTTCGATTTGCGACAAAATCCAAAGTGTGACCTCGTGACCAAACCCACCTAGGTATGCCTCAGTCTTTCGTTCTGACTTCCGAACTACCGGAATCTCGGGACGAGATTCTGTTTAAGGGGGGGTAGGTTTTGTAACAGCCCAAAATCCTTAAGTTGGATTAGTTAAGCATCTAATGTGCCTTTATGAAATTTTGGACCTTTTTAAAACTTTTTGCTGCAAAGCAAATAGGTTACCACCTGGTTTTTCAAAACCTAGAAATAAAAATTTTCAAACAAAATAAAAACTTGTCAAGAGTTTGAGAACTCAGTTCAGAGTAGGGTATAAAACCCTATGTTGAAAGTCCTTTGATTCTGAAGACTAGATCTGAAACCTAGTAACCCAATACTCCTTCTCCATTTCCAACTTGAAAATATATTTTCTATAGCTCAAAAATACAAACTGATTTCTATTTTGGAATTATGGCATACCCATAGCTGGGAATAATGTATTTGGATTTTATGTGCTCTGTTATACTTGTTTAAATTTTGCTAGAATTCTTGGAGGATATTTGGTTCTCATTTGATTTGCATATTCGAATTTGAGTTGGAATTTAAAATATAAACAAAACTTGAATAGTGCCTGGAAATAATTTTCCTAGATTCTGGAACACTTTATCAACTCACCTTTAAAAATTCACAATTTTTAGATTTTAATTACTATTTTAGGTAACCAGTCAATCTAAGAAAATCGAAAGTCAAACATCAAGAACATGCACTTAAAATAATGTTGGGGAAAATTTACTTTAAGTAAAACCATAGAAAATTTACGGAATAATAATCTCTGTTTCCTTAATCTCCACTAAAAGTTTCATCAATTTTAGAGCTGATAAGCTATATCTACAAATCCCTTTAATTTCTTAGCCATTTTGGAAAATCAGACATCCACTGTTCATTCGCCCCGGTTTCGGGCAAAACGTGCCCCTGGTTTTCTTCCCCTCACCGCAGTGCACCCATGGTTTCCTCCCTTTGCCCCAAACCATTTTTCCTCCATTCTTCAACAGAGGGCCAAGCCATTTTTCCCCTTTCTCAAATCCTTCACCCGAGTTGGCCTCCTGGCTCCTCCACCCTGAGCCCGCTTCTCCCTCCTCCTGGCCAGCCATGGCGCCGCCTCCTCCTCCATGAAGCCGCCGGTCCGGCCGCCTTCACCACCGCCGCCCTCCACTCGGCCCGGCTCCTCCGCCGCCGTCGTCCCCAGTTTCCCCCAGCCCCGCCGTGTGCCGCCTCTCCTCCCACCTGGCGTCGGTCACTGCCAAGCTCGCCGTCCCAGGCGGCCGCTCCCAGCTCCTCCTCCACCGTCTCCTCCTGGATCCGCCTGCGCTATCACCACCTCGCCCGGCCGATCAAGGCCAAGCAACCGCCTGCCCGGATCCGCCTCTCCCACCCAGCTTCCCCGGCCAGCGCCGCCGCCTCGCTTTGCTGGCCACCTCCTCCCACCACGCCTCTGTCCCCCTGGTGCCTCCTCCGCCACAGCCGCCCCAGATCTGCGCCCCGGCTTGAATCCTCCTCGGTCCACCACCACTGCCCGCTGTCCCCGGCGTTGACCGGCCCGGATGCACCTCGCTCCTCTCGAGATCCAGCCATTGCGCCACCTCTCGGCCGGCTCCGGATCCGTCGTCCCGCCGTCGACGCCGTCCTCCCGCTCTTCCCCAGGTGCCGCCGCCGTGCCTGCGCGCTGGAGCCGTTGCCTCCAGCCGATCTGCCCGGCCGGCTGCTCCGTCGCCAAGCCACTGGAACCGTCGTGCCGCTGCCCTGGTCTTCCCCGCGCCCGGCAGCCGCACAGCACCTCCATCGGTAGCGCCATTCACCGCCTTCGGTTTTCTCTTATGCTCCATGTGTGTGTGTATGTATGAATGCCTTGTTTATCTGCAGGTGAAATCCCTTGTTGAAATAATGATCGAACGAGGTTTCGGTAGATGCTCAGTTTGTCGATAGGTTAATGTCATGGTTAATGCTGTAGATAGAAATGTTTTGAATTCATTTAGTCTTTGAGCAACGATATGCTCTCCTCTGTGTGTATGGTGTTGTTAAGCTTGCCTTTTACCTTGTTTTAGCGTAAGGGAGGATTAGTTCTTAAATGCCGTGTCTTGATATTAGGTCACTCAAATGGTTTAACCAATCTGAAAGTTGAAATCTGAAAGAAATTACCTAGTAACACCTTAATTTAGAAAGATGTCCTTTTTGTAGGTTGTTTACACAATTGAAATAATATGAACACAATTAGTTTTGTCAATAGGTTTTTGACCTTGTTAGTGGAGTATCAGTGTGCTAATAGTTGTGTTGCCGGTTGGGCTAACAGCATGGCCAATTCTAATAGTTAGAGTTTAATTCCATTAGTCAATTGACTTTCTTCTAGCAGCAACTTTCAAATATGAAAAACCAAATTGAAGGTAAATTTTAGAAATCAAATGATCAAACCAAGACTTGGTTTTAAATTGTTAATGAAAGTAGGAAGGGTAATGCTAGTAGTAGGTCATCATACCTATGTGTAGCCTTGTATGCTCATTGGATGTTTAGTAGCTGGTAGTGGAGCTTTTGTTTTCTAAGCCAAGTAGGCCATGGCAGTGATCGCTACATAGAGTAGTTAGCTTTTAAAATGCGGTAGTATGCTACTTGGCTAGCAGGTGTTCATCTAGCAAATGATAGGCATAAATTAAGTGATAAGTGAGTAGATGACCCTTTGTCCAACTGGAAACTCATGACCATTGATGATTAAATAAAACATATCACTGAATCATTGAAATGTGTCAACTATAAGTAAGTTGAATGATATTTCAAACTTGGACCACTAACTCACTTCCTAATTAAAGTAGTTAATACCTAAGCCTTTAACTTGAAAGGTAAGTATTTGGCAGTAGGCCACTGGATCATATTAGCAGGATAGTAGGAGGTTACAGGATAGTAGGACTCATTCCATTAAGTTGATTAGTAGAAGCATGATTAAATCACGTAACCAGTAAGTACAATTTCGTAGTAACTAGCTCTTGGTAATTCAATCCAAAAGAGTAAAATTTATCTTAAGTCAAGAATTGAGTTATTGGTTAGTTAATCAACTTTAGACCTTATGCCTTAGTCTCTTTTTCAAAAAAGTTTCTTAACCAATTTTTTTCAACTCCAAATTCATTATTTTATGTCTCTAAATTAATCCGAAATCATTATCCTTCTGTTGTTATAGTTTCTTATTTGTTGGAGACCTTTTTGGAGTTTTGGTGTTTATTCGCTGTTATTCTCGCTTTGGCAGTTTTTACCATTAGATGACGTTGATTGCGTGAGTGACCCTCTGCAGCATATTGAGCATCTCTAGCAAGGCAAAGGCAAGCAGTTTGATCATATTCCGTTAATCCCATTACTTTTAAAGTCTAATACTTTGTTTAACTTATATGTATGCATGCTTTTGTGTCAAAGTAATTTTATCGTTTAGAGGTAGCTATTCCTATTGCATTGTTGCCCTTAAATTGTTATCCCCTGCCACGAACCATAAGTTTATAATATCGCTGGTGAATTAGAGCCCGGTGATTTAATTATGTTCTTTTATTGTCTTTACGGTGTCATGCTTAGCAATGCTTAGATAACGGTAGAAATGGGCGGTTGTCGACATTATGTCGATGACCTTGATCACACAAAAACTATTATTCCATTATGTCCATCTTGTGCTTCTTACTTTGTAAATAAACAAAAATAAAAACAAAATTGTTATTGACTTGGGCACAATGGATGTTGGTGTGATTTGTTGGGTGTGAACGGAATGGTGCCTAAGTCCCCAAGGACCGAGTTACTTGCGCCACTGATCCAAGCACTTTTGCGTGCTAACCACACGAGGGGGTATGGGACCTCTCTTGACTAAGTACTTTGGGAGGTGTTAATTATGAGCTGGTCGGTGGGTGTGTTTTAAATGTATGTATGTGTGGTATGGGAGGGGAGCATTAGCAGACCGGTTAGGCTGGCTAGTGTGTCCTTATCCCCGTGGGTTGCGGCTCTTAATTAGCATCGTCCATTGGAAATATCTCGTAGGACTTAGCTGTGCCGGCATACCAAAGGAAGTGTGCTAAATCATGTGGCGAAAAGGCGATCTGGCATGTGGGTACATTGGTACACCCCTGCAGGGATAAAACTATTCGAATAGCCTCGTCCTAGGTTATGGACACGCTTGGTGATTTCCCGTAAGAACTAGACTACAACATTTAATTAAAACTTGATGGGTTGGTATGAATGGATGTTAATACTATTGTTGTGGTGACTATTGGGTTAGTCACTTCCAGGTTATCTTTACTGTTGTTATTATTACTTGTATCGTTGTTATTTCAACATTTAAAAATGCTTTGTCAAATTGCTTTAAATCTATTACATTATTGCAAAGGAAAACCTGCTTTATGCTAAAATAAGTCCAAAGCCTCATCCACTTAAATAAAGCTTGCATGTAGTTAAACTATAGTTCTGTTATACTACACGTCAGTCTTGCGAGTACATTTTTGTACTCATTTGCTTTGCTTAACTGTAATTGTTGCAGAGGAAGAAGTGGATCCCCAAGGGATGCACTTTTGTGAGATGTCTTCATGGGTTCGACGACTAGGTTGGTTGTCCGGTTGGTTGCCTTGTGGGTTAAAGGCACACTAATTGGCTCTTTTGTTTATTGCCATCTTATGGCTTTTGCTTCATTGTTATTTATCTCTTTAGTTGTTTAGTTGTTATTTGGCGATCGGCCTCTTTTGTAATACCTCTATTATGTATGTCTTTTGTTTAATCTAGTTCGTGCTTGGTTCTATGTTTGTATGGAATTGATGCATGATTTTGTAAAAGGGTGTATGTACAGCACTTCTGGGATGTACATATTTTCCCGAGGCACATGATATTTTGTTTGTGATGCTAGGGTTAATGATAACTAAGCATTACAAGCTAAATACCCCAGGGTGTCACAACCGCTCAAGCGGTCGTACCGCTAAATACACTGCGGAACTACCGCTCATCAAGAACTCATAAAATCTTCCAAAAACACACTCTGAAATTTCCATACTGTTCACTAGCGGTCACACCGACTAACGGTATTACCACCATTAAGCACACGGTATTACCGACCAGCGGTTGAACTGTTTCAAGAAATCGGTTCATCCGATTTTGACTTAACAGTACCTGTCAGAACCTTTCTCTCTCTCAAGAACAAGCGCGGTACTACCGTTGTTTTCACCACGGTACTACCGGACACGCGGTACTACCGCGTTCACAAACGGTATGAATGTATGGCAAAACGTGTTACGAACCTTAAAGCACGCGAACGGCCCAGATGCGATGTCGATCGGACCGTGCTTCACAGCCGTTGGATTTACTGTTCAAAGTCCGAACGTTCACAACAATATCAGCCGTTGGATTTTAAATCAAGGGCTCACAACGCTTTCCGATCTCGGACGGTCCGAACGTTCACAACAATATCAGCCGTCAGATCAGGATCTAATGGTTCAAGCAAAAGCATGCGGTTGGAACTTGACTTGCGGTACTACCGCACTTCACTCACGGTAGTTCCGCTGTGCGGTAGTTCCGTAAAAATATTACCGGTACTACCGCAACTCGAAAACGCCCAAAAACTTCAGAACAAAGCCTTGTGCCACGTGGACGCTCCAAATTCATTTTGGCAAATCGGACGCCTCTCAAAACCTTTCAAACACGGAGGTCCGAAGGTAAGCCGGTAGAACCGTTGTACAGACTGCGGTCATACCTTCAACCGGTAGTACCGCACATTACAAGCCGGTACTACCGCACTCAAGGAAATCCAAAATCCAAATGCAAGTCTTCTGGAAATATTGAACAGCCAACTAAAATGCGGTTGAACCACCGAACGGTACTACCGCAAGAACAATGCCGGTACTACCGCAACTCGAAAACACCCAAAAGCTTCAGAACAAAGCCTTGTGCCACGTGGACGCTCCAGATTCATTTTGGCAAATCGGACGCCTCTCAAAACCTTTCAAACACGGAGGTCCGAAAGTAAACCGGTAGAACCGCTGTACAGACTGCGGTCATACCTTCAACCGGTAGTACCGCACATGACAAGCCGGTACTACCGCTCTCAAGGAAATCCAAAATCCAAATGCAAGTCTTCTGGAAATATTGAACCGCCAACTAAAATGCGGTTGAACCGCCGAACGGTACTACCACAAGAACAATGCCGGTGCTACCGATAAAACTGACAAAACCTGATCTTCGACAGAATTCAACAGAGTTTAAAAGCAAGTCAGCAACTGAGATCCAAAACATGTTCCAGAGACAATGTATTCAACTTTAAGCACCAAGACTAAGTCTTCATTAAAGGCAATGTATTCATCATCAAATATCATGACCAAAAATCTCTTGGTCTTACAGCCATAAACTTGATGAATCTGGATAGAACAGAAATCCATCTTCCCATTTCCTAGACGATCTACCGAAAGAACAACGACTAAATTTAGGGGCATCTAGAGGTTTTTCAGATCGTTACCCTCAAAGAACACGGAGCCGATCATGAAATCCTGTGAAATCCTTCTCCTCCTCCCTTCTATTCTTCCCTTCTTCCTTCCTCTTGCTGATCTTCCTCTTTCTAGCTGGTAGCAGTAGAGGGGAGGCGGTGCTACCGTGACTTTGGTGCTATAGTAACCGCGTGCTACAGTACATGCTTCTAGGGTTTGGTTCCCCATTCTTAAATCAGCTTCCCACTTGGGCCAAACACCGTGGGCCGAAAGCCTATGGCCCAGGTTCTCCAAATTAGGCAAAAACGCCCATCTAAACTGTAGGATCGTAATGGCAATCAGAAGGGGGGTTGAATGATTGCAGAGATATGACCTCCAAAATCCAATCTTCAACTTGTGCACTAAAGCTCCTGGAACCACACGTGAGTCTCCAGAAGAACTTTACAACAAGAGCTACCTCAGGCGCACAGCAAGATCAACAAACCAAGAATCAAAGTTGAACGAATCTGAACTTTATATATCGAACTTGATTTGTGTCTACAAAGCGCTCATCAAGCACCCCTCAAAGCCCCAAATCGAAGGACCTCTCAACCACAGCAAAACAAGCTACAGTAAAAATCACCAAAATCACATCTAAAAGCCCGTAACTCCAAGGCTGCGGCCAAAAAACTATATCTCCCGGTTCTCTCCCCCTTCTCTATTTATACCCTAGAGTCCTATCCATGTCCAACACGACACTGTCATGGACTCTATCTCAAAACACGTCCAGATTTGGAACTCCTCCCAAATCTGTCACCCTTCTCCAAAACTTCACACCGCAAGCATCCAGGACATCGCCTCCCATAGCTTCAACGTGATCCACTTTGATCTCCACGTGCTCCAGCGTGATCCAAACCACCTCGCGACATCCACGACCTCCAAGACCTCAGATTCTCCCCATCCTAGTCCGAGTCAACCTCGCCACGGACTGTGATTCGTCCTCACGCTCAACCTGCACATACAAAGACCAAAGAAACCAAATCTTGGCACAAGTTCTCCAACTTGACCATCCATTAGCTCACTCACACCCATAAACACTATCATGCATCATGCAACAAGATAAAACTCATGAATTTAACTTATCCTCAGTCAAATCCCCAAAACGATAATTTTTCAAAGCATAATCGGAACTACCGCCATATTAGCCACGGTACTACAAGCTGCAGCGGTCGTGCCGCTCAAACTTCTTCTTGAACTACCGCTCTTCGTGAAATCTCAAAGTCTTCCAAACCACACTCTCTGGAAAATCCATACCGTTATCAAACGGTCTTACCGACGAGCGGTATTACCGACGTTCAAAGCACGGTCATACCGTTCTTTGGTCATACCACTCCAAGACTAAGATTCTACCGATTTTCACTTAACAGTGCTTGTCAGAAACTCTCTTTCTCTGAAAAACCTATCGCGGTATGACCGCCATCCATAGCGCGGTCATACCGCTCAGCAAGAAATCCAATGTCTAAAAACAAGTGTTCTGGTTTTTCCATTCTGCCAAAAACAAGACGGTATTACAGATGTGCGATACTACCGCAAATCACCAAGCAGTACTACCGCACCTACTGACAAGCGCAAAAGACTCAGAACAAAGTCCTGAGACACGTGGACGCTCTAGATGATTTGGGCCGATCGGACCACGCTTCAAAACCGTCGAATTTAGGAGCACTGTAGAAAGTCCGAACGTTCCCTTTGATTTCATCCGTCAGATTTCAATCCAAATGCTCACAATCCTTGAAGAGTTCGGACGGTCCGAACGTTCCTCTCAATATGAGCCGTTAGATCAGGATCTAATGGTTCGAGCAAAACACACGTTCGGAACCTAGACAAACGGTACTACCACTGCACAGCTGTGGTCATACCGTACTCCGGTAGTACCGCACGTTTAAAGCCGGTACTACCGCTCTCAAGAAAATCAGAAACTCCAAAAACAAGCCTTCTGGAAAAATTGCACCACCAACAAATATGCGGTTGATCCGCCAAGCGGTAATACCGCGAAAGCAACGCCGGTACTACCGTTAAATCTGACAAATGCTGATTTTCGACAGAATTCAACAGAGCTCAAAAGCATATCAGCAACTAAGATCATAAGCATGTTCCAGAGCCAATGTATTCATCTTAAAATACCAAGACTAAGTCTTCCTTATTGTCAATGTGTTCATCATCAAATATCATGACCAAAAACCTCCTGGTCTTACAATCTCCCCCTTGATGAATACATTGACAACACTTCCAAAAATAAGAAATGAATGTGAGTGACAGAAGGTGTCAAAGATCCAAAACTGCCAAGCAAAAAAAGGTTTCAAAAAAATAGCAGCTGAAAAAAAAACTTCCTTCAACACTAGAAAAGCAAATTTTTGCAGAATCTCATTTTTCTCCCCCTTTGGCAATGTGATCATCAAGAGCTTCAAACTTCAAAAATTGAGGAGCAGGAAGTGCAAAAAGTCCAGAAGCTTTATGCAAGTCAATTTAATAGATTAACCAAGCCATTTGGTTGAGTAGAGCTAACAGGATCATATAAATGCATATACTACAAAGCAATATCTAGACAAGTATTCCAAAGTGATGAGACAATTTAGACTCATGACAGGCATATCACACAATGACTAAAGAGATTATAAGACCACAAATAGGAGTCACCAAAAAGTAGAAGCCAAACAGTGAGACAAACTTTAAATCTGGAGAAACTCAAAGTCTCATGTATCATCCTCTTGCTTCACTTTCAATTCTTATTTGCATGTGGCATGCTTGTAGCATACATCTTTTCAAGGGTGGCATGCTTGAAGCATACTTCTTTTGATTGAAGCACTTTTTGTGCATTTTTTGTATTTCAAAGACACATAGCTATGTATGTCATGCTTGAAGCACACATCTTTTCATGTGAGCACTGTTATGTACCCTTTTTTTTGTTTGATACACAGCTATGTATGGCATGCTTGAAGCACACATCTTTTCTTTTGCTTTTTCTCAACCCTTTTATCTTTTATAACATGCCAAATTGAGTGGGCAACACAGGATTGAAATGAGAGACATTTTTTGTTTCAAATCCAAGATTTAAAATAAGACTCACAACCAGGCTTACCCTTTTCAATAATCAACACAAGGTGATACCAATAATCAATCTAGTCAAAGATTTCAGCCATGTCATGTTTTAGTTCTTTATGAGCAAGTTTATTTAAAAGCAGTTAAGACCAAAGCTACATAGCACATGAATAAATATGATAGAGAGAGCTCTACTACTCTTTTGATTTCGATGGCTTGGACTTAATGAATAATCAATGCTTCTGAAATTTTGATCAAACAGCTCCCCCTCAAAATAAGCCCATAGGATGAACAACACCCAAATCACTCCGCAAACGAACAAATCGAGAAGTATCAAGCGGCTTAGTGAAAATATCAGCAAATTGGAAATCAGTTTCAACAAAATGCAGAACAATATCAGCTTTTTCAACATGATCTCTGAGAAAGTGAAATCTGATATCAATGTGTTTGGTTCTAGAATGTTGCACAGGATTCTTAGCAATGTTAATAGCACTAGTGTTATCACAATAAAGAGAAACAGTGCCCAAATCTAAACCAAAATCTCTGAGAGTAGAAGCAATCCAAAGGACTTGAGAGCAACTAGCAGCAGCAGCAACATACTCAGCTTCTGCAGTTGATTGAGCAACAGAAGTTTTTTTTTTCGAGAGGACCAAGACGCTAATGATGTGCCTAAAAAGTGACAAGTGCTAGATGTGCTTTTTCTATCAATCCTACACCCCGCAAAATCACTATCCGAGTATGCACGCAAAGTAAGACAGGATGAAGATGAATAGAAAAGACCAAATTCTAAGGTGGATTGAAGATACCTGAGAATTCTTTTCACAGCCTGTCGATGAGATGCACGAGGTGAAGCTTGAAATCGAGCGCATAAGCACACAGTAAAGTGTATATCCGGCCTTGAAGCAGTCAAATAGAGTAGAGAACCAATCATACTCCTGTAATCTTTTTGATCCACTTCCTCACCTTCTTCATCTGGGTCAAGAACAGTTGTAGACCCCATTGGTGTAGAGATGGGTTTGCAAGTTGCCATGTCAAAACGTCTAAACAAGTCTTTAGTATACTTGGTTTGATGAATGAAATTGCCTTGCTTGGTCTGTTTTACTTGCAGTCCTAAGAAGTAAGTTAACTCCCCTATCATACTCATCTCAAACTCCCTACTCATAGTATCTGAAAACTTGGAAACCAAAGCATGAGAGAAGCCCCCAAAGATGATATCATCCATATAAATCTGAACAAGTAATAGATCATTGCTATGTCTAAAAGTGAAAAGTGTTTTGTCTACCTTGCCCATTTGAAAATTATTTTTTAACAGAAATAACTTGAGCCTCTCATACCATGCTCTTGGTGCTTATTTCAAACCATACAAAGCTTTTGAAAGTTTGTAGACATGATTAGGAAACTTAGGATTTTCAAAACCAGGTGGTTGCTTAACATAAACTTCTTCCTCAATGTAGCCATTTAGAAAAGCACTTTTAACATCCATTTGGTACAGTTTGAAACCTTTAGATGCAACAAATGCTAAGAGAATTCGAATAGCTTCTAGTCTAGCTACAGGAGCAAAAGTTTCACCAAAATCAAGACCCTCCACCTGAGAAAATCCCTGAGCAACAAGTCTAGCCTTATTTCTAACAATAACACCATCCTCACTTTGCTTATTTTTAAAAACCCATTTTGTTCCAATTACATTATGTCCATGAGGAGGTTCAACTAAAGACCAGATTTTATTTCGCTCAAAGTTTTCTAATTCTTCTTGCATGGCACTGATCCAAGACTCATGAAATAAAGCGTGACTTACATCATTAGGCTCAAAAGAGGCAACAAAAGCAGAATGAGCATGTGAGTCAGGAGAAGTAAACTTTGAATGAGTTACCCTTTCATGAATGTCACCAATCATTAGTTCTAGAGGATGAAGTCGCTAAATCCTCAATGGTGCAAAAGGTTCTGAAGTAGCTTCGACATTCTGAATATCTTATGAAGTTTGTTCATTGTTTGCTGGTAGCGCAACAACAGTAGAAGATGCATGATCATTAGTAGGTGATTGCATGGGAGATGAATTATCAAAATCATCTTCTTCATTAAGGAATATACTTTCGGACTCCCTCTGAACTTGTGTACCTAAAATGTCAGTTCTAGTACAAGGACTGACCTCATCAAAAGTAACCTCACAAGTCTCAACAATTTTGTTAGTTTCAATGTTAAGCACTCGATAGCCACGAGAATGAAGAGGATATCCAAGAAATATGCCATCTGTTGATCTAGACTCAAATTTGTACAGATTACCATGTTTAAGAATAAAGCATTTACATCCAAAAATTCTGAAGTGAGAAACACTAGGCTTTTTGCCAAATCTCAGCTCATAAGAAGTCTTGTGCAAAGAGGCTCTAAAAAAATACTATATTTGAAACATGACAAGCAGTTAAGATAGCCTCTGCCCAATACTTCCTAGGAGTGGCATGTTCATCAAGCATAGTCCTTGCCATCTCAACCAAGGTTCTATTTTTCCTCTCTACAACACCATTCTGTTGTGGAACACGAGGAGAAGAAAATTGATGTTCCAAACCTTCTTTAGAACAAAAGGAAGCAAATAGAGAATTCTTAAATTCAGTCCCATTATCACTTCTTATTACTTTCACAACACCATGCAATTCATTATTGAGTCTGAAAAATAAATCTTTGAAATGACCAAAAGCCTCATCTTTAGATACCATAAAGTACACCCAAGAGTATCTAGAGAAATCATCAACAATCACAAGAATGTACCACTTACCTCCAACAGATTAAACTCTAGAGGGACCTACAGTGTCCATATGCAACAATTGTCCAAGGCCATCTGTGATAATTACTAAAATAGGAAAATATGGGGCAGCAACCATCTTACCATGTCGACAGGGAGAACAAACCAAATCTTTTTCACCTTTCAGTTTAGGCAGCCCCCTAATGAGATCCATTCCACTAATTCGAACAAGATGATCAAAACCAATATGACCTAATCTATGGTGCCAAAAGAAAAGATCTCTGGATTCGGAAGCTACCAAGCATCTAACATAAATGAAAATGAACGATTGAAATCAGCTTTAAAAACTTTCTCTAACCTAGAGATATTAAAAAACAAGATCACCAGAAGCATCTAAAACCCTGCAAGCATGTTTCTTAAAGCTTACCTCTATAACTTCTATCAATTGTGAAACCAAAAGCAAATTGTACTTCAATTTACTTACCAAGGCAACATCTTTGAGTATAAATTTGTCATTTATACGCACAGTACCTTTTGCCATCACAATTCCAGTTGAAGCATCCCCAAAAGTAATTAATTCATCACGGGACGCCTTAGTGAGGGAGGAGAACCATTTTGAATCACCTGTCATGTGCTTGGAACATCCTGAGTCTACTAACCATATGTTCCCCTTCCTCAACAGCTGTACCTACATTAAGAGAGTATTGGTATCACAGTACTGGGGTTAGTAAGATACGACTTTGGAACCCAGTACTGAGAAACACATCGAACATGAGCAACACGAGCATTTCTGTTTTCTGGAGTCTAGCGGTCATACCGATGTTTAGGCGCCGGTATGACCACTTGAGTAAAAATTGCTGCAGTTTCTTTAGTGGAAACAAAAGGAGCTTGGAAAACCTTTCTTAGCCTATCTCTCTTTTCTTTCTTAGCTTTTCGAAAACAGAACTGAACCAAGTGTCCTTCTTTTCCACAATAAGTACAATGATATTTATCTTGATAAGAGATTGCAGTTTTTATTTTTACAATACTCACTTTGAGAGAAGGATCCTTTACAAAACCAGCAGACTTAAACAAAACTTCTTTAGGTTCAGTTTCAATTTCAAACTTTCCAGGTTCAAGAAACTTAAGAATTTTGGGAGGATGATTCTTGGCATGCTCAGCAAAATTAAATCCTAGACCTTGGATTTTAGTATTCACTTTTGATCTGTCTAGAATCATGTTCAGATTTTTCTTGCCAAAAGAAAACCTCTCCAAAGTGTCTTTTAGGTACTCATTTTCTGGAAAAATTGCACTGCCAACAAATATGCGGTTGATTCGCCAAGCGGTAATACCGTTAAAGCTGACAAATGCTGATTTTTGACAGAATTCAACAGAGCTCAAAAGCATGTCAGCAACTAAGATCACAAGCATGTTCCAGAGCCAATGTATTCATCTTAAAATACCAAGACTAAGTCTTCCTTATTGTCAATGTGTTCATCATCAAATATCATGACCAAAAACCTCCTAGTCTTACATAAACCTCTAATTTGTTCTCTAATCCAATTGTCCTCTCTTAAAGCGGAACAGGATATTACAGATTGGTCGGGAAGTGAATGGTTAGTTCACTTGTTCTTTTAATGCAATTGTCTATTTTATTTATTTATTATACATTTCTTTCAATCATGCTTGACAATCTATTTACTCTATTTACAATCAATGACGCTTTCTACAAAAGAACCGTATGACTATTCATTTTTTTAAGCCTTTAATGAATATATACTTGCATATTGTCTCATATGACTTGTTAAGTACTCTATATACTCAAGGCTATATACATTGTTCCTCATTTGATGAAGAACCAGTTAATCAAGAATTCTACCAGGAGTACTAGATTTTACGAACTAGAATGCATTCCTCAGTTGATTATCTGTGGGCATGTGGAATGACCACTAAAAGTTATTTTATTTTCGCTGAAAGAGTTTATTTATTTCTTAAGCCCTACGTGGCAAAATTATGTAAACATTGACCATAAGATTCAGTTGCTACTATTTTATATTTAGAGTAAAGTCCATTACCGGTCCTTAAACTTTTTATGCTGTGTCATCCCGGTCCATAGACTTTCAAAGTGTGTCATCTCGGTCCCTAAACACTATTTGAGTCTCAAATTAGTCCTTAAACTTTTTATGCTGTGTCATCCCGGTCCATAGATTTTCAAAGTGTACCATTACTGTGCCTAAGCAAGAGGGTTATGTTTGAGACCCAAACAGTGTTTAGGGACCAGGATGACACACTTTGAAAGTCTATGGACCGGGATGACACAGCATAAAAAGTTTAAGGACCGGTAATGGACTTTACTCTTATATTTATTTGCTACTTCCATAGTTATTTCATTGAATGGTTGATATTTCATCTATGTTGCCACTATGTGCACTAGCGTGATCCTCGACTAGTATAGAATATTAAGAGGTTCCGGATTTGGTAATCCAGGTCCCGGCAACCGTGGCCTCTGGTGCCCCTGACCAAGTCTAGTATAATACCCCGGCCTACTCGTAGTGTGGCCTATGTGACCCATGAAGAGTTGTGTGATGTGATTAGTCTCGCATTGCTTATTTAAAGTGAGTTGTAGTAGTATATAATGCCTGTTGGGTACAAATGTAACACCTCTGGGTTAACCCTTTTACACAAAGCGAGGACGAAATTGTAGGTGAGGTGCCATGTGAGCACGGGTCCGCCCCATGTGAGCTAGGCATTGAGTAGATTTTGGGCCAGAGTGCTACAGATAGTATTAGAGCATTAACCTTCGCTGCACGGGTGCTTGCAGGACAAGGGCGCGGGCATATGGCGCATGACGTATGTGGGCCCGGAGTGGACATACAACATGGCATATGTGTTGGCACTAGACGCACGGACGTATACTGAGGGGTGGTTCTGGGCATATGCTGCGTATGCAGTATGCTACCGAGGGCGTCAATCCTTAAGAGGGGGTGGATGTAATACACTGGCTTACTCGTAGTGTGGCCCTTGTGGCCCTTGAGGTGTTGTGTGATGTGATTAGTCTCACCTTGCTTATCTAAAGTGAGTTATAGTAGTAGTATTTATAATGTCTACTGGGTTCAAATGTAGCACCTCTGGGTTAACTCTTTTACACGAAGCGATAATGAAAATGTAAGTATATGTGCTATGTGAGCGAGGGTCCGCCCCACGCTGAGCTGGGTATTGAGCGGATTTTAGGCAGTGTTACATCCCGTAAACCTGTCTCCTCTTCCTGCGTCGCCGACGTTCGTGGTCATGTTGTCTCCTCCTCCGTCTGTGTCAAAGTCGAAATCCAATCCCAAATGACGCCTTGGGATTTGATTTGGCTTGAATCAAATTCAAATCCTTCTAGAATAGTATTTGGAATCCAATCGAGTGAATTAAATTCAATACCGGGGAGCCAACGGGGTGTATTGAATTTTTTTTTTCCTTTTTGCAAACTGCTGGAACTGTACACTGCTTATTTCTTTGCGTCTGACAATTAAGCGCACACCGTTTGGAGATGATGAAGCAATCACCATACCATAATGGGTTTCGTAAGACGGTGACGGGAGAAAACAGAAAAGACGGCAGCAGGAAATCAAACATGATTTTCAGTAAAACGGATGATGCATGAACTTGTACAAAGTTGGTTGTTGTGATGAGTACAATTTGTACCGAAAAAGAATATTTTTTTGTAGGAACTTTGAAGAAACTGCTCTCTTTTTTTACAGAACTTTGCGAGATTACTGGATTCTAACGATGCCTAAATTTAATTTTTTATATATGCGTCGAGCAGTCAAGCATCGAAATTGTCGTGATATTGAAATTTGCCACCGGAGTTAGACGATTTCTATTTGGCCTGCAAACTGACGAAAGCCATTTACCATTTCAAGGGTACACATACGTAGTGCGAAACTACGATTTAGATTCAAACATTTAAATGACCTTGGTTTGATAACCAAATCAATAGGAAGAATTCTCAAAAATGTCGAGGAGATAGTCTACGGAGTATATATGGCATATCACAGTTTGAAACCTTCAAGTTTAGGCTCAAAACAAGATAGGAGAAAAGGACAATCTCGCTGTGAATATAGACTTTTTTTATTGTGTTCTTTTTCCAGTCTGTTTCAGCTTACTTTATTAGGAATTTCTCATTTCTGTTCCTCTTAGCACAAATTGAATTTAATCTTTAATTTTTACATTTGGTGTGAAGTATTCAGAATCTATCCATATTTTTTTGATTTTTCTTTTGATTTGGTGCCTAAACTAAAATTGTTTGCATGCTTGCACAAAATCATAGTTTGCACGAGATTTACAATAAATCATGGTTTCCATTGAAAATGCGCCCCTAAAAAAAGCGATGTTTCAGGACTACAGGTACTATTTGTATAAGGCTAAGCTTCACATTTTTTTTTACGACGAAGATTCACGTGTGTTTGATGTAGTGAGTGACTGGAGTTTTCATGACGTGACTGTTCTGTGCATGTTTTGATAGAAATAAGCAAGGCCCTTGCACCAAAAACAAAAAAGGTTGCATAGACGCTGTCGGTGGAATAAAGAGATACGGGGCTGTTTGGATTGGCGCCCAAGTGAGCTAAATCAAATTTTGATAATTTGAAAATCAGGGTAATATTAAAATATGAGCAAAAAAAAAAGTAGTGAGCTAATGTTTAGTTTCATGGTTTGGCACCAATATTTGGTGTTGCCCTGAAAAATTTGGTAATACCAATTTATCTGTTTGAAATGAGTTCTGGTTGGATACAAATAGTGATATTAATTGCATGGTTAGATTGATTCATTTGTTTCAAATGACCATATTTCCTAAACCGAGTATCTGATTTGCGATCCGTTTGAACCGTTGTGTTCCTCGTCATTTTATCAACAAAACAAGACCCAAGTTGACATATTTTAGGGCAAAAGAAAATTGATGTCCTGTGGGACCCATGAGCAATACCGAAATTGACTAATATAGCCCTATTCATATCCAACGAAATGATGCCACCTAGCAAATTCATGGGCTAGTTGCCCTGCCAATTTTTTTGCCAGTTTTTTGGCTACCCAAACTTTGCCTGGGAATTATGAAGAAAAAAATTGGCTTCACCAAATTTTCTTTGATAGTACTAAAATTTGGCAACAAACCAAATTCTAGCCAAATTTTATGGATATTACCAATATTTGGTGTTGCCAAATTTTTCAAGGGCACGCCAAATATAAGAACCAAAACAAATAGTGACCAAATTTTCTGAGCATTACCAAATTTAGGTATGGCTAGTTAGGGTAAAAAACCAAACAGCCCCAAGAACTCTATATATGATCTCATTTAGATTTCAAATTCTCTAAAATACAGTAGTTTTATTAAACACGCTACTGTTACCCCAGCTGTGCAATTTCCCCTTCTATTCTTCATTGAATTTGTGGGGTCATGTTTAGAAATGCATTGGGAGGAATTTATGGGTTTCTGCGTAGGATGGGAATGGGATCCCAAATCAAGGAGAATGCATGAGTTATGAATCGGAATTTCAAACATGTCGACCACTAGTCTAATATGAAGAAACAGGGGCGCCAACACTTCCGTACTCTCGACAAGTTAAATATTTAGATTCTTGTCTATGCATGCTAATTCGCCGAACCTTTATAGTGAAGATTCAAAAACCCAAACGTCATGTGTAGACAAATTTCCCAAACCCAAATGATTACTTTTCTAGAATTCTTCCAACTCCTGGCTGCTTCTTACCAAATCTTGGACTCCTTAGGTACACTCGTGCCGTGTAACGAGCATTCTGCATCCTTTCAACCCTTGCTTGAGCTACATACAATTTAATTAATTTGATAGGCTTTTGGTATCACGTGTCACACCAACTACACATCAGAGCAGGTAGGAAACATATACTAATTAACAAATATACAATAACGAAAATGTATAGCCTAGCTCCAATATAAGAAGGCGACATGAATCTTCGTCGAAAGAAATACATAATGAGAGAGAAAGATGGGATATATAGTTGTGCAAACCAAGTGACCAGTGAAATAATGCAGATACTTTTGTAAATACTTACAATAATGATCCTCTTTACTTATTTTTTTTCTTTTTTGTAATTTTTTGTCTTTTGTATATACTTAAATATGTGTGTATCTTGTGAAAATACTCTAAGTGTTGCAAAATTCATGAAAATCGGTCTATAAGTTTTTCAAAAATTCTCAAAAAAATTCATAAGAGATGGTAGATCATTTTATATAGCCATGCAAAATTTCAATAACAAACTCAATTGTGTGTGCGAGATTAAAAAAAAGACAATTACTTAGTGAATTCACTAAGTATTTGTCTTTTTCATATCTCTCAAATGAGATTGAGTTTGCAATTGAAAATTTGTGAAGATGGAGAGTATCGATCACATAACTCTGGTAATTTTTTTGAAATATTTTTATAACTTCTAGACCAATTTTCACGGCATTTGAAAACACTTAGAATGTTTTCACAGGATATGTTCCCTTTAAATATGTACAGTAGAATCCTTTCCTGAAGTTTTCTTCCAAAATATGCAAATAATTTTTCATGGTACGAAAAAATTTTCTTTTAGCATGAAATCAACCTGAAAAATTCCCAGCAATTTTATGGGCAAAATCTATCGACCATGCCATAACCATTTAAAATTTGAAGTTTAACCTCAAAAACGAGTTAGCAGAAATGACAGAAAAGAAGATGTTTGATACGAACAGTAACTTTCGCCCTTTCCTTTTTTCCATTTTAATTTAACTTGTCGTTTGTCAAGGATTCTTTTTTTTTCCTCAACGCGGATCTAATTTTAACTTACCTTCTTTTGTTTTGGAGTTTCTCATGTTGATTTGATACTCGAACCATAGTTGTTTGCAGGATTGCACATAATTCTTAGGGAGATCTGGAATTCAATATTGCCCACGGGATCAGTACATGGATACATATAAAAGTAGTTGCCTTTTGTACGTACGTATACACCGTCCGTGTATTCCTAATACTAAGGTGCACACTTTGCTTATTGTAACTCCACGGAGTAATATATTACAATGCATTCCAAACATATAACATCGTGTCTACGTCATACAGCACTGATTACTCACGCACGCACGCACGCATTAAAGTGCATGCGTGTACATATATGATCGATGGAAGCAAAAAAGGGTTATATAATCAGATGACACCCTTAATGGAATCGCTCATGAGTATGTCGTCTTGGTCGTTCGTCGGGAGCACGGGCAGCATGCCTTTCTCCTGGAGGCTCTTCACCGTCTCGTATAGGCACTGCAGCACCGGCACGAAGTCCATCCCCAGGTCCTTGAGCTTCTGGTTAGAGAACTGGTACCCTTTCACCGGAGGGTTCACCTCGTCCTTGCACCTGCACAGATGCATGCCATTGACCGAAAAGGAAATGCAGAATAACGTTAAAAGAGACAGCAAAACAACGATATCATATCTGATATGTTAAAAAGAAAGAAGTAAAGGGAGAAGATTTGACGTACTTGGTGGGTACGGGGTACTCGGGGAAGAGCTTGGCGAGGACGCGGCAGAGCTCGCCGCGGTGGAGGGTGCTCTCGGCGCAGATGTAGCGGCCGTGCGCGGCGGGGGCCTCGTACACGCGGACGTGCGCCTCGGCGACGTCGTTGACGTGCACGTACGCCTGCGCGGCGTTCACGTACGTCTTGGCCGACCCCGTCAGGTACTTCATCACGTGCTCCGTGCTCGCGTTCACCGTCGGCTGCAGCAGCGGGCCGAGCACCAGGACCGGGTTCACCACGATCAGGTCCACGCCGCGCTTCCGCGCCACCTCCCACGCGCCCTGCTCAGCCGCCGTCTTCGCGTAGCAGTACCAGTTCTGTATTCAGGCATGCACAAATATCGTCATGTTCGTAGTTTGACTCTCAATTACCATGTAAGTTAATACAAGTTTGGATTTTTCTCAATCGATTAAGCTGAAAAAAAAATATTCTACTAAGAAAGAACTGATTCATCCCCCGCAAAAAAAAATATATTTGGTGTTAGCTTCTTGATGCTTTAAAGAATGTATATAGATCCTATGTGGCTTAGATAGAGCTTCATGAGCTTGTGTAATTTGTGGAACAAAAAGTCATTGAGATGCGGATACACTGATACAGAATCAATGGACCGGAACAAACATAGTTGGAAAATAGAAGAACTGTTCCCTTTTTATTTGATTGGCGACTTGATCTGACGTATTCGTCTTTCACAGGAGATGGAACGCAAGAAACATATTTGTTCAAATATTAATGATCACAAGAAAAATGCACTTCAATTTCCCTCAAGAAATTCTTTAAATATTGGTATGACTAAAAATATTGACGAAAGCAGTGATCCCAGCCGTTGAGCTACATACATATATTCTGGTTAAGTTTGGTCTCAACTACAAAGGATCCAGGATATATGTGCAGCAGTAGGTAGAGCAAAAGTATTTGGAGTAGTTAAAACTTAAAAGTGGCCGCAAAGAATGGTCTAGTTGGTGTGTTTGACGCATTGACCAAGAAACTACACCTGACCCATGCAGTTCACAAATCAACGTCGCCCTTTTTATCCACGTTTGGTGAAGTTTGACATGTGTGCATCAACAAAAGCATATTAGCAGATCATGAGCAGTAATTACTACTATTATGCTTTGGAGGCTTCAAGGATAAGTTAGTTCTTTTAGCATCTCCATCTGTCAATTTCTCGAATAAGGTAAGCTCTCAAAAATAAGGTTCATCTCTGTATACCTCAGTCCTCTTGCAGTAGTCGAGGTCGCTCCAGCACGAGTCGTCGACGGGCTTGTTGGGGTCCCGGTAGGGGTTCATGTACACTGTGCCGATGGACGACGTGAACACCACGCGCTTGATGCCGGTGTCGGCGGCCGCCGTGATCACGTACCTCGTCCCCCGGATCGCCGGCTCGATCATCTTCTCCTGAGCGTTCAGGATATGTCGCAGTAGTTTTTAATCGTTTAGTTCCGAAGAAAGCTCCACATGTAATGAGCGTTATTACAATAAAAAGGTGCTACTCAACGTACGGGATCATCAGTGACGGGGGAGGCAGCGTGGAAGACGCCCTCGCAGCCGGCGAACGCCGCGACGAGGCTGTCGGGATCGAGCAGGTCGGCGCGGAGGAGGACGAAGCGGTCGGCGGCGCCGTCGAGCGCTCTCAGGTGGTCATTCTTAGGATCAACTGAGAATGCGCATGGCAGCATAGAAGGCACGAGTTAGTACTAACGCTTGGACGTGCACGAGTCGGGTAGCAGCTTGCAAGATGGACATGAGCCATGCACGTACCAGGGTTCCGGACGGTGCCGCGCACGGTGTACCCCTTCTCGAGGAGGCGCTTCACGAGCCACGACGCGATGAACCCCCCGGCGCCGGTGACGCACACCGTCCGGCCGTGGCCGGGGAGGGCAGGCACGGCGCCTGTCTCAATCGGCATCTTATTTTCAGAAGGATAGGTGTGTTGCTAGCGGTTGGTGCCTAGCAACGCAAGCTAGTGACAGACACAGATCCTTGTGTTGAACTGCTCTCGGCTAATACAAACTTGTAGAGGTAATTAATAGGCAAGTGATACATATGCAAGGAAAAGAGGCACGCATTTTGGCTGTATTTATAGAGAGGTGATCCACACCGAGAGCTTGCTAGAGTGGTTCAAATACGGTTGGAAAGGGTGTGGCCCGCATGGACAGCCGGACGGTCGTGACTAGCTTGCGAATAGTTGGTGAGAAACTTTCTTTATTAGTTTGCTCCTGTGAGTTAAACAACCTAGTCAATTAATTTAGTGCACTGTTGAGAAGCTTCTATGGCTAGGTATATATGCATGCGAGTATGTTCTGGGACAGGGAGACCTATATATGGTCTCTTTCGAGATTAGTAAATTTAGCAACGTCGTGAACAAAATAGCAAAAATAATATGCTAGTGGGAAGCACAGCACTCTCAACGTACGGTAGGAAAATAAATCAGCATGCCGCACTCCCCCACACATTCCACGTCGTCTGACGGCTGATTTCGAGGCCTACCGCGTGGAGGGAGCATGGAAGGTGACCTACCATGGTGTTTTCACATGTTAGGCTGCTATTTTGCTATTGTGTTAATAAAGAGCTATTTTTACTATTTTGTTTTTAAAACGTAGCATTTTAGCCAAAAACTTTATATGTGTTAACACGATGCTTTGAAAGCCAGCCTGATTCCGAGTCGTACGTAGGCCAGCATCTCCGGAGTTGGTGGTGAGCTAGAGGGGATCGGGGGCACTCGTGACGCGCGTGCAAGAGAGCAAGAAAAGTATATATACGGCACGTGTACTCGCGAAGCGCGCGAGCGTCTTTTATATGTATATGCATGTTGCTACGTATGTGGTGACCATCTAAGGCATGATGTGTCATCAATACCTGCCTCCCTCCTATATCAATCAGCTACACGGTAGTATTACGTACGTATGTATGTATGTGAGAGTCATTGAGAACAGTGAAAGTTGTAACGTCTCGTTTTCGGATGGTAAATAGTGTTTACTATTCTGGTTTTTGGTTTCCGTTGTAATTCAAATTAGCAGGTATTTTCGAAAATCTCCTTGCTTCTTTAAACTCGGGTTTGTATTTCAAACTTCCTTGAAATCTGAAATTCAAATTCAAGTTTGAATTTTCTTTCTTTTGAATTTCGGACCCTTTCTCTTTTCAGCCCTTCCTTTCACTACCAAAATTCGTTACTTTCCCGAGTGCCCGAAACACTCAAGAAACTAATTCCCGAATGTCGGCCGTCGGGAAAAAACATTCGGGATCGTTTTGTCGGGACAAAACTTGTTTCCCGAGTATTCCCGAGAGTTACACTCGGGAAAAATAACTTTTCCGAGTGTTCCAAATTACACTCGGAAAACATAAAACACTCGGGAGAATAGTTCGCACAACGGGTTCACCGCAGTAACGGAATACTTTCCTGAGTGTATGTCGACCAAGAACACTCGGGAATCAGGTTTTATTCCCGAGTGTTTTTCAACGTACACTCGGGAATCAATTTTTCAGTCCCGAGTGTTTTTCAAGGACCAGTATTTTTGAAGTCCATAAAGATCGCCCTTATGGTAGAATTCGAGTGTTAGCTGCTCGAAATCTTCATATACATTCCATTGGATGTTTTTCTCCAAACCATAACTTCAAAAAAAAAAGACTGTAATTGATGCTGCTCTATAGAAAATGTAAATAAAAGATAATTGGAAGCTTATTTTTAGAACTATCATGTTATGTACCTATAAAATCTGAAGAGACGCTCAAGTCCATATATGTAGCTTGCTGCTGCATCATCTTGTGCAAAGTTCTTAAAATGCTTGTACATATCTTTGTTAAAATTATCTCTCAGATAGTATGACCAAAAACAATAGAGCGAATTCATTTCCTGCACGCCGTTGAATGCATACAATACGTAAAGAATATTGTAATGTTGCTATTGAGAGTAGAACAAGGGCATGAATACAATTTATCAAACCAAACATAAGTGTTCGACGCGAAATATAATCAGCAAATCAGCAATGACAAAAACATTAAGGAGACGAGCAATTCCCATGCCAAGAAAATGTATTTAGTGAACATAAAAGGTAAGCTCAGCTTTGAACTTTTATAGCTAAACAACAGCAAACAGTCAATTAAAATAACCTCAGTATGAGATAAAGAGAGAAGGATAGGTTTTACCGAAAGAAACCCTCAATGGCTCAATTATTAATCTAACCTGTGGTTTTCTGGAATAGACCCATAGAAATATCCAATTGAATTGCTTGGGGGGGCTTTCTGATGCACCACCATAGTGAGATCGGCTATTGGGATTATTCGTAAAATTACCAGATTCTTCAGTACCATTGATTCTGATGCTAACGTGGTTCCCTTTGAACCATCAGATGGTTTAGAATCAACATCTGCAGTATCAGCCTGGGAACTTCCTTGATTATTAGCGCGCCGACCATGCACGCTCTGAAGTCAAAAGTAACATTATAATATTAGCATGAGAAGACAAAATAATATAATTTGGTAGGTATACATAATGTATCATCTCAGAATGGGCTTTGGGACCAAAAATAAAAAAGAAGCAAGCACAGCTCAGCTCAAGTAAACTGGACGTTGCTATATCTTGGTTAGCAGGAGAGATGGCCAGTATGATAGAATTTGGCTGAAGTTTCCAGACGAAAGAACAGAGGTCAGAAAAAATGATACGTTTTAATCAAGAAGATGATCAAGCATCTTTTGCCCTGTATAAAATAGAACTCATCATGTACTAACATGGTTATATAACAAGAGTGAAAAACAAAATAAGACTATTTCTTACTTCATTAAACCCACACCAGGAGAGGGGGGTACCTACAACAGGACCATCAAGCTAAAACATGAATAATGCTTAGAATTGGCATAGTATAACAGATAATATTCATAAAGTAAATGTAGCTCAAATAAACATGGGACTATAATCAGTAGCAAGCAACAGCGATGATTTTTTTTTTTACCTTGTCAACATAAGATCGAACCATGTTTTCAATACCTTGGACACCCTCTGTAGTAAAAAGTTGCAGGTACCAACAGTTAAATAAAAAAGAGTATGTTAACAAAACAGAAGAAGCTAAGGCAACAATTGAGATATTACCTACAACAACCTTCGTCAGTCCAGGAAGATCCATAAGTGTCAAGTTAACAACTGCAAGTAAAAATTTGCCAAATTAATTTAGTTCAAATACAACGAACAAGTGTTGGAGGCTTGGAGCAATGTAGCTGACCAAAAGAAGCGTCAATTTCACCAACCAATCCACTGGATGACAAGTTTCTGCAAGGAAAACGAAACAATCAGCATACAAATCGAACTGTATGCTTATTTTGTGGTCCCCTTAGTAACAAATAAACAGAAATCAACATCCCGAAATATAGAGGTTGAGAAAAAGAAAACTTTTGAGTTATAGAGTAGCACAAGTTAAAGCAATATAAGGGTAGTAGCAAATAGAATAACAAATCAACTTTCTTGCTGCTGCATTAGTTAATAAAATACCTATCTTTTTCCAATTTTTCCCTTTGTAAGTCTCAACAACCTTCCGAAGTATATCATCCTACATTTTGGTATACATGCAGCTCATCAGATAACACCAGTAGATAGACACACAACGATCTAGTGGATATTATAAAACATGTGGTACTTGCCTCATAGACAAACAATCAGACCATATAATATCTCAAGCTGTGGTACATCCCTAGGTGTTAAAATGGAACAAATGTTTTAATGCACTTTTACACATATGAAAACATATTGTTTTTTGACATTTACTACTATACATCAAAAGCAGTCATGAATATTGCTACTTTCCACAAGGTATTTTACACATCAAAATCAATACAGCTTGGATTCAAGAAGTACAATCATCCCTACCGATTTACAATTATGGATATCTGTCTGCAGTACGTAGCAATAGAAATTATGCTTACAAAGAATAGGATATTAGCACAGAATTACTCAAAATTACCTCACACAAGTTTTTTAACTTGTTATTCCATATATCTAATAGTAAATGTAGAATAATGAAAAAGTTCACAAAACAAGACTTCTAAAGTTTACCTCTTCTGGGGTCCAATTCCTAGAATGTAAGCCATCCCATGCAAACGTCGTTAGTAAACAGCCATCTTTCCCCATTGACATTTCTACCCAAAGCCGAGCCCACAGTGGCACATCCATCATCAATAAACATCTCAGAGCAAGGGGGCACACACACACACACACACAGAGAGAGAGAGAGAGAGAGAGAGAGATTAATGGGGGATATTACCTCAGTATACCAGCGATCCAATACCCTTAGTAGCCATCCCAATCATCTCACCATACATGAGCATAAACTAGCATACATCAGTGCAACAAATCAAGCATCAATTGAATGAAAGCAAGTCAAAACTATAGAAACCTAAATATCAGTGGAAGAGGAAGGAGTAAGGGTTAAGTGGATGCATGAACCAAGCAAGCCATGGGCCGATGGTCATAGGCCAGGCCGGCCAGGCCAAGGGAGCAACCGGGCCAAGCCACTAGCGGTGGGGAAACTGCGACAAGGGCGGTTTTGGAGGAGCCGGCGACACCGGCGATAGAGGCGACGACGGTGGGCCCAAAGACCGCAAGCAACCGTGGCCTTGAGCCAAGCCGACGGCCATGGGGGGCGCCTGAGCCCACAGAGGCACCGGGAGCGACAGCCTAGGGGACCGAGCAGGCAAAGACCAAGCTAGGGGCGGCGTAGCGTGTGGGGAGGCCGAGTGCGGCGCTGGCCACCAGGGCGCGCCGAAGGCAGCTAGCCAGCGGCTAGGAGCGGGCTCCAACCAAGCTGCGTAGGGGATAACCAGAGGGAGGTGCGGGCCGAGCTGGTGCCCAGAGGAGGAGGCGGCGCCCAAGTAGAGAGGGGCTCCAGGAGGAAGGAGTGGGGAAGAGGGTATTGGGGATTAGAAGAGATTGGGGATGCAGGGTTAGAACTTAGAGGCGAAAAAAGGCGGGGCCAGGAAAAAATGCGCGACGAAAAAAAAGGCACGACGAAAAAAAAAGTTCCCAAGTGTTTCCGTTTCGATGCACTCGGGATTATATTTTTTCTCCCGAGTGTTATGGAAAACACTTGGGAAAGTTATTTCTATCGAGGGCTGCCTTCCTGTCCCGAGTGTCCTATGAAACACTTGGGACCTTCCCGAGTGTTTTTGTCTAGACACTCGGTTATTAAACGGTTTCTGGCAGTGTTTCTTTTTGGGCTCAGCCCCTACTTCCATTTTGGGCTGGCCCCTTTTTCTCTGGCCCACCTAGCCTTTCCTTCAGTCCAACCAGCCTAGCACCCGACCCCCTTTTCTTTTCTTCTTGGCCACCTCCTGACCCGGCACCCTCTTGTCTTCTTCCTTCGACAGCCACGCCCGAGCGCCTCCCTCCCTCTCCCTCGCACACACGCCACCGCTTGCGCCAGCCTCGTGCTCCCTCTAGTGCGCCCATCTTCTCCACCTGCTTGCCTGAATCGCTACAACCCACCCACTCCCTCGCCCTGTCTTGACACCACAGCCACATGACGCCATCACTTCCTCACACGCTCCAGAGCTCCCGGTCCGAGCCGTGCGCCCGCACATGTGTGCCTGATTGGCCCTCGTCAGCACCTTGGTACTCAAAGTCGCCGCTCCTCTGCACCTCCCTGCCACGCTCACCTACGCTCATGCCCCATCGCGTCCGCGTAGGCCGCCCACGTCGACGCCGCCTTGGGACATCGTGCCACCACCAGCTCCCCCAACGGCTCTCCTCCTTCCCTTGGCCTATAAGAACACCCACTATGCTCCCCCTTATCTCCCCACGCAGATCCCCTAAAGCCTGGTAAGCTCCACCACAAAATCCCCATTTCCCCTTTTTCGGTCACTGCCACCTCCACCGCCGACTGGCCCCTCCAGCCACCTTCCAGCGCCGCCACCCCCGTCACCGAGCGCCACCAACCTCCAAGAACACTTCCCCTCAAGCCCCCTCGCCTCTGGACCACCACAGCCGCCGGACTTCACCTCCTTCCCCGCCTCCGGCTGCCACCTTCACCGCCGCCAATCTCCCTCCTCCGGCCACCTCCTGCCCCCTTCTTTAGCTTGGTGAGTTGCCCTCACTCCCCTCTTGCTCGTGCTTTCACCCATTTGTGCTAGGAGCCACCAAGGCACCTTTGCCGGATTTGGCCGAGCGCTGCCGCTGCCCTCCTTTGCCGCGCCGTCACTCCGATACCTCGACGGCTCTGTCGCCGCCATCAGCTACTCCGCCTTGCCTCCCCGGTGCTAACCCCACCCTTGCCCAGCTCCACCGCCCCCCTCCTCCGCCAGCAGCGAGCTAGAGCCGACAGCGCCCATGAAGCTCTCCCCCGCGCGTGGCATGTTCGGACCAGGGCACTGTTCCTCCATCATTAAACCCTAATGGCGGTCTTAAAAGCATAAGCATTGATTAGCCTTTAATGAATGTCTTAAGCTCCCTTGATCTCACTACTGTGTGGGCCCGGCAAAACAGTAAACACCAACTCATTTCGGGTTTCGCCTTAGTGACTGACTAGTGGGCCCCGCGCATGTACTATTCCAATGGACCAGCGCCCTATGCGCGTGAACCAAGTCTATGCACTGTGCTGTGCACTGAACCCCCTCTCTCTCTTTTAATTTCAATTTAATCTTCAGAAGCTCCGTTCTCCTCCGTTATAGCTCCAAAAATTATGAAATTTGTTTCTAAAATTTTTTAAATTCAAGATCTTGCTAATGGCATAGGTCTTGTTTAATTTGGAGTTCATTTGTTTATTCTTGTGTATTTATTTGCTCTCTTTGCCTATTTGTGCCTTTTTTTGACATGTTCGTCCGATTAGGATTCGAAGACGCAGGAGACCTCCAAGTTGATCAAGCCTAAGAATATCAAGACCCTCTTGTCTATAACCAAGGAGAGTCAATACTTTGATCATATTGATCCTACATTTTATGCAAATTATATTCGTTTAAATTAGCAAAATTACATGCTCTAATTCTTTAATCAAATGTATGTTAAAGCTTAAGGTAGTTAAATACCTATTTGATGATTAATTAATTAATATACCATCCATTGATATTTGAATCTATTATTCCATGTCACCCTAGTAACTATGTGGTAATTACTAGTTATAGGTTGTACTTAAGCAATATTCTAGTCTTGCTTGAGTACCGGGGTATTAAATACCCCAATCATCATTCTTCAAATATGAAATGATTTTGGGCAGTCATTGGAGGGCCATGACTGAAATGAATGAGATAATTTGGTTTTACTCCTCAAAACCCTAATAACTTGCTATTACCACATCTGGGCGAATGGCAAGGCGATGGGTGCTTAAGGAGCACGAGAGAGGTTGGTATGTAGAATGAACTGCCCGGATGGATTAAGGACTTAATCTTGTCACGACCTCCCGTGTAAAACAAGTACAACCATAAGTCTACAAACTACAATTTGGCTTAGTAAAATTCACTACTACAAAATAGGTAATAATGGACGCCTCATCACAAACGGTTGTGTTGAACTTATCACAGACGGTTCCTTTCGAACCGTCTGTGATACGCAAATATCACATACGGTTTTTTAATAGAACCGTCTGTGATAATTCACAAACGGTTCTTAAAAAGAATCGTATGTGATAATCCCCGCTATCACAAACTGTTCTTAAAGAAGGAACGTTTGGGAATTATCACAGACGGTTCTATTAAAAAAATTGTCTGTGATAGTTGCGTATCATAGACGGTTTGTAATAAAAACCGTCTGTGTTAATCAGACATTATAAATACCTGGTCCCGACAGACCCCCTACCCATTCCCATTTGAGCCGCCACCCCTGCTACCTCCTCCTGCACTGCGCTAGCTTAGAGAGGAGAAGGGAAGGAAGGAGGCAGGGCAGAGAAGGAGAGGAGGAAGGGAGGAAAAGGAGAAGGAGAAGGAGAGGCATCTCGCGAGATATTTGGTATTTTCGTCGTGAGCTCTGAGGGTAACGATCTGTAACCCTTTATATTTGCTCTAGGTTAATCGCTAATCAATTTAAGTTTGTTTGGTCAATAGGAAGAGTACATACTTGTGGTTTATTAATCTAATTTGACACTAATTTGTTACATGCATAGCGTATATAGACCAAAACTAGATGTACGGTGTGAACCGTGTGAGTCAAGAGTACATTAATGGCTTGTTTGCTTTTAGAAGAGCCATCGAGCAAGATATGTTGAAGAAGGGGAGAAAATTTATGTACTATCCATGCATTGATTGCGGTAATCTGAAGATGTTTAATAACCCGGCGCACATTAAAGCGTACTTGATTCGAAGGGATTTCAAAAAAGGGTATACATGTTGGACCAGTCACGGTGAATAGTAGATTATACAAGAAGTTAATAATGATGACATCGTGGAGGAAGTCAATGATATGTCGGATGTCGACTGTGCTTTTGATGAAGGTAGGTCGCACGATGACAATCTGGATCAGATACTACACGATATAGAAGAGAACTACAGTGAGAGAGAGTTTTGTAAATTCAAGGGCTTAATGGAGGACTCGGTGAGACCTTTGTTCCCTAGCTACAAGCCGGAATACACAAGGTTGTCAACCGTGCTTGAACTGCTGAAATTGAAGGTAAGCAATGGTTGATCCGACAAGAGTTTCACGGCGTTGTTAGGTCTCCTAGTGGACATCCTTCCAGAGGAAAACGTGTTGCCCAGCACCACCTACCAAGCAAAGAAGGTTCTTTGTCCACTGGGAATGGAAGTAGAAATAATTTATGCATGTCCGAACAATTGTATCCTCTACCGTAAAGAGTATGCAGACATGCATGTATGTCCTGTGTGCAAAGCATCCCGATACAAGCGTGAGAATAGTGCTAAGATGAAGCAAGGACCTCCTGCTAAGATGTTGTGGTATCTGCATGTGATCCCACGTTTGAAGTGTTTATTTGCTAACCCAAAGGAAGCAAGATTGCTGCGTTGGCACTCGGAGGAGCTTAAGAAAGATGAAAAGCTAAGATACCCTGTTGATTCTGCCCAGTGGAGAAACTTCGATCGGAGCTTCGAAGAGTTCAGTGCGGAATCAAGGAACATAAGGTTAGGGTTGAGTACAAATAGAATGAATCCTTTTGGTAGCATGAGTAGCCGACATAGCACCTAGCCCTTCAATCTATGTATGTACAACCTTCCTCCTTGGCTGTGTATGAAGCGGAAGTACATTTTGATGTCACTACTTATCCAAGGGCCGAAGCAATATGGGAATGATATTGATGTGTACCTAGCACCATTGCTGGAAGATCTTATGACACTGTGGAACGAAGGGGTACAAGTATAGGATGCGTACGAACGAGAGAACTTCACTTTACGCGCCATGTTGTTCTACACTATCAATGATTTTCCTGCCCTTGGTAACCTGTTGGGCTTCAATACAAAAGGAGCCAAAGCCTGTTCGCACTACTTAAATGGTACGGAGAGTGTATGGTTGAACAACTCGCGTAAAACTGTGTATATGCGTCACCGTAGGTTCCTTCCCAAGATTCACACATACCGCAAGATGAAGAAACAATTCGATGGAAATAAGGAGGATGGTTCATCTCAAAGGGCTTTTAGAGGGAAAGAGGTCTATGATATGGTTAAGGATATCGATGTTGTGCTTGGGAAGGGACGTAAATTAAGAACCCGTCAGAAAAATATTTGGAAGAAGTGGTCAATTTTTTAGGACTTGCCTTATTGGGAGCACTTAGAAGTTCGCCACTGCATCGATGTCATGCACGTGGAGAAGAATATATGTGATAACTTGATTGGTCTTTTACTGAACATTAGTGGCAAAACAAATGATGGTGTTAACGCACGACGTGACTTGGTTGATATGAACATAAGGATTGAGTTAGCACCGAAAGAGACCGATAAAAGACAAACGTACCTTCCCCCAGCTTGCTACACTCTGTCCAAGGCCGAGAGAAATAAACTATGCTAGAGCTTGCATGGTGTGAAAGTTCTATCCGGTTACTTTGCTAACATTAAGAAACTTGTTTTTATGGAAGATTTGAAATTAATTGGTATGAAGTCTTATGAATATCATGTGCTGATAACACAAATGCTTCTTGTTGCAATTAGGAGTATCTTGCCGAACAAGATCCGAGTGGTAATCTTGAGGCTGTGTTATTTCTTTAACTCAATTGCTCAGAAGGTCATCGATCCCCAAGGACTAGATGCTCTGTAGGCTGAGGGGATGACGACTCTATGTCATCTTGAGATGTATTTCCCTCCGTCATTATTTTATATCATGGTCCATCTCATTGTTCACCTTGTGAAAGAGATAAAGATATGCGGCCCTGTGTTCCTATGTCATATGTACCCGTCCGAGAGGTACATGGGAATTCTCAAGTCCTATGTACGGAATCGATCTCGACCAGAGGGCGGCATCATCGAAGGTTATGCAACCGAAGAGGTCATTGAGTTCTGCGTCGACTACATGGCTTAGGTGGAACCGATAGGTGTGCCTCTGTTTCATCATGAGGGGAGACTAGAGGGTATCGACACCATCAGAGGGAAATCAATCACTCCTGATCTGGATACGTACGCTCAAGCCCATTTCACGGTCTTGCAACACATGACCCAAGTGTCCCCGTACATCGATGAGCACAAAGACATGGTACGAAAACAGAATCTAGACCGGTCGAAGGTTTGGATCACCAGAGAGCACAACCATCGGTTCAACGAATGGTTAAAGGTGCGATTCACTAGGAGGTCATCAAGTGATAATACGCTGCTATGGTTGGCAAAAGGGCCAAACTTTACAATTGTGACATGGCAAGGATACGATATAAATGGGTACACATTTTATACGACAGTTCAGGATAGGAAGAGCACAGTCCAGAGAAGTGATGTCCGCATAGATGCTTTCACGAGCAGTTCAATACCGTCAGGGCATGTGGGTGGAACTCCTACTATGGGTTCATAGAGGAGATTTGGGAGCTCTACTACATACTTTTCAAGATCCCCTTGTTTCGATGCCATTGGGTTAAACTTCCACAGGGCATGAAGGTCGACAAGTATGGCGTCACTACTGTGGACCTCAAATGTGTCGGATACAAGGACGAACCATTCGTACTCGCTAAGCAAGTTGTTCAAGTTTTTTATGTAATGGACCTGGAAAATAAGAATCGCCATGTAGTTCTTCATAGAAAAAGAAGAATTGCCGGAGTTAAGAATGTCGTGGATGAGGAAGAGTACAATCAATTTGATGAGTTGCCTCCTTTCGGAGGCGACATCAGGCTCGAGGAAGAACCTAGTGAGGAAACTAGCTATATGTGTGTCGATCATCAAGAAGGGCTATATTTTAATTAAGAATTTATTCCATTGTAATTTATTCCATAACATGTGACATGTGGACTTGCCATGTGTTATGGACTTGTAATCTCTTATGTTGATGTCAATGTGGAATTGCCGTGTGCTATGGACTTGTAATCTCTTATTTTGATGTCAATGTGGAATTGTCATGTGTTATGTACTTGTAATATCTTATTTTGATGTAATGTGGAATATCAAAAAAAATTCACTTAATTTGGAGCTGAGTTGAATTAGATATGAATTTTTGAAGTCAAATGAATTATGGAACCAGGTTCATGTGCTCTATCACATAGCAGCATATTTGAAGTAAAATGAATTATGGAACGAGGTTCATGTGTTAGAACCAGGTTGTGCTCTATAGTGGCATATCACAGACGGTTCTACTATAGAACCGTCTATGATACAAAATCACAGATGGTTCTAAAATAGAGCTGTCTGTGATATGGAGCATATCACAGACGGTTCCATAATATAGCCGTCTGTGATATGCTCCATATCACAGACGGTTCTATTATGGAACCGTCTGTGATTTAGTATCATAGATGGCTCTATAATAGAACTGTCTATGAATCCCTATATTAGAAGGGTACCTCACTAGGGTTATGCTCTTACTCGTCACTTCCCACCCTAGTGCCTTACTCAGTCGCCCGTTCACCTCCCCACCCGAGCACACCAGACCTCGGCGTAAATCGCCACTTTGAAACCTCCTCCCTTGACTCTGGCGCCCCACTTTGTCGCCACTTGGCCACCCCAATTCCCCTTCTCCCCATCGCCGATGCCCTTGCTGCTCCTCGGGAGTGACTCACCTTCAACGCCACCCTTGGCCCGGCCTGCCGCCGCCTCCGGCTCCTCCTCCCTAGCTTGGTTTGTTCTCTCCCTCTCTCTCTTTCTCTGGGCGCCGCACGCTCCTAGCGTCGCTGCCGGGCTCGGCCACGCCCAGTTCTAGCTCGGCCCTTTGGTTGCACTAAGGCTTTTCAAGTCCTGATGGTAATATGAAGTTCTGTGTATAATCAACATTGGTTCCCTGTTTGACTGAAAGTTTACTCTATGATCTTTTGATTTTGAGGACATTTGACAGTCTAGTAAAGTATTATTTAGAGCTCAGATTTTGAATCTGTATTGTCATGTTTAATTTATGAAGAGTATAGACAATAGGGTTGAGATGGCAAAGAATTGTTCTTTTGCATCTCTCCTTTTGAGAGCACATGCTATCATCAATCATTTGTGCTTTATGTTGTTTATTTATGTGTTTCTGATGTTAATGTTGAGGCTTTCAACAGTGACTCTTTGCCTTGCCCTGTGCATGACCATACTACCCTCCCCTTATCCCCTTCACTCTCACAACTCACTATTTGGCTATGGCCGTGATCTAGTGCAACCGTATGCCAATCATACTCACATATATTTTTGGAAAAGTGTACAGTTAATGTTTTTATCTATTCTCTTGATTGTGCACCCAGTATTCTATATTTAAGTTCAATAGGTAACTTTTATTTGTTTATATAATTAATATGTTTACAAGGCAATTTTAGTTAATTGGTTGGGTAACGTATATAGATAGCAAGTAAGCGAGATAGCATCTGCACCATCTTCGCCGCCGGCATCAGCATCACCGAATGCGTCTGGATCTCTGAGCAAAGTGGTACGTAAGTGAGATGGTAGAGGAATATCGAAATTGCTTGCAGGCCGACTGACCATCACAGAGGTTAGTGCCTCTAGGTCCCTCTGAGTCCCAAGAAAGCAGCGACGAGATTCCGGACCATCTGCGGGATACCTGGAAGGGAACGGGTCCCCATCACCACACCAAGCTGGAAGTCTCTAACGGACGTAGAGAGAGGTCAGCTGTGGACTGAAATTTCAAGCTCATTCACTATCCCAGAACAGACAAGACACGCATGGAATGGCAGGCGTTTCTCGCAATGTGCCACGCGTGGAGGACCTTCAAGAGCACACTTGTCACGAAGTACATGAACACGGGTCCGATGCCCTTCATGAAGTATCAATTCTTGTCGCGGGATATATGGGACGACTTTGTGCTGATGAAGACAACGGCCGAATTTAAGGAGCAAAGTGCGGCACACGAAGCTATCCAGGCACAAAACACTCACCCCCACAAACTCGACATTGCTGGGTATGTGGGTAAAACCACGGAATGGGCGGCGTAGGACAAGAATGCAACCGGGCCATTTGCTTGGATCACAGATGAGCGTGCCTAAAGCTGGTTAAGAGCGAGGTCATCAGTCACGTCTTCCAATGGCATCTCTTTCACAAACCCGACAGACGAGGCAGTGTCCCAATGTCTGGTAAATATATCGAACTACCTAGTTGTTAATAAGTCCATAACTTCATAGTGTCTATAATAACATGATGACCTCTTGCAGCATGCATTGACTACCGAATCTTCCCAAGGCTCCTTCGAAGCAGACAGGGAGAAGGATATACTATCTACGGTCCTAGAAAACAAGGAGCACCCAGGTCGCATGCGAGGCCTTGGGGTTTACATACCTTGGATTGATGGATTCCACACGACTCCGACACGTATAGGAGTAGGAAGAGATCCAAGGCCGAGCATGACGCCCGGTTGGAACAGGTGCTTATTGCAAACTGTTAAGGACAGATAATAAGATTGCAGGATCAAATGAATCAACTCCTCAGCCAGTCGCAAGCCGTCCCCATTATTTTGGGAGCCAGTCCTCCTCAGTCCTCAACATCGGAGTAGTGTCGCGTCCACTCTAAATTCTGAACATGACAACATCCAATTACCTATCGACAACATCAAGGTAATGTACATCTCTGGAATGCTCCCAAGATAGACCTATAGGATGCCTTAGCTAATTGCGTATCGTTTTGTAGGCGCCGACGCCCTGCAAGCTCTAAGTAAGGATGGTTGGGTCCATTTCTATTGAGGCTGGACGATGGATGGTGTATCCACACCAGGAAGGGACAGTGCAGCATGGTGCCCAACTGGCGCAGGGTTACACCAGGTTCTAGGTGGACATGGTACATGACAATTTCATGGACGTCCTGCTGGAGATTCGCCCGAACGAAGACATCAGAACACTAGGGGATGCCATGCACACTTTTATCCAGTGGCCCAAGAAGGACATCGCCCTGGACGAAGCAGTGCCGCGATCTCCACACGACCATTCCTCTCCAACAGGATCCTCAATGACTCCACCTCAACCTTCACTTCAGAAGCCCACTTCATCGGTTCCCGTGGAGAAGACGTCGAAGGAACAAGAAAAGCGTGTCGCCGTATCGGTTCCCGAGTCATCTCACAGGAAGATGTGTAGCAGGCTAGTCGTTAAGGCCAAATCAAATTTGAAGAACATTAAGGCGCGTCCCAAGCCCTAAAAATACTCCATTGGAAGTCCGTTGGCCCCCGACACAGTATTAGCCTGCGCTGGAGTAGGCTGTTAGGCTTTGCATGTCTGGTACTTGCGGAAGACCAAAGAGAAAGGGTGCGATACTGGAATCACTGTCAGATACACGAAGGAGCATTTCTTCCATGAGCTGGGCCACTTTGTCGTGGGCTTCAACGACTTATTCGACCTATTCAACCTCGATGCCCTCGACGCCTCGCTTCTACGATGATGGACACTGTAAGTGTGTACAATCAAGCTCTACATTCACGTAATACTGATAAATATCACAACTCATTGCTTATATATAGATACATGATGAAAAAAAGCCTGGGAATGGTCCGAACCTGTGGGTTTCCTCGACCCACACGTGATCTCTGAGCAAACCATCAACGAAGACGCATCCTATGTTGAGAAATATATATAACGGTGGGATTGCTTGATTAGGATGACAAGGACTACATACTAGTGCCCTACAACCAGAAGTAAGTGCTTCACTACTTGCTATATAAATTTTATTTATACTTTATACGCAGCATGAACTTAGGTTTAATGACTATAGTGACATACATGAGTAGGTATCACTGGATCCTTTTAGTCATTATACCAAAGAGGACCAAGGTAATATACATTGATTCCCTATTCAACAAAACCCACGACTTCAGCCTTGTGAAAAGGAATACTCGACAGGTATGCTCATTTCCTCCATACATAACTCTATTGTAGTCTTCCTTCGTTTGAAATGGCTGAGGTTAACTTTTTGGAATCATGTAGGTCGTTCATCGCCTATGTTGCCAACGGAGGGCCATACAAGGGATCGAGCGCCACACTGCAACACAGGACATGATTTCCGGTACACGTTACAACACTATAATCCTATATCATACTTCGTAATAATGCGTCTCGAACTGACTATACCTATATATGTAATTCTATTTTTGCAGTGCCGCCAGCAAAAACAAGATCACCTATGTGCATTATACATTTGCCATCATATGCAGCAAATCATGTGTGCTAAGATGAACGATCCCGAGGTTTATCAATCTGACAACAATTATTTTCTAATTATAAATTTAAATATATATGCTTACTACTTTACTCTTGCTAGCGACAGGGCTTGAACATAGATTTAGATGCACTCGTTGTGAAAGAGATCGCGGACATTCCAGGGAAGCTCTGCGCCTTCATCAAGACAGATATCATTAACGCCGACGGAGAGTTTCACTCCATCGACACCTCTCAACTACCTTCAAACAATTGATTCAATTGTAATCCAATTGTAACTATAGCAACAATACTTGAACAAATTCTTTTGTAATTGATTTTGAGTTGTAAATGATCACTTCGAGTTGTCAACAATTGATTATCTGTGATGTATCTGTTTTCTGCATGCTTGTTTTCATAGGGCATGGCTAGCAATTTCTGAGGCCAGCTGAAAATCAAAAAAAAAAGATAGGTATAAAGAACTATCACAGACAGTTTTTTGTTGAAACCGTATGTGAAGGGCTATTATCACAGACGGTTCTATTGAAAAACCGTTTGTGAATGGCTAGTATCACAGATGGTTCTATTTACAAACCGTCAGTGAAGGGTGTAAACGGCTACTATCACCGATGGGATTGGAGACATATCACAAATGCCTTGTATTTACAAACCGTCTGTGATATCCTACGTATCATAGATGGTTTTTGTGGAAACCGTCTGTGATACTGGCTCTTCATAGACGGTTTCAACAAAAAACCGTCTGTGTTGTGCCTTATCACAGACAGTTCAAAAACCGTTTGTGATAACCGACTGTTATCACAGACATACAAATTCAGACGGTTCAAAAATCGTCTGTGAGGATGGTTCCAAACCATCTGTGATAACCTTGCCTGTACTATTAATTATTAAACCCTGAATGTATCTCACTGGGTGGAGAAAGGGAACGTGTAAGCTTGCGGTACATCCAGCTTGAATGGGACACCGATACAGGGTGAAGTTGTCAACATCGTGGGTAGTCCAACTACGCCAGACGCTGCGGTACAACATCCCACACGAACGTATGGGCGTAACCCCATATGGGTGAGATGACGGAAAGGGAAAGGTAGTTTGAAATGTTAGTGTGACGGTTGCTCAACTACATGACTAAGGAATCATGTAGGGCAATGAGTATGACTATCTCTTGTGGGTACAGTGTACAACCTCTGTAGAGTCTAAACTATTTAAACACTCGTGCCTACGGTCTAAGGCGGACATGGGAACTTTACTTGAGTTAGTTCTATTTCAAAAACCTTTGTGGGTAGAATAAAAATGAGATGGGCTCACCTAGCCCTAAAATTGGATTTTACTTGAGCCGTCGAGCTCAGCGGTGTTAATAATTGGAGGTAGCTCCAATCAAAAGAAGCATAGTGTAGAGTTTCCGATGGAGGGAACCTTTACTGAAATAAATATTGCACAATTACTCCCTTTAATAAAATGCAATTTGTTAAAATGCTAAGTGATAGGAATTTGTAATTATGATTAATTGAAAATATTGCTTTAGCAAATAAAAGAACCCGAGTCATCTTTGTTTAGCCTTGCATGTATACTATTGCATTGTGTATTGGCTCACGAGCACGGAAGTTGTGCTCATTCTCGCTCTCTCCCAAAACCCTTCAGATAATGAAGATCAAGGAGACTACGCATATTATGAGGACCCAGAAGTTGATGGACAAGGAAACGATGAAGAGTAGCATAGTTCTTTAGTCTAGGTCTCACCCTAGTCTAGTGGACTCGTTGGTACTTGCATACAGCCGATATTATCCAGCTCTTGGTTAATATTTGTCGTACATAGGTTGCCCAAGTCGCTCGCCTGTGGAGAGATGAGCCCCACTCCCCTTTTTCTTCCGCTGTAGTTTACGTTGTTTTCATGTAATGTAATCAAGTTGGCCTTGTTCGGCCTCTTTTGTAAAACTCTACCCGATGTGGTCTATGTCACTCTGTGCTTATAATATATTTGAATATTTTAGTTCACGCCTTGTATGAATGATTTAGCGATGTGCCTGTGAGTGCTAGTTACTGATCTAGGGAATAGCACAATATTTTCACAGAGGATTTGGAATCTCGGAATCTGGGTCCAACAAAAGTGAAAGTATGTGGATCCACGAACTGAAGAGTGAAAGTATTGAATCCAAACTGACGAAGTTAAAAGAAAAAAACAACAATAGTACAATTGTTTTTACTAAAGTGGAAATATACGGTGAAATTTAATTTGTCAATTCCTAGGTATCAATTCCAGCAAAATCGCAGTGGAAATAATCTAAATATTCCATTTTAGTTAATTCAAAGGGTGGTTCTATATGTATATAAAAATAGAATGTATAGATACTTTTCTAGAGGTGTTTTCCAATTTGTCTCTAAAATAAGGAGCTCTATAGTCTAGAGATACTTTAAAAATATTGCTTCAATTTTTTTACTCTTGTTTAGAGACACGTGCATAATTTTATCTTGTAGAGATGTTTTTAAGACACTCTCTAATTCATTTAAAATATTTTGTTGTGTACATTATTTGAGATGTTTTTGACTCACCACATATCTTTAGGTGTTTATATATATATATATATATATATATATATATATATATATATATATATATATATATATATATATATATATTCAAGACACATATAAACAAGTGAGGTTAAGGTGGCCAGTGCGGCAGGCCTAAGAGAAGTTTGAGGTTTTACCTTTGCAAGGGTCCACACTAATCTATATTTTATTTTCTGTTATATGCTATATATGCTAGTAACACAATTTAATGCCATTATGTAATGCATGCATGCATGCCTCTACTCCCTTATAATACATTTTAATAGAACGTCTCTTTATTCATAGCGGCCATGTATGGAAGGCGGTTTTGCGGCTTTTTAAAAAGCATCTCTAGACAGTGAAAAAATGCCTTTATTATATTTTAAAATGTTCTCGACATGCGGTTTGTGTTGTAGTAATATTCTAAAATTTTCAAAACTCAACCTCCAAGTTTTAATACCTAGAACGTGTTTTACTAATAAAAAGGGAGGACCAGCTGAAGCTTGATAGTTTGATATTGATTTCGGTAGAAGACTGGATGAAGTTGTTCAGTTCATTGGATAGAATGTAGACCTTCTTTTGAGTTGTTAGATTCTAAGTGTCAGGCTGTTTGTTTTTCTGGTTTCAGCATGTTTGAGCTAGCTGGTCGGTATTATTTTTGTGATCTTGCTGGTCCTCCTTGTGTAAGCTGGTATCTCCAGTATTTTCAAGTTTTAACTTTAGATATTAGCTTCCTATAAAAACTGAGAAGTCTCCTTTTAAAAAAAAAACGCGTTTTACTAGGCCAAGTGAGTCCAGGGGTTGTCGTGTTTCAAACTCACGGAAATACACACACACACATATATATATATATATATATATATATATATATATATATATATATATATATATATATATATATATATATATATATATATATATATATATATAGTATGGTACTCTCAGTCAGTACTCTCACCTCTCATATACTACTTAAATCGTATGATGATACATCTTTATCAATTTGAGTATACTCCAATAATAATTATAAGATACCCCAAAGTGAGTTCCACGAAAAAATTCATTCAAGTCCACCTTTTATAGCAGAATTTGTGTATATACTTCTTTTATATATGAAAAATGGTATATAACAAAAAATAAAGGGCTCCAATGAAAATTTTTCAATCAAGTCACGTTGGAGTATCTTATAATTGATATTTAAGTATACTGAAAATGATAAAGAAGTATAATATATTCGTTTAAGTGGTATATTACAAGTGGGAGTATGTACTCCCAAGAGTACGAAACGGGTGTTATATATATATATATAACATGAGAGGAACTTTAATGGGAGTTCCCTTGTTTGCTTTCTTAACAATTTCAAGTTGTAGTTGAACAAGTCGTGGTCCACGAAGCTCGACGGAATAGTTATTTATCAATATTATATTCATTTAGAGGATACTACACTATAGAAAAAATTGAGAGGAGATACTGCAACTCTTTTCAAGTCGTGTGCCAAGAAAGGCTTCTAGAAAAGTAGATGGAAGCCGTGCTTTCATGACGACCAACGCCTTATCCTATATTGGGCTATGTGAACGTGACAAACGAGATTCAGATTCCTTCAACTTTATTACTAGCTAGATTTCCTACTCACCAACGCTTTATCCTACCATGGGCTATGTGAACATGACAAATGAGATTCGGCTACCTGCAACTTTAGTACCAGATTTCCTACTATCGTGGACGTCTTTTTGAAAAGATCGTGCCCTCTGCGTATAGTGGCTCTCGGCACGCTCAATACCAGGCTGGCTATAGGAAGAAAGCAAAGGTACAAATAGAAACAACCGGATAAAGCAATAAAGTTCAAGCACGCACAAGATCTCGCGGACCAAAACTGGCTGTACTTTGCTTGCTTGTTAGCATATTGACTGCACGGCACAAGAAGTCGTCGATCGTCAGCTTCGTGATCCACGACTTCAACTACTACTTCCAATGTTTAAGCTTATGAAACATGCGTGCGTATCTCATGGCTATCTGCTCATCTGTTACCATTGCTCACATGCATGCGTGGCTAGCTGCTCGTTTTCTGCTCATCTACTTGGATCCATGATCGAGGGGCTACTCTTAATTAACTAGTTCTATTTTCTTTTTTACTTATCGTTTTCTATATCGACACAGTTTTCAATATACATATCTGATCGTTAATTTTTCTAGTTATATGTTAGTAAAAAATATTAGAGATATAATAATAATAAATAATTTTGATGACAAACCTAGTGATATTATTTTTCTCATGACAAATTCAAATACTTTTGCGTATTTTAGTAGTCAATATTTTTAAAAGTTGACTGCACGTATTCTATAACAGCATCTAAAAAAGAATGAAATGAGTAAGATGTTGTGCTTTTAGTTGAAGAGGCTTTGATATTCATACATAAATAATAATGTTTCCTTCAATGCTCAGTAGTTTAACAAAAACCCTTACAGGACAAAGAACTAACCTATTGAAGGTGGGGGAGGAAAAAAGAATTTGATAGTGGGGTCATTGGCGTCACCAAAAACCATTGGAGCCAAAAACACAGATGTCAGGTTCATGATTTTTTTTTAAAAAAATAATCATTTTTTATTCTTAAATATAGTAATATACCTCCATTTTTTTATTTTACAGAAATAATCCTCTGTCGCTCCACCGTTTGGCGACTGTACAACTTTGTTCTAGTCGCTCAACGCTTGAGCGACACATCAACAAGTCGCGCACCAGTTGGACGATTTAAAATAATATTATTATTATTTTATTAATAAATGACAATTTTTTTGTAGGTAATACATTTAGCAAATCTTGTTTGTAGATTGTTAATTTTTTTTTTGGGAAACAAAAAGAGTAGTGACAAGGTTGATTGGTCCATTTGTGATTTTTGTAGATTCTCAAGGGTACGAAATCTGTTAGACTCGTAATAACATTTTGTGATCTTTGTATGTTGTTGTAGTGCGGTAAATTTCTGAAGAATTTTGTGAGGACGTTTGAGATAGCAATGATTCCTAAGTAGGAAGGTAAGTGATATTGCGATGCGCTAGGGAATTCACACACGGTGAAGAACTTTGAAGAAATGGCGCAATGATAATAACACGACAGTTGATCTGACAAAGGGGTTACATGGCACGTAGGCTAACGAACCAAGGACGGTACACATCGACTAGTCGCTCAACCGTTGGACCACTACTTGCTGCCAATTCGTCGAACGGTTGAGCAACGCAGGTAGGAACGATTGGTAAGTAGTAAAGTAAGTTATATTACAATGCACGAGGGAATTCATACACAACCATGTGATAGTTACTATGAAGTAAAATACGTACACAACGAATACAAGTACGCAAAGCACAACAAACACCCCCTAGTTGCCGCCTGCTACACCACCTGCATCACCTCCTCAATCGTCGCCACGTCCCACCCCCGATCGGTGCCCACCCGTACAGCCCTGCTTGGCCCTCCTCAGCGCGGGGTGTCAGGGCCCTGACAGGTTGAGGCGGTTAGGAGCCCTATTGACCCGTGCTCCCAAGGCCACGGGGGTCAACCCCATCGGTGCCTGTGTGGCCAATAGGGCATTGCTGAGCTGCGACCTGGAAAGAACCTCAATGGGTGCGGGTTGAGGTACTCCCCCAGCTCGTTGGCAAAGAAGTCGTCGATGTCTTGGGGGGGCTCCTCGTGTGGGGAGAGCTCAACTCCCGGCTGGGGCGCCAAACCTACAAGACAAATATTGTTTATTCATGCAATATATCAACGCGAACAAACCCTAAGAGATGAAACGTACCTTCGGCATGGGCCATGGTGCCCGTCCAAGTGTCATACCCACTGTACCTACCGTGCCCGAACAGGTCATGGAAGAATGGATACCGCCCTGACACTGTCGGGTAGGGGTCCAGAACGACGGCGATGGCGGTGGCGGTGGGTAGCCACGTGCCCACCCTGACCCTCCGGTTTGGCCTGACGACGGCGGGGGTGGGGCACGTGCCCAGTCTGACCCTCTAGGCTGGTTAGGCGCTGGCGGGGCACGTGTGCGTGGCCCTCCGGAGCCTCTTGGTTGGGCTGTAGGACGTGTTGGCCTCGGCGTACGCATCAATGTGGCCACCTCCGGGACCGTCCTGCACGACGTCAGGGTCACGACACGCCTCGCCGCACTTTAGACCCGACGGAGAGCCTATGGCAGCTCATCGCATGTCATGTCCGCACCGTGGGCGACCCTATCCAGGATTGACCAAGAGTCCCTCGCAATCCCGACGGTGATGTCCGTCTATGAGAAGTACACGAAAGCGTCAAACTTGTAATTGTGGTAACCATACTCAGACATTACGAAACAGCGTATCTACTGCGAGGTGCACGTTCTGCGCGAAGTGTACATGATACGCGTTGGTCCATGCTAGTACGTGAGTAGGGGGAGGGTCGACAACAAGCACCAGCCTGGTGTGTGTCTATGGAGTGTACCAGCGTAGGTACTTGTCGTATGTGTTGGGGTCGTACAGGGCGCCCTCCTGCATATAGTCCTCGAGGGCGTCCACCCACTCCACCAGCCACGATGCTATCTTCGTCACCCAACTCATCTTGCTTGCACCCCTCCTACTTTGCCTACGAAACATACCACTACAATTAGAACCCATTGTAAGAGAACTGGAAAGAAAATATAGGGATATGTGTTGTGTGTAACTCACGCATGGACCAAGTCAGGCACCCGATGCCCGACGGGGACTGGAATAACCTGGCGGAGGCCAAACTCATGCATCATCCTGTGCACCGTGTATTCCTCTATGAATACATCGAAGATGAGCTTCTTTCGCATCAGCCAGTATGCTTGATCACGCCAGCACAGTGAGGACAGACTGGCGGGAGTGCGGTCCTCCATCTCATAAGAAGAGTATGGCTCCCAGCGCACGTCATTAATAGTGAGACAGTTGAGCTACTCGATGAAGTGCTCGTACACACGTGTGACCTGCGAGCCAGAAAAGTTGTTACAAAGGATGACCCGTAATACAACTAAAGTAAAGATACAGAAGAGTACATACCCGTCTATGGCACCAAAGGAACTCTGCGGTCAGCCGGTCCATCATGCCCCCGTGGTACATGTCTGCGCGGTACGGGCTGGTGTTAAGCAGCATTGGCCGTCCGAGGGGGGAGTGCTCGAACGACCACAACTGCAGTAGGAGGGGGCAGCCTATGAAGACAAAGGCCGACCTCGTCCTACTGCACAGCTCGCACATGCCGCGGTACGTCACAGCATGTACGACTGATCCCCAACTGATCTGCACCTCCTCCCTGTCGGCGATGGCCCTCACGTACCGCATGAGGCGGGCATCGATGGAGTCACCGTGGCTGCTGGTAAATAGTACCCAGCCGAACAGCCACAACAAGTATGCCTCGAGGTGATACAACACTTGGTACTCTCTGGGCTTAGGGTCCATCCGCTCGACCTATGCACAAACGAATAATTAGTAAGCTCGTCATATGGTAAAGATAGTGCATCACTAAACACGGAAAATGGATCGCATATGTACCTGGAACTACGAAAGCCATTGCAGGGGTGGGCCATGCCTTTGTCACACCGGGAAGACGTAGTACGCTGCCGCGGCCTCGGTCAGAAGAACCTCCTCAAACCTACCAGCAGGTCATCGCGCCAGTCGGTAGGCGCGTCCAGTGGGGAGGCAGCGGCTTCCGCGATAGGTAGGTCGAGCAGCACTGCGATGTCTTGCATAGTGGGGCCCATCTCCCCGAATGGGAGGTGAAAGGTGTGCGTCTTGGGCCACCACCGGTCCATGAAAGGTGCCAACAACGACCGGTCGAACGAGAACCGTCTTGACCGCTCTAGGACAGTCTGGACCTCCCCGTCGTCCTCGACTGGAGCGTCGTCCTCATCGGTGGCCTCCACCATCCGCACGAGGGGTAGAAGGCCGACATCGCACAGCCTACAAAGCACGAAGAAGTAAGTACATAGTGGACATATGATAAAAAGAAGAGCCACAGTTTTGCAGACAAACCTGTCTCTCCAGCGTGGGTCTAGTCTCCAAGCCCGTCGGGGGGTCCGCGTACAAACCACCCCCAATTAAGTTGCCTTGTCCCCGCCCTCAAGATGTGGGACACGACGCTTGGCACGGTGCTGCGTGTCGACGTGCAAATCCAGTAGGCCGAAAGGCCAGTCGGAACCACCAAGATCACGAGCCATACCTACAAATCAATTTCAAGTTAGCAATTACGACACAATTAGTGATTTAATTATTTATAGCGTAGCTCTAGAAATTCTGAAAATTTAGTTGCATTCTTGCATAAACCGCATATTCCTCAACATATATATCCATAGCCGCATTTTGGTTTTAGGGTTTTAAGGTTTAAGGTTTCAAGGTTTAGATGTGTAGTTGTGTAGGGTACATCGCATATTGTTAATAGTTGTAAATAGTATAGTCATAGAACTAACGCCAATTTAGTTGTTAATAGTTGTAATGCGGCTATTGCTATACCCTAACCCGAACCCCAACCTCTTAACCCCTAACCCTAACATTTAAACCTAAACATCTAATGATTTTAGTTGCTAACCTACCATAGTTTTGAAAATAAATCTTCAACGATGTGCAGGGGACTCACCCTAAACATCTAACCCTTAACCCTAAACATCTTGTGATTTTAGTTGCTAACCCACAACTACACATCTAATAATTTTAGTTGCTAACCTACCATTGTTTCGAAAGTAAATCTACAAAGTAGTGCAGGGGACTCACCGTCGTCGATGTGCGGACCTCTCCTCCTGCCTTTCCCTCCCTCTCCTCTCCTCTCCTCCTCCCTCTCCCTCTCCTCACTCTCTCTCTTCCTCTCTCTTCTCCTCTTTCCCTTCCTCCTCACGGCTGCTCTGCCTCTCACGAGCAAAATGCCGATGGCCAACGCGCATGCGGGTTATAAGCCCCTAGTCTCCCAACGGTTGAGTGACTAGAGGATAAGTTGCTCAACCATTGAGCGACTATTAGCCGAAGGGACTAGTCGCTAAACTGTTAACTCCACTTGCCGCGCAACTGTTGGACGACTTGGATCTAGTCGCTCAACCATTGGGCGACTTAATTCAAGTCGTTTAACGGTAGAGCGACAGAGGATTGTTTTTGTAAAATAAAAAAAAAGCGGATGTATATTATTGTATTTCGAAATAAAAAATGATTATTTTTTAAACAAAATTCTCAGGTTCACTACTACCAATGGCATCGCCTTCGAGCAGAGGCACGGATAGAGAACATAATGCAAGAGTTTCGAAATGCATTCAAATTTCAGAAAAAGGGCTAAAATCCCAATATTTTTATTGAAGCGACGTACACATCGCATTTTTTTTGTAATCTGTGATCATCATGTAAAAAATATATTTGACTTAGGACGTCTCAACAGTAGGTCATTCCAATATTATTAATCTAAAACAAATCACACTGCAAGTCATATGACATATGTGCTTGTAATACCAGCACAGATACGATTTTTAAATATGCAACTAGAGGTAGGTCTAGCATATTGTTGCATCCATCCAAATCAATAACGAGAAACAAGGTTTCTGCTGGCAAATAGAAACACTGGCCGTGTCACCTAGGCCTGAGACGTGCGCATAAATTTGTTCCTATCAATCCTTGGAGATATTCGACAGCACTGACCGATAGCTCTTAACTATTTGCAAGAAATAATCACATAAATAAATAGAGACGATATAAAAGGCTCTGTACAAGAAAGGCTTAACCAACAAAGAGGATCAGATACCACAACCACTAAATAACTAAAAAATAACCAACAACCTCTGAAATGTGGTGTCAGACCCGGATTTTGAGAATCTAAATCCCCTATAAAAATATTGTACTATTCTCTGGATCAGTAGATAGTACTCATAGGCATATTGCTGAATCAATCATACAAGGCGTGAACTAAAACATTCAAATATATTACAAACATCTTAGTGACATAGACCATATTGGGTCGAGTTTTACAAAAGGGGTCGAACAGACCAAATTGACTACATTATATGAAAGCAACGTAAACTACAGCAGAAGCAAAAGGAGAGTAGAGCTCATCTCTCCATAGGCAAGCGACTGGGGTAACCTATGTACGAAGGATATTAACCAAGAGTTGGATAATATCGGTTGTACATAAGTACCAATGAGTCCACTAGACTGGGGTGAGATCTAGACTATAGAACTATGTTACTCTTCATTGTTTCCTTGTCCATTAGCTTATGGGTCCTCGTAATAAGCGTAGTCTCCTTGATCCACATTATCTGAAGGGTTTGGGGAGAGCGAGAATGAGCATAACTTCCGTGCTCGCGAGCCAATATACACAATGCGATAATATACATGCAAGGCTCAACAAGGTTGGCTCAGGTTCTTTTATTTGCTAAAGCAATGTTTTCAAATATCATAATTACAAATTCCAATCACTTAGCATTTTAACCAAATTGCATTTTTATTAAAGAGAATAGTTGTGCAATATTAAATAACAGTAGAGGTTACCTCCACCTTTATGCTTATTTTGATTTGAGCTAACTCCACTCGTTAATACTACTGGGTTCGAAAACCTAGGAAAATCCAATCTCAGGGCTAGATGAGCCCACCATATTTTTCATACCACCCGCAAAGTTTTTGAAATAGAACTAACTCTAGTAAGTTCCCATGTCTGCCTTTGACCATAGGTACGACTGTTTAAACAGTTTAGACTTTGCAGAGGTTGTACACTGTACCCACAAGAGATAGTCATACTCGTTACCCCACATGATTCCGTAGCCATGTAGTTGAGCGACCGTCACAGTAACCTTTCAAATTACCTCACCCCTTCCGTCATTTCACCCATATGGGGTTGCGCCCATATGTTGTGCGGGATGTTTACCTCGGCGACAGGAGTAGTTGGACTACACCTCGGCGACATGCAACTTTACCTTGTATCGGTGTCCCACTCAAGCCAGACGTAGTCAGCGCTTGCACGTTCCCATTATCCACCCAGCGAGATAACATCCAAGGTTCAATAAATTTACTAAGCCAAATTGCAGTTTACAGAATTGTGGTTGTACTTATTTTACACGGGAGGTCGTGACAAGATTAAGTTCTTAATTCATCTGGGCGGTTCGTACCACATACCAATTACTCTCGTGCTCCGTTAGCATCTAGCACCATTCCATCTGCCCAGATGTGGTAATAGCAAGTTATTAGGGTTTTGAGGAGTAAAACCAAATTATCTCATTCATTTCAGTCATGGACCACCAATGACTGCCCAAAACTATTTCATGTTTCAAGAGATGATGATTGTGGTATTTAATACCCTACTACTTAAGCAAGACTAGCATGTCACTTAAATACAACCTATAGATAGTAGTTACCACATAGTTACTAGGGCGACATGGAATAATGGATTCAAATATCAATGGATGGCATATTAATTAATTAATCATCAAATGGGTATTTAACTACCTTAAGCTTTAACATACATTTGATTAAAGAATTAAAGCATGCAATTTTGGTAATTTAAATGAATATAATTTCCATAAAATGTAGGATCAACATGATCAAATCATTGACTCGCCTTGGTTATAGGCAAGAGAGTCTTCATATTATTTTGCTTGATCAACTTGGAGATCTCCCGTGTCTTCGAATCCTATTCGGACGAACGTACCGGAAAAAGGCACAAACAAGCAAAGAGAGTAAATAAATACAAAAAGAATAACAAATGAACTCCAAATTAAACAAGACCTATGCCATTAGCAATATATTGAATTTACAAAATTTTATAAACAAATTTCATAATTGTTTGAGCTATAACGGAGGAGAACAGAGCTTCCGAAGTTTGAATTGGAATTAAATCAGAAATTAAAAAGGGAGAGAGAGAATCTCTGACACGTGGGGCCCATGAATAGTGCATGGCTCATGTGCACAGTGTATGGACCGAGAGGTCATCATGCATTGTGCACCGATCCACGGTGCACCGGGTGCACACTGTGCACGGGCCCACCTGTCAGCAGGAATAGGGAGGGAACCTGTGTGATTTCAATTAATGGCTGCCATTACTATTTAGTGGGCCCAGGCTTCAGTGAGAGCAACGGTTGCTTAGGGCATCATTTAAAGCTAATGATTGTGTTAGGGTTCAATTAAAGTGGCTAATCGCCACTTAGCCCTAATCCCGACTGGGATTTAGCCATTTAGGCGCTTCGAGCGTGTCGACTATTCCGACCAGGCAAGGGAGCGGAGCTCCACTCGTCGCCAGCGAGGGCGGCCTCGGTAGTGGTGACCAAGCACCAAAACAGAGAGGTCTTGGTGAGGGGAAGCCGATGACGGCGGTGGCGCGGCCAAGGGATGGCCGGAGCGACGACGAGGTGGCGTGGAAGCGGTGGCGGTGCGGTGGCAAAGGCCAAGGTGGCACTCGGGTGATTCACGACTCAAGTGGGTGAGAGCACTAGCTAGGAGGGAGCACGGCGAGCTTACCAAGCTCAAGAGGGGAACTAAAGGTGGCCGGAGAAGGGACATTGACGGTGGTGAAGTGGGCGACTGGAGGCGGGGAAGATGACCGAATCCGAGGGCTTTGGTGGACCAAACTCCAAGGGGACTTGGGGGAAATGGTCCTTGGCGCTGGGGGCTCACGGTGACGGGGGCAGCGTGCCGAAGGCGGCTAGTCAGTGGTGGAGGTGGCGCCGGCCGAAATGGAAAAGTGGCGACTCTGTGGGGAAATCTTACCGGAGAGTGAGGTGGAGTGAGGAGGGGGCAAGAGGAGGCTCTGGACTTCATCTTATAGGCGCCGATGGGAAGGAGGAGCCGTTGGGCCGTGCATGGGAGCTCACGCGGTCCCAAGACGGCACGGTGTGGGTAGCTCTGCGCACGGAGGCGATAGGGCGAGAGCCAATGGGAGATGACGAGGGGGCGGCGACTTGCCCGGCCTGCTGACACAGGTGCAGAGCTCGGACCGAGTAGTCGAGGGCGGCAAGGACGGGTGTGACGCCACGACATGGGCGTGGCTGAGATGACAAGGCGGGGAGGGGCGCCGAAGTCACGGGCAATCAGGCGAGTAGGCGCGGTGTAGAGGCGTAGGCGGGCACGAGGCGGCACAAAGGGAGCTCATGGGTGTGGCAGCGGAAGCTCGTGGCTGGCAGAGCGCACGAGGGGGAGAGGGAGAGGGAGGCACTCGGTTGATTCAGCTGAAGAAGAAGAAGGCCAGAGGGGGAGAATTGGGCCAGGGGTGCTACTAGGCCGTGCGGGCCAAGAAGGCAAAAGGGAAAAATGGGCTGGCCCAAGAAAATGTTGTGGGCTAAGCCCAAGGAAAAAGCGAAGGCCAAAAGAGAAAAGGCCTGAAATTCAAAAGAGAGAATTTGAATTCAAATTCAAATTTGAATTCATGAGTTGCAAAGATGCTTGAAACACGAACCCGAGCTTAGAGGAAGCTAGAAGATTTTGAAAATAATTGATATTTTGACATAGGGTTTGCAAACCGAAAACCAAAATAATAATTACTATTTCATGTCCGAAAACGGGACGTTACAAATCCTACCCACCTTAAACGGAATCTCGACCCCGAGATTTGAGCTGCTTCGAGAACAGGGATGGGAAGTCTTGCTTCAGTTGATCCTCGCGCTCCCAAGTGGCTTCTTTTGCTGAGTGGTGGCTCCACTGAACTTTGCAAAGGCGGATGACATTACGTCTTGTTTGCTTCTCGATGACGTCGAGGATCTTGATCGGATGCTCCGAATAAGTCAGATCTTGCTGAAGAGCGATGGCTTCGATGGGCGTCTGCTCTTTAGGTACTCTGAAACATTTCTTGAGCTGCGAGACGTGAAACACATTGTGGACGTGTGACAAACTTTCAGGTAGCTCTAGATGATAGGCGACTTCTCCACGCTTTGCGGTGATTTTGAACGGGCCTATGTATCTTGATGAAAGCTTGCCTTTAACTTTAAATCTTCGAGTTCCACGAAGTGGTGATACCTTGAGATACACATTATCTCCAACTTCAAAGGTTAATTCCCTTCGACGGTTGTCGGCATAACTCTTTTGTCTGGACGAGCGGCTTGAAGGTGATCGCTGATCAGTTGAACTTTCTCTTCAGCTTGCTTGAGAGTATCTAGTCTGAAGATATATCCTTCACTTGATTCTGACTAATGCAGAGGGGTTCTGCATTTTCTTCCATAGAGCGCTTCAAACGGGGACATTTTTAGTCTTGACTGAAAACTGTTGTTGTATGCAAACTCGGCATACGGAAGACACTTTTCCCAGTCTATAGTAAATTCCAAAGCATAGGTAGGTCTTCTAGAATCTAATTTGTTTTTTCTGTTTGACCATCAGTCTGTGGATGGTACGCTGTACTGAAAGCAAGGTGTGTTCCAAGGGCATCATGCAAACTAGCCTAGAAATGCCAGGTGAACTGAGAACCTCGATCCGAGACTATCCTCTTGGGTACTCCATGTAAACACACAATACGAGCCATATATAACTTGGCTAACTTGTCTCCCTTGTAGGTTGTCTTTACTGGAATGAAATGGGCGACTTTAGTCAATCTGTCAACTATAACACATACCGAGTCACATCCGGACTTGGTTCAAGGCAAACCTGTAACAAAACCCATTCCAATTTCTTTCCATTTCCACTAAGAGATCTGTAGTGGTTGAAGCAATCCCGCTGGTCTCTGATGTTCAGCTTTGATTCGCTGACATACATCATAACAAGCTACATACTCGGTGATGTCTCTTTTCATCCGTGGCTACCAATACAAAATCTTCATGTCTTGAAACATCTTGGTGCTGCCTGGGTAAAGGGTATATGTTTGAATCTTTGCTGGGTACAGGTATATCGAGTTCTTTGCTGAGGCTGAGGTATATGCCGAAATGTGAGCTTCTTTTAGTATTAAATCCTTGAGTTCCTTCTTGTGGAGAATAAAGAGATGTTTCCCATACCATAAGATTCCTTGCTAATCTTCTATCATCTTGGGGGCTTTTCCTTTTGCCATGAGATGCTTGAATCTCTGGACTCCAGGATGTCCTTTTTGAGCGGTCTTGATCTGCTCTTCTAGAGTTGGATGTGCTTCCATAGCATCTACAGTGCCTTGTTCTATCAAACAAAGGTTGAGTGCCTCAAATTCTTTATAGAGCTCAGGTTGATGGTCTTGAATCATCACATTACTGCAGTAAGACTTATGGCTTATTGCATCGGCGACTACATTAGCCTTTCCAAGATGGTAATGAAAATCCAAGTTGTAATCTTTTATTAGCTCTAACCATCTTCTTTGTCGGAGGTTGAGATCTGATTGAGTGAAAATATACTTGAGTTTCTTGTGGTCTGTGTAGATATCATAGTGATTCCCAATCAAGTAATGACGCCAAATTTTTAAGGCGTGCACTACTTCTGCTAACTCCAAATCATGAGTTGGGTAGTTGTCTTTGTGAGGGTGGAGTTGTCGGGATGCATAAGCTATAACCTTTCCTCCTTGCATGAGTACGCAACCAAGATCTTGGCGCGAAGCATCACAATAGACTTCAAAGTCCTGGTGAATGTCTGGTAGGATCAACACTGGTGAGAAAGTTAACTTTTTCTTTAATTCTTGGAAACTCTTTTCACAAGCCTCTGTCCATTCATACTTCTTTTCCTTTTTAAACAGATGGGTCATCGGTTTGGAAAGCTTAGAGAATCCTTCAATGAAGCATCTGTAGTATCCAGCCAAATTGAGAAAACTACGCACTTCTATTACTGACGTAGGCTGCTTCCATTCCATTCCATCTTCTACTTTGGATGGGTCAACTGCGATTCCTCTAGCGGATACAATGTGTCCGAGGAAACTGATCTTTTGAAGTCAAAATTCACATTTACTGTACTTGGCATAAAGCTTGTGCTCTTTAAGCTTTTCTAGGACCAAATGCAAATGCTCAGCATGTTCATTGGTCTTTGAATAGATCAAGATGTTGTCTATGAACACGACTATAAACTTTTCCAGGTATTCCATAAATATTTTATTCATGAGGTTCATGAAGTAGGCTAGCGCATTAGTCAAGCAAAACAACATGACTGTGAACTCGTACAGGCCATACCGGGTGGTAATAAGAGCCATCTTAGGAATATCTTCATTCCTAATCTTGAGTTGATGGTATCCTGACCTTAGGTCTATCTTGGAGAAAATTGCTTCTCCTAACAACTAATCGAACAGGTCATCAATGCGAGGCAAGGGATACTTGTTCTTGATGGTCACATCATTAAGTGCTCTGTAATCCACACACAATCTGGCGGAGCCATCCTTCTTCTTCACAAAGAGTACTAGCGAACCCTAGGGAGAAGAACTAGGTCTAATGAATCTTTTTTCTTGCAAGTCTTCAATTTGTGTCTTAAGCTCTTCAAGTTCGTCGACAGCCATTCTATATGGTCTCTTGGCAATTGAGGTTGTCCCTGGTTTCAAGTTGATTACAAACTCAACATCTCTGTCTGGTGGCATGCCTGGCAATTCTTCTGGGAAGACATCGAGATAAGCTTGGACTATAGGCATTCTCTCTAGGGACAACTCCTCAAGGTGGTGGGCTGCTCGATCCAAAGGAGAGGAACGATCCATACTAACCTTTATTGTGGTTTCTGGGTTTCTTGGTGAGCACCACTTCTCTATTGGTACAATCTATTAATCCTTGGTATTGGGCCAACCAATCCATCCCTTGGATGATGTCCAGAGTTTGGGATTTTAGCACAAGGAGGTTTGCTAGGAATCTAGAATTTTCTAAAGCAATCTCTACTTTGGGACTAACTGAGATAGCAAATAAGGGTCCCCCGGGTGAACTAAGTACCACGGGTTTTGATAACTTATAGGTTGGCAACTTAAGCCTCTCAACAAACTTTTTTGAAACAAAAGAGTGCGAAGCTCCAGAATCTAACCGAACTTGTGCGGGTACTGAATTAACAGAGAACGTATCCATTAGCACTCCTGTGGCATCTTGGGCCTCTTCAGCGGTGACATGATTCACTCGACCGCGGCTTGGTGTTTGGGTAGACCTTGAAGCTTACGAAGTCTGCTGACACTTGCTTTGATGTGATGCCTAGCCTTGAGTTGGAGCGGCTCCTGCATTGAGCTTTGTGACAGCGGACTGACGTTGACGGTACCTGTTAGCAAAGTGTCCCTTCTCCCCACAATTGAAGAAGTGGAGGTTGGCTGCTGCAAGATGTCCAGCATGGCGAAGAGTACAAAAACCGCTCCCTTGGGGACGTGGGGCTGGAGCTAAACTTCTCTACGGCGTGGCTGCAGATGATCTGAATGAGGAACTGCCCTGGAATATTGACTTCTAGGGAAAGTTGCCTTGTGGCCTCTGGAATGATATCTTCCTTTTGCGACTGACTTCTTCAGCCTTCTTCTCATTCTCTAGCACTAGGGATTTGTTGACCATGTGGTGGAAGCTAGAAAAGTCGTGAAGGATAAGTTGAACTCGCATATCTTCGTGCATTCCTTCCACGAAGTGATCTATCTTTTCCTTTTCATCTGCTACATCACTGGGAGCGTAGCGGGCAAGCTAGTTGAATATTGTGAGATATTCATTAACTGACAGAAGACCTTGCTTGAGAGTCCTGAACTCGTTCTTTTTCATTCTCATTGTACCGGCTGGTACAAAGTTGGTTCTGAAAGCGGCTTTGAATTCCGCCCAAGGAATTGACTGCCAACTGGGTTCATTTTCATCTAGTGGTGCTTCAGCAATCTCTTCTGTGGCGACGGGGGCTGGTTGTTCTCCAGTTGTAGATGTTGCTGCTTCTGGTGCTATTGTTGCTGGTGTTGCTTCTGCTTCTTCTTCTTCTTTGGACACTAGAATGCCATCACCTCGAGCAGCAAGGTAATTTTCCCACGATGCAGTGGCAGCTCCTTTCAGTTGGTGAGTGGCAAAGTCCACTTTATCTTCGTTTGGGCAGCGGGCAAGTTGAAGCTTCTTCTCAGTATCTCTGAGCCATTCTTCAACTTCTAGGGGTTCATTGGCTACACAAAGGTGAGGGGTCTTGTCCTGAGGAAGTCAGCAAGCTTGGAGTTGCGGCCGGCTGGTCCAGTCTGCTGATTGTTGAGCAATGCCTGAAGAATATGAGTCTGCTGGAACATGACTTGTGCCATTGTCGGGTGTGCTGGTGGCGGGGGAGGTAGATCTTATCCTCGGCCACGACCACGACCATTGCCATATCCTCTTCCTTGGCTAGTTGCGAAAGCTCCACGGGCTAGGGCGGTAGCTCTCCTAGGCGGCATGCTGAAGAGAAGCAGAGGCTTAGAACTAGAGGGAGTATATGAGGGTTCACTAGCCCTCTAAGGCACACACAGAAGAACTTTAAACCAATCTAGAAGATCGAGTAAGTACAATACAAAGCCTAGAATGGTTGCATTATAATAAGGGGATTAAGTGTTATATGACTCCTGAAACATAGCATATAGCCTAAGCTAAGTCACGACACAGATACATACACAACGCTTACAACAGAAGAAAACAGAAAGTGCTTACAACCAACAGACTGCCTAGCAAGCACTGCTAGCTAACGTAGACTAGCCTGACTACTACTCCGGGGAGCAGGAACGAGAAAGGCTCTGGCTGAAGCTCGGCGAGAGGGAGTAGGAGCGGGAACGGCTCTAACTGAAGCTCGGCGAGAGGGAGCAGGAGCGGGAACGGCTGAGACTATGTCCACGGCTGGACTCTCCCAGGTCGATGAAGGGCTGCAGACTGGGGTGTCGTACGCTCTTGCACGCAGTCATCCTAGTGTGGGCTCCTCGGGGTCGGAGTGGTCGGTTAAGCATCCTATCACTGGAGGCGATGGCTGGTGGAGGAATTGATACTGGAGATGGAGTGGTGATCGTAGTGGCGGCTGTGAGATGTGCTAACTCTACGACGGCAGCATCTCTCTCCCGGACTGCAGCAAAGTGGGCTTGATCGCTCCTGATCAGGTTGTTGCGGAGGGTGTGGGAGTGGGTGTCGCTGCTAGTGAGAAGTATCCGAAGCTCCTGGATCTCGTCCGTGGTGGAGTGGATGGTAGTGATCATCTGCACTCGTCCGTGGTGGAGTAGATAGTAGTGATCATCAAGTGCGTGAGCTGCACCTGGTGGGTCAGGCAGGGATCGTCGTCTCTGGCGTCGAAGGCCTCCGAGACATGCTCTCCGTCGGGGAGATACGGGTAGAAGCAGAAAGGTGACCTCAACAGGAGATCCTCGTACATCCAGCACAAGCGGGTAGAGGCGAAGCGGGCTGCGTCCTAAATGGCATCGAGATAGCTGCGATAGGGTGCCTCGGCCCTGAAGGTGTGGGGAATGAACTCGCCAGCCCTGGCATAGAGGTAAACCTCCATGGTCCAAGACTTGTGAGTCATGATCGTCATCATCCAGCCTCTGAAGAGAGGAGGGCGATGGTAGCCAAGGTACTGCATCAGTTGGTGAAGGATGTCGGTGAAACCTCCTTCGTTCTCTCCATGGGAGCAATGGTCCCATGGACCATTGGGCAACAGTGTAGCCATCTACAAGTTTTGAAACAGGAGAAAAATCAGTAAAAACATAACGAAAGTAGGGATAAGCACAGAACTAGGAGTGATGAGTAGAAGCAATAAGTACTCTATATTTTGTCAAAGCTTTTCTTAACTTTGAAAATAAGACCCAAGTCCTTAAGGCAACGACCAATCTAACTAAGGAATCTATAGTGTTGTATGCTTTGATACTGTAACATCCCAAAGTGTTGTTACCAAATTAAAATTAATTAAAGTTATTATTTTATTGGTTTCTCTGAATTGAAAGAGTTGTATTGCTTTATTGGAATTTTTGAAGTTTTCAAAAGTCAAATGTAAAATTTATTTGAAGTTTTTGAAGTTTTATTTGAGTTAAGTTGAAAAATAAAAATTAAATTAATTTCTAGAATTTTCTGGAAATTTAAAAGCTTTTCCCTAATTATTTTAAAGCCAAAATAAATTATGTGCAAAAAACTATTACCAATTTTAAGTTGGAATTATTTTATTTAAGTCCAAAATAACTCTAGGAATTTCTGCGAATTTTTCTAGAATTTTTGGATTTTATTTGCTATTTTCTAAACCTCTTTTCATTTAATCGGTTTACTTAAATTAGAAAAGCATTAAAAATCCCAAAACCCTTAATGGGCCAAAACCTTTCCGTCCCGTTTTCTCTCTCCATGCACGCGGCCCATTTGGCCTGCTCTCCCGCACAACCCCCTCATCTAATCGCGAACGTCGGATTGAAATCCGACGGCCAGCACTGCCCGCTCCCTTTCCTTTTTCAGTCGCCACTGCCATGTGGGCTCGCCTCAGCCTTTCTTCCTCCTCGCCTGTTCCGACCGGGCAAGGGAGCGGAACTCCGCTCGTCGCCAGCGAGGGTGGCCTCAGCAGTGGAAGCCAAGCACCAAAACAGAGAGGTCTTGGCGAGGGGAAGCCGATGACGGGGGTGGCGTGGCCGGGGTATGGCCGGAGCGATGGCGAGGTGGCGGGGAACTGGCGGTGGTGCAGCGGCAAAGGCCAAGGTGGTGCCTGGGTGATTCATGACTCAAATGGGTGGCGAGCTTACCAAGCTCAAGAGGGGAATCGGAGGCGGCCGAAGAAGGGAGATGGACGGTGGTGAAGTGGGCTGCCGGAGGCGGGGAAGATGACCGAATCCAAGGGCTTCGGTGGACCAAACTCCAAGGGGACTTGGGAGAAATGGTCCTTGGCGTTGGGGGCTCACAGTGGCGGGGGCGGCATGCCGGAGGCGGCGCTGGAGTGGCTTGTCGGCGGTGGAGACGGTGCCGGCCGAAATGGAAAAGTGGCGGCTCTGTGGGGAAATCTTACTGGAGAGAGAGGAGGAGTGAGGAGGGGGCAAGAGGAGGCTCTGGGCTCCATCTTATAGGCGCTGGTGGGAAAGAGGAGCCGTTGGGATCTGATGGCCACGCGTGGGCACTCGTGCGGTCTTGAGATGGCACGGCGTGGGCGGCTTTGCGCATGGAGGCGACAGGGCGGGAGCCGGTGGGAGATGACGAGGGGGCGGAGACTTGCGCGGCCTGTTGACACAGGCACAGAGCTCGGACTAGGTGGTTGAGGGCAGTGAGGACAGGTGTGACACCACAGCATGGGCGCAGCTAAGACGACATGGCAGGGAGGGGCACGGAAGTTGCGGGCGGTCAGGGGAGTAGGTGCGATGCAGAGGCGCAGGCAGGCACGTGGCGATGCAGAGGGAGCTCGTGGGTGTGGCAGCGGAAGCTCGTGGCTGGCAGAGCACACAAGGGGGGAGAGGGAGGCACTCGGTTGACTTGACCAAAGAAGAAGAAGGCCAAAGGGGGAGAATCGGGCCAGGGGTGCTACTAGGCTGTGCAGGCCAAGAAGGTAAAAGACAAAAATAGGCTGGGCCAAGAAAAGGCTGTGGGCTGAGCCTAAGGAAAAAGGGAAGGCCAAAAGAGAAAAAGCCCGAAATTCAACAGAGAGAATTCTAATTCAAATTTGAATTCAGGGGTTGCGAAGATGCTTGAAACACAAACCTGAGCTTAGAGGAAGCTAGAAGATTTTGAAAATAATTGATATTTTGACATAGGGTTTGCAAACCGAAAACCAAAATAGTAATTACTATTTCACATCTGAAAACAGGACGTTACATGTGGACAGTGTGACTTTAACTCTGGCAATCACCAAAAGTAACTGAGATAATAGCTATACGTATTATTCGGTGTAAGCATCGAGAAAAGTTGCTAGCACAAGAAAAATGATAATATCTCTACTAGAAATATGTTATTGTGATACCCATCACAATTAGAATTGAGCCCAAGTGTGGCTCATGTAGGTCATGAGTGCAATATGGATGGGAATAGTACCACATTGCTTGTTAAGGGTGAGAGCACAACATATAAACCCTAGTGCAAAGTGCATTTCAATCCCTAGGGTAACTCTTTCATACAAAGCGATGATGTAAGCATAAGTGTGGTTGGTTTTGCGAGTTTGTAGTTTATCGGATGTGCGAATAGACTAAAACCTATTTGGAGCTAGTGTTACGGTTATGTACCTTCTTAGTAATCTGTACATGTATTTCAATATGTGCATTGGTAGTATATATATATACAATAGTTGAGAGTTCAAATGCAGTAACCTCTATTGAAATACTTTGGGGAGAAGCGAAAATAAAGAGTCTCTATATGCATGCGTAGGTCCATCGTGGTGGAACTTGAGCTTTTGCTAATTTTGGATCTACACCATTGTATACACACATCACAATTTCCATGGATCAATTCATTTAATTTGTAAACACAATTGTTTATTGTCGAATGCCAAGCCAGAAATGAGTTTGTGTAATCTAATGGTCGGCTCAGACGGCATACAATACGTACTCCAACGACAACAGACTGGAAGACAATACGACGATTACTTTAACTAGGTCAATCATGCAGTTGGACTGAATCGTACATTCCGTAGGTGCCAGAATGGTATAACGCAACGCTAGAAGATATATCCATGGTACTCACATACCTTGTTAGACCTATTTTGAATGCGAAAATTATTATCGATTCCTATGAGAATAGAACTGTTTTTTTTAGAAATTATTCCCAAAATTTCTTTGAAAAATCATGCATTCTAAACAGACCTTTAATTATTATGTCCAAGAAAAGGTATCAAGCGGATTTTTATGGAAAACACTACGGATATCAGTCAAATAGAGCCCTAGTGTTGATGACAAGATTTGGCACCTATAGTAGTCATTGCAATGCTGATTAGTTCAATGAATGGGTGTTCTCCGCAAAGCCATTCGATCGAGTTTTAACGGCACGATTGAGTTAAAGGCTTCGCCTGGTCCGAACGTCACTTAAAACTCAACCGTCACGGACCTCCACAAGATCAGCGCGCTTCAATCTTAACCATTGAGGTCCTCCCTAGGAGTTCAACGCGCGTCGATCTCAACCATTGAGGTCCTTCCAGGAGACCCAGCGCGCTTCAATTTCAACCGTTAAAGACCTCCCCGGAGAAATCCTGACCGTCTAGAATCTCCCACAAAGGCTCATATGTGGTTTAATCAAGACTACACAGGACCTCTCCTGGAGGAAATCAAGGCCGCACAGGACCTCTCGAAACGCAACGTGGCCTAATCTGACCATCCAGAACCTCGTCAGGCACACTCTGGACCATCCAGGACCTCTCTCATAAATGCATAAGTGGATAAATCTCAACCTCACAGGATTTCCCCACGAAGAGGTCTTGACCATCCAGGTCCTCTCTAAGATGCATCAACATGGATTGATCTGGGCCGTCAAGGACCTCCCGGAAGTTCAGCGTGGCTTAATGTTGACTATCCAAAAACCTCTTCAGGGACGCTTATGCGCATTCGTCAGGGCCGCTCAAGACCTCCGGAGAAGCGCCACGCCGCTTCATCAACGCCGTTCAAGACCTCCTCAGGAGCACTTGCGCGCCTCCATTAGGACCGCTCAAGACCTCCCCGAGGGTACCATGCGGCTTCATCAGGGCCGCTCCAGACCTCCTCAGGTGCGCTACGCGATCTCATCGCAGGCCGTCCAAGACCTCCTGATGAGCGCTACGCGGCTTCATCACAGCCGTTCAAGACCTCCTCAGGAGTATTTGCGCGCCTGCATCAAGGCCGTCCAACACCTCCTTAGGGGCGCTACGCGGCTTCATCAATGCCGTTCAAGACCTCCTCAGGGGTGCTTGCGCGCCTCCATCAGGACCGCTCAAAACCTCCTCGAGGGTGCCACGCGGCTTCATCACAGCCGTTCAAGACCTCCTCAGGAGTGCTTGCGCGCCTCCATCAGGACCACTCAAGACCTCCTCGAGGGTGCCACGCGGCTTCATCAGGGCCACTCCAGACCTCCTCAGGTGCGCTACGCGGTCTCATCGCAGGCTCTCCAAGACCTCTTGAGAAGTGCTACGCGGCTTCATCACAACCGTTCAAGACTTCCTCAGGAGTGCTTGCGCGCCTCCATTAGGACCGCTCAAGACCTCCTCAAAGGCACTACGCGGCTTCATCAGGGTCGTCCAGGACTTCCTTAGGGGCGCTGCGCGCTTTCATCAGGGCCATCCAAGACCTCCTGAGAAGCGCCATGCGGCTTCATCAGGGCCACTCCAGACCTCCTCAGGTGCGCTACGCGGTCTCATTGCAGGCCGTCCAAGACCTCCTGATGAGCGCTACGCGGCTTCATCACAGCCGTTCAAGACCTCCTCAGGAGTATTTGCGCGCCTGCATCAAGGCCGTCCAAGACCTCCTTAGGGGCGCTACGCGGCTTCATCAATGCCATTCAAGACCTCCTCAGGGGTGCTTATGGCGCCCCATCGGAGACCGCCAAGACCTCCTCGAGGGTGCCACGCTGCTTCATCAGGGCGCTCGCACCTCCTCGAGTGCGCTCTGCGGTCTCATCGCAGGCCGTGCAAGACCTCCTGATGAGCGCTACACAGCTTCATCACAGCCGTCCAAGACATCCTCAGGAGTATTCGCGCGCCTTCATCAAGGCTGTCCAAGACCTCCTCAGGGGCGCTACGCGGCTTCGTCAATGCCGTTCAAGACCTCCTCAGGGGTGCTTGCACGCCTCCATCAGGACCGCTCAAGACCTCCTCGAGGGTGCCACACGGCTTCATCACAAGCCGTTCAAGACCTCCTCAGGAGTGCTTGCGCGCCTCCATCAGGACCGCTCAAGACCTCCTCGAGGGCACTATGCGGCTTCATAAGGGCCGTCTAGGACTTCCTCAGGGGCGCGGCGCGCTTTCATCAGGGCCATCCAAGACCTCCTGAGAAGCGCTACGCAGCTTCATCACAGTCCTTCAAGACCTCCTCAGGAACACTTGTGTGCCTCCATCAGGACCGCTCAAGACCTCCTCGAGGGTGCTACGCGGCTTCATCAGAGCTGCTCCAGACCTCCTTAGGTGCGCTACGTGGTCTCATCGCAGGCCGTCCAAGACCTCCTGAGAAGCGCTACGCGGCTTCATCACAGCCGTTCAAGACCTCCTCAGGAGTGCTTGCGCTCCTCCATCAGGACCGCTCAAGACCTCCTCGAGGGTACTACGTGGCTTCATCAGAGCCGCTTCAAGACCTCTTCAGAGTATTTATGCGGTTTAATAAAAGATGTCCAAGACGTCCCGTGATGATTTTCTCAGGACTTTCAGGGTCTCTCACGCGGACCTCTAAGCGGACTTTCCACGAAGACTTCTTGGCAAGCCTCCAGGACCTTCCTCCAGGAGCTCCTTGAGGAAACTTACGTGGCAGAAAAGGAAAGATTTTTCATTTATAGAAGGTTTGGAGATCTTAACCGATTTATCTGTAAAATTAGTTCGGTTTAGGAATCCTGAGCTATCACGGCTAAGGCCTGCCGCCCTTTAAATAGATAAGGGTTACAGCCGATTGTAATCATCACCAATCGATCAATACAATTTGCATCTACTTTTTACCCTAGCTTTCCTGTAGTCCCATCCTTTTTCCAACCCTTTTGCTTCCCTGGTTGAGTTCAAAGATCTTGCCAGGACATCACCGCTATCTCAACACCACGACTAGCTCTGCCTAGGTGTTGCGCGCTGTGGTTTTCGGCGAAGTTGAACCCTAACGTCGTCTGGGTTTGATATTGCCGATATCTATCAAACCGTGTGTTGGTGCTTCTTCGTGTCATATTTTTGTGTCAACACAAATTGGCGACTTCGCTGGGGAAACGATCTATTCCCTAACCATGAAGAATAGGTCTGAAGTTGATCCCGACAACGTCATTGCGCCCGCCATCGAGGAGCTAGATGTGGAAGCGCAGCGAGAATATGAGAAACACAAGATGGAGTTCGACAGGGCGTTTGCTTCACGTTACCAGAAGACAAGACAAGTTGCCGTCCGAAAAGGAGGAGAGTTCACGCCTGTCTACATCAAGCCCAAGGTAAAACCCACTGTGAGTAACGCATCTCTTACTAAGGAGCAAGTCACTTTAATGATTGATCAGCAACTAGGTGCTTCCAGTATCGTCTGAGTGGATAGATTGCTATCTAATCGCCTTAAGGCCATGGGTCTTGAAGTGCAAAGTGAAAGAGATCTAAAACAACCCATGTTGCCTCATATTAGTGCTCACAATATCAGCAATGATAGCAACGTTCAACATGGCTCCTTGTTTGTTAACATGTCGGCAGCAAATGTGCCATATCAAAGTATACTACATGAGGCGCCGATGCAACATATACGTAGCCGGACTAACGCGCTGAGTTTGGCTGGTCATAGATCGCCATCGCATGTTATTCCAAATATTGCTGTAGCCGAACCTGTGGTCCCAGTACCTCCGTCAATCAAAAATGCTAATATAGTCAATTTGGGTGCACTTAATGGTAGCAATTACAATAGCATGGGAGAAAGTTCAACAAATTTACAGGCACCTTTGTACCAAGATCAGAAGTCATAAAGATACCTCCCATGCCACCTCAAGGTTCCGGCATTCCATATGGTCCACTGCCTGCTAGTAATTTTGATAGTGCTCCGCAACATATAACATATTCGCAGCCGAACCATACTACATATGAGACACCACAACCCAATGTTTTTGGGCCACGACAACCAGTTGATGTAACACCTAATCGGCCTACGGCCGAGCCTTACGTGGGGCCCGAAAATGTTAGAGAGCAAGTGGTTAGCGTGTTGAGAGAACAGTTCGGGGTAGAGCCCAAAGGTAGATCACGTACATATCAAAGACCATACCCTGATTTCTATGATAATGTTCAATATCTCAGAGGTTTTAGAGCGCCTGATTTTATTAAGTTCACTGGAGATGATAGTAGAACTACCTTAGAACATGTTGGCCAATTCATCTTGCAGTGTGGTGAAGCTAGTGCTAGCGATGCTTTAAAACTGAGATTGTTCCCTTTATCATTGTCTGGCCCTGCATTTACCTGGTTTACTTCTCTGGCACCTAATTCTATTTATACATGGTCTCAGTTAGAGCGAAAATTCCATGAATATTTCTACACTGGGGACACTGAGCTCAGATTGTCACATTTAACTTCGGTTAAACAGAAACATGACGAACCTGTTACTAATTACATCCGAAGGTTTAGAGATACAAGGGACAGATGCTTTAATTTGACAATTTCTGACAAAGATTTGGCTAATTTAGCATATTCGGGTTTACTGTCTCAATTAAAAGAAAAGCTAGAAAATCATGATTTCCTAGACGTTAGTCAAGTATTACAAAAAGCTCTAGCACAAGAGAGCCGAGCTAAAGAGTCTAGAAATTTTCAAAGGTCAAGTGATAAAGTAAAAGCCGATCGTCCCAGTGTTCATATGCTTGCTTATGAATCTGAAAATTCAGACGAAGATGATGTTGATGTGTGTGTGTGGACGAGTGGGATTGGTCCTCAAAATCTAAACCAGTCGTTTGCTCAGTTTTAAGGCCGGTGTCACAAAAGAGTCGGCAAGAGGAAATCAAATACACTTTTGACGTTACTAAATGCGATAGGATCTTTGATTATTTGTTACAAGAAAAACAAATTAGATTGCTTGACAAACATGTTATACCGGCACCTGAAGATTTAAAGAGACGTGCATATTGTAAGTGGCATAACTCTAATTCTCATGCTACTAATGATTGCAATGTTTTTCGTCGACAGGTCCAATCGGCCATTAATGAGGGACGATTGAAGTTTGCTGAAAGTCCAAAAATGCAGCTAGACCACAATCCTTTTCCTGTCAATGTGATTGATTTTGAGAACAAGAGAGTTCTTGTTCGGCCATCTCAGGCTGAGTCTACAAAAGGCAAGAATGTGAAGATAGGAGAGAGAGGCACAGGGACATCGAGCTCTGGAGCTGTGCGAGCTGTTAAGCCAAAAATGATCAAACCAAAAAGCCTGAAAGTTAATCATTGGAAGGTTAATAAGAACAAAAGCAAGACCTGCAAAAGATTTGAAAGGCTGAAGCCCACATTTAAGGAACTTCTGGCTAAGTATGAGAATAGCAAGATCGGCGGAGACACTGTTGGTTGACCCAATAGTTTTAAGCGACCAAGATCGCCTATAGAGCAAAGGTTTAACGGTCGGGATTATCATCGAGGAGATTTCCGTGCAACAATGCCATATCATGCTTTTGAGCAGCCAATACCTGTCCCGTGGGGACCTCCTCCTACTGATATTTTCCCTTGTCCGCTGTGGGGCTGGTATGGTCCATGGATGCCACCTCCAATGCCCTTTAGGCCTTTCCATCTAGGGTGGGCAGCACCGAGAAGACCTGTGTTTGACAGGTTATCACGCCTTAATAATGACAGTTCTGATCAACAAAATTGGTCTCGTGATGGGAGAGGCAATAAAGTGGTGAGGAAAGTATACCGTGTCAAGAATAAAAGCAGCGAGGACCTCCTTCAAGGACCTCCTCAGGGGCACTCACAAGAACTCATCAAGACCACTCAAGACCTCCCCAGGAGTGCTCATGTGGACTCATCAAGGCCACTCACGACCTCCTCAGGAACACTTGAAGAAATAGAAAAGTCAGGTTTGAATTCGAAGGGAAAAGAGCCGGCCATCGAGAAGGAGGTCTATGTGGATGGTCTCCGGGACCACTCAGGACGTCCTATAGGGTCTCCCAGGAGGTCTTTGAAGTCATGACCAGACCTCTCAGAGCGTAAATAGTCGGCTATTTCAAATATTAATAAGGCGAATTATGCAAAGAAGAAGAATGCACGCTTGGTGCGAGCAAAGAAGGGTCGTCACTGTAGCCACAAGCAAAGACCGTAGTCATATCCCGTGAACATCGACCGATTACTGGCTGAACCGCAGTGATAACCAAGGCACTCACATCGCATATTGATTTTGAAGCGCCAGAAACAGTGGGCAACTATAAAAGAAACACATCTTTGTTGTCCGGGACAAAGCCGCAGCCACGTTGGTGTCCTCTCGGTCTATCAAATGATACTCCACCTCGTGAAGGTATGGATATTAATATGGTATTTACATTGCCTTCAGAATTTCGGATTGCTAGTGAGGAGGTCGCCCAATTATGCCTTGGCCCTCAGGAAGCTGTTTTTGAGAAGCCCGAAGAATCGAGCAGATATTTGAAACCATTATATGTTAGAGGACATATCAATGGTAAGCCGATTTCTAGAATGTTAGTTGATGGTGGGGCTGCCGTGAATTTGATGCCGTATTCAGTTTTCAAGAAGTTGGGGCGAGAAGATAACGAGCTTTTGAAAACTAATTTGATGCTTAATGGTTTCACGGGCGAACCGACGGAGGCTAAGGGTGTCATCTCCATGGAGCTTACTGTTAGGAGCAAGACCCTACCTACGGCTTTCTTCATCGTTGACGTGCAAGGTAATTATAATGTTTTATTGGGTCGTGATTGGATACAAGCAAATCGATGCATTCCTTCTACTTTGCATCAAACTTTAGTACAATGGATCGATGATGACGTAGAAGTGGTTCAAGCAGACACGTCGACTTATATTGCTTTGGCCGATGCTTCAGCCGACTGGCAACATGGTGGCATCCAATGTTTGACGGGTCTAGACCTTTCTAGTTATGACTATCTTAGTGTCACCAAAGATGGTTTTGTACCCGTGTCAGACAAATTACCTTCCGCATTGAAATTTTAGTAATATGATGTTATAAATGAATAAAGGAAATAATTTAGAGTGGTTGCAGCAGCATACTGAGCAATATCGATCAAACAAGAACGATATTTGTGAAGCTATTGAGGATTTTGATGAAGTGGAAAAGTTGGGGCAAGGTTTTGATATAGGTGATGGGGCTATTCCTAGGCCGACGTTTGAAAACAAAAATATGCATGCTGAATACAAAAGCAAAGTGATAGAGTTGCTTAGGGAGTATGTAGATTGTTTTGCTTGGGAGTATCATGAGATGCCGGGACTCAGCCGAGAGTTAGTAGAGCATCGATTGCCTATTAAGTCTGGTTTTAGGCCTCACAAGCAGCCACCTAGGAGATTTAATTCTAATATATATGATCGGATCAAAGAAGAAATAGACAAACTGTTGAAAGCTAGTTTTATTAGGCCATGTCGGTATGCTGAATGGATTTCTAACATTGTCCCGGTTGAGAAAAAGAATACTGGTAAGTTGAGAGTGTGCATTGATTTTAGAGATTTGAACAAAGCTACTCCTAAAGATGAATATTCTATGCCCATAGCTGACATGCTAATTAATGATGCTTCGGGGCATAGAGTAATTAGTTTCTTAGATGGTAATGCAGGTTATAACCAAATTTTTATGGCCGAAGAGGATATGTCTAAAACGGCCTTTCGATGTCCTGGTTTCGTCGGTTTGTTTGAATGGGTAGTTATGACTTTTGGTCTAAAGAATGCCGGTGCTACTTATCAGAGGGCTATGAATTTGATTTTTCATGATTTACTCGGTGTTATCATAGAGGTGTACATTGATGATATAGTGGTCAAATCGGATAGTGTGGGTCATCACTTAGCCGATTTGCATTTGGCTTTTGAAAGAATGCGTCAGTATGGTTTGAAAATGAACCCACTCAAGTGTGCTTTTGGTGTGTCGGCTGGGAAATTCTTAGGGTTTATAATACATGAGAAAGGCATAGAAATAGATCATGGCAAAATAGAGTCTATTAAGAAAGTGAAGGCACCTCAGTGTAAAAAAGATATGCAAAAGTTTCTGGGAAAAGTGAATTACCTAAGGAGGTTCATATCCAATTTGTCTGGTAAGGTTAGTGCTTTCACTCCTATACTTGGTTAAAGAAAGAAACCGAATTTACTTGGGGGCGTAATAAATGACAAGCTTTTGAGGAAATTAAGAGATATTTGTCTACACCTCCTGTGTTGAGAGCACCTCAAGCTGGAATGCCGTTTTGGTTGTATATTGCTGCAGAGGAAGGTGCTATTGGTGCTATTTTGACACAAATTTTAGATGGCAAGGAGTATGTGATTACTTACCTGAGTCGGCGTCTCCTGGGAGCTGAGACATGGTATGTTTTTATAGAACGATTATGTTTATCTTTGTATTATGCTTGTACCAAGTTGAGACACTACTTGCTATCTAGCACTTGTACTGTTGCGTGTCAAACCGATGTTATTAGATATATGTTGCAGTAGCCGATTTTAAGCAGTAGAATCGGAAAATGGGCTTATGCTTTAATAGAGTATGATTTGACTTACGAATCTTTGAAATCGGTAAAAGGTCAGGTCGTAGCTGATTTCATTGTTGATCATAGGATTGGTAATGAGGTAGATTTGATTGATTATCTATCATTTGATTGATTATCTATCTGTTCGTCCATGGAGTTTGTATTTTGATGGCTCGGCTTGTAGAGAGGGACAAGGTGTTGGCATTATTTTAATTTCACCTAGAGGTGTTGTTTATGAAACATCGGTTCGCCTAGAGTATTTTTGTACCAACAATCAGGCCGAGTACGAAGCTCTTTTGTTAGGATTACAAATTTTAGAATCTATGGGCGTAAAGAACGTAGAGGCATTTGGTGATTCATTATTAGTTGTGCAACAAGTTGCTAAGAATTACCAGTGCTTTGATGGACCATTGAATATTTATTTGGAGAAGTGCTTGGAAATAATAGCAACTTTAGATGATTTTTCTATTAGCCATGTCGCTAGAAAAGAGAATATGAGGGCAAATGATTTGGCACAACAAGCATCTGGTTATCAAGTTAAAAGAGGTAAACTGTTCATGATAGAAAAATCGTTGCTGGAAAGTGCTACAATCTGCATGGCCGAACAGCATGATGGTAGCTCGGATGCTTTGAAAACATCAAGTTCTGCCGAACCTAGTGACTGGAGAAAGCCTCTAATTAGTTATTTAGAAAACCCTAGTCAAACTGTTGATAGAAAACTTCGGCGACAAGCATTAAAGTATATAGTGCTTGATGGAGTTATATCGCCGAACGATAGATGGACTATTTTTAAAATGTTTAGGTTCGGATCAATGTAAAGTGGCCATGGGTGAGGTGCATGAAGGTATATGCGGTACACATCAGTCAGCTCATAAGATGAAGTGGTTATTAAGAAGGGCTGGTTTCTATTGGCTGACTTTGTTAGAGAATTGCTATAGATATTATAAAGGGTGTTAGTCGTGTCAAAAGTTTGGTGATGTGCAATTAGCACCCACTGCTATGTTGCATCCTATTATTAAACCGTGGTCGTTCCGTGGTTGGGGTTTAGATTTTGTCGGCCAAATACACCCTGCCTCTTCTAAAGGTCATCGTTTTGTTTTAGTAGCCACTGATTATTTTACAAAGTGGACAGAAGCTGTTCCTCTTAAAAACATGACACATAAGGAGGTGATTAGTTTTATTTTGGAACATATTGTTCATAGATTCGGCATACCACAAACTTTACCTACTGATTAAGGTTCGTCTTTTATGTCTCATCAAGTACGAGAATTCGCCGAATCATTTAGGATCAAACTCCTTAACTCCTCACCTTATTATGCTCAGGCCAACGATCAGGCCGAGTCAAGTAATAAGACTTTGATTAAGCTTATTAAGAAAAAGATAGAGGAACATCCTAAGAGGTGGCATGAAGTGTTATCTGAAGCATTATGGGCTCATTGTATATCTAAGCATAGTGCTATAAAGGTGACACCATTTGAGTTGGTATATGGGCAAGAGGCCGTTCTACCTATTGAGTTGAATCTGGGTGCCCTTAGATTGGCCAGGCAAAATGATTTGTCGGCCGTAGATTACCATAACTCGATGATGGATAGGATAGATGAAGTTGCGGATGAGAGATTAAAAGCTTTGAGGGAGATTGAAAAAGATAAGGTAAGGGTAGCCAAGGCCTACAATAAGAAAGTGAAGGAGAAATCGTTTCAAATAGGGGACCTAGTTTGGAAGACGATTTTACCTGTTGGATCTAAAGATAATAAGTTTGGGAAGTGGTCTCCGAATTGGGAAGGTCCGTATAAAGTGGTAGAGATCGTTCCTGGAAATTCCTATATGGTGCAATGTTTACAGGGAGAAAGGCTACCTCAAGCTCTTAATGGCAAATATCTGAAAAAATACTATCCGAGTATTTGGCAAGATACTTGAGAAACACACATGGCCGGTGAGTTGTTTATCATCGTCCTGAGAAACGTACTTATGGCCAATGTTTAATCATCGTCCTGAAGTGATATTGAGGACATTACTGTTTTATGGCAAACATGCTTCTTTTACCAAAAAACAGGGGGGCATATGTTGATGACAACATTTGACACCTATAGTGGTCATTGCAATGCTGATTAGTTCAACGAAAGGGTGTTCTCCGCAAAGCCATTCGATCGAGTTTTAACGGCACGATTGAGTTAAAGGCTTCGCCTGGTCCGAACGTCACTTAAAACTCAACCGTCACGGACCTCCACAAGATCAGCGCGCTTCAATCTTAACCATCGAGGTCCTCCCTAGGAATTCAACGCGCGTCGATCTCAACCATTGAGGTCCTTCCAAAAGACCCAGCGCGCTTCAATTTCAACCGTTAAAGACCTTCCCGGAGAAATCCTAACTGTTTAGAATCTCCCACAAAGGCTCATACGTGGTTTTATCAAGACTACACAGGACCTCCCCAGGAGGAAATCAAGGCCGCACAAAACCTCTTCTCGAAACGCAATGTGGCCTAATCTGGACCGTCCAGGACCTCTCTCATAAATGCATAAGTGGATAAATCTCAACCTCACAGGATTTCCCCACGAAGAGGTCTTGACCATCCAGGTCCTCTCTAAGATGCATCAACATGGATTGATCTGGGCCGTCAAGGACCTCCCGGAAGTTCAGCGTGGCTCACTATTGACTGTCCAAAAAACCTCTTCAGGGACGCTTACGCGTATTCATCAGGGCCACTCAAGACCTCCGGAGAAGCGCCACGCGGCTTCATCAACGCCATTCAAGACCTCCTCAGGAGCACTTGCGCGCCTCCATCAGGACCGCTCAAGACCTCCTCGAGGGTGCCACACGGCTTCATCAGGGCCGCTCCAGACCTCCTCAGGTGCGCTACGCGGTCTCATCGCAGGCCGTCCAAGACCTCCTGATGAGCGCTACGCGGCTTCATCACAGCCGTTCAAGTCCTCCTCAGGAGTATTTGCGCGCCTGCATCAAGACCGTCCAAGACCTCCTTAGGGGCGCTACGCGGTTTCATCAATGCCATTCAAGACCTCCTCAGGGGTGCTTGCGCGCCTCCATCAGGACCGCTTAAGACCTCCTCGAGGGTGCCACGCGGTTTCATCAATGTCATTCAAGACCTCCTCAGGGGTGCTTGCGCGCCTCCATCAGGACCGCTCAAGACCTCCTCGAGGGTGCCACGCGGCTTCATTAGGGCCGCTCTAGACCTCCTCAGGTGCGCTACGCGGTCTCATCGCAGGCTGTCCAAGACCTCTTGAGAAGCGCTACGTGGCTTCATCACAGCCGTTCAAGACTTCCTCAGGAGTGCTTGCGCGCCTCCATCAGGACCGCTCAAGACCTCCTCGAGGGCACTACGCGGCTTCATCAGGGTCGTCCAGGACTTCCTCAGGGGCGCTGCGCGCTTTCATTAGGGCCATCCAAGACCTCCTGAGAAGCGCCACGCGGCTTCATCAGGGCCGCTCCAGACCTCCTAAGGTGCGCTACGCGGTCTCATCGCAGGCCGTCCAAGACCTCCTGATGAGCGCTACGCGGCTTCATCACAGCCATTCAAGACCTCCTCAGGAGTATTTGTGCGCCTGCATCAAGGCCGTCCAAGTCCTCCTCAGGGGTGCTACGCGGCTTCATCAATGTCGTTCAAGACCTCCTTAGGGGTGCTTGCGCGCCTCCATCAGGACCGCTCAAGACCTCCTCGAGGGTGCCACGCGGCTTCATCAGGGCCGCTCCAGACCTCCTCAAGTGCGCTACGCGGTGTCATATCAGGCCGTCCAAGACCTCCTGATGAGCGCTACGCGGCTTCATCACAGCCGTCCAAGACCTCCTCAGGAGTATTTGCGCGCCTTCATCAAGGCCGTCCAAGACCTCCTTAGGGGCGCTACGCGGCTTCATCAATGCCGTTCAAGACCTCCTCAAGGGTGCTTGCGCGCCTCCATCAGGACCGCTCAAGACCTCCTCGAGGGTGCCACGCGGCTTCATCAGGGCTGCTCCAGACCTCCTCAGGTCCGCTACGCGGTCTCATCGCAGGTCGTCCAAGACCTCTTGAGAAGCGCTACGCGGCTTCATCACAGCCGTTCAAGACCTCCTCAGGAGTGCTTGCGTGCCTCCATCAGGGGCACTCAAGTCCTCCTCAAGGGCACTACGTGGCTTCATCAGGGCCGTCCATGACTTCCTCAGGGGGGCGGCGCGCTTTCATCAGGGCCATCCAAGACCTCCTGAGAAGCGCTACGCGGCTTCATCACCGTCGTTCAAGACCTCCTCAGGAGCACTTGCGTGCCTCCATCAGGACCGCTCAAGACCTCCTCGAGGGTGCTACGCGGCTTCATCAGAGCTGCTCTAGACCTCCTCAGGTGCGCTACGCGGTCTCATCGCAGGCCATCCAAGACCTCCTGAGAAGCGCTATGCGGCTTCATCACAGCCGTTCAAGACCTCCTCAGGAGTGCTTGCGCGCCTCCATCAGGACCGCTCAAGACCTCCTCGAGGGTACTACGTGGCTTCATCAGAGCCGCTTCAAGACCTCTTCAGAGTATTTATGCGGTTTAATCAAAGACGTCCAAGACTTCCCGTGATGATTTTCTCAGGACTTTCAGGGTCTGTCACGCTGACCTCTAAGCGGACTTTCCACGAAGACTTCTTGCCAAGCCTCCAGGACCTCCTTGAGGAAACTTACGTGACAGAAAAGGAAAGATCTTTCATTTATAGAAGGTTTGGAGATCATAACCGATTTATCTGTAAAATTAGTTCGGTTTAGGAATCCTGAGCTATCATAGCTAAGGCCTGCCGCCCTTTAAATAGATGAGGATCACGGCCGATTGTAATCATCACCAATCGATCAATACAATTTGCATCTACTTTTTACCCTAGCTTTCCTGTAGTCCCATCCTTTTTCCAACCCTTTTGCTTCCCTGGTTGAGTTCAAAGATCTTGCCAGGACATCACCGCTGCCTCAACACCACGACTAGCTCTGCCTAGGTGTTGCGCGCTGTGGTTTTCAGCGAAGTTGAACCCTAACGTCGCCTGGGTTTGATATTGCCGATATCTATCAAACCGTGTGTTGGTGCTTCTTCGTATCATATTTTTGCGTCAACACCTAGCCAGGTTAAATATTTCACTTGTGTTAGGGTTGGGGTCCAAAGGTTGGGATGCGATGCTTTTAGGACTCGCAGCTACCTATGGAGTTAGTAATCTCTGGGGTGTTTGGATGGGGGCAATAGTTTGCCAAAAATTTCTCTTCAAAGCGCCGCAAGCAACACATTTTGTGGATGTCAAATTGGTCACCATAGTATAAGCAAATTTAGACAAGGTGGAGTGTGTATTGAGTATTGACTAGTGGAACAACGTGCTCCGAAAGTATGGCAAACCATAACTGGATACAGACCAATCAAGGGTCTGAAAATGTCCAAGTTTCCTAACATGTGTGGCAAAACTCTAGTTTGAGTTGCCTAGCTATAGCTACGTCTTCTCCAATAAAACATGGATAAAAAAGGGAACTGATACATGGCTAACATGTTGGTCCAGCTCCTGGAGAGAACTCACTTATAGTTTGCTTCTTCTCTTGTGTTCCTCACAAACACACACTCGATGGAAGGAAGAAGAAACTCTGTTGTTTTGGCGACGTGCTCTCCCATCCACATCTTTTCTCTGGCTTTCTTGTTATTCTGCTGCGTACAAAGTACATGGTATAAAAAACACACGCCACTAACACATGCACACGGTGAAGCACTTCTTACTCCACGTCCAGTAACCAACTCGATCCTGAACTCACGCCACAAGCCAGCAGACGCGGTCCACTTACACTCGCTAATATCTAGCTGCATGCAAGCACTAAACAAACGTGCTTGTATATGGTACCACAACTACACATGTGACCCTGTTCTACGTGCATCCACATGCAACTTGACACGGTAACAAGATTATCATCTAATATAACATAGAGTGTAGGACTATCAATTCTAATGCCGGGGAAGTTCAGTCCTACCTACCGCAGCTCATATGGATCGGAATGAAGAAATGGAAGACAAGGAAATCAAAACGAAAATTACAATACTAAAAATATTACGTTCAAAAAATAAATAAGAAAACAATGCACGATTTAGGAATAATATTGCAAGAGCTATAAAATTTTGAAAGTAATGTAATTCACGCTGTGTGCGTACTACGGGTTGGACAAAGAAGCTAACTCATTAAGAATGTGGGTTCACATACATCAGATTCTTCCATGAAAATGGCTAGATTCCTCCATTTGCTTGTTCGCAACTGAGGACACATATGATATATCGCCCATCACTAACATGTGGCCATGTAGTACCAAATTCAAGACGCGCATCCCGTTCTAAGTCGCCAACTTGCTTGCTTTGAGGGTTTGGTAGGCAGATACGGTGGTTGAGGGGAATTAGAACAGACAGCTCAAACTATAAGATTCTGAGTATTGTAAAAAAAAAAAATCAAAATTAAGAATCTACTGATGCTACACGCATTGTCACTAAAAAATACAGACTTGCTAAAATCAGACGTTTGTTTTTCTAATTGCTACATTTGTGTTGATATATACGATCAAATAATGCGCAGCTCTGGGACACACTGTTTCATTGTTTGTATTAAACGTATCGTTGTAGTACTGTAGCAACCCATGCCTAAGGCATGGTCGCTATACCCAGGGGTTTTCAAAACCAGCGTGAACTGGCCAACCAAAAGCGGCCAGTTTCTTGAATCCAGTCGAAAACTGTTTTTTTTTTTCAAAATCAGGCAGTTTTGGCCCTAAAACACTGCATGCCTAACTTGATACCCATCAGAGGCAGATTGTGTATATTATTGCTTATTATACTTGTCCCAAACATCAAAATTTGATAAAGTCCCGAAGTTAGGCAAATTCTTATTCTCTCATATTGTAGTGTCTGTTTTCACACGGTGCATAGTATTTACCGTTCTGGTTTTCGTTCTTCGCCGTAATTCAAATTACCAAGCTATTTGTGAAAACTTCCTTTCTTCTTTTAGCTCCGGTTTGTGTTTCAAATGTAATGTCCTTCACATTTGAAATTCAAATTCCGGTTTGGAGTTTCTCCTCTCTTTTGAATTCCTGGGTCATCTCGAGTTGGGCCTCCTTTTCTTTCGGGCTCAGCCTATTTCCCCTCTTGGGCCAAGCCCGTTTCTCCTCCGGCCCACCTGGCCCAACACCCCTTGCCCGGCCCCTTCTCTTTTCTCCCCTTTGGCCTTTCTTTCTGGCCCGAGCCAGCCACAACCCCGGCGTCGTCTTCCCCCTGGCTGCTTCCTTTTGGCCGACCGAAAGTGCTCCTCTCTCTCCTCCGTGGCGGCGCCCGCGTTGCCTCTCATACAGACGCCCTACTATCAGCGCCTTCTGCTGGCCCTCTCACACTGACACCCATTGCACCGCCGCTGGCGCATGCCACCGCTCTGCCCGTCCCCTCCGTGTTGTGCCCATGCTCTCTGTTGCGCCGCTTAACACGCTTCGCCACTGAAGTCGCTGCGGCCTTTGCACCACCAGCGCCTCCTCACCCGTCACCTCCACGCACAACCCACACACGCCACCTCCAAATGCCCGGTATTCAGGCCTCTGTCATCCTGCCCATCCGCCATTGCTGCTTCACGCGACGCTGCGTGTGCTGCGCTATTCTTTGCCACCCAGCGTCGCTTTGGCACTCTGGCAGACGCCGGTGCCTCTGGCATCTTGCACCTACCTCGACGCCACCTCGTGCCACCTGCTCTCTGCACGCCACCACGCACGCCGCTTCCTGCTCACCTGCGCTCGCGGCTGCTCATCCTTGTCCCGTCGCCCAGCAGCGCCCGCCCTGTCGCGTCCGGAGCGCCATGGCCTATAAAAGCCCCCAAGCATCCTCTCTTGGCCCCTCCCTTCACCCCCCTTGTCTCTGGTAAGTCCTTCAAAAGAACTCGCCGACGCGCTCCCTTCTTCGGTCGTGCCACCTCACCGCTCCGCCGCCACTCTGGTGAGCTCCTCACCTGGGGAACCCTGTCACCGCATGCCCCTGGTGCCAAGGAGCCCGTCCCCCACCATCATTCCTCCTCTCGCCCTCCAAGAAGCCCCGCCACGGTCGCTCCCGAGCCGACTTGACCCCGCCTCCGGTTTCCCCTCGCCGCCGCGCAGCCGGTGCGCGCGCCACCCTCCTCATTGTGTCGCCGCTTCACTGGCGCCGCCTAAGCCGTGGAGCCGCTGCTGCCTCCTTGCTCCACCGCCGCCGCTCCCGCCCCTCTCTGGAGCCGCCGCCACCTCCAGTGGGTCCGCTGCCCTCCGGTGCCCCTGTCCCACCCACTTGCCAACCGCCTCCTGCCTCCTCCCATTGGCCAGCTTGCCCTCCATCTTGCCGCCTCAAGGTCATTGCGCCCGCTCTGCTTCCCCCTTTCTTTTCTTGTGAAACCAAATGGGGAGGATGGCCAAGGGCCAACCCGTCATAGGCCTTGAGCCCCCTCCCTTTGGCTGTCATGTGGGGCCCCCCTTTTTCCTGTTCTGGTGGACCAACTTGCCCTGTGCGCATAGACCCGGCCCACGGCACTGTGTTGTGGACCTTTTACTCCCTCTCTATCTTATTTCGTTTAATCTTCGTAAACTCCGTTCTCCCTCGTCGTAACTCCGATTCAAGTGAAACTTCTTTCTAAAAATTTGTTAATTCAAGATCTTGCTAATGGCATAGGACTTGATTAATTTGAAGTTCATTTGTGAATTCTTGTGTATTTGTTTACTCTCTTTGTCGTTGTGCCTTTTTCCGGTATTTTTGCCCAGTTAGGATTTGAAGACGCCGGAGATCCCCAAGTTGATCAAGCCCAAGAGTATCAAGATCCCCTTGCCTTTAACCAAGGCGAGTCAATGTTTTGATCATATTGATCCTACATTTTATGCAAATTATATTCATTTAAATTAGAAAAATTGCATGCTTTAATTCTTTAATCAAATATATGTTAAAGCTTAAGGTAGTTAAATACCCATTTGATGATTAATTAATTAATATGCCATCCCTTGATAATTGAATCCATTATTCCATGTCACCCTAGTAATCTATATGGTAATACAAGCTATGGGTTGTACTTAAGCGACATGCTAGACTTGCTTAAGTACCGGGGTATTAAAATACCCCAAACATCATTCTTCAAATATAAAATGATTTGGGCAGTCATTGGTGGTCCATTGACTGAAAGGAATGGATTAATTTGGTTTTACTCCTCAAAACCCTAATAATTGCCAATACCACATCTGGGTGGATGGAAAGGTGGTGGGTGCTTAAGGAGCACAAGAGTGGTTGGATTGTCGAAAGAACCGCCTGGATGGATTAAGGACTTAATCTTGTCACGACCTCCCGTGTTAAACAAGTACAACCACAAGTCTGCAAAGTGCAACTTGGCTTAGTAAAGTTATTGAACCCTGAAAGTCATCTCATTGGTGGGGGTCGAGGATGTACAAGTGGCGGAGGTACTCCAGCTTGAAAGGGACACCGAGGTAAGGTGAAGTTACTAGCTGCGCTAGTCGTTGAGGCCAGGGCCAGCTGCGCTAGTCATTGTGGTGAACATCCCGTACAACATATGGGCATAACCCCATATGGGTGAAATGACAGAAGGGGTGAGATATCTAGAAAGGTTACTGTGACGGTCGCCCAACTACATGACTACAGAATCATGTGAGGTAAGGGGTATGACTATCTCTTGTGGGTACAGTGTACAACCTCTGTAGAGTCTAAACTGTTTAAACAGCCGTGCCTACGGTCAAAGGCGGACATGGGAATCTTAACTTGAGTTAGTTCTATTTCAAAACTTTGTGGGTGGTATGAAAAATGTGGAAGGGCTCACCTAGCCCCGTGATGGATTTTACCTGAGTCGTCGAGCTCAGTGGTAGTAGTAATTGGAGGTAGCTCCAATTAAAAGATGCATGGTGTAGAGTTTTCGATGGATGGAACCTCTACTGATAATAAATATTGCACATTACTCTCTTTAATAAAATGCAATTTGTTAAAATGCTGAGTGATAGGATTTGTAATTATGATAATTGAAAAGATTGCTTTAGCAAATAAAATAACCGAGCCATCCTTGTTTAACCTTGCATATATATATATATCATTCTCGCTCCTCTCCCCAAACCCTTCAGACAATAAAGACGAAGGAGACTACGCTTTCTATGAAGGTCCAGAAGCTGATGGACAAGGAAATAACGAGGAGTAGTATAGTTCTATAGTTTAGGTCTCGCCCAGTCTAAGTAGACTCATTGGTACTCGTGTACAACCGATATTATCCAGCTCTTGGTTAATATCCATCGTACACAGGTCACCCCAGTTGCTTGCCTGTGGTGAGATGAGCCCTACCTCCCCTTTTGCTTCCACTGTAGATTTCATTATCTTCATGTAATGTAATCAAGTTGGCCTTGTTCGGCCCCTTTTGTGAAACTCGACCCGACGTGGTCTATGTCACTCTGTGTTGTAATATATTTGTGTTAGTTCACGACTTGTATGATTGATTCAGCAATGTGCTTGTGAGTGCTATCTACTGATCCAGGGAATAGCATAGTGTTTTCACAGAGGATGTGGATTCTCGGAATCCGGGTCCGACACATACCCCTTTTGTGTACAGTAATTCTGAATTGGGTCTGACATTATGAAATATGACACAAGTGTGAACAATATCCAGAACAAAATGGATGAATGTCCAACAGAGAACCGAAATGGGGACAATGAAACAATAATGACAAGCAGTAAGTGATTTGGTAAAGCCAGTCGCAAATTCATTAAATACAACCTCAAAAAGAAGCACTAGGGTTTCAGTGGGTGGTGCAACTTCCACCCAAAAGCCCCCACACCTTCCCATATAAAGATCCCCTAACGGATCCCTACGTTAAAACCCATCAAGACTCTTAACCACGTAAGAATTATAATCCGATTTAATTCTCTAACGGATCCAATCCGAACTAATTTATTCCAATCCATTAAGTTAATGACCCTATAGGTTCATGCGTAATTGGTCGTGACCCGAAAACTCCTTTCTGATGCACAAGTCGGTAGCGGTCCCTAGCACGACATAGCGACTCCTGAATACACATAAAGATCAAAGGACGAACCTTTATAAAGCTCATGTGCTGATCCCTTTGCCTCGCAATACCAGATTGAACTCAATACGAGATGTGTGCCATCCTATGATAGCTTAATCCTTCACTCGATCTTGTAGTGGATTAATTAATTGTAGTTGACTCCTCAACCATATTCGGCATGATCATGCACTTCCTTAATCCAACCACATTGAGGGGCCTAGACATATCTTTCCCATTAAAGAGAAGGGGAAAATTCCATCTTGATTTCTCACATTCCTCCACATGTTTCATACTAAACCCGAAAGCTACTTTTATGACTGCCCATTTATGGAGTAGCTTTTGGCAACTCCTAAGTAAACTATTACACATGTAGGAAACCATGACGACCTCGGGTCTAAGAATTCCACATACACTATGTATGAGACCAACTGATGACACTTAAGGATATAATAACTCTCGTAGTGTCTCAAGGCGGGTCAATCCAACACTATGTTCTCCAACATATATACGTCCACATTATTGATTTGATATCTTATATTCATGAGCTGTGAAACGGGATCATCAATCAATACATGTGCTGATCCATAAATCATAAGTGTCCCACATAATGACATAAAATTAGGAATGTTAATTAATGACATCATACACATAAATAGAGAGTTTCATGAACAAGTCACATACTTGCCAATCATTATGAGTGATATTTCATTCAAGGGACAAAATAATATATTATTCAAAAGTTCATAAACATAGAAGCGATACAATCATCATTATGAGTGATATTTCATTCAATGGACGAAATAACATATTATGAGTGATTGTCTCTAGGGCATATCACTAACAATCTCCCACTTGTAGTAGAATCAATCTTTGCAAGTACCTAATACCCATAGCTGATGTGGATCCAACTAGTTGAGTAGATGGATCCTCTTGTTTTGGCCCGAACTTTCATTGTACAATAATCTCCAACCATGTAAACCCTAGATAAAGCTTCTCCACCCGTGCACACCTCAGTGCAAGAACGAAGAACAAGATCAACAAAAATCAGCAAGCAAGAACAAGCACCACAACTAGCTCCAACACGCCTATATGAATTTTTGATATAAAATTCACAAGAACACACTCATACCCGAGGTGGTCGCCATTACTGGCTTTTTCTATTTTCTATTAAACTACAAAATCTAACTTGATTACGATGGCAGGTCTACACCTGAGTATATAGTGCTCCCTCTTCTCCTCATGACTTGCCAAGGGGGCCTTTTTCCCTCACAATTTCGGATTAGGAGCCCTACTCCCTTCCCAGTTTGGATTGGGGGGATCCCATTAGATTTTGGAGTCATGGCCAAAATCAACTCCCTCTCCTTCCTATTTCTAAAATTCAGAAATAAATCTACTCTAATTGATTAAATAAAGATTCCTAATCTATTTCCAATCCCATTTCAAGTCAGTTTTTGAATCCGTATTCATCTTGGACTTCAAAATCAGCATTTCATGCAAAATTGTAAAATTTTAGCCCTCTTTATTCACCAATCTGAATTGATTTCGGATTTGCAAGGCTGGATTCTTTTGTCCTTTTGTTTATGACCCCATGACATCATGCATGAAGATCCTCTCCTCACATCCTTCTTGCTTTCTTGAATTTTGGTTGGAATGGTTTCCTCTCTCGCTAGGGTTTGATCTTTAGCATTGTTTCTCCAATCTTCTTTCCTTTCTTGAATTTTGGCCAAAGGAACTTTCTCTCTTGCTAGGGTTTGACTAAAATGCTTGAGTTATGTTTCTCCTCGGTTAGCTTCCTTCTTTGTAGGAGTAAGATATTTCATCCCTTGGTTAGGTTTTCCTTTGGCTGAAATCAATTGCAAGCTCTCCTTCTTTTCTTCTTTAGCCAAAATAGCACCAAGTTAAGATGTAATGTTAGTTTTCATTTTTGAACCACTTACCAAGTTGGTAGATGATTATACGACCTCATCAATAGTTCTTGTGTGTACCTTATGCTTAGGTTGTCGGAAAGGTTTTGTCAACAGATCAGCAATATTCAAATCCGTGTGCACTTTGCATATCTTCACACCATCACTTTCAACAATCTCACAAATAATGTGATATCTCCGAAGTATGTATTTGTAACATCGCAAATATTTAAAGAGCTTTACGGATGAGAATTTAATTAGAGAGATATTTTTCAACGGGTTTAAAAGGGAAAATTCAGGAGTTTTAGACGGGGGTTTCGGTAATGGTGGAGAACCCGGGCTAGGGGCTCTCAGCCCACAGTGTCTTGGCCCAAAGGGGGAGGGACAGCCGACCACTAGAGGGGAGGGAGGCACCAACCCTAGCTGCCAGCCCCCTACCCCACCCACACACCCCCTTGCGCCATCCCATGGCCTCCCCCCTAGCAGTTGCCACAGCCACTTCCTCCTTGCACCCTTCCCTGTCCAGCACCCCCTCCAAGCCCTCCTCCCTTGGTGGTTTCCCCTCCATTGCTGCCGTCCAAGAGAAGAAAGGAGGAAGAACTCCTTCGGGTGCCGCTGACCAAAGAGAAGGGAAGAAGAAGGGAGGAAAAGAGGAAGGACCAAGGACCAAGTTTTCTTACTTGGATGATCTTCAAGGGGAACAATCTGGAAGCTTTTGGCAATCCCTAGTTTAATTTTGGTTCGATTTGTAGATCATTTAGCCAATAGGAAGTTAGGTTTCGATTCTGTCCAGATTCGTCAGGTTTAGGGTAGTGCGCTGCGAGGGCGATTTGGTCTAGTTAAACTCCAAATTAGAACTCTGTCTGGTTAGATAAAATATAGTTTATTTCGTTATCCTTCTTTAGAGTGTTCGATCACAATTTTTGGATGAATATATCTCGAGATATAGTTTTTACATTGCTGCTATTCAGAATCTCTGTTAGGTTATACCAGTCGTGGTAATTGATAGATTAAAGATAGATAAAGCCGAATCAGAGATGTTGACCAACATTATTTGTGTAGATAGTTCTTTTATCTTTCCAGAATGTTAAAGAACACAATTGTTAGATTAGCCGAATGAAAGTTATGGCTATTTTAAGCCTTCTGTCCAGATTGTCTGTCAGTTTCTAATAGTGTTATTCATCTGTTTGTTAAAATTAGTTAAAGGCAGAATTAGGAGATCTCACCAGCTTAACTTTTGTAGACAATTTCATCAGTTTTCTAGAGAGACTAAAAATGCCTTTTTATCATAAGCAGAATGGGAGATATGTATTTTAGAAGGTCACTGTCTAGTATTGAGTTACTGCTAGTTCGTCGTTTCGCTTGAGTAGATTAAATATGCGAAATATGGGTTTTTGGGAGTGTGGATTAGACTGTTGTGGTTAGCATTATTCTATCTTGTCAAAACTGGTTTTGAGTAAAGTATTTATTGTAGGCGGAGTGACCCTAGGTTCGGTTTCGCCTTCTCTACATTCCAATTTGTCGCAACGTGAAAGACAAGTACATTTTGAATCATCTTGGATGTTTGTTTGTACAAATCGGTTGAATGACTATGATATGGATAATCATATGAAGTATGAGTATTTTTCCACTGATTGCATGTTTTCGATAAATGTTTATAACAATTGGAAGGTATGGAAGTATTCATTTCATTTCATTACATCCATTCCAAGTTTTCGTGTTTAGCCCACGGGAGTGGGTATTCAGATCCCCATATTTTCAATATGGGCAACTAGATCCCCGTATGAAAGATTTTTCATACGGGCAATGGATCCCCGTATTTTGAGAATGCGGCCATAAGTGAACACCGACGAGTGTTACACTAGTTATACCGATATATGCTGGAGAGAAGTGGAGCCATATGTATCTTGCATCGCATTCATTGTATATTCAAATGTATGATATAATTTGAGAATGATATGTATCTGATTCAATGTTTCTTTTGTCGTTCATTCGTACTTGCTAAGTCTTGGACTCACTCTTGCCAATTTTGTTTTTAGGTGATCGTTGAGGACGACACGCATTGGGAGGGAGTAGATCACAAGAAGAAGTTCACTTTAACACATAATTCATCACTTAAATAATATTTCCGTTGCTATCTTTCATTTGGAACCTATTGAATGTAATAATTGGATTCATGGAACTTCTATCGTTCATCCTTAAGGTTTATTCATGCTAGTTGATGGTTTAAAAATATCCAGACGTATTCATGCTAATGTTCGTATCAAATGAAATGTTATAAATTGAAATTTAGTGCTTAAATCCTTGCTGAAATTTAAGTTAGTTCAGTGATCAGAATTATTTTATGATGAAGTTTATCTGTCATTAATTGTTGATGTGTTGAGAAAAATTTATAGTGTTGATTGGAGTTAATAGTTTAGGTTGCATCTTGTAGGACCAAAAAGGCGACTAGAGGGGGGGTGAATAGGCGCTCAAACAATTTTTGCAACCCCTCAAAGAAACAAAGAATAAAGAAATGTAAAGCATCAACTCGAAAAGAACTTCACGATAACCTTCAGGGTGCGGTACTACCTCTGTGCAAGCTGCGGTACCTCAAGATTTTCTCCCTGACAGTTGAGTTTGAAAACCAAAAGATGATCAACTTGAGTTTTATCCAACCAAACCCTATCAAACTTGAAACATAACATCTAGAGAGGGTCAAGATCCTATTCCAACCATCCATTCAACAGATCCATTACAAAGTTTTGAACTATTTCAAATTTGGTAAAGAACATGTCAAAACTGAGCCAAAACCTAATTCTGATCCTACACTTGCCCGTGGGTTCTAGATGATCAAGATGACCTTAGATGGTCTCCCACAAGTCACAGCAAGCAAGATCAACGAAAGGAATCAACAGAAACAGAATGGATCATCAAAAGCATCAAAACATCAAAGTAAAGTGCAAAAATAGAGAGAACTCAGCTTGGAGAAATTTCATGGATTGATTGAAGAAAAGAGATCTGAGGTTTACAACCACTCCACACTTGGAGGACAAAACTCAATACATGAGCAGCACTCAATCCATCTCCTGAACCCTAGCTCTCCTTTTCTCTCAAAACCCTAAGAGAGTCTCTTGGAAACGCACACACCTTGCTTGAACAGCACACAAGGATTTATATAGTGGAGGCTAAGCATCTAGGGAATATTCCACTTAGGGCACCCATCAAACCCTAACACATAATGGGTTAACTCACGCACGCATCTCAAACTGCCGTCTTCATGTCTTCATAACCTAAACCGCTTTTCCACGCACCGCGGTTTAGTCGGAGGTCACCAAGGCGGTATTTGGTGAAATGACCAAAATACCCCTTCTCGATTCTTCTCCACGGACCGAGTCCAATCTTGTCGAAGCAATTACCTGCTTCCCCACGTGTAGGTTGATCAACGGCTCTCATCATGTCGGCAAGTCTCTCCCGTCCGAATCTCATCGGAACCTCCAAGGCACTTGCACTGACCCCCGCGCCGCTTGATCCAACCAGCTGCATCGAACTGCCCGTTGAATCAACCTCGTCCATTCTGCACCATGCTTGAGTCACTTGACCTCACTCGGCATCCATGATCGCTCTGGACCTCAGCTCTCCAAGCTTAGTCCCGATCCTCCTCACCGGCCGTTGACCGTCGTTGACCTGCAAGACACCTGCACAGCAATAGACAAAGAAATCATCTCCGGGAAGAAGTTCTTCACAACTTAACCCACATTAGCTGAAAATATGCAATATGCAACATATATGTACTGATAAACAAGGATATGACCTATCCCAAAAACAATTCTCAAAGTATCTTGACATTTAGTGCACATGCGGTACTACCGCCAAATAACTATCGGTACTACCGCATCACGGTAGTACCACTCTCAAATTCTTAAGGTCGATTGCTCTCAAGAATTCCCAAAAACTCCAAAAAAACAAGCTCTCTGGAATTTCCATACCGTAGTCAAAAAGGTCATACCGACAAACAGTAATACCGCCACATAAAACGCAGTCATACCGTTCTCAAGAAAATCCAAGACCAAATGCACTCATTCTGGTTTTTCACAACCGTCAACTAGAGAACGGAATAACCGATCCGCGGTAGTCAAGAACCAATTGATTTGGATGCTCAATGCTAAAGTTATGGCCAACACAATTTCAGCCGTTGAAAACTCATCAAAAATTCATCTCGGTCAATTGCTCATCCAAATTAAATTTTTGGCAAAAATTTCCAGAGAGGTGTTGCACCTGAAATTTTTATGGTAAACAGCGCACCATATGAGATGAATAACACAACTTGATTCACCTCATTTGGAGCTAGGATGCATTTTCTATGATTTTTCAAAGACATGAAAAGGAGCACAAAAGACATGCAACCACAGAAACTTTAAAAATAGTAGCATGCCTAAAACCTATTTTACAAATATGCACACTACCAGAGGAAACCAACAAACTTGGTTTCACTCAAAAAGGAGCTACAGAGAAAAACTTATGTATTTTTCAAGTTAAATGGATTTTTAATGCAACAATTAAAGCCTAAACAGAAATTACATCTACTAACAAATTTTTCTGGAACAGAACCAAGCCTCCAACCATTTTTAGATTAAAGCTTAGTTAAAACCAGAACTAACAAAATTTGAATCAACCGAAAAGGAGTTAAAATGAAATAGTTAAGCAATTTTGAAGTTTAACACAATTAATAGTTTACAAATAAAAGCTTACCGGAAATATATAAACTAACTCGAAGCAGAACGACGTGGAAAAACGTGGACCATTGATCTTGAATCGGACGACCCAAGCGAATCGGCACTCTCGACCGTGGTTGGAGGTCCGAACGACCCAACCAAAGACAACCGTTGATTTGAAGATCGACGACTCACAGCGAGGTGACGTTCGGACGGTCCGAACGTCCCACACGATCTGGAGCATAGATCTAAAAACGAATGGCTCAGGACAAAGGTAACGTTCAGACGGTCCGAACGTTCCAACAAATATGAGCCACAGATCTAGAAATGGATGGTCCAAAGCTACAGGGAGGTCCGCGGGTGCGAAAGTCCCACAGATCTCGACCGTAGATCTCAAAATGGACGGCTAAGGTTCGGTGGTCCGAATGTTCACGCGGATCAGGACTATTGATCTCAAAATTGACGGTCCAGGATCAACAAAGTGTTGCGCACTCGCTTGGGAGTTTTAAAGAGCGCTGGGCCCACTTGTTAGTGACACGTGGGCCACGCACAAGTGTTTAAAGCGCACCAAGTGGGGATTACAAGCACGGGCCCACTGCCAGTCGCACCTAAGGCCCAATTAAGACCGCCATTAATTACTTAACAATGATTAAAAAATGATTAGCATTTAATGAATAGAATCAATGTCTTAATCGACAACGCAAATCGTTTTAAATCGACAAAAGAACCGAAAGAAAGAACGGCTTGCCGCCGGCGACTCCGGTCACGGCGGCGCAAACCAAAGGTAGGAATGGGTTCGCAATAGCCTTGCACACCCACTGGGCCCACTCTCGACGGCGGTGGCAGCCTAGAACGCTGGTGAGCCGGAGAGGAGCGGCGGTGACAAGCACTACCGAAATGAAAAGCAAAAAATAGCTCCGCAGCGGTTCAAAGAAGCGAGTGCCAAGCTTCTAGGGACTACTAGGAGGCTACCTTAGCGCTGAAGAGGCAAGGAGCTGGCCGGAGTTGCTCTGGCGATGAAGAACCTAACCGGCGCCGAAGAAGATGAAGAGGAGAAGATGGCCTGAGCAAAAAGAACAAGCCCGGGTCACTGGGTTAGCTTAAAAAAGGCTCACAGAAGGTCCATGATCAAAGAATTGAAGAGAGGAAGTCCTTACCGGAGTTGAGGAAGAAAGGAGTGCACTTCGGCCGAATTTCAACAAACCCCAAATTAGACAATCTCTGCGAATGTCAAACAAAATTAAGTTAGGGGAAATGCTTAAGGTGATGAGGGGCGCAAAGTCACACGAGAGGATTTGCAAAGGAACCCTCGAAGCACAGGTGACAAAGAGAAGCTTCACTGGCTAACAATGGCGTTTTGGGGATTCTTGGTGTTTGAGCTCACTTGAGCAGAGAGGGAGCTAGGGTTTCAAAGGTGGGTGCTGGAAAAGGATCCAAAGAGGGCTCAAGGGATTTTTTTAGCTAGGGAGCAAGAGTGGAGCAAGGGCAAGCTTCAAGGTGAGCTTGGTCCACACAACTGCCATGGGCAAGCCGAGGGGAGGGGAGCAGCTAAAGAACGGCGACTTTGGGGGCGGCCACTAACGAGCATTTAATGCGCAGAGGCAAACAGCCATTGAAGGACGCCATGGAGGTGACCCAGCACTGCCCCCCTCTCTGCCCACGCTCTGGCACACACGCACGCGCGCGCCGTTGAGGAAGAAGATGACCAGTTTTGGGCGAGGGCCCACTAGTCATTGAGTCAAACCAAAGTGGCTCGAGTCAAAGTGACAAATGGGTTGAACCAAACCACAATCACTTCAACGGTTCGATCAAGATCCAATGGCTCAAAACCACGTGCGCCACTTTGAACGCACCCGGTGCACTTAGGTGGTTGGGTTCGACCAAGAAGCCGACTCAAACCCAAAAGGACTTTGACTAGGGTTTGATTTTAAAGCTGAAACTTTGAGGGATTTTTAGAGATAGCAAACTAACTCCAAAAATTTTGAAATTTTGACTGGAGGTTCCTAGCTCCAGGATAAACCTTGTATAAATTTTCCAGAGGTTTTTATGCAAAGCATTTTTCTCCAAAAATTTCTCAAGACTTGTTCTAGGGTTTGACTACCCCTTAAAAATTATCAAATAATTTCTAAAAATTTATGAAATTTTTCGGAGGAGTCACACAGCATCCCTAGAACCAAGGAAAATTATTTCCAGAGGTTGAACACAAGATTCTTAACAAGAATTGAAGAGGGGTCATGACTTTACTCAATAGGAGATTTAGGTTTGTGAATTCCCCAATTCCTTTACAAGAATTGCAGAAAAGTTCAAAAACAACAAGATGCAATAAAAGTTTTAATTTCTTCTCATTTTCTTACATTTGAAACACATACCCAGATTTGGGATGTTACAAACCCCCCCCCCCTACAAGAATCTCATCCCGAGATTTGGCTCACTCGGAAAAGAAAGATGGGTAGTCCGCACGCAGACGATCTTCCCGTTCCCAAGTGGTTTCATCCTCGGAATGATTTGACCACTGAACTTTAAGGAATTTGATAGCATGATTCCTTGTTCTTCGTTCAGCCTCTTCAAGGATGCGAACAGGGTGCTCACGATAGGTCAAATCTTCTTGAACATCGAGAATTTCCAACGGAGCTTCTTCGGTTGGAACACGGAGGCACTTCTTCAACTGGGACACATGGAACACATCATGTACCCCCTCAAGTGCAGCAGGCAAATCCAACTTATAGGCAACAACTCCTTTCTTCTCGATGTTGCGGTAAGGACCAACATATCAAGGAGCTAACTTGCCCTTGACGTCGAAATGTTGATGGCCCTTCAGAGGAGAGACTTTGAGATAAACAAAGTCATTGGGCTCAAAACTCAACTCACGACGCTGACGATCCGCATAGCTCTTTTGCCTTGACTGAGCAGTGCGCAAACGATCACGAATAAGCTGAACTTGACTCTCGGCCTCAGTGATTGAGTCCGGACCAATGAAGGGTCTTTCGCCAGTCTTAGACCAATTCAACGGGGTTCTGCACTTCCTCTCATATAAGGCCTCAAAAGGTGCCATGCTGAGACTGGCTTGAAAGTTGTTGTTGTACGAAAACTCGGCGAACAACAAGCATTTCTCCCAATGCTTCCCATAGGAAAGAACACAAGCACGAAGCATGTTTTCCAAAACTTGATTGACCCTTTCGGTCTGGCCATCGGTTTGAGGATGATATGCTGAGCTGAAAGAAAGATGAGTTCACATAGCCTCTTGCAAACTATGCCAAAATCGAGAAGTGAACAGAGAACCACGATCTGACACAATCATCTTCGGCACACGATGCAAACTCACGATACGGGCTATGTAGAGATCCGCCAAAATACCTACACGAAGGTCAGTCTTGACAGGAAGAAAATGTGCCACTTTAGTCAAACGATCAATGACAACCCAAATGGCATCATTTTTCTTCGGTGACCTATGCAGACCGGTGATAAAATCCATCCCAATCGAATCCCACTTCCACTCAGGCACTGGCAAAGGCTGAAGTAGACCTGCTGGACGCTGATGCTCAGCCTTTACACGACGGCACACGTCGCACTTGGCAACGGACCTCGCAATCTCCCGCTTCATTCGGGTCCACCAAAATATCTGTCGGAGATCTTGATACATCTTCGTGGCCCCGGGATGAATGGACAAAGGCGAATTATGGGCTTCGTGAAGGATCAAGTTCTACAATTCCATGTCCTTAAAAACCACAAGGCGCTGTTCGAACCTCACAACACCAAGATCATCTTCTGAGAAACACTTGGTTGTGTCGTTCTTGACATTCTGCTTGATTCGGTTCACCCTAGTGTCCGATTACTGAGCGGCCTCGATCCGATCCACCAAGGTTGGTTGCACAACCAGGGTAACAAGGAACCCATGCTCAACCAATCCCAAGTTGAGACGCTGAAATTCTTTAAGAAGGACGGGCTGCTGCTCCTTGAGCAACATGGTATTGCAATACACCTTTCGACTAAGTACATCGGCAACAACATTAGCCTTGCCCGGATGATAGTGAATACCCATGTCGTAGTCTTTGATCAATTCCAACCATCTTCTTTGCCTAAGGTTCAGATCGGGTTGGGTGAACAAATACTTCAAGCTTTTGTGATCAGGATACACTTCACAACGATTACCGATTAGGTAATATCGCCAAATCTTTAGTGCATGAATCACTGTGGCTAGCTCCAAATCATGGGTTGGATAATTGAGCTCATGAGGTCTCAACTGCCTTGACGCATAGGCCACTACCTTTCCTTCTTGCATAAGGACGCACCCGAATCCTTGACGAGAAGCATCGCAAAAGATGTTGAAGCTTTGATGGACATCGGGAAGAACGAGAACGGGAGCTGTGATCAAACGCTTCTTGAGTTCTTGAAAACTTTCCTCGCAATCAGTGGACCACAAAAACTTCTTGTCCTTCTTGAGCAACTCAGTCATCGACTTTGCGATCATGGAGAAGTTCTCGATAAAGCAACGATAGTATCCCGCTAAACCGAGAAAACTCCTCACTTCGGTTACCAAACTGGGCTGACTCCAAGAGAGCACATCGCTGACTTTGCTAGGATCCACGGCTATGCCTCCTACTGAAAGAACATGGCCCAAGAATGCTACTTCCTTCAACCAGAATGCACACTTGCTGAACTTCGTGTACAGCTGGTGCTCACGCAGCTTTCCCAACACAAGCTTCAGATGCTCAGCGTGTTCTTCAACGTTCCTGGAGTAGATAAGAATATCATCGATGAAGACCACCACAAACTTATCCAAATACTCCATGAACACCGAATTCATAAGATTCATAAACAGGGTAGGAGCATTTGTCAAGCCAAAAGACATGACGGTGTACTCGTACAAACCGTAACGAGTAGAGAAAGCCATCTTAGGAATATCTTTAGGTCTGATCCTGACTTGATGATATCCCATTCTCAAATCAATCTTGGAGAAAACTCGAGCTCCGGTCAATTGATCGAAGAGGTCGTCGATGCGGGGCAAAGGACCGTTACTTCATTAAGTGGGCGGTAATCGGTACACATGCGCAAGTATTGTCCTTCTTTGTAAGGACCCCGGAATATTAGAGGTTTATACCAAATTAAAAATCATACCAAAAGCATAATTCTTAATCAAGAACAACCGGTCCTTAATTAAAAATCATACTAGAAGCATAATTCTTAATTAGGTACAAATCCAACATTCAGGTTCCCGAATATATGTCATGCAATATTTCCCAGGATCAGTGAATATTGCACATATATCCTTATACAACATTGCATCAGACATACAAGGCATATACTTACATTACTTCATACAAAGTTTTACATTTCGGTTTTACAAATTCAAGTGACCCATAGTCACAACAAAATATAGCAGCAGAAACTTGAAGTAAACAGCAAAAGTCACCAATGGCCCCATTACCCTCAGGCTATTGAGTGGAGATTAGAATTAGCTTTACTCATTAGCGTCACCCTGATCGGCGCTAACGGGCATCTCATATAAATAACCATCCTTACCTGCAGCAAGAGGTTATAAAACCTGAGTACAGAAGGTACTCGCAAGACTTACACAAACTATGAAAAGAAAATGTTTGATAGAACCTATCCAAAGGATTAGAATTCATACATGCTTAAGGTTGACAAAAGAAGGGCTGTAAAGGTTTCAATTTTGCACAAAGCGATACATCTTAGTCCTATACTTACTAAGTTTTGACAGAGCAATTTTATAAATCAATTTGGACTAAAACAGTAAGTAAAAGAGAATGTAATCATAAATAATAACAACAATCAAAGTGGCTATCTACCACCAGTAAAACAATGCATGATTTCCCTTCATGCCGAAAGTATCCATAACAAAGTTGTAGTTCGAAATCTATACAAAGATCTATTCAACTCAAGCGTTGTCCATAACCGTAGACACGACTATTCGAATAGTTTTAAACCCTGCAGGGGTGTACATCTTTACCCACACGACTTAGTTAGCCCGTAAGCCTCCAGAATAATAGCACACTACCTTTGGTATGCCGGCCGAGTAAACTAAGATTTGGTATTTTTCAACAAGTTGACACTATTGAGCTGGAATACCCATGTGTGACTGATCCCGCTCAGTTCAAGTTACTAATAGAACTCGCCAACCGAGGGTCCACATGTTGTGCCGGAATGCCGATTCAAAAATGTAAATTAAATGACGAAAGTAGAGCCGTGCTAATGCACATATTAATTCGCAATCGAGCCCTTAAGGTACATACATGTGATGGAACGATGTACGCCCTCACCCTCTTAAGAACATATGATACGATATGAGATCAAACACATATGTCCTTACTTTCCTGCTTTTCCAACTCAATAGCATTAACCTTTTACTTAACCAAACGGCGCCCATACACCGCGTGTGGAAGTACGCTAGGGCTTGAATCGTCCAAATAATGTTCAGTCCTTAATCAATCCGCATAAGACAAACCACATTTTCCAATCTCGCACTAAGGCACCATCACTAGCATCCACTTGTCCAGATTTAAAATCAGTGTAAACAAACAAAATTTGATTTCGTTTCAGATTTAAATAGACTGAATAAAGAATAAAATAAATGAAGTTCATTTAGTGTTCCCAAGTTTGACAAGGTAAGCTTGCCAAACACTAACGTTCTCTGATCGCATGGCTAAGCAATAACTCGAAAACAAGTATTTAAGTATAGAAGCACTACCTTAAGTTTGAGTGTATGATCAGATTAAAGGTAAGCCTCAAGTGTTAGGTTGTAACTATCTAGTGACAGATCACAAATAATTTTTAGAAAATTAGCATGCACAGTATCTCTGTAGTTTGGAAATCTATAGTTCAAAAATTCTGGGATCAATATGGTGCAAAGAGGATGCTTGCCTTGTTAGAAGTCCACTTGTTCACTTTTGTAGGCATAAATGTTCACTCCGTGCAATTTATAATCTAGAGAGAAAATACGATAGCGAATAAACACCGATAAAACCGAAAAATCCAATATGCTCAAAAATACATGATGGTTACATATTAAGGAAGTTATGATTATGAATGCATTTAGATATAGATTTTAGTTTAATTAGAGTTCAATTTCTTATGGACTTGTTGAAATTAATTCAATTTCTAGTGTAACCTTAATAACTGACGATACCTAGAGTTTAGGTGATATTGTTTTCCTTAACAGGACACCTAGTACTCACAAACACTCTCTCTAGGCATTCTATGTATACATCCACGATGATCATACAGTCAAAATTAATCCTCTTATATGCTCTCCTCTCAATTAGTCTTTTAAAACCTTAACAAGTATATTCAGAGGAAACATTTTATTTCATCATCTTACTAACTATTATGACAACTATTCACTTATAATTGAAAGGACAGAAACTTACTAGTGCTCCTAAATGTACTCTCATTACCTGGTTTGTTCAACAATGCATAGATAATGATTTGGTAGGCCTCTATTGGTTTTTCTGAAAATTCACATCCACCAAGGTGTTTCAGATTTAGGTTACTTACTGCTGTTGGATAGCTTAAGTGTTCAAAAGACTAAATGAATTGGAAACATTTCTAACTATTGAATTAACCATGCTATAATCTTATTGACAAGACTGACATCTTCAGATTACTATTCATGCATATACAACAGCAGTTTTTCAGAACTAAAGTTCTATTAGCTAATCTTTTCTTCAAATTCAAACTTCCAATTTGTTAACTCAATTGATATTCACAAAATTAGTTAGAAGGAAACATTGGTATTGCAATTGGTTTACTGACATTTCAGGTTTTTATCTTGATACCCTCCCTGATGGGTTCAAAAATATACATCACCAAACTTGATTTTCAGATTTGACTACTACTAATAGCTTAATTGTTCGAAGGTTAATTAAATCCTTACATTTCTAGCTACTACCTTGACCAAGCCATTAGTTCAGAGATGAATCTAACTATCTTTAGAAACTGTTCATTTACCTACAACAGAGCAACTAACTGAAATTAAGGTGCTGACAATTACATTTGCTTACTGGGATCACTTATCCATTGGTGAATTATGTTTGAGTGTCCTAAAAGCTAAATACAACACAAAGCACTACTCCTCCTTCTACTGTGTGACATTTCATTCAAAACTGAGTTGGTTACTCTCTGTTGGGTTTTTCTGAAAAGGCCATCTAAAATGGTCTTTCAGATTTGAAAACTTCTGGTAGGGAAATATTCAACTGGCTAAATGAGTTAAGAACATCTCTAACTACTGTATTACCAAAGTCATTAGCCTAGAGGTAAAACTAATTACCTTCATTTTACTACTCATATAACCTACAACAGAAAAACCCTCAACTGAAAAGCTACTAGCCAACTTCATTCAAATTTCAATTTTCAGAAAAGCTATTGCAATGGAGTGGCCTTCTTGCTATTCACAAAATTTGTTAGCCTTAGATAGATGATTTTTGCAAGAGGGTTACATTGACAATTCAGATTATATCCAAATCACCTTCTCTTCTCTGCTTGTTTGACTAACACGGTTTATTTAGCTTTGTCAACAGGTTCAATCATCAACTGCAATGTTTAAATAACCACTCCTAATCATCGAGCAACAACACTACTGAACATTCACTTATCTAAACTATTCGCTAGTTGATCTACCTGACATCCATTCATACACACAGAGGAAACTAGAACTGGACCGTGGGGAACAGAGGAGCATCAGGGGGCGGCTTGGACATTTTGACGAACACCCTCCAGGCGTGTGAGCACCACAGGGGCCGGAGGAGGCGCAGGGAGCTGGCGGTTGGGGAGGCGCCGAGACGGCCAGAGGTGGCGACCGGGGAAGGAGCTGAGGCAGCATCGGCAGCAGAGGGGAGCGGCGGGCACACCTGGACCGGCGGTCGGGGAGCACAAACGGCGGCGCGGCGATTGAGAGCCGGGTGCAGCGGTGTGGAGGAGGGCGGCGGGGAAGTGGAGGCCAGGGAGGACGGGTCGGCCATGGAGCGGGAGGGAGAAGCTGGGAGGCGGCCGGACGGCGAGGGCGGCGTCGGCGACGGTGGGGTTGATGGTGGAGCTTGGCGCGGGGCGGGCGGCACGGAGCTCAAACAGCAGCGCGGAGGGCTCCGTGTGGCGGCGCCGGCCTAGCGAAAAGGGGGCTTGCACGGAGGGCGGCGAGACTCGGGAGCCGGGCGCGGGCCGAGGGGAGGAGCCAAAGCGGGCCAAGGAGTCGGAAGCCGGAGGAGGCGCCAGAAGGAGGCAATGACGGCGGCATGGAGCAAGAGGAGGGGAAGAAGGGAGATTTGGGGGAAGGGGGGAGAATGAAGGAGGTGAGGTGTGCTGCTCCTACCAATGGAGATCAAGAGGCTTCGAGATGGGGGTGGCGTGGCATGCACACAAACTCACTTTGGCAGAGACGCAAGGTCCCAAAGTGCCGCAATGATTTAAGAAGACAAGACGGCGATCGAGTGGGGAAAAAGAAATGCAAGATCCAGATTTTCAGACAAATGACTGATGACTGATCGATAAGTGAATCATTAAATAAAGTTATCAGGCTCCAAATATTATAAAAATTTTCAGAAAAGGTTTCTAATATATTGTAAATTTTATGCAATTGTGTGAGGATTTTATGTTCTATGAATATTTTTCTAAAAATTATGTTCATGACTTATTCATTTTTTAAAATTCACTTAGAGAAGATGTTTATTAATTAATTTTGAATTTTTATCAAGGTTAAATTGAGTTCCTAAATTTGATAAAATTCATTTTCATTTATGGTAATTATTCTAGTATTTAAATAAATTGTTTTCCAGAGATTTTCATGAGCTTTTATTTAAAATTTCTTTTGTGGCTTAAGTTTGAATTAGAGGTTTACATTTGGTTTACAATTTTCAAATGCATAATTTATGCACATGCTCCAGAAATAATATGAAATGCATATAATTACTGTTTATTAAAGTTCGGCTGTTACATTCTTCTTCTTGAACATTGCTGGACAGCCCCAAGGAGATGAGCTAGGGCAGATGAAACCCTTCTCTTGCAGCTCACCAAGTTGCTTCTTCAACTCCACCAACTCATTCGAAGGCATCCGGTAAGGCATCTTTGAAATCGGGGTGGTACCGGGTGCCAACTCGATGACGAACTCGAGATCTCGAACTGGTGGCATCCCCGAAAGATCTTCGAGGAAGACATCGACGAAGTCACATACCACTGGGACTTCATGAATATTAGAGCCGGCTTCACTTCAAGCGCGAAGAGATGCAGTCCTTGCAGCTTCGGCAAAAAGCAAACCTGCTCGCCGGAGGGACTTGTGAGGTAGATGAACTTCTTGGCGCAATCGATTTGCGCCAAGTGCTGAGACAACCAATCCATACCAAGAATCACATCCAAGCTCGGGCGGATAAGATTTGCCAAAAATCCTACTCCCTCAATCACAACAGGAACATTTCGACACTCGGTTTTAGCTCTCAACTCCGAACCAAGAGAGCGAATGAGTAAAGGGACAAGCAAAGGAGCAAAAAGAAGATCACCAACAGTAGAAAAAGACTTAGACACAAAGGAATGAGAAGCTCCTGAATCAAACAAAACAGTAGCAGGATGAGAGTTGACAAGAAGCGTACCCAACACGACGTAAGGCGCCTCCTATGCTGCCTCAGCTGAGATGTGGTTGACGCGACTGCTTCCCACACTCTGGGTTGCTGGGACAACCTTCTGATCTGGAGGATGACCACTTTCTTGCCCGCGTCCTCCATTAGGACGAGGGGCCGCTCTAGTCTTCTTAGGGTAATTATTCGCATAATGGCCCTTCTGGTTGCAGAAGAAACAAGTGACCCCAGCAGCTGGATTGTGGAGGCCACCTTGCTGACTCGCAGGTGCACGTGGTTGAGACACGGCCTGCGGAGGACGAGGGGCAGGTGCTGACGGCCTCGGTGGTGCTGAAGCCTAAGGACGGGGCACCTGGGCTTGCCCGAAACGAGGATGGCGAAAGTTGGCCCTAGCTGACTTCTGGGACTCCCACTTGCGCTTACGAGACTTTCCCAGCACTCTCCCCTTGTGCTCGGTGACAATGGCCTTGTAGACCAAAGTCTGAAAGTCGGGGAAGTCAACAATAGATAGCTTGTCCTGTAGCTCCTCGGACAAACCATCCATGAACTTCTCCTGCTTGGCTTCATTAGTGGCCACCTCTTCTGGAGCATAATGAGCCAAGTGGTTAAACTCGTATAAATACTCTGCCACTGATCTGTTCCCTTGCTTCAGTGAAAGAAACTCCTTCTTCTTGAGCTTCATCAAACCGTTTGATCTAAGCCCGACGAAAAGCAGTACGAAACTCCTCCCAAGTGATGACTTGGCCCGCGGGCTGCATGGCTAGGAAACTCTCCCACCACGAAAGTGCTGCCCCTTCCAGCTGATGGGAGGCAAAGAGTGCCTTCTCATGATCCTGACACTGAGCAACGTTGAGCTTTTGCTCAACCAGACGCAACCCGTCGTCTGCATCCAGTGGGTCCTCTGACCAGGAGAAAGTGGGCGGTTGAGTGTGAAGGAACTCCGCGAGTCCCCCTCACGGCTGATGTCCACCTCCTCCCCCTGATCCAGAGGCACTAGAAAGAGTGGAGGTATTGCGCGCGATAACCTCCAAGATCCTCGTCTGATCCGTTCAGTTTTGCTCGAACTAAGCAAGAACTGAGGCCATGGTCGGAGGAGGCGGGAGCTCCTCATCCGGACCAGCTGATTGGCCTTGACCGCTTCGAGTCCTTCCAGCCATCCTGTTCCGAAGAGAAGGGTTAGCAACGAAACCCGAAAACTAGAAGCTAAAGACAGCAAAAAGACAAGCCATCAACTAGGGGAATTGGACATCACCCTAACCGAAAGCCACAAGACAGCAAAGAAACGAACTCTACAAGCTTCCAAAAAGGCGCAAGAAATAGCAAGAAGCCAAAAGACTAAAGATCAACTTATCGGCATGACTAACCCGTATGGAAAGAACGAGCAATCGGTTAAGAAGATAAAATTCAGAACATACTCTAGCTCTAACACTTCTACAAAGCAAGGTAAAACCAGCAAAGGAGGTGTTAGATACTTAGCCAACTAGTATCACGTCATACCCTTTTATTCCCACAAGTTTTAGTTGAATTATCCTCTCATTATCTACCTTATTTACTAACTAAAAGCTTGTTGTTCAGGAAAACTTGCTTGCTGTCCAGATTTGATTCCAGCTCCAAGCGCTTCTACTCTTCACTAAAGGGCAGCCAACACTTTAAATTTACAACTCTCATTGTTTCCCCAAAACCAAGATTAAACGATAACAACTATCTGTTAAGAGAAGGAGAGGAAAACAACTTTTTAAACTCAATTAAGAGCAAGATGAGATGAGCAATCTAAGATAGGTAAGGAATAAAATCTGATAACTTACTTAACCTTTCATAAACCATTTGATATTTTGAAACTAAGTTTTTTAAAACATCCTAAAGACGACAAAGCTACGGTTTCTACGGCCAGTACGGCTTTGATACCAAACTTTGTGAGACCCCGAGGTATTTAGCTTGTAATGCTTAGTCTTCCAATTGACCCTAGCATCACAAACAAAATATCCCGTGCCTCAGGATAATGTGTACCTCCCAGAATTGCTGTACACACACCCTTTTACAAAATCATGCATCAATTCCATACAAGCACAGAACCGAAGCAAGAACTAAACAATACAAAGGACATACATAATAGAGTTCTTACAAAAAGGGCCGACCGGCCAAATCACAAGCTAAAGAGCTAAATAAACAACGGAAGCAAAAGCCATAAGATGGCGATAAACAAAAGCCATACGGTTTGCCATAAGCCCACAAGGCAACCAATCGGGCCACCAGCTAGTCGTCAAAGTCGAAGTCCGTCTCACGATAGTCGATCCCTTGGGGATCAACCTCCTCTGCAACAATTTAAGCAATGCAAATGAGTACAAAAATGTACTCGCAAGACTTACGGGTAACAGCCTATACATAGCTACATGCAAGCTTAATCAAAGGAGAAGACTCTAGGTTCATTTTCAGCATAAAGCAAGTTTTCATTTGCAATAATGGAATAGATTTAAAGCAATTTGACAATCTATTTTTAAATGTTCAAATAACAGCGAGACAATACATAATAACAATAAGACAGCCTGGAAGTGACTAATCCAATAGCCACCACAATAATAGCACGAATTCCCCATTTGTACCACCCACCACAAGTTTTAATTAAAAGGTTATAGTCTAGTTCTTGCACAGCCTTACCAAGCATGTCCATAAAATAGGACGAGGCTATTCGAATAGTTTGAACCCTGCAGGGGTGTACCAATGTACCCACACGTCAGACCGTCTTTTTGCCACAAGATTAAGCACACTTCCTTTGGTATGCTGGCACGGCTAAGCCCTACGAGACGCTTTCCAATGGAATGTGCTAATTAAGAGTCACACGTACGGGGGTTGACCCTTAGTGAACTGCCATTACGAGCTCCCACTAAAAACCCATACGAAGAGTAGGATGCACCGGCCTAGCCTAAGCAACTGCGGATGCTCCCCTCATTTCCCAACAACGAATATTTTTCTCTACAACTACCACCAGCGACTCATTAATTAACACCCCCCAAAGTACTTAGTCAAGAGAGGTCCCATATCCCCCTCGTGTGGTTAGCACGCAATAATCGCTTGGCTTAGTGACACAAGTAACTCGGTCCTTGTGGACTTAGGCACCATTCCAGTCACACCCAACAGATCACACCATCATCCATTGTGCCCAAGTCTATAACAATTTATTTCCAGTTTTGACTTTACAAATTAACAAAGCACAAAGTGTTGGACATAATGTAATAATAGATTTGTGTGATCAAGATCATCGACTAAGTCAATGACCGCCCAATTCTACCAGCAGCTAAGCATTTCTAAGCATGACACCGATAAGTCAATAAAAGAGCATAATTCAATCACCGGACTCTAATTCACAGGCGAGATTAGTAACTTAAGGTTAGTGGCAGGGGATAACAATTTAAGGGCAACCATGCAACAAGATTAGCTACCTCTAATCGGCAAAAATTAACTTTGACACAAAAGCATGCAGACATACAATTTGTAAACAAAGTATTAGACTTTGAAAGTAATGGGATCAATATGATCAAACTGCTTGCCTTGCTGGATATGCTCAACCTGCTACAGAGGATCACTCTCGTAATCAACGAACTCGTCGGCACCTAATGAAAGAACGAAAAGAACCGATAAGAACGAAGAACCCCGAAAAGACTCAAAAACCAACTTTAACCAAAAGCCGTGAAATTTTTACAGAAGGTAGAGCATGATTTTTAAAGAATTTATCAACAAGAACCAATTGATTTGGATGCTCAATGCTAAAGTTATGGCCAACACAATTTCAGCCGGTTGGAAAAATGCTGAAAAATTCATCTCGGGTACTGTTCATCCGAAATTAAATTTTTGGCACAAATTTCCAGAGAGGTGTTGCACCTGAAATTTTTATGGTAAATAGTGCACCATATGAGATGAACAACACAACTTGATTCACCTCATTTGGAGCTAGGATGCATTTTCTATAATTTTTCAAAGACATGAAAAGGAGCACAAAAGACATGCAACCACAGAAACTTTAAAAATAGTAGCATGCCTAAAACCTATTTTACCAATAATCACACTACAAGAAGAAACCAACAAACTTGGTTTCACTCAAAAAGGAGCTACAGAGAAAAACTTATGCATTTTTCAAGTTAAATGAATTTTTAATGCAACAATTGAAGCCTAAACAGAAATTACATCTACTAACAAATTTTTCTGGAATAGAACCAAGCCTCCAACCATTTTTAGATTAAAGCTTAGTTAAAACCAGAACTAACAAAATTTGAATCAACCGAAAAGGAGTTAAAATGAAATAGTTAAGCAATTTTGAAGTTTAACACAATTAACAGTTTACAAATAAAAGCTTACCGGAAATATATAAACTAACTCGAAGCAGAACGACGTGGAAAAATGTGGGCCGTTGATCTTGAATCGGACGGCCCAAGCGAATCGGCGCTCTCGGCCACGGTTGGAGGTCCGAACGGCCCAACCAAAGACAGCCGTTGATTTGAAGATCGACGGCTCACAGCGAGGTGACGTTCGGACGGTCCGAACGTCCCACACGATCTGGAGCATAGATCTAAAAACGAATGGCTCAGGACAAAGGTAACGTTCAGACGGTCCGAACGTTCCAACAAATATGAGCCACAGATCTAGAAATGGACGATCCAAAGCTACAGGGAGGTCCGGGGGTGCAAAAGTCCCACAGATCTCGACCGTAGATCTCAAAATAGACGGCTGAGGTTTGGTGGTCCGAACGTTCACGCAAATCAGGACTGTTGATCTCAAAATTGACGGTTCAGGATCAACAGAGTGTTGCGCACTCGCTCGGGAGTTTTAAAGAGCGCTGGGCCCACTTGTTAGTGACACGTGGGCCACGCACAAGTGTTTAAACCGCACCGGGGGGGGTTTACAAGCGTGGGCCCACTGCCAGTGGCACCTAAGGAACGATTAAGATTGCCATTAATTACTAAACAATTATTAGCATTTAATGAACAGAATCAATGTCTTAATCGACAATGCACAGTGCGTTTTCGTCCGACAAAATAACTGAGCTCAAAGAACGGCTTGCCGCCAGCGACTCCGGTCACGGCGACGCAAACCAAAGGTAGGAATGGGTTTGCAATAGCCTTGCGCACCCACTGGGCCCACTCTCGACGGCAGCGGTGGCCTAGAACACCGGCGAGCCAGAGAGGAGCAGCGATGACAAGCACTACCGAAAGCGAAAAGCGAAAAATAGCTCCGCATCGGTTCAAAGAAGCGAGTGCCAAGCTTCTAGGGACTACTAGCAGGCTACCTTAGTGCTGAAGAGGCAAGGAGCTAGCTGGAGTTGCTCTGGTGATGAAGAACCTCGCCGGCGCCGAAGAAGATGAAGAGGAGAAGATGGCCTGAGCAAAAAGAACAAGCCCGGGTCACTGGGTTAGCTTCAAAAAGGCTCACAGAAGGTCCATGAGCAAAGAATTGAAGAGAGGAAGTCCTTACCGGAGTTGAGGAAGAAAGGAGTGCACTTCGGCCGAATTTCAACAAACCCCAAATTTTAAAATCTCTGCGAATGTCAAACAAAATTAAGTTAGGGGAAATGCTTAAGATGATGAGGGGTGCAAAGTGACACGAGAGGATTTGCAAAGGAACCCTCGAAGCACAGGTGACGGAGAGGAGCTTCACTGGCCGACAATGGCGTTTTGGGGATTCTTGATGTTTGAGCTCACTTAAGCGGAGAGGGAGCTAGGGTTTCAAAGGTGGGTGCTGGAAAAGGATCAAAGAGGGCTCAAGGGCTTTTTATAGCTGGGGAGCAAGAGTGGAGCTAGGGCAAGCTTGAAGGTGAGCTTGGTCCACAGCACTGCCATGGGCAAGCCGAGGGGACGGGAGCAGCTAAAGAACGACAACTTTGGGGGTGGCCACTGACGAGCATTTAATGCTCAGAGGCAAACAGCCGTTGAAGGACGCCATGGAGGTGACCCAAAGATCCCCCTCTCTGCCGCTCGCACACACGCACGTGTGTGGCGTTGAGGAAGAAGATGACCAGTTTTGGGCGAGGGCCCACCAGTCATTGAGTCAAACCAAAGTGGCTCGAGTCAAAGTGACAAATGGGTTGAACCAAACCACAAGCACTCCAACGGTTGGATCAAGATCCAACGGCTCAAAACCACGCGCACCACTTTGAACGCACCCGATGCACTTAGGTGGTTGGGTTCGACCAAGAAGCCTGAGTTGGACTTGGGTCCGACTCAAACCCAACAGGACTTTGACTAGGGTTTTTTGAATTTAAAGCTGAAACTTTGAGGGATTTTTAGAGATAGCAAACTAACTCCAAAAATTCTGAAATTTTGACTGGAGGTTCCTAGCTCTAGGTTAAACCTTGTATAAATTTTCTAGAGGTTTTTATGCAAAGAATTTTTCTCCAGAAATTTCTCAAGGCTTGTTCTAGGGTTTGACCAAGAGGCAAACTGGTTTGACTGTCCCTTAAAAATTATCAAATAATTTCTAAAAAATTATAAAATTTTTCAGAGGAGTCACACAGCATCCCTAGAACCAAGGAAAATTATTTTCGGAGGTTGAACACAAGATTCTTAACAAGGATTGAAAGAGGGGTCATGACTTTAGTCAATAGGAGATTTAGGTTTTTGAATTCCCCAATTCCTTTACAAGAATTACAGAAAAGTTCAAAAACAACAAAATGCAAGAAAAGTTTTAATTTCTTCTCATTTTCTTACATTTGAAACACATACCCAGATTTGGGATGTTACACACACTAGTAAATCCAACATTGTAGCCGATGCTCTCAGCTGGATGCTTCACTGTATGAACTTGTCAATTGAAGCAAATCAATCGACATTGCATGAAGAGTTCCAAAATCTCATCTTAGAAATGGTTGAGGAGGGATATGTTGCTTCCCTAGTGTGACAACCTACCCTCTAATCTCATATCCAGGCCGCCCAACTCAAGGATCAAGTAGTTGCCGAAATTAAGCGCAACTTGTAGGACAGTAGAAAATCAGAATTAACTGAGAACATGAGTGGATTGGTTATGCGTGGACAGTAGCTATATTGTAAACTATGTAATCATCTAAGGTTATGTACCATATTTATTTCATGTTGTATGAGATGGTGTATGGATGTGTATGCCAATGTTGTAGATATATGTACTAGCCACTGATCATGGGGCTAGTACAGTACACACACGAGGGCTTTGGGTATTCCACGCCCAGGGTCCGATAGAGGGGGCTCTACCAGTCAACAGTTATGGCTGCAATGGGCTTAAGGACACCATCATCACATGGTTGTGCCCCGAGGTGAGCTGGAGCACAAGAGTTGAGCCAGAGAGTGTCGTGTCCACACCAGTCGTGGTTAGGGCGCGTGTGCACCATGTCCTTGCTGCCCCTCCGTGTTCCTCACCATTTTGATCACAACTGCTGAGGTCTAACTGTGTTACCTCATGTAAGAGCTGCCGACGAGCGTGGTGGATGTGACATGTGTAACATCTTAAATTTCTGAGTTTCAAAACCTTTTGAGTTGTTTAGTCCTAGGAAAAATTCACCAAATTTTATTTGTATTTAATCAAGCTTAAATGAGACTTTCAAATGTGAAAACAATTTAATGGAACTAATCTGAACATCAATTAATTCCAAAACTATTTTATCTGAGTTCTTTGTACATGGAAATATTTTTCAAATTTTTCTAGAATTTTTCCGAGTTCATTTGCTATTTTTAATTTGCCATTTCGATTTTTTTGGTATTTCTAAATAAGAAAACTATTTAAAATCACATAAATCCTTTGGGATGAAATCCTATTCCCTGGCCCAACTCTATTCTTTAGCCTAGCCCAACCGTCAGCCCATTTCCGCATGCCAACCCATCTCTCTCTCACTCGTTCGCCCGCACCTGACCCTACTTATCAACTACACATGTGGCATGTGAGATGCCAACTCACCCTAGCCTTCGTCGCTGACAAGTGGGTCCCACCTATACACTGTTCATTGTCTCCACCCTGTGCATGCCCTGGACTCCGCCACCGCGTTGCGTCCAGACTCTTCTGTAGCCCCCCCGCTATAGGCTATAAATGCCCTCGGCGTGCATGTCAACTCGATCACCTCATACCCCACCACAAATTCCCTGAAGCCCAAAGCCCTAGATCGACGCCGCTTTGCTGGATTTGGAGATCTAAACCTCGCATCGCCGTCTCGAGATTTCTTCGGTTCTATTACCATCGGTGCTTCCCTATCGCCATCGTCTACACTGCCAGGTTCACCTCGATGTGTTCTACCTGGTGCACACCATCTTGTCACTAGAGAATCGTTGTAGCACCGCCACACCATTGAAGCCCTTGCCACCACTATGCTTCGTCGCTGCCGCGTTCCAGTCGCCACCGACGACCATTGGGTCTTGTGCACCACCCATTAGCAAAGCTAGACTCTCAAGAATCCAACGCGCATGTCCAAGACCTCGCCAAAGCACCCCACTGTCGTTTAGCCATCAACCCGAACCACCTCCTTCATCTTTGTCACTGTTCAACCCTTTTACCACCCTCCATCGCCACATTGGAGTCACTAAATGGATTTGCCCAAGCACAAGCATGCCGACGACCACCACCTTTCGCCACCGATCACTACCGTTCGTCGTTGTCGTCGTCCAGCCGTAGCAGCCATCGATCTTGTCAACGTGGCCACTTACGTGCCAGTCCAGTCACCGCCACATGTTCACCGCATCAGCACCCAGCCACATCAGCACCACTCGTACCAAAATCCTAACCCTAAACCTAGCTAAACCTAGTCTACCATGAATCGTTCCTCTGACATGTGAGCCCCAAATGTCAGTCCACTATTCCATAGCCTCTGTTTCCTATTTTTTAGATTTTTTTTTAATTATGGAATCATTGCTAATGTAATGCTGACGCAATATTTTGAGATTTCCTTTAGAAAGAAAATTCTGAAAATTTGAAATAGTAATTCCTTTTTATTTTTCTTATATTTAAATCTTCTGAGATCCTGTTCTTCCTCATACGAACTCTGATTGAACCCATTTAAGTTTCTAAATTCAAGCTCTACCTTCCTGATATTTTTTAAAAAATTGTAGAGTTTATTTATTTCTATGTTTTGTATTTATTTGGCTTTCACTTTCGTTTGTGAATAGACGTTGATACTTCAGGAGCTTTTGAGGAAAGAGGAGTTGATCAAGCTGAAGACCAGTACCAAGACTTGTTCCAAGGCAAGTTGTACCTTTGATCATGTTGAACCCAGTTTTCTAAAATTACCTTGATTCAAATTATTGCATTCTACTTTAAGTATTTATTTAAATGCTTTGGAATTATATATACGCCAATTTGATTATATCCACTTTGCTCATCGTATTACCATGATCTTTTGTCACCCTAGCTTAGTTAATCATTAGTTGGTATTATCATACACTACTACAAAAAGGCTAATACTGGACGCCTCATCACAGACGGTTGACCAAAACCGTCTGTGTTACATGCAATCATAGACGGTTTTGGTTTAGAGACCGTCTGTGTTACTAGCAGGGCTAAAAACCATCTGTGAAGTGGTAATATCACAGATAGTTCATAATGAAAACCGTTTGTGAAGTATCACAGATGGTTCTTAACAATAACCGTCTGTGATAATTCTACATATCACAGACGGTTTTTAACAAACAACCGCCTGTGATACTTCACAGACAGTTCTTAACAATAACTTTCTGTGATATTACTACATATAACAGACGATTTTTTCTTGAAAACCGTCTGTGATAATTAACTCATCACAGACGGTGCGCCATTTTGCTCGCTTACTAATCATCTGGTGCAGTAGTATATATCATCAACAGAGTCTTCTTCTCCATCTCTAGCACTGCGATGAGTCCATCGCCACTTCGTGCCCGGTTTGAGTATCGCCTCACCTCACTAAGCCTGCTCGTGTGGTCCATTTCAGCTATTGTCGCCCACACCGAGCTGTCATCGTGGACCTCTCTGTCACCGTCGTCACCATTGATGCCAACTCTTCTTCAGTGAGTCCTCGACCCCACCAAGGTCGATTTTCCCACCTATATGCCCCCCTAAAGCTATGCATGTGTTTCGTTTCAATTTATTTCCACTGAGAAGACCTGTCGCCGAGGAGCTTGCCGCCGTCGCCTCTGTTCACCGACGACCAGCCGCCTTGGACCTTCCCCGACTTCATTGACACCTTACTTGTGATCGATGTGAGCTATTGGAGCCTAAACATCCTTTAATTTGAGTAGTTTCAAGCATTTACACCAAAATCGCTAGTGAAGCCCTTGAGCCCAATTTGAGCTTGAAATCCTACTGCTTTTAATCATTTAGTTAATAAACTAATGGGTATATGACATGTGGGACCGCCATAGATTTTATAAAATAAATCATGAAATAAAAAGATGAGTCACTGACAAGTATGGCCCACATGTAAGTTAATAAAATGCGAAAAAAATATAAAAATGAGAAAAGCCACCTTTTATTTATTTTCAAGGTTTTCAATACGAACCGTGTGATAGACCAAAGCTGGATATACACTAAGAACCGTGTGAGTGAAGAGTACACTAATGGTGTATCTGATTTTACAAGAGTTGCCGAGGAGGATATGTTGAATAAGGGGGCGGAATATATGTACTGTCCATGCATTGACTGTAAGAATATGAAAATATTTAAAAACCAAGCACAGATCAAAGCACACTTGACTCGAAGGGGTTTCAAAAGGGGGTATACACATTGGAATAGTCACGGTGAAAAGCAGATTATACAAGAAGGTAGTAATAACGACATCGCCGACGAAGTCAACGGTATGCCGCTGGATGATGTCGATTGTGGTTTCGATTCAGATAGGCTGCACGATGACAATCTGTATCAGGTGCTTCGTGATGCAGAAGTGAACTATAGTGAGAGAGAGTTTGGTAAATTCGAGGGCTTGATGGAGGACTCGGAGAAGCCTTTGTTCCCGGGCTACAAGCCAAAATACACAAGGTTATCATCTGGGCTGCTAAAATTGAAGGCAAGCAACGGTTGGTCTGACAAGAGTTTCACAATGCTGTTAGGTCTCTTAGCGGACATGCTTTCGGATGGAAACGAGTTGCCCAAAACCACCTATAGAGCCAAGAATGTTCTTTGTCCATTGGGAATGGAAGTAGAAAAAATACATGCATATTTGAACGACTGTATCCTTTATCGTAAAGAGTACGCAAACATGCATGTATGTCTGGTGTGCAACGCATCCCGATACAAGCGTAAGGATCAATCAGATGAAAGCGAGGGAATCTAGGTGAAGAAAGGACCTCCTGCTAAGGTGGCATGGTATCTTCTTGTAATTCCCCATTTGAAGTGGTTTTTTGCGAACCCAAAGGAGGCAAAACTGCTGCGTTGGCACTCAGAGGAGCGTAAGTAGGATAGAAAGCTAAGACACCCTGCTGATTCCACCCAGTGGAGAAATATCAATAGGAGGTTTGCAGACTTTGGTGCGGAACCGAGCAATATAAGGTTTGGATTGAGTACAGATAGAATGAATCATTTAGGTAACATGAGCAGCCGACATAGCAATTGGCCTGTGGCTCTCTGTATCTACAACCTTCCTCCTTGGTTGTGTATGAAGCGGAAGTATATTTTACTATCGATATTGTGGATATCATGGGGATATGCCTGAGATCTTAGGATGATGTTACAATTGGCAATATCATTTAAGGTTTGTCGATTCACGCATTTTCATGAAGTTCAAACTCTCGTCAGCAAGTGGCGGTCCGACCGTTAGGGGGCGAGACACGCTTTGGGAAATCGGTCAGACCGGCCTTTATGAGATTTTGGATTTTAGAGCTGGGCCAAAATAGAGGGTGTAGGCAAGAGAGTAGATTCTACTACACTTGGTCTCATAATTTTTGGGGCTTCTAGGCAAAAGTTCTATTGGTTTGAAAATTCCAGTAGGTTTCAAATTTCTAGGAAGGAAATTTGGCTATATACAGTGGGCGGTCGACCGCCAACCAGTGTGCCGGTCGATCGATTAGAGGCGGTCGACCGCCAAAGTAGCTATCGACCGGTTTTGGATTGTTTCATCGGCCAACTGGTGGCGATGATTGTTGGGTTAGGTCAAGTTCATGGGTTTCATGGCATATGTGTTGCATGATGCATGTTTTGACTAACGTGGGTTAAGTTGTGAAGAACTTGTTCCCGGATTCGATTTCTTTGTCTATTGATGTGCAGGTTGCTTGGAGGTCAATGACGGTCAATCGCGAGATGATCGGACTAAGCTTGGAGAGCTAAGGTCCAGAACGATCGGGGATGCCAGGTGAGGTCAATGGAGTCAAGCATGGCGCAAGAGGGACAAAGGTGACCGAACGGGCAGTTCGGTGCGACGGGTTGGATCAAGCGGCACGGGGGTCGGTGCAAGTGCCATGGTGGTTTCGGTGGGAGCCGGATGGGAGAGACTTGCCGACATGATGAGAGCCGCTGGATCAACCTACACGTGGCAAAGCATGGGAGGTGCTTCACGAAGATGGGACTCGGTCTTCAAAAAAGATCGAGAAGTGGTATTTTAGTAGTTTTAACAAATACCACCTTGGTGACCTTTTGCCAACCCTCGGCACAAGACGGTGCGTGGAGAAGTGGATTAGGTCAAGAGGAGATGAAGACGGCGCTTTATAATGCGTGCGTGTGTGACCTGTTTGTGTTGGGCCTTAACGGGAGCCCATTAGGGTTAATGCTTTTAGAAGGTCTAAGCCTCCACTATAAATAGAGGAGGGAGGTGGCTGCACCTCCTTCAACCCTTTCATTGTGTTTGAAACCCTAGTTTGCTTAGGGAGAGGATTAGTGGAGGTTAGGGTTCTAGAGAGTTGGATTTGATTTCGTGCTCATGTATTGAGTCTTTGTCCTCCATTGATGGAGTGGCTATAAACCAATACCATATCAAATCAATCCAAAGAAAGTTCCCTCAAAGATGAGTCTATTTGCTTTCTTTCTCTCTATTTGGTGATTTGTGGTCTTTCTTTGTTCCGTGAGTTTTTGCTTGTTCTCTTGCCGTGATCTAACTTGCTGTGACATGTGGGAACCCATCTAGGATCATCTTGGTCATCAATCACCCACGAGCAGGTCTCTAGATCATATTTCGATTTTGACTCTGTTTTGGTGCACACTTCATTCAATCTGAAAACGATAGGAGCTTTGGCATGGATCTCTGCGATCCTTGATTGGAATAGGTTCCCAATATCTTAGAGAATGTGTGTCTCAAATTTCGTAAGGTTTGGTCTTACGAATCAAAAGTTAGATCGATTTGAGTTTTGGTTTTCGGACTGATTTCACTGTTCATTAGCCTAGAGGTCTGACCGCCATGTATTGAGAGGTCTGACCGATTTCCAAAGGTCAGACCGATTTCTAGTTGGAGGTCAGACCGTCCAACTCATTTAGATTTTGAGTTTTTATGTTTTTGGTCTATTTGCTTCGGGGTTTTGATTGGATTCAATACAAGTCTTCCACTGTGCTTGTATATTGATCTTCATAGCTTTTATAGCTATTGGAGTGAAAATCGTATTGAATTTGATCAAGGTGAAAAAGAGATCGTGCTCCTATTCACCCCCCCCCCTCTAGTCGCCTTTTCGGTCCAACAAGTGGTATCAGAGCCCGGTTAGTTCAATCTTGATCTTAACTTGTCACTGAACTTGACGATGGATAAGTACTCGACCAAGCCGCATGTTTTCGATGGGCTCGACTATGCCTATTGGAAGAATTGCATGCGAGTTTTCCTTGAAATGGAAGGACAAACTATATGGGAGGTTGTTCGAGCCCCGCTCGTTTTGCCCGAAGTTGCTTCGCCGGCATCAGCAGCCCTCTTGGCAAACAACAACAAGGCAAAGAACCTTCTATATGCTGGGCTTGGTAGACAGGAGTACGATCGGATTTACAACCTTGAGACTGCACATGAGATCTGACACACCCTCGAAACTTACCATGAGGGATCGTCCCAGATCAAGCAAGTGCGCCAGACGGTCTACAAGCGAGAGTATAACAAATTCGAGATGCGTCCTGGTGAGAGTATCGATGACGTCTTTACTCGCTTCAACAAGGTGATCAATCAGATGAGAGCTGTTGACATTGAGTACTCTCAATCTGAGAATACCACCCACGTCTTGGCTGCAATCAACACCAAGGAGTGGGAGATCAAGGCTACTGCCATTGAGGAGAACATCGTGTAACAGCCCAAAATCCCTAAGTTGGATTAGTAAAGCATCTAATGTGTATTTGTGAAATTTTGAACTTTTTAAAACATTTTGTTGCAGCAAATAGGTTTCAATTGTGTGAATGTTTTAGTTGGATTCTATATTCTCTGATATGCTTGTTTGGATTTTTTGGAATTTTTGGAGCTTATTTGGTTGCTTATTTAATTTGCTTGTTCAATTTGGAATGTGAATTTAAAACACAAACCTAATAGGTAAATAAAACAAATGGGACTGAAAGTTGATAAATAAAAATCTAAACACAACATAATTGTTCTAAATATAATTTGAGGAATTAATTAAAGCATGCTTTCAATTTTCTCACATCAAGTAATAATAATTAATATTAAATCGAATTGTTCGAAGAACTGCAATAAAAAAATAATAATCATCATTTTGATTTTATATTTTCACATGCATCACAAAAATCATGTCATCATGCATGCATCAGTAGCTTTCTTTTACGGATTCGACCGATCAAGCAGCGAAACACCGCGTGTCCTCGCTTTTCCAGTCATCCCCTTTTTTTCCTTCCCTGCTAACTCCTTTTGCTTCTCTCCTTCAAATCTCATCCAAAAACTCAAAACTAAGCCATGCATGTCATACCACCGCGATCGTCATCGCACGACCAACCCAATTCTGCAATTCATTTTCGCATGCATGGCAGTCTACGTAATTTCATGCAAAGCGAGAAGAAGTAGCAGATAAAATGTCTGCGTGTCTTTTTCTTTTCCCTAACTTCTCTCCTCGCAATCACAACCAAAAACTTAAAATCGTGCGACGCATGTTATACCATTGCGTTCATCGTCACGCAAGCATTCTGTTTTCACAAGCGATTCCTACATGTAAGGTTGTTTGCGCAAGTTGGAAAAATCATGGAGAAATACACTGTTATTCACCACCCACTGTCTTTTCTTCCTCCCCAACCGAACAGCTTTCCTCCCCTGTCACTTTCTTTCCACAATTAGCAAAGCCCTCCCACTGCCATTTCTCTGTCATTTCTTCCACTCCCAACCGAACAAGGATCCAATACACTGTCATTTTTCCTACCCAGGCCGAACAACCCCACTGCTCCTCCCCATTTGTCATTTCTTTATTCCTAGTTTCCTTCCATGTGCACATCCGTAGCATGCCATTCATGCTCCCAGCCGTAACCCATTTCCTCCCACTGCCAACTTGTCTTCCCAAGGGAGCACTAAACACAACCATTTCTTCTAGCTATACACTGCCCATTACTTGCTGTCCCAGCCGAACCAACAGTGCAACCCTCTGCCACTTCATCTTCTTCCCCACTGCAAACCCATCCTTTCTTCTCTAGCATGAACTCACTTCCTCACTTCTCTCTCTCCAATCTCTAGCAAAAACCAAAAATCTGCTTATGCATGTTATGCCATGGTGTTCATCATCTCATGAGCATCACATCTATAGAATCAGTTTTTGCATGCAAGCTCTTTTGAGCATTTTGCAAGAGGGAGGAAGGTGGCACACACTGTGTACTCGTGGCTCCTTGTAGCCATGGGAGAAGACTAGCCAAGGCCGAGCCAAGGGGAGCAGGCGCCTTGCGGCAGCACCGGCTGTGGAGCAGTGCGAGGCAAAGCCAAGCCAGCATGAAGCAGAGGAGCGGCGGCAGCCTAGTGGCGCACAGCCGAAGCGAGCAGCGGCCAGGCGATGGCATCGGCGCGACGGCGGCACAGCCCGGAGGTGGCCGAGTGGTAGCTCGGCATGGTGGAGCAGCAGGGCGTGGCTAGGTGACGGCATGGTCGGGAGCCCGAGGCCGGCGGAGCGGCGAAGACAGCAGCGGCGTCGGTCCGGTGGTGGCCGAGCCGAGGGAGAGCCGTGATGGAGGACGGCATGACGATGCGCAGCGCATCCTCACTGCACGGTCAGGCTTGCATGCATGCAGCGACGCCGAGCGGGACGCGGACGAGTCGGCGACGACTACGATGAACGCGGACACGAAGTCGAGGAGACGTCGTCCGGTGGTAGTCGCATGCCTAGTGCGTGCGACGGTAAAATCTTTAGGATTAATTGCATTACCGCGTTTATGTTTTAGTCTGTGCATGTGCATAATCATTTTAAGCATGTCATTTTATTATTCATGCATGTTTAAATGAAATTAACAAATGGATGATTTATTTTAACCATGAACTAATTGATCACTAAAAAATTTGTTTAACAAATGAATATTTGAATGAAGTGAGGAAAAATTACATGCAACAAACTTCTTGGATAAAATGAATGAACAGTGAGGTAATCCATGTCAAATGCCAAAACAAATTGATTAAAAAGTATAATGAATTCTTGGCCATTAACATTTGATCTAAAAGAGTAAATTAATCTTGAGTCAAGAATTGGAATTTGGTTAAGTTAAGCAATAGTAGGTTCAGTGCTTAGTGCTATGTTTAGCTATTAGGTCACTCAAGGCTTTGTTTATCAAATGAGTATATGATGTAGTAAGATGATCTAGGTAACTAACACTCATACTAAGAAAATTCATCTAATTGAATGCATGAACAGAGAAGGGAAGGTAATTAGATTGCTTTTGGGGACAACAGTAAGTTACTATGATTTCAAATTCTTGTAATTGGAAAAGTTGTGTTAGGTTAAATAGCTATTAGTGATTAATTGAAAGGAGCAACCTAACCTGAAAGACAAGGTTTGAAATTGGTTTTTCAAAGTAAAATAGTGAATCTCCTTTAGACAATTGAATTTGTCAAACTAGCTAGCAAGCTAATTAAAGAAGCTATTCTCCTTAGCAAAGTTGTTAAGAAAGTAGAGGGTAGTTAGATTTTACCGAACCCCTGTGCCATAGTTGTGTTAGTAGCAATAGAGGCGCTAAGTCAATGAGATAGTTATAAAAAGTTTGGCTTAAACTTCAAAACATCATAACTAAATCAAATCAACTCCAATTCAAGTGAAACCAATTTTGTTGGTTTTCATTCTTAATGTACTTTAACTTGGAATTGGTTCTAAACAATTTCGAAATTGGAATTAATTTCTGGAATGAACTATTTTTACACTAGAAATTGAATTAACTTCAAAAATTCATAAGAAATTCATATGAACTCCAAATGGGATGAATCCAATTGGGTTGTTCCTAAAATGTTATTCTCTTTCCATTTTTGTAGTTTTCATCTCCACTGCTATTCTAGAAATTTTTGCCAAAACAGTAAATTTCGGACAGAGAGCACAGTGAGTTGAAATTTCAGCTTTTTCTCATTTTCCGATTTCAAAAGACTATAACTCTCACATACGAACTCCAAATCAAATAATTTTTTTATTATAAATTCATATAAAATCATAATCTACCTTCTGTATTAATTTCATAATTTTTGGAGTCTTTGGAATTTTGGTGTTTATTCGGTGTTTTCGCTTTGTTGGTTCTTATCGCTAGATGACGATGATTCGGGAGTGCAACGGAGATGATTATATGAATGTCCAGAGTACCAGCAAACAAATACAAGCAGTTTGATCATAAATTTCCTATTACTTTCAAAGTCTAATACTTTGTTTACAAATTGTATGTATGCATGCTTTTGTGTCAAAGTTTATTTTCCCGATTAGAGGTAGTTATTCCTATTGCATGGTTGCCCTTAAATTGTTCATCCCCTACCACTAAACATAAGGTATTAATCTCACTGGTGAATTAGAGCCCGGTGGTTGAATTATGCTCTTTTATTGTCCTTGCGGTGTCATGCTTAGAAATGCTTAGCTACCGGTAGAATTGGGCGGTTATCGACTCAGTCGATAACTTTGATCACACAAATCATTTTATTACACTATGTCCAGCACCTTGTGCTACATTACTTTGAAAACTAAAAGTGTAAATGAAATGATTTAGACTTGGGCAAGTGGTTGGATGGTGTGATATCGGGTGTGTGAATGTCTTGCCTAGGTCAACAAGGACCGAACATCTTATTTCACCAAAACCAAGCATAATTGCGTACTAACCACACGAGAGGGATATGGGACCTCTCTTGGCTAAGTACTTTGGGGGGTGTTAATTAATGAGTCGCGTGGTGGGTTGTATATTTGACTATATGCAACATTGGGACAGAAGGGGAGCACCCACACGGCTTGAGCTGACCGGTGTATCTTTCTCTTCGTATGGGTCCTTGGTGAGAGCCGAGGAGGCGTTTCACTAAGGGTTAACCCCCATACGCATGGCTCTTAATTAGCTCTTTCCATTGAAAATGTCTCGTAGGACTTAGCCGTGCCGGCATACCAAAGGAAGTGTGCTTAATCATGTGACGAAAAGGCGGTCTGACGTGTGGGTACATTGGTACACCCATGCAGGGTATAAACTATTTGAATAGCCTCGTCCTAGGTTATGGACACGCTTGGGATTGGATTTGCAGGAGTTAGACTCAACATTTTGGAATTTTAATGTAAAAACTTGATGTGGGTGGTATGAATGGGGAATTCATGCTACTGTTGTGGTGGCTATTGGGTTAGCCACTTCCAGGATGTCTTTTATTATTGTTACTTGTCTCTCGCTGTTTTTGTCAAATAAAAACAGATTGTAAAACTGCTTTAAATCTATTACATTATTGCAAATGAAAACTTGCTTTGTGTTGAAAATGAGTCTAGAGCCTCCTCCACTTAAATAAGCTTGCATGTAGCTATGTATAGGCTGTTACACTACACATAAGTCTTGCGAGTACATTTTTGTACTCATTTGCTATGCTTAACTAAATGTTGCAGAGGAGGAAGCTGATCCCCAAGGGATCCACTTTTGTGAGCTGTGCGGCGGGTTTGACGACTAGGTTGGCGGCCCGGTTGGTTGCCTTGTGGGTTAAGGGCACACTAATTGGCTCTTGTTTATCGCCATCTTATGGCTTTTGCTTCCGCTGTTTATTTAACTCTTTAGTTGTTATTTGGCCGGTCGGCCTCTTTTGTAATAACTATTTATTGTTTGTCTTTTGTTCTGCTTAGTTGTGCTACGGTTCTATGTGTTGAATGAAATTGATGCATAATTTTTTTATGAGGTATGTGTACTGCAATTCTGGGAGGTACATATACGCCGAGAGTCGAGATATTTGATTTGTAATGCTAGAACCATCTTGATGGTTAAGTATTACAAGTTAAATACCCCAGGTTCTCACACGTCGATCTCTCTACTCTCACCTTGGAGCTACTTTATAGCAAGCTCAAAACTCATGAGATCAAGAGAGGTAGCCTTCCTAAGAAGAATAACATGGCTTTGGTGGCTGATCCTCTCAAAGGGACTCCTGATGGTTCTTCTGAGTCTTCTTCTGGTTTTTCTCTTGCGTGTTTATCTGCTGTTCAAGAAGAAGAGTTTGAGAGTCTTCCTGAGGCTGATTTAGCTCTTTTAGCCAAGAAAGTCACACTAGCATATAACAATGTTAGAAACAAGAAGAGAGGTGGCCCTATGACATGCTATGAGTGTGGAGAGCTATATCATATCCGGGCAAACTACCCCAAGCTGAAAGGTAAGGGAAACCACAAGGATGAGAAGTCTGCCTGGAAGAAGCCTCAAGGGGGTAAGCCCAAGTATGATGCTGCCAAGCTCATGAAGGCTGCTCACCGAGTCCTTGCCGCTTTTGGAGATCAATCCATGAGCAATGTGGACTCCGGGAGCGAGGAGGACAAGGAGGAGGAGATCCCTCAAGATAAGAAAGGGAAGGCCAAGGACTTCACCGGCATGTGCTTCATGGCCGACATCGTCGACATCAATGACAATGATGAGGTACCTCCTTCCTATGATGTTCTTTCTGCTAGATGCGATAACATGTTTGAGCAAATCATGAGTCAGGATAAGGCCTTAGAGTTTACCATGGCTAGGAACAAGGACTTAGAGTCACAAGTAGATAATTTGATATTAGAACTTACAAATACTAAGACTCTTGAATCTGATGAATGTTCCTCTTGCCATGCTTTACATTCCGAATTTGCTAAACTGCAATCTGCTCATGATATTGCTTTGCATCAACTTGAAAATGCTAGGACTGAACTAATTGATGTTAAATCTGCTCCCTGTGAAAAATACTTAGAGTCTAGCAAGTTGGATGCTTCAGGGAATGTTAAATCTAGCTTTTGCTCTTTCTGCATAGAACGTGAACATGAAGTCAAGGACATTTTAGAAGTAGTTAGAGCTAAATATGCCAAGCTTAAGGACACAATTGAGTCTGCACCTTGTGCCTCTTGTGCAGCCTATAAGCTTGAAGTTGCTCATCTTAGGGAGAAACATGCTAGAGCCATTAAGGCCAAGACTTGTGAATCATGTGTTAACTTTGGAAAGGAAAATGCTTACCTTAAGGACACTCTAGAAATATTTTCTAAAGGTAAGAAATAGTTAAACATGATTTTGGACACGTCTAAAACTCCTTATAAGAAGCAAGGTTTAGGATACAACTCTGCCCAGGACACATCCAAGCCTAATGTCATTCAGCTCTTGGAAAATGGCTTAGTTGAATTCAAAACCCAACCTGCAAAAACTATTTTTAAATATGCAGGGTTTGTTCAACCTTCTTTTGAGGCAAAAGGTGCTTCTCCCAATGGTACCAAATACCATTGCACCTATTGCAAGAAGAGTGGACATTTGGTAGAGTTCTGTTGGCGTAGGTTGCAAAATGCTAGCAGAAATATTGCTAGAATTTCATCTAATCAACCGAGAGCTTTTATAAGACATGATCACTTAGAAAAGAAGAAACCTGGTCTAGGATTTGTTGCACATGCTTATCATCATGTTCCTAGACAGGATGCATCTCATGTTCGTGTAACCATTACTCATAATAGAACTGCAAATAAAATCAAGGATAGCACTTCTGCTTTGCATACTACTCGCAGACGTGTGTCTCAGTACTAGGTTCCCAAGTCGCTTTTAACTAACCTCAGTATTGAGACACTTCGTTATTTTGTGCCTTGATTTTTTAGGATCGCCGCAGAAGGAGGAAGAACACATGGTTCGTCGACTCCGGCTGTTCACGCCACATGACCGGAGACTCAAGATGGTTCACTTCCTTCACGTGGTCGACAGGTGATGACTTCATCACCTTCGGAGATGATACACAAGGGCGGATCAAAGGAACTGGATCGATCAGGGTTAACGACAAGTTCATTATCAAGGATGTCGCTCTTGTGGACAAGCTAAGGTACAACTTGCTTTCTGTTTCGCAGCTTCTTGATGATGGCTACGAAACTCGTTTTAAGAAAAATGCATGTCGTGTGCTTGATTCTACCGATGAGCTTGTTTTTGGGATTTCTAGAGTTAGTAGAATTTTTGGAGCTGATTTTTCTGAATCTCTTGCTGGATCTCTCAAATGTTTAATTGCATCTTCTTCTGATATCTAGCTTTGGCACCGACGTTTGGGGCACATTGGTTTTGATCATCTGACGCGAGTTAGTGGCCTTAATCTCATGAGAGGTTTGCCTAAACTCAAAGCTATCAAGGATGCTGTATGTGTGCCCTGTAGGCATGGTAAGCAAGTTGCCGCTTCACACCCTTCATTGACTATGGTCATGACTGACGGACCAGGACAGTTGCTTCATATGGATACTGTTGGTCCTGCTAGGGTTCGATCAGTCGGTGGCAAATGGTATATCCTTGTCATAGCTGATGATTTTTCGAGATACTCTTGGGTGTTCTTTCTTGTTTCGAAGGATGAGGCTTTTGATCATTATCATGACCTTGTTCTTCGTTTGGCTTCTGAACTTCCTGGTGCCTTGAGAGCGATCTGCAGTGACAATGGCATGGAGTTCAAGAATGCTTCTTTTGCCTCTTTTTGTGCTGAGCACGCGGTATTGAGCATCAGTTCTCTTCTCCACACGTCCCTCAACAAAATGGCGTTGTGGAAAGGAAGAACAGAACCCTAGTCGAGATGGCTAGGACAATGCTAGATGAGTATAGCACACCGATGAGGTTTTGGGCCGAAGCTATTGCTATAGCTTGCCATCTTTCAAACCATGTCTTTTTGAGACCGTCTTTGGGCAAGACTTCTTATAAACTTCGATTTGGCAGAAAACCCTCTGTTTCGCATTTTTGAGTCTTTGGATCGAAGTGTTTCATTTTGAAAACAGGAAACCTAGATAAATTTGAATCAAAGACTTGTGATGGTTTATTTCTAGGTTATCCTGCTCATTCGAGGGGTTTTCGGGTTTTTAATGTTGAAACTAACATCGTCCAGGAGACATGCAATGTCACTTTTGATGAGACTAGCCCTGGAGTTAGATCCAATGTTTCAGGTGACTTACAGGTGATAGAGAGCATTTTTGTTGAAGAAGATGAGGATGAACTTGATACTGCTCCTCCACCTATTGCTGGTGTTCCTATGCAAGCTGGCCAAGCTCCAGAACCTGCTACGACTGCTTCACTTCCAATTGAGGCTCCTGTTGCGACTTCTTCATCAGTAGTACCTGCGGAGGTCGAGGAGACGCTATCTCCCCCAGGCGCTCCTTTGCACATTCAGAAGCAACACCTCCGGATTAGATGATTGGTAATCTCCATGAGCGAATCACTCGCTCCAGGTGTCATGATCCGAGTCTTTTCTCTCACTCTGCATTTGTAGCTTCTTTTGAACTCAAAGATATATCACATGCTTTATCTGATGCTAGTTGGGTCAATGCCATGCATGAGGAGTTAGAGAATTTTGAAAGAAATAAAGTTTAGAATCTTGTAGAACCTCCTAGTGGTCATAATGTTATAGGAACCCGTTGGGTGTTCAAAAATAAACAAAATGAGGATGGTTCTGTGGTTAGAAACAAAGCTAGATTGGTAGCTCAGAGCTTTAGCCAGGTTGAGGGGTTAGATTTTGATGAGACCTTCGCTCCTGTTGCTAGACTAGAAGCCATTCGCATCTTGCTTGCATTTGCTGCATCTAAAGGTTTTAGGTTGCATCAAATGGATATTAAGAGTACCTTTTTGAATGGTTTTATAGAGGAGAAAGTGTATGTTAGACAACCCCCTGGCTTTGAGAATCCCAAGCATCCTGATCGTGTTTACAAGTTATCCAAAGCCTTGTATGGTCTTAAGCAAGCCCCGGAAATTCATGCATGGCGAGCCATTGGCCCGGAAATTCATGCATGGTGAGTTGTTGTTTATTCAATTACTTACTTGTTGTCTTTTACCTATTCAACTGCTCTTTATAATTTCGTTGCAAAGTACTACGTACTGATATTGCAAATAAAATCTGCTTAATGCATAATAACTTGTAGTATAGAGCCTCATCACTTGTTAGCCTTGCATTTATATAAATTTTACGATACACTACAAGTCTTGCTGAGTACGCAATATACTCAATCTTGCTTAATTTGTTGTTCAGAGTTTGAGGATGAGCCAATTCCGGATGACGACGGGTCTTTCTAGAGCTTAGTCCTTGTCGGTTGCCTGTGGGATTGGATGGGACATACCACTGGACCCTTTTGGTTTATTTACCATACTTTCCACTACACTTTGTTACTTTTGCCACTTTGATACCTAAAACTTTTATTTGGCCGGTCGGCCCTTGTGATGTAAATATTGTAATCACTTAAGTTATGTACCTGTTTTGCTTTACTTTTGTAGATATGAATGTATGGATGTGATATCAATGTTGTAGTTGTGTGTACTAGCCATTGATTATGGGACTAGTACGATACACACAAAAGGGCTTCAGGTATTCAAAACCCGGGGTCTGACACTGTGAGTTTGAACTTTTTCAGTTTTCGCATTACATTGCATTGTGTGTTGTGCTAGTAGAAGTTTCAAATTGTATTGTATTTGAATTAATCTAGCATTGGGAGACATTGCTTAGTAATATTGTGGGCTCGGATTAATGCTTGATGAGGATTATTGTCACTTGTGAAATTGGATTGACAACGTTAATTATAAATCAAGATTGAGCTTGATGTTTGCATACTATTGTTGATTCATCTCTATTGTCATAGCCTTATTACTTTTATGTGGTTCGGTTGCCTCTCTGTTGATCGAATTTGGCTAGTGTTAATTTCTATTTGTGCATTGTGATATAAATGTTTGTGCACTGTGATATATATGTTCCTTCTGTTGGCCAAAAGGATTAAGTGCTATTTTGTGATCTCAGTTTTTGCACTGTGAGATAATTACTCCCTTCTATTGGCCAAAAGTATTGAATGTTGTTTGTGACTTGTGAGATCATTCAATATCTGTTCTTGACATAGAAGTAAGTCTTTCATTTCAAATATTGACAAAAGTGGTGAGGAGGCCAAGATTTCATCTTGTGCAACCCGACATATGAGAGTAAATAAACAAAGATTTAAATATGAGCATTATGTTGATTTTATTTGTTTTCAAGTGCTATCATTTGAGCATATTATAATGTTTAATTGACATGAAGAGATTACATGTCTAACACCCCGGCCCAACACAAAGCCTGGAATACCACTAAACTGCACTAACACAACACAAAGCCTGGAATGCCACTAAACTACACTAACTATCAATTTTAACATTAGTTATTAGTAAATTACAGCAAGCATATCAATGATAAAACCCGTCCACGAGTCACATTAACACAAGCATAATGATATAGCAATCGTAGGTAATTATTTCCTAGGAAGCATAGCAAGATAATAAGCCAAGATCAAAGCAAAAGCAATCGAATCAAGTCCTAATTAATTATAAATCATCATGCTAATAAAGTGTCTCATGGCCAATGTTTCAAGTATTTGAATGTATGACGTGGTTCCATGTGCGCTAGCCCTCCCATATGAAACGTTATCAACGGTCACCTAAAAACAACAATAGAGCAAGGATGAGTCCACGACTCAACAAGCACAATAATAAACAATGAACAATGATTAACCAACTGTAAACAATACCATCGTCAACATCAACTGTTTTCTTTTCTTTATTCTGATACTCAATCATCAAATTCTCTTTTCATTAAATGCAAGGTATCCCTACACTACATGTCCACATGCAACTCTTTTCGCTTATACCGACATAGTTTGAGTGTACACTCACGACAATGTTCACTCTCAAGCCCGTTCTCCAAAAGGATCGAAGACCTCCTCCACTCCTGTGGAGTCTCTACCAACAAGATAGATATGTGATCACTATGATCACCTTCTCTTCATGCAATGATGCTTATGAATGCTCAATTTAACATAATTTCATCAATAATACCGTCATCCAACATTCTTGAATTCATCAATATAATTAATATCATGACCACACATATTGTTTGCAATTAAATAAGATGAAAGCAAAAATAACATAATGGTAATAAGTGATAAAGAATACAGTGACCTACCATCGATCACTAACTACCATGCACTTGCCACTTTATCCCCTTAGAGCTGGATAGCGAAATGGTGGCAAGGCACTAGATGCCACACTCCTTGGACAAACATGGCAAGACACAACTTAAAATCACAACATCACAGCACTCACACTTTACACTTATTGTCATCGCACGTTTACGCCAAACCGACCCAATTAACCCAAAACTATCTGACGCACTACCCTCTGTCGCAGTAGTGAAGCGGTTCTAACTTGTTCATCTGAGCTCCAAATCACGACATCCACTACTTTCTGGAATCCTCATGAAAAATCCTACAACTTCTTAGTTATGACGAACTTCTGATTCTACCATTCTCTGCTCCGTTTCATTCCCCGAAGAGCGTCCCAAAATCTGTTAGGATAGTCCAATTCATAATTTTATATCTTCAATTCTAAAACCTGAAAATATATGAATGATACCAGTTTTAGAAGTATATGCTTTAATTATCGTAATATATGCTGAAATTATTTCTAAATATTTGCTAAAACCGCTAATTTTACAACACTGTCGTCATCCCAAGGAAGTATAATTCCTTATCCGAGTAAGATTATTTTAAGCCTTTAGCCTCACCACTCAGTCTAAGAAGAATCCGATTTAAGTCACTTTTCTCGACACCAACAATACCATTAAGAAAACCAGAACAGCTTGTTTTCTAATCCTGGCTATATTGCTAGGGGCCTAAAAGAAACATATACATAATCAGTGTCTATTTAGAAGAGAAAAATTAATGTAATACACGCTTCAAAGGCTACCCAACCGCTAACTACTACACAGTGGATTCACATCAGATTCCTTGATGGAAAAGTATTAGATTCCTCTTTCGTGGATCGTTCACAGCTGAGGAGGAAATTGTCAATAAGCGCAACACCTGTAATCAAATAGCCACCGGTACCCCATTATTATTTTTTATGCCGTTTTGGTCTCTATCTTCTTGGATGCATGGGTTGGTGGGCAGATCGTACGCATGAGTTGTTTGACTTAACTTAGAATAATCAGTTCCAAGTAGCTAATAATCGAAGTTTAAAAAGTTCCATTTTAAGAATAATATAAGAAATGAACTTTACAGTTTGCTACTACTGTTCTATACTTAAAAGACCTTCCTCTCTCTGGTCATTGATTTTTTTTTTGTGTGTCCCTCAAGTAGATGTAAGTACGAAACAGAAAGTGCATTTTTATCTGGATTGAGCACTGGAAGAAACATTATATTGTGTTTGTAGCCACTTAAAGATGCAAAGACGAAGTAGCACCTATATAATCATGTAATTCATCGGTAGGAAATGTTTCATATATCGTGATCCCAATGTATTACGACAGCGAGCTCTCGACGGACCTGATCTTTTCCACTCCTGCTTCCCACCCCTCTATGTTGACAATTTTTTCCAGATCTACTCGGCCCCCCTCGATCCACACCTCAACTCCGGCGACCAGGCCGGCCGCGGGAGGGGAGGTCAACCTGCCCTAACGATGCCCCTTTTATACATACTAGTTAATTACTTTAGTTTAATTTTCCTTTTGTTGTTGCTGTTGTGGAAATTATTTTTAAAATTTTTTAGAGGCCTTTTGTTTTTTTTTTTGGCAAATATGTACTCAACTTTTGAACCAATGAATTCAGTCTTCAGGGCCCTTAGGGCCCAAGTATCTTACAGTCCCAAAGCTGCATGTTTCTCCCAAATATTGTCACATTGGTTCAGCTCTTTTCCTAGCATCCACTACTAGAAACTGCAACAATCCTTAGGAATTTTTTTATTAATTAATCCTTTTTTAATTTTATTTAAAGTTAACTCCGCGCACTTTATTTCCAATTTTAACCCCTTTGGTCATGCCATCACCAGTGACATGACAAAACAACGCTGTCACGCCAGCCCGTATCTGAGGCAAGCTCTTGTCACGCCACCCTCAGAAGCGTGGCGAATGTTAGTCACGCCACCACCAAATGGCGTGACCAAAAGTGCTATTTAGCGGATTTATCCTATGGTGTGACAATGTTGTTTTGTCACGTCACGGGTGGTGGTATGACCAAAGGGGTCAGAATTAGAAATAAAGTGCGCCGGGGGTTAACTTTAAAATAAAAATAAAAAAATGGTTAAATAATAAAAAGAGTTCCAATTCTCAGTGTCTACGGTGTTTCCCAAGTGTGTCAGTTACACTAGCGAAATGTCTTATTTTCCCGTCTGCTAGAATGCAACACACAACGAAACTTCAATTTCCCAAGTGTTTGCGTAACCACACGTACGTTAAATCCGTGCCTTTTCCCTAATATCGCAGCTTGCTTATAATTAACTTGGAACCTAAAAATGCATGTGTTCCACCCAAACCAAACGACTCGTTTTCCATCTCCAAATAACATGCATGCATGTTCAAGTTAATTTTCGTGTCAGCACAGTTGCACTACCGGAATACATCTTTGCCGAGTGCCAGAAAAAAGGCACTCGGCAAAGCCATCTTTGTCGAGTGTTTTTTTTTGCCGAGTGTATTTTATTTGGCACTCGGCAAAGACCGTCTTTGCCGAGTGCCCGATAAAATACACTCGGCAAAGCCTCCGGCACTCGGCAAAGTGCCGGATTCCGGTAGTGTTGTTTGGTTAAAAATAGACTGGCTCGTGTAGACTCAAAACGTACAAGTACCATGTTTCCCTAGAAAACGTCAAGCAGTTGCTCATTATACCTCGAAATGTCAATGCAGTGGACGCTCCTGGTCCATGTTTCTGGGCATCAGGTCCAACTACTCCAAGGATGATCGAGACATGAACAAAATAAAATCAGTCATACGAGAATTAATTGGCTAACCAGTCAAGGGATCTCTGATTTGGTTCGTACATGTTCCAAGCTTGACTAAATGTTGTGGATCTCCTGCCTTTGACAGTTGCTCGGGAATATTGGCTGCACATAGATGCAACCGACCTGCAAGTTTAGTCAATGGCGAAGTGTGGCTTAAGCTCCACGATTCATTTTTTCTACTCCTACCGGCCTTATGATTTGAAATCGGGAAGCTTCACAGCTGCTCTATCATTAAGCTTACGGAGACCAAGCAAGCATGGTGACCTTATAAAGAAAGAGAAAAAAAAGGTAGCGAGTAGTACTGGACGTGTGGTATAGCGCAACTTATAAATCATGGTCAGCCAGCGAGATGGCCAATCATGCGTATGTACATGCACATGGTAATTTCACGGTGGAGAACGTATTCTCGCAGATGCGTCTCGGTTCGGATAAAAAACTGCTGATTTTGACATGCGTCTCGATCGTCTACACCAGGGTTTTGAAAATCGGTAACAAAATTTTAGCTGGCGCGATAGGGCCTGTTTGGCCCAGAATCAGAAAATCTTGGCCGATTTTTTGAAAATAAATTTTGGTGCAAATTTATTCTAAATTTGACAATATTCATGCAAATCGGAACCGATTACAAAAATTACCAGGGTCCCATAAAACCGATTATCACCGAAATTTTTTACCACGGTCTACACTACATCCAATGAGTTTGGAGGCACAAATCTTCCATTCAAGTGAAGTACGGAAGGGGTAGCAGCTGAGGATGGTTTTGGACAACTAATAACATTGTTTAAGGTTAAATTTAGACCGACTTTTCGGAAACGTGAGTGTCGGTATGTTAGTCGACTAAAAGTTTTTGTACTTTTAATTTCAGTCGTATTTTGAACCAGAGGATCAAGGAACCTAGATATGGGACATGTCGCATAATTTGTCTACTTTTTTTTTCTGAGAAAAACCCCATAATTTGTCTACGTGGTCGCCCGCACGCCTCAGCGGGCCTGCAGTCATAACGGCTTGTTTCCCTTAGGTGTGTCGCGCATCTAAACGGGCCCGCACTTCGTAACGGGCTTGTTTAATGGGCGCACTAATTGGTTCATACGTGCTTTGTTTCTGTTGTGCTACATTTCCTAATGGGTCTGAAATAGATAACGAGTTGTAAAGAAGCGCTACCATGTAGCTAGGCCTGCTAATGGTCTAAAAACAAATCCAAACTCACACCAATCCACTTCAATGAAGTATATGAATTAAACCCAATCCAACCCACCAATCCACATTTAAAAACCAAACCAACCCAACCCACATGTAACCTCAACCCAAACCAACCCAAACCATTTATCTCAGTATGAACTCAACCCATTGAAACCGATAGGTTCAACCCATTTGAACCCATTTCCACCCACAAGTCATTCCCATCCACAAGTCTCAGCCCACAATCTCAGACTTCTTGGCTTCACTGGACATCACACCTAATTCCATAGCCGCCGCACAGCTGCAACCTTCGAGTATGTCGTTGCAGCAGCCTAGGCGACATCAGCGGAGGGCTTCGCAGAGCGTGTTTGTGCTCCCAGAGAACTTCGCGCCTCGATGACGTCTTGCTAGGCGCGCCACGCCCGCATGAGTCCCGGAAGGTCGGGCCGACGGCGGAGCGACTCAAGCAAAGAAGCGAGGCCGCCGACGGGCGCCACCAGCGGCCTTCACTACTCCATTCCCCTCCCTCCATTACTGACTCCTAAGATTAGCATGCTAAATTAATTGCTAATGCACGACAAGGACCAATGCAAGACGGCAGCAGTACGAGACGAGTGCGACAAGGAGGATGATGAGCGCGACGGGGAGCAAGACGGCGACAGTGGTCTGGCGCCACCTCTAGAGCGCCTCGAGCGGGAGGAACAACTCATGGACCACGCTCACGAGTGTGGCGAGGAGGCTGGCGAAGATGTCCTTGCCGAGCTGCCGCAGGCTGAAGCTGTTGTCGCTGGCGGCGGCGACTCCTTTGGCGCTGGTAGCGGTGACGCCTCGAGCGATGGCGGCGGCGACTCCCGATTTGGCGGCGCACGCCTCGGGCGTTGGCGGCGCTGATGCCTCGCAGGTGCTTCCTTGCTGCTGTGTCTGCGAACTCCATGCCTAGCACGTCCGTGATTCATACACATCCTATGCAATCTGTACAACCAACCTCGAATGGGTTCAATCCATACGAACCCGAATTTTTAGAACCCATACCAAACCAAACCAACCCATTTTTAGTTCAAACCCAAACCAAACCAAACCGTTAGTTGCTTCAACCCATTTCCACCCATCCAAACCTAACCCAAATTCAAACCCAACCCATTTTGCCCACTTCAACCCAATCCACTACCAGGCCTACAAGTAGCACGCACAAATGGGCCCAACGACATGCATTGGGCATCGGATTGGACCGGCACGGCATGGCACTGATGGGTCATATGGGCCCTTTTCCACTGTTGCCAGGCTAGTGCCTTGTGTTGGTCCCCTCCATTTGTGTTGGTTCGCTGGTACTTGCTAACTTGTTGGGCTGATTCCCTCTATACATGTTGGTGGACTAGTGCCTTGTCTTGGGTTGAGCTAGTAGCAAATGTTGGGGGTAGCGTCAAGTGTTGGACTATTGGTTTAGGATTGTGTCTTCGTGCTGGGCCGACCTAAGCATGGCCCAAGTGACAGTGTCGTGTCGTGCCATGTTGTCCATCGTGCTTGGTTTCTAGGCCCATTTCGGCCTTGCTGTTCGTGCCATGTTGGCCTGGCCCACCATCTTCTGTGCCGTGTTGGGCCATGAGTCGTGCCCGTGTTGGATGTGCCTGGGGCTAGCCCATAAAGGCCCAACCCAACGCCCGCGTCTACATGTGCATGTCGTGTGGATCGATCACTCGCACTCGGCACCCCTCCATGTGAATGTCATGCCAGACGATGTCGTGTGACCTGCCAAACTGCTGTTGTGACGACCCACCCCGTGATGTACCGCAGGAGGTCCAGGAGGACTTTTTTTTTTGCGTTGCGAAGTCACCACGGAAAGATGTGGTAGTACCGCATGGAGCTTTACCGAGGAGGTCTTGCGGACCTCCTGGAGGTCTTGGTCCACCACTGACCTCCCAGGAGATCTTGAGGACCTCCTAGAGGTCATGGCCGCCACCCGCTCGGTAGCGCCTCCAGGCACATCACTAAGAGAGGTCCCGCAGACCTCCCAAAGCTAAGTCCCAGGGACCTCCCGGTGGTCTTGCCCTGTGCATCCGAGCTAGTCCCAGACAATGCACCTAGCTCGCACAAGAACACAAGCTAATACCACAACCACGAGGTCAAACAAAGATGAAGCAGACAAATTAAACTTTATAAAATAGGACCTTATGGTCAAGCTTGTTAACAAGAGGTCTGCCACTGAGGGCTTACAAAACCAACGAGGACTTACAACTAGCAACAAGGAGCTCTAGGGCTCAAACACCAAAACACGCAAAAGCCATCCAACAAGCACCACAGGCTGTCGGGTGGAGGATGTCCTAGGCATCTTAGTCGTCGAAGAACTCCTCCTCGAAGAGGTCTGCACTGCCCTGCACTTGGTCATCTTCATAATCTGCTTTAACACAGGGCTTAAGCCATGAGTACTTGGAATGTACTCAGCAAGTCACAGGGAGCAAAGATGCAATAATATTCATGCAAGGACTTACCAATGGAGAGTCAGATGGTTAGTTTGCACAAAGCCAAGTTTGACAATAATAGCAATAATAGATTGTAAGGCAAAGGGTAAAACCATAATATATAGTAAATTGAAGTTGAAAAAGTGGAGTGAGCACCAGCTCACATCCACAACCGAAAATGGGGAGGTCTGGTCACACCAAAGGCTGTGTCCTCACCCAACAACCACCCAAGAGCACCCACTCAAGAGGTCCGAGCAGGTCCTCGACCACTACCCGAGCTAATCCTCGACCCTCTAGAGCGGCCAAGGTCTCTTCGAGGTAAAGCCAAGGCATCTCGCTATAGTGCCCAAATGACGAAATTTTCAAAACAACTACCCCTTGCACCATTTTCATCGAGCATGTCCATGACCAAGGACTTGGCTATTCAATAGATCTTTCACTCTGCAGAGGTGTACAACTTACCCACAATCCACGATCTCTCTAGCGGGATGGGTTCCGGTCACCCTTGCTCACTTCCTAAGGTGAGTAGTCTAGAGAGCGCAGCAAGGCCTTTACAAAGCTTTGAACTAACTAGGGCTGCCCGCTAAGGTTTCATAATCCTCCAAAGGGTCTAGAAATCCACAGGTTATGGGGTGCCCCTCTTGCGCCAACGAATCACACACTCAACCACAACAGCCCCAAGCCATCTCATTGCTAATTATTCAGCCTGCACCATTCCCATAAAATGATCTTGTGGTTGCACTATTTGGCCCATTCAATGAGACACAAAGTGAAGTCCTTAATTGTGCTAAGGCAAGACTTCCACAACCAAGTGTGCACAAAGACCCACTACTTACTCCCCGCCTTCTTGCCTCAAAGAAAACAATTTGTATTAGCCCATGCCAAAAGACCACCAAGTCCCGCACACAAATTTTAACCAAGTGGTCTCACACCATAGTCAACACAGCTTAGGCATCCCGCCATAGTCAGCCAACAATGGCACCAACCACACATTCCATAACTTGTTAGTCAAGATTATTAGAGATGAGCATGATACGTTCGAACCACGTTTTCTAAGCAAGGCTATATAAGACCTACGGCCCCCATGTTGGCAAATAACAAAGAATACCAACTAAAATTATCCACCCTAAGGTTCACAAGGTGAACATGACAACATGATGGAGACAAGGTATAAAGGAGGCATAACAGCAAGTAGGCAAGTAACTACAGCCCAAACCGTTTTCTTATAAACATAGCCACGCATGATAAAGTAAAACCGAAATACATTTGCAAAACTTGGTTCAAGATGATCAAAAGGAGGTCTGTGGCTTGCCTTGGTCAAGCAGTGGAGAGCTTTCAAAAGAAGAGTGGGTCCAAGATCTCCTCGAACTTGTGATCTACACGTTCGCAAGAAACCCGATAAGCAAAACCACACTAAGCCAGAGAACTTCAAAAGAACCAAAAAGGAACTCAAACCAACTCAGCCAAAAAGGAAACCAAGAGGCTTAACACAGCCTCAAAGAGCTCTTGGGGAAGGTCTTGCGCAAGGAAGAACCGAGCAGATGAGGCAGGGAAGGAAGAAATGAGCAAAATGTTACAAAGGCATGCCCTCCCAGGCTATATATAGCCGGAGTTGGTAGTGTGCACCACAAGGAAAACTCAGTGACGTGTAGGCAATCGGGACAACTAGGGCAGGGCTTGCCCTAAAAGAATTGAATAGTACCTCGGATGTGATCATTTAATGTGACCCGACACCTATTAAATGCGCACAGAGTTCTGAGGCAAGAGCAATAATAACAAGGTGGAGAGGGGCTGGCAAGTGGGGCCAGTCAAAAGGGTGCACCACTAGTCAAAGAGGTGGCCCCACCACAAGGGTCATCCCCGCCAAAGACCACTGTGAGGTCCTGGGCGAGAAGCCCAAGACACTCAGAGGGGGAGGTCCTGGACAGGAGGTCCTGGACAAGAGGTCCTCAAAGCTCACAACGAGGAGGTCCTGGCACTCAGATATGCACAAGGGAGGTCTTAGGGTCAAGATCTCAAAGGGGAGGACCTCAACGGTCCAGATCAAAGGGTGCAGGGGAGGTCCTGACCAACAGGAATATTCAAGGTTAGGAGGGTGGTCTTTACAAAAGACCAGCAAGGACCGGGGAGGTGGTCTTTCCAAAACAACCAGGAGGAGGTCCTGGAAACAAAGGCAAACGCTAAGAAGAAGCAGTAGCCGCTCGATTGAATCCAAGGCCCAAAAGGAAAGGAACGTTCGGACCATCCAAACGTTACCTCATAATTGAGCCATCAGATCCAGATCGAATTGCGCACAACAAAGGGGCTGTTCGGACCAAGCGAACAGACCAACGAGACTAGGCCGTCAGATTAAAATCGGACGGCTAGGAGGGAAAGGGGACGTTCGGACCGAGCTAACGTGCCCTTAGGATCGGGCCATCCAAACCACATCGGATGGTCCTAAGGTTATGAAGGCAAAGCCTCAAGCGATACAGCCACGAGAATCAAATATGGGTCCAAGCGCTAAGGAGGTCTTGGACCTAAGGAGGTCGGAACCTTTGGATCCAACTAAGGGGGGACCTGGACGGCTAAGATCTCCAGAGAGGAGGTCCTAATGGCCAAATCCTAACAAGGGGAGGTCTGAGCGGCTAGATCTCAACGAGGGGAGGTCCGAGCGACTAGATCTCAACGAGGGGAGGTCCGAGCGGCTAGATCTCAACGAGGGGAGGTCCGAGCGGTTAGATCTCAACAAGGGGAGGTCCGAGCGGCTAGATCTCAACAAGGGGATGTCCGAACGGCTAGATCTCAACAAGGGGAGGTCTGAGTGGCTAGATCTCAACAAGGGGAGGTCTGAGCGGCTAGATCTCAACAAGGGGAGGTCTATTTGAACGCTAGGAAGGTCCAAATAGATCAAAGGAGGTCTCAAGAGGGCACTGGGAGGTCCAGAGAAACTCTAGAGCGCCCAAGAGAACTCAGGGGTTCCAAGAGAGCGTGGAGAAGTCCACGGGAGGTCCAAAAGAAACAAAACCAAGCGTGGCTTGGAGGACCAAAGAAATTTTGAAACACAAACCCGAGCCGGGTCCAATGTAAAAACCCCAAGCAAGGGAGAGGTTCAACAGAGGGAGATAAGAGAGAGAGGTCTGGATCTTAAAGAGATTCAAACCAACAAAGGAAGTTAAGAGAGAAGAGACAAACCAGGGGCACACGGAGAGGCTTCGGAGAACCAATAGCCCGAGGGCAGCAAAGACACCACAGAGAGCCTCAAACGGCAAGGAACACCAACAAAGAACTTAGTTAAGGTTTGATTAATTCCAATTGAACTCTCTAGATTTAAAAATCTCAGGTTAAGCTTTGGATTCTCAATAAAGCCAAATGGTTACTTTTATTTTGAAAACTTTGGCAAGGACTTTAAAGAAAATGGGACGTTACAGCTGTCATGGGCAAAAATTGCTAAATTAGTAAATTTACATGTCTTTGCCCCCACCATCACTGCGTGCTGATGTTGATCATTCACATAATGACCTAGTGAGGTGACCGCGCAGTTACAACATTGCGTGTGTAGGCCTGGTAATGGTTGACAATCCAACCCATTTTCAATCCAATCCACAACAACAAATTCCATTTCTCTAAACCAAACAAACCCACTTTACATCTCCTAGGATCCAACCCAAACCAACCCATATGATATTTCCACCCAAACCAAACCAACCCATTTATCTAATATGGTTTCAACCCATTTCCCAAAACCATTTCAACCCAATCATGGAGGAAATCACCGTCTAATTCACTGTGCAAGTCAGAGGTCTCTACATCGGGCGCCAAAGTGGAGGCCGGAGGGAGCGATCTTGTTGAATATGTCGGCGAGGGAAGAGGCGGGCGGCGCAGCAGAAGCAGAGGCAGGCGTTGAGGAGCGGGAGGTCAGGCGAGCAGGCCCCCGTGAGCACGTCTTGGACGAGATTCTTGACAGCGGAGGGAAACGGCCGGAGGTGGCAGCGTTGAGGGCGGCGAGGTAGGAGGCGAGGCCGTGGCGGAAGCCCGGGCGGAGCACGGCCCAGCGGAAGAGCGCAAGGGCTAGGTCCGGGTCCGTCTTGGAGGAGATGGCGACGGCCAGGTCGTGCACGGTGATGCCCGGGCGGAGGCGCATGATCGACGCCGCGAACTGCTCGTCCGACGGCGTGCGGACGGGGGACTAGGGCTCCAGGACAGGGGCGGGGGCCTAGGGATCCTTGGAGGAGGAGGTGGTGAAGCGGTGGGGGTGCAGGAGGCGAAGGTGGCAGCGGGCGGCGGCGGCGGTGAGGAGTGCCATGGGGGGTGGATTTGTCAGTAAGTTTTGGTCGGCAGCTCGGTCCACGACGACGTCAGTTCCGGAGGAGTCTCGGCCCATGAGTCTTGGCGTCTGCTAAGGATCCTGCCGGAGGGCGTGGTGTTGAAGAAGGACATGGGCGCGTGCAGGATGCTGTTGAGGATCTGCTTGAAGAACCTGTTGGTGGTCTGCAGGCCGATGAACGCCATGAGGAAGGACCGGGCTGACACGAGCACCACCGATGTGGCGGCGATGATGACGGAGTCGCTGGCATCGCCGTTGGACCTGCTACTGTTCTTGGCGGACGGCTGGCAGGAGATGGGAAGCTCACGATCGCCGTTCTCGGTCACCGGAGCCACGCTCCCAACTAGCTCCATGGAGACTCTCGGGCATCAGGGGGTGGTGGAGACTTTGGTTTCTCCCGAGTGAAGCCGAAGTCTTAAAACCGTAGAGAATCCATGGGTTGAAACCGAATGAAACCGAAAATACTATGCCCAAACCAACCCGAACCAACCCACTTCACAGGCAAACCCAATCCAATCCAGTCCATTTTACTCTTCAACCCATTTGAATCCATCCAATTGTATCCATTTTTTAAACCCAACCCACTTAACCCATTTGAATCCGATCCATTACCAGGCCAATGCATGTGGGCGCGTAGGTCACCAAGTCGGAGCAGCAAGGGTGGAGCGTGGCCTGCTTGGGATTCAACTGTGGCTTGGTCGGTATGAACTTTTATACTAGGTGTCCCACCAGTGCATTTCTGTGGGGCTGTTTGGGCATGGATTAATAACTCAATGATGCAGTTATCTTAAGGGCATTCCCAATGCTTAGTGTGCATAGGTTGTTTATAAACATAAGAGCATCTACAATAGTTTGTTTCTTAGCTTGTTACTAAGAGGAGAGAGAGTACTCAATCTAATAAAAAGAAACAAGTCTTCCAATAGATTGCTTCTTGAGCTTGTGTCTAAGACTTTAATTGATACAAGTGTGCATGATTCTTGATGATCAATAATGAAGTACAACTTTGTGGCCTATATGTTTTAGCTCATTTATCATATCAATAATGAAGTCGGGCTGCACAAATGATCTGGTGAATATTTTGCTTTAAAACAGTGGGACCCACAAAACGTGTTTTTAGGTAACAAGTAAGTCTCGAATAGAGTTTTTAGTTGTTTCTTGTGTCTTGGTATTAACAATTTGCTAGTTTCTTCATCTAGAAACAACCTTACATTCTCTCCTCAGTTTCTCTCCTCCACATCACCTAAATGCTGATATGGCAACCCCTTAGTAACAACTGATGTGGACTGTTGTAGATGCTCTAACACATCATATGGAAATAGCTCTAGATACAACCTTCTCAATGCATGGTGTCTAGCAATTAGCCCACTCAATTAATTTCTTCCTCTATCTCACCTCTCTCTCCTTCCTCCCTATCTCCATATTCTAACTTTCTTGGTTTTCTTAAATGAGTTGTATCTTGCAGGAGACATAACTTTACTCTATATCTCTTCCTTAACTCTCCTTCCACGTCAGATTTGATCCTACATGGCACTTTATGGAAACTGCTGGCATAAGTGCATTGGGAGTACCCATGTCAGCATATTTATGTAGTGCATTATTCTTTTTAAGTTAGTGTTTGTTTTGCTTATAAAATAATTGCAAGAATGAACTTCAAAAAGTAATTGGAACGTGTCCAATTTGTCACAACTTGTTGATAACATCGCACAAATCTTATGCATAAGACTGACTTTATTCCGTAACTATTTAATTAGCAGCTCACAAGTATATGCTTCAACATTAATCAATAGCTAACTTTGTGCAAGGATTGCAGATCAAACTGTTTGGTTTTTCCAATGTTATTGACATGGCTAACGTAAGTTAATCATTAAAAGGAAAATATGAAGAAACGACATCAATTGAATATACAATTTGTGTGTCAGAAATATTAAAAGAAAACATAAGTCACTTTAGCAAACATTTCATAGGCCGAGCTGAAATTTCAAAGCCGGTTATTACTCAATGATTCGAGCACCTAGAAGAGTAGAATAAAATCTCAGTCATTTGAATTGCACGGAGAAGGAACAAGGAAACTAAGAATTAGATGAAAAGTTCTGATCTTTGGGTATGCTCGAACTTTCGGAGGGGGTGCAACTGTGGATGCTGCTGGTCTTCGCTGGTCTGGATATAACAAATCCTTTTACAGAAGTATATTCCAGTTAGTAATCATTGTCAGAGACAGGGGCGGACCCCCCCCCTCCGGCACCAGCTAGACCCCTCCTCAGCACCCAACCCTCCTCGCAGCAGCCCCCGCCGCCCACCGCCGAGTCCATCCTCCACCTCGCCCCCCGCAACCCCTCCGCCGCGCTGCCCCTCCTACCGGCCCTCCCACCCCACATCCTCGCGGCCTTGCCGACATCCTGTCCTCCCTCTACTCCGCCTCGCCCCCGAACCACCTCGTCCTCCTCCCCGTGCTCCTCTCCCTTTCACCCTCCCCTTCTGCCACCTTCTGCTCCCACCTCTCCGCGCCCAGCTGGCCCTCCGCCACCCTCCTCGCCATCGCCTTCCTCCTTCGCGACCTCCTTGCGGCCTTCCGCTCCCAGGTCCCCTCCTTCCTCGCCAAGATCCTCTCCCTCCTCCCTAGCGCTGACGCCCTGGACCAACTCGCCCTTGCCTACCAGCTCCTCCTCCTCGCCTCCAAGCCACTCCACCCTTGCGCCGTCCTCGCCGGATTCCTCCGTTTTTTTGGTGGCCACTACGGCGCCCGGGTGCGCGCACCGCCGTCCATCGCGTGGCAGGTCAAGGGCACCGTTCTGATGCATGTCGCCTTCACGATCAAGCAGGACCCTGCGCTGGCAAGGGAGGTCGTGATCCTCGTGGTCGCCGTCAAGGCCGACGCGACGGGCACTCTCAATGGGTTCACTGTGGTGGTGTTACTATCCGTGGCGCGCGTGCGAAGGTTCAATGAGGGCGCCGTGGGCATGCTCCAGGATGCGGCCGCCACGTCGCGCTGGGATCATCGGATGTCAAGGTGAGGGCATTGTTGACGCTCTTCGAGGTATTTTTTTTGTTTAGACATTTGTTCTGATTGGGTGGTTGCTTAATTGGCATCATTTAGGCGCTGCAAGTGGTTGCTGGATTGCCTGAAAGAGTGTGCGCGGGCTGCTCATTGCGTTGAGAAGGCATTGCTAAAATCTGTGAGGAATTCATATTTTGAACCTGTGTTGTGAATTGCGAAGTGATTAGAGTTTAGGATTCCTAATTCTTTTGGGGGTATACTTTGGTTCTTAATATTTAGGTCGATGAGAGCATTGGTGGGAGGGAGCATGTTGTGCCAAGCATTGTTCAGTTGGGCTTTCTCCTGTTAGGGGCCTCAAATGGTGATCCAGGGGAGGAAGATGGCTCGGGCAAAGGGGTTATGAGCACTGAAGAAGTAGGTGCTAATATGCTCAAGTCATTATTTGAGATCCACGAAATGGCAAGATGAGCAAGCAAGGCAGCAATAAGATGGGGAAAAGCTCCAATAGTAAGTGTATATGTGATAAATATTTAGTCTTTACATTTTACTTCTCAAAATCAAATGGAGTATTGAAATGTATTGTCATCAGTAGAAATGGATCTGAAGGGGTATTTTAGCAAAGTTTCAAGAGTAAGCACTATGTCTGCCCTACCTAAAATTAAGTATTGGGTCCACCCCTAGTCAGAGATGGGGTTGAAATAACTAGATCAAGTAGTATTATAAACTTCTGTTGATTAGATCATTTGTATCGTGTTTTGATAAAACCTTGTTTCAATGATACAATCTCAGTTGGCATATCATTAAAGTACATAAAAGAAATGAAAATTTACAGGATCCCAACAACCTCAGATAAGCAATGAAACATTTCAAATTTTTTTAAGAATATGAAGGATATTCCCCTAGATTTATATGAAATATTTCAGTTGTTATTAAAGTTCTAGTTGTTTCTTTCTAAACAAGGTTACCGAAGGAGCAAAAATTATTAACCAGAGGTGAAGAAGACAATGGCTTGTCGGAGTTATAGGTTCCCGGAGCTACACGGAGCACAGAGAGAGAAAGAGAGAGAGAGTATCAGTGAGGCAAGGGGCGTGTGATGACGTGATTGGCGAGGGAAAAGGAGCTCACCAAAGAAGATGGCATTACGGAGCCCGCTCACCGGCATCGAGAATGGTGCACTCGTTCCTAGCGAACCAAAGCATTCGGAGCTCTAATTATGTCAGGGGAGTGAGAGTGGCGAGATAGAAGCATTGTGACACGGTAGGAGGTTTATGTACGGTAGAGAAGCTCATGAGAAAGATGGTGAGAAGATGGCGGCTATGCGAGTATCTCACGCTCTACCCCTCGGCATCTCCGCTATAGGTTGGTGCGGCATTAAGGCGGTAGATAGGATGGGCAGAGCCGAACGGAGGTGATGGCACTAGGTGGAGGTCAAAAACGGTTGGCGACCAGTGGAAACTATGGGCGAGCGGGCGGAGCGCTCACTGGTGAGCTGGCGAGGGAGAGAGGGTGAGGTGGAAGAAGCTTGCTGACGTGTTGGTCCCACACGTCAACGAGAAGAGCGAGATAATTTCTAGATTTTGGGATTAAGTGGCTAAGGGTTTGAGGAAATTTTTAAACATAGAAATATAGCTCATAAATTTATGAAAAATTTTGAGATGACTTATGACTCCCTATGTTTTCTTATGTAAATTTCTTAGGGTTTAATATGTTCTATGATTCTCTCAAAAATTCTCACATGCTACTATTTTCTCGAAATGTATTGTTGCTTTAGATAAAATTTTCTTAATTGATGCTCAATAAATTTTTTGTATGCAAATGGGCTCTAAATAATTTCTCTCACCTATTTTCATTTTGTTTTTCCTAAAATTCTTACAAGTTCATGTTTGTATGAATTTCATTATTTGCTTTATATGAACAATTCAAAAGAAAATCATGCATGATCAGCTTCTCATATCAAATATGCTCAAAATATATTTTTCTTCCAGTTACCCTATTGTGTCTTCCCAAAATGGAGTTTTTGGGATGTTATAGACCTACCCCCTTACGAAGAATCTCGTCCCCAAGATTCAATGGGCTCGGTAAAGAAGTAGGGGAACTCGGCTCTAAGGCAGTCTTCCCGTTCCCATGTGGCTTCATCTTCGGTGTGGTTGCTCCACTAAACTCTTAGCATCTTGATGCGTGACTGCGAGTTTGTGCCATGGCTTCGTCTAAGATTCGGATCGGGTGTTCCCAATAAGAAAGCTTCAGCTAGAGATCGATGTTCTCCAACTGAGCGAGTTCACTTGGGGTTCGGAGGCACTTCTTGAGCTGTGATATGTGAAAGACACCGTGCACATCCAAAAGTTGGGGTGGCAACTCCAACTGGTATGCTACCACGCCTTTCCTCTCGACAATTCGGTATGGTCCGATGTATCGAGGTGCCAGTTTCCCATGAACCTAGAAACGATAGATGCCTCACAGTGGTGAGACCTTGAGATAGAAAAAATTGTTTACTTCAAAGCTCAGCTCACGGCAGCTTCTGTCGGCATAGCTCTTTTGTCTACGCTTCCCTCAAGCGCCTTCTTATCACATTAATGTGCTCTTATGCTTCTTAGATGACGATCGGTCCAAAGAATTGTCTCTCACTAACCTTGGATCAGAATAGGGGTGTTCTACACTTTCTCCCATAAAGTACTTCGAACGGGAACATCGGAAGGCTCGACACGAAGTTGTTGTTGTAGGAAAACTTGGCAAATGCTAAGCATTTCTCCCAAATCGTGCTATAGGACAACACACATGCTCGTAACATATCTTCCAGGATTTGATTTGTTCTTTCTGTCTGGCATCCTATAACAACCCAAAGTTCTGTCACCAAAATTAAAATTAATAAAGTTATTATTTTATTGGATTTTATGAGTTTTAAAAGAGTTTTCTTGCTTTTCTTGAATTTCCTGGATTTTAAAAGTCAAAAACAAAGTATTGATTTTTCTAGGTTTTTCTTAGATTTAAAGTTAAAAATAAAATTTTAATTAGTTTCTTAAATTTTTAGGAATTTAAAAGGTTTTTCCTATTTTTCTAGAAATAAAAAATAATTTATGTGCAAAAATAAAGGATAACTTTATGTTGGAAATAGTTTTCTTAAGTTTAGAATAATTCAAGGAATTTCTGTGAATTTTTCTAGAATTTTTGAACTATATTTGCCATTTTTCAAAAAGCCTTAAAAATAAAAAATAAATCATTTGCATTTTACTGAATTAATTTAAAGCTTAAATTGAAATTTCAAAAATTAAAATATTTTAAAATGATTAAAATAAACTTTAATTAAATTCAAAATTTATTTATTCAGGTTCTTCAAGTTCCAAGGATTTTGTTGGAATTTTCTTGAATTTATTTTATGTTCATATTTTCTTTTCTTTTTTCTCCTTTACCTTGCTTTCTTTTCTATGTTCTCTTTCTTCTTTCTTTTTCTTTCTCTGTTCTGTTCTTCTTCTTGCTCTAGCCACCCGACTAGCCACCACTTCCCATTGTTGTTCTCCGCGCTCGAAGCTCCATTTTCATTTCCATCGGAAGACCACGATCCCACCTTCATCACCCACGTTGTCTCGCCATAAATTGCATGCCATCAACATCCCTTGCAATCAATTTTACCGTTTCCCCGTGGCACTTCAATGTCAACTGAAACCATCACATTTCCCGCAGGCGTTCCCCGTCGATTCGACTACCACCTCCACCCTATAAAATGAGCACCGCGTGTTCCTAGTTCCCCTCATCGATTCGCCCCAAACCACAACGTCTAAGTCTTCTCTGTTTGACCAGAACATGCGAAGCCACTCGCCTTCTTCAAGTCCGGCCACGTCGTCATTGCATTGATATTCTTCTCCGGTGATCCTCTGACCAAATTGACCGCGTCATAACATGTTCCCAATAATCTCCTTCTCAACCCCACCTCAATTTTGTTTATCCCATCGCTGGAGTCTGCCGCCACCATCACTCCATCTTCACCGCCGCCGGCCACTGTTGTCGCGTCTCCATAGACCACCTCCGGCCACCCCAACCCCGACACCACATTCCCCATGCCACAGGCCACCTCATGCTCCTGCCACCTTCACCGCTGCACTACTGGAGCGCCATGGCCCCACCCCACTCGCCGTCGCCCGTGCACCTCCCCAGCCATTGGCGCCGCCACTGGCCACCTCTTGTCACGCCGCCATCTCCTACGACTTCCTCTCGAGGCTGGAGACCCATTTTGGCCATTGGCCGAGCATCCTGCGCCGCCCCTTGCCCGTGCGCCTCCCCTGCTCTGTGCCTCTACTCTATTTCCTCTTCTTTCTTTCTTTGTGCCACTTACAAGTGGAACCCCATGGCAACCATTAATTTAATCATTTAATCCAAAAAAAAATTATCTGGAATAATCCATTTTCACAATTTTCATCATTTCATGTGAAATTCAAACTTCCAGATGTTCGTTCTCCTTCATACGAACTCTAATTCCTTCAATTCTTTTTTATAAATTCATATAAATTCAATATCTATCTTCCAGAACCTAAATTATTTAATTTGGAGTTAATTTTAATTTTATTTGAGTACGGCTTATTTTCATGTATAGATTTCGACGACTTCGGACAGTTAGATTTCGACGCCGTTTCAGAACAACAATTAATTGAGAAAGGCAAGTTACACTTTTGATCATGTTTGATCCTATTATTTTAAAATATGTATTCTATTTTAAATTATTATTGCATGCTTACTTTCATTCAAAGTAATTTAAATTCCTATCTTTCAATTGTAGCTAAATCCCAACACTTGTACAGCCAATTTTTGTCAAGATTGGTAGTATGGAGAATCATTCCAAGTGTGATATATTTTGAATTTAGAAAATTGATAAGATTGGATAACAAGAGGCTATTGTAAATTGAAGGAATCAAAGGAATATTTGTGGATACCCATTGATTATGAAGGAGTAGTGTAATTGATGGATATTAGATTATAGGAATACATAATTATTGGATCTTTGGATTATAGGAATACATAATTGTTGGATATTGGATTATAGGAATATATTATTATTGGAAATTAGATTATAGAAATACATAATTGTTGGATATTGGATTATAGGAATACATAATTGTTGGATACTAGATTATAGGAATACATAATTATTGGATATTGGATTATAGGAATAAAATATTGATGGATATTGGATTATAGGAATACATTACTTCTTATTTAAATAAAGAAGGACATCTTGGCGGAATTAAATTGATTTTAGTGATTGTTGGAGAATTAATATTGATCTACAATCGAAAGGAGAAATTGGATTAGACCAAATATCAGTTGAGTTAAATGGATTATTAGTAATTGTTGGAGAATTAGTATTGATAAATTGATCTCAGTTGAGTTAAATGCCATTTTGACATCCATTTGTCGTATCTCATAGTCGAAATATGCAGCTATAGCTAGAATGATCCGAATAGACTTAAGCATCGCGACAGGAGAGAAGGTTTCATCATAATCAACACCTTGAATTTGTCTGAAACCCTTCGCAACTAGTCGTGCCTTATTAATGTGGACATTTCCATCCATATCTATCTTTTTCTTAAAAATCTATTTGCACTCAATGGTTTTAACACCATCAGGTGCATCAACCAAGTTCCAAACTTAATTATCATGCATGCACTTTATTTCGGATCTCATGGCTTCATGCCATGACTCAGAGTCTAGGTCCACCATTGCTTCTGTATAAGTTTTAGGCTCATCATTATTCAATAATAAAACGTCATGCCCGTACCTTATATGCAACTAACGTGGCCTTTTTGTTCTACATGGGGCTGATGTCTCATCTACAGGTTCAACAATATTTTGTTCATCCTGTAGAGGTTCAGTAGGAGTTGAAACATTTTCAGATGGTTCCCGAATTTCTTTGAGTTGCACTTTGCTCCCACTGAGTCCTTTGGAAAGAAACTCTTTCTCCAAGAAGACACCATTACAGGCAACAAACACTTTGTTATCAACCCAATTATAAAAATAATATCCTTTAGTTTCCTTAGGATACCCCACAAAGAAGCACTTGTTGGACTTGGGTGTGACTTTATCAGACATCAAACATTTTACATAAACCTCGCAACCCCATATCCTGATAAAAGACAATCCAGGACTCTTTCCGGTCCATATCTCGCATGGTGTCTTCTCCACAGTTTTTTATGGAATCCTATTTAAAGTGAAAGCCGCTGTTTCTAGAGTGTATCCCCAGAATTGCAATGGAAGATCAGACTGGCCCATCATAGACCGAACCATGTCCAACAATGTTCAGTTCCGTCGTTCCGACACCCCATTCCATTGAGGAGTTCTTGGCGGAGTAAGCTATGGAACAATTCTACAATTCTTTAGATGATCACCAAACTCATGGCTCAAATATTCACCTCCATGATCATATCATAGACATTTGATTATCTTGCCATGTTGATTCCGCACTTCATTCTGAAATTCTTTGAACTTTTCAAAGGATTCCGACTTATGTCTTATCAGGTAGACATAGCCATACCTACTGAAATCATCAATAAAAATTATGAAGTACTGAAAACCACCTCTGGTCGAAGAACTCATCGGACCACATACATCCATGTGTATGAGGGCCAACAGGTCACTCGCCCTCTCACCTCTGGTCATGAAGGGCACCTTTGTCATATTGCCAAGTAAACAAGATTCACATGTTTCAAATGAATCAAAATCAAATGACTTTAGAAGACCATCTTTATGGAGCTTCATCATGCGCTTCTCATTTATATGACCTAGACGACAATACCAGACAAAAGTGAGATTCACATCATTAGGTTAGAGTCTTTTAGCATTAATATTATAGATGGGCATATCCTCAAGATTTAAAACATACAATCCATTCACCAATGGAGCATGGTCATAAAGCATATCTTTAAAATAAATTGAACAACAATTGTTCTTTATTCTGAACTCATAACCTTCTGCTCCTAAGCAAGAAGTAGAAATAATGTTTTTGCTTAAGTCTGGAACATAATAACAATTATTTAGTTCCATAACTAATCCTGAGGGTAAAGCTAATGGTAAAGTGCCAATAGCTAATGCAGCAACTGTTGCTCCATTGCCCACACGAAGATCAACATCGCCTCTTGCCAAGCTTCTACTCCTTATCAGTCCCTACATCGAATTGCAAATATGAGCAACCGATTCAACATCAAATACCCAAGAACTAGTTGGGAAGTGGCAAGATTAATTTGTATAACATGTATACCTGAACTAGAAATCTTACTTCCTTTGTTCTTTTTCATTTCTGCTAAGTACTTCTTCCATTTTCTCTTCCAATGCTCAGTCTCATGACAATGGTAATATTCTGTGTCAGGCTTAAGACCCAGTTTAAGCTTCTAAAGCTTAGCCTTGAGACTCCCGATCTCATCTTGAGTCTTTCCTTTGCCTTTTCCCTTTCCTGACATACCCTAGTTCTTGAAGGTTGTAGTCTTTTGAACCATCATCACATGATTGGAATTTTTCTTGATGCTCTCCTCAGCACCTTTAAGCATGACATGCAACTCGGTCATTGACTTCTCCATGCAATTCATATGAAAATTCAATATGACAGGCTCAAAGCTCGCAGGGAGTGATTGGAGAATCACATTAGTAGCCAATTCTTTGCTAAGGGGGAAAACCAAGATTTTCTAAGCTCTCCATGTGGCCAATCATCTTGATCACATGAGAACTAACCAGGTTGCCCTCTGATAGCCTACAAGAAAACAATGCCTTAGAGGTATTAAACCTCTCTGCCCTTGCTTGATCCTGAAACATACCCTTCAGACCCACAATCATATTGTAAGTGTCTATAGTCTTGTAACATCCCAAAAATCTTAAATGCAAAATTAGGGGATTTTTTTAAATTTTTTGTGTGAATATCTGTTGCCATCATTTTTGCCTGCATTTTTTTAGATTTATTTGAATTTCATATATTATTTTGCTAGCACAAGTGTTAAGAAATAAAAACCCTAAAGGCATAAAGTCATAAAGCCGAAACCTTAACTATGGAAACCCTAGAAATAAAATTGGTGTGCATAAATTAAACTTCAAAGCATTGCTCATCTAAAATTTGCATATAGGATAAGCCCTAAGATTAGAGGTATAGAATTTCAAAGCCAAAATTCCCTAATTGATCAAAGAGTCCTAAGAGAAGTACCCAACATATACCAAACTATATCTATCATTGCATAAGAAATTACCAAATGAAAATACTAGAATATTTAGTTAACCCTAAAAATTCTATATCAGTCCTTAACCTATTTTCCTCCCCCTTTCACTGTTCCTCCGACCTGAGTCACTCCAACCCGGTTGATGGTCGAACCTGACCGGGCCATCAAGTGCGACCGCGCCGACTCTCGGTCAAGGCGCTCCCGGATCGGCGTTGTTCTTCTTCTCTCCGCAAGCACCAGATCGGGTGCTCTCTCAGCGACAACATCTCAGACACTTAGCACCACGTCGCAGGCATGCGGGGAGAAGCTGCGAGCGCCGTCGCTCAAGCGCCAGCCAATATCACCTCCAAGTCATAGTGCCACCATACTGCGTCAATCCCTCACCCATTCCTCCCTTCGGCCATGCTGGAGCTTTCGCCGAGCACATTGTAGCTCCCACGCTAACTTCGCCTCCCGGTCTATAAATAGCGACCCCTTGCCCTCTGAGTCCTCTGCTCGCCACACCCAAACCACACTACACCTCCTTCATTCCTCAATCAAGCCGAACACATGGTAAGAGCTGACCTTCGTTTTCGGCCGAGACATCGCATTGTCGTCACCGGCGTCCCAGCAACTCCCATGCTCCTCTATCTCCATCACCTTATGTTCCAAGCTTCTCTCACCAATTGCCCTAAGTTAATTCAATGTTTTGTCTACAGGATCAGCCGCCAACTCCGTTTGTCCTCAGCTCCGGTCAGTAAGCTAAAACCGCCGAATCGACCACCCTGGTGAGTGTCTTTTCAATTAGTTCCTCCCTAACCCTCTCTATATCTCCTTGAAGCTATCCTGGGGATTGATTGCTACTAGTTTTCCTTAGGCCATTGCCACGGCTTGGAGCTCTTCCCACCGCCGCCATTCACCGTCACTAGAACAACTCCAGCCACCTCCGTTACTACGCATCATACCGGTGAGTTTGTAGAAGTCACTAGATGCTCATGCTCACCTTAATTATGCAGGAGCAATGTTGGAACGACGAACGCCTCGTATACCCGAAAGCCGCCGCCGCTAAGGTTGGTCGCGCCGCCGTTACCGACCACCGGAGCTCCTCCACTGGCGCTAGTAGGATCGCGTGGAGCTTAGAACTCCATTTTAGTCATTAGCCGGCGCCGAGGCTGGGAGCTTAGCTGTTATGTTGGACTAAATGTTATTTTGAAAAACAAAAGAAAACCTGAAAAACAGATTTCGACTTAGGTGGCTGGAAAGAGTGGCTAGTGGCGGGGGCACGAGAGAGAGTTGGTATGTGGATGTACCACCCAAGTCAATTAAGGACCGAATCTGGTAATGACCTCTCATGTAAAACAGTGCAACCACAAGTCTGTAACACTTAAGACCTGGCTGACTAATTTGTTTCGCCTCGGTGTGGCTTCGACGTTGGTGGATGTGGGTGGATAGACGGGGGAGAACGAAGCTACAAGAACCATACGACGCTAAAGGGAGACCTCTGGGATTGGCAAGGTGGAGAGTCCGAAGGAGGTGATACCTAGCGGTGCGAAGTTGCAAAGAGGTGAGGCATTGTAAAGGCCTTGTGATAATCAACATTAGCCACACACCTACGGAAGTGTGTTGGGGCAGTATAAGTTGATTTATCTCTTGTGGGTAAAGTGTACGAACTCTACAGAATAAGAAAACTATCTAGATAGACGTGCTCACAGTCAAGAGCGGTACTGAGAACTTGCTTGATATGGCTTTCCTTTTCATAAAATCCAAGTGTGAGTGTGGAATGAAAAGGGGTGGGCTGGAGCCCAGCAGTTCGAAATGTTGGGGCTGTAGCCCAGAGAGTTGAGAAAGCCTGGTCAGGGACCAGTGGTAATTACGTGATAGCCTGAGCATTGAGTGGACGTACTCACTCAATGGTATAGGAGATGGGATCTCCACTACTACTTTACAAATCAAAAACTCAGTTTATAAAATTTGTGTTCGTAAAAATGCTAAGACTCAGAATTTGCTATTACTTAATATATGTCAATAAATGGCTTTGTGCAAAATAAAAGAACCATGAGCCTTTCCTTTGACCAGCCTTGCATCTATAATAATTGTATTATGTGTTGGCTCGCGTGTACGGTTGTGTACTCAGGCTTGCTTAATATAATCTTTCAGAGCCCCTAGATCAAGACCCATATGAATACTACTCAGTTGCGGGACCTGATGGTGGAGAAGACGGTGAAGCTTAGGCTCGGACCCCCAGTTGCTTGCCTGTGGGCAGAGCGAATGGCTCCACTATTGTTACTTTTGCTTCCGCCCTTATCTGTTATCTCTGTACTCTAAACTATGTAGTATGGTGGCCTGTGTGCCCCCCTTTTGTAAACCAGTTGGTTGTACGGCCAGTTGGCCGTACGGCTTGTTATGTAATAAGTATGTTGTCGAACAATGTATGCGATGTATATGTGTCAATCAAGTATGTATCTATGTGTGCTAACTACTGATTCAGGGATTAGCACAATCTTACATAGTGATCCTATATTATAAATTTGGGGTCTGACAAGTCTCGTATTGCTTCTGAAGCTCAGAGTTCATGGCTGCAAGCATAAGGTAGTGCACATCGATTGCATCATTGCAATGCTTCTCATAAGCATTCTTTTCAGTTAGAGTAGCATCAATATTCGGTTCCTCCGGATAGGGACTCTCTAGAACATATTTCTTCTTTTCTTGTTTGAGAACAATTCTCAAGTTACGAAACTAGTCAATAAAGTTTGAACCATTCAACTTTTCTCTCTCAAGAATAGATCGCAAATTAAAGGTAGGTGCAGAAGAAGTAGTAGGTGCCATGATCTACAACATAATATGCAAAAATTCAGCACTATGTTTATGTAAGATCTTCTATTAGACACTCATGTTAGTGGTTATGTTCGACAAGTCTACGACCAGCTTGTATCACCATACGACTAGTCTGAATCTGGTCGTATCCCCATACGACTAGTCTGAACCTAGTCATATCACCATACGACTAGTTCATACTTGGTTGAACTTAATCATAAACAGTTAATAAAAGATACTCCTACCATATGTTATGAACCATGTTTCCTTCAAATAACATATAGTGAATTCAAGATCCATAAATCATTAAGTCCTAGTGAGCTTTGGCATCACTGCTAGAAACTTAGTGATTCTAGGTAAGCAACTCTTTGCTAATCATATCACATATGACTCTTGTTAGATCGGTGACATCTCCATGCACTTCTGGCCAATACTATGCCCCAAGGCACAAAACCCTTTTGATAGCCTTGTCAAGTTAAACCAACACTATGCATGTGGGTGTCCGACACACCCACGCCATCTTATTAAGATAGTTAATGGCACCCTACTTTGGTAGACCTACCAATTAACAATCAAAATCATGATGGTCGCAGCAATTGAAAAGGCATCAAATTAACTTAATTTTTCTTAAGGGACGCTACTCTACCATGTTAAAACATCTAATGATAAAACATGATTAATAGCATGATAGGAATAAACATTCACAGAAAATCAAATTAAACTGTGAAAATAGTATGGCCCTTAACATGATGATCTCCATCACAATGATTCCTATACTCCAACCATCATGCTCGAAATCTCTGACCGCAATCATCTACTATGCAATTACTCCTAAAAGATAGTAACGAATTACAGACGATAATATCAAGCATCACATGTCGGTACGCAGGCCATTATACAATAACATGTAGCTCGATGGCTATCACACAGCATGACATGCAGGCCATGAAAATCTATTCATGCATTTCATACACAATGGACCATACATTCACATCAATCTCTGCAAAAACGAGTTATGCATAGAATCCTATTCTATTAGGCGACATGAACACGTACTATATAATGTGGCTACAACCACGGCGGTCCCACACTGCCTTGATACGGCCATGCACTGTGACATACTCCGATGGCGGAATTCCGACCGGTAGGAGTATCATGCAATGAGGTCGTGAACAAGCACAACAAACCACCTAGTCCTTTTAGCTCATACCACCTTGTAAACCCATCTACTTCCACTGAAAACCGATCGATCTTATCAACCAGTGTTTAGATCATTCCATCCATATGAACCGATCTAAGTTATAAGACCAAACTAGTAATAGATCCAATCTACTACTGCCACATATCAAATATATGTGACCGATCTAGATCAAAAACTATGCAGGATGGCTCTGATACCACTGAAGGGATACGGGTAGGCTATGCTAGCTGACAATTCAAAAAATTCTACCACGTAAACCAGGAAGCCATGCAAGTAGAAGATCACATATCGTTACCACCAGATGCGCAGTGCAGCAGAAGAAGAGTTGGAGCAGCCTGATCCAACGAAGAGCACGTCAAAGTAGTGGTCGTAGTCGATCGTCCAACGTCAAGAACGTCAATGCATTGGTCATAGTCGATGGACTCCTCCAGCAACCTCAGCAGTTCCTTGTGAAGATCACGGATCATCCTCGAGCTCAACAGCAACTGCATTAGCGCCTCTACGGTATCCACACATCTAGGGAAGGAACACCGTACGCTAGTGTGCTAGCACCAAGTTGCACGGGAAGGCTCTCTCAAGAAGATGGCAGCTAGGGATTCGGTGGAACAACTCACGGGTATGCCATCTCCCTAATAGGCTCAAGCATCTCCTTATATAGTGCTCGTGACGGATCCTATCCGAACATGTTTGATGAATCGTATCCTTACTAGTTTGTTCCATCCTGTTAAGTGTGTGACCCATTAGGTTATGCGTAATCGGTTGTGACTCGGAAACTCCTTTCCAATCACGAGTCATCAGTGGCTCCTAGCAGAACATAACGATTCCTGAATATACACAAATTATATCGGACGAACCTTAATGCAATATGATCTACGACCAAGTCCATATCCCTAACGACTAGCTCGTATCTCTATACGACTAGTTTATATTTGGTCTCAACCAGTTCGTAACTCCTTACGACTAGGTTTCGATCACTTAGTGATCATGTTCGACCAGCCTACGACTAACTGTATCTGATCGAACTAACAGACCTTCTCGTATATTCTCCCTTTACCTCACGATATCTGGTTGAACTCCAGGTGAGATGTTATGTCATCCATGGACTGTTCAATATTTTCTCGATCAAGTGTCGGATAACTTCACGTGGTCGAACACTACGACTACTAGTGTCATGGCCATTCACTTTCTTTATCCAACCACATCGAGGGGTCCAGAGATATCTCTTCTGTTATGTTAGGAGGGGCAAATCCCATATCTGATCAGTCACATTTCTCCACATGTTTCACAGCATATCTAAAAGCTACCTTTATAACTACCCAGTTGCGGAGTAGCGTTTGGCAACCCCAAAGTGTACTCTTACGCATGTAGGAAACCATACTGATCTCAGTTCTAAGGATTATACATCATCATTGCTTGAGACCAACTGATGACACATAAAATCATAACAACCTCAACAGTGTCTCAAGGTGGGTCAATCCAACCCCATGTTCTCTAACATGTGTTCACATTATTGATTTGATATCCCTATATCCATGACCAGTGAAATATGGTCATCAATTAATACATATGCTGGTCGATAGGATCACTGGTGTTCCGACCAGTGACATCTGACCCGGGATGCTTTTAGAATGACATCATATAAGTTAAAAGAGCTTCACCAACAAGTCACATACTTGTCAATCTTATAACCAATGATTTATCCAATGAACAGAATATCATTTATTCAATAACTCATAAACATAGACGTGATACAATCATCTCTATGATTGCCTCTAGGGCATGTCACCAATAAATACAAGTGTAGTTCATTGGTAAATCATTTTGAGATATAATGTCATATTACAGGGCTAACTTACTTACTGATTTTAGCATCTGCTTTGCCTTGGTGTATTTTATGCCCATAAGGAAACCCGACAACGAAAAGTAACAGCCTAATTTGCAAGCATGGGCACCATTTCTGAAGATCCCAGATACGAATGCAACAACACACCTACTGGGAAAGGTCCAGTTTGCCTACACGCAACCAAAATGCTGACACAACAAATGTACTATGTAACAGTTATTTGTTGAGAAGTGATGAGGAGCTACATGACATTCACATTAGTGGACTGGAAGTGTGGAACCTATACTCAATATGACATTTGTTACCTAAGACAAGCAGGATTCTCGAGGTTTTGGTTATCTAAGTAATGAACATTTTCTAAACCTTACTTAAAAATTGACGTATGCCATATCATGGACAATCTACTGCAAGAATTTCAACTTAAGCAAGCATACTATCGGTACCTGCCATACATAAATAGATAAGCATACTAGAAAATAACAAGGTAATAAAGAAGAAATATCCATGTCTTGCCTCAGTATTTCCAAAAGATCACCAAAGGCATGTACACAATGAACAGAAATGGGTTTCTTCGATTCCTAAAACACTAAACAACATGCATTATATTTAATATCCATGATCAACTTCTAAAATTTCTCTGTGGAGTTTACCAACACTATGTTCACGATAGATATCATCTTTTCCTTTCAGTTAGCCACAAACAGAATAGTTCTTTACATTTCATCTTTTCCTTTCAGTATTCAAATTAGTTAAGATAAGATTACATAAACTTGAGAACCTAGGAGACACAAAATGTCACCTAGAATACCCAAAATCACAGTGCAACATATAAAACAGCCAAAATCCAAAAATCAACTATTATTGCAGTTTAGCCAAACAATCAATGTGACATTGCATAAATGAAGTACAAATCAACTCTAGGCAATAATCAAGTCGGATGGAATGACTAAAAATTTGCAATTATGTTCCACCAAGTTAACAGAAACCCATGCCATGACCAAGTGCAACAAGCTCCTTAAGCTGGTTATGGATCACAATCCATATCAAAAGACAAAGATGGAGAACTTAATAAAAATTAACTATAGAAACACCTATGGGTTGATTTTAGAAGAGACCATACAACATAATTACAAGCTATGGAGAAAAAATGGCACATGCTAGCAGATGAAATTATCCAACCCCTATCACAACTTAGCTATAAAGTAAAACCACTGAGTGCTATGGAGTAAAACATTTCTTACTCGCATCAACAAGATAATAGTTACAGGACAAATGCATCACTGAGTGTTGAGCACACAAACAAACAATTGCTACGATGGCACTTAGAAAGGTAAAGAGATTACCTAGCATGAATAATGATTATGAAGATCAATGGAAGACAAGAAGCAGGTCTGTGTTGGATGTGTCTGGAAAGAACAGAAAAATGGTGAAACAAGCAGTGAAATAATTATATCGCTATATCATTCAATAATGGGTTTGGATAGAGAAAACAATAAATGCTGCCTTAACACAATGAGAATATCATGAAACTCCCTAATTAATATTAACTATATGTGTTTTAGAGTATGTAGACGTAGGAATGAGTAAACAACAACCTTAGAGTATGAAGGATGGGCTACAAATTCTTTAACTCCCCATTTGGCTGCCAGGAATTTGGCATGGAATCCTTTAATTGGAATTTAATTCCAAAAGTTAGGCTATTTGGCTACCCCATGAAATTGGAATAAATGATTCTGCATAATTCCTGCCCATATTTGAAACAACTAAAAAGGGGTTACTAATTCTTAGCCCACCCAAAAGAATCGTGTGGATTTGAAACTCATCGCCCCTTCCCAGTCACGATCCTGACTCTTGTCCTTCATGATGTGACCCCACAAACTCCACCGCATGTCCCTTCTGACTACCACGTGCCTACTCTGTAGCAGAGAGCAATAGTGAAAGGAGACAGGATAGGAAAGGATAGAGGGAAGCAATGGCATCGCTCATGGGCTGGCACCACGGCAGCTGCAGTGCACTCACGGGGGATGGTGGCCAGCAGTGGGCGCTTGACATGGGTGGCGAGGGCGCACATGAATTTGCCTCTACTAGCGAGGGCGCACGAGGGTTTGTTGCTACCGACGAGGTGGCGTGACCTAGGGAGAGACATGACGCATTGAGTCCGTGGGATTTGGGGCCATCAGGGCGATTGAAGTGAGGAAGAAGAAGAGATGGAAGAGTTGCTACATGTGGATGGCCGAGGGTTTGCGGATGGGAGGTGGAGGAGAGGAGAGGTGGGGAGGTGAGAGAGATGGAAGTGGTTACTCATAGAAGAAGATGGGGGTCGAAGTGGGGGTTAGTTGCGGGTGGGGAGGGGGGACGATTGTCCTCGTCCGGGCCATTGATTCTCTACTCGCTGATCAGACGGACGCAGAAGATGATAGTAGGACGGATGACTATCAACTTCAATTTTTAAGTAGTAGAGATTAGGTGAACTATCAAGAAATTACACAATTTCTTGATGACGTTATAAACCCATCACTAATATTAAATTTACTGACGATTCATTGCAGACCCTTCAGGGAAAATTGTGGCCCTTAGGAAACATGTGGTTTCTGGTAGTGTGCGGGCCTTTTCAAAAAGTATTTTATAGAATTTGTTGGAAAATTTTGAATTATAAGAACAAGAACATAAAAGAAGTGAAGTCTTTGGTAAACACAATACAATTATTCTATGATATACATGAGTGGTACATGTACATTCGATTATTAATTCTACTGCAATATTTGCCAACTACTAAAAACTGTGGTAAAACATTTGCATTTATCAGTTTACATAAACCATTTATAGTAAGTGGAAATCCTTTTCAGTTACAACTTTGAGCACAGTATAAGGTCTACTAATTGGGAATATTAGGTGCCTAGGCACTCAAATCAATATGTGTAGGACCCTCGACATTGAATACCTGAAATCCTCATGTGTGTATCGTACTAGTCCCATGATCAGTGGCTAGTACACACATTCACAACATTGCCATATACATCCATAAACAATTACATACAACATGAAACAAATATGGTACATAAACTTCATCGAATAAATAGTTTACAATACAGGGGCTGAGCGACCAAATTAAAAGTCAAGTGTTAGAAGTAGCAGCAGAAATTTAGTAGATTAAAAGCAAAAATCCAGCGTCATGTCCATCCAAACCGTCAAGCAACCGACAAAGATAAGTCCTAGTAAGACCCATCATCGAACCCTCCGGTACCAGGTGCAAAGAACGCGTTGTCTAGCATATGCTCATCCTCAAACTCTGATCAACAATTTAAACAAGATTGAGTACATTTTGTACTCAGCAAGACTAGTAGTGTATCGCAACATAATTATAAATGTAAGGCTAACAAAGGATGAGGCTCTACTCTCGAAGTTATTTTCAGCATTAAGCAAGTTTTATTTGCAATAACGACAAGTAGTACTTTGCAACGGAAATTTTAAAGAGCTATTGACTGATAATGAAATAATCAAGTAAGTAACATAACCAAAGTAAACTCACAACCCTCCTCGGTTGTGATCAACACTCCATTCTCAGCAATAGACATGGTACTCAGGTTATCCATAACAAAAATCATCCCCACATTTTTCAACAAGAACCGTTTTTGTAGAAACCAAGTCTATTTTAATATTTATTCAATTTTAGCAAGACTAGAGCCCAGCTAAGCATCTATTCAACATTCCGAGCCGAAATACCCAACTTGGCATCATTCATTGTCTAAACCATATCCTAATAGATACAACAGTAAGGATACCAATATTTCAAGGAGGATGAGAGGCCCTTTTCATATTGTGATGAATATTTGATAGCATTTGGGACTTGCTGGTGAAGGTTTGAGAGTTGTTGAAGTTCGCGAAGTCGAGTTTTGAGTTTCAACTAGGTTCTATGAGATGTTATGATGCATGTTTTCACTAATGATGGTCAAGTGCGCGGTAAATGTGCCAAGAAAATGATTTCTTCATCTTTGTTGACTGTAGGTTGACTTGATAGCTGGATGATCATTAGTGCAGGATCGGGAGCAAGCTTGGAGAGCTTGGCATACAAAACAATCATGGAGGTCGAAGAGATCATCGAGGATCAAGTCCGGTCATAGAGATGGAGTCTTCATAAAGATGGCACGAGACGGGTCTGTGCGGTGACTCAGGGTGACTTGGCAGTGTCCAAGTGTCGGCAAGGTGTTCCGAGGGTGTTCGAAGCTCGAGACACAAGGTGGGGCCGTGACAAGTCAACGAGGAGCGAAGACTGTCAAGGTGGAGTAGCGTGGTAGCTCTAGGTGGCTTATGTTGACCAAAGTCAACATAAGGGTATTGATGTAATTGTAGCTAGTCTAGAGGGGTATTCTAGGCAAGGGGTAGAGTTGGCTGAACCCTGAGTGGATATGAATGAGTGGAGAGAGTTAATCTTAGCCCTTGAGGTGATCCAAGGGTTGAGGTTGCTCCCATAGGGCTATAAATAGAGGGGTAGAGGTATGCTTCCACTACCAAGTCTTGGAGAAGGATTTAGGGTTTCCTTATGCTCCTTTGAGCTTTGCCCACCATGAAGTGTGGCTCTTTATAATCCTTCCTCTTGAAGCAATGAAAGTTCCTCTTGAAGCAATGAAAATTCCAAGTTCGTACATGTTCTGAAATTTATTTTATTTCTTGCAAATCCTAGTTTTTCTTTGTTGCAACTTGAGCTTCTCTTCCCCTCCTTCAACTTGCTATAGTTATATTGGATCTAGGACGTGTAAGAGGTTGAGGAGTTCATCAAGAACATGTTCCAACCCAACATGATCCATTAGAATTCACTCTAGTTCAAGTTGTGTTTGCATTAACCGTGTTCTTGAGTTGAAATTGTTGTTTTTGTTACAACTTGAAATATTTGCATGAAAGGTTGAGACTTTGGGCATATATTTGCAATTCATTTTGGAATCATAGCCCCAAGATTATTTACTAGCAATGGTTCAAGTTTCATCAATTTTGGTTGAGTAGATCTTGAGTTCTTGAGATTTCTTAGCAAGCAAGTTTCTGAAATTCCAGATTTTGATGCAACGTGATCTTGAAGCAAGATAGGCCTCTCTCTCTCTCTCTTGGGATTTATTTTGCAATTCCTTTTGGAATAATAACCGTACGGACCTCATCTTGCTATGGTTCAAGTTTCATCATTTTTGGTTGAGTAGATCTTGAGTTCTTGAGGTTTCTTAGCGGGCAAGTTTCTGAAATTCCAGATTTGCTGAAATTGCTATTTTGATGCAACGTGGACTTTAAGCAAGAAAGGTCTCTCCCTTGGGCTTTATTCTGCAATTCCCTTTGGAATCATAACCCTGAGGATCTCATCTTGCTATGGTTCAAGTTTCATCAATTTTGGTTAAGTTTATCTTGAGTTCTTGAGGTTTCTTAACAACCAAGTTTCTGAAATTCTTCTGATTTTTCTGTTCTTGGTGTGTTCTTGGTGCTCTTGAACCTCATATCTTCCTCATAGCACTAGGTTCAAGAGAAGAAATACTTGAGTGGATAAATTTCATTTGCGTCTATTCACACCCCCCCCACTATAGTCGCCATAACCGATCCTTCAAAGGATCATGCATCGAATAGGAATATGATTACCGTTAACCACAAACATAGCAATTTTAAGTAAACACACACACACATGCATACTAGATTTTGCAAAATAAAGTAAAGTAATTGAAATAATAGGACCAACATGGTCAAAAGAGGTGCTTGCCTTGCTCTGGTATCTCAGAGTATGAGGATGGAGGATCGTTGTAAATTCCGTCCGAAATATCGATGTCTATTCAAAAAGAGCCTATAGCAAATTAATTATAGAAAAATAAATTAAAAAGAAACAAAATCTAAATATTTCTACATATTCAGACATATCATGATTTTATAGGAATTTAGAAAAAAAGATTCATTCAATTTGGAGTTCATATGCAAAAGTTATTAATATTTTAATTTCCTTCGGTTTGAAAATTCTAGAAAATAAAAAGTGTGACGTCGAAGCGCATTCTCTGAGGTTTACGCTTTATAACAAAGAAAATTTATTTTCCTTTGAGTTCTTCTGAGGTTTACGCTTTCCAACAGAGAAAGCGTGTTTTTCTCTAAATTGAAAGTGACTTTTCTCATTTTTTCGAATTTTATTAACTTACTTGTGAGTGACTCATAGTTTTAATTTCTTGATTTTTATTAATAAATCTGTGGTATTCCCACATATCATAGACTCATTACTCCCTCCGGTTTTAGTTACTTGACGTCCTACAATACATAGCATAAAAGGGAAGCGTCAACTAAAAAAGACCAGAGGGAGTATTTACTTAACTAAATGATTAATTTTTTATTTGATTTAATTCACTAACAGCTCGGGTCCACATTTCAGCCTCTCCCGTTTTAAAGCATGTTGAAAACCGAGAATAGTGAGTGGTCCCACATTGTCAACGATCGAGTCGCCGATCTTACGAAAAAACAGAGGAAAATGACAAGAGTTCTTCGGAGAGAATGTGATTGCTCTTTATTGCTATGAACTGGATCCTTTACAGGGGTGCCCTCAACAAGGTAGTGGACTAATCCTAATTACACCGAGTGTGATGCTTGCTATGCTATTGAATCAGACTTCATACATGAATCTAATGTTGATTACCTTGCTTCGATCTGATGCCCTTGTTCCTCCATGCTCCATCTTTAAATAATCATTGAAGATGTGGCAGTTACTCCTGGAGAAGACGTCTATTGGAAGAGATGCGTCCAGTCGGAGGGTCAGTTACAGTTAGCGAAATAGTAACTGATCATCGGTTAGTGTCTGTGAGACACTAAACCATATCATGGTTGTTGTTAGTGTCTTAGGACCATGAAGCATCGCGTGATATGGACCAAATATGACATGTGTTCCATTCATCACACGGTAAGAAATATACTTAGAGTTAGATCCAGATGTCAGTTCATTGCTTCCTCGAGTAGTCAGCTGGTCAGAGACTGGGTATAGGACCTCATCCGACCAGGGTACCCATTATGTAACCTTTGGAATCCTTATGACCACAAGGATCGTTAGCCTTAGGGGTTACAACCACAAAGACTTATGGTCTTTTATTTCGTTTTAAAGTAATACATAGAGATTTTAATCCTCGTTAGCTAGCCCCCAAACTTTAAAATGAATTGGTCGTATGAACCCTCTCTCCCGATGAAGTTGTATTGGGCAGACCCTCATTTAATGTTGTGACAGTCGAGGTGGTTTGTATTCACTTTGAAGTTGAGAAACTGCCTTGGGAACCAAATAGTTTTTTTTTCGTTGGAAAAAAAGGTCTGTGTTCGTTGGACTTTGGGTAACTCCCGATTGCAATTAAGGAATTGTGGCTATAAAATCCTGTCAGCGCAGGGCTTCAGGGGTTTTACGCTCTCAGGTTTTCCTAGAATCATTTTTCATCTTCTTGCGAAGAATCTTCTTTGACATCTTCTCACTCTTTCATTGAAAGCTTCCTCCGACCTCCGTTTATCCATTCATAGATCTCATCATGCGGACTCGATAACCAAGTGGTTAGTTTCAAATCTGAGTGGGAAGAGGCTCACGGTGTTTAGTTTCAAATCTGAGTGGGAAGAGGCTCACGACACTGGAGGAGATCAGGATGTTTCCGAACAAGAGCTTGATCAAATGGAGGTCGGTGGCCAGAGAACACTTTCTGAGCCGCAAAGAAGGGGAAATCCTGATTTTCCTCACCTACATCAAGTGTGGGCTTAGGTTCCTGGCTCACAAGTTCCTTTCCTGAGTCGTGGAGAACTACGAGGTCGAGTTGGTGAATCTAGCCCCCAAATCCATCACCAACCTTAGCATCTTCATCTACCTTTGTGAGGCATACTTGGGGATTCAACCAAATCTAAAGGTCTTCAGGTATTTCTATAGGATGGCGAGGTTGGGGAAATCAGCGGCCGGACCTGGGGAGTGCTCGCTGCAACTCCACGACGGGAAGGCCGACGAGTACATCCGTATGTACCCAAAGTCCTCGTGGCCGTCATAGAAGAAAAGCTGGTTCTACATGACGGTCATGAAAGAGGACGGCCTCTACTTCGCTGGCAAAGTGGCAAGCGAGAACCTGCACTGGTGGTCCACTGAGAAGAAAGAATGACGGGTTGGAAGGGTGGTCGATGTCATCCAAGACCTCAGGGCCAAGGGATTGACTGCTTGGCATGTGGTTAGAGACTTTTTCATGCACCAGATTAGTCCCATGAAGCTCCGATCACACTCCTTGCACTGGCATATTGGTCGTGATGAAGCGACCAAGGATTCCAGAGACGGTAAGTTCTGAAAAATCCCGACTAGTTTGGTTTATTTAATTGATTATTTTGTAACCTTGAAATCTCTTTATCCTTTTGAAGCCCTTTCTTCTAACAAGGTTAGAGAGCGGATCAAAATTATCTACGCTGGGGAGCCTGATTTGAAGGCTGCTTTCCCCAATATTTTGGCTGCTGTCTCTCTAGAAGAGAGGATTAAGAGATTTAAGGTAAATATAATTTTTTTCCTTAGTTTTTATATGCTCTCCAATCAGAATATGATTATTCCTTAATATGTAGGCGGTAAGCTTGAGGGGAAAAGAGTCCAATGATGGCTCTACTCTGACCACTGTTCCGACCGACTCCTGCTTTGCGGCCATGCAAGATGATGACCTTCTAGAGGTGAGAAGAGCATTCGTGATGGAGCATATATCTGTAACATCCCAAGTGTATAATTAGGGTTATTCAAGTATAATTATATGTGTAGAAATTAAAACTTTTTCTCACATCTTGAAAAACCCTAAAATCTCATGTGGTTCGTGTCCAAGAGTTGTGTAATCCAAAAACACAAAGCTCTTGTTGACCAAAAGTCTAGTTCATTTTCCAATTATCTCAAATCTTGTGCCAAACAATTGGAAAATATTTTCCTTGGTCCTAAAAACTGATGTGGGACCCCTCTGAAAAATATCACAAGTTGTAAAACTAGTTTGATAATTTTTGGAGGTAAAATGAATCATTGAGCAACCTTAATGAAATTCCTGAGAAAAATGCATGGCATAATAACCTCTGGAAAATTTATGTAAGGTTAATCATGTTGTCACTAGCTCGAGCTTAAAATCTTATGAATTTTGGAGTTCATTGGCTATCTCAAACAATTTTGCAAAGTCTTAGCTGTTAGAAAATTAAATTTAAAAGCAGAACCTTGTTCCTTGGCCGGCCGTACTCAAACTGGTCCACCCAACCCCATCGACCTCCTTTCCCACCTTGATGAGGTCGTAGCCGTTGGATCCAATCCAACCGCCACGACCTCCCCTCAACCAAGGCCCCGGGACCTCCCATTCGAGTCCTCTTGACCTCGTGGACCTCCTCGGGTCAGCGTGGGCATCGAACCTCCCGCCTCATCGAGGTCATAGCCGCTGGATCAAAGATCCACGGCCACGACCTCCCTGTGTGTTAAACCGCAAAGGACCTCCTCGTGTTGTAAGCCATCGCAGCGAGGTCATCCCACCTATGTGAGGTCCATGCCCTTGGATTAAGATCCAACCGGCCCTGACCTCCCATGGTTATCCAACCTCAAAAACCACCTTCCACCTTGGCGAGGTCATCATTTGTTGGTTTACATCCAACCGCTCGACCTCCTTTGTACTCACTTGAGGTCGTGGCGTTGGATTTACATCCAAAGGCCACGACCTCCTCTGGCAAAATATTACAAAGAAGGTCCTCCCCTTGATGAGGTCCATGCCCTTGGATTTGCATCCAAAGGCCATGACCTCCCCATCGATCTCTTATGTTCGCGTGCGGTTAAGTCCCAACCGGAGGTCCGCGCGTTGGATGGAGATCAACGCTTTGGACCTCTGTCCATTTCCTCACGTCGCGTTTTGCGATTAAAAAATCGGAGGCCACGACCTCCTCGCCCTTGATCGTGTGGTGGGACCTCCTCCCGGCCACTTAAAACTTAACGGTTCAAAAATAGGATCCGGTGGCAGGACCTCCCGTGTCTTATCCAGCGGCCACTAAGACCTCCTGTTCTTCTCCTTCCTCTGGCGCGTGGGAGCTTCGGCGATGCATTTAATGCATGTCGGCAGGAGGTACTGTTCAATTGACTCTTTGTTGACCAAGATTTAATGCAGGTCGACTTTTAGCCTCTCGAGCCAAGTCCGAACTCGCCCTTTGTCACCCCAAGTCTTGTCCAATGCCAAGACCGTGCCATGGGCCAAGCTCACAGGGAGCTTAGCCGGTGGTCTCGACCTCAATTGCCCTAGAATAAAACCACCCCCCATCGGTCCTTTGGCTTCCTTTGCACACCATCGTTACTTTGCTCACACCACTTGTGTTTGTGAGCTCTAAACCAAAAGTCTCCTTGGCGCCATTGTTGGACTTGAAGTTCCTCGGTGGACAAGGGTCACTGAGTTTCCACTTTCTCTCCTTGCTTCCATTTGTGCTTTCCTCTGGGACCAAGACCTCACCCGTTTTGGTTTGGACATTTACAGAGGTGGACAAGGTGGAGCTTGGAGCTGGTGTCTTGGGCGGCGAAGCACCACTGTCTTCCCCAACGCCGGTCCTCCCTTCCTCGACCTCCCGGCACCTTAGGACCTCCAGGTACTCCCCTGTTAGTCCTTTAGATCTTTGGCACCCGATGAATGATCTCGCGAGCTTCTCTTGGCAACGCTTGAATGTCGCGGAGCTCGTTTTTGCTTTTCGGTTTTGGCCATGCTGGTCATCTTTGCCCTCTCCGGCTCGCCGGCGTTCAAAGCCGCCGTCGCCGTCGAGAGGAGGTCCACTGGGTGCACAATGTTATTGTGCACTCGGTGTATCATTGACCTCACCGCGAGCTCTACATCGGCGGCGAGATCACATCTTCACGCTCGGGATTTTGTCGGACGTCCGGCGTGTCAATGTCGTTTTAGGACAACAGATCCACCGAAGTTAATCGCTAATCATTTGCTCCCATCATTGAAATCATGGGCGCGTCTTAGCGCCTTAAATCCATCCTTTATTGCGTGCCTTTAAAACCTCCGGCGCGCACGGACCTCCTCGTGGTCCCTCGCGCATTAATGCCCTGTCCAAGCGTGTGCGTCGCGCGAGCTGCGGGCGTCGAGACCTCCTCAGGGAGATCTGGGCGTCCAAGACCTCCTGGCGCAATCTTGGCGTCCAGACCTCCACGGAGGTGCAGCGGCGTTGAGACCTCCTCGGGACCTCCTCGAGGTCATCTCACCATGAGGACCTCCCTTTTAGTCCGGTCATACCTGGACCTCCCCATCATCGTTGTGGTTCGTTGGATCCTCAATCTCGGCCATGACCTCCCTTACCTCGCGCATGTGCGTGGTTAGGAGGTCCAGGACCTCTGGACCTCCCATGTGCGTGTGTGTTGTCCTCTGGGGAGGTCTGAGCCGTTAGATCTGTGATCTGTGGCTCACGACCTCCCGTGTCTTTGTGAGTTTTAGAAATTCTAGTGAAGTCTTAGTTATAAACTGAAGTAAGGTATAAACTTTAGAAATTCATATCTCTTTCATTTTAAATCCAAATGAGGTCATTCAAATTGTGTTAGCTCTGTCTTGAACTTGACTTTAATCCAAAAATGATTGTAAGTTGAGTTCAGCTCCAGAGCACAGTTAGCCACTAGATTTTAAAACTCCCTTTTAAATATACATTCAAATTAATGCTTAGCTTGTAAAATTCATAACTACTGCTCTGTAGGTTGTTTTTGAGTGAGACCAACTTGTTGGTTTCCTCTATTAATGAACTCACTAAGAAAATTAGTTTTGAGCATGTTCTTGTTAGAAAAATAAGGACTTGTGCATTATAATTTTGTTCAAGTTCTTGTTTTTGAAAAATTATAGAAAGTGCAATATAGCTCCAAATGGGATGAACTCAATTGTGTTATTCATCTCATGAGGTGCTGGTTTCTGATAAAAATCTCAGCCTCACCACTTTTCTAGAAATTGTTGCCTCATAATTAAATTAGTGAATAGTGCAGTTTGGTATTTTTAGGGCTGAGCAGAGTTGTTTTGCTCATAACTTTTGCATTGAGAATCCAAATCAATTGGTTCTTGTTGTTAAATTCCTAAAATCCTCCTCTTGCTGCAGTAGAAATTTCAGAGGATTTGGAGTTCTGTTGCTGTGTTGTCTTTGTTGTCTTTCGTCGTTCTTATCGGTTCTTTATCGCTTTTCCGTTAGGTTTCGACATTTGTGGTGATCCTGCTGAGCGACCCTCCGCAACAAAGTGACCAGCAACAAGGCAACAGTTTGACCATTTCCATCATTGTCCCATTACTTTAAAGCTTACTACTTTGTTTTACTTCTATGTATGCATGCTACTTTGTGTTAAATGTCGCTAGCTTTCCTATAGTTGCATAATCTGTAGGAATTGTTATCCTCTACTACCAATGAGCCTAGGTTATTCGCTGTGGTTTGAGCTCGTTGGATGAGCTCTTATCACTTAGTAGTTGCGTTTAAGCTGCTTAGACATGCTTAGCTATCGGTAGTAATGGGCGATCATCGACATAGTCGATGGTCTTGATCACACCATATAATTATTCCTCCTATATGTCCAGCACTTGTGCTTTGATTAATTGTAAAATCAAAAACTGAAAATAAAATGTCGATTTAGACTTGGGCATATTGGATGGATGGTGCGGTTCTTGGAATGTGGTGGTATGCGGGTCCCTAAGGACCGAGTACTTGGGTCACTAAGCCAAGCGCTTTTGCGTGCTAACCACACGAGGGGATATGGGACCTCTCTTGACTAAGTACTTTGGGAGGTGTTAATTATGAGCTGGTTGGTGGGTATGTTTTAATAAAATCTGTGTGTGTGGTGTTGGGAGGGAGCATTGGCGGACCGGTTAGGGCTGTCTAATGTGTCTTGTCCCGTGGAGTTCTTGCTCGTAATTAGCATCGTCCATTGGAAATGTCTCGTAGGACTTAGCCGTGCTTGGCACACCAAAGGTCGTGTGCCTAAAGGAAAGGCGATGCGGCGTGTGGAGTGCAGTGGTACACCTGCAGGGGATAAAACTATTGAATAGCCTCGTCTAGGTTATGGACATGCTTGGTAAGGTCGTTCAAGACTAGTCTCAACCTTTTTAATTAAAACTTGACATGGTTGGTATGAACGGGGAGTTCATGCTATTGTTGTGGTGACTAAGGGTTAGTCACTTCCAGGTTTGTTCTTGTTGTTGTTATTATGTTATTATCGCGTTGTATTTCAACAATTAAAAATGCTTTATCAAATTGCCTTCAATCTATTATGTTATTGCAAATGAAACTTGCTTTGTGCTAAATGTAAGTCCAAAGCTCCATCCACTTAATTAAAGCTTGCATGTAGCTAAATTATAGTTACTGTTATCTTACGTCGGTCTTGCAGTACAATAAACAAGTTATTGTACTCATTTGCTTTGCTTAACAAATTTGTTGCAGAGGGCGGAGGTGAGCTCCAAGAGCCTTACTTACGTGCCACGTGTTGCGCTTTCTTGACGACTAGCTTGGCGGTCGGTCGAGATGCCTAGGGTTAAGGCACACCGATTGGCTTTGTGTTATAGCCATCTTTATGGCACTTTTGCTTCATTGTTATCTTTTATTTGTTGCTATTTGGCCTAAGGGCCTCTCTTTTGTAATAGCTATTCCTTATTAATATTAACCACGGTTTGTTGCTTATGTACTATGTGTTGTATGGAATTGATATACTCTTTTGTCGTGAGGTATGTATCTTGCATTCGGGAGTATACATTTCTCGAGACCGGTTTATTGGTTGATAATACTAGGGTCAATTGGATGACTAAGTATTATGAGCCTAATAAACATCGAAATATCACAAAAGTTGGTATCGAGCCGTTATGACCGTAATAACGCAAGCTTAATTAGATCCTTAGGATATTTTGAAAACCTATTTTCAAAGCATCAAATGAGTTTTGAAAGCTTAGGTAAATTCTCGGATTTTATTCCTTACCTATCTTAGCTTTCTCTTCTCATCTTACTCTAATTTGAGTTTTAAAAATTGTTTTCCTCTCCTCCTCTCAAAAGATAAACCCAATTAATCGATAACACGGGTTTTGGGTAACATATGAGAGTTCTAAATTGATGTCTTGGCTACCTTCTTGGTGAAGAATAGAAGTATTTGAAGGCGAAACTCAAATCTGAAAATTCTGGACAGCAAGCAAGCATTTTAGGGCAGCAATGCTTAAGCTAGTAAATGAGGTAGAAAATGAGAGGCTAATCAACTAAAACTTGTGGGAATAAAAGGGTAAGATGTGATACTAGTTAGCTAAGTATCTAACACTTATTTCGCTGCCTTAACCTTGCTCTCTAATAGCTTTAGATCTCACCTTACAATCTGATTTTTAATCTTCTTGCTCAATTACTCGTTCATTCAATACGGGTTAGTTGAGTTGAGAAGTTGAGCCTTGCTTTTGGTGTTTCTTGGCTGTTTGTAGAGTCTTTTAGAAGCTTTTAAAGTTTAATTACTCGTTGTTTTGGCTTTCGTTTAGGGTGATCTTCATTCCCCTAGTCGATCGCTTTTGTTTTCTTTAAGGCTTAGTTTTTCGGGTCTAGTTGCTAACCAAAATTTCTTGTAACAGGATGGCGGGCCTTTTCGTGGCGGCCAAGGCCAGCCACCTGGTCCGGACGAGGAGCTTCCTCCTCCTCGACCATGGCGAGGTCCTTCTTGATTGGCGCAACCGCGCGAGATGACAGAGAGTTCTCTTGGGCGTCATCGCAAGCAACACCACCGCCTTACCGGAGCTTCAGGATCTGGGCGAGGAATGCCCATCGACCTCGTGGGGTCTTCTTTGAGTTCGCCGTACTCAGCCCCTACCTTTCTCGGTCGAGGACCCTTTGGATGCGGACGATTGGCCGTCTTGTGGGCGTAAGCCGCATAGCGCAGATGCGAGAGCACGAGAAGCGCTGCTCGCATCGCACCGGCTTGAGGGTGCGGCTTTGTCTGGTGGGAGAGCTATCTCGCCATGCAGCCCGTAGACCACACCGTCTCTTGGGAGGAGTTTCGTCTTGCCTTCCGTCGGGCTCACATCCTGCGGCTTGATGGAGATCAAGAAGCGGGGAGTTTCTTCGCTCAAGCAAGGCGTGCTTCGATCATGGAGTATGTGTCGAGTTCAACCATCGGCTCGTTATGCTCCGAGGATGTGGCCACCGATATGGCCAAGCGAGCCAAGTTCAGCGTGGCTTGTCAGAGGAGTGAAGGACAAGCTATCCATTGCCGACTTTCTGATTTTCGGACCTTGGTCGACAAGGCCATCGTCGTGAGCATGCGGCTCGGGAGCTTATGGATTCCATAGCGCAAGTGGGAGACCTATAAGACTTCGAGCCCGCTTCTTCCGCCCTCGTTTGAGGCGGTCTCGGGTACCACTCTCATTCTTGGCGCCCCGAGGTCACCGCCTGTTCCTCGTCCTTCGCAGCCGTGTCGATCCGTGCACTGCGAGTCGTGAGCGGCCCCGCAACCCGGCCGCCGGGTCACATGTTTCTCATGCAACGAAGGGGCATTATGCGAACCAATGCCCTAAGAAGGCGAGGCGACCCCTCGTCCTAATGGAGGGCGCGGTCGAGGTGGTGCATCTCGGGACGAAAGATCGTCCGGCTACCCAAGGCGTGGGTAGTGGTCGCGTCAACGCCATCACCGCAGAGGAGGCTCGGGAGGCACCCGGCGTCGTGCTAGGTACACTTTCGTTAACTCTCATCCGCTCTTGTCTTGTTTGATTCAGGAGCATCTCATTCCTTTGTTTACGAGTCTTTTGCTCTTTGTTGGAGAGCTTCTTTCCTCTCCATTGTCGGTCCCTTCTCATTCGCTCTCTGGTTGGAGTTGAGAGCCGAGATTGAGTGTAGGGATGTCCTATCGAGATCGAAGGCGAGGGTTCTTAGCAAACCTTATCCTTCTCCATTCAAATGAGTCTAGATGTGATTCTTGGCATGGATTGGCCGTCTCGGCACATGGGACAAATCGATTGTGCCAGAAGCTCATCTCTCTGTCTAGTTCTTCCGGTGGCGAGGTTTGCTTCTCACCGAAGTCTAGATCCTCATCTCTTGGCGCTTGAAGCGAAGCCGCTCGAATATTAGCGAAGTCCCAGCAGTTTGTGACTTTGTTGATGTCTTTCCGCTGATCTTCGAGGATGCCACCCGTTCGAGACCTCGAGTTTGTCATTGAGTTGGCTCCGTGCATCGCCCCTATCTCAAAGAGGCCTTCTGGGATGCCACCGAACGAGTTGGTGGAGTTGAAGAAGCGATTAAGTGAGCTGCAAGAAAGGGTTTCATCCGCCTAGCTCATCTCCGTGGGGTTGTCCAAATAATCTTCGTAAAGAAGAAGGGCGGTACTTTACGCATGTCGCGTTGATTACCGCCCACTTAATGAAGTGACGATGAAGAACAAGTATCCATTGCCCGCATCGGCGATCTCTTCGATCAATTGGTTGGAGCTCGAGTTTTCTCCAAGATTGATTTGAGAGTGGGATATCATCGAGTTCAGATTCGACTGAGGATATTCCAAAACGACATTCTCTACTCGCTATGGCTTGTATGAGTATCTTGTCATGTCATTAAACAACCAATGCTCTGCCTTGTTCATGAACCTCATGAATTCGGTATTCATGGAGTATTTGGATAAGTTTGTCGTGGTCTTCATCGATGATATTCTTATCTATTCCAAGAACGATGAGGAACATGATCAGCATCTGAGGCTTGTGTTAGGCAAGCTACGTGAGCACCAGCTGTACGCGAAGTTCAGCAAGTGTGCATTCTGGTTGAAGGAAGTGGCTTTCTTAGGCCATATTCTTTCAGCGGGAGGCGTAGCCGTTGATCCAAGCAAGGTCAGCGATGTTCTTTCATGGAGTCAGCCTATTTCGGTCACCGATGTGCGGAGTTTTCTCGGTTTAGCGGGATATTATCGTCGCTTTATCGAGAACTTCTCCAAGATCGCAAAGCCGATGTGAGTTGCTCAAGAAGGACAAGAAGTTTGTGTGGTCCGTTGAGTGTGAGGAAAGTTTCCAAATACTCAAAAAGCGTTTGACCACCGCTCCGTTCTTGTTCTTCACGATATCCATCGAAGCCGATATCTTTTGCGATGCTTCTCGTCGAGGCCTTGGTTGTGTCCTTATGCAAGAAGGCAAGGTAGTGGCCTATGCATCAAGACAATTGAGACCTCATGAACTCAACTACCCTACTCATGATTTGGAGTTGGCTGCTTTGTGATTCATGCACTTAAGATTTGGCGACATTACCTAATCGGTGTCGTTGTGAAGTGTATTCGGATCACAAAAGCCTCAAGTACTTGTTCACCCAACCTGACTGAACCTCGGGCAAAGGAGATGGTTGGAATTGATCAAGGACTATGATATGGGTATTCACTACCATCCGGCAAGGCTAATGTAGATGTTGATGCGCTTAATCGCAAAAGCGCATTGTAATGCCTTAGTGCTCAAGGAGCATTAGCCCTCTCTTCTCGAAGCATTCCAGCGTCTCAACTTGGAGATAGTTGAGCATGGATTTCTCATTGCCATGGTTGTGCAACCAACCTTGGTGGATCGGATCAAGTCCGCTCGGCGATCGGTTGGGAGTGAGCCACATTAAGGCAAATGTCAAGGCGGAACGACCAAGTGCTTTTACGAGGATGAGCATGGTGTTGTGAGGTTGAAACGCCTTGTGGTTCCAAAGGACATGGAGTTGCGAATTTGATCCTCATGAAAGCCCATGATTCGCCTTTATCCATTCATCCGGGGCCACAAAAATGTATCAAGATCTCCGCTTTGAGATTTTGGTGGACCCGAATGAAGAGGAAATCGCGAGTTCGTTCTTGAGTCACGGCGTATGTCGTCGATGTCAAGGCGAGCATCGGCGTCTGTTTGGGCGCTTGACCTTTGCCAATTCTGAGTGGAAGTGGGATTCGATCGAATGGATTTCATCACGGTCTACCCACATCCCGAAGAAGAATGATGCCATTTGGGTCGTCATCGATCGATTGACTAAGGTGGCACATTTCCTTCCGTCAAGACCGACCTTGGGTAGGTCTTTTGGCGAACTCTACATCGCCCGCATCGTGAGTTTGCACGGTGTGCGAAGACGATCGTGTCGGATCGTGGATCCCTTTTCACGTCTCGCTTTTGGCATAGCTTGCAAGAGGCTATGGGCACTCATCTTGCTTTTAGCACGGCATTCCACCCTCAAACCGATGGTCAGACCGAGAGGGTCAACCAGGTTTTGGAGGATATGCTTCGTGCTTGTGTCCTTTCCTATGGGAAGCATTGGGAGAAATGCTTGCCATTCGCCGAGTTTTCTTATAACAACACTTTTCGGCCGGTCTCGGCATGGCACCATTTGAGGCCTTATCACGGGAGAAAGTGTAGGACCCGTTGAGCGGTCGAGACCGGTGAGAGACCTCTCTTTGGCGGACTCAATCAATGAGGCGGCGCCAAGTCCGGCTTATTAAGTGGGCGTTTGCGCGCAGCTCAATCGAGCAAAAGAGCTATGCGGATCGCCGTCGGCGTGAGTTACGTTTTGAGCCTAATGACTTTGTTTATCTCAAAGTCTCTCCTTTGAAGGGCCATCAACGTTTCGGCGTCAAGGGCAAGTTGGCTCCTCGATATGTCGGCCCTTACTGCATTATCGAGAAGAAGGGAGCTGTTGCCTATAAGTTGGAGTTGCCAGCTGCACTTGCGGGGGTACATGATGTGTTCCATGTGTCCCAGCTAAAGAAGTGCCTCCGTGTTCCAACTGAGGAAGCTCCGTTGGAAACCCTCGATGTCGAGGAAGATTTGACCTATCGCGAGCACCTGTTCGCGTGCTCGATGAGTCCGAGCGAAGGACAAGGAATAAGACCATCAAGTTCCTTAAAGTTCGATTGGTCAAACCATTAGAGGATGAGGCTACTTGGGAAAGAAGATCGTCTGCGTCAAGGACTATCCATCTTTCTTTACGAGTAAGCCAAATCTCGGGGCAGATTTACGTAAGGGGAGATTTTGTAACATCCCAAGTGTATAATTAGGGTTATTCAAGTATAATTATATGTGTAGAAATTAAAACTTTTCTCACATCTTGAAAAACCCTAAAATCTCATGTGGTTCGTGTCCAAGAGTTGTGTAATCCAAAAACACAAAGCTCTTGTTGACCAAAAGTCTAGTTCATTTTCCAATTATCTCAAATCTTGTGCCAAACAATTGGAAAATATTTTCCTTGGTCCTAAAACTGATGTGGGACCCCTCTGAAAAATATCACAAGTTGTAAAACTAGTTTGATAATTTTGGAGGTAAAATGAATCATTGAGCAACCTTAATGAAATTCACGAGAAAAATGCATGGCATAATAACCTCTGGAAAATTTATGTAAGGTTAATCATGTTGTCGACTAGCTCGATTAAAATCTTATGAATTTTGGAGTTCATTGGCTATCTCAAACAATTTTGCAAAGTCTTAGTGTTAGAAAATTAAATTTAAAAGCAGACCCTTGTTCCTTGGGGTGGCCGTACTCAAACTGGTCATCCAAATCCATCGACCTCCTTTCCCACCTTGATGAGGTCGTGGCCGTTGGATCCAATCCAACCGCCACGACCTCCCCTCAACCAAGGCCCCGGGACCTCCCATTCGAGGTCCTCTTGACCTCGTGGACCTCCTCGGGTCAGCGTGGGCATCGAGACCTCCCGCCTCATCGGGTCATAGCCGCTGGATCAAGATCCACGGCCACGACCTCCTGTGTGTTAAACCGCAAAGGACCTCCTCGTCTTTGTAAGCCATCGCAGCGAGGTCATCCCACCTATGTGAGGTCCATGCCCTTGGATTAAGATCCAGCCGCCTCGACCTCCCATGGTTATCAACCTCAAAACCACCTTCCACCTTGGCGAGGTCATTCTTTGTTGGTTACATCCAACCGCTCACGACCTCCTTTGTACTCACTTGAGGTCGTGGCCGTTGGTTTACATCCAAAGGCCACGACCTCCTCTGAAAAATATTACAGACAAGGTCCTCCCTTGATGAGGTCCATGCCCTTGGATTTGCATCCAAAGGCCATGACCTCCCCATCGATCTCTTATGTTCGCGTGCGGTTAAGTCCCAACGGAGGTCCGACTGCTGGATGGAGATCAACGCTTTGGACCTCTGTCCATTTCCTCACGTCGTTTTGCGATTAAGAAATCGGAGGGCCACGACCTCCTCGCCCTTGATCGTGTGGTGGGACCTCCTCCCGGCCACTTAAAACTTAACGGTTCAAAAATAGGATCCGGTGGCGGGACCTCCCTGTGTCTTATCCAGCGGCCACTAAGACCTCCTGTTCTTCTCCTTCCTCTGCGCGTGGGAGCTTACGGCGATGCATTTAATGCATGTCGGCGGGAGGTACTGTTCAATGACTCTTTCTTGACCGCATTTAATGCAGGTCAGCTTTTAGCCTCTCAGGCCAAGCCCGAGCCTGCCCCCTTGTCAGCCCCAAGTCTTGTCCAATGCCAAGACCGTGCCATGGGCCAAGCTCACAGGGAGCTTAGCCGGTGGTCTACGACCTCAATTGCCCTAGAATAAAACCACCCCCCCCACTGGTCCTTTGGCTTCCTTTGCACACCATCGTTACTTTGCTCACACCACTGTGTTTGTGAGCTCTAAACCACCAAAGTCTCCTTGGCCGCCATTGTTGGACTTGAAGTTCCTCGGTGGACAAGGGTCACTGGGGTTTCCCACTTTCTCTCCTTGCTTCCATTTGTGCTTTCCTCTGGGACCAAGACCTCACCCGTTTTGGTTTGGACATTTACAGAGGTGGACAAGGTGGAGCTTGGAGCTGGTGTCTTGGGCGGTGAAGCACCACTGTCTTCCCCAACGCCGGTCCTCCCTTCCTCGACCTCCCCAGCACCTTAGGACCTCCAGGTACTCCCCCTGTTAGTCCTTTAGATGCTGGCACCCGCATGAATGATCTCGCGGAGCTTCTCTTGGCAAACGCTTGAATGTCGCGCGGAGCTCGTTTTTGCTTTTCGGTTTTGGCCATGCTGGTCATCTTTGCCCTCTCGGCTCATGGCGTTCAAAGCCGCCGTCGCCGTCGAGAGGAGGTCCACCGGTGCACAAGCGTTATTGTGCACTCGGTGGTATCGTGACCTCACCGCGAGCTCTACATCGCGGCGAGATCACATCTTCACGCTTCGGGATTTTGTCGGACGTCCCGGCGTGTCAATTGTCGTTTTAGGACAACAGATCCACCGAAGTTAATCGCTAATCATTTGCTCCCATCATTGAAATCATGGGCGCGTCTTAACCGCCTTAAATCCATCCTTTATTGCGTGCCTTTAAAACCTCCCGAGCGCACGGACCTCCTCGTGGTCCCTCGCGCATTAATGCCCCGTCCCAAACGTGTGCGTCGCGCGAGCTCGGGCGTCGGACCTCCTCCGAGGAGATGCGGGCGTCCAAGACCTCCTGGCGCAATCTTGGCCGTCTAGACCTCCACGGAGGTGCAGCGGCGTTGAGGACCTCCTCTGGGACCTCCTCGAGGTCATCTCACCATGAGGACCTCCCTTTGGTGCAGTCGCCCGGACCTCCCCATCATCGTTGTGGTTCGTTGGATCCTCAATCTCGGCCATGACCTCCCTTACCTCGCGCATGTGCGTGGTTAGGAGGTCCAGACCTCTGGACCTCCCATGTGCGTGTGTGTTGTCCTCTGGGAGGTCTCGAGCCGTTAGATCTGTGATCTGTGGCTCACGACCTCCGTGTCTTTGTGAGTTTTAGAAATTCGGTGAAGTCTTAGTTATAAACTGAAGTAAGGTATAAACTTTAGAAATTCATATCTCTTTCATTTTAAATCCAAATGAGGTCATTCAAATTGTGTTAGCTCTGTCTTGAACTTGACTTTAATCCAAAAATGATTGTAAGTTGAGTTCAGCTCCAGAGCACAGTTAGCCACTAGATTTTAAAACTCCCTTTTAAATATACATTCAAATTAATGCTTAGCTTGTAAAATTCATAACTACTGCTCTGTAGGTTGTTTTTGAGTGAGACCAACTTGTTGGTTTCCTCTATTAATGAACTCACTAAGAAAATTAGTTTTGAGCATGTTACTGTTAGAAAAATAAGGACTTGTGCATTATAATTTTGTTCAAGTTCTTGTTTTTGAAAAATTATAGAAAGTGCAATATAGCTCCAAATGGGATGAACTCAATTGTGTTATTCATCTCATGAGGTGCTGGTTTCACAGTAAAAATCTCAGCCTCACCACTTTTCTAGAAATTGTTGCCTCATAATTAAATTAGTGAATAGTGCAGTTTGGTATTTTTAGGGCTGAGCAGAGTTGTTTTGCTCATAACTTTTGCATTGAGAATCCAAATCAATTGGTTCTTGTTGCTAAATTCCCTAAAAATCCTCCTCTTGCTGCAGTAGAAATTTCAGAGGATTTGGAGTTCTGTTGCTGTGTTGTCTTTGTTGTCTTTCGTCGTTCTTATCGGTTCTTTATCGCTTTTCCGTTAGGTTTCGACATTTGTGGTGATCCTGCGAACGACCCTCCGCAACAAAGTGACCAGCAGCAAGGCAAGCAGTTTGACCATTTCCATCATTGTCCCATTACTTTAAAGCTTACTACTTTGTTTTACTTCTATGTATGCATGCTACTTTGTGTTAAATGTCGCTAGCTTTCCTATAGTTGCATAATCTGTAGGAATTGTTATCCTCTACTACCAATGAGCCTAGGTTATTCGCTGTGGTTTGAGCTCGTTGGATGAGCTCTTATCACTTAGTAGTTGCGCTTTAAACCGCTTAGACATGCTTAGCTATCGGTAGTAATGGGCGATCATCGACATAGTCGATGGTCTTGATCACACCAAGATAATTATTCCTCCTATATGTCCAGCACTTGTGCTTTGATTAATTGTAAAATCAAAAACTGAAAATAAAATGTCGATTTAGACTTGGGCATATTGGATGGATGGTGCGGTTCTTGGAATGTGGTGGTATGCCCGGGTCCCTAAGGACCGAGTACTTGGGTCACTAAGCCAAGCGCTTTTGCGTGCTAACCACACGAGGGGGATATGGGACCTCTCTTGACTAAGTACTTTGGGAGGTGTTAATTATGAGCTGGTTGGTGGGTATGTTTTAATAAAATCTGTGTGTGTGGTGTTGGGAGGAGCATTGGCGGACGGTTAGGCATCTAATGTGTCTTGTCCCGTGGGTTCTGCTCGTAATTAGTATCGTCCATTGGAAATGTCTCGTAGGACTTAGCGTGCTTGCACACCAAAGGTCGTGTGCCTAAAGGAAAGGCGATCGACGTGTGGGTACAAAGGGTACACCTGCAGGATAAAACTATTCGAATAGCCTCGTCCTAGGTTATGGACATGCTTGGTAAGGTCGTTCAAGACTAGTCTCAACCTTTTTAATTAAAACTTGACATGGTTGGTATGAACGGGGAGTTCATGCTATTGTTGTGGTGACTAAGGGTTAGTCACTTCCAGGTTTGTTCTTGTTGTTGTTATTATGTTATTATCGCGTTGTATTTCAACAATTAAAAATGCTTTATCAAATTGCCTTCAATCTATTATGTTATTGCAAATGAAACTTGCTTTGTGCTAAATGTAAGTCCAAAGCTCCATCCACTTAATTAAAGCTTGCATGTAGCTAAATTATAGTTCTGTTATCTTACACGTCAGTCTTGCGAGTACAATAAACAAGTTATTGTACTCATTTGCTTTGCTTAACAAATTTGTTGCAGAGGACTGGAGGTGAGCTCCAAGAGCCTTACTTACGTGCCACGTGTTGCGCTTTCTTGACGACTAGCTTGGCGGTCGATCGATGCCTAGGGTTAAGGCACAATGATTGGCTTTGTGTTATAGCCATCTTTATGGCACTTTTGCTTCATTGTTATCTTTTTATTTGTTGCTATTTGGCCTAAGGGCCTCTCTTTTGTAATAGCTATTCCTTATTAATATTAACTTCTGGTTTGTTGCTTATGTACTATGTGTTGTATGGAATTGATATACTCTTTTGTCGTGAGGTATGTATACTGCATTCTGGGGAGTATACATTTCTCGAGACCGGGTTTATTTGGTTGATAATACTAGGGTCAATTGGATGACTAAGTATTATGAGCCTAATAAACATCGGGGTCTCACAATATCTTAGATGGAAATTTCATCACCTAATCCAATTATATTTATGACTTAGGTGGGAGAAAAAGAGAACCCACAGAGAGAAACTACGGAGGTCGTCGGCCCCAGAGTGGTCGTTCATGACTTGTCAGTTGCTACCGAAGCAACTGTTCTGGAGATTGACAAGACTACACCCTCTAACCTGATGGTCAGGGATCTTATTCTCGACCAGTTGGTCAAGAATATTTCTTCTGACCTCCAGTCAGTGGATGTAAGGGGTCTAACCAGTTGTCGGGACCCGAAAATGCATCTCAGGAACACTCTGTGTATTCTGAACTAGTCCCAGATCACTAGCTAGCTCACACAGGAAACAGTGATGAAATACCATCCATTTATTCGATTTAACTAAAAAGATCTCAGAGTAGCAAATAATAATAATAACTGGACCTTATGGTCAACATTTACTTAACTTGCCACGCAGGGCTAAAGAAACAGATAAACTCTTGCAGCGGAACGAAACTCTTGAAAAGGCCAATCAACATGCACACAGGCAATCGAGTGGAGAACGCATCCTAATCCGTAAAACCTTCATAGTTCTCCTTTTTAAAGAACTCCTGAGTAGCTTGATATTCTTCAACTGATTCAATAAAGGTATAAGCTGTGAGTACTTAAAGCACTCAGCAAGCCATAGGGAAATGTATGCAAATAGTATTCATGCACGGCTTGATAAGGTTAGCTGTATAGTTCTTTTTACAGAAATCAGCATTTACGATAAATACAATAAATAGATTTAAATGCGTAGTTGAAAACAATAATAAATAATTAAACAATTTCTTTGAAACAACCAGTGAACTTCCCATTCACTTCCCAACCAAACCAATGATAAGTGAATCCACTATTCACCAATCGACACAACCCACCAAGTGAAATCCCTGTTCACCAACAAACATTATATTCATCAAGTGAACATCTCATTCACACTCCGACTTATTTTAAAGAAACTCTATCTCTCGTGTGAAATCCCCAGACATGTCCATAACCGAGGACGCGGCTATTCGAATAGATCAATTGACACTCTACAGAAGTTGTACACTTTACCCACAAGATGAAATCAACCGAATCAGAGTTGATCCCAACAATACCTTTCAGGAATTTTATCTCAACAATTGACTCTCCCGTTGTACCTACAGCCACCCAAAACCTCATCGTGGTTGACGTACAATGTTGGACCTGGAGATGGTGAAAATGCCACCCATAGATGTGACCTTAGAAAAGGATAAACACCTCCACCCACAAACTACATGAGATGTCAAAAGCCAAAACTCCATAACCTACTAGGTTAGGCCCATCCCATACCAGGCATGTGGTCGTACGAGAAGGCACAGTTCAATGGCGCACAAGATTAGGTCCTTAACAAGCTACTCAGGTGAGAATACCACAAACCCACATCGTGTAGAAACACCACCACTATCCACCAACCACTTGCCTGAGCGAAAACCATTTTGTTTAACCAAGACCAATAACACACCCAGTCATGGTACAAAAATTTTATCAAGAGTGGCTCACCACCACGATTCCATATTTCATTAAGTCAAGATTAATCATTATGACACATGTGATGATGAACCCAGCGTAACTAAGCTGAACTAAGCATCTGTACGATACCCATGTTGGTGATATAAATATGTTCACCTAAAATTATCCATGCTAGGGTGCCAAAGGATTCATGGTAATCAAATAATCAAGGGAGGCATAATGACAATAGGTAATGACTAATTCCGAAACAATTTATATAAAGATAGCATGCAATTGTATAAAACAATATACTTTTGAAATCATAGGTTCAATATGATCAAAGGACTATGGCTTGCTTTGGAATAAATCTTGGGATTGATCTTGATCTTGGTATGCTCCTCCTTGCTCAAAGCTTCCCGAAGTATCAACGTCTAATCGCAAACAAGGCAAATGAACCAAATAGATAAATAATAGAGACAAGACAAACTCCAAAAATTAAATAAAAATCTCATATAAAAAGATCTTGAATTTAGATGAATTTAGGAATTTGAATGGACTCAATCGGTGTTCGGATGCAAAAGATGTGGGCTTTGGAAGATTGAAATCACATAAATTGATGAAAATCAGATTTATGGATTTCTCCGAATTATTTTCCTATTGGAAATTTCGGATTATGACGCACGGCTGACGTTAGCGAAGATTTTCCACCAAAAAGAAAAGGAAAAGATAAATCCACCTGACAGGTGGGAACCACTTGTCGGTGTAATGGCCCACGGTGGACTGAGTTCACCGAGCCAGGGTTAGGATTGGATCTAAACCTGCCACGCAAACGCTAACGTGGCTGCCACGCGGATGACATGGTGGCGTTGGGGCTGACGTGGAGGTGACCTGGCGCTTGCGTGGCTCGAGGCGGAGCGAGCGGCGCTCGGGTCCCAAGGGAATCCGGCGAACGGCAGCTCACTGGCGGCGACGGGTGGTACGGGGAGGTAGAGGAAGTGCTGGCAATCACGAGGAGATGCTCACGGGTGCTCGTGGACGATCGTGGTGGCCGACGGCAAGGATTGGGCGGTAGCCAAAGCTCGGGCTCGACAACGACGGTGCTAGGAGGGCTCTCCAGCGAAGGCGAGGGCGACGACGCGATGCAAGCTTCACAGCGGTCCCGAAGGTGGCCTCCACGGGCGAAAAGATGCACCGGGGCAGCAGCGGTGACGACAAGGTCTCGCGGTCGGCGCTGAAGATGAAGGTGAAGGCGCTATGCGATGAAATGGCAGCAGTGGCTAGGGTTTCCGAAGGAGGTGCGTCGCGGGGTGCGAGAAGCAAGGACCCTTAGGGCCTTAGATAGGGCGGGGGCGAGGAGTCCGAGATGGAGACGATGGCGGCGCTTGAAGGAAAGAGGAAAAGGGGAGTCCGCACCGGAGACGAAGCTGACATGGTAGGCGGGCCCACAAGGCAGTGCAAGAGGCTCAAACGCGACTGCGTCGCAAATGTCTCGGCGGAGACTAGCAGGTGGGGCCGACACACGCACGCGCAGAGAGGGAGCAGGCTGCGCGGGAACGGGCTAAAAGCAAGGAAAACGGGCCGCATAGGAGCAGGCCGGATGGGAATTGGAATTGGGTTTCAGCCCAATACTGTTCTGAGATTTTAATTACTTTTTCTTTTTAGAAAATAGCAAAAAATCCAAATAAAGCTTAGAAAATTGCAAATGAACTCGAAAAAAATCTAGAAAATTCTAGAAAATATATCCAAGCTCATAGAATCCAAATAAAATAGTTTTGATAATAGTTAATGTTGACATTAATCACATTAAATTGTTTTTTACTCTAAAAATTCCAATTAAGCTTTTAACTTTACCAAAAAAATTTAAATGGTTATTTTTCTATTAAAACTATAAAACAGACCAAAATTTTGGGATGTTACACCAACCCTACCAGTTCGGGACCGGTGAAGTCCGTTGAGAAGAAGAAAAGGAAGGCGAGCGCGACGGACTTTTCTCCAGCGTGCTTCAAGCTCAAGACCAAGAAGGCGACCAAGTATTTATACATTAAAGAAAAACTTATGTAAGTACTTACCTCTGGTGTTCTGGAGTCTCAATCTTCTTTCTTCTTTATAGGTCCTCTGGTGTTCCGGTTGCTTTTGACCAGAGCACCCCTTATGAGAAAGTTCTTGAGAAAAATAAGGTCGAGCTAGCCCCCGAGCAGGTGGCAATACCAGTGCTTGCTTAGGAACCCGTAGCGGCTACAACCCCACCTATGGCGGTGGAGCTTCCTAAGGAATCCCAGCAAGTTTTGACCCCTACTGGGAGGTCTCCTCTTCCTAGCAACTTTCCTCATCGCCTCCGGATCTTCAATGATGATGAACTTGATGAGGCTTGGGGAAGACTATCGGATCGCCAAGCAGAGACAAGTCCTAACTCCATTTTCGCCGAATACAATAACATGGCGATCTAGGTATGTATCCACGACCACTTTTAATAGCCTTTCCTTAAAATTTATCAAAAACTTAAAGGAGTCTACTATTTTTGTAGCATTTGGTGGAAAATTTCGCTGTGGTCGGAGGATTGACCCAGCGAATAAAACTCTTGAAGAAAAAGAACTCCGAATTAGAAAGTAATTACTCTCTTTGTGCCTTCCTCTCTCCTTCTTTACCATATGGCTCCTTTTCTATTGATTAATTTCTCCCTTTATCATATTTGATAGATTCGAAGAAACTTAAAGAAGAGGTTATGGCTAAGGAAGCCATAATAGCCAAGCTGAAAGAAGAATGTCAAAGGAAGGACCAGTCGATCGAATACTTGACGACCAGGCATAAGGAAGTCCTTGAGACTATCGACAGGAAGAGTGAAGGTAACCGGTCGTAAACTTAACCAGTGTACTAACTTTTCTAATTATATGTATTAATTCTTTGGTCTACTCATGCAGAGCAAAATCAAGCATTGAAGAAAGCAAAAAAAGCTCTTGAGTTTGAGCATAGCAAGGAGGCAGCCTTTGGGCATAATCTTGAAGAGAAGGTCATGGACTTTAACAAGATGTTCTTTGACATAGAGTCAGGAGCTCAACTCCCTCTCCTAGGAGATCCCACAGAGAAGATCAACTTCCTTGGCCAAGAACTCAAAGACCCCAGAAGCCAACTCAAGATTACTCAGGAGAACCATCCACAGACATTAAAGGAAGCTGTTGTTAATGGAGTCAGTTTTTCTTTGGCAAAGCTGAAAGCCTCCGACTACTCCGTGCATCTCCAAGCCATTGAGGAAGACTTCAGCTTCTCGGGAGATAAAGTAGCCAAGCTTTTCGAGGAAATGACACCTCTCGGAAACAAGGTTGTAGAAGAAATGGAGGTCGGATCTCTGACGCGCAGCGACCAGTCTGGTGATCCTAAGGAGTAGGCTATTGTAATATAAGAACTATGAATGTAAAAACTTACCTTTCTTTCATCAATAAAGTCTTTGTTTATCCTTTTGACTTATGAGTACTCACATATTTCCTAGCTCCCGACCGCTTGTATAGTAAAAGATTTTTACCATAGAAGCAATAAGCCCAGAAAAAAGAGTAAAATCCACGTTCACTGTATAAAGTATGTGCTAATTATGTTTGCAAAAACTCATTGTGTTAATACTAGAAAATCAATTATGGTCGGAACTAGTGTATGACTTCGACTAGTTGTAGATCTGTTTTCCATAATCGAAAGACCAAACAATATATTGCATGGTTGGAAGATAAGACTTGCCTTGATCAGAAAAAAATTATGAAAGGATGTATGCAATACACGATAAGTGGTCTTGTTTATACATAGTATCCAAACTGGTCATTGGGGTTGCTAAGAACTGAAGACATGAAAACACTTCGCGAAATGTGCTCATGCTCAAGTCCGACTGGCAGCGAAGATCGTAGGAAAATGACCGTCGCTAGGAAACTCCTTCCAGTGGGCAGAACCACATACAAAGAGGAGAGATTTTGACTAGGAGACTTTCCGGGTCCTGACTAGTAGCCAAACGAGAGTAGAACAGGATGTTGAAGTGAAGAAATGTAGCCTCTGAAATCTTAAGCATGTAATTCACTATTAGTGTTATGCTCCTTTACTTGTTTGCTTCTTTAAGAAAAGAGTGTATGGTCATGCGTGAGAACCATAGCTGTGATGGTCATGTCTAGGACCTTTTTGGCTTGTGACGATTAAGTCAATGCCAGGAAAGTAAAAGAGATCCTTTTGGAATGATATCAGAGAGAACATGGATCTTCTCCAACCAATTTAAACAACAATAGCACGCAACCAGATTATGGGTACAATCATATAAATAATATCACTCATCGAAGAAAGTAAAGAAATGATAAATCTTTATTGAAATTGACAGAATGTAAAATTCATTTATACAAAGAACTTACGTAATTTGTCAATGTTCCATGAATTAGACAAAACACGCCCATCTAACATGGCTAGTCATACCGAGCCAGGTCTAGTGACTTCGACCATAGTGTATGGACCTTCCCATTTGGGAGAAAGTTTATTGCGATTAGCCTAGTTCTGAATTTTTCATAGAACCAGATCACCTACAACTAGGCTGCGAGGTTGCACCATACGTGTAACATCCTGAACATTGGTTTGTGTTTCAAATGTATAAAAGTATGAGGGTTTCAAAAACTTTTGATGAAATTCATAAGTTTACACTTGGGTTCAAAATTTTGTTTTGAAAATTCAAACTCTTGACTTAAAATCAAGATTCTATTTAATTTCAGAACAATGTATGTGTGAAATCTTTGGAAATAATTTTATAAAATACTAGATTATTTATCACAGATTATTATAATTTTTCATGAATTTTTAGAAGTTATTTTGACCCCATCAAAATCCTAACCAAGTTACTAAAGCTGATTTGAAAAAGAATTTATTTTAGCCAAATGGAAAACCAACAGTAGCTGAAACTATTTTTCCTAAGTCATAATTGAATCTGAGAGAACCCACAAAAAATTTCAGAATTTTTGGAAATTTATTGCTATTTTTAGCAACCTAGTCAAACTACTAGTATTTCGGTCAATTTGGAAATCAAATTTAAACCCTAGCCTATCACACCGACCGGACCCAACACTGTAGCGACCCGAGCCACCCGTCTTGGCTCGACTGAACCCCATCATATGCGTCGAGTTGGACTCGCACCCGATGCGCCGTTTTGCCTCCACAGCTGACGGGCGGGCCCCGCATGTCGGGCTCGCCATCGTCTTCTCCGTTGCGCCAAGCGACGTCGGTGATCGTGCATGCACGCCACGACACCCCGCGCTCACCACCTAGTGCACGCGTGTCTATCTTTGAAGGTCTTCGTGACTCCATAAATCTCCTGAACCAATTCCTTTGTCCTCTTTTCCTCCATCTCGTTCGCTTCACACACTTCTTTGTTTCGATCGAAGCTCAAGTCAAAAGCAGTGCCGCCGTTTTGGAGCCACTCTCGAGCCCGTGACCACGTCGCTAAGTTCCTTGTGCAACGCCACTTGCATTTTGGCCAACCCGGGTCTTTGTCGTCCACTGGAGCCTCGAGAACCACTTCTTCGTTCTCATCTCCGGTGGCCATGGCCTCGTAGCCACCAACGTGTTACGGTGAGTCTTTTTACTCAGCTTTTGGTCTTCTAGAATCGCATTGCTCCGTTGAAGCTCACGGGTGTGTTTAATTTGCTTCTGGTGTAGCCCCAAGGTCGTGCGACCCCTTCTTCTCCAACCTCGGCCGAGTGCCGCCGCGACGATTCCGGCCGCCACCATCATTCTCTGGTGTCATCGTCTTGGGCGTTGTGCTCCAGCATCACGGCGATTCTGATGCACACCCCATGGAGTTTCCTTGACCTCTAAAGCGTCTTCTCCGTGAGCACCGTACAGGCGCCTCTGCCTTTGGCCGTCGCCAGCCCGCCGCCAGCACCCTCAAGCCTCCGCGTCTTCACCAACGGGTTTAGGAGGTCATTGCGCACCTGATGGCGTCCTTTCCTAGCCCGAAGCATCTTTTCTTCACTGGATCCTCCACCTCGCCGTTGTGCTCGCGTTCGTAGAACCGCCAATGAGCCGTCAGCCACTTAAGGTTTAACCCAAAGTCATTAGCTTTTAATCATTATATTATGTGGTTGTATGACATGTCGACCCCGCTGTGTTAAACGTGATTAGAAATTCATTTGAAACCATTTTAGTTTTTCAAGCCGTTGACATGTGGGCCCTCTCGGCCATTTAAGCTTTTGCGCAAAGTAGGGGAATACATTTTCTCTTGAGGAAAACGTATTTCTTTAGTACTTAGGATCTGTTTACGTTTCTTGAAAATCAAAGACGTATTCTTGAAAATCAGAGCTGACCCAGTCAACCCTTCGCTTGGGTCCCACTTGTCATCTGCAGTGGCTAGCTGGCTATGAGTGTCAAAAGTATTTAATTCATTTTGATAATTTCCGAAATGAGTTACTTTTGCACTAAAAATCTCAATTAACTTAGAAAATTCATAACTAATTCAAATTTGCTCCAAATTGAATGAAACCAATTTTGTTAGTTTTAATTTTTAGTGTACTTTTTAATGGTTTAGCTTTCAAGTATGTTTCTATTCCAAAAAGTTTTGGTTAATTAAATGAGTTGTTTTTACTTTAGAAAATGGGTTAAAACTTCTAAAATTCATAAGTATTTCATCCTAACTCCAAATAGAGTGAAATTAATTTTTTTATTTCTTATTTTTCCTGTACTGTAACTTATCTTTAGTTTGACTCTTGTTTCTGTTAAAGAAATTATTGCTATTAGAATTATTTGAGAAGTTAAGTCTTTAATTTGTTAAGTACTTAGAAAATCCAAATAAATTAATTTTTGGACTGAACCCAAGATCTTTAATAATCAAACTCTACCTGCTTTGTACGAATGTTTGATTAAAATGATTGTTGGTTATTTTTGGTGTTATCTATTTTTATTCGTTCTTATTCGCTCTTTTGATCAATCGATAGATTTCGACGATTCGGTTATATTCGAGAGTGATCCTCTGCAGTCAGACGATTATCTTCAGCAAGGCAAGTAGTTTTCCATTGATGCACATTGATCCCATTATATATCGCATGTTAATATTTCAAATGTTTCAACTGTATGTATGCATGCTATGTTGACGAGTATTTTCTTAGTTCGCGATAGTTCACCTGAATAGTTACTTGAACTGTAGGCAAAATATCCATCTTTTACCACTGAGCCTAGACTATACTCGTTGTGAATTAGGGCTCGATGGATGGGCTCTAGTCACTTTATTTTGTATTATTCGAGTTATTGTCGCTTAGCCATGCTTAGAACAGTAGTCTGGAGATCATCGCTTCGGCGATGGTCATTACAATATCATTTTATATACCTGAGTCAGGGTACTCATGATTATATCATATTTGGAAAAACTAAAATTGAAAATGAAAATGATTTAGATTTGGGCACATGGTTGTTGGTGTGATTGTGGGGTGTGTGGTTGTGTGCCTGAATCAATAAGGATCGAACATCTTGTTACACTAAACCAAGCATTATTGCGTGCAACCATAGGAGGGTATTGGGAACCCCTCTTGACTTAGTACTCTGGGGAGTGTTAATTAATGAGTCGCTGGTGGTACGTATAGGTGGATAAAAGAAATGTGTTATATTGTGTCGGGCATGTGTGGGGTGGGTTCTAGGTAGATTCCCTCGCCCGAGGAGCGTTGGCAGTTGCTACAGCTGGGCCAATGTCTTCGACACAACGTATGGGTCCTTCGTGGGAGTCCAGGATGGGCGGTTCACAGAGGGCTAACCCCCATACGTGCGACTCTTAATTAATTCATTCCATTGGAAAACGTCTCGTAGGACTTAGCTCTGCCAGCATACCTTCGGAAGTGTGCTTTATCACGTGGCAAGATGAGTGGTCTGACATGTGGGTAAAGTTGTACACCCCTGTAGGGTTTAATCTATTCGAATAGCCAAGTCCTTAGTTATGGACACGCTTGGTGAGGTCTTTCGAGAGTTAGACTATAACATTTTGATAAAACTTGAATTTGGGTGTTACGAATGGGTAATTCGTACTATTGTTGTGGTGGCTGTGGGAAGTCACCTCTAGGTTGTTAATTATGTTTATTATTGTTGTCACATTTGTTATTTGATTCATTAAAAACTGATTTGTTAAAATTGCTTTCAATCTACTACACTATTGCAAATAAAATGTTGCTTTACGCTGAAAATAAACTCTAAAACATTCTCCATTGAATTAAGCTTGCTTGTAGCTATGTACAGGCTTGTTAATCGTAAGTCTTGCTGAGTACATTTTTGTACTCAACTGCTTTGTCTGTTTACTGCAGAGGAGGTTGACCCCCAAGGGGTTGACGAGTGTGAGGCCGACTACACTCTTGACGACTAGCTTGGGCGTTCCCAGTCAGTTGTCTTGTGGGTAAGGGCAAACTGGTTGGTCTTGTCTACAGCCATCTTATGGCAACTACTTCCGCTATAGACTTTCTTTTGTATGTTGAATATATTGTAAATTATGAAGACTTCAATAATGTAAAATTTTGTGTATGGAGTTGATACTTAAATTTTGTAAGGTATGTGTACTGCAGTTCTGGGAAGTACATATACACCGAGAGCGGGAATTTGATTTGTAATGCTAGGACCAATGGAAAGGTTAAGTATTACAAATTAAATCATCCGGCGGCTCTCACATTATGACTGTGATACCTTCGCATGGCTTGCTGGTAAACCGTTGATCGTATCAGGGCTTGGTTTCGTCATTCTTCAAGGAAATTGATGTCGTTGAGTGTTTGTTTTACCTGATCATTTTGTTGTAACAATCAGTTCGAGTAAATCCATGTTTTAGTTTTGGAGGAAGCATGGCTTCAGCACCATAAACAAGAAAAAATTGGTGTTTCACTAGTCGCACGACTGGTCGTGGTTCAAACGGCCCACGAACCCAAGCTCCTGACTGTTTTGTTAACTAGTCGAATACTCGGCGTTTCACTCCTTGCATTATAATACCATTAGCTCGCTCGACTGCTGCATTGCTCTGCGGATGAGCGACAGAAGCGAAATGTACCTTGATACCTAGATCTTCGCAGAATTCCTAAAAATTTCCACTAGAAAACTGGGGTTATCTATGATTAGACGACTAGTATACCAAATTGTGTGATCACGTTTTTTGTGGGGAACCTCTTAGCGGCTTCGGTTGTTGTTTTGACAACTGACTCGACTTCTATTCATTTTGTAAACGTGTCAATCATGACGAAAAGGAATTCAAAGCCCCCAGGTGCACTTGGGAAAGGTCCCAAAATGTCTAGTCCCCAGGTTGTAAAAGGCCAAGAAAGAGGTATTGTTTGCAAAGCTTGTGTCGGCTGATGTACTTGACGACTATGAAATTGATATTGTACGCACTTCGTCACGAGCTCTTTTGCGTCATGAAGGGCAGTTGGCCAATAGTATCCTTGCCTGAAGGCTTTACCGACCAGTGTTCTATTGGAATGATGTGCTCCAAAACCTCCTCCATGAATACTGGATAACAACGTAATGCCATCTGTTTAAGATATGCATCTCATCAACACTTCGTGAGATCCTCGTTTATACAAGGTACTTTCAATCAGAGTGTATAATTTGGCTTTTCGAGCTGTACGATTAGCCTCTACATCATCTTCAGGAATAATGCCATGCTGAAGATAATTATAGATCGATGTCATCCAATCTCTACCGGGATCGTGCTTAACGATCTCGTGTGGAGCATCCATGCTCACAAGATCGATTTGTACGGTCTCTAGTGGAATATCTTTGTCCTCGGAGTGCTCGACCACCAAGGGTGAATCGAGTTGCTCGAGAAAAACTCCAGGCAGGACAGGTGACCTTGTGGAGGCTATTCATGCCAACTGATCTACCAGAAAGTTTTCTTTTCTAGGAATATGTTGGATCTGAAAACCGAGGAAGTGCTTTTCAAGTTTCCGTACTTCCGCCAAATAAGATGACATCTTGGTACTTGAGCATTGATACTCTTTCCCAACTTGATTCACTACTAGTTGAGAATCGTCTTTTACTAGTAATCTATGAATCCCGAGCGCTCTGGCTGCTCGGAGTCCTGCCAGTAAATTTCGTATTCTGCTACATTATTTATAGTAGGAAAGTTTAGCTGAATGACGTATATGGTGTATTCTGACGTAGGTGATATTAAGACAACTCTAGCCCCCGAGCTTTTGAGCATCAAGGAACCGTCAAAGTACATTGTTCACTCATCGTGGTGTTCGTACTCGGGCTCTTTATGGGTTCAAGGTTTGTCCATTCGGCACTGAATTCTGCTCTTGCTTGGGACTTGATTGTTGTTCGTGAGATGAAATAGAGGTCGAACGCCCCAAGCTCGACCGCCCATTTTGCTATTCGTCCTGATGATTTCCTGTTTTTGAGAACTTGACCAAGGGGATATCTGGTCGGTACGACCACTCTGTGGGCCTAAAAGTGATGCCTTAATTTCCTTGAAGCCATAAGGAGACCATAGAGCAACTTTTGTACCTATGGGTATCTTTCCTTAGGTCTATGTAAGACTTTACTTACGTAATATACCGGTCGTTGAACATTTTCACGTTCTACGACCAATACACCACTGACTGCTTGTGGTGTTGCAGCTACGTAAATCAGCAATGTTTCTCCTGAAACTAAGATCAGGACACTTGTAAGGTACTTCTTAAGTTCTTCAAAGGCATCATTTGCATCTTTAGTCCACTTGAACCTCCCATGTTTCCGAAGAAGCATGAAGAAAGGTAGTCCTTTTTCACCTAATCGTGCTATGAAACGACTTAGCACTGCCATACAGCCAGTTAGTTTCTCGACTTCCTTCTTTGTAGTCGAAGGGCGTATCTAGTCGATGGCCGATATTTTTGCTGGGTTTTCTTCAATCCCTCTAGCTAAAACTAAGAATCCAAGAAGCTTTCCAGAAGAAACTCCGAATACACACTTCTCTAGATTTAACTTAAGGTTATGTCTTCTTAAATTATTGAAAGTCTCATGTAGGTCAGAAATGTGGTCGCTAGCATTGATGTTTTTTACAACCAAGTCATCAACGTAGGCTTCTAGATTTCGACCTATCTGAGGATTAAAGGTTTTTTGCATTAAGCTCTGAAAAGTCACACCAACGTTTTTGAGACCAAATAGCATTTTAACATAGAAGTAAGTGCTATATGGAGTGATGAAGAAAGTTTTCTCTTCATCACTTTGCTCATATTAATTTGGTGGTACCCTGAATATGCATCTAAAAAACTTAACAACTCATACCTGGAAGTAGAGTCTACAAGTTGATCGATGCGTAGAAGGAGAAAGTCATCCTTCGGACAAGCTTTATTAAGATCTGTGAGGTCAATACACATTCGCAATTTTCCATTGCTTTTTTTAACCATTACAGGGTTGGCGAGCCACTTTGGGTGGTCGACTCAAGAAGCTTGTTGATCTCTGACTGGATTGCCTCCATCCGATCAGGTGCGAAGCACCTTAGCTTTTGCTTGACTGGTTTTTTTGTCAGGCTAGAGAGCTAGCCTGTGCTCAATCACCTCCCTAGGGACTCTAGGCATGTCGGACGTCTGCCAGGCGAATATGTCCTGGTTTGGTCAGAGGAAGGAGACGAGTGACTCTTCCTATTTGGGGTTGAGTCCTGCCCCAACCAGTATCTTTTAGGTAGATGCGTTAGCATTTCCTAACCCAGACAGCATTTTGGCGCTTTTCAAAGAAGCATCTTTGCCGAGTGGGACCTCCTTGGTCTAGTCGAAAGGCTTCGGCACCATCTTTGGCCTCGAGTGCTTGACCTGCATGGTAGGCAGATTAGTTTCCCTGGTCGGAAGCTCGTCGACCAGTTCTAAGGATTTTCGATCACATACATAAGCCATTTTTCGATCTCCTCGAACCGTGATGACTCCTTTTGGTCTTGGCATTTTTAAACTCTGATAACCGTAATGCGTGGCTATCAGGAATTTTGCTAATGTCAGATGACCAAGGATTCGATTGTATGCGGTTTCGAAATCCACCACATCAAATGGAATCTTTTTTGTTCGGAAGTTGTCAGGTCTTCTGAACGTAACCGGCAGTGACAGTTGCCCTATCAGTTTGGCGGTAGAACCAGGAACTATGCTATGGAAGGCATATTTCACAGGTTTTACCTTCGACCTAGGAATTTGCATTTCTTCATATGCTCCCATAAATAAAATATTTAAGGAGCTACCTCCATCTATTAAGACTCGATTAACTTTACAATTGTTAATAGTAGGTTCAACTACAATAGAGAACCTACATGATCGAGTCGACGGGGTGGGGCAGTCTTCTTTACTGGAGGAGATTACCGTTTTCGACCACCTTGACGGCTTGACATTGATCAGAGATTCAGCAAGGTTGACCTCCCGCTCCACGGCCTTTAGATGATGTCTTGACTCGTACGAGGAGGATCCATCGAAGATCATGTCAAATGTGTGTTGAGGCTACTCTATCTCTTCATCGTCATCTTTATCCTTTTTGGAGCTTGGTTCTCCAAGTTATGTTATGAAGGGAAAGGGACCCTTGCCTAAGTAGTAATCCTCCAGTTTCTTTTGCCAGGCTCGATAGGTGCACAAATCATGCCCTGCCGCTTGGTGAAGTGGACACCACTTCTTGTTCTTCTTGTAATCGTTGGTCGGAGCCTTAGCTTTGTTCTGACCGGAAAAGTTTTTCTTTCCCTTGGTAAATTTTTCTGGAATCGCAAGGACTTCATTCTTGTTGGGCTTGCGATTATTTTTACCCTTGAGAGACTTCTTACTTTTCTTGTCTTGTTTCTCCAAGCCAGGTTGAGGGATTTGTCTTTCTGATCAATAGCTTCGCATCATTCAACCGCTTCGCTGGCGGCTACATACTTGCTAGCCATGTCGAAAAGTTCGACAGTCGTACGTGGAGGATTCATTGTAATGTCCTCTGTAAACCACTGGTTCCTTAGCCCTGCTTTAAAAGCCTGGATGACAGAAGATTCTGCGACCTCTGTGATAGAGTTTTGAACCTGGCTAAATCATTTGATGTATTGTCAAAGAGTTTCATTGGTTTTCTGTCTGATCCGATGAAGATCAACCTCCTTCCCGGGACGGTCGTACGTCCCTTGAAAGTTGGCGATCAGAGTGTCGCACAACTGCTCCCAAGTGTAGATAGATCCGACCGGTAGGTTGAGCAACCACGAGCGAACAGACCCTTCGAGGACTATGGGCAAGTAATTTGCCATCATATTGTCATTACCACTAGCAGCTTTGATGGCGGTAATATAGATTTGAAGAAATTCTAATGAGTTCTGGGTCTCATTGAACTTCTCTATGTTGGATGGTCGGAACCTGTCCGGCCAGCGAACAGCTTAGAGCCCTACCGAAAACACTCGACAGCCTGTAATGGAGTCGTGAGGCCTTCTCTGAAAAGGAGCTAGGTTATAGTCAGTTGGGGACCGATTTCTTAGGTTCGCATACCTAGCATCTGGCGTCCCAATACGTGTTGGGGTACGGGTAGGCTACGATAGCAACAAATTAAAATTTTCTACCACGTAATCCAGAAAGCCAAGCAACTAGATGATTACAGATCGTTACCACCAGACGCATAGCAGCAGAAGAAAGGTTGGAGTAGCCTGGTCCAACGATGAACGCGTCGGTGCAGTGGTCATAGTCGATCGTCCAGTGTCGAGCACGTCGGTGTGGTGGTCGATCGTCTCCTCCAGCGACCTCTGTAGTTCCTTGTGAAGATCGCGGATTGTCCTCAAGAGCAACAGTAACCGCAGTAGCGCCTCTACGGTATCGACACGTCCAGGGAAAGAACAACCATACGCCGGTGTGCTAGCACCAAGTCGCACAGTAGAGCTCTCAGGGAGATGGCGGCTAGGGTTTCGGTGGAACAACTCAACTCACGACTTTCGTGTGTCTCGTCTGTTACGTTCACCGTACCTTCCAACAGCCTCATACATCTCCTTATATAGTGCTCATGACGGATCCTATCCGAACACGTTTGACGAATCGTATCTGTACTGATTTGTTCCAACCCGTTAAGTGTGTGACCCGTTAGTTCATGTGTAATCGGTTGTGACTCGAAAACCCTTTCCAATCACAAGTTGTTGGCGGTTCCTAGCAAGACATAACGATTCTCGAATACACATAAATTATATCGGACGAACCTTAATGCAATATGATCTACGACCAGGTCCCCATCACTTACGACCAGGTCCTATCTCCATATTACCAGTTCGTATTTGGTCACGACCAGTTCGTAACTCCTTACAACCAGGTTTCGACCACTCTGTGATTACGTTCGACCAGTCTACGACCAACTCGTATCTCCATACGACTAGTTTGTAACTGATCGAACTAAGCAACCTACTCATGTATTCTCCCTTTGCCTCACGATATCCGGTTGAACTCCAGGTGAGATGTTGTGTCATCCATGGACTGTTCAATACTTTCTCGATCTCGTGTCGGATAACTTCACATGGTCGAACACTTCGACCACTAGTAGCATAGCCATGCACTTTCTTTATCCGATCACAACGAGGGGCCCAGAGACATCTCTCCTGTTATGTTAGGAGGGGCAAATCCCATATCCGACCAGTCACATTCCTCCGTATGTTTCATAGCAAACACGAAAGCTACCTTTATAACTACCCAGTTACGAGTAGCAATTGGCAACCCCTAAGAGTGCTATTACACATGTAGAAAACCATGCTGATCTTAGGTCTAAAGATTATACATCACCATTGCTTGAGACCAACTAACGACACATAGAATCATAACAATCTCAATAGTGTCTCAAGGTGGGGTCAATCCAACCCCATGTTCTCTAACATGTGTCCACATTATTGATTCGATATCTCTATATCCATGATCGGTGAAACATGGTCATCAATCAATACATGTGCTGGTTGATAGAGTCAATAGTGTTCCGACCATTGACATCCGACTAGGGATACATTTAGAACGACATCATATAAGTTAAAAGTTTCATCAACAAATCACATACTTGTTAATCTTCATAACCAATGATTCATTCAAGGAACAAGATAACACATTTTCCAATATTATGAACATAATGAAATACAATCATCTCTATGATTGCCTCTAGGGCATATTTCCAACAATACGGTCGTAGATGCTAATGTTACGCCTTTGACCACCTGCTTGGTTCAGATGATGCCGAAGGTCACCGAAATCAAGTGATCTTTCCTCTTGAAGAGGAGAAGGAGAAGCTACTAGAAGAGCCGTCTTCCCTCGTGATTCCCTTGTCAAAATCTACGAGGGGGTCTTGGTGTCGACTGGTCCTCCATCCGACCATGTTGTCCTCTGCTGAGGGAGGAGCGCTGGGACAAAGTCATGGTATGGCTTTGCGAGTTCCTTTGCTCCCGGTACATTTTTATACATTGCATGGTTTGTTGGAGGATCTCCGACACCTGTCGTACAAGCTAAGCATAACCTAGAGTTCCTACTAGATCAGGACCTAGATTATTCAGAATATCCCGGACTCATTGCGGGTTTTGCATTGTTACCGAAGGTCGTGGAGAATTCCCGCTTACAGTGGGTGTTCGATGATTCGAATTCTCCCTCGACCTTCTGGTTTGCCCTGTGTGACCCCTTACTTGCGGTGGGGTAAGAACAAGCGAATTAACTGATCGATGTCCATCAGTTCAACCACCTCCGCCATTTGTTGCTTGAGCGCTCACACCATTTCCATTAGTATGTGATGGCGGGACAAGCTGTGGAGGAACACGCAAGGCACCTTGATTGGTATCTCCGATTGTGTGAACCTCGTGCCTCCAACAGCTGTCCTCCGATGAGCTCCCATCATAGCTAATGGAGAGCCTTCTATTGCTTCGGCAAGGAGCCTCCATGACGGAGAGTGGTCAGAGATTACCACCTTAGGTAGCCTTTGTGGTGGACTCAGCCTGATCAAGTGAATTGCTAACCGTATGCTAAGTTTTATCGTTCCCACTTGACCCATGACCAATGATAGCTTCATTGACACCCTCACTTGGTGACGATTGGCCCTTGGAATACGTAGGAGCCGTTTGCGACTACCGGTCGCCCATGATCGTAATGAGAGTACACTAACCCTCTGATTGCGGTGTTGGGCTCCGTTGCAATTCTTGCCGATCGAGGGACCGGGCTTGTTGAGGCATTTGGTCATTCCGAACTGGTCAGAATGACGGGTTCCTCTGGGAGCGCCATAGATGGCGGTGGCGAATCCTCATCCATCCGGTCGATTTCGCTGGTCTCAGTGCATGGTGAGCCAGCGGAGGAGGACGATGACGATATCCTATTTTCCTCCATGGAGCAGATGCATGCGTCCATGTCGAGGTTGGAATAGTCCGCCAATTTGAACCAGTTTTTCTCATCCCAAGTTTCCGCCATGTTCGCATGAGCGGTGATAGAGCGAAGGTAGTGAATGAGAAATGCTTGAGCGAATTGATCTTCAAGAACTCAAAACGCCTTACTCCCTACGGATGGTGCCAGCTGTTGACGATCAAGTTGTCGATCTTATGAAATAGAGAAAAATGGCAAAGAGTTCTTGGGAGAGAATGTAATTGCTCTTTATTGCTATGAACTAGATCCTTTCAGGGGGTGCCCTTAACAAGGCAGTAGACTAATCCTAATTACACCGAGCGTGATGCTTGCTATGCTATTGAATCAGACTTGAAATATGAATCTAACGCTGATTGCCTTGCTTCGATCTGATGTCCTTGTTCCTCCATGCTCTATCTTTAAATAACCATTGAAGAGGTGGCAGTTACTCTTGGAGAAGACGCCTATTGGAAGAGATGAGTCTGGTCATAGGGTCAGTTACAGTTAGCAAAATAGTAACTGATGTTGGTTAGTGTCTGTGAGACACTAAACCGTATGATGGTTGTTATCAGTGTCTTAGGACCATGAAGCGTCGCGTGATATGGACCAAGTATGACATGTGTTCCATTCATTACACGGTAAGGAATATACTTGGAGTTAGATCCAGATGCTAGTTCATTGCTTCCTCGAGCAGTCATCTGGTCGGGGACTGGGTACAGGACCTCATCCGATTAGGGTGTTCATTTTGTAACCTTTGGAATCCTTACGACCACAGGGGGTCGTTTGCCTTAGGGGTTACGACCATGAAGATTTATGGTCTTTTATTATGTATGAAAGTAATACATACAGATTTTAATCCTCATCACACATGTTAGTGACACATGTTCTAATTACATTTTAAATTAGATTTTCGATTAAGTTTTCTGTCGGTCCCACATGTCAGCGTCATAGCATACTTAACCACTGTCATCAGTGTTAATCAAATCCTAAATGCGAGTGGGACTAGCTGTTAATGAGAGGAAAGGAGAGGAAACAAAGCTGCGCGCGAGCCGAACGGCGTGATGCGCTCACCGCCGTTGAACGACGCGACGAGGGGTGACGTTGAGCAGCGGAATGGAAAAAGGGAAGCACGGCGAAGCTATAGGTGATGGTGGCGGTGACAGAGATGGTCGGAGGTGGCATCACGGCGGTGAGAAGCGGAGGAAGCTCTCGGGCCTGCGACGGACTTCACGTAGGAGGCTTTCCCCGGGCTAAATGAGGGGGCGCACTGGGCTCAGTTTGTCCAAGCGATGCTAACGGGCTAGACGCGGGGACATCGGGTAACCAGAGGCGAGCCGACAGCATACAACTGTGGCAGCGCTATGAGTGGCTAAGAGGAAAGGAGTACTAGGGACTCACCCTTTACAAAATGATGCGCGCATTAGGACCAGGGGCTCACCACGATCACGAGGGTGAAGGAGATGAGGTCGGTGAAGGTCTGAAGCAGCTTGTTGATAACGAGCAGCGGCAGCGCAGAGGAGGTCCACGGGGTGAGCTTTTCACCGCGATGAAGAGGCTATATAGAGTGCCACATTAGATCACTAATGTCCTAACGATGGTGTATACGCAAGCAATTAGACCAAGGATCGCTGGGCTTCAAAGAAGAATGGAAATAACATTGTGGTCTTGTATCCCTGATTTACATATGCAATTTCATCTTTGCAAGTTTAGGTTCTTGTACTATTGTTGATGAAGATATAATAAGCTCAAATGAACCAAATATGTGTTAATTAGGTATTAACTTTTGTACCAATACAGTACACTAATTTTTTTACCATGTTTTTATCTATTTTGCCGTATGGTTTAATATGGAATTCAAATTTCATTTCAATTGTGCATTTGTGTAGTACTTTAGTTATACTTCAGTGTAAATAGTATTTAATATTAGTTATAGCCACTTAGTTTTGTGCCCAAGGCTCTATAGAATCCTGGCTCTGGCACTAACCATGCAGCACCCCCGCACGCCGCGTCGCCATGTCATGCTGCCCACCCGGGTCGCGCCCAGCCCAGGCATGCAGACTCCTGCTGACCTGCTCTGCCATGGTGCGCCGCGATGCTTCGCCGCGTCGGCGCACCCTCACTGTGAGAGTGCTTCATGCTTGCCGCCTAGTCACCGCCGGCTACCGCGGATCGAGATCGCCCGTCACCGCGTCGGTCTCGTGAGTCGCATGGTGAGTGTGAGTCTGATGCGTCGAGCCATTTCAATCGCACGCCCAGACCAAGACCACGTCGTCTCGCCCAGCCCAGACATGTAGACGGCAGCGTCTGCGATCTTGAGTCCTGCTGACCTGCTCTTCCAATGGTGCGCCCCAACTGCTAGTTGCCTTGACGAAGGAGATTAACAAGAAGCCATTGGATTTATATATATATATATATATATATATATATATATATATATATATATATATATATATATATATATATATATATATATATATATATATATATAAAAAAAGACCAAGCCATACAGCAAAAGCAGGGTAGGGATTCCCAATTAAACCACACGGGAAATTCTGGACGGAATGTGGCGTGCATTCCAACTAAATGATCAGTAGAACCCCTCCAGGTGTTCTACATCTCTTTTTTTGTAGGAAAATCTCAAACTTAACACGCAGCATATATAGATTGAAGACCTGGTTCATACACACTTAAGACGATACGTACGCGCGCGCGAGCATATCACATAAGTATAACGGTGTACTTAAGACAGCCAGAGAGTGCTACATGATCGAAAGAAGTGAAAGAAAGTAAAAGTGACGCACACATATATATAAGCCCCGTATCCTCCCGGATACTGCACCTGCCGTCCTGCCGTTGGTCCGGTCGGGTGCGTGCCTTACACCTAGCCATCTAATAATTTCCACAATTTGCGGATGGGATCGAATGGAAGATTATCCAGGTTGAGCCTGTTGTCAATGCGGGCTCCAAGGGGGCCAAACACGCCTCTCTCCGTCGCCTGGTCACGGCCGCGGAGCACTTCCCTGGCGGAAGGAGCGACGTGGTGCACGACGTGCATCACGCGGCCCTGGCCTGGTGGAGGGACATTGTTGTGTCTGCAAGAAAGTCACTGATCGTTAGTTTGTAAGACCGGCTGTTTGTTTCGAGGAATAAATTGTACATGTCCCTAGCTTGCTAGAATGGTTGAGTCCATCTTGCACGTAGCAAGTGTATTTATTAAAATATGTGGTACCGAACTGGTGGTTCAACAGGTTATGTGGAATGGTCTAATTCGATATGTACGTCTGCCCCAGTCTAAAGCAAGTATATGTCATCTCTACTCTACGCATGCTGGACAAGAAATAAGTTAATGCTTTGATATTTCATATAGCTTGCCCCTTTGAATTGTATACCCATCTCCAAAGTGCTACTGCAAAAAAGCACTTAACATGGGCATTTCAGGGAAATTGTCACCAAGAAAAGCCACTACTACAAAATAGGCTATATAAGACATCTCATCACAGACGGTTTATAACTAGAACCGTCTGTGAAGATAGGGACATATCACAGACGGTTTGTAATAAGAACTGTCTGTGATATAAAGGCACTATAAATACTTGGTTCCGATAGACCCCCCTACCCATTCTCATTTGAGCCGCCACCCCTACTGCCTCCTCCCCATTGCGCCACCTTAGGGAGAAGGAAGGGAAGGAAGGAGGTAGGGAGGAGAAGGAAAGGAGTAAGGCTAAAGAGAGGAGGAAGGGAGGAGGAGATTAGGAAGAAAGAAAGGAGGATCTCACGGGATATTTAATTGGAATTTTTGTTGTGAGCTCCGAGGGTAACGATCTGTAACACTTTATATTTGCTCTAGGTTAATCACTAATCAATTTTAGTATGTTTGGTCAATAGAACGAGTACATGCGGTTTATTAATCTAATTTAACACTAATTTATTACGTATGTAGCGTAGATGGACCGAAATAGGATGTACGGTGAGAACCATGTGTGTGAAGAGTACATTAATGGCGTGCTTACTTTTAGAAGAGCGACCGAGTAGGATATGTTGAAGAAAGGGAAAAAATTTCTGTACTGTCCATGCATTGATTGCGGTAATCTGAAGATGTTTAACAACCCAACGTAGATCGAAGCACACTTGATTTGAAGGGGTTTAAAAAAGGGTATACATGTTGGACCAGTCACGGTGAAGAGCAGATTATACAGAAAGCTAATAATGATGACATCGCCAAGGAAGTCAACGATATACAGGATGTAGAATGTGCTTTTAATGAGGATAGATCGCACGATGACAATCTGGATCAGATGCTATATGATGCAGAAGGGAACTACAGTGAGAGAGTTTGGTAAATTCGAAGGCTTAATGGAGGACTCGGGGAAACCTTTGTTCCCTAGCTGCAAGCCGGAATATACAAGATTGTCAACCGTACTTGAACTGCTGAAATTGAAGGCAAGCAATGGTTGGTCCGACAAGAGTTTCACGGCGTTGTTAGGTCTCCTAGCGGACATCCTTCCAGAGGGAAACATATTGCCCAACACCACATACCAAACCAAGAAGGTTCTTTGTCTATTGGGAATGGAAGCAGAAAAAATATATGCATGTCCGAACGATTGTATTCTTTACCGTAAAGAGTATGCAGACGTGCATGTATATCTTGTGTGCAAAGCATCCCGATACAAGCGTAAGAATACTGCTAAGGTAAAGCAAGGATCTCCTACTAAGATGTTGTGGTATCTGTATGTGATCCCACGTTTGAAGCGTTTATTTGCGAACCGAAAGGAGGCAAGATTGCTGCGTTGGCGCTCGGAGGAGCGTAAGAAAGATGGAAAGCTAAGACACCATGCTGATTCTGCCTAGTAGAGAAACTTCGATCGGAGCTTCAAAGAGTTCGGTGCGAAACCGAGGAACATAAGGTTAGGGTTGAGTACAGATGGAATGAATCCTTTCGGTAACATAAGCAGCCGACAAAGCACCTAGCCCGTGAATCTATGTATGTACAACCTTCCTCTTTGGCTGTGTATAAAGCAGAAGTACATTTTGATGTCACTACTTATCGAAGGGCTGAAGCAACCTAGGAACGATATTGATGTGTACCTAGCACCATTGCTGAAAGATCTTGTAACACTGTGGAACGAAGAGGTACAAGTATAGGATACGTACAAACGAGAGAACTTCACTTGACGCGCCATGTTGTTCTGCACCATCAATTATTTTCCTGCCCTTGGTAACCTGTCGGGGTTCAGTACAAAAGAAATCAAAGCCTGTCTGCATTACTTAGATGGTACCGAGAGTGTATGGCTGAACAACTCACGCAAAATTATGTATATACGTCACTGTAGGTTCCTTGCAAAGATTCACCCATACCGCAAGATGAAGAAACAATTCAACAGAAATAAAGAGGACGGTTCAACTCCATGGGCTTTTAGAGGGAAAGATGTCTATGATATGGTTAAGGATATCGATGTTGTGCGTGGGAGGGGACGTAAATTAAGGATCCATCAAAAGAACATCTGGAAGAAACGGTCAATTTTTTGGGACTTGCCTTATTGGAAGCACTTAGAAGTTCGCCACTACATTGACGTCATGCACGTGGAGAAGAATGTATGTGATAGTTTGATTGGTCTGTTACTGAACATTAGTGACAAAACAAAGGATGGTGTTAACGCACGGTGTGACTTGGTTGATATGAACATAAGGACCGAATTAGTACCGAAAGAGACCAATAAAGGCCGGACATACCTTTCTCTAGCTTGCTACACTATCCAAGGCCGAGAGAAATGAACTGTTCTAGAGTTTGCATGGTGTGAAAGTTTCATCCGGTTACTCCGCCAGCATGAAGAAACTTGTTCCTATGGGAGATTTGAAATTAATTAGTATGAAGTCTCATGATTGTCATGTGCTGATGACACAAATACTTCCTATCGCAATTAGAAGTATTTTGCCGAACAAGGTCCGAGTGGTAATCATAAGACTGTGTTATTTCTTTAACTCGATTGCTCAGAAGGTCATCGATTCTGATGGACTAGATGCTCTGCAGGCCGAGGTGGTGACGACTCTATGTCATCTTGAGATGTATTTCCCTCCGTCATTTTTCGATATCATGGTCCATCTCATTGTTCATCTTGTGAAAGAGATAAAGATGTGCAATTATATGTTCCTACATCATATATACCAGTTCGAGATGTACATGGGAATTCTCAAGTCCTGTGTACGTAATCAATCTCGGCCAGAGGGCAGTATCATCGAAGGTTATGCAACTAAAGAGGTCATTCAGTTCTGCATCGATTACATGGCTTAGGTGGAACCGATAGGTGTGCCTCTATCTCATCATGAGGGGTGGCTGGAGAGTATCGGGACCTTTGGAAAGAAAGCAAGTACTCCTGATCTGGATACGTATTGATGCGACAAAGGGTGTCCCGATCTTTTGATGAGAAGGCCAATTTCGATTCGGTGGAGACAACTCTCACAATTCGGCTACCAATCGCACACGACCAATATGCCTGCAATCGCTGAACCAACTCCGTGATTTTTATCGACCTTGCTAGAAGCACAATTGACTTGACCACGAAGGTCTATTCGTGCATGCAATCGAAGAACAAGCAAGAACAAGATAATAAACAATCTAAAATTATGAATAGGAATTAAAAATTGTATTGATACGTGGGGTTCCGAAGACAATGTCGCTATTGATCTCATTGAACAAGAGGACAGAATATAAAGTAGCAAAGCTAAACTTCAATCTAACCAAACCCGAATTCTAAAGTGTCGCACACATGAGAATATATGAGGTGATGGCCATGGGGTGGTGGCCAGTGAGGTGGGTGCACGCCCCTAGGGTTACAAGGCCCATGGGCCCAAGTGGAGGTAGCGCAATACCCTTTCGTCTTGGGCCTAGGAATAGTACCAGACTGTTTTGGCGATTTTGGTGCATCCAGAAGGAATTTGGATGTGGGGCTAGATTCATTGGAAAGAGAACAAGATAAGCTTTCCATCAAGTACTCGTAGACCTCCAACGGACACTGTATGTGAAAGTTATGCATGTTTGAAATCGGTGCTATTTCCGGAGGCCGAATTGGATTCCAGAACGTGTCCAGCTTGAACTCTTGGTTGCCACGTGGAGTAGCGGTCGTATCCAGAGGGTTGATGTCCTCATCATGTACGCTCAAGCCCATTTCATGGTCTTGCAACAGATGACCGAAATGTCCTCGTACATCAACGAGCACAAAGACATGGTACGCCAACATAATCTAGGCCGGTCAGAGGTTTTAATCACGAGAGAGCACAGCTGTCGGTTCAATGAATGGTTAAAGGTGTGATTCACTGGAAAGTCATCAGGTGATGATATGTTGCGATGGTTGGCGAAAGGGCCCAAATTTATAATTGTGACATGGCAAGGATACGACATAAATGGATGCACATTTTATACGACAGCTCGGGATAGGAAAAGCATTGTCTAGAATAGCGGTGTTCGCAAAGATGCATTTCACGAGCAGTTCAATATCGCTTGGACACATGGGTTGAACTCCTACTATGGGTTCGTAGAAGAGATTTGGGAGCTCGACTACGTACTTTTCAAAATCCTCCTGTTTCGGTGCCATTGGGTCAAACTTCCACAGGGTGTGAAGGTCGACAAGTACAGCGTCACTACTGTGGACCTCAAACGTGTCAGATATAAGGATAAACCATTCATACTCACTAAACAAGTTGCTCAAGTTTTTTATGTAACGGACCCAGCAAATAAGAACCGCCACGTACTTCTTCATGGAAAAAGAAGGATTATTCGAGTTGAGAATGTCGTGGATAAGAAAGAGTACAATCAATTTAACGAGTTATCTCCTTTCGGAGATGGCATCCGACTCGAGGAAGAACTCTGTGAGGAAGCTAGCTATATGCGTGTCGATCATCGTGAAGGGATATTTTTAAAAGGAAATTGTTCCATTATAATTAGGAAACTCAGCATGTAATTAATAAATTATTCCATTGTAATTGATTTAGTAATTAATAAATTATTCCATCTATGATTGTATCTGCTTTCTTATTTTCGGAAGGACTGGCTAGAATTTCCTGAGGCTAGCCAAAAAATAGAATATTTTTAGCTATAGAAGGAATTATCACAGGCTGTTTAGTAGAACAAACCATCTATGACATGTATCATAGACGGTTCTAAAATCGTTTGTGATATGGTCGCATATCATAGATTGTTTTTAAAATAGAGCCGTTTGTGATATGGTCGCATGCCTTACTCCTCACTTGCCCGTCCCCCTCCCCAGCGCCCTTACTCCTCACTCGTCCGTCCTTCTTCCCGCGCCGTCCTCCTCCCCGCACCGATATCCTCCCCACTCCGTCCTCCTCCATGCGCTAGAGCCCTCCCTCTGCCGGCCTCCTCCCCACGCCACCCTCCTCCCCGCGCTGTCCTCCTACCCACGCCGGCCTCCTTCCCTGCGTCGACCTCCTCCCCGCGGCCCCCTGCTCCCTCCACTGTGAAGGTAAGAATGCTAAAACCAGCCTCCATCTTTTGCCAAAAGTGAAGAACTCGAGCGCTTCGGCATGTCCAAGAAATGTGAAGCTTTGCTTGTTGTTGTTGCTTTCATTTGTGAAATTTTCCTTGCTGTTGTTGGGCTATCTGCTATAGAAAAAATTGCTTCTACATGTATAGAGGATTTGAGTCTAGCGAAAAAAATGCTTCCACGTGTAAAATTGCTTCTGCATCTACGTGTCTAGTGAAATATGGCAATGTCCATGCTTATTGTGGTGGGTTTTTGTGCAAGTTTACTGAAATTTGGAATGATTGCTCACTGTCAGAGATATTGTGTATGAGTGTATGACTATTCTATAAATTTGACTAGTACTAGGAGACTTGGTTAGTAATATTGTGGGCTCAGATTAATGCTCAATGAGGATTAGAGGTTACTTTGATATTGAATACGACAAATTTAGATATAAATTTGGTCTTGAGCTTGTATATTGCTTGCTATTTTCTATTGTGTCATATATACTAGTGCTTATCTTTTACTGCAAGTCATTTCTTTATTCACTGTTCTACATTAGAGTCAATTGGTATCACATTACCTTGAGTCGTTCAATCATTTGCCTATCGTCCAGTGAACTTTGAATTGATACTTCATTACTGTCAAGTGGTATCTTGATTACCTTGAGTAGTTGCTTCACTTACCTGTTGTCCAATAAAGTTCGAATTGATAATTTGCTTTATGTGACTTGTTAGATTAGCAAGATTATATAATAGCTCAAAGCCTAATTTATTTCAGAGAAATTGTCATATTTAATTTATGATTGAATATTGACTACAGTGGTGAGGAGGCCAAGATTATATCTTAAGCATCCCGACATTTGAGAGTAATAAACAAAGAATTAAATCTGAGCATTATGCTGATTTTAATTGTCCACATGTTCTATGTTTTGAGCATATTATCCTATTTAAACGACATGTAGGATTTACATATTTATATGTTAATTTTGTCATTTAAATGATGTTGGAAATATACTTTAATTATAATTAATGCTATTGGAATTAATTCTGAATATTTGCTAAAACCGCTAATTCAGAATATTAATATATGTTATTCGGGATTGTGAAAGGTTGATTAAGTGGAATAGGTTGGGATGTGGAACATTGGAAAAGTGGGTGATATCCTAGGTGTTCTTTTCTATTTATTTTCATAGATAGCAAGTAAGCGAGATGGCGTCCACATAGTCTTCGTCGCCGTCATCGACGTCGTCGAATGCGTCTGACGCTCCGATAAAAGGGGTACCTAAGTGAGATGGTACAGGAATATCAAAAAGGCCTGAGGACCGAATAACCATCATGGAGGTTAGTCCCGTTGGGGTCCCTCTACATCCGAAGAAAGTAGCGGTAGCATTCCAGATCACCTGCGGGATAGTTGTAAGGGAACGGGTCCCATTCACTACACCAAGCTGGAAGTCTCTGACAGATGAAGAGAAAGAGCAGTTGTGGGAAGAAATTTCAAGATTATTCGAGATCCCAGCAGAAGTCCAGCGACTCGTGCGATGGTAGGCATTCCTCGCGATGAGAAAATTGTGGAAGACTTTCGAGAGCACGCTTGTCACGGAGTACGTGAACAAATATCGGACGCCCATCACAGAGTATAAATTCGTGTCGCGGGATATATGGGACACATTTGTGTGGATAAAGATGACAGCCGAATTTCAGGATCAAAGTGTGGCGCACAAGGCTATCTAGACACAAAACACTCACCCCCACAAACTCGGCACCGCTAGGTACATGGGTAAAATCCCGTAATGGAGGAGGGAGGACGAGGAGACAATCCGGTGGAAGGCCTCCCTGCTATTTGCCGGGATCACAAACGAGCGTGCTCAAAACTAGTTAAGAACGAGGTCATCAACCACGGCTTCAAATGCCTTCTCTTTCATAAATTCGGCAAACGAGGAAGTGTCCCAACATCTGGTAAGATATGTCGAACTACCTAGTTGTTAATATATCCATAACTTCATAGAGTCTAAAATAACATGATAGCCTCTTGCAGCAAACATTGAATGCCAAATCTTCCCAAGGCTTCTTTGAAGTAGTCAAGTGGAAAGATATAGCATTCACGGCCCTGGGAAATAAGGAGCACTTGGGTTGTACGCGAGGCTTTGGGGATTACGTACCTTGGAGGCAAGAATTCCCACACGACTCAGAGGCGTATAGGAGTAGGAAGAAATCCAAGGCCGAGCGCGAGGAATGGTTGAAAGAGGAGATTCGTGCAGAATTTCAAGGACAGATAACATCATTACAGGAACAAATAAATCAAGTCCTCAACCAGTCGTAAGCCGCCCCCATTATTTTAGGAGCCAGTCCCCCTCAATGTCGGAGTAGCTGCGTGTCCACGTTACTTTCTGAATATAGCGATGTCCAATTACCTATCGTCGACATCGAGGTAATGTACATCTTTGGAATGCTCCAAAGATAGACCTGTAGGACGCCTTAGCAAATTGTGTATCATTTTGTAGGAACCCATGCCCTACAAGCTCTAACTCAGGCTGGTTGCACTACTACTACAAAAAAAAGTTAATACTGAACACCACATCACAGAAGGTTGACCAAAACCGTCTGTATTACATGTAATTATAGACAGTTTTGGTTTAGAGACCGTCTGTGTTACTGGCTGCGCAAAAAACCATCTGTGAAGAGATACTATCACACACGGTTCATAATGAAAATCGTCTGCGATATTTCTATATATCACAGACGGTTTTCAACAAAGAACCGTCTACAATACCTCATAGATGGTTCTTAACAATAACCGTCTGTGATATTACTACATATCATAGATAGTTTTTTTGTTGAAAACCGTATGTGATAATTAATTCATCACAAACGGTGAGCCATTTTGCCCGCTTACTAATCATCCGATGCCGTAGTGTAGCTCCTCAACAGTCTTCTTTGCCATCTCTGGTGCTACGGTGAGTCCATTGCCACTCCGTGCCCGGTTTGAGTATCGCCCCACCTCACTGAGCCCACTCATGTGGTCTATTTCAGCTATTGTTGCCCACGCCGAGCTGTCACCGTGGACCTCTCTGTCACCGCCGCCGCTATCAATGCCAACTCTTCTCCGGTGAGTCCTCGACCCCATCAAGGTCGATTTCCCCACCTATATGTCCCCTTAAAGCTGTGTATGTGCTTCGTTTCAGTTTATTTCCACCGAGAAGACCTGTCACCGAGGAGCTTGCCACCATCGCCTCTGTTCACCAACGATAAGCCGCCTTGGACCTTCTCCGACTTCATTGACACTTTCCTCATGATTGAGGTGAGCTACTAAAGCATAAACAACTTTTAATTTGAGTAGTTTTGGGTGTTTACGTCGAAATCGCTAATGAAGCCTATAGCGCCGCCTCGGCGCCGCCACATAAAAAATTGCCAAAATTTCATAAATCGCAGATTTTGCAAGTGACTACTGTAACCAGATCATTTGCTAAAGCTTCCATGCAGAAATTAGTCCAAATAATTTGAGCATAAGTGCATAAAACAAATAACGGAAGAGAACATTTATGGTGGTGGTACGTACCTTTCAGGGTTTGTTCTGCGATGCAGGTCTTGCGGGGCAGGTCTTCGCAAGTTTGGCTCCGGTGGACGAACATGGTTTTGTCTGCAAGAAAGTCATTGCTCTTTAGTTTGTATGATCGGCTGTTTGTTGCGAGGAATAAATTATATATGTCCCTAGCTTGCTAGAATGGTTGTGTCCATTTTTGAAGGAAATCCTCTTGGGGAGCCCCTCCCCCAGGCCCTTCCCCACAACATTTATTTCCGTCAATTTTGCACGTAGCAAGTGTATTTATTAAAATATGTGGTTACGAACAGGTGGTTCCACAGGTTATGTGGAATGGTCTAATTCGATATGTACTTTTGCCTCCAGTCTAAAGTAAGTGTTTGTTATCTTTACGCATGCTGGACTAGAAATAAGTTAATGCTTTGAAATTTGATATAGTTTGCCCGTATGAATTGTATACCCATCTCCTAATTGCTACTGCAAATAAGCACTTAACATGAGCATTTCAGGGAAATTGTCACCAAGAAAAGCCCAAGACGAGTTGTTACAAACCAAAATCACCTTGCCAAAAGCCTAATGAACCAATTGTACTAAAAATCTCTCTCGTAGAATGAGTTGATGCCACAATTGTTTCATTCCACTCTACTAGACATCTGATTTTCTTGAGTGGAACACTAGACCAGGGGCGAATCCACCGGGGAGGCTTCATGAGGCTGAAGCCTCCCCTCCGCCGGTGCCCGGAACCCCCCCGTCCACCTCCGGCTCCCCGGCTCGGCTGCCATGGATGCGCCAAACAAACTGAAGAAGCAATGAGCAGAGCAACCGAGAAGAAGAAGAGGCCCTTGCCGATGGCCCGAAGCAGCGAAGCCCAGGCGGCAGGCCCAACTCACATCCACCCACATCCCCCACCGCCATCGGTCCCACACGGCAGTGAGCAGTCCCACGAGATTGCCTTTCCCCTGTTGTTCCCGAATCCAGTTCCAAAATTCCCCATTTCCCCAACCCTAATCGGCCAATCAATCGAGCGAGGAGAAGCGCACGGCGCACCTGACTTGAGCCGGTCCGCGACGCCGCGTCGCCGCCGGTAGCTGGGCGTGGGAGCCGGTCCAGCCGAAGCCCAGAGGAGGAGGAGGGCAGCAGCCAGCAGGAGCCAGGATTTGGGCGTGGGCGCCGGCGTGCCGCCGCGTGCGTGAGCGAGGGGCCGACCAGCCGAGGGGGGAGCCCGGAGGAGGCGAGGGGCGGGCCGACGCCGAGGAGGCCGGCTGAGCACTGGCCGAGGGAGGAGGGACGCTGGGAGCCACCGAAGAGACGAGGTCGCGAGGGGGGAGCCCAGAAGACGGGAGGAGGCGAGGGGCTCTGCTGATGTGCGTGGGTTCCCGGCGCTCGGCGCTCGCTGCTAGTGATTTGGGCATTTTGGGCCCTGCTCGGCGCTTGCTACTGGCGATTTGGGCGATTTGGGCGTTTTGGGTGCTGGACTGAAGTGCCGAAGGCAGTAGATGGAATTCCAAGGAGAAGACTGGCCAAAATATAAGCTTTGTTTCCATGTGCTGACCTAAACAGTCGTCTGTCAGTTGTTCACTTGCAAAGGATCAACCAACCTTATCTGCAATTTAGGCGTTTTGTGTGGACATCAAAGTTTGTTCAGAGGTGTCAGTCACCAAGTCTACATGGAGTCAGGTCGATTACCCGATGATCAAAAAATTTAGGAACAAAGACGAGGAAAACAGCTGTGCGTATCCCATGTCTGGTAATAAATATTATCAAAACAGATTTACTTAACAAGATATTAGATGAGTGGCTGAATAATTTAATGGTGTGCTACACCAAGCGAGACATATTTAGATCATTGATGATAATAGAATAATAAGATCCTTCCAAGGCATGAAATCTTGTAGAATGAATTTGCCTCGTGAAAGTCGTGATTCAATCTAGCGTCTTAGTGGTATGGTTATTTTATTTTCAATGTTCATGATCGTTTAAGTACAATTTATTATTGTATCACCAATTTTTCTAATTTTGTTGTACAGATTGTTACCTACTAAAACTATATTTACATGTTTTGATGATGTACTTTCCATTAGCGAGGTACCTTCTTTGCATTTTTCTTTTTTTATTATTTTGCTTTTATTCATGTATAAATTTAATTGCATAAGAATACAAGAATATGTTTGTTACAACTTAGTTTATTAATTCAAGGCTTTGAGTCAAGCACTGGTCAGTACATGCACTATATAATTGGTACTATCCTGCTACTCCGCGCGGCCGAGAAGGAACGATTCTATAGCTCGCTAGTCTTTATATCATTAGTTACGTAAAAAACTGCCAAAATTTAATAAATCGCAGATTTTGCAAGTGACTAAGGCTGGTTTGTCCGAAAATCAGGAAATTTCGGTAGAAATTTTCAAATTGTTTTTGAATTTTTCGGGTTTTAAATTTTAAAAAATCAAATTCAAATAAAATTCAAGCAAATTCAATTTTTTGGACAAAATTCAAGCAAACCAACTTTTTTGAACCCGATTTGAATTCCTACTAGGGGGTCGATAGAACCGAAATCACCGGTTTTCGGCAGAAATTCAGAACTCTGCTGCTGCAGCCAGATCATTTTCTAAAGCTTCCATACGCATAAGTGCATGACGGAAGAGACCATTTTTGGGGGTGGTACCGTACCTTTCAGGGTTTGTTCGGGGACGCGGGGCTTGGGCAGCAGCTCTTCCCACGTTAAGCTGCACCGCCTGCTGAATGATATCCTTCGGTTGATGGTGGTGTTGGTGGTGCTGCTGCGGGTGTTGCCTACGAACAGGGGCGCCATTCTGCACTTGCTGCTAATGGTGGTGGTGGTCTTCTTTATTGCGGAGTCCTTCTTCTTCTTCTTGTGGGTGATGCCCACGAGCGAAGTGCCGATACGCTCTTGTTCTTGGCGGTGGTGGTGGTCTTTGCTGCGGTGATGCTCATGAACGGGGGTGCCATTCGCTCTTCTTTGCCGATGGTGGTCTTCTTCTTCTGCTTCTTCTGGGTGTCTTTGTTGCGCCGTTGATGGTGGTGGTGGTCTTCTTTGCGGGTGATGCCTCTGACAGGCGCCATTCTGCTCTTGCTGTGCTGGCAGTGCTGCCCCAAGACCAACTGCATGAATTCTGGCCATTTCTTTCATAATCGTACAGAACTCCCTACCCCCGTTCTCAACTTATGGATCGTAATGGATGACTCTTCCTTTCTTTCCTTTACAGCTTTTCCCCTTTCTTCATTTCTTTACTTCTGCAGGGAAATTTCACAAAAGCACCAACAAGTCATCGGATTTGAAAAACACCCCCGCTACTTCTTTTTGCCAAACTCAGCTCACTAGTCAAGCTGAAAACATTTCGAAATTTGGAAAATCGGTTAATACCAAGTGAAGCCTAAGAAAATAGCCAGAGTTATATGATCACGGGTGCATCAATCAAGCTAACTCAAGTTCCTGAATCAAACAAACAAATAATTGCTCAACTTGATGCTGTTTTGCATGAAGAAAGAAGGGAGGAGAGAACGGAGGCCTGGAGACAGGCTGAGGTGGGAAGGAGGAAGGTGCGCACAGAGCTTTCAAAATCCTAGATCACCCGGGTAGGCCGCCTGGAGCTCATGGCCACCTGTGCCCGCATCAGAGGAGCGCAAGATCTGGGGTGTAACAGATTCTATAAGGGCTTGTTTGGATGCTAAGGAGCAAAATCCCAGGGAAGAAAATCCCTTGAGAGGATTTTAATGGCACATAGAATCCCCTTCAACACAAGGGGATTTTTTCCTGGCTGGGAAAAAAAATCCCTGTTGCCGTTTGGAAACAATAGGGATAAAAATCCTGGCCATGAAAAAAATCAAAAAAAATTTAAAAAAAATCTGTAAATTCCAAAAAAATATTACAAACTTAAAAAATGATAGAACATATGTAGAAATATGAAGTATTGGAGACATCACAATATCGTACAAAATATGAAGTATTCGAGAAAAATATTACAAACTTTAAAAATAATGAGAACATATGTAGAAAAATATTCTCACCACCATTTGGAAGCTATAGGGATAAAAATCCTATGGCTTCAAAATATTCAAAAAAAAAGCGAGAAACAATCGGAAAATCGAAATATTCATAAAAAGTCGAAAACGTCCGAGAAAAAACAACAAATTCGAAAAAAATCACTAACAATTTGAAAAGGCACCTAAAAATTGGAAAAAGAACCCATAATTACAAATAAGATAATAAAAATAATTTTAAAATCACGAAAATGTTGAGAAAATGGTGCTAAAATCTATACCAACATTCAAATCGAGATCCATACATCCAAACATGTAGATCACATTCATACATGGGTAAAACCCAAACTTGTTTAACTAGTACTACTTGTACCTATAACATTCATCATCTGTTACATACAACCAAATTAATCATCCGTAACACGAGGCACGAGTCCAGTTCATGCAAAAGTTGAATTCAAGCATCCGGTTGGCCATGTGCTCCATGTTGCAAATCTAGCAATCTAACACTTTAAGCATCCACTTGGTCTAGATCCAATCACTTCCTTTTCTCTTCTGCTATCTTCTGCCTATATGAAACAATCTGAAAATTGATGAGTAAACAATCTGAAAACTGAAAGTAAAAGCTCTATGGTAAAAGGACTGAAAGTAAAAGCTCTATGGTAAAAGGCATACGCATAGTCAAGATTAGCTGTAGATAGCAGCAGCTAATCAAAATTAGACCCAAGCAGATAGTAGTCATTAAAATGCCAAAGACAAGCACAATATGGTATACTTTACAAACGTTGTTTAATGTGGCCAAGTGCTTGTAGACCGGTTCGTTCTCGCAAAATGCAAACAAGAAAATCAAACCTTTCGACCCTCATACAACTCATTGGAGGTAAAATGAGCAAAAGTTTACTTAGATCATTGACTTCTTTCCTCACAAAAGTCAATCCAAGCAGAATAGAAATTCCAAATTTCATTCTTCATTCCTTGCATTCGCATACCATTTCTCTTTTGCATAAGATTTACTACTAGTTTAGTGCAGGGGAGGGTTCATTCTGGGTCCAAAGATTGCATCGGCCTCAACGAAATTGCTCACGTTGTTGGGCCTCATGAGACAAGACCGCAAGAAGAGAATCCATAGCTCGGGACGACATCCATACAAAGGGTGGTAAACGAGAAAGCATATATACATACATTGGAAGACGCCATGACGAGGTCCCGATGCTTCTCTGAAATTGCATCCATCAATTAATCCGTGAAACGAGGAACACGAAGAAAACGATGCTTAATCGCTAAGTCATTTCATCAAGCATATAATGATCCATGGACAAGCGGTTCTTGATCTCGCAGGTGGAAATTAACCGAGCACTTGGTGGGCGGGTGAAGACGGCATGAAGAACAAGAAAGGAGGAGGGGGTGACAAATGGAGAAGGTTGGGAACCTGGAAGCTGTAGAATTTGAGGAGGCGGCGCTTGCCCTACGTGCTGATCACCATCGCCGCCCGGATCATGGCCGACGAGGAGGAGGCAAGAAATGACGAGATTGCGAAGGAGAGAGGTCGTGTCATGGCCTCGCACGATGCGGCGGGGAGATTTGGTCATGGGTGGCGAGGGGATTATTTTTTCCCTGGGGATTTCGCATGGAAGGAGACGGAAAACACCGTCCCTGTGGACTCCCAAATGGATGCTCTAGCTAGCCCGGGGAACTTTTCCCCATGGGACTCCAGCCCGGGTATTTGACGAGGATCCCGGCCGGGATCGAGACTCCCAAACAAGCCCTAAAAGTATCATCCCTCACTGCACATAAATATGTGTATGTTGGTCCATTGGCATTTCGACATGTACACTGTGTGGCGTGTGCGTAGCTGGGGGCATAGGCGGTCTAAGGGCGTACTAGCTCCACATTGGAAGCGTAAAGTGAGGAGTACTACTACGTAATGTATAATGCTTGAGCTAGAGTCTAGATGTAGTGACTCCGATTGAACCATTTTGGACGATGCAAACACAAAAGCCAAGTGGGTTGATATGCGTGTATATGCTTGGCAATGTACAACAGAAAAACAAATAATACCTCTTATTAAAGCAAAGTAGATTGCCGGCCTCCCAGCGTGGCCACGTCACCGTAAAAACGCTGATCGTTGGATCGTTCGGCTAACGTCCGAGATCGGCTGGATTCCGCTCGGTGCGCGTGGTTCTGGTGCTTTCTTCCTTCTAGCGGCTTCTAGATAGAACCCTCCCGGATCCCGCCGTCTCTTCCCTGCCCTCCGCTTCGTCCCCGTCGCTCTCCCACTCCTCTTTCGCTTCCTCGCCGCTCTCTTCTACTTCCCCGCCGCTATCTGCTCCCCACCACCGCTTCCCCCTCCCTCTTCCCCGCGACACTACGCCCCCCCCCCTGCTCTCCCACCGTGCCAGCGCCCTTCTCCATGTGGGGGCCTCCTCCCTCCACACCCCCCTCCCCGGTCGGCCTCGCGTGGGGGGTTGACATCGCCCCGGCAACGATGAGGCCGACGGTCCTTCCCCGCGAAACCGCACCGTCGCCTCTCGCTCTCGCCCTTCCTCTTCCCCCGCACCGACGCCATCCCTTTTCACTTGACCCGTCGTCCCCGTGTGGGGAATGCGGTCGGCGGTCCCTGTGGTTCTTTTGTGATGCCACATCTCTGAGGCCACAAGCAACCCCTGACAGAGCAACGAGTTCGTCTAGGAGCTTCTCCGCCGCTCCGGCCTCCACTTCGACCAGTTCATCAACAAGCTCAAGGTGATGTGATTTTTGATTGCCCACCACACATGTTTCCATTCACCATTCTAATTTATGCGTTTGGTAGCTGTATGTTTATGCATGTGAGCAGTGACATTTTTATTGTATTGTTAACTGCCCATTGTTCACCTTTAATATTAAGTATGCATGTGCATCTCTCAAAAGCTCCATGGCAAGAATTCTCAGAAGGGGAAATTCATTCGGATTTGCGATTGTTCTCCTTTCGTTGCTCGCCTTTTTCTTATTTTCCCAAATCTAATAGGATCCATTTACTGAAACATGTAACATATCTAAATAGCTTACCAAAATATTTTGTGATCATCATGCTTCGTCTTATCTTATATGTTGTGAATGTCATGATGCGTAGGGATTAGAATATACGCTTCATGCTTACTGATTAATTTTTGCTTTTATCTTGCAGATCAGTGTCGCCCTCTTATGGGTATCGACAACCCACAGGGCTTACTCATGGGTCCCTAGATGACAGAGTTCCTTCAACTTTACATTGTTTAGTTGAGATTGTCTTCTCTTTTTGCTTTTGGCAAAAGCCCTAGTGCGTTGCTCGGCTTTTTCTTATTTGACAAAATCTAATAGGATCCATTTACTGAGACAGGTAACATATCAATTCTTATTCTTTCTTTTGAACTATAACATATACCTTTTAGTACAGATGTTTACATATGTCATAGTAATCATTGTTTCTTATCCTGGCCCTTTTGCAAGGTTTTTTTCATGCTTCAACTATGACAGTTGAATTGTCTATTGAAATTTAGGGATGCTCTATGTACATAGCTCACTTTAGTGCCTTCCAATCAAATTTTTCTTACTCGACAACAATCCGACTGAATGGATTTTTGGTGGTATGATTAATGGCTAATGTTGTCGAACGATCTCCCGGTGTGATCATACTGGATGATAGAGTTCCTTCTTCAAATTTGCACTGTTTAGTTGAGGTTGTCTTCTCTTTTTGCTTTTTTTTTTTGCAAATGCCCTGGTATGAAATGCATACCTTTTAGTATAGAAGTTTACATATGGCATAGCCATTGTTGTTTCTTATCCTTGGCCTTTTGCATGTTTTTTTTTTGCATGCTTCGACTATGATAGTTAGTGCGCATGCTTACGTGTTATCATCGATGAAGTTGTCCTCTGTTTAAATGGTATTGCTCTCTACCAATTATTTTTGTTAAATTTTCTATTTAGCCAGTGTGATTTCCCTCTCTACTTGCTGTAAAAACTAGGAAAAAAAATGATGCAAAGTCATAAGGAAACATGTTTTTTACTGCTGGACAATATGAGGCATTATAACATTGTGATATTGCATTGCACATCATTGATGAGCTGGAATCGACCAAAGATGTCCTGCATTTGCATCTTTTGTCTCATTATAATGCTGATTCTTGCTAGATTTTTTGTGCTTGGTGAGAACACATTGCAATTGATTGAAAGGGCTAACTACAGACAAGATTTCTACGTGTTTATGTTGGCTGATATATGCAAGTTCATACATGACCCGATTTGTTTCTACTGCAAAACCATCACTGTTTCTTTTACAGTTTAGATTAGCACATATATTTCAAACTTGGAATGTTGTGAAACTTGAAACCCGATGAAATCTTATGAAACTCCATGTAGATGGCCACCCTTTGCTGCATTGTTTCTATTGTTTAATCTAGCATATAGGTTTTCATGTTCTTTTTATTTCTTACATTGTACAAATGGTGGACATTGATCGGATGACTAAGGATTAGCTTTACAGACAAGAAATCTAGACACAGAGATTGATGGATGATCCATTAATTGAAAAGATTGATATGGATATCTAATAATATGTATGCTTCGGTTTTACTGCAACTCCAATATGTACAAACCTGATAAATGAATCATCTGATGACCTTCCCAGTAGTAATATTCTAGGTATTTGTATGCTTTTCCTTTTTTAGTCTCTATAGTCATCGATTAACATGTGATAATCTAGGGGTTGCTGTTCTATTGGAAAACATTTGTTTTACAAAGAAATTATTGTATTCGATTTTACGGAGGAGTTTGAGCCAATATCAATTTATTTGAGGCGGTGTGAGGTTAGGCCCCATATCTATTTGAGTCAATATGAAGTTAAGACCCGTATTTTGTCGAAAAGTTTTAGATAATATGAGGTTCTTTTGACTAATATTTTCTTTAAAGGTTTAAGACAATATGAAATTATTTGTACCAAAGTTTCCTTGAAATTAAGGCAAGCTTTCCTATCTTTCTAATTTACAACTTTGTTGCTTTAGGTTATTATGTTGTTCATGTGCTAACAAAAAACTCTTCTATCCATGATGGTGTCTTTGCACTTTTTTATATTTGAACACGGCTTTTTGATTCTTGGGTGCTAAATGTTAAATCACTTTCTTTTTTCAGTCGTCGCAAGATGGTTAGCACAGTTGAAAAAGTGTTGCATCAGCAACCTTCAGGAAGAGGGGGTAAACCATCGACTGCGTATAATTGTTATCCGAACTTGCCTCCGATCTAAAGTATTTCCTACTTTTGCATTCTATGTGTTGTTCATCTATTGTATGTACATCTATTATTCCATGATCGATATCCTCATCTCACCTGAGGCATATGGATGGATACTTTGCCAATATTTATCAATGATATTCCAATTTTGATACTATGGCCTGGACATTTCCTGTTTGTTTAATTATTGTTTGTATCTATTCATTTGTTATGTGAAGCAGATCTAGATATGTTTTCACATTGTTAAATGCATTTCGTCGTCTGAACACTATAAAAATCCACCCTCTTCCATGAACACTATAAAAATCCACCTGGCGCAGCGTAGCGCGCAAACCTGCCTAGTTATAATTAAAGCAGCAGTTAGTATGTACGCTAATGTATCAACTGCTGCCTTTTTCGAAACTTCCAGACAAAATTTATTTTTAAAAAATATAGTGCCTAATAGCCAAGTGCCAATAGTCCTTGGCTTGTGTGGAGGGTTTTATAAAATTTTCCACTTTGTTTTGGTTAGACGCAGTAACCATTAATGCTTTTTTTAAACTCCATGATTGTTAGGTCTTCCTTATATAATTTGCACCACAAAGACGAAGAGAAAACTGATCCGCCACCTAATTCAAATTCCATTAGTGCTCTTTCCACAACCACGGTTGCTTAAAAGTTCTTCCTTTCTAGGGTGCAAAAGACAGAAATAATAACTTAGTGGTTTGTTATCGTGGAGATGGGTGTTCGTAGATTTTGACCCTTACATCTCTTAATTAATAAATGAATCAGTTTACCTCACGCAGCGGGATGATGTTTTTCCTCCCATGTGCGGTTGACCTCTTCTACCTCTTCCAAATTCCTCATCGAGGTGCATTGTGACACCCTGATTTTCAGAGCCTTTTTGGAGGTTTCAAAATAAAAAGAACCATTTTGTTTTGATGAGAATTCAAATCTTAACTTGAAATTTCAGGATGGATTTCAAATTGACTAACTCAAACTTCAACTAAAATCCCTTGATGGTTTGTTGAGTCGTTGGAGTTTGGGTGATCTTATGTTTTCTGTCCATGTTTTGTCCATCTCTGGACCAGACCTCCTTAGGTTTAAAACTCCCCAAGTGGTTGCACCTTCCTTGGTCTACCCCTTCTTCTGTGGTTCCTACCCAAGTTTAGACCTCTCCTAGGCTAAACCTTTCTCAAATCCATTTGAACTCACTCTCTGTATCTTTTGAACCCCCGCTGAGTCCATTTGGACTTACCTCCTTTGCTTTAACCCTTGTACTTCTCTCTGGAAGTGTCCCTCACTACCCATCCAGTATTACCGTCCCAACTCACGGTGTTACCGCTTTCTAGGACCTCCTCCTTCGATTAGATCCTAACCATCCAGACCTCCCCCTTGATTTAATCCAACCGTTAGGACCTCCCTAGTGGGTGAGGACCTCCCCTTGACCTCTGTAGACCTCCCCTTTTGCACTTGATCTTGGCCGTTCGACCTCCTTCGGAGATCCAACCGTCAGGACCTCCCTAGTGGGTGAGGACCTCCCCTTGACCTCTGCAGACCTCCCCTTTTGTACTTGATCATGGCCGTTGGACCTCCCTTTTGGAGATCCAACTGTTAGGACCTCCGACGTTTGGATGGTCCGAACGTCCCACCCCCTCTGAGCCCTTAGATCTTTGCTGGACGGTCCTATTTGTAGAGGCGTTCGGACGGTTCGAACGTCCCAATCATTTCAGACCGTCTGATTCAGTTCAATGGCTGAGATCTAGTGCTAGCTCGGATGGTCCAAATGGCCCAATCATTTTGGACGGTCCGATTGAAATACAATGGCTCCCGCTTCTCCCGCTTCCTATCTCGCTATCACCCACCTCCCTCCTTGTAGATCTGGCCGTTAAGACCTCCCCTTTGGAGATCTTAACCGTCCAGACCTCCCTCCTTGTAGATCTGGCCGTTAAGACCTCCCATTTGGAGATCTTAACCGTCCAGACCTCCTCTTTGGAGATCTGGCCATTAAGACCTCCCCTTTGGAGATCTTAACTGTCCAGACCTCTCTCCTCGTAGATCTGACCGTTAAGACCTCCCCTTTGGAGATCTTAACCGTCCAGACCTCTCTCCTTGTAGATCTGGCCGTTAAGACCTCCCATTTGGAGATCTTAACCGTCCAGACCTCCCCGTTGGAGATCCTAACCGTTAAGACCTCCCCTTTGGAGATCTTAACCATCCAGACCTCCCCTTTGGAGATCTTGACCGTTCAAGACCTCCTCCTTCGATTAGATCCTAACCATCCAGACCTCCCTCTTGATTTAATCCAACCGTCCGGACCTCCCTAGTGGGTGAGGACCTCCCCTTGACCTCTGCAGACCTCCCCTTTTGCACTTGATCTTGGCCGTTGGACCTCTCTTTCGGAGATCCAACCGTCAGGACCTCCCTAGTGGGTGAGGACCTCCCCTTGATCTCTGCAGACCTCCCCTTTTGCACTTGATCTTGGCCGTTGGACCTCCCTTTCGGAGATCCAACCGTCAGGACCTCCCCAGTGGGTGAGGACCTCCCTTGTCCTCCGCGGGACCTCCTCAAGGTCTCTGCAGGACCTCCCCATCGGGTCTTGACTGGACCCACTTGACAGTCACGCCCATGTTCCTCTTATCCTTTGACTGTGTCCTTGCGCAAAGGAGTCTCCCCCACATTTAATGCATGTTGCATCACATTAAATGCTACCACTTTTTGCAGTACCCATGTCATACTTTTGTGACATCCCTTGCCTGCTTCCATTGTCCTCTTTACCAACTCTTGAACACCCGTGTCTTGGGGCATGCTCAATGGCTCCAGCTATATATAGCTTGGGCATCCCTTCCTCTCTCACTTTCTCCTCATTTCCACTCTCCAGCTCCACCGACCAGCTCTTGGACCTCCCTCCAAGCTCTCAGGACCCCTCCAGCAAGCTCCTTGGACCTCCTCCTGATCTCCCAACCTCTCAGTTGGTTTTGTATTAGAGTTTCTTTGGTTCTTGTTGGAGCTCTATTTGAGTATTTCTGTTTTCTTTCACCGTGTAGATTGCGAAGGCCGTGAGGACCGAGAGTTCCTTGAAGAAAAAGAAGCTCAAGACTTTGAGCAAGGCAAGTTACACTCTTGATCATATTGCACCCATTACTTCAAGATACTTATGTTGGTTTCAAAGATGTATGCATGCTTACTTTTACTAAGATATTTCAATGCCTATCTTTCGGTTCAAAGCTAAGCCTAATTCCCTTGTATGGCCATTGTCTATGTTGAACCAACCCCATTGTCACCCTAGATAAAATCTGGTTTTAGCAATAGTAAGGACGGGAGGCTTTTGAAAAATGAATGCTTAGTCTTGCTAGACCAAACATCTTGATTTGGGAAATATTTCTTCCAACAGACCGAAATACCAAATATTTTCAAAGCCATGACATTGGGTTGTCATGGAGGTTTTGATAAATGGTTTGGAAAAAAACAGAAACGGACAAATGGATTTCGTCTTGGGCGGATTGGTTGTTTGGCTGGTGCAGGATATGTACGGGCTCAACTTGGGTAGGGTTGAGGCCTAGGGGTTTGTGTTAGCTACCCAAGCCATATGAGGACTGGTCTGCGAGCCACATCTTGCTAGCCACCATCGTGCAACCACATGTCCTGAGAAATGGGCAAAGGGACCTGGCCAACTAATCTGCAAAGCTCTATCGCGACTGATCCTGTGGATGCGGTGGGCAATCATGTTACGACCCTTGTAGTCCCACCTGGCGCAAGAGGGGGCCTGAACCCTACGGATGGGTAGTCCAAAGGGGGTAAAACCTTAGAGAGGGTGGACTGCGTTGGAGTAATGCTTTGTAAAAGCCTTGTCATGTGCTCTAGACCTCTCATCAAAGGAAGTGTGAGGTGGCGTCGACGGACGCCAATCAAACTAGAGAATTCATGTCATGTGGGTAAAGTGTACAACCTCTGCAGAGCGTAAATCTATTCGAATAGCCGTATCCATGGTCATGGATATGCTAGCAAAGCCACTCAAAGTTAGCTATTGGTTTTGGTTTTCAAAGGACTTATGTAATTGGTTTTGGATTTCTATCCAAATGATTAATGGGTGGGGAGCCATGTGACAGGAGGGTATCCTTCACCATATCGATGATGAATGTTATCCAACTGAAAATTGAGTTTTGAAAATGAGCTTTTACTTATTATTAACTGTTTTGGAACTTAATACTTGTAATTGAAACGAACTTGGCTTTACGCAAATCAACCCTAATATGCCTTCCTTTGATATATCCCTTATGCATGTCATTCTGTTAATTGACGGGTGTAACTTGCAAGCACAGTTGTTGTGCTCACTCTTGCTTGATTGATGAATTGAACAGGTGAAGACTTCTTTGATGGTGAGGAGGACCAAATCAATTAGGTCGCTCCCTCTAGCCAATCACCTGTGGTGTAATGGATGGAGTCTGTCCTTTTGGTTTTTTTTCGCTGTGTATTTTGCTCTTGGTTGCTGGAGCTTGTAAGCAACCCCCTTGTAACCAACTCTCTTTTGTTGTTATTAAATCCTTTTGTGGATGTGTATGTTATCACTTGCTTGCTATAAGAACTAGTCATTGATCCTTGCGGACTAGTTTAGATCGCAGAGGACTTGAGGCTTGTCCCAAGCTCCATGACCTCCTCGGGTTGGAACCCAGACCCTCGAGCGGTCCTACCGGACCTCTTGAGATGTCTGGGTGGTCCTACCGGGAGGACCTATAGGATGTCCTGGGAGGTCCTAGCGGACTTCCCAGGAGGTCTTGGAGGTCCTCTCGGGTAGCCCCTGGCCGGGTCGCCACATGCATCAACATATTGACCCAAATAACAGGGACAAGGTCTCACCTTGTCATGCTCCTGTGACTCATGAACGCATCTATGCCCCCACTTCTTCCGCAACCACCCAAACCGTCGCCGCGTCACTTCTTCTTCACATGCACACACCAAAATTCATCGTTGTCTCACTCCTTCACGTCTCACACCGCGACTCACCACTTGCAACCGTCCAGCATTTGTTTCATGCCTAAGATATCTCGACCCCCTCTAGCACTCAATCCGCTAGTTGCAACGGCAGTGTGCACGAAGATGAGAGGATCTGACAACGTACGAGGTGGCAACATGGGAGGTAGCACCGGTGACAAGAAGAGATAGCAGGGAGGGGAGGCGGCATCGAGCAAGGGAGAAGACACCAGGAGGGAAGGGAGGAGAGGCGGTGGCGGTACCTTAGAGCAGAAGCGTCCACGGTGGGGAAGGGAGGGAAGGCAACGACGGCGCACGAGGAAGAGGCAGAGATGAAGGTGTCCTTACCTCGCCTCGCCGCCGTCTCGAGTTCACCGCACCGCGTCCTCTTCATCGTAATCATCTCATGCATCACCGCGCTGCCTCCTACTCCGGGCTGGCCGAGCAAGCATTGCTGCCTCCTCGCTTACCATCACGACACCACCACCGCCTCCTCCCCTGGCCTCCCACCTCCTTGCCGTGATATGCCTGGCGAGGGCTGCAAAGGCCAATGACCGTGAGAACTGAGTCGTAGCTTGGGTTTCGGGGAAGGAAGATGGAATTAACTTCAACATTCAAAGGTAAACAATCTATAAGCTTAAAATTTTAATTTCCGGGTAGTAGTAGTAGCAGGTGATGTAATAGGCGGAGTTAGTGTTTCTGTTTATATGTGTGTGAAAGAAAAATTGATATTTATTATACGGATTAGAATCTGGTCTACTTATATGTATCACTCTCTTTTGATATTCTGTTGTAACGCACAGACGCCCTACTAGTTTCTTTATAAAAGGAGGCAAAAATAGGGCTTTTCTCGGGATAGTCACGTCGCATCTTTTATCTGCACCGTCCAATCCTGGTGCCATGCTGTCCGCCGTCCGATTGTGTCGTTCACTATGTTCGCATGTCCTGTCCCCGTGTCTCCACGTGTGCCCGACTGCCCGCTGTGGAGAGCATTATACAACAAAAAAAGGAAATTATAATTAAAGCTGCAATTATCAATATGTATGCCAATGTGTCAACTTCTGCCATTTTCGAAACTTCCAGCCGAAATTTAATAAAATAATATAGTGCCTTACAGCCAAGTACCGATAGTATATGTGAAAGAAATAACACTTATGGGAAGGTACATATAACACCTCAATCCAACACTCAGCGCAGAATATCACCTATACCTTTTTCACTCTCAATGTAAACCATATTTACTTAAAATTTCAGCAACCAATGTATAAAATAAAACCCACAACGGATCACCTTTCAATAATCATAACAATATAAATACATAACGGATTAACTTTCACACAGCCTGTGACCTCACGCCGAAGAACGCTTGAGGCCACGCACCAGAGAACGCCTAGAACCATGCGTCCGAAAATATTGATTAGCATCAACACTAAATAAATAAACCAACTAAATCAATCAAGTTCCAAAGTCATTAAGCTGATGAAAACTATGTCTATTAATTAACTCGAGATGAAGCACCAAGTCTTTAGATTTAATGATAGCAACTAAATAGTGATATATGTGTGGTTGATAGCATGTGATGCATAAGTGCTACTTCTATCCCATGCATGTCGCATTCATTGATCACCTAAAAACAACAACAAATCAAGAATATGTCCATGACTCAGCAAGTATATAATAGAACAATAAACAATCAGCTTATCATTCAAGTAGACCATTATAATCATCATTCATATACTCATTTAGCATCATCATCTTTCATGTAATCATTTAACATCATCATCTTTCCATGTATGGAATATTTGGCTATACTACATGTCCACATGCACACCTCTTATCTTATATCGGTATAGCAGAGTATTCACCCGTCGATGACACACTCTTGCCCCATCCTCCTTCATACAAGGTCCATCCGCCACTCCCATGGAGTCCCTACCGAGGTAGGTCTTTCTATAAAGTACTATGAACTAGTCATATAACTTTCTCACTGACCGCTCCGAAATAGTTATATGACATCCTCACCGACCTGACTCATATGCAGTCATTTCATGATGAATGCAATTGATGCAATGTTCCCATATCTATTAACAAGATCCATTATGAGCATGTTATCATCATTGCCATGTCATCACCATGATCATATTGTTATCATTATCATTATTACCATGTCATTCAAATAAGCATAAGCAAAGCATAAATATATCATGGTAATTTAATTGTACAGACAAGTGACAAACAAATCGTTGTCTATCATTCTATCATGCACTATACTTTTAACCATGAAAATCAGAATGATACAAAGGCAGCATCGAACTCGAAGCAACACTATGTGGACAAAGCCAATAATTCACCTCAAAAACCTGCAACAATAGTACAAGAACATAACACAACTCAACATCGCTCCTACGCGCAATCCGACATAATTAACCCCTCTTCATCGGACAACCCACCCGCTATTGTAGTGATCAAACAGCCATAACTTTTAATCATACAATCCAAAAATAGCAAACATAATAACTGAGTGGTTTGCTATGCTATATAGAAATTGAAATGAATTTGATTAAAAAATTCTTTTACATTTGGTCATAAAAGGTATCCAAATTTATTCTTAGACTTGAATACCATGTAATTTCTGCTACAATTCTTGGTTTTGCCAGCCGCTGTGTTTCTTCCAATTTTCGAATTACAATGACTAGAAAAGTTGTGATAACTACAAACTCTGTTTGTATAGGATGGATTCTTTTCTTAGGATTTAACCCTCTCATGCATCCAAACACCCCATTAATGATTTATGTTTATGCATATAAAAATGAAATGGTTTTATTAAAGTTTTACAAAATAATGTAAATATATGTTAATTAGATGCTTCCCTGTAGAAATATTCTCACAGATTTATCAAAACAAAAAACTCATTAATCTTTTTTTTTTGGAAAAGATATGACATCGGGAAAAGGTTGATGTTGTGACTAATGGCATAAATGTTGGACACATCCACAACATTGGCATACACATCCATACACAATTACATACAACATGAAATAATTATGGTACGACAGCTCACGGCCATCACGGCGACACGGCTACATCGGGCGTGCGCGGTGCGGGGGCCGGCAGCAGCGCTACGCATCGGGCGCATCAGCATTGCAACTCAAGCCAAGCGGGGCCCCTAGCGTCATGGACAGCCTTTGGGACCTTGCCGCGCCGTGATGAACTAGGCCGTGTCTATGGACATGATGCAAGGTCGTAGCGACGATCACTTGGTCACACGCCTACCATAGAGATGACAATGCGCGCACGGGCTCCGACGATGCTTTGACTCCAACCCAGCAAGGTCCCCTAGCGTCCTAGATGACCGTTGGGCCCTCGCCTCACCACTGCAAACAAATCTCACGGTGACGATGGCAGGTGGGTAGTGATGGTTCGGCCAGCCACTACGATGTTTTGTGTTGTATTGTATGAACAGTAATCATGAACAATCAATATTGTAATCTGGACTATGATATGAGATCGATAAGAATGATGAACAGTAATCCGATCTAATCTTGGTAAATAGTAGAAAATTAATCATCGGGGTTAATCTAACAGCAAAAAGGATTATGTATAATCATACCGATTTGGTCGTTGAAGAGCAAAGGTGCTGATAACGTGTTAAACTATAGAATTCGTTGGTAGAAAATATCAAACCTATCACACAATAGAGGGACAGAATCTAGAGGAGAATCCAATATCTTTATTGATGTGTGTTATTATACATAGAGGTCCTCATATTTATAACCAAAAAGGAGAACCCCTCCAGCAGGCAATTTAGTTTTTTTTGTCCACCAATTAGGTTTCTTAAAAAAACACCCCTGGAACTGATTATCTCACCTAGATTTCCCCCTCGTCAATTTCTTGTTCTTTTCCCAATTTCTCGTGACACATCAGGTGGAAATTTTTGCCACATGGCTGCTTGCATGGCATCCTATTAATTCAATGCTACGCTGGCAGTCCATTAAAAAAAAGAAGGAAAAGGCCTGGCTCGCATTTCTCTATGCAGTCCCCCATCGTTGGCTCGCCCAAACAGCTCTCTATGGATTTTCTCCTTTCTCTATCTCAACATAGGGGTGGAAAAAAAGCTCGAAACTCACGAGCCAGCTCGGCTCGTTAAGGGCTCGGCTCGAACTCGGTCCCTTAACGAGCCGAGCCGAGCCAGCAAAAAAACTCGTTATCTTAACAAACCGAGCCGAGCTGGCTCGCAATGTTAGACCAAGAGGTTTTTAGTCATGATATTTGATGATGAACACATTGACAATAAGAAATACTTAATCTTGGTACTTAATGGTGATTACATTGTCTTTGGGACATGCTTGTGATCTTAGGTGCTGACATGCCTTTGAGTTCTGTTGAATTCTGTCGAAAAACAATTTTTGTCAGGTTTTGCGGTAGTACTGGCGTTGTGGCCGCGGTACTACCAGATTGCAGTATGACCGCTTGTAAAGCGCATTAGTACCGCAAGTCATTAGGTTCGATCGAGTGTTTTGCTCGAACCGTTAGATCTTGATTTGACGGCTCATATTAAGAGGAACGTTCGGACTGTCCGAACTCTTAAAGTATTGTGAGCCTTTGGATTGAAATCTGACGGATGATATTAAAGGGAACGTTCGGACTTTCTACAGTGTTCCTAAATTCGACGGTTGTGAACGCATGGTCCAATCGGCCAAGTCATCTGGAGCATCCGTGCATCTCCGAAGCTCTTGAAATGTTTTGACAAACTTTCATACCGCGGTTTTAGAGGCAGTAGTACCGTTGTTCTGGTAATACCGATTGTTGCATGGCGGTATGTAAATTCCAGAAGGAGTGTTTTGATAGTTTTGAACTCTAGTGAAAAACGGTAGTACCAAGAATCGTGGAGCAATGATGCGGCCATGGTCGATATCTGCGGTTTTAACGGCGGTAGTACCGTACAAAGGTATGACCGCAAGGTTGCAGTATGGATTTTCCAGAGAGCTTGTTTTTGGAGAGATTTGGATATTTTGGGTAAGCGGTAGTTCCGGTGTACTTTGAGCGGTACGACTGCTTGTGCAGTAGTACCGGGACTAATATGGCGGTATGACCGATTGTGCTCTGTCTGTCCATCGCTTTGGGAATTTGGCTTAGGTTAAGTTAAATTCATGAGCTTTAATGTGTTGCATGATGCATGATAGTGTTTTATGCGTGTGTGTGAACTAATGATTGGTCAAGTTGGACAACTTGTGCCAGATTTTCGGTTTCTTTGGTCTTTGCATGTGCAGGTTAAGCGTGAAGTCGAATCACGGTCGGTGACGAAGTTGACTCGGACTAGGATGGGGAGATCTAAGGTCTTGGAGGTCGTGGATGTCACGAGGTGGTTTGGATCACGCTGGAGCATGTGGAGATCAAAGGTGGTTCGCGCTGGAGCTACGGGAGGAGTCTTGGAGGCTTGCGGCGTGGGATTTCATGGAAGGTTTTAGAGATATGGAAGGAGGTCTATATCTGGACGTTTTTAGAGATAGAATCCGTGTGCATGTCGTGTGAGACATGGAGAGAACTCTAGGATATAAATAGAGGAGGGTTAGGAGCTAACCCGGGGCTTGAGGTTTTTGGAGAGAGCCAGAACCATAGCTTTTCATGCTATTTTGAGTTACGGTGTTCTAGCTTGAGAGTTCCTTTGATTGGAGGCTTGAGGGGTGCTAGTTGAGCGCTTTGTAGACACAAATCAAAATAGAAAAATAAAGCTCAGATTTTGCTTTACTTTGGTTTTGATTTTCATGTTCTTGCTGTGCGCCTGAGACAGTCTTGAAGGGGTTCTCTTTTGAGATTGAATTTGGAGGTCAATTGGCTGCAATCATTCAACCCCCCCCCTTCTGATTGCCATTACGATCCAACATGCGAGTTACCCGTTAACTCGTTTAGCTCGTTTGCATTTCACCGATCGCCAGTCCACTTTACCACTCACCAAGTCACCAGCGTCGCCGGCCCAGCCCAGTAGCATGCGCAACCCTAACTCCCTTCATTCACCCCGTGACCCATCCCCAGACTCTGCCTCCCCCACTACTGCCACACGCCGCCAAGACGGCAGCCGACCCGGCCCAGCTCTGGCCTGCTCGGTCCCGAGCTCTGGCCTCCCTTCCTCCACGTCTCCACCTCCACCTCCTACTCCGGTCCCGGCCTCCCTCTTCCGCCACCTCCTGCTCCGGCCCCGGTGTCCCTCTTCTGCCACCTCCTGCTCCGGTCCCAGTCTCCCGGCCTCCCGCATCCGCCACCGCCACCTCCTGCTCCGGTTCCGGCCTCCCAACCTCCCGCATCGACCACCGAATGTCAATTCATTAACGATCCTAACGAGCCGAGTTCGAGTTTTTTTAATTCTGGATGTCAATTAGTTTTTTTAATTCTGGATGTCAATTCCTTAACGAGCCTAACGAGCCAAGTTCGAGTTTTTTAACGAGTTGAGCCGAGCCTGACTTTCTGCTCATTAGCTTAACGAGCCGAGCCGAGCTGGCTTGTTATCCACCCCTATCTCTACACTAAGGCTCCATTTGACATTGTGGTGACTTTACAAAAAAGAACTTTTTTATCTAGTTTTGGTCAAAACAATTAGTTGAAATTATCCTTTTAGAGCTATAACAACATCTTACTATAACCAATTAAGATTCCTCACTATAGGATGACCCATTCTCGCAAGCTGCCCTACTGCTGGCAAAATGGGTATAAAAAACTGACCCACCGCCGGGGATTCTTGTAGCTACGGACACCTATTCGGCTGCTGGGAAAACTTTACCCAGCAGTGGTTGCTTCCCCAGCAGTGCTAGCACCATAAATAAGATTTTGAGCATGTGTTCCTATCATTAGTATTCCTTACTATGGAGTTATTTTCACCAACCAAGCAATCAATATTGTCATCATTTGATAGTTCATCAAGAAAAAAAAGACCTTAACGACGAGTTCCAGAATGCACTAATGTCATACCCCAAATTTGGAATTTGGGAATCCACTGTGTTAAACTATGCCATTCCCTGGATCAGTAGATAGCACACACAGATACATTCTTGGACCATTCCCAAAATTATGTAAGCTCAAAACAAGCCTACGGTCAGATCCAAAGTTACAGCCATTCTTGGTCAAAAAAAGGAAAACTGGGAAGGTCTTGCAGTGGTCCTGAAGGTCCTATAGAAGTCCTGAGGAAGTCCTGGGGAGGTCTTGGAGTTGTCCCATGGAGATTCTGGGGAGGTCCCGAAGAGGTCCTGAGGAGGTCCTGTAGTTGTCCCGCAGAGATCTTGGGGAGGTCTTGAAGAGGTCCTGAAGAAGTCCTGTAGTGGTCTCCAGGAGATCCTGGAGTGGTCCTGAAGAGGTTGAGGGAGGTCCTGAGGAGGTCCTGAAGGGAGGTCCCAAGGAGATCTTGGGAGGTTTTGAAGAGGTCCTAAGGAAGTCTTGTAGCGGTCTCCTGGAGATCCTGGAGTGGTCCTGAAGAGGTCGAGGAAGGTCCTGAGGAGGTCCTGAAGGGAGGTCCCGAGGAGATCCTGGGAGGTTTTGAAGAGGTCCTAAGGAAGTCCTGTAGCGGTATCCTGGAGATCCTGGAGTGGTCCTGAAGAGGTCGAGGGAGGTCCTGAGGAGGTCCAAGAGGGAGGTCCTAAGGTGGTTCCTAGGTGGTTCTGAGGAGCGGTCCTGGTGAGGTTCCGAGGAGGTCCTGAGGAGTGGTCCTGGAAAGGTGCCGAGGAGGTCCAAAGGAGTGGTCCTGGGAAGGTTCCGAAGAGGTCCTAAGGAGTGGTCCTATAAAGGTTCCTAGGAGGTCCTAGGGAGTGGTCCTAGAAAGGTGCCGAGGAGGTCCTGAGGAGTGGTCCTGGAAAGGTTCCTAAGAGGTCCTGGGGAGTGGTCCTGGAAAGGTTCTTAAGAGGTCCTAGGGAGTGGTCTTGGAAAGGTTCCGAGGAGATCCTGAGGAATGGTCCTGGAAAGGTTCCTAGAAGGTCCTGGGAGTAGTCCTGGAAAAGTGCCGAGGAGGTCCTAAGGAGTGGTCCTGGGAAGGTTCCGAGGAGGTCCTGAGGAGTGGTCCTAGAGCTCACGCTCCGTCGTGGGTGGTATGACTACACTCAGTGTAGGCCGTGTTCAGGGTGAATAGTGCTCGTAGGAACAGTGCTAATAAGAACAATTGAGCAGAACAAGCCCGTATCATATCACATATTTATACATATCAGGCCACACGGTCAATTGTTTCACAAAAGAGCCAACGAGGCAGAAATCTTACAAAAGGCAGAGTACGTAAACAAAGATAAGTGCGCAAGCAAAACAAGTCATAGTGGATCCATTCACTCTGCCCACAGGCAAGCGACTAGGGGTCCCGACCTAAGCTTCATCATCTTCACCATCTTCTGGTTCAGCCTCCAAGTGGGAGTGATAGTAGTAGGGGTCTTGATCGCATGGGTCTAAAAGATTATATTGGACGAGCCTGAGTACACAACCGTACTCGCGAGCCAACACACAATGTAGTGGTATAGATGCAAGGCTAGTCAAGGGAAGTCTTAGAGTTCTTTTGTTTGAGCAAAGCCAATTTTGAACTAGATAAGTAGTAGAAAATCCTGAGACTTAGCATTTTAACAATCTACTTTCATAAATGAGTTTTTATTTGTAAAGTACTAGTGGAGGTCCCACCTCCTATACCATTGATTGGCTCTATCCACCCAATGCTCGGGCTATACCATATTTACCACTATTCCCCAACTAGGCTTTCTCAAATCCCTAGGGTTCCACCCCATTCTTCCTTTTCATCACAAATAGTTTTGTAAAAATAAAAGATATATCAAGCAAGTTCTCAGCACCGCTCTTGACCGTGAGCACAGCTATCTAGATAGTTTTCTTACTCTGCAGAGTTTGCACACTTTACCCACAAGAGGTAATCGTCTTGATATATACACATGTTTCCTCAGACATGTGAATCAAGGGGAGATTACCACAAGGCCTTTACAATGCTCAACCTCGACGCACTCCATCCGCTACACTAAGGTTTCCACCACCTGGAGCCACACTCCCAGGAGGCCCTTCTTGTCTTGCGTGCGGTTCCGGTAACCGTTCTCCCCGACTATCCACCGCATTCAACCCAACGGCGGACCCACGCCGAGGCGAAACAAATTAGTTGGCGTGTCGTACCCATTATAAACTTGTGGTTGCACTGTTTTTGCATGAGAGGTCATTCCAAGATTCGTTCCTTAACTGACTTGGGTGGTACATCCACATACCATCATTCTGTCGTGCCCCTAGCACCAGCCACTCTTTCTAGCCACCTGAGTCAAAAACAATTTTCAGGTTTTATTTGTTTTGAAAATATTCTTTAGTCCAACATACCAGCCAGGCTCCCAGCCACAACTGCCCACATGACATTGAATCTAAGCAAGGCTAAGCATGACACTTAGATACAGACTTATCAACTAGTATGTTAACCATTAATTCTAGGGTGACAAGGATAAGGACCAAATTAAAGGTTTGGAAGTTTATACACAATTATCATTAAGGCATTAACTATGAGCTAGACCAAATTAGTTGAAGAAAACATAGCAATGCAATTTCTTAATTTAAAACAACATAATTTGCAAAAGGTAGGTGCAATATGATCAAAGTGTTGACTCGCCTTGGTCGGGGTTTGAGGGACGGCCATTAATGGCCAATGGACATAATTTTATAATTGCTGAGATTCTGAGCTGGGCTTGAAGGACTTCACATGCGATGACAGATAAGAATTCTGACATCTGTTAGATAATTCTACTAGACTTGTGCTAGCATAAGAGAAAGTTCACTCAAACAACTTTCCAAAAATGCGATCGAGAAGAACACACTAGCTATCACATAAAAAGTTTTAAAAATCCCATATTTTTGGCGTTTATGCATTTTTGGGCTGTCACAACTAATTTCCCATTGAGCAATATTTCAACTCTTCCTATTCCAAATAGTATTTCATGACCAATAGATTCTAGTTGAGCAACAGGGATTAAATTCCTTCTCATGCTAGGTGAATATAAAGTGTCCTGTAATAATAATTTTCCTCCATTAGGGAGTTCTAGGATATAATTTCTAATTCCAAGTACATCAGCTTAGGCATCAGTGCCCAAATAGACATATCTTTTTCCCCTTGAAATTGTTCGCATATAAGTAAAACCTCTATTATCTTTAGTAATATGAGATGTAGCACCAGAATCAACAACCCAACTATTTGGAAAAGTAGCAGTAAATAAAGATTCAGTGCATACAAAAATATTAGACACGCCGTTATGCAATGAATCACCTTTATGCTCAACTGGTTGCTTGTTTTGATTCTTTTGCCCATTCCGCTTCTTCTTTTTCCTGCAATCGGCTCTGAAATGTCCATACTGACCACAATTGTGACACTTGAAATTCTTGTACTTATTATTTCTCTAAATTGAGTTATAATTTCCACGATCATCCCGATCGCATTTCTTGTTAAGCTTTTCTCTCAAATCACCATTAAGCTTTCTCTTTTGCCAATTCCTTTTATTAATACATTTTTTCTCTCCAAGATGTAACTCATAATTGTGAGTATTTCTTTCTTTTCCCTGAGAGGGTTTTCTATCTTCTTCCATAAGCAAATGATGCCCCAGATTGCGCACATTGAGTATCCTCTCAGAATGACAGAAATATATCTTAAAATGTTCCCATGAATTTGGCAAAGAGTTGATGACAACCTTGACCTGCACTTCTTCAGAAAAAGGATAGCCAGGATTTTTTTATTCCTCTGCTAAAACACAGAGTTTATTGAGATGCTCATTAATTGAAGTGTCATCATACATCTTGGTGGAGAGAAAACGATTAACAAGATTAAGCACTTTAATAAAATATACTTCACCAAAATCTTGTTTTAGATTACGCATTATCTTCCGCACATTCCGTTCACCCTCATACTCAGCAGCTAAAGAATTAATCATTGATCCTAGCATAAAAATGCGAGCCCTTTTATTATAATCTGATGTGGAATTTAACTCGAGGAATGGATACTCGAAGTGATGAGGACGACTATGCTAGAATATGATAGACATATTTATTGAGATCGAGTCTACTAGAATTTAATATGCATACGTATGATTAATCCGGATACAGCACAGTGAAAAATAGTTGGGTTTATTTTGCATGATCGGCTCTGCTAGCTGTTGACCCATATGATCAAATTGGAATTAATCTTGTAAACAATCTGATCATGGCACATGACTCACACATATGTGCTAGGGACTAATATATTTTTGACTCATTAAAATTGGCATGTCTGATCATGGTTAATGACATGGTTCAGGAGTCTCGCAGTGTACCAGAAATAGATGGGTCAATTTATAACACCTGGAAGTGGATTCTATAAATAGGTCCCTACCCTCTACCCTCATGATGCAATTGTGAGCAGCACTACGGAAAAGACAGAGGAATAGAAGGTAGACCGAAAAGCCTCCACAAAATCAATCTAGGGTTTTAAAAAATCCTAACATTGGTATCAGAATTTCAGATTCAGTGGCGGTGCCTCGCACGGCGGACGTCTGCATCCGAATCGCGTCTGAAGCCAAATCGCTTTCTCTGATGCCAAGTCCTCGACTAGGAGGCATGCGCCATTGAGGAAAGACACAGCCAAACGAAAAGATTTATTATCCGCGTCAAAAGCGACGTTGTTATCAAATGTCACTATCAGTTGTTGAGGGTGGCCCACTAGAGCACGTGCTGAGGCCGTTGGCCTTCGTCATCGACTGGCCCTCCTACTCGTCGAGGCGGTGCAGCTTCTCAAGGTCCCCGTACGTGATACCTGTGTACACGTCGTCTCGTTCATGGACGTTGCATCGTGATAGACATCGTTGTCAACACAACGACCGTGCGTCAAGAAGCTGTTTTTTCCACGTCAAAGAATCCGCAAGCCGTGAAGGACACGTTGCGTCACTACTACAGAAAAGATCATCACAGACAGATCAAAAACAACATCACAGACGGTTTCGTGAGCCGTCTGAGTTTATGGATCAGTAATGATATAAGGTCATCACAGATGGTTTTCAAACCGTCTATGATGCAGACTATCACAGACGGTTATTAACTCAGAACCGTTTGCGATAGTTGACTATCATAGACGATTTATAGTGTGTCAAGTTCGATGAAGTAGGTTGTGGTTCACCTGTACGTTTAGGATGTAACACCCTGATTTTGAAGCTTTTTTGAAAATTTCAAAATAAAAAGAACCATTTTGTTTTGATGAGAATTCAAAGCTTAACTTGGAATTTTTAGAATGGATATCAATTGACTAAATCAAACTTCAACTAAAACTCTCTTTTGGTCCGTTGGATTTGTTGGAGTTTTGGTGATCTCTCCCTTTTTGTGTTGGCTTTGTTCTTCTTTGGTCTAGACCTCCTTAGGTCTAGACCTCCCTAGTGCTTGGACCTCCCTGCATCCTTCAGGACCTCCCTGTATCCTTTAGGACCTCCTCCCCGCTTACTTGGACCTCCCCATGTCCTTCAGGACCTCCCTGTGTCCTTTAGGACCTCCTCCTCGCTTACTTGGACCTCCCCGCGTCCTTCAGGACCTCCCTGTGTCCTTTAGGACCTCCTCCTCGCTTAGTTGGATCTCCCCGCATCCTTTAGGACCTCTCTGTGTCCTTTAGGACCTCCCCCCTCGCTTAGTTGGATCTCCCTGCATCCTTCTGGACCTTCCTGCGTCCTTTAGGACCTCCTCCTCCTCGCTTAGTTGGATCTCCCCGCGTCCTTCAAGGCATCCCTGTGTCCTTTAGGACCTCCTCCTCGCTTATTTGGATCTCCCCGCGTCCTTTAGGACCTCCCTGTGTTCTTTAGGACCTCCTCCTCGCTTAGTTGGACCTCCCCATGTCTTTTAAGATCTTCCCTTTAGAGATCTTAACCGTTCAGACCTTCCCTTTGTTAGATCTAACTGTTAGGACCTCCCCTTTGGAGATCTTAACCGTTCAGACCTCCCCTTTGTTAGATCTGACCGTTAGGACCTCTCCTTTGGAGTTCTTAACCGTTCAGACCTCCCCTTTATTAGATCTGACCGTTAGGACATCCCCTTTGGAGATCTTAACCGTTCAAACCTCCCCTTTGTTAGATCTGACTGTTAGGACCTCCCCTTTGGAGATCTTAACCGTTCAGACCTCCCCTTTATTAGATCTGACCGTTAGGACCTCCCCTTTGGAGATCTTAACCGTTCGGACCTCTCCTTTGCTAGATCTAAGGGTCCAAATCTCTCCTCTGTTTGATCTAAGGGTCCGGATCTCCCCTTTGTGGATCTGACCGTTAGGATCTCCCCTTGGTGGATCTGACTGTCAGGACCTCCCCTTTGAGGATCTGACCGTCAGGACCTCCCCGTCCCTTGAACCTCTTAGCCCTCTGGACCTCCTTGTCCACGAGACCTCCTCCCCAGTCGTTTTGCAAGGACATCCCCCTGCGGGTTGAGGCCACCTTCTGGTCAGGACCTCCGGTCCTGTGCTCGAACCTTCCCCGTTGGTAAGGACCTCCCCTTAAGCTTTGACTGGCCCTATTTGTCAGCCACAACCTCTTTCTTTAACCTTGGACCATGTCCTTTGCACTTGGAAGTCTTCAAGCAATTAATGCATGTTGTGTCGTATTAAATGCTACCACCTTTTGGCAGCACTGAACTACCTTTTGTCCTATCTTTTACCTACTCCCATCATTTTCTTCACTTACTTTAGAGCCCGGGAGCCCTTGGAAATCTCAATGGCTCTGGCTATATAAGCTTGGGCAGCCCTTCCTCTTTACCTTTTTCTCATTTCCACTCTCTGGCTCCTCCAGCAAGCTCTTGGACCTCCTAAAGCTTCGGGCCTCCTCCAGCAAGCTCCTTGGACCTCCTCCTATCCGACCTAGCCTCTCTGTTGGTTTTATTTTGGAGTTTCATTGAAGTTTCTTTGGATCTTATTTGAGCTTTGTATTGAGTTGCTTTGGTTTCCTCGTGTAGATTGTGAAGACACTGAGGAGCAAGAGCTCTCCAAAGACGAAGAAGACACCCAAGCCTTTGAGCAAGGCAAGTTACACCCTTGACCATGTTGCACCCATTACTTCCAATTACTATGTTCTGTTTCAAAGGTTTATGCATGCTTACTTTACTTACTTATTTCAATACCTGTTTTTAAGTTCATAGTTATGCCCAAATCCTTTGTTTGCCAATCTTGACATTGAACCAAACATGTTGTCACCCTAGTTAAAAACTGGTTAAAGGCAATAGCCTAAACCATCCCCTTTTAAAAAGGAAAAGCTTAGTTGTGCTTAGACCAAAGAATCTTGATTTGGGAAATTTTGGCCAAAAATATCACTTGTCTAAATGAATTGGCCGTGGCATTGGCGTGTCATGGAGGTCTTGCAATTGGCCATGGCATTGGTGTGTCATGGAGGTTTTGAATTGGCCATGGCATTGGTGTGTCATGGAGGTTTGAAAACATGTTTGAAAAGCAAAGGAATGGAAAATGGTTTGGACTTGGGCGGATCTGGTTGTTTGGTTGGTGCATGTCCATGCATGGGATCGTGCCTTTATGGTTGACCGATGCCCTTGGGTTTTTGGTTAGCCGCCTAGGTCAGTTAAAGACCGGTCTGCGAGTGTAGTTTGCTATGCCTTATCGTGCAACCACATGTCCTGTGTGGGCGGGACCTGGTTGAATAATTTGCAATGTTCCATCGCGGTTGATCCGGCTGGGGTGTGGGTGGTCTTTTATGGCCTGTCTTTCATGACTATGTTACTCCCACATGGCTCAAGAGGGGGCCCTTGATCTCTACGGGTTTCTATCCGTAGGGTGGGGTGAAACCATAGAGTAGGGTGGATCGCGGTGGAATGATGCATTGTAAAGGCCTTGTGGTAATCCCTTCGTCGCACACCTTGGTAGTGTGTGAGTAGACAGTATAAGTGGATTACCCCTTGTGGGTAAAGCTGCGCACCTCTGTAGAGTGTAAAACTATTCGAATAGCTGTGTCCACAGTTATGGACATGCTAATAAAGCTGCTCAAAGTTAGACCTCTGGTTTGTTTTCAAAATGGTTGGTTAAAAATGGTTTTAGATTTCTATCCAAATGGGTTGGGCAGGGAGCCTTGTGACAGGTGGGTATCCTTCACCATCATATTGATGAATGTTATCCAACTGAAAAATGAAACTTTGAAAATGAGTTTTAATTATGGTTATATGCTTTGGAACTTAGTACTTGTATTTGAAACAAAGTTGGCTTTACGCAAATTAACCATATAAGCTCTCCCTTGTGATATCCATGTATGCATGTCATTCTGTTATTTGACGGGTGTAACTTGCGAGCACGGTTATTGCGCTCACTCTTGCTTGATTAATCATTGAGCAGAAAAGGACTTTGAGGATGATGAAGCTCAAGATGACTAGGCCAATCTCCAACCAATTGCCTGTGGTGTATTGGATGGACTTGACTTTTGTTTCCGTTGTGTATATTGCTTTTGTTGGTTTTAAGCAAAACCTTTGTAATCAACTCCCTTGCTATTAATAAAGTCTTTTGTGGATGTATGTTATCACTTGTATTTGCTGTGAGAACTAGCCATTGATCCTTGGGGACTAGTTCAGATTCCGTCATCCAAACACTCCATTCCCTTGAGGCGTTCCCAGCGGAGTAATCTGTGGAACAATTCCACACTTCTTTAAATGATCACCAAACTATTGGCTCAAATATTCTCCTCCACGATCAGATCGTAAACATTTGATTGTCTTGCCAAGTTGATTCTACACTTCATTCTGAAGTTCTTTGAACTTTTCAAAGGATTCCAACTTATGCCTCATAAAATAGACATAGCCATATCTACTGAAATCATCAGTAAAAGTTACGAAGAACTGAAAACCACCTCTGGTGGGAGAACTCATCAGACCGCATACATTCGTATGTATGAGGGCCAACAGGTCGCTCGCCCTCTCATCTCTGGTCGTGAAAGGTGCTCTTGTCATCTTGCCAAGTAAACAAGATTCACATGTTTCAAATGATTCAAAATTAAATGAGTTTAGAAGACCATCATTATGGAGCTTCATCATGCGCTTCTCATTTATATGACCTAGACGATAATGCCAAATAAAAGTGGGATTCATATCATTAGATCGAAGTCTCTTAGCAATAATGTTATAGATGGGTATATCCTCAAGATTTAAAACATATAATCCATTCACCAATGGAGCATAGCCACAAAGCATATCTTCAAAATAAATTGAACAACAAGTGTTCTTTATTCTGAACTCATAACCTTCTGCTCCTAAACATGAAGCAAAAATAATGTTTTTGCTTAAGGCAGGAACATAATAACAATTATTTAGTTCCATAACTAATCCTGAGGGTAAAGCTAATAGTAAAGAGCCAATAGCTAATGCAGCAACTCTTGCTCTATTGCCCACACGAAGATCAACATCTCCTCTTGCCAAACTTCTACTCTTATCAGTCCCTTCATCGAATTGCAATTATGAGCAACCGATCTGGTATCAAATACCCAACAACTGGTTGGAGAAGTGGCAAGATTAATTTGTATAACATTTATACATGAACTGGAACTCTTATTTCCTTTGTTCTTTTTCATTTCTGCCAAGTACTTCTTGCAATTTCTCTTCCAATGCCTAGTCTTATGATAATGGTAGTATTCTGTGTTAGGCTTAGGACCCAGCTTGAGCTTCTTAAGCTTAGCCTTGAGACTCTCGATCTCATCTTGAGTCTTTCCTTCACCTTTTCCCTTTTCTGACTTACCCTTCTTCTTGAAGTTAGTAGTCTTTTGAACCATCATCACATGATTAGAACTTTTCTTGATGCTCTCCTCAGCACCCCTAAGCATGCCATGTAACTCGGTCATTGACTTCTCAATGCTATTCATATGAAAATTCAATATGACAGGCTCAAAGCTCGCTGGGGGTGATTGGAGAATCACATCAGTAGCCAACTCTTAGCTAAAGGGAAAACCAGGCTTTTTCAAGCTCTCAATGAGACCAACCATCTTGATCACATGAGGACTAACCGGGTTACCTTCTGACATCCTACAAGAAACAATGTCGTAGAGGTATTAAACCTCTCTGCCCTTGCGTGATCCTGAAATATACCCTTCAGACTCACAATCATATTGTAAGCATCCGTGGTCTCATATTGCTTCTGAAGCTCAGAGTTCATGGTTGCAAGCATGTTGTGCACATCAACTGTGACATTGCAATGCTTCTCATAAGCATTCTTTTCAGCTCGAGTAGCATCGACATTCGGTTCCTCGGGATAGGGACCATCTAGAACATATTCCTTCTTTTCTTGTTTGAAAACAATTCTTAGATTACGAAACCAATCAATGAAGTTGGTTCCATTCAGCTTTTCTTTCTCAAGAATAAACCGTAAATTAAAAGTAGGTGCAGAAGAAGTAGTAGGTGCCATGATCTACAACAGAAATATATGCAAAGATTCAGCACTATGTTTATGTAAGATCTTCTATTAGACACTCATGTCGGTGGTTATATTCGACCAGTGTACGACCAGCTCGTATCACCATATGACTAGTCTGAACCTGGTTGTATCACCATACGACCAGTCCATACATGGTCAAACTTAATCATCAACAGTCAATAAAAGATACTCCCACTATATGTTCTAAACCATGTTTCCCTCTAACATCATATAGTGAGTTCAAGATCCAAGAATCATTAAGTCCTAGTGGGCTTTAGCATCACTGCTAGAAACTTAGTGATTTAAGGTAGGCAACCTTTTGCCAATCATATCTCTATACCCTGGCAACCAACATTATGCCCCAAGACCTAAAACCGTTTTGATAGCCTTGTTAAGATAAACCAATACTATGCATATGGGCGTTCGACACCCACCCCATCTTATTAAGATAATTAATGGCACCCTACTTTGGTAGGCGTACCAATTAACGATCAAAATCGTGATAGGCGTAGCAATTGGAAAAGCATCAAATTTAATTAATTTTTCTTGAGGGATACTACTCTATCATGTTAAAACATCCAATGATAAAACATGATCAATAGCATAATAAGAATAAACATAAACATTCACAGATAATCATATTAAACTATGAAATAGTATAGCCCTTATCATGACGATCTCCATCACCATGCTTCCTATCCTACGACCACTATGCTTGAAATCTCCGACCGCATTCATCTACTAAGCAATTACTCCTAAAAGCTAGTAATGAATTACATAGGATAATATCAAGCATCATATGTCGGTACGCAGACCGTTATACAATAATATGTAGCTCGATGGCTATCTCACAGCATGACACGCAGGCCATGAAAATCCATTCATGCATCACATACACAATGGGCCATACTATGCACATCAAACCCTGCAGAAACGAGTTATGCATAGAATCCAATTCTATTGGGTGATATGAACAGATACTACCTATAATGCATAGTTCGATTACCCAGCACAGCGGTCCTGCTAGCCGATTAGCGGGCAGGGTTCGAAGGGGCAGTGCGCTCGAAAAATTTTTTGGGACATGAATCTTATTCACGTAACCGAGCCTCGGAAATCATCAGATTAATCATATTAACCCTATTCCAAACCAATCTGATCACTACCTTTTTACGACCACACATCGCGACATACCCCGTTGGCAGAATTCCGACCGATAGAAGTATCATGCAATATGATCGTAAACAAGTCGAGCAATCATTTGGTGGCTTTAAGCTCATACCTCCTCACAAGACCCATCTACTATCGCCGAACACCGATTGATCTTATCGACAAGTGCCTAGACCGTTCCATCAACATGAACTGATCTAGGTTACCAGACCCGACCAGTAATAGATCCAATCTACTACTGTCACATATCAAGTATATGCGACTAATCCAGATCAAAAACTACGCAGGATGGCTCTGATACCACTGAAGGGATACGGGTAGGCTACACTAGCTGGCAATTCAAAAAATCTACCACATAAACCAGGAAGCCATGCAAGAAGATGATCATAGATCATTACCACCAGGTGTGCAGTGCAGCGGAAGAAGAGATGGAGTAGCCTGATCCAACATAGAGCACGTCGGTGAAGTGGTCATAGTCGATCGTCTCCTCCAACAACCAATCGCGTTCCTTGCAAAGTTGTGGATCATCCTCAAGCGCAACAGTAATCGCAGTAGTGCCTCTACGGTATCTACATATCTAGGGAAGGAACACCTAGTGCCAGTGTGCTAGCACCAACTCGCACGGTAGGGCTCTCTCAAGAAGATGGCGGCTAGGGTTACGGTAGAGCAACTCAAGTCACGACTTTCTTGTCTCTCGTCTATCACACATATCATGTCGGACCTGGGAGAAACACCCCCAAATCCTCTGTGTATTTCTGAACTAGTTCCATGATCAGTAGCTAGTTTACACAGTAAACAAATATGGTAACCTCCGTAAATCGCACAACTTAATTAATAAATATCAGAGTTTATTACAAAAGAGGCTTACAAACCAACAATAAACAAATACAACGGAAGACGATGAAGAAGTAGTGGAATCCAGCTGATCTGCCACAGGCAATCGACTGGGGTAGTGGACTAGTTGTCGAGATCCACACCAGCAGCAAAGACCTTATCCTCTGAAATTTATTTGCATTAAGCAAGGGTGAGCATAACTTCCATGCTCGCAAGTTACACCCATAACAGAGTTAATGCATGCATGGATATTATCAAAGGAAGGCTTATAGGGTTATTTATGCAAAAGCAATATTTGACATTTTAAATACAATACTAAGTTCAAAGGCATTTATACTATATCTAAAATCAAATTTCATTTTTAATCATCAATTCTTGAGTGTAGGATAAACCTCCATACACAAAATGGTGAAGGACTAACCCCCTTACACCAGGCTTTCTGCCCAAATTTCCCACATGGAATAAACATCCATGAAACCATTTTTGTCAAAACATTTTTGAAACAAAATCATAGTCTAATTCGTGAAAGGCTTTGCTCAGCATGTCCATGACCGTGGACATGGCTATTCGAATAGATTTAACACTCTACAGACGTTGTACAGCTTTACCCACAAGGGATAATCGACTTTTACTATCCGCTCACACACTTCTACATGTGTGCGACTAAGTGATTATCACAAGGACTTTACAATGCGTCATTCCAATGTTTTACAATGCGTCATTCCAATGTAATCATGCCCGCTAAGGTTTCACTTCCTTTGGAGTAAACCGTCTGCCGGAAGCCCCCTCTTGCGCCATGTGGGATTACATAAAAGGTAGGTCATTCTAACACACACACAACCATATGGCACAACCACACTGAAACGTTGCAAATTAGTTAGCCAGGTTTGTCCCACTCTAGACTTGTGGTAGTACGATTTTGGCTTAACAATTCGTAGCTCGCAAACCGATCCTTAATTAGCTAGGCGACTTCCAAAACAATCCCTGGGCCTCAAACATTCGCTAAATTGAGCCCGTGCATAAACTTGCACCCACCATCTATCCATTTCACCCAAGTCCAAACCAGTTTTTCATTTTATTTTTCTTTCCAAATCATTTTCAAACTTCCATGGCACACCAATGCTATGGATACAATTTAAACAACACTTGATTTGTCGCTAAAAATTCCCAAATTGAATAATTTTGGGTCTAAGCATGACTAAGTATAATTTTTCCGAAAATGTTCTAGTTCATACTATTGCATAAACTAGATTTTCATCTAACATGACAAGACAGGTTTATTTCAACGTAAATATTGATGGTACAAAGGATTTAGGCATAACTACAAAAAAATAGGTATTTAAATTACATTGAAAAGAAATAAGCATGCAATAATAATTTAAAACAAAATTTAAAATAATGGGATAAAATATGATCAAATATATAACTTGCCTTGCTTAATTAGTTGTTGTCCTAAAACGGCGTCGAAATCTGACTTTCTGAAGTTGTCGAAATCTATACGCGAAAATAAGCCAAATTCAAATAAAACTCAAATGAACTCCAAATTAAGAAATTTTGGTTTAGTTAGCTAGATATTGAATTTATATGAATTTAGAAATTTGAATCACTTGAATCGGAGCTCAAACCAAGGAGAACGGGCTCTCAAAAGATTGGAAATCACATGAAATAATGAAATTGGATTTTCTGGAATTATTTTTCAAAAGGAAAAGGAATTACTACGTCATGCTGACGTCAGCAACTAATTTTGATTTTCGGCCGGGATTATTTCTTTAAAGAAAACTCTTTGAATCGATGACATGTGGGCCCAAGCATGGAAAGTCCGAATGTTTACGTAGGCTGACTCAGTTTTTAGGGCCTACTGGCGCCTAGGTGGCAGCGATGTGGCAGTGACGTGGCTGAGCCATGTTAGCCTACACACGTGTGGAAATAGGTTGGGCCGAGGAAGGTTTCAGCCCAAAAGGGGTTTTCAAATTTCTTTTGGTTTATTGATTTCATAAATTGAGTTAATTGATTTAGGCTTATAAAAAACAGTAAATAAAATCCAGAAATTCCAGAAAAATTCACAAAAAATCCTGGAATTATTTTGAACTTAACAAAATTATTTCCAACTTAAAGTTGGTTCTTATTTTTGTGCATAAATTATTTTAAATTTCTGGAAAATAGGAAAAGCCTTTTTTAAATCCAGAAAATTAGTTTAATTTTCCTTTTTAACTTTAAATCGAATAAAAACCAAGAAAACTCAATAAATTTTATTTTTGACTTTTAAATTTAGGAAATTTAAGAAAAGAAATAAAACTCTTTTAGATTTCAGAAAATCTAATAAAAATAATAACTTTATTAATTTTTATTTTGGTAACATAACTTGGGATGTTACATATCACCCCCCTCCCCTCCCCCCAATAGCCTCAAGCATCTCCTTATATAGTGCCTATGACGGATCCTATCCAAACATATTTTGTTCCAACCCATTAAGTATGTGACTATGTAGGTTCATGCGTAATCGGTTGTGACTCAGAAACCCTTTCCGATCACGAGTCGTTAGCGGTTCCTAGTAGGACATAATGATTTCCAAATAAATACAAATTATATCGGATGAACCTTAATGCAATATGATCTACGATTAGGCCATTATCACTTATGACTAGCTCGTATCCCTATACGAATAGCTCATATATAGTCATGACCAGTTCATAACTCCTTACGACCAGTTCAGACCAGTTAGTGATCATATTCGACCAGTTTACGACTAGCTCATATCTCCATACGACTAGTCCGTATTTGATCGAACTAAACGACCTTCTCGTGTACTCTCCCTTTGCCTCACGATATCAGTTTGAACTCCAGGTGAGATATTATGTCATCCATGGACTGTTCAATTCTTTCTCGATCGGGTGTCGGATAAATTCATGTGGTCGAACACTTCGACCACTAGTGGCATTGCCATGCACTTTCTTTATCCGGCCACATCGAGGGGCCCAGAGATATCTCTCATGTTATGTTAGGAGGGGTAAATCCCATATCCGACCAGTCACATTCCTCCACATGTTTCATAGCATACCCGAAAGCTACCTTTATAACTACCCAGTTACGGAGTAGCGTTTGGCAACCCCCTAAGTGTGCTATTACACATGTAGGAAACCATGTTGATCTCAGGTCTAAGGATTATACATCATCATTGCTTGAGACCAACTCATGACATATACAATCATAACAATCTCAACAATGTCTCAAGGTGGGTCAATCCAACACCATGTTCTCCAACATGTGTTCACATTATTGATTTGATATCATTATATCCTTGACCGGTAAAACATGGTCATCAATCAATACATGTTCTGGTCGATGAGTCACTGGTGTTCCGACCAGGGATACATTTAGAACGACATCTTATAAGTTTGAAGAGCTTCACCAACAAGTCACATACTTGTTAACCTTTATAACCAATGATTCATTCAAGGAACAGAATAACATTTATTCAATAACTCATAAACATAGATGTGATACAATCATCTTTATGATTGCCTCTAGGGCATATCACCAATAGTCTCTCACTTGCACTAGAGTCAATCATGCATGTATCGAATACAAATGCAAGGAGGCCATGTAGGAGGCGGTCAAATTCTAGGCCTTATCGGTGCAGTGCCACCACGTCAGACCACCTCCGGCCTCGCCGTCAGTACCAGTTGGTGCGCAAGAGTATGGAGATTCTGTTTTGGGCACTCTCCGACCCCTACGAGTATCACGCCGCCGACGAGACACGCAAGCACCAATGCCACCGCACAGCTTTGCCGAACGAACATTATAGCTCATCATTAGCGTCTTAACTGCGGTCATTAAGACCAAATCAATGTTTAGTTGTCGAGTTAGCCCTAATGATTAACTAGCATGCGGGCCCCACGGCTTAAGTGCACAGTGAAACTCCTTCCGACCACGTAGTCGAAACCCCTTCCGACCAGGTTGTCGAAACCTCCTTTCGACCAGGTGGTTGAAACTCCTTCAAACCATGTAGTCAAAACTCCATTCGACCACGCAGTCGAAACCCTTACCGACCAGGTGGTCGAAACCTCCTTCCGACCATGTAGTCGAAACTCCATCCGACCATGTAGTCGAAACCCCTTCCGACTAGGTGGTCGAAACCTCCTTCCGACCAGGTGGTCGAAACTTCCACGACCATGTAGTCGAAACTTTTCCAACCAAGTGCAGTCGAAAACGTTGAACAGTACTTGAAACTGGATTTATCAAACCGAACCAAAATGAAATTTTAATAACTTCTGCTAGGAAACCCCAAATGAGTTGATTTTTGTCTCTAAATTTGTCTAAAATCATATTCTACCTGAATATGCAAAAATATTTTGATTTGGTTACTGTTTGAATTTATTTGCATTATTTAATTGATTTCCGACATTTTTTTGCTTTAGACGTCAATTGTGCGAACGAAATCTTCAATGACCAACCGATCTCATATTCAGAACAACCTGAGCAAGGCAAGCACCCCCTTTGATCATATTGATCCCAGTATTTTAATTACTGTACTTTTTTTTGTAAATCCTATTATGCATGCGTGTATGTTCTGTATGAAAATGCTAAGAATGGGGACTCGGCAGTTGTAAATTCCTACTTGCTGCATAAATCACCTTGAAATATTGATCCTTACTATTGTAGACATTAGGTTATGAATTAGACAATATATAATGTCAATTGGGGAATTTGAGTGCGAATATCGCACATCTGCTAAATAGAACGATAGATTTTCCTAAAAGGTTATAAAAGGACAATACGGTAAATGTGAATTTAGGAGATTTTGAAAAATGTCCAGATGAGGTATCTCTGTTATTTTGTATAAAAACAAAAATGAAAACATAGTTTTCGACACGGGCAAGTTATATTATATTTTGAAAAAGTGGGAAAGGAATCTCACTAGTAGATAGGGGGAGATTCTCGGCCGGGTCAATTAAGGACCGAACGCCGGTATTTACGACCTAAGCATAAGCGTACAACCATATTGCTAGTATGGGATGGCCTTGGCTAATTAAGTTATCCAGATCTAGTGTTGCATGAGGGGTAGGCAGTAGACGTGCCGCATACCGAAGGATAGGTATACCAACACAACGACAAATGCCTCACTGAGACGGGGATACCCGGGTGAAGTGTGAAAAACGTAGCACCAAGATGGGTATGCCTGGGTTTAGTAAGGAATAACGTTCAACGGGCTAAGTGTAAGGTTAGGGCTAGATGATGTAAAGGCTTCGACATGTGCTCTAGACTACTTACCTACGGTAGTGAGCGGTGACATCATCGGATGCCAAACAAACTAGAGAATTCGTGTACTGTGGGTAAAGTTGTACCCCTCTGTAGAGTGTAAATCTATTATAATAACCGTGCTTGCGGTGATGAGCGTGCTAAGTGTAGTATTGCCGGGTATAGACTTGATTTTCACAAAACTATCTTATCAGAAAAACATGGGAAATGGCTTATGATTTATTTGAGTTAAGTGCCGAGTTATGGTTGAACACGAAATGATGCTCACGGCCGAGGAGGGTTGTGAGTTGTAGTTGTTACTATTGTTGGATCATTCAAATACTTATTATTGTCGAGTATCTATTTAACTTCCCTTTGAAATTCCGTTGCAAAATACTACTTATGGATATTGCAAATAAAATCTACTTAGTGCAAAATAACTTGTAGTATAGAGCCTTCTCTTTTGATCAGCCCTGCATTTATATAAACCTTGCGATACACTACAAGTCTTGCTGAGTACACACTATACTCAATCTTGCTTATGTTGCTATTTAGAGTATGAAGAGGAGCCAATACCAGACGACGCTTTCTTCACACCCAGAACCGGAGGGTTCGGTGACGGGTCTATCTAGGACCTTTTACCTTATCAGTTGCTTGAGGGTCGGATGGGCAGGCCACTGAGATTTTGCTACTACTGTCCTTATTTTTGGTGCTACTTTACTCTGTTTAATACATGTTTATATTTGGCCGGTTGGCCGCTGATGTAATAATTTTACCGCTTAAGATAAGTACCCATTTTTCTTTAATTTACATGTGAATGCCAATTGCTGAGAATATGCGTACTAGCCACAGATCATAGGACTAGTACGGTACACACATAAAGTCTTCGGGTATTCCACGCCCAGGGGTTTGACACCGTGCTACCTGATGAATGACGACACCAACCACTATCTCGATTACAACAACCTACAACACTCAAATTCGCCCAACCACACCCTTCGATCCTCCTCTACTCTACCACGCAAAGTAGACATGTTGTTGCTATTGCAAAACACAAGGAATCATAAGAACAACTGGATAGAGATTGCCCGATTCCCCTCTCTAGTTGCAACTATGTGTAATACGTAGAAGAAGAACAAGTGTATAGCTCTCTAAAAATACTAGATTGATATTCGTGGTCTCTGAAAAACAATGGTACGTACAAAAGTATATAAGGCGCACCCTCCCTTTGGGTTCGGCCAAAGAAAAGGCCCACGATTTCCTAAAGGACTCGACTCCAACTCCAACACTAGTTTGGACTCTGTGGATATCATGGGGATATGCTCATGATCTTAGGATGATGTTACAACTGGTAATGGCGTTATCGGTTTATCGAAACATGCGTTTTCGTCGAAGTTTGGAATGTTGTTAGGTCAGGTGCGGTCAGACCGGCCTTGGTCTGCGTGATCGGGCCGACGGCCAATCGAACCGACAAATGCAATGGTCGGATCGGCCAATGATTAGACCGACTATTGAATGGCGATCTGACCAATTTTGCTACTGTTCATCGGCCAAAAGTGGCGATGAGTGTTGGGTTCGGTCAAGTTCATGGGTTTCATGGCATATGTGTTGCATGATGCATGTTCTGACTAACGTGGGTCAAGTTGTGAAGAACTTGTTCCCGGAATCAATTTCTTTGTCTATTGTTGTGCAGGTTGCTTAGAGGTCAATGACGGTCAACGGCGAGGATGATCGGGACTAAGCTTGAAGAGCTGAGGTCCAAAACGATCAGGGATGCCGGGTGAAGTCAATGGAGTCAAGCATGGCGCAAGAGGGACAAAGGTGACCGAACGGGCAGTTCGGTGTGATGGGTTGGATCAAGCGGCGCGGGGTCGGTGCAAGTGCCATGGTGGTTTCGGTGGGAGCTGGATAGGAGAGACTTGCCGACATGATGAGAGCTGCTGGATCAACCTACACGTTGCGAAGCATGGAAGTGCTTCACGAAGATGGGATTCGGTCTTTGCAAAAAGATCGAGAAGGGGTATTTTTGTAATTTTACCAAATACCGCCTTGGTGACCTTTTGCTAACCCACAGTGCAAGACGGTACATGGAGATGCCGATTAGGTCAAGAGGAGACGAAGACGGTGCTTTAAAATGAGTGCGTGTGTGACCCATTTGTAGTCTATTTGCTTTCTTTCTCTCTATTTGGTGATTTTAAGTCTTTCTTTGATCCGCGAGTTTTTACTTGGTTTCTTGCCTTGATCTAACTTGTTATGACATGTGGGAATCCATCTAGGATCATCTTGATCATCAATCGCCCACGAGCAAGTCTCTAGATCATATTTCATTTTTGACTCGGTTTTGGAGCACCCTTCGTTCGAACTGAAAAAAAAGGAACTTTGGCATGGATCTCTGCAATCTTTGATTGGAATAGGTTCCTAATATCTTTAAGAAGGTGTGGTTCAAGTTTCGTGGAGTTTGGCCGTGTAGATCAAAAGTTAGACCAATTTGAGTTTGATTTTTTGGGTTGTTTCCACTGTTCTGTCAGGACCGGTCAAACCGATCTTACAACACCGGTCAGACCGCGCAGTGGTCAGACCGCGATTTTGCCGCCGGTCCGACCGCGCAATACACGCCGATCTGACAACCCTTAGGTTTTGAGTTCCTTTTTGGTCTTTTGTTTTGGGGATTTTGGATTGGATTTAATACTAGTCATCCGCTGTACTGGTATATTGATCTTCATAGGTTCCATATCTATTGGAGTGAAATTTGTGTTGAATCTGATCAAAGTGAAAAAGTGAGCGTGCTCCTATTCACCCCCCTCTAGTCGCCTTTTCGGTCCAACAAGTGTGGTATCAGAGCCCGGTTAGTTCAATCTTTATCTTAACCGGTCACTGAACTTAGCGATGGATAAGTACTCGACCAAGCCGCATGTCTTCGATGGGCTCGACTATGCCTATTGGAAGAATCGCATGCGAGTCTTCCTTCAGAGCGAAGGACAGGCTGTATGGGAGGTAGTTCGAGCTCCGCTCATCTTGCCTGAGGTTGCTTCACCGGCTTCAGCAGCCCTTTTAGCAAACAACCATAAGGCTATGAACCTCCTATATGCTGGGCTTGGTAGACAGGAGTACGATAGGATTTGCAACTTGGAGACCGCACATGAGATCTGGAACACCCTCGAAACTTACCATGAGGGATCGTCCCAGATCAAGCAAGTGCGCCAGATGGTCTACAAGCGAGAGTACAACAAATTCGAGATGCGTCCCGGCAAGAGCATCGATGACGTTTTTACCCGCTTCAACAAGGTGGTGATCAATCATATGAGAGCTGTTGACATTGAGTACTCTCAATCTGAGAATGCCACCCACCTCTTGGCTGTAATCAACACCAAGGAGTGGGAGATGAAGGCTACTACCATTGAGGAGAACGTCGATCTCTCTACTCTCACTTTGGAGCTACTTTATAGCAAGCTCAAGACTCATGAGATTAAGAGAGGCACTCTTCCTAAGAAGGATAACATGGCTTTGGTAGATGATCCTTTGAAAAGAACTCCTGATGGTTCTTCTGAGTCTTCTTCTGGATTTTCTCTTGCGTGTGTATCTGCTATTCAAGAAGAACAGTTTGAGAGTCTTCCTAAGGCTGATTTAGCACTTTTAGCCAAGAAAGTCACACGGGCATATAACAATGTTAGAAACAAGAAGAGAGGTGGCCCTGTGACGTGCTATGAGTGTAGAGAGCTATATCACAACTGGGCAAACTGCCCCAAGCTAAAAGGTAAGGACAACCGCAAGGATGAGAAGCCTGCCTGGAAGAAGCCTCAAGGGGGCAAGCCCAAGTATGATGCTACCAAGCTCATGAAGGCTGTTCACCGGGTCCTTACCGCTTTTGGAGAGCAATCCATGAGCGATGTGGACTCCGGCAGCGAGGAGGACAAGGAGGAGGAGGAGCTCACTCAAGACAAGAAAGGAAACGCCAAGGACTTCACCGGCATGTGCTTCATAGCCGACTCCGTCGACGCCAATGACAACGATGAGGTACATCTCTCCTATGATGTTCTTTCTGCTAGATGCGACAACATGTTTGAGCAACTCATGAGTCAGGATAAGGCATTAGAGTTTATCATGGCTAGGAACAAGGATTTAGAGTCACAAGTAGACAATTTGACGTTAGAACTTGCTAATGCTAAGACTCTTGAATCTGATGAATGTTCATCTTGCCATGCTTTACATTCTGGATTTGCTAAACTACAATATGCTCATGATATTGCTTTGCATCAACTTGAAAATGCTAGGACTGAGTTAATTGATGTTAAATCTGCTCCTTGTGAAAAATGCTTACAGTCTAGCAAGTTGGATGCCTCTGGTAATGTTAAATCTAGCTTTTGCTCTTTCTGCTTAGAACGTGAACATGAAGTTAAAGGCTCTTTCTGTTTAGAACGTGAACATGAAGTTAAAGACATTCTAGAAGCAGTTAGAGCTAAATATACCAAGCTTAAGGACACAATTGAGTCTACACCTTGTGCCTCATGTGCAACCTATAAGCTTGAATTTGCTTTTCTTAAGGAGAAACATGCTAGAGCCATTAAGGCCAAGACTTGTGATTCATGTGTTAACTTTGGAAAAGAAAATGCTTACCTTAAGGACACACTAGAAAAATTCTCTAAAAGTAAGAAACAGTTAAACATGATTCTGGACACGTCTAAATCTCCTTATAAGAAGTAAGGGTTAGGATACAACTCTGTCCAGGACAAATCCAAGCCTAATGTCATTTAGGTCTTGGAAAATGGCTTAATTGAATTCACAACCCAACCTGCAAAAATAATTTTTAAATCTGTAGGTTTGTCTAACCTTCTTTTGAGCCAAAAGGTGTTTCTCCTAGTGGTACCAAATACCATTGCACCTATTCCAAGAAGAGTAGACATTTGGTTGAGTTCTGTTGGCGTGGGTTGAAAAATGCTAAGAAAAATCTTGCTAGAATGTCATCTCATCAACCTAGAGCTCTTATGAGACATGGTCATTTAGAAAGGAAGAAACATGGACTAGGATTTGTTTCACATGCTCATCATCATAATGTTCCTAGACAGGATGCTTCTCATGTTTGTGTAACCATTGCTTATAACAGAACTTCAAATAAAATCAAGGATAGCACTTTTGCTTTGCATACTACTTGCAGACGTGTGTCTCAGTACTAGGTTCCCAAGTCGCTTTTAACTAACCCCAGTATTGAGACACATCGATCTTTTGTGCCTTGATTTTCAGGATCGCCGCGAAAGGAGGAAGAACACGTGGCTCGTCGACTCCGGCTGTTCACGCCATATGATCGGAGACTCAAGATGGTTCACTTCCTTTACGCGGTCGATGGGTGATGACTTTATCACCTTTGGAGATGATACACAAGGGCGAATTGAAAGAACGGGATCAATCAAGGTGAATGACAGATTCATCTTGAAGGACGTTGCTCTTGTGGACAAGCTAAGGTACAACTTGCTTTACATTTGCGACTTCTTGATGATGGCTACGAAACTCATTTTAAGAAAAATGCATCATGTGCTTGATTCTCGCCAAAGAGCTTGTTTTTGGGATTTCTAGAGTTGGTAGAATCTTTGGAGCTAATTTTCTGAATCTCTTGCCAGATCTTTTAAGTGTTTAATTGCATCTTCTTCTGATGTCTGGCTTTGGCACCGACGTTTGGGGCACATTGGTTTTGATCATCTGACACGAGTTAGCGGCCTTGATCTCATGAGAGGTTTGCCTAAACTCAAAGTCATCAAGGATCTTGTATGTATACATCAGAGGCATGGCAAGCAAGTTGCCGCCTCACACCCTACATTGACTATGGTCATGACTAATGGACCAGAACAGTTGCTTCATATGGATACTATTGGTCCTGCTAGGATTCGGTCAGTCGGTGGCAAATGGTACATTCATGTCATAGTCGATGATTTTTTTGAGATACTCTTGGGTGTTCTTTCTTGCTTAAAGGATGAGGCTTTTGATCATTATCATGATCTTATTCTTCGTTTAGCTTCTAAACTTCCTGGTGCCTTGAGAGCGATCCGCAGTGATAATGGCACGGAGTTCAAGAATGCTTCTTTTGCCTCTTTTTGTGCTGAGCGCGGTATTGAGCATCAGTTCTCTTCTCCACACGTCCATCAACAAAATGGCGTTGTGGAAAGAAAGAACAGAATATTAGTCGAGATGGCTAGGACGATGCTAGACGAGTATAGCACTCCGAGGAGGTTTTGGGCCGAAGCTATTGCTACAGCTTGCCATATTTCAAACTGTGTCTTCTTGAGACCGTCTTTGGGCAAGACTTCTTATGAGCTTCGTTTTGGTAGAAAACCCTCTGTTTCTCACTTTCGAGTCTTTGGATCAAAGAGTTTTATTCTAAAGACAGAGAACCTAGATAAATTTGAATCAATGACTTGTGATAGTTTATTTCTGGGTTATCCTGCTCATTCGAGGGGTTTTCGAGTTTTTAATGTTGAAACTAACATTGTCCAGGAGACATGTAATGTTACTTTTGATGAGATTAGCCCTGGAGCTAGATCCGATGTTTCAAGTGACTTACAGGTGACAGAGAGTACTTTTGTTGAAGAAGATGAGGATGAACTTGATATTGCTCCTCCACCTGTTATTGATGTGCCTGTCCAAGCTCCAGAACCTGCTACAACTGCTTCACCTCCAATTGAGGCTCCTGCTGCATCTTCATCATCAGTAGTACCTGCGGAGGTTGAGGAGATGTTGTCTCCCCCAGGTGCTCTACTGCACATTCAGAAGCAACATCCTCCGGATTAGATGATTAGTAATCTTCATGAGCGAGTCACTCGCTCCAGGTATCATGATCCGAGTCTTTTCTCTCACTCTACATTTGTAACTTCTTTTGAACCCCGCAATATATCACATGCTTTATCTGATTCTAGCTGGGTAAATGCCATGCATGAGGAGTTAGAGAATTTTGAAAGAAATAAAGTATGAAACCTTGTAGAACCTCCTAGTGGTCATGATGTTATAGGAACTCGTGTTAAAAAATAAACAAAATGAGGATGGTTCTGTGGTTAGAAACAAGGCTAGGTTAGTAGCTGAGGGCTTTAGCTAGGTTGAGGGGTTAGATTTTGATGAGACCTTTGCTCCTGTTGCTAGACTAGAAGCCATTCGCATTCTACTTGCACTTGCTGCATCTAAAGGTTTTAGGTTGCATCAAATGGATGTTAAGAGTACCTTTTGAATGGTTTTATAGAGGAGGAAGTGTATGTTAGGCAACTCCCTGGCTTTGAGAATCCCAAGCATCCTGATCGTGTTTTCAAGCTATTCAAAGCCTTATATGATCTTAAGCAAGCCCCTAGAGCCTGATATGATAGATTTAAGACCTTTTTGCTTAAGAATGAATTTTAAATAGGAAAGGTAGATAAGACTCTTTTTATTCTTAGGCATGGCAATGATTTCCTGCTTTTTCAGATTTACGTTGATGATATTATCTTTGGTAGTTCCTCTCATGCTCTTGTTTCCAGTTTTTCTGAGACCATGACCAGAGAATTTCAGATGAGTATGACGGGTGAGCTCAACTACTTTTTGGGGCTTCAAATCAAGCAATGCAAGGAAGGGATCTTCATCCATCAAACGAAGTACACCAAGGATCTGCTCAAGCGCTTTGAGATGGGTGACTGCAAGCCGATCGCTACTCCCATGGCGACTTCGACTGCTTTGGATCCAGATGAGGAAGGAGAAGTCGTGGATCAACGCGAGTACCGCAGCATGATCAGCTCTCTTCTGTACTTGACGGCCTTAAGACCAAACATCCACTTCGCGGTCTACCTCTGTGCGAGGTTTCAGGCGTCTCCGAGGACTTCACATCACCAAGCCATTAAGCGCATTTTCAGGTACTTACACTCTACCCTTCTGTATGGCATTTGGTTTTCCTACTCGTCTTCTTTGTCTATTTGGAGGTTTTCTGATTCTGATTTTGTGGAATGTCGGCTAGATAGGGAGAGTACCTCTAGCACATGTCATTTCTTAGACACTTCTCTTGTCTCTTGGTCTTCTAGGAAGCAGTCTTCTGTGGCACAATCCACTGCTGAAGCTGAATATGTAGCTACTGCTAGTTGTTGTAGTCAGATTTTGTGGATGGTGTACACCCTTAAGGACTTTGGGTTAAACTTTGCTAGTGTTCCTCTTTTCTGTGATAACACTTCTGCTATTAACATTGCTAAGAACCCAGTGCAACACTCTAGGACCAAACACATAGATATTCGCTATCACTTCCTTAGAGACCATGTTGAGAAGGGTGATATTGTGCTGCATTTTGTGGAGTCCGAGGCTCAGTTAGCCGATATCCTCACCAAACCTTTAGACCCAACAAGGTTTGCCACCTTGAGGAGTGAGTTAGGGGTAATTTATCCTTATGGGTTGGTTTGAGGGGGAGTTGGATCTTTAATGATCTTTCCTTATTCATCTGATCTTTTCTTGATCTTCTTTTGAACTTTTTTGATTCTTTTTGATCTTTTAGGCTTTTCGAGCTTTTCTCGCATCTACTTGTATCATATTGCATTCATATGAAAAACACAAAAAGATGCATTGTAATATAAGCTTTACTGCTTGTCTTTTAAAAATTGATGAAGCTTTGCTTATTACCCTTTGGAGCATTAGTATTTCAATTCTTACTCAATGCCATGTCTAGTTCTTTGACTTGCTAGAATTATCATGCTTTCACATGTGTAGCTAAGTCTTTGCTGAATGAGCTAGAACTCTAAAACAACTAGAACTAAAAACTGCAATCTGTGTATGTTTTAGCTAGTTGCGCAATTAGTGCTCCTTGTGTGACATTAGCCCTGTCAAAATTGCTTTATTAGCTCTTGAATCTAAAATTGATCATTACTTGAGCTTCTTTTTCTTCTGAGAATCTAAAACTGCTCTTGTGCAAAATGAAAAATGAAAAATCAATTTCAAGATTGTCTTGTGATTAAATTGTGCCAAACTACTCTCACGAGACTGCATGTCAAAGACATGAACTTGGAGATAGTTTGATGATCTAGATGATCTCATGGGGACTGCTTGTCAAAACTGACATGAACCTCAAGATTTGTCGCCCTGGTAGAAGCTTAGGAAGAGTTTATGGATGTCTCCTAGTCCAGGATTGTGGATATCATGGGGACATGTGCATGATCTTAGGATGATGATACAATTGGCAATGGCATCGAAGGTTTGCCATTTCTCGCATTTTCGGCGAAGTTAAAAGAGCTGTCAAGCAGAGGCGGTCAAACCGGCGGTCAATGATCAGTCAGACAGGCCTGGTGCAGTCTGACCGGCAGTTGAACTGCGGTCTGATCGGCTTAATCCTGTTCATCATCCAATTGTTTGCGATGATTTTTTTTGGTAAGGTCATATTCATGGTTAATAGTGCATATGTGTTGCATGATGTATGTTTTCCCTAACGTGGGTCAAGTTGTGAAGAACTTATTCCCGGATTCGATTTCTTTGTCTATTGTTGTGCAGGACGCTTGGAGGTCAACGACAGTCAACGGCGAGGATGATCGGGACTAAGCTTGGAGAGCTGAGGTCCAGAATGATCAAGGATGCCGGGTGAGGTCAATGGACTCAAGCATGGCGCAGAATGGACAAAGGTGACCGAACGGGCAGTTTGGTGCGACGGGTTGGATCAAGCGGTGCGGGGGTCGGTACAAGTGCCATGGTGGTTTCGGCGGGAGCCGGACGGGAGAGACTTGCCGACACGATGAGAGCCGTTGATCAACCTACACGTGGCGAAGCAGGCGAATGCTTCACCAAGATTGGACTTGATCTTTGGAGAAAGATCAAGAAGGGGTATTTTGGTAATTTCACCAAATACCGCAGCGCAAGACGGTGCGTGGAGAAGCGGTTTAGGTCAAGAGAAGATGAAGACGGTGCTTTAAGATGCGTGCGTGTGTCCCGTTTGTGTTGGGCCTTAACGGGAGCCTATTAGGGTTAACTCTTCTAGAAGCTAGGCCTCACTATAAATAGGAGGGGGTGCTGTCAAACAGCCCTCAAGCACTTCATTTGCAAAACCCTAGTTTGTCTTAGGGATCAGAGAGGAAAGGAGAGGCTTAGGGTTTTAGAGAGTTGAATTGATTTGAGTGCTCATGGATTGAGCTCTTGTCCTCCTTGAGGGAGTGGCTGTAACCAGGAACAATCGCGAATCAATCTATGGATGATTATTCAAAGATGAGTCTTCTTGTGTTCTTCCTTCTCATTTTGTGATTTTGGGTGTTTCTTTGATCCAATGGGTTTCTTGTGGTTTCTTGCTCCCATCTATCTTGCTGTGATATGTGGGAATATATCTAGGATCATCTTGATCATCAATCTCCCACGAGCAAATTTTGGATCAAGTTTTTTGTTTTTGCTCGGTTTTGAACCCTCCTTCGATAAATTGGAAAAAGGTCAAAACTTTGGCATGGATCTCTGCAATCTTTGATTGGAATAGGTTCCTAATATCTTAGAGAAGGTGTGTCTTAAATTTCGTGGAGTTTGGCCTTACGGATCAAAAGTTAGACCAATTTTTGTTTTGGTTTTCGGGCTGATTGTGTTGTTCATCGTGCCTGAGGTCTAACCACACCTTTGCCTGAGGTTAGTCTGGCCTGAGAGGTTAGTCCGCACTTTTTCCTGAGGTTAGTCCGGCCTGAGAGACGTCCACACTTTTGCCTGAGGTTAGTCCGGCCTGAGAGGTCAGTGCGCACTTTTGCCTGAGGTCAGTCTGGCCCCCTGGTTTAGGTTTTGGTTTTTGGTCTTTTGCTTGAGGTTTTGATTTGGGTTCAACATAAGTCCTCTGCAATACTTGTATATTGATCTTCATAGCTTCCATAGCTAACAGAGTAATATAGATGTTGAATCTAATCAAGGTGAAAAATAGCGAAAGCGTCTATTCACCCCCCCTCTAGTCGTCTTTTTCGGTCCTACAAGTGGTATCAGAGCCTAGTTAGCTCTTCTCATAGATCTTAACCGATCTAAGGAGCCATGGCGTCTGACAAGTATTCCACCAAACCACCTGTGTTTGATGGAGTCGATTTTGCTTACTAGAAGGCTCGCATGCATGCCTACATCGAGGCTCAAGGGCACATAATTTGGCTTAAGGTCAAAAATCCCTATGTTGTGCCAGCCAATGACGATGTGATCACTCCAGATGTGGAAGCAAACAGCAAGGCTCGAAACTTCTTGATTCAAGGGCTTAGTCGATCTGAGTTTAAGCGTGTTGCTCATTTGAGGTCTGCTCATGAGATTTGGAAGACCCTCTGTGACTACCACGAGGGCTCTACTGCGATCAAGGAAGTGAGACAGAACCAACTCAAGAAAGAATACTCAAAGATCGAACAAAGGCCTGGTGAATCTTTGGATGAGCTGTGGGAAGGTTCTCCAAGATCCTTCATGATTTACGTGCTATGAATCTTGTATTCACTGAATCTGAAAATACACGTCAGCTCTTGGGTGCTCTTGATGTGAAGGTCTGGGGGATGAAAATCACTTCCATCAATGACAACACTGTCATGAGTGAGCTTACCATGGATAAACTCTACTCGAGGTTGAAGACGCATGAGATTGACTTTATCTCGCGTCTCCCTAAGACAGAGTCGATGGCTTTAGTGGCTGATCCATCTAAGGGTAGTTCTTCTGATTCTTTGGATTTTGGCTCGTCTGGGTTTTCATTGTCCGCTTTACACTCTTTGAGCGATGAGCAGCTAGAGAAGCTACCTGAGGATGATTTAGCCCCCATATCCACAAAATTTTCGAGAGTCTACAACAAGGTGAGGAGCAGAAGGAGAGGTGACCCTGTCACTTGCTTTGAGTGTGGTGAGCCAAACCACATTCGTGCCAGGTGCCCCAAGCTGAAGGGCAAGGAGGAGAAGGACTCCCGGAGGCGTCCTCAAGCTAGGGATGCAAAAGCCAAGAAGCCCAACTATCGCAAGTTCGTCAGCCGGGTCCTTGCCGCTCTTGAGAGTGTTGATATGAGCGATGTGGACTCGGGGACGGAGGACGACAACAATGATTCTCATGGCAAGAAGAAGGCCCAGGATTTCACTAGCATGTGTTTCATGGCCAAGGACTTGCACGACGTCGACTCCTCCAACGACGACGACCCTTTCAGCGATCCCGATGAGGTATGCCCCTCACTCAATGAAATGAAATGTGCTTTGGTCATTGCTGAACAAAAACTGAAAAAGCAAGCTAAAATGATTAAGAGACAAGATAGCATGATTGATAACTTGAACCTAGAAGTTGTTAGGCTAAAATCCATTAATCCTGTTGATGTTTGTGATTCTTTCTCTAGCTTGCATAATGAATTGACTAATCTGAAATCTGCTCATTCCTCTGTTGTGAATCAACTTAAAGATGCTCTTGATGAATTAGAATCTTCAAGTCTAGTCATGTGTGCATGAATGTTATTGCTCTAGATGTGACTGTTGTAGATGCTATTTCTCTACCTTGCTCAAATTGTGCTTTGCTTGAATTAAAATTGGATAGCGCTACAAAAGAATTGCTGACATTTGATGCTAGTCACACTTGCTCTCATTGTGAGGATAATAAGATTAAAATGAAAGAAATGACTGAAAAGGTTCTTCATTCTATATCTGCATCATGTGAAAATTGCCTTAAACTCATAATAGAAAATGAAGCTCTAAACAAGACTCTAGAAGAGAAAGCCAAAATTGAACAATCCATGTCCATGACTGCATCCAAGAAAGTTGTTGATTCTACTTCTTGTGCTTTTTGTGCTGAAGTTGGGACAAATTTAGATGAGATACAAGAAACATTTATAGTCAAATTCAAAGAGCAAGTGAGTAGAATTGAGAATGCTTCTTGTGTGTCTTGTGAGGCTTTAAGGGTTGAGGTAGCTCTTGTTAAAGAAAAGCTTGCTAGGACAATCAAGTCAAATAGGTGTGTCACCTGTAAGGACCTAGCCAAAGAAAATGATTACCTCAAAAAGACTCTTGAGAGATTTTCTAGTAGGAAGAAGAACCTCAACATGATCCTCGACCAATCTAAGGTGAGTGTGAAGAAAAGTAACCTAGGTTTCAATTCCCTAGAGCATTCCAAGAACCATCCACCTAAGATTGTGAGAGCTGTTGAGAGTGGCATGTTCGAGGTAGAACCCCCTGAGCCATCTAAGGTAGTCTTTAGATCTGCAGGTTTTGCCCAAACCCCTTCAAGCAAGACAGGTGCTTCTACTTCATCAGGTCAGACCCCTCAAAAGGTCAAGTACCATTGCACCTTCTGCAAAAAGGATGTCCACATCGTTGAGTTCTGCTTCCGTAGAGCCAAGATTGAGAGGAAGGAGAGGATGAGTGCCTTGAGGACCATGAGAGGAGTTTCCTCATCTGTGACAGTCTCTAGAGCCAGGCAGCCTGTCTTTCCTGCTAGACATAGGCCTAGGTTCGTAGATGACTTCTTTGACTCTTTTGGTGGCTCTAGGCAGCATTTTGGGTTAGGATATCGTGAGGAGAGATCATGGGTAGCATCTAGATAGGGGGAGTACCGACCTTTTGGTAGGTCGATTCGGAGAGGTCTAGATGGTTCTCGTGTGTATTCTTATGATTATTCCTCTAACCATTTTATTGCTGCTTCTACTGCTTTTCCTAAACATCGTGTGACTCAGTACTGGATTCCCAAGTCTTTTATCACTAACCCCAGTACTGAGGCACAGATGTTTCATGTTCGTGCTCTGTAGGTCCGTCGTGCGAGAAAGGAGGACATATGGCTTGTTGACTCTGCGTGTTCTCGACACATGACTGGAGATTCTAGATGGTTCTCCTCCCTCACACGTGCATCCGGCAATGAGTTGATCACATTTGGGGATGCTTCTACCGAGACCGTGATAGCTAAGGGCACAGTGCGCGTCAACAACAACTTCATGCTTAAGGACGTCGCTTTGGTAAGTAAGCTGAGGTATAATCTGCTATCTGTTTCTCAGCTTCTTGATGAGGGTCTAGAAGTGAGATTCAAGAGTGGTGAGTGTAGAGTTCTAGACTCCTCGGGTGAGCATGTCTTTGAGATCTCCAGGTTTGAGAGGATCTTTTGTGCTGATTTCAGTGTCTCTTCTGCTTCCAGTCCTAGATGTCTTGTGGCTTCTGTCTCTCATAATCTAGTTTTGTGGCATCGTAGGCTTGGACACATAGGCTTTGACCATTTGACTAGAGTTTGTTGCAAGGATTTGATTAGAGGTTTGCCTAAGCTAAAGGCTGTCAGAGATCTTGTGTGCACACCCTGTAGACATGGTAAGATGGTTTCTGCTTCTCATCCACCTCTTGCTTTAGTGATGACTGATGGACTAGGTCAGCTCTTGCACTTAGACACTGTTGGCCCTTCTAGAGTTCAGTCTGCAGGTGGAAAATGGTATGTGTTTGTGATAGTGGATGATTTCTCTAGGTATTTATGGGTTTATTTTCTGGTTTCTAAGGACGAGGCTTTTGGCTATTTTAGAGAATTGGTCCTTAGACTAGCTGTTGATCTTCCTGGAGCTTTGAGAGCCATTAGGAGTGACAATGGGACAGAATTTAAGAACTCTTTCTTTGCCACTTTCTGCACTGATAGGGGACTTGAGCACCAGTTCTCTTCACCTAGAGTTCCCAAACAGAATGGTATTGTAGAGAGGAAGAACAAGACCCTTGTAGAGATGGCCAGGACCATGCTAGATGAGCATAGCACTCCTAGGAGATTTTGGGCTAAGGCGATCTCTACTGCTTGCTATATATCCAATAGGGTGTTCTTGAGATCTGTCATAGGCAAGACTTCTTTTGAGCTTAGATTTGGTCATAGGCCTAAAGTCTCTCATTTCAAGATTTTTGGTTGCAAGTGCTTCATTCTTAAACATGACAACTTGGATAAATTTGAATCAAGATATTCTGATGGCATTTTTCTTAGATATCCTGCTCATTCTTGTGGCTATTGTGTGTTTAATTTGGATACTAACAAAATTGTTGAGACTTGCGAAGTCACTTTTGATGAAGCTAGTCCTGGTACTAGACCCGATGGTGTAGGTACACAGATTTCTGAAAGCATCTTCGTCGACGACGACTCTGAGGATGAGGACCCAATCCATCCTCCACTCACTTCTGAGGTGGTTGGAGAGCCTGCTTCTATTTCTCCAGCTTCTGATGAGCAGCCTCTTCCCACCTTCACCGATGATCCGAATGGCTCTGATCCTACCTCCACAGTCCATGAGGTAGAGACCACTTCTGCACCAGGACCTCCTCTTCACATTCAGCGACAGCATCCATCTGAGCAGATGATTGGAGATCTTCATGAGCGAGTCACTCGCTCCAGGTTTATCTCTCCAGATTCTCATACACATTCTGCTTTTGTCGCGTCTTTTGAACCCCGAGATGTCACCCATGTTTTATCTGATTACTCTTGGGTCAATGCCATACATGAAGAGCTTAAAAATTTTGAAAGAAACAAAGTCTGGACCTTAGTTGAACCTCCGCCTAATCATAATGTAATTGGAACAAAATGGGTTTTCAAAAATAAGCAAAGTGAGGATGGGTTGGTAGTTCGCAATAAGGCTAGGCTTGTAGCTCAAGGTTATTCCCAGGTAGAAGGCTTAGACTTTGAGGAGACCTTTGCTCCTGTAGCTAGATTAGAAGCCATTCGTATTTTGCTAGCATTTACAGCATCTAAGGGCTTTAAGCTTTATCAAATAGATGTCAAGAGTGCTTTCCTTAACGGCTTCATAGACGAAGAGGTTTTTGTCAAAAAACCTCCTAGTTTTAAAAATCTCAAATTCCCAAACCATGTGTTTAAGCTCTCCAAAGCCTTGTATGGATTGAAGCAAGCCCCTAGAGCTTAGTATGATAGGCTTAAGAGTTTTTTGCTTAAAAATAATTTCAAAATGGGAATGGTAGATAAAACCTTGTTCACTCTCAAGCATGGCAGTGATTTCTTACTGGTTCAGATTTATGTGGATGACATCATATTCGGTGGTTCTTCTTATGCTTTGGTGTCTAGATTTTTAGATTCTATGAGCAGGGAATTCGAGATGAGCATGATGGGCGAACTGACTTTCTTCCTTGGTCTTCAAGTCAAGCAACTGAAAGAATGCACCTTCATTCATCAAAGCAAGTACACAAAGGATCTTCTTCGGTGCTTCGACATGGGAAGCAGTACGCCAATATCTACTCCCATTGCCACATCCACCGTGCTGGACCCTGATGAGGATGGAGAGCCGTGGACCGTATGAGTACCGCAACATGATTGGCTCTCTTCTCTACCTCACGGCGCCGAGGCCGACATACAGCTTCTTCGTGTGTCTGCAGCGCTCGATTTCGAGCTTCCTCGTGCCTCTCATCATCAAGTTGTGCGTCGCATCTTCAAATACCTCTAGGACACTCTTGACTTTGGACTTTGGTATTCTTCTGATTCTGCTCTCTCTATTCGGGCTTTTTCTAATGCTGATTTTGCGGGGTGTAGAGTGGATAGGAAGAGTACTTCTGGCACTTATCATTTCTTAGGCACATCTCTTATCTCTTGGTCATCTAGGAAACAGTCTTCTGTTGCACAGTCCACTGCCGAGGCCGAGTATGTAGCTGCAGCCAGTAGTTGCTCTCAGGTTCTCTCGATCTTGTCTACTCTGCGAGATTATGGGTTGTTTTTGGATAGTGTCCCAATTTTCTGTGACAACACTAGTGCCATAAACATTGCCAAAAACCCAGTGCAACACTTTAGAACCAAGCACATTGACATTCGATATCATTTCCTTAGAGACCATGTAGAGAAGGGTGATGTTGTGCTTCTCTTTGTAGAGTCTGAGCAGCAGGTTGCGGATATTTTCACTAAGGCTCTTGATTTTTCTCGTTTTGCTTCTTTGCGGGGAGAATTGGGGGTTATTAGTCCTCTTGGCCTGTTTTGAGGGGGAGTTGGCTCTTTTGCATTCATTGTATTATATTGCATTTTAAATCAACAACTTGCATTGTAATATAAAAATCATGGACCTTTGATTATTATCCTTGTATGACTTGATTTCATACTTTATACCTTACCATGTCCTGTGCTAGGTTGCTAGATTTCTTTTATGGCTTTTCATGTATAGCTTAGCTTTTGCCATGCTAGCTTTATTATCTGTGAGAAAATTGAATCAAAACATGACTTGTTGTATCTTGTGACTAGTTTTGCCATAGTGATCCTCTCATGATTCACGCCATGTCATATAGGCTAAATTGAGTCTTGAACTTACTTTGAGTTTTAAATTGAGCTATGATCGTTCTTAAGTCAAGCAATTGAAAAATGAGTTTTTCTGTGCGGAAAAATGAGTTTTTCTTTGTGAAAAAACTGATATCACCAATTCTTTCTTATGACATGGCATGCCATTGCACTAGGCATGAACTCAGGGGGAGTTTTGGATGACCTAGACCACTCTCTTAAGCTTCTTGCTTGAGATGGTCGCAACAAGGCTTGAGATCTAGCACAATTCTAAGAAAACAAATTGTCAATTGGTTGAAGCTTAGGAGGCAGTTGTGGATGGCTCCTAGTCCAGGACTTCCTTTACTAAGATAAAACCAAAAAATTTCAGCAAAATGCTCAATATGCTAACTTCCAAATGCTTGAACAAATTGATTCATAATTGAACACATAGCGCTCAAAATTGACTAATTTTCTAGTTTCTGGGCTCCATTTTGCTTATAGACATGGCTTGACTCATTTTTGGATACCTTTAGTTAAACTATGATCTTGAGCACCTTGTCATGCTACCAATTCATTTAATTTCAGATTATTGCTATTTTAGCCTTAGCTTTGCTGTACATGTTTTGCTATGATAGAAAGTAGCTTCTTCACATAATATGGCTTGGTGTAATACTTGTACAATCCTCATGGATAATTTTCATAGCTCCCTATGCTAAAAATTGAATAAATTGCAGCCATTCCATGTCATTCATGCTCTATCTTCCTCTATGCACCTTGATGAATCCATTGTCAAAGGGGGAGAAATGGTAAAAATGGACAAATAGGGAGAAAATGAAATTTTCACCAAATTTGATGATCCTAAGGGGGAACATCTCATATGCATTTCTGCGATCTTATTGCCTTTGCTGAATTTGAATTGCAATTCTTGCTTCCTCATAATGATCAAATGTCAAATTGAACAATTGTTCTTTCATATGGACCTTAAGTGAGATTTTGCACATTTCTGGAAATTGAAGCTTTCTTGCTTTCTTTTGCCTTATCTCACTTGGCTATGCTTTTTTGGAGCCAACTTGGTCATTTCCATTGCTTTCTCTTGCATTTGGACCAAGTTGTGCTTTTGCGCGAAAACGTCGAGTTTTTTTACTTTTCAAACTTCAAACCTTACATTTTTTGGAAATTGTCAATGTGTTCATTAAGGGGGAGATTGTGGATATCATGGGGATATGTGCATGATCTTAGGATGATGATACAATTGGCAATGACGTCGAAGGTTTGCCATTTCTCGCATTTTCGGCAAAGTTAAAAGAGCTGTCAGGCAGAGGAGGTCAGACCGGCCTGGTGCGGTCTGACCGGCAGTTGAACTGCGGTCTGATCGGCTTAATCCTATTCATCGTTCAATTGTTTGCGATGATTTTTTTGGTAAGGTCATATTCATGGTTATTAGTGCATATGTGTTGCATGATGTATGTTTTCACTAACGTAGGTCAAGTTGTGAAGAACTTGTTCCCGGATTCGATTTCTTTGTCTATTGTTATGCAGGACACTTGGAGGTCAATGACGGTCAACGGCGAGGATGATTGGGACTAAGCTTGGAGAGCTGAGGTCCAGAACGATCAAGGATGCCGGGTGAGGTCAATGGACTTAAGCATGGCGTAGAATAGACAAAGGTGACCAAATGGGTAGTTCGGTGCGACGGGTTGGATCAAGCGGCACGGGGGTCGGTGCAAGTGCCATGGTGGTTTCAGCAGGAGCCGGACGGGAGAGACTTGCCAACATGATGAGAGCCGTTGATTAACCTACACGTGGCGAAGTAGGCGAATGCTTCACCAAGATTGGACTTGGTCTTTGGAGAAAGATCAAGAAGGCGTATTTTAGTAATTTCATCAAATACCATCTTTGTGACCTTGGGCTAAACCGCGACGCAAGATAGTGCGTGGAGAAGCGGTTTAGGTCAAGAGAAGATGAAAACAGCGCTTTAAGATACATGCGTGTGTCCTGTTTGTGTTGGGCCTTAACAGGAGCCCATTAAGGTTAACTCTTCTAGAAGCTAGGCCTCATTATAAATAGGAGGGGGTGCTGTCAAACAGCCCTCAAGTACTTCATTTGCAAAACCCTAGTTTGTCTTAGGGCTTAGAGAGGAAAGGAGAGACTTAGGGTTTTAGAGAGTTGAATTGATTTGAGTGCTCATGGATTGAGCTCTTGTCCTCCTTGAGGGAGTGGCTGTAACCAGTAATAATTGCGAATCAATCTATGGATGATTATTCAAAGATGAGTCTTCTTGTGTTCTTCCTTCTCATTTTGTGATTTTGGGTGTTTCGTTGATCCAATGGGTTTCTAGTGGTTTCTTGCCCCCATCTACCTTGCTGTGACATGTGGGAATATATCTAGGATCATCTTGATCATCAATCTCCCATGAGCAAGTTTTGGATCAAGTTTTTCGTTTTTGCTCGGTTTTGAATCCTCCTTCGATAAATTGGAAAAAGGTCAAAACTTTGGCATGGATCTCTGCAATCTTTGATTGGAATAGGTTCCTGATATCCTAGAGAAGGTGTGTCTCAAATTTCGTGGAGTTTGGCTTTACGGATCAAAAGTTAGACCTATTTTTGTTTTGGATTTCGGGCTGATTGTGTTGTTCATCGTGCCTAAGGTCTGACCGCACCTTTGCCTAAGGTTAGTCCGGCTTGAGAGGTTAGTTCGCACTTTTGCCTGAGGTTAGTCTGGCCTGAGAGGTTAGTCTGCACTTTTGCCTGAGGTTAGTCAGCCTGAGAGGTCAGTCTGCACTTTTGGTTGAGGTCAGTCCGGCCCACTGGTTTAGGTTTTGGTTTTTGGTCTTTTGCTTGGGGTTTTGATTTGGGTTCAACACAAGTCCTCTGTAGTACTTGTATATTGATCTTCATAGCTTCCATAGCTAATGGAGTGATATAGATGTTGAATCTAATCAAGGTGAAAAATAGCGAAAGCGTCTATTCACCTTCCCTCTAGTCGCCTTTTTCGGTCCTACAAGGATCTTCTTCACTAAGATATACCTTTAATCAACTTTTGGTCGAAGCTTGGGAAGAGTTTGTGGATGGCTCCTAGTACAGGATCTTCTTCACTAAGTTAGACCATTAGTCAACTTCAATATTCATTGCAAATGAAAAATTGTTGAAAAAATGGGCGTTTGAGAAAATTTGAGCAAAATGATTCAATTCAAGACCTGTTTGCCTCTTAATGTGGTCTTTTTAGCTTTTTGATCTCACATTGATATTTTGACATAGCCAGTATCATTTTAGGATCTCTGTTGATAAACTTGCTAAATTTGAAGCTTTCCTTAAATTGTTACAATTCATTGCTTTACATTGAGCCTTCTAGCTTAGCTTTAATAGATGTCTTAACATGATCTTGCTAGTGCTTTCAGGCTTGATATGCTTTGTGTAATATTAGAAATGCTAGCTTGTTCTTTTGGGTAATCTCCAAAGCTTCTTGTACTCAAAAATTGAAAAATACAAAAATAAAGCCACTCCATTGTATTTCATGCATGCTCCTTCTTATGCTTTTTCCTCATTCTGCATTTGTCATCTCTGCACGAGAGGAAGACGTGATTCCTTGATGACTCCATTGTCAAGGGGGGGAAGACATATCAAAGTTGTATAAAGGGGAGAAGATATAAAAATGTTAAAAAGGGGGAGCCTCTTGGAGAAAAATAGAAAATTTTGAGATTTTCTGAAATTTGAGGATTATAGTGAGGGGGAGTTTCTTATTTGCATTCTTATGGTCTTATTGCTACTTCTTGACTTGAATTGCAATTCTTGATCCTCACAATGATCAAAGGTCATATCGAATAATTGTTCTTTCATATGGACCTTAAGTGAGATTTTGACTCTTTCTAAAAAAATGAAGCTTTCTCGCTTTCTTTTGCCTTACCTCACTTGCCGTTGCTATTCTAAAACCAACTTGGTCATTTCCTTTGCTTTCCCTTGCATTTGGACCAAGTTGTGCCTTTGTGCGAAAACGTCGAGTTTTTACTTTTCAAACCTCAAAATTTGCATTTGTGGGAAATTGCCAATGTGTTCATCAAGGGGGAGATTGTGGATATCATGGGGATATGCTCATGATCTTAGGATGATGTTACAATTGGCAATGATGTTATCGGTTTGTCGAAACACGCGTTTTCGTCAAAGTTTGGAATGTTTGTCAGTCAAAGTGCGGTCGACCGACCTTGGTATGTGGTCGAACCGACCTATAAATGATTGGTCGATCGTTACGGTTAGACCGGCCATTGAATGGCGGTCTGACCGATTTTGCTAATGTTCATCGGCCAAAAGTGGCGATGAGTATTGGGTTAGGTCAAGTTCATGAGTTTCATGGCATATGTGTTGCATGATGCATGTTTTGACTAACGTGGGTCAAGTTGTGAAGAACTTATTCTCGGAATCAATTTCTTTGTCTATTGTTGTGCAGGTTGCTTAGAGGTCAATGACGGTCAACGGCGAGGATGATCGGGACTAAATTTGGAGAGCTGAGGTCTAGAACGATCGGGGATGTCGGGTGAAGTCAATGGAGTCAAGCATGGCACAAGAGGGACAAAGGTGACCGAATGGGCAGTTCGGTGCGACAAGTTGAATCAAGCGGCGCGGGGGTCGGTGCAAGTGCCATGGTGGTTTCGGTGGGAGCCGGATGGGAGAAACTTGCTGACATGATGAGAGCCGCTGGATCAACCTACACGTGACGAAACATGGAAGTGCTTCACGAAGATGGGACTCGGTCTTTGTAAAAAGATCGAGAAGGGGTATTTTGGTAATTTTACCAAATACCGCCTTGGTGACCTTTTGCTAACCCTCGGCACAAGACGGTGCGTGGAGAAGCGGATTAGGTCAAGAGGAGATGAAAATGGCGCTTTAAAATGCGTGCGTATGACACCCGTTTGTGTGTGGGCCTTAACGGGAGCCCATTAGGGTTCAATCTTCTAGAAGCTATAAGCCTCCACTATAAATAGAGGAGAGAGGTGGCTGCACCCCCTTCAACCCTTTCATTATTGAAAACCCTAGTTTTGCTTTTGTGCTTAGGGAGAAGATAGTTGGAGGTTAGGGTTCTAGAAAGTTGGATTTGATTTCGTGCTCATGTATTGAGTCTTTGTCCTCCATTGATGGAGTGGCTGTAAACCAATACTATATCAAATCAATCCAAAGAAAGTTCTCTCAAAGATGAGTCTATTTGCTTTCTTTCTCTCTATTTGGTGATTTTAAGTCTTTCTTTGATCCGCGAGTTTTTGCTTGGTTTCTTGCCTTGATCTAACTTGCTGTGACATGTGGAAATCCATCTAGGATCATCTTGATCATCAATCACCCACGAGCAAATCTCTAGATCATATTTTGTTTTTGACTTGGTTTTGGATCACCCTTCGTTCAAACTAAAAAAATAGGAACTTTGGCATGGATCTCTGTGATCTTTGATTGGAATAGGTTCATAATATCTTTAAGAAGGTGTGGTTCAAGTTTCGTGGAGTTTGGTTGTGTAGATCAAAAGTTAGACCGATTTGAGTTTGATTTTTCAGGCTGTTTCCACTGTTCTGTGTCAGGTCCGGTCAAACCGATCTTACAACGCCGGTCAGACCGCCAATGATCGACCGCTGATTTTGTCGCTAATCGATCGCTCACGGGTCCGATCACAAGAATACACGTCGGTCTGACCGCCCTTGGATTTTGAGTTCCTTTTTGGTCTTTTGTTTTGGGGATTTTGGATTGGATTCAATACTAGTCTTCTGCTGTACTGATATATTGATCTTCATAGTTTCCATAGCTATTGGAGTGAAATTTGTGTTGAATCTGATCAAAGTGAAAAAGTAAGCGTGCTCCTATTCATCTCCCCCTCAAGTCGCCTTTTCGATCCAACAAACTCAATGCTAAAAAAAGAAAACGAAGAAAAATTACATGACCGACTAATGTGTGCTTCGGTCAGATAACAAAATGCATGTAGAATTCGCGTGCATCCTCTCGAAAACCTTATCCGGTTCACTAGAGAAACTTGGTTTTCCGATTGGCTTTATTTGAAATTCAAGCCGTTGGGCAGTGGAGGTTTAGCACTGATCCATAGTAAAAAGTAAAAGGAAAAAACACAAAAAAAGAACCCTTAAATTCTTTTTTGAAATTAAACTAGGCGTGCTATTCTAAATTGAACTAAAGTGGTTCTTGAACTAGAATCCAAAGGAAAAGGACAGGTGCAGAGACTCAATGGAAGCTTTTCTAACAAATCGAGATGATTACATGGTGTTGGTAGTGGAACTCTCTCTAAATTTCCCCGACTTACAGTTTGGCGTTGCCTTCCATGTATACCCTGCAAAATTGGTATTGCGGAGACTCTAGGTAAATACCGATCTTCTAAATTAGAGAATCTGGACTAAAATTCTCCAATTTCGGTAGTCATTTTCCATTTCAGTTGGAAAATGCAGTCGGATGTTTGGGTACTATAAGCGATGAAGGTATGGTAACTCATAAATATAGATTTTTTTATTCGATTCAAAATTATAAGATAACTCCTTTTTATTATTAATAGGACCCTCCTGATATATTAGCAATATTTAGATTGACTCTCTTTTATTAGCTTTATTACTTCTATTTTATAGCACCAGCTCCTGTCGCGTTTCCCGTTTTCGAAATGTTGCAAAGCCCGGGGTACAAAAAAAGGGAGAAATGTCATGGTTACAAGATGCAATTTCATCTTTGAATAAACCTTGTAATCGTAAGAAAGTAGGTTTTTTAGCACTGGCCCTAGCATAAGAGAAATCGTCATATACTAGGCCCTCCAATTTCTTAAGGGGTTTATCTAATGTCATTACGTTGAGAGACATCAATTCCTTTTTCATAAGTTTTTAACATCTTTGGTCTCTTATCCACATGCCAAGAATGAAGCTAGCTTCCAAGTGGACGGTCCGAAGTGGCTACGGCGGCTAGAAAAAAAAAATAAAAAAATCAATAGGAAGTGTGGAAGAAATTACAAGAAGATATTAGAACATCAATTTGAAAGAGGACTTAATGATTATTCATTCGCCAGAAAATTGTTGTGGACAGGGATCCTGTAAAAACATCTTTTGAGGAATGGGCCAAACACAGCCATTTCTCAATGCAAAAGATCGACAGGGGCCCGAACCAAACCACCTGCTATTAGTTCTTCCTCTGCTTCTGGTAAATCAAAGGGTAGTCTTTCACATTCTGCCAAAGAAGAAATTAGAAAAACCGGAAAACCTATAGGCTAATGCCAAAGATTCCATCCAAAGTCAGATCTATTATGACATAAGGATTAGGTGCCTAACGGACATTGTTTGTTTTGGAAAATTATTGCTCGACGTAATAAAAAAAAACGTAACCATAGAATACGACCATAATCGAAATGCATATAATTGTCTCATACACTACGGGGATGGTGAGAAGAGATATATTTTACATCCTAGATAGGATATCTAAACCCTAAAGCTAAAGTAAAGGCCCACGATCGAAGTACCAACAGCTCACTATCATGAACCTTCTCCATTTGATTCAATAAGGGGGAATTAGCCTCCTTCTCCAATGGCTACAATGATCAGATAATCTTGCCCAAGATCATTTGTATTTCGTTTGTTTAGGTGAAAGAAATATTGTCTTTCCAAGAAAAAAAACCAGGTTTTTTTTTATCTTTAATACTCCTTTTTTGGGATGCTATATCTCTAGTCGAAGAAATTGAGGGAGAAGCGTGGATCGCATATGTGTGTGTATTTTGAGAGGTGGGGAAGAACATGAAAGGCCAACTCCAACCAATTTCTTCTTTTTTTTCCTCTTTGGAAATTTAGCTAGTCAAAATCTAAACTCGACCACTGGTAAGATGTCACTTTAAAACTTTGGTATGATTTAATGTCACCAAAATTTGTTTTCATGTTGCAAATTCTCCAAATTTTTCGGTTGGCACAATTTTTCTTGTACCATTATGTGTTTCCCTTGCCTCTGCAATGGCAATGGCAACGACTCCTTTGCCTCAGCCCAGCATCGCGGAATTGTCTCTTGGGTTGCAAAACTGCCTTAGGTCATCACATCAATCGTGTCACCACTACCACCACGTGTGCAACACAACCATATTGAAGTTGTTCGGATCTCTTTCTTGTTTTTCTTTACAAAGGGTATAATGGTGATTTGCACTAGGTCAACCCCTTTGACCCTAGTCATAATGGCAAAAAAAAAATATTGTTTCTCTTTACGAAAGGTACAATGGCCATTTGCACTTGGTCAACCCCTTTGCCCATAATCATGATGGCAAAAAAAACCTATTTCACACATTTGGAGTGGCACCATATCAATTACCGACTTTAGAGTGACAAATGTGCAAATTCTGAAACACAAATTGTAAATATACAGTTCATTGATATATTTATTAGTTTCTAATAAGACATTGAGATGAACTTTTTTAGAAAAAGCAAAATGACAAACAGTTGAACACCAAATCTTTGAGGCAAAAATGACATCAAATTTGGAATAATATTACCAATGACATCCCATTTTTCACTTTGATTTTTACACCATATTTTCATATTTACTTACATATATACAATAGGTATTTGGATATGCTGTCTCTAAAATATCTTGCTTCACCTGTAAAATTATTTTTATTGTAAAAATCAGTGTTAAGACAATTATATTGTGACCTAAGTGGAACATTAACCAACTTTAGGGATCATTGAAGATGATTTAAGTTTAGGGACCCCGGACCCACGAGAATACGAGATGGCACCACCACTCAAGTTTAAGAGTCCCACGAGATACAATTTTAACGTTAGAGAATTTTTCTGCTTAATTTGATACCACTATAGAATAATGAGATTTCCGTAAGTTTGCGATTGCATTGACGGAGAGGCTTGTATATAATATACCCCCGGAGAGAGTATACACAAGTGTTTTCCTAATATACCCCCATAATAAAGATGAAAAAGAAGCAAATGGGTATACAGTGCTTTCCTCCCAAATTCAATATACATATACAAATTTCGCAAACGGGTCAATGTTGCTCCGTTTTTTCCATTCAGTAAAATCAAGGTTGTCAGGATCGTGATCCTAAATTGGATCGAAGACGTTCCGGTAGAATCATATTTTATGATCGAATAGTAGAATATACCAAAATTCTTTTCCAATTTACCGTGAATTCCAAGAGTGATATGAATGTTTATTTGGTCATTTGACATCTAATTTGATTAATACATTTCTATTTTATTCATGATTCGAATTGCAGTTTCAATTCTATGTCATTAATAACTATGACTATAATAGTGATTCTATAATTACCTGATCATTTTACATAAAAAATAAAATAAATAAATAATCAAATTAATTTTTATTATTCCAAACATTCGAATCTTAATGTCTAAACTAGTAACTACTTAATACTTACCTCAGTAACCATACAACTTGAATGGAGAGAGAGGACAACCAAACAAATGTGTCTTTTATAATCCAAGACGATACACGATTGTACATGATTCGATCACAATTCTACACGATTCCACGACTAGGATTGTGATTCTACCAAGTACAACTCGGTGTGCAATTTAAATCGTATTGGTGTTCGTGGGATTGTATGATTCTAGGATCTAGGAGTAAGATAGCGATTTGAACACCCTTGGTTAAAAGAGTACTTTGTATACGAATTAGCACGCACATGCCAGACACAATGTGAGCCATGGCGGCGATCAACTGTGCACGTTAATCCAGTGCAGCCATAGCCGTAAGGCCGTAAAATAGAAAGCAGGGCACGTGTACTGGTCCATGGAGCTAAAAGAGCTTACCTACAAGTATGCCATCTGTTTTTGTACACAAAAGAAAGAAGAAACGGGGTCAAGATGTTTCCCGGAAAAAATTTCTACACGCAAGAGTTCGGCCTACATGTACCCAATCACTTGTTTCCACTGCACATTTGCTCCCTCAGATCAAACTCACAAGAAATGAGGAAATGATGAGATGCGCGGCAGATGCGTCAGGAGATCTCCAAATGATTCTTGCCTCCGCGTCAATGGGCCATTGCCACCGTCTCCTCCCACCGGAGGCGCATAAGGTTGGGGCTTCCTCTCATACATCTCATTCTCATTGTCACAACGAACGCTAGGGTTTGTCTGGCCTGAGCCTGAATCTCTCTGAATCAGACAGCAGAGAGAATTGACCCTTGACATGAGCATCCTCTCATCGGCAGCGACGGTGAGCTGGGAGTCGTTCAAGAGCTGTCGGGTCAGCTCATCAAATGTCAGTTTACCCGTTGAGCCATCGCCACTGTCGGTGATCTGAGAGTCGTTCAGGAGGTACCGGGTTATCTCATCTGAGGTTAGTTTACTGGATGAACCATCGCCACCATCAGCTGCAAGTAGGTTCCCTGAATACATCTGTCTGTAGAGGTGGTGCCCAATGTGGTTTGCAATCTCACTCTTAGACATGGGTTCGCACTCACCAGAAGCAGCATCTTGTTTAATCACTTCAGTGTCAGTAACTGGAATGGAAAGAAAATGATCGGTAGGATTATTCCTAATAAAGGTTAGGCAAGTCCTAAATTTACAATATAGGTCGCAATATCCAGTGAAGTAACTTGTGAAACAGATAAAAAAAGTTCAAATTAGTCAGCATTGGAGATTACCTACAAAAATTAAAAAGACTTAAATTAGTCAGCAATGACCAAGTGAGTCAGGAACTCAGGAAAGTACTTATGTATGTTAACACCAATAGAATTAGTCTAAATTGAAAGGCATACTGTTTCATGTTTCATTAGCACAGCTGGATCAGAAATATGATTGGTTTCATTAAGGAATCAGAAATATATTATCAATTTTGAAGTTCACCTGAGCTAGGGAAATGTCGAGGCAAGCCATCTGATGTTCCAGCTTGCTGTCTTGCTTCAACATCTAGCGTACCTGATGTAGAATGAGGTGATAACAATTCCCTAAATCTTTGGGCGCCTAACTGATCGTCAACATCTTTACACTCAAAATCTTGGCACTTTACATCCTCTGGATCTTCAAATATAGAATATCTTGATTCAAAGTAAGGATTCTCCAAAGTGATGTCATTTTCCTGGCTTAGCGAGTGTAGACGTGGGTCACAGTGAACAAGCTTCTCCACGTGCTTATTCATCATTCCTGGTGGGCACTGAAGAAAGTGCCTCCTGAAACAAATGATCTTCAAAAGCTAAGGCACCAGTTTAAGGAATATAGTTTAGCATAAACAATGAAACTAAATGTGATAACAATGGTGGTCTGTATTTCAGTATTTGTGTTTCAAAACTTTTCTCAGGAAATTGAGCTCAAATCACAATGTGTCAATGTCATTGAAGTTTCCTGGGTAGCCAGAAGGTGACAAAAAGTACCATATTTTTAATGTGAAGCTGTGAACACTGGGGTATTCATTTAAAAATTGAATACATCTGACACTAATACTGGACTTCATTTTTAATACCTATGCATGCTTGCCTGTCCACCTGTAAAATCAGATGTTGCCTGCCACAAAGTATGCTTCCTTGGCTGTGGACTGGTTTCTCTGAAGAAAAGTGGTTGCCTGGACAACTGAAAAGAGCGAGAGATAGGGAGAGAGAATTAGCTGCAGAAATAATATACAAAAATACCAAAAGAATAGGCCAAAGTATTAATATTTCTAGAATCTGGTAGATTTTCAACCCTCCTATTAGTATATGATGCATTTCCACAAGGTCTTCCTCAAATAAATCCAACTTCTCATGTATGTAAGAAATAATTAATTTTACAATAAGTTTCCTTACTGATTTGGTATATCTGTGAGTACTTACTGCAATCTCCAAGGTCCCAGGTTCATTTTCTGGACAAACAACCACCTTCAGTGCGCAGATATCAGACCACTGTATCTCAATCTTGCTCTTCAGACCACCATCCAGTACTTCCCACACAAGTTTGTGCTTTACAAAATAGCATTTCGCAACCAGATCACCTTCATATCTTGATACCCACTGTTTTTACAGAGTTTAAAACATAAATAAAGCAATTGACAGGACAGACAAATACAACAATTACTGATAAATAATAAATAACTCCAACAATTGTTGAATATGAAAAGGCACACAACAGATTATCACAACTTCACAAGTAACACCGGCTAACATAATACTTGAAACAGAGACAATGGATCAACCTGAATGTCAAACAATACAAAGCTCTCCTCACTGAGTTTCTTATAGCAACAGGGGAGGTTATCACAAAAAGAAGGTGTCTGCGGTTTTAACTTTTAACCAGTCAATTGTTTCAGCATTTGGTTTATACTGAAAAGGATGCATATTTGATGACCATGGGGATCAGGAATACTAGAAAACTAGCCATATGGCATGAAAAGCAACAGATCTGACATGGTTTCATAGAATTTTGGTTTTCCTGAAGAACTCATGAGTGTATCAAATGATAGAATTCCTGAGCTAGACCCCAATCATATATAACAAGCAATACTTCACTGAGTAGAGATGCAAAAGGAGGTCAGACAGTGTTGCAACGAAGGCCGAAGACCTATGCATAATATAAAAGGAAGGAGAGACCAATACTAAGCAATAATTCAGAAACAGGTCAAAACTCTAGGGTATTCCTGACAAATGGTACCACATTTTACTAGTACCTACTTCTTCTCACTTGATTATTTTCCTCTGAATTCTAACAGGTCTGATACAACATAACATCTTTTTAATTTTCCAAACAAATATCTTCTTGTCTCACATACCATGACGACTTGATCATAGTTACCAGAAACACAGTTTATCCAAGTCACGGTACGGGATTCGGGTTCGTAGCTCGCCACTTTTTCTTCCAATTTCCACTGCGAACATGAACCCCGTACCCTAAATCGGTTCAGGTTCAACGAATCCAATTCACGATTCGCAGGGTTTTATAGCGAATCCGTTAACTATGGGTTGTTGACCAGTTCCTTCGTGACCACGATGACTTCCTTGCCGCCGTGCGAGAGTGGCTTGAGCAGGCTCAGCAGTACCACAAGCACTACCATGACAAGAACCACTGAGAGCTGTAGTTCGATGTCGGCCAATGGGTGTGGTTGCGCCTTCTTCACCGACAAGTTATTTCCCTTAGCAATATGTTTGTATCTTGTTGTGCTACCTATTATAAGTCAGGATGCAGTCTATTGTCCGCTGGCCACAGCTGACTTTTTTGGAGACATAACATTAATATCTATACTAGAATAGTAGAATTTGTAAGATTTCTATAACAAACTAGATTCCACGTTGCAGCACAGCACAACAGTGTTGTTGGAATGAATCTTTGATCTATTCCAATGGGCCAAAGGCCAAAATATACGTTACATGTGTAGGTAAATATGCAAAGAACACCATATACAATAGGCATGTCTAACATCTAACAATAGACATATCTAACATCTAATACCCCCGTCAAACTCATGGTGGATCAACAACACTGAATTTGGAGAGGTAGAAGCTATGCTAAGCTCTAGTCTGTGCCTTGGTAAAGAAATCTGCTAGCTGAAGCTCCGAAGACATATACTAAAGAGCAATAACTTAGTCCTGCACCTGCGATCTCATGTACGAATCATCTACTCCAATGTGCTTGGTGAGCTCATGCTTCACTAGATTTCGAGCAATGTTGATCGCGTCGATTGTCTCGATAAGAGAGAGTCGATCAGGTTTAAACAACAAAATCCTCGTAGCCACCGGCGCGTGATCTCACCGCCAACGCCCCATGGCTTGCAACTCAGCCTCAACACTCGAACGAGAAAAGACAGTCTGCTTCTTGGTCTTCCAGGCAATCAGAGAGGAACCAAGGAAAATACAATAGTCAGAAAGATACCAGCGAGACCGGCGATCAGAAGGGTTGCTAGTCCAGGTCGCATTAGAGTATACCTGAAACTACAGAAAGCTGGAGCAAGGAGAGAAAAGGCGACAACCGATGGTCCCGCGAAGATATCACAGAACACGAAGAAGGTGATTGTAGTGGAGCTGAGTGGGAGCAAAAACAAACTGACTCAAAATGTGAACTGGGTAAGAAATATTAGGTCGAGTGATCCCAAGGTAGACGAAACTCCTAGCAAGATGGTGGTAACGAGTAGGATTCTCAAGAGGCTCCCCATCAGTGGGTCGAAGGTGGACACTAAGCTCTATAGGAGTGTCCACCATGCGCTGATCAGTGAGTGCGAGCAAAGATATCCTCTCAGGCATAGAAGCGACCTCAATCCAAAGGAAGTAACGAAGAGGACCTCAATCAGACATTAAGAACTACTCATTGAGACGCTCCTTCATAAAATCAATGTACTGATAATCATCCCCGGTAATGATCACATCATCCACATAGAGAAGGAGCGTTTGACCCGGAGGAGAGGTGTGAACAAAGAGAGCAGGGTCGTGATCACTAGCGGAGAAGCCGGCAGTAGTGACAACGGAGAAGAGACGATCAAACCAAGCAAGAGAGGCTTGCTTGAGCTCATAGAGAGCGACGAAGGCGACAAACTATACCATCAGGGGTATAATACCCAAGGGGCGGCTGCATGTAGACCTCACGCAGCTCGCCATGGAGAAAGGCATTCTTGTAGTCTAGCTGAGAGATAGACAGTCGGGACCCAGATTTACATAATTAAAACCCTCTGTGTATTCCGAACTAGTCTCATGATAAGTAGCTAGCTCATACAGTGACACATCGGTGAAATGCCATCTATTCAACGATTTAACTAAAAAGGTAGCAAAATAATAATAAATAATAACTGGACCTTATGGTCAACGTTTACTTAACTTGCCACGTAGAGCTTAAGAAACAAATGAAACTCTTGCAGCAGAAAAGAAACTTGTGATGGTCATTCGGCATGCCCACAGGCAATCGAGTGGAGAGCGCATCCTAGTTCGCAAAGTCTTAAAAGAACTAATAGAACTCTTGAGTACCTTCTTCCACTGAGCAGCAAAGTATAAAGCCATGAGTACATAAAGTACTCAACAAGTCGTAGGCAACGGTATGCAATTAATATTCATGTAAGGCTTCATCAAAGGAATAGCCATATGGTTTTTTTGCAAAAAGCAAGTAGTGACAGTAAATACCATAAGTAGGTAGTAAAGCATAATTGAAAAGATAATAATAAATAAATAAATAATTGCTTTGAAATAACCGATGAACTCTCATTCACTTCCGAACCAAACCACCAAATGAACATCTCATTCACCATCCAACCATTTTATAAAAACTCTATACCTCGTGTGAAATCCCCAAGCATTATCCACAACCAGGTACACGGCTGTTTAAACAGTTTTACACTCTGCAGAGGTCGTACAACTTGACCCACAAGAGATAAATCGACTTATAATATCTGTTCAGACACTTCCATAAGTGTGTGACTAAGTGATTATCATAAGACATTTACAAAGCTCCTTCTTAACCTAGTTCTATCCGCTAAGGTTGCAACATTGAATGTCATCGCAACCAGACAGGAGCCCCCTCTTGCGCTATTGTGAGTATACATCCATCTCGGAACTCACACCACCACAACAGAACTGAAGTTGAGACATTCCTAATTAATAAGCCAGGTCCATCCCATACTAGACATGTGGTACGACATGATCCAGTTCAATGGCGCACAAGATTAAGTCCTTAACAAGTACTCAAGCGAGACCACCTCATCCTAATGTGCAAACAGCACCCTCTTTACTGCACGATGACTCGCTTGAGGGTAAAACCATTTTGTTTGACCAAGCCAATGACAATCCCTATCATAACACAAAATTTTATAGCAGTGCCATCGCACCACAACTTGTACAATAGTAGCATCCCACCACTAGTTGCACAACAATGGCATCGCACCACAAATTCCATATCTCATTAAGTCAAATTAACCTCATTGAACATGTGACATGAGCCCATCGTATAATTAAAAATGTCTAAGCATCTCTACGATAACCCATGTTGGTGATACAAATATGTCCAACTAATAATGACCATCCTATGGTGACAAAGGATTCATGGTATTCAAATAATCAATGGCGGCGTAATGACAAATAGGTGATTACCTACTCCCAAAAGCAGTTGATATAAAAGTAGCATACAATTTGATATAAAACAACGTACTTTTGAAAACATAGGTTCAATATGATCAAAAGATTATGACTTGCCTTGGCCTTACTCAATTACCATACTTTGGTCTTCAAATCTTGCCCCTGCTCCTTAAAAAATGTCGTCTAAACGAGACAGTCTCAGCCCAGAAGTGAGGTGGAACAGAAGAGGCAAGCGTGAGAGCGCGAATTGTATCAAACAAGTGACGATGCTTACGCTCAGAGACACCGTTCTGAGCGTGAGCACCAGGACAAGAGTACTGGAGAAGAGTACCCTGCTCAACTAGAAAGCGACAAAAAGCAGCAGATAGGTATTCACCAATAGAATGAGCACGAAAAACACGAATGGCCGAATCAAACTGAGTGCGAACCATGGTGGCAAACATCTGGTAAATAGAGAGAACCTAACAGCGAGAGGACATGAAGTAGATCTAAGTATGACGAGAATAATCATAAAAAAAGATAACATAGTATCTATGACCCCCTTTTGAAACAAAGGTTACCAGACCCCAAACATCAGAGTGAACAAGATAAAAAAGGACGAGCAGAAACAGAATCACTAGAGGGATAGGGAAACTGCACCTGCTTGCCAAGCTTGCAACCCATACAATGTAAAGATGTCACCAGAAATAGATCCAAGAACACTACGACCTACTAGTGATGACAGACGTGATCCACAAAGATGACTCAAACGATGGTGCCACTGAGCGAAGGAAACAGTAGAGGACACAGTAAAAACAAAGGTAGTGGTAGTAGCTGACTAGTTGGTGAAGACAGTGGAACAGCCGGTCGAGCTCCCAAAGACGCTGCGAATCACGACGCCAAGGGCCAGTACCAAGTATAGTCCCTGTCTGGCAGAGCAGAGGCTAGACGATGCCAGATCTAGGTGGGGGGCTAGAGCAGAGGTCGGACGCCACGGATCCGGCGAGCAAAAGCATTCAGAGAGGCAACGCCGGATCCGCATGGCAGTGCAGAGGTGGGTGACGCCAAATCCGAGTAGGGCGGCTGGAGCAGAGGCTAGGCGACAGCCATGGAGGTTGCGGCAGCATTCCTCCAGGAGGGGAGAGGAGCAGCTGGTGTTGGTGTCTCCAATCCCGACCGAAGCGGCTGCAAACCAACGGCGGTGTGCCATGGATGTTGAGGCAGAGCTTTGCCTGGGCACGACTCCGCAATGGGAAAAGAGAAGGCGACGCCAGTCCCGTCCGGGGTGGATGCGGCCTGGCACCTTGCCGACCGGCGGCGGAGGCGTCCTCACCCTGGAGGCGGCCCGACACAGAGGAGGCCTCGGGGCGGTGTCGTCTCTGGGCAGAGGAAGAGAGCCGAGATAGTGGTGGCCCAAGCAGAGCAAGGGTGGTGTCGGTCCAAAGAGAGGGAGACGGCAGCTGCGCTCAAGTGGTGGCGACGGCCGAAGGACGACGGCGGCGGCCTGAGGGTGGCTAGAGTTAGGGTTGGTGAGATGAGAGAGAGCCATAGGCTCTGATATCATGTTGGAATGAATCCTTGATCTATTCCAATTGGCCAAAGGCCAAAATATACATATTATAAGTGTAGGTAAATATGCAAAGAACACCCTATACAATAGACATATCTAACATCTAACAATAGACATATCTAAGATCTAACAAGTGCAACACCAAACATGCCTTTAGAATTTGAACTTTCTATTGGACCTTTCACATGCACATTGATGATTTTGATCTTTTGGCATATTAATGTATGCACTCAAACGTGCAACTTAATACATGTATAATTTTCAAATTCTCCACACCAATCACAATTGGTATACAAATATCATATTCAAAGATGATGTAAATCTAGCTCATACAAATCTGAACGCCAACTTGCAGTCTAACGTACATCAGAGGTAGGCCTGACAGCCTGGCACAATTTTCCGTACTAGTAAACTTTGATCACATAGAAAGCATTACACAAGAAGATAATACAACATTAATGAACACATATCAAAAAGATACTAACCTCCCAAGATCCGATTCTTATAATAGAAACAGGGAAATTTGAAGCCTTCAATTTCTCCGAGGCACTAGCAGTGCCACCATGGCGGGCATCTTTGGCCTTACCGGCCTGCACAAGCTTCATTTGGATAAAATCCACCAGAGAGGGGCTCTTCTTCAGCCGCAAACCGAGTGGGCTAGGCTCCTGAAGGAAATCATGCTGTGATGACTGCTGATTGGACACATTAGTGACACCTGTACTCCATTGCTGCATACACAGAACAGTGAACCAAGATTTAACAAATATTACCTCCGTTCACAAATGTAACTCGTTTATCACTTCCCTACAGTTTCAATGATAATTTTAATTATTGATATCTACAAGAATTTGTGAGGAAGAAATTTTAACAGCACAATATAATTAACTAAAATCATCTTTATGTGAATCAAGATATCTTTTTCAATAATCATTAGTGGTGAGAACTGGAAAATCGTGACAGATAGCACATCAACCTGTGTTTGTCAAATGGAGGAAGTAGGGTTAATTTAGAGTCAACACCAAAACAGGATTAATGTGGTAGACTAGCTAGTGTGAAATGAGAAAGGTTTGGATGGATGGAGACATCAACAGTGGACAGCACAAATCCAGAATTGAAAGGCTAGGCATATCCATTTGTAAAACCAAACCATGGAATGGATATGATTAGAAGTAATATTGTCTTGGCCAGGGAAAAAATTCCCGGCCAGTTAACCGGGCTTACCGGTGCGCACTGGGAGATCCAATCCCGAACAGTTTCTTTCCTGTTTGTTAAATTCAAATTTTAATTTTCGAAATTCGGCTGGTTTTTAAGCAAATTCATCCGAAATTTTTCGGTTTTCCAGAACCGGCGGTTACGTTCTGCCTCACCGCCTTGCCGGATTCGGTCGATCTTGATTCTGTGATCCTTGGTCTTGGCAAGTACCAAAAAATAATCGAGGAAGAAAGATTCAGGTGACTTGACTGCACAAGATCATTATCTTTTGTATATATGCTATGGACAAGTTACATATTTTTGCAATTCAGAATGATTATCTGACAAAATGCACAGAAGGAGAAACATATATACTAGCAATTAATTCTCCGGCTCCCTTCCTAAAAAAAGGCCCGCTTGGGAAAAGCTCTTCAGAACGGTATCTAAACGTCCTCCTATTTTTGTCTTAAAGAATCCCCTGAAGAACAGAGAGATAAGACGAAAACAGCACCAACTGTGGCCTGTTGCTGCATATGACACCGTTCAAGCACAATAAACACAGAACAGAGAAGCAAGATTTCACTAATATTAGCTCCACAATTAATATTAGCTATGTTAGTACATGCAACTCATTTCTCTAGATACAACATACAATTAACATTTACAATAATTTTCGAACGAAAAATTCAAAAGTACGATTATTGTGAAACTTCTAGTGACAAATCTACAACAATCGATTTTAATAATCTAGATATTTTTTACCCCACACAGTATCGCATCGACTTGTGTATATCAAATGGAAGCCAGGTCTTGTAGGGTTAATTAACAGTTAACACCGAAAAGGACTAGCTAATATGAAGTGAGGAAAGTTAGTGGATGGGTCGATGGAGACACCAGTGGTGGGGAATACAGTTCCGAAATTGGAAGGCTTGGCCCGTTGTCGGGACCCGAACATGCAAATCCGGACCCTCTGTGTATTATGAACTAGTCTCATGATCAATAGCTAGCTCACATCGATGAAAATCATATCCATATAACGAAATAGCTAAGAAATAAGCAAAATATTATTAAATAGAAGCAACGGATCTTATGGTCAAAATTCAAAAAGTTTGCCACGCATGGCTTAAAAGACAGATAAATAAATCTTGCAGTGGATGAAGAAAACTCGTGGTGGTCATCCGACATGCCCACAAGCAATTGAGTGGGGAGTGCATCCTAATTCGCATAGTCTTCAAAATAAGGGAAAATTAGCTCAATAACATCACGTTCAGACGTATTTAGAGAAATGACATTCCATTCGTGAGGCATTGCAAAACAACATCGCGAAGACAAGAAATTATGCCTAATGACATTACCATCACATTCCGTCAGTTAGTTCGTCATTCCGTTAGTTACTTCCGTTTGCCTAATTTTTAAATATAGAAAATGAGCTCAAAAAATTATGAAATTTTTTGTGAAGCCTCCCGATACAGTGTACTTGCTTGTGTATTTTTTTTTCCAAAATTGTATCCGTTTTGATCTTTTTTTCTCTAAAACTCATTAAAGTATACTATTTTTAGGACTTTTTTGATATAGAAAATGAGGTCCAAACATTATGAATTTTTTTCAACCTCCTCACATCATGGACTTGATTGTGCAATTTTTCTAGAATTTTTCAAAAATTAATTAATGCAATTCCATAATGTTTGGACCTCATTTTCTATATTAGAAAAGTCCTAAAAACAGTATACTTTAATGAATTTTAGAGAAAAAATCAAAATGGATACAATTTTGAAAAAAAAAATACACAAGCAAGTACACTGTATCGGGAGGCTTCACAAAAAATTTCATAATTTTTTGAGCTCATTTTCTATATTTAAAAATTGGGCAAATAGAAGTAATTGACGGAACGGTGAAGTAACTGACTGAATGTGACGGCGATGTCATTCAGCATAATTTCTTGTCTTCGCGGTGTTATTTTGCAGTGCCTCATGAACGAAATGTCATTCATCTAAATATGGTTGAACGTGGTGTTACTAAGCCAATTTCCCCTCAAAATAATCCTCATTGCAAAACTCTGGATTTCCGGATTCTTCCTCAACATCTGATCAACAATGGCATAAAATCGTGAATACATAAAGTATTCAGCAAGTCGTAGGAAATAGTATGCAATTAATATTCATACAAAGCTTGAACAAGGAATAGTTATATAGTTCTTTTGTAAATACAGTAAATAGATTGAAATACGTAATTGAAAGGAATAATAAATAAATAGACAATTGCTTTAAAACAACCAGTGAACCTCCCGCTCAATTCCCAACCAAACCACAATCCAAAGTTTTATGAAAAACTCTATACCTCGTGTGAAATCACCAGGCATTATCCATAACCGGGGACACGTCTGTCGAACAGTTTTAACACTCTGCAGAGGTTGTATAGCTTTACCTACAAGAGATAATTAACTTAATATGTTGGCCAAGACATGCTTCTGTGGGCGTGTGACTAAATGATTATCACAAGGCCTTTACAAAGCTGTCTTAACCCAGTTCTGCTCGCTAAAATTTCGTCACTGACTAGTTCCACGAATTCACAAAATTCCATCTCAACATACATCACAGTCGAGGCCCCCTTTTGCGCCATTGTGAATGTCCAACCCAAAGTTCACACTTCCACCAAAATAGTACTAAAATCAAAGCATTGCTAATTAATTAGCTAGGTCCATCCTATACTGGATATGTGGTAGTACGATAAGGCCCAAACCAATAGCGCACCAAATTAAGTCCTTAGTGATTACTCAAGCGAGACATCCTCATCCCAAATGCATATCTTTTACTGCACGATCATTCGTCTGAGTATAAAACCATTTTTGTTCAACCCGGTCAAATGGCATCATTTACCATGGCACAATAAATTTTATCAACAGTGGCAACACCACAATTACATGTATCATTAAGTCAAATTGATGTAATAATTGATCATGTGAGGATGAGCCCATTGTACAACTACGCATAGCTAAGTATAACTACGTTTCCCATGTTGGTATTAAAATATGTCCAACTAAAATCATCCTTTCTATGGTTTCAAAGAATACAGGGCATTCACAAGTTTTCAAGGTGGCATAATGTCGATTAGGTTTTTAACTATTCCTGAAAACAAGTAATATAAAATTTGCATGCATATTGATATAAAACAATATAGATTTTGCAATACTAGGTACAACATGATCAAAGATCTACGACTTGCCTTCATCGAAAATTTTTGTTACTCCTGAAGACTGGTCCAGGAAGGCTTCGAAAACATTGGATTCTATACGCACAAAACAAGGCGAATAAATACAATAAATCCAAATAAAATCCAAAATTTATAAAATTAGTACCATAAGAGAGATATTGAATTTAGATTAATATAGGAACTAGAATCAACAAAATCGAAGTTCGTATGAAGGAGAACAAACATCCAGAAATTTGTTGGAAATGGAAATTCCAGGAAAAAGAGAAGGAGAAGAATATTCCAGATAATATTCTTTTCAGGATTAAAATATTAAAAGAAAAATGTTGACGGCGAGCCCATTTGTAAGTGAGGCAAGAAGAGAAGTAGAAGAAGAAACAGAGGAGACAGGGGAGGTTCCTGGCGCATGGGGCAAGGGGCGGCGCCTTGCCCAGCGGCGACAGCATAAATGGGTCGCCAAGACCCGTGAAGGCGATAGGAGGTGGCGGCGATGGTTGCCGATGGCGGCCAAGGGCGGCTGGCGAGGAAGGCGACGGGCGTCCGAGACTCTGACGCTCCGGCAATGACCGGCGGCCAGACAGCCAGGCGGAAAGGTAGCAAAATCGGGGTGGCGCGGGGACGGCTGAAGCGGCTTGGCGACAGTGACCGGCGGCGGGTTAAAGGTGGTGGCGGTGACGGCATGCTCTGGCGACGGGAAAAACGTAATTGAGGTGGGGGGTATAAAAGAAGATGACCGGAAACAGAACGTGACACAGTTCACGCAGCTCGGAACCCACCGGGGAAGGAGATCGACGCGTTGGCGACATGACCGGATTTGATGTCAGATCCCGATTTGTGGCCGAACGTAAATGGGGAAAGTGTAATAGCACTACTTATGAGAACTACTCAGAATAGATATTTTGGCAATAGATGATGCCGTTTTCATTCCATAACTCTGCTTTAATAGTCCACAGAGCTGTAAAGGTAAAGAGGTAAAAGAGGTAAAGCTGTAAAGTGACTGGGTTTAACCCTTACAAGATTTCAGATGAAAATCAAATTACATGAATAGTAAATACTAGGTTACTTCTTGTCAAAATCGATTTGAGTTGAAGCGGTATCTTGAATCTCCACCGTCGGATCTTCTTAACTCTCGTTCGGCTTCTTCTTCCTCGCGATCTTGAAGTCTCGAAGATGAGGCTTGATCGAGCTTCAATTAGCGATTCGACATTCCTTCCCCTTAACGGAATACTTGTCCTCAAGTATGGTTTTCGGAAACCATGAGCGAATTGTGCGTGAGTAAAACTCGGGAATGTTCCTTTGATAAAGTCTGCATCTTCCTGTGAAGCATTTTCAATGCAGAAATTTGCCCATTGAATCGACCATTGGGTCACGAGATTTTGTTTGGGCATGGCTCGGTCTCTAGTACTGTCTTGGCTCGTTTTATTTTCCGCCTCACCGACCAAAGGCAAATCTGCGCTAGGAACTGCATTGGGTCCGCAATGTTGCTTAAGTTGGCTGACGTGAAAGACAGGATGGATTCCGACCCCTTCAGGAAGTTGCAGCCTATACGCCACCTTGCCAACCTTCTGTAAGACCCGAAATGGACCGTAGAACTTACTGGTAAGCTTCAGAGCACGCTTCAACCCGAATGCCGCGGTTCGATATGGTTGCATCTTCAAATACACCATGTCTCCCACAGCTAGCTGCCTCTCGCTGCGATTCAAATCTGCATATTTCTTCATTCTTGATTGGGCTTGAGTTAGATTCTCCTTTAACCTTCTCAACATAGTTTGTTTTTCTTCCATGAAGTTTCGGGCTTCACTGTCCTCTGGTCCAGGAACCGATCTCACTGATCAAAGGTGGGGGAAAACCATAGAGGGCTTGAAACGGAGACAATTTGAGGGCGGTATGGAATGTTGTGTTGTACCACCACTCGGCCAAAGATAGCCAACTCACCCACTTCCTCGGTTCTTGCATCGCCATACACCTCAAATAGGTCTCGACGCATTGGTTAACTCGTTCGGTTTGTCCGTCGGTTTGGGGGTGGTAAGCCGTGCTAAACCTGAGTTGAACCTTCAAGGATTTGAATAACTCTTGCCAAAGTCTACTAGTGAATATTACATCCGATCGTCGATGGCTATGGAAATCCATGTAGTTTGAAGACGTTGTCGATGAAGGCTTGAGTCCTTGATGAGCCAGAATAAGGGTGAGAAAGTGGGACAAAGTGTGCATACTTTGTGAACCTATCGACCACCACGAAAATTACCTCCTTCCCCTTTGAGATGGGCAATCCCTCGATAAAATCCATGGATATGTGTGTCCACGCCATATCGGGCACTGGTAATGGCTCTAACAATCCAGGATAGTGGCAATGTTCAGACTTGGATCTTTGGCAAACTGCGCATTCATGTACCACAGTATGTACCTCCCTCTTCATGCCTGGCCAATAAAACAGATTTTTCACCCGTTGGTAAGTGGCAACTTTCCCTGAATGTCCACCTATAGCTGAAGTGTTAAGTGAGTGTATAATGTTTAACCTTAGCTCAGGATCATTGCCCACATAAATCCTCCCCTTGTATCTCAATACTCCTGAGTTGCAAGTATAGCCGGACACCGGGTTCGGAGATAGAGTCAACTGCTCCAGCAACTCCTTACAATGAGTGTCATTCATATAGCTATTTTCAACAGCTTCAATCCATGTGGGAATTGCTACGTGAAATGGCCATTGTTTGATTCCTTTTCTTGATAAAGGCGTTGGCCTTTGTTCTCCTTTCCTTTCTTGTACTCAATGCTATAATCAAATTCCAATAACCGTAGCATCAACTTGTTTTGAATCCCTTCGGATACCCTTTGTTCAGTCATGAACTTCAGACTTTCTCGGTGCATCTTGATTATCAATTGCGTCCCGAGAAGGTAGTGTCGCCACCTCTTGAGCGATTCAATGATAGCTAGAGCCTCTTTGTCATAAGTGGACATTGCTGCCCCTCTCACTCCCAAAGTTCGACTGAAATATGCAATGGGCTTGCCTCTTTGCATGAGTACACCTCCTATCCCACTCCCACTGGCGTCGGTCTCCAATGTGAAAGCTTCAGCAAAATCTGGAAGTGCCAGGACTGGAGCAGTGGTCATAGCAATTTTCAGCTTTTGGAAGGCCTCATCTTGAATGTTTTTCGATGAAACCCCTTTCTTCAACATATCATGCAATGGTCTACAAATGGCTCAAGTATCCTTGATAAATCTCCTATAGTATCCGGTCATGCCCAGGAAACTTCTTAACTGTGTGATGTTGTGAGGTTTGGGCCAATCTACAATGGTTTTGATCTTGTCGGGATCAGTAGCCACACCTTTGCCAGAGATAATATGCCCAAGGTAGCTTACTTGATTGACTGCAAACACGCATTTGTTGAGTTTTGCAAACAGGTGGTGTTGCCTCATCAGTCCCAACACAATAGCCAAATGTCCTTTGTGTTCAATCTCACTTTTGCTATAAACGAGAATATCATCAAAGAACACCAAAATGAACTTCCTCAAATAATTTGCAAAAATGTCGTTCATGAGGTTTTGAAATGTGGCCGATGCATTAGTGAGCCCAAAAGGCATCACTAGATACTCATAGTGCCCCAAATAGGTGCTAAATGCAGTTTTGCTAACATCTCTTTTGTTCATTCGTATTTGGTGGAAACCGGATCTCAGGTCTAACTTACTAAATACCTCCGCCCCATGAAGCTCATCAAGCAGATCTTCGATTACAGGAATGGGGTATTTATTCTTAACAGTGAGAGCATTTAATTTCCTATAGTCTACACAAAGCCTCCAAGACCCGTCCTTTTTCTTGACAAGGATCGCTGGAGAAGAGTAGGGACTGGAGCTTGGTGCGATGATGGATGATTCCAACAATTTTGTATTTGTTTGTTCCATTTCATCATACATCGATGTGGGACTCGATAAGGTCGACATTTGGGGTTCGCATTAATCTTGATGGGAATAGTGTGATCGCAATCTCTCCGGGTGGTAAAGTCATTGGTTAAGTCGAAAACATCCATATAAAATGAATCGAGACCACATCGTGGCCTTCTTGATTTGGTGCTCTTGGTTCTATTTGTTTGCAACTCTATCACATAGCCGCTATGCCCTTTGTCGATAGCTTGTTCGATTCATCGAACTCAACAATTTAAACGATTGATTAATGATTTGTCGTCCAAGACCATGGCCATTTTCCTTCTTTCATGATGGACAACTTTGGGACTTGAGGTCCATCTTGATGAAATCAGTCTTTGGTACATCGATCACAACCTAATACCACGTCATAGCCCTTCAACCTCAGAATCTTGAATGAATTACGAAAGTTCTGACCATTTATGCAATAGTCCAATTCTGGAACATGAGACCCAGTCATAATAATTCCTCCACCAGCCACTGTTACCCTCTGAGGATTATTACTTAATATCTTACAAGATGCCTTGGTAGCAAACCTCAAGTCGATGAAGGTATGGGTCTTTGCCGCCATCGTCTATGATGCTTCCCTTTTTCCTTTCAGGTTAATCAGCAAGGTATAGGTGGTTGCTTTTGATGAGACCACTGAGCGGCTTTGAGAGACACAGCATCTGCATTATCTGCTCTTCGGGTTCAACTTGTCCCACTAGAACTTCGTTAGAATCCTGAAGATCCTCTTCATTCTCGGCATTGGTGGGATTTGCTTCTTCGGGTTCTGTAACCATAACGTTTGCACTTTGATACTGCTTACACCTATGGCCAATAAACCATTTTCCCCCACAATACCGACATATACCTGGAGTAAACGGAACAGCGGGCTTACTGTCCATCTCTTTCTTCTGATGATTTGTTTCCCCTTGAATCTTACTCTTGATTTGGTGAGCAGGAAACCCACTCTTTTGAGGATTCGTTGCCAAATTACTCATTCCTCTTCTTAACACAGCCCCAGCCCCTTTCTCCATATCCTTTGCCATCCAATAAGCCTCACACAGCGCTTGTGGTTTCAGCGGTTTGAGATAGTGCTTGATATCTTGCCTCAATCCATTAATGAAGCATCTGACAAAGAATGACTCGGACTGCAGTGGGCTCTCACCTTTGTACACAGCCATTAGTTCTTCAAAGTTATCAATATAATCAGATATACTGAGACTATACTGCTTCAAGGAGTGGAAATTTTCCAATACCTCATAACAGCTGTATTGAGCGAATCTGTCGCAAACCATCCTGCAAAAGACTTGCCATGGTGGAGGGTTCCATAGTAGGCCGGTACTCCTGATCCAATTGTCGGCTCTCCCACCCATGTACATTTGAGCTAAATCAAATTTTGCTTCATCGGGCACTCCAGCCATAGCGAAGTAGGTCTCTATTTGCCGAATCCATTCCAAGGGATGATTACCATCAAATCGAGGAAATTCAATACTAGGACCTTTAGCAATCGATTTATAAAAGTGATTAATCCTTTCGGGTCCAGGGTCAGGATGCCAGGGTCTACCTTGATAGGAATCATGAGTAAAATTCCTATTGTTCAGAGTGGGAGAAGCTGGAGTGATAGGAGGAGAGGTATTCTGACCCCAGTTCAACGGAGCCGCTGAATGTCCGGTAGATGTTTGATAATAGTTTACCTCTTGGTTGTCATTGAGATTGACTCCTTGAGTACTGTTTATAGGTGCCGCATTCTTGGCCTTGCCTCTTCTCATCGCTTCTAGTTCGTTTTCTTGAGTCCTGATCGGATCTGCTTTGGAGGTTGGTGTTGTGCTACCGAGCAATCCTTGCAACAATGATTCTATCAGATTCATTTGTGTCTCATCTACCGATGACTTGAACTGCAGTTCCCCAATTGTTCTTTGCATAGATTCCATTTTCCTTTTGCTTCCATAGCTTCTTGCCTCGCATGATCGCCTCGAAGCTTCACTTTCGGATCTGAGTCGTCACCGTCTTTGTCATCTTCTTTCCTTAGACAATAGGAAAATGGAAGTCGAGTCTTCTAGAAGATCGATCGAGTTCTGCCTTTTCTCGATCTTCATGCGCTTGGAGCTATTCAGGCCGAGGATTTTCACAGCAAAGTCACCAACCTAGATCGATTCACCGCCGGATCTTCGACTATGCTCGATACCAAAAATTTGTCGGATCCCGATTTGTGGCGAGCGTAAATGGGGAAAGTGTAATAGCACTACTTATGAGAACTACTCGAATAGATATTTTGGCAATAGATGATCTGTTTTCATTCCATAACTCGCTTTAATAGTCCACAGAGTAAAGGTAAAGAGGTAAAAGAGGTAAAGTCGTAAAGTGGTGGGTTTAACCCTTACAAGATTTGAGATGAAAATCAAATTACATGAATAGTAAATACTAGGTTACTTCTTGTCCGTCGATTTGAGTTGAAGCGGTATCTTGAATCTCCACGTCGGATCTTCTTAACTCTCGTTCCAGCTTCTTCTTCCTCGCGATACTGAAGTCTGAAGATGAGGCTTCAGTCTGAGCTTCTTAATTAGCAGTTCTGACATAGGAAGAAAAAGAATGCTGTCGCGCGTTCCGGCCAAACGAAGAGGAGTTAGACCACAAAGAGGAGTTAAACGGGGCGAATCGAAGAGGGGAGTAAGGGATATGCGGTGCTCACTTTATAGGACGAAGGCGACGCTCGAATCGACGGGAACGCCCGCGGAAAAGGTGCGACGGCGTGGTGCTAGGACCGAGACGGCAAGGTCGGGTGGCTTTCTTGGCGAGGGCAGCGTGGCGATCGGCGAGCGAGGCGACAGGGAAGAAGAACAGAGGTAGAAAAAGAAAAGGAAAAGGAAAGAAACGAACGAAAAAGAAAGACAAAAAGAACAAAGAAAAAGAATTCGGCAGGGTCTGAAGATAAATCACAGAAACAAATTTAAATTTTAGATTTTAAGACGAGATTGAATTGAGAATTGGATTTTGAATTTTGAATTTCGAGCTTGGATCTAAATAATTGCATAAACTCCCAAAAGAAATCCAAAAAAATTAAAATAATTAATTTATATTAAATTTTATAATAAATAAATAAAAATTTGAGAAAAACAGAAAAGAAATAAATTAAATTCAACTCAAAAAATTAACAAAATAATTTTGAAAAACAAGAAAATAAAATAAAAGCAGTTTTGAATTTAATTGAAGTTTGATTTATTCATACTAAATTGTTTTAATTTCTGAAATTTTAAATTAAGCTATAAACAAATCACGAAAATTTCATATGGTTTCTTTTATTTTAAATTTTTAAAAAGATCCAAAAGTTGGAATATTACACGTCCATATCTAAAACCTAACCATTGAAAATGGATGTGATTACAAATAGTAATCCTAGTATATTGGCAAGTACAGAAATCGAATCCACTTAGAAAGATTCCGGTGACTTGAATGCATTAATAGTTAAATACCATTTCATTTTGACACAGAAATTCAGAATGTTCATTTGATACTTGATAGTAATGCGCAAAATGAGGAACGTACTAACATTTCTCCAATTGCCAAAAAAAGATAGGTAAACGATGTGGAAAAAAAATTGCAACCAAAAATATAGTCCCAACAAAAAAGAATGGATCATCACTTTCTCACAGCAAAGACGAATTACTTCAAAACGCTTGCTTGGCTGCTTCCCAGCAAAATAGACACGAACCCCATAAAAAGATGACAAACTCCTAAAGTCCTAAGAAATACAAGCACACTATTTTGAATTTCCTGATAGCCGGCTCCATGAACCTGACCGTTCATGGATTTGAATATGAAAAAAAACACAAATATTTTTAAAAAAACAGGAAATTTCCTCATATTCTCCTCTCGGCAAAGAAAGGAACTCCCTGAAGAACAGCAAGAAAGATACAAGGAAAAGCAAGACGGCGAACCCACCTGTGGCGGCGGCGGCTGCTGCTGCGCGAGGCGGGACCTCTTGTGGAACGGCGACACCTCCGCCTCCACTCCGGCCGCCGCGTCGTCGGTATTCGCAACCTCCTCCTTGACCTCCCGGCGCAGCTTCCTCAGGTGCGGCAAGTGAACCATCTCAATCTCTCTCTCAGTCGCGCTTGGTTTCTGAGCTGGAGAAGGGGGAAGGGAACGAACGAGGAATATTGTTGAGGAGGTTGTACACGTGTACGGGGGATGAGAGCTGTTTGAGCAAGCAGACGGAGCAGCAGAGGGAAAGACCGATAAATATCTCGGAGACGGTAGCACGATTTGATTGGTTTTTTTTTATCACTTGGAGCACGTGCCAACTGGATCCGGATTTAGATGCCATCGTGGCGTCCCTAGGGGATTTTACCAGCTCGCCCCGCGTTAGTATGGATATGAGTATAGCATGGAGTTTGGTCGTCCAAAATGCTACGAGTGCAACTACGGCTTGGATGTATAGTGGAAGCTTTCTTATCGTACGATCTAATGTAACACATGCTAAAGAACAGTATAACATATCAAACAATTATATGTAATATTATCTCAAAATCAACAAACAAACATTCTCATAATCAAAACAACACACACATTTTTATCAAACACACAGACATTTGAAGGACGCCAACATATCAAAAAAAAAGATGCAACATCTCAGGATTCGTATGCAACATTTTTTTCCCTTGTGTGCAAAAAAATTTTATCGTGTCACAACATTTTTTTTCCACGATTGCAACAATTTTTTACAAGGGTCGCAACATCAACAAACACCAACAAAAATCTCTGATACAAAATACCACAAATCCATACTGCAAACTGGAACTAGAAGGCCGAATTGGAATTAGAGATATAATTACAGAGAGGAATGAGTAGCTGGGGGGAAATATTTCACTAGAAGTCCAACGCACTCCGAAGTGGTAGAGTGGCAGGGTCGGGTCAAAGGTGGAGGCCGGAGAAGCAGAGAATCGTCGCCCGCCTCGGCTCGATGGCTCCTCCCACCTCGTGTTTGGAGGCGGTCAGCGGTGCAGAGCCACAGTAGGAGGCGGCGGCTCCAACTCTAGGAAGGATGATCTGGCCAGCATCGCCATGAGAAAGTGTCGATCTTGAGGTGAGGTCGTCACATTGAGGCAGCGGGGTGAATCACGTGGCGGCGGCGGCTAGTTGGCGAGCTCGCACATGTGACGCTTGCGCGCAGGTCGGTCGATGCTATGAAGGCTCCTCTCGCTCGTTGGGCCGGCTGTGGCATCGGGGTCGCCAGCGCTGTGAGGGGAGCACCGCAAGGCGGAGCTCGGGAGTGGCCGAGGGAGGGGGATGGAGACCGAATGGGGATGGGGATGAGCGAGCTAGGGGGATGGAGGCCGAATGCTCGTGCGTGGATAAAGGTGAAGCGGATGAGAGTGTGTGGCTGAGAATCATTCGATGCATTCTTACGTAGGAACAGTGATGTTTCCCAAATGTTATTTTATCCATACTATTTGTATTTGAATTCAAAGTCGATAAAATAATATACATATTTTATTATAGTATGGCTAATTAGTTGGATGAGTATTTTTAGTTTAATATGAATTCATGTTTTATGTTAAATAGATAAACTAGAATGATTAGTGGTGATATGCACGAGGATAAAGTACTATAAATATATCATTATGTAAGTTACAAAGATATCTGAATCCAACCGAATTGAGTAGGTATTCGATTCATATTCATATTCGTTACAACATTCAGTTCGTATTCGTATTCGGCAATAGTAGAATTCATATTCGTTTATAAAATATGTATACGGGAAGACCACTATTCGATTTGTATTCGATCATTTGACACCCCTAGCCATATGCCACCTGACCTTGCTTGTGTGCAGCTTAGTTTAACCGGATGAGGTCCCTTTTGAAATGCTAGAAAATGGAGAGAGAAAATACTATAGGAAAAATGTAGGAAATTTAGAGGAAAATGTCTCTTGAAAAACACACAAGGGGAGGGATATCGTCTTTCCCGATAACTCATTTTGTTTTTGAGTGCAACAATGAATTCCTCCAAATCCCATTTTGACGTTACTAGTAGGTTCCCATGTGTTGCTGTAACATCTCAATTTTTGGACCCTTTTTGAAATTTTTAAAATAAAAATAACCATTTGTTTTTTATTGAATTGTTAAAGCTTAATTTGAAATTTCATAAATTTAAAACAATTTAATGTGAGTAAAATCAAACTTCAATTAACTAAAAATTATTTTACTTGATTTCCTGGCTTTATCTTGGATTTCTTTTTTCCAAGACCTTGTTGTTATTTCCTTTGAGTTCTTTTTATTTCTTTCAGTGTTCCCAAATTTCAGAGCCTTTTTAAAGCTTTGAAAATTAAAAAGGAACCATTTGATTTATCTTAATTTGTAAAAGCTTAATGTGAGATTTTCAAAAAGTGAAATAGTTTAATATGAATAAACCAAACTTCAATTAATTCAAAAATGGTTTATTTGATTTTCTAGAGTTTCTTGGATTTTCTCCAAATCCTTTTACTATTTTCTTGGAGTTCAATTCAAATTATTTCCTTTTATATTTTTCCCAAAATTTTATTTTCTCGGTTGTAAATTTTAATTTAAAGTAATTATTTTAAAAGCGAGGATTTCTTTTGGAGTTTTGCATTTTATTGAATTTATTAAAGCGTACATTGATTTTCAAGCGGAAAACATTTTAAATAATTAAAATAAACTTTAAATAAATCCAAAACTATTTTATTTGGTTTTTCACATTCCAAAGTATTTTATAAAATTTTGTTGAATTTTTTGGATTTTTTTATTTTTCCGGATTTTCTTTTTCCCTTTCCTTTTTTCTCTTCTCTCTCTTCCCTTTTTCTCCTATGCTTCTTCCTAATGGCACTTTGCGCCATGGCAGCCCATGCCCTACCCCCTTTGACCCTACCGCCCATCCCATCCTCCGCCCCATCCCTCTACGCTTTGCCATACCTACCGCCCCCCATCCTCGTCCGCGTCGTACATGCTGAGCATTGCCTCGACCATGGCGCCCATGCCGATCGTCTTGGCCCCATGCCGCCTCCCATGCTGCTCCATCCTCCCCTTCCTCTATAAAGCCAGCAAGCTCTCCCTCCTCTCTCTCTTCCCCCTCCTCTCCTCCCCCCCCCCCTTCCCTAGAGCAACCCCAAACCGAAGCAACCTGTAGCCAAGCCTCAAGTGAGCTCCATTTTTCATCTCCAACAGACAGCAATCTCCAACCTCTCCATTCTCCCTCTCTGGTGATCGCTTCCCTGCACCAACCATGTCATGGCAAGCCCCTCAGCTCCCTCTTTCTATCCCCAGAATTCGCCCCTCTCTCTCGCTTTCTTTTCTCTGCAATTGAAGTTTTTCTGCCGCCGGCCGAAGAACCTTCTTCCTCGCGTTCCGCCTTCGTCGATCATCCCCCAGTGACATCATCTACTCCGTTGAGTTCGCCTCATGACATTCTACGTCGTGCTCCCCTCGCCTTCGCCGGAGCACCATCGCTTTCTTGCGCCCCGACGCCGTTTTGCACGCTGTTGCCGCACCGGACCTTCGCCGGTGACGCCACCACCACCTTCGGCTTCCTCTTAGTGCAAGCATTCCATTTTGCCAGTTCTTGGCCACTGTCGTCACTCCCCTCGCTGGCGCCCATGCCATGTCTAAGCTTCTGTTCCGTTCTGCTTGTTCTCTGTGCTCTGTGCGTTTCTTCATCTTTCTTCTTTCATGCTTGACTGTCTTCCATGTGGGGCCTCTAGTCTTACACAGTAGCCTCTCTTCCACCCTCCTCTCACTTGCTTGTGTCCATTGCTTGTGGCCATTGGTGTCATCCCCCTCCTTTTCCTTATTCTGTGAAGAAAAGAAAAACCGAAATCAGCACAACATCTTTCCATTGATTTTCTCGATCTCCTTCCAATTTCTATCATTTCATGTGAGCGCAAACTTCTGGATATTCGTTCTCCGTCATACGAACTCCGATTCTGTCGATTCTTGTTCCTAAATTCATCTAAATTCGATATCTTTCTATCTATACTAATTTGGTAATTTTTGGATTTTTATTTGGAATTGTTGTATTTATTTGGCTCTTTTCGCATGTGTAGACTCCGATGTTTCCGAAGAATTCCTGGAACTGTCTACCGAAGCAACTCAAACGTTCAACGAAGGCAAGTTGTAGACCTTTGATCATGTTGAACCCATTTTATAAAATTATATTATTTTATATCAACATGCATTGCTAGTTTTATAATAATGGTTTCGGGATTACTTAAATGCCTAATTGCTATTATGTTTCCTTGAATAATTGTGAATGACATGAATCCTTGAACACCATAGGATGGGTTATTTTAGTTGGACATAGTGTATTACCGACATGGGTATCATTTTATGCTTAGCCATGTTTTAGTTATGCGATGGGATTCACAGTCACTTGTTCATAAATGATTAAATTTGATCTAATGATATATGAAATTGTGGCATGTGTTGCCACTATTATTAAAATTTGTTATGCAATGGCATGGGTTGCCAATTGGTCGGGTTAAACAAAAAATAATTTCATACTCAGTCGAATGATCATGCAGTAAAGGGGGAGAATTTTGGGATGTGGCTGCCTCGCCTGAGTAGTCATTAAGGACTTAACTTTGTGCGCCATTGATCTGGGCCATATCGTACAATCACATGTCCAAGATGGGGTGGTCCTGGCTAACTAATTACCAATGTTTTGATTTGGTTCTATTTGGGTTGATCCGCGGCGTGATAGGGGGGCATGTGTGGCGAAACCTTACCGAACGCGGCGCAAGAGGGGGCCTATGTGGTGAAACCTTAGCAAACATAGTGCAAGAGGGGGTCCAGAATGACGAATCCTTATCGAGCAGAACCGAGTCAAAATGGAGCTTTGTAAAAAGCCTTGTGATAGTCTACCCTTGATTCACATGTCTAAGGAAACGTGTGTTTTATCAAGATGATTATCTCTTGTGGGTCAAACTTTACAACCTCTACAGAGTGTAAAACTATTCGAATAGCCGTGTCCCCAGTTATGGATAATGCCTGGTGATTTCACACAAGGGGTAGATGTAACGGCCCGTTTGTCCAGAGTTCCTAAGGTTTTCAAAATAAAAAGAACCATTTGATTTTGTTGAGAGTTTAAAACTTAACTTGAGATTTTAAAAGAAGCTCTAAATGACTAAACCAAACTTCAACTAAATCAGTTCGGTTTTTTCTGGAGTTTGTTGGAGTTTTTCTTTTTCTCTTTTTGCTCTGTAAGCCTTTAAGCTTGGCTTCTCCTTTCCAGAACCTCTTTCTCTGTTTCGGACCTCCCCGTGCCCTTATGGATCTCCCTGTGTCCATAAGGAGCTCCTTTTAATCTCCTCTTAGCTGCTCAGACCTCCCCCTTGTTAGATCTGGCCGTTAGGACCTCCCCTTTGGAGATCTTAGCCGCTCAGACCTCTCCTTGTTAGATCTTGCCGTTAGAACCTCCTCTTTGAACCTTAGGAGATCTTAGCCTCTTAGACCTCCCCCTTGTTAGATCTGGCCGTTAGGACCTCACCTTAGGATATCTTAGCCGCTCAAACCTCCCCTTGTTAGATATAGCCGTTAGGACCTCCCCTTTTGAGATCTTAGCAGTCAGGACCTCTCCTCTGTTTGATCTTTGAATTTGAAGGTCTAGACCTCCTAGCGTTTGCACCCATGGCGGCTCTTGCTGCAATCGTCTGCTCGAGTTTTGCCTTCTTCGCCTTAAGACCGTTTGATGCTTATCGGATGGCCCAATCTTGTTGGCACGTTCGCTCGATCCGAACGTCCCATTTGCCTTCCTCTGTCCGATCAAAATCTAACGGCCCCTGTCCTTCCCGCGTATCCTTGCTTGAGCGGACCTCCTTTTGCTCTCGATCTTGGCCGTTGGGATCTCGTTTGAGAGATCTAGCAATCAAGACCTCCTTCTTGATGTTTTGGACCTCTGTCCGGGGCCTCCTCTCAAGACCTCCTCCTTGGATCTCCTCGCGGGACCTCCTCTTAGGACCTCCTCGCGGGGACCTCCTCTTAGGACCTCCTCGCAGGACCTCCTCCTTGGATCTCCTCGCAGGACCTCCTCTCAGGAACTTCCTTGAGACTTTTGTTTGTGATTTAGACCTCCTGTGAGGTTTAGATCTCCTTGTGGTTTAGGCCTTCCCTGAGGCTTAGACCTCCTTTGAGGGTTCCTAAGGTTTTCAAAATAAAAAGAACCATTTGATTTTGTTGAGAGTTTAAAACTTAACTTGAGATTTTAAAAGAAGCTCTAAATGACTAAACCAAACTTCAACTAAATCAGTTCGGTTTTTTCTGGAGTTTGTTGGAGTTTTTCTTTTTCTCTTTTTGCTCTGTAAGCCTTTAAGCTTGGCTTCTCCTTTCCAGAACCTCTTTCTCTGTTTCGGACCTCCCCGTGCCCTTATGGATCTCCCTGTGTCCATAAGGAGCTCCTTTTAATCTCCTCTTAGCTGCTCAGACCTCCCCCTTGTTAGATCTGGCCGTTAGGACCTCCCCTTTGGAGATCTTAGCCGCTCAGACCTCTCCTTGTTAGATCTTGCCGTTAGAACCTCCTCTTTGAACCTTAGGAGATCTTAGCCTCTTAGACCTCCCCCTTGTTAGATCTGGCCGTTAGGACCTCACCTTAGGATATCTTAGCCGCTCAAACCTCCCCTTGTTAGATATAGCCGTTAGGACCTCCCCTTTTGAGATCTTAACCGTCCAGACCTCTCCTCTGTTTGATCTTTGAATTTGAAGGTCTAGACCTCCCTAGCGTTTGCACCCGCCGCTGGCTCTTGCAGTCGTACCGCTCGAGTTTTTGCCTTCTTCGCCTTAAGACCGTTTGATGCTTATCGGATGGCCCAATCTTGTTGGCACGTTCGCTCGATCCGAACGTCCCATTTGCCTTCCTCTGTCCGATCAAAATCTAACGGCCCCTGTCCTTCCCGCGTATCCTTGCTTCAGCGGACCTCCCTTTTGCTCTCGATCTTGACCGTTGGGATCTCGTTTGAGAGATCTAACCGTCAAGACCTCCTTGCGGTGTTTTGGACCTCCTGTCCAGGGCCTCCTCTCAAGACCTCCTCCTTGGATCTCCTCGCAGGACCTCCTCTTAGGACCTCCTCGCAGGACCTCCTCCTTGGATCTCCTCGCAGGACCTCCTCTCAGGAACTTCCTTGAGACTTTTGTTTGTGATTTAGACCTCCTGTGAGGTTTAGATCTCCTTGTGGTTTAGGCCTTCCCTGAGGCTTAGACCTCCTTTGAGGGTCCCCTTTTGTGTTTAGACTTTTGTGGTCTAGACCTCCTCTTTGTGTTTAGACCTTTGTGGTCTAGACCTCTTCCTTGTGTTTTAGACCTCTGTTAGTCTAAGACCTCCCCGATAGCTTAGACCCCTCTCTCTTGGTTCTCAGGACCTCCTCCCCGCAGGACCTCCCTGTCCTTAGGACCTCCTTGTCCTCTCAGAACTCCCCGTGGCCTTTTTGTAAAGACCACCCTTGTGGTTTAGACCTCCCCTTTTAGGTCAAGACCTCTGGTCTCTCCGTAAGGACCACCGTAGTGGGCCATGACCTTCCCCGTGGGTCATGTCCTCCCCTTCGACCTCCCTCTGGGTCTAGACCTCTTCAGAACCCCTTGCCTCAGGTTCTTAAGCGCATTGGATGTGGGTTGAAGTCACATTAAAATGTTGTCCTTTCCTTTGTACTCATTCCTACTTTTTGTCACCTCCTTAGCCCTGTTGCTGTCCTTTTGGTACTTGCTAGCAGTGTACCTTTTGTACTAATGCCTTGAACCTGGTCACTTCTTTTGGTGGTGGTTCTATTCTCCTTTTTCCCTTTAAATAGAGCATGACAGAGTGACCACTGCCTCCTTCTTCTTCTTTTCAACCCTCCTCTCTATCTCTCTCGGTTCTAGAGAAGCTCCCCTTGCTCCTCTGGGACCTCCTTGGTTTCGGACCTCCCCCTTGTTGGACCTCCCTTCTTGTGGACCTCTTCTCCTTTTTGGCTCTATCTAGTTCCTTTTCGGTTTCTTTTTGAGTTAGTGGATATCATGGGGATATGTGCATGATCTTAGGATGATGATACAATTGGCAATGGCATTTGCGGTTTGTCGTTTCAAGCGTTTTCGGCACAGTTTCTGTTCTGTCAGGCCACTGGCGGTCAAACCGGCATTTTGGGCGGTCAGACTGGCCATACCTCAAGTGTTTTTCTGGTTCAATCTCAGGGGCGGTTAGACCAGCCAGAACGGCGGTCTGACCGATTTTGACTTGTCTTCGTCGCCTTGTTGGCGATGCGTGTTGGGTTAGTCTAAGGATGTGGGCTTCAGTGCATATGTGTTGCATGTTGCATGTTTTCACTAACGTGGGTCAAGTTGTGAAGAACTTGTTCCCGGACTCGATTTGCTTATCTATTAGTGTGCAGGTTGCTTGGAGGTCAACGACGGTCAACGGCGAGGAGGATCGGGACTAAGCTTGGAGAGCTGAGGTCTAGAACAATCAATGATGCCGGGTGAGGTCAATGGACTCAAGCGTGGCACAGAATGGACAAGGATGGCCGAGCAGGCGGTTGGTCGGCCGGTTGATCAGCGGTGCGGGGTCGGTGCAAGTGCCATGGAGGTTCGGTGGGATCCGGACGGGAGATTTTCTTGACACGATGAGAGTCATTGGATCAACCTACGTGGCGAAGCATGGATGTGTTTGCGATTCGGACTTCAAAAAAGATCGAGAAGGGGTATTTTGGTAATTTTACCAAATACCGCCTTGGTGACCTAATGCCAACCCGCGGTGCAAGACGGTGCGTCAAGAAGTGGATTAGGTCAAGAGAAGTGAAGACGGTGCTTTAAAATGCGTGCGTGTGTGACTCGTTTGTATTGGGCCTTAACGGGAGCCCATTAGGGTTAACTCTTCTAGAAGCTAAGCCTCTAGTATAAATAGAGAGGGGGCTGTTCACAGCAGCCTCAAGCACTTCATTTGTAAACCCTAGTTTGTCTTAGGGCTTAGGGAGAAAGAGGAGAGGCTTAGGGATCTAGGGAGAATAGTTGAGTTGTGTGCTCATGGATTGAGCTTTGTCCTCTATGGATGGAGTGGCTGTAAACCCTCTCAATTTCATATCAATTTATGGATGATTCCTCAAGTTGAGTACTCTTTGTGTTCTTCTTCCATATTTGGTGATTTTGAGTCAATCTTTGATCCTTTGGTTTTTGGTTGGTTTCATATCCTCTTCTACCTTGCTGTGACATGTAGGAACATATCTAAGATCACCTAGATCATCAATCTCCCACAAGCAAGGTTTTGATCAAGTTTTCGTTTTTGCCCGATTTTGAACCTTCCTTCGGTAGAATGGAAAAAGGTCGAAACTTTGATGTGGATCTACTCAATCTCTGCTTGGAATAGGTTCCTAATATCCTTATGAAGGTGTGTTCCAAATTTGGTCGAAGTTGGCCGTGTAGATCAAAAGTTAAACCGATTTTCGTTTTGGTTTCGGGCTATCAATAGTTATACAGTCGAGTTGGTCGGACGAATTTTAAATGCCGATCTTGGTCAAACCAAGACTTTTCCCCCGCCGCCCAGATGAACGCCGGCCCGATCTGTTGCTCGAGGACTTGGTCTCCATATTTTGGGTCTTTTGCTTTGGGGTTAATTAGATTCAACACAAGACTTCCTTTGTGCATTCTTGATTTTCTTAGCTTTCATAGCTATTGGAGAAAAGTTCATGTTGAATCTATTTAAGGTGAAAATCGGCGTCTATTCACCCCCTCCCTCTAGTCGCCTTTCAGGTTCTCTGAGTTGTTTTATTTATTTGTTTTAGGTACAGCGTGTAGATTTCGTTGGTCTTTGAGGAGCTCGTGAGATCCAAAGACCCTTGTTGAAACTTCAATGCACTTCGCCACTGAAGGCAAGTCGTGGAATCCCTTGATCATCTTGATCCCATCGTACAAAAGTATTTTGATTTGTTAAACTTGCATAGCTACTTTTACAGAAACTGGTTTGGGCAGTAGCTATTCTCCTACTTGAAATTACGCCCCCTTGGAATTTGGTACTTGACATGTTGACATGATCTCCCTCAGACACTTTAGGTTGGGTAATATTAGTTAGTGTTGCTTGATATTGCCAACATGGGTATCGTACTTGCTTAGCCATGCTCTAGTAGACGCTGATCTCCTCATGAATCAATATTGCTAAACTTGACTAATTAAATTATGGAACTTGGTTGGTGCCACTGATAAGCAACCGTGGTTGATGTCGCCGGTTGTGTTGTTTGTGGTGCGAGACCACTTTGTTAAAACATGTTGAGCCAAGACCAGGGTGGTCTTTGGCCAAGGTGAAACCCCAAAACTGTTTTATGCTCGGGCAAGTTGGCAAGGTGCGAGTAGTGGGTGCTCTAGGAGTTGTTGCTATGGAGTCACTTGGGTGCTTCATGAGTTGTTGCTATGGAGTCACCTGGGTGCCCCAGAGTTGGAGCTATGGGGTCACATTTGGGTTGAGGATAGCCTTACGAGCGACCATTTAAGAACCCGAACCTTGGGAGCCATTGATCAGGCCATGCTGCAAACCACATGTCCATTATGGGGTGGACCGGGTGCAATAACTAGAGATGTTGATTAGGTTACATTTTTGATGGAAATGGCGCAAGAGGGCACGAATCTGGTTGAGGTGGCGTGACCAGCGGAAGCGAAACCTTAGCGGCGAGCGAGTTGGAGCAGACCTTTGTAAAAACCCTATGGTGGTCTCTACTTGATTCACATGTCTAAGGTAGCGTGTGTTATATCAAGCGACTACCTTTTGTGGGTAAGTTGTACATCTCTGCGAGTAAATCTATTGAATAAACTGCGTCCTCGGTTATGGACACGCTAGAAGATTTGAATGAGGTAGAATTCCTTTTATAAAATTGTGTTCGGGGCACTTGGCGAGAGGTCATGGATTTTACCTCGAAGAGACCTTGGCCGGCTCCAGAGGGGTCATGGCTAGCTCGCGAAGTGGTCCAGGGGCTGGTCTTGAGGTGCTCTGGAGTGGGCACTCTAGAGTTCCGGGTTGGTGCCTTGGGAGTGAGTGGGTGCTCACTGTCTCCTTTGCAAAATCAAATGTAATTATGTATTATTGTTTTAACTTGAGTTTTGCAATCTATACATGTTATTTACTGTCAAACTTTGCTTTCTGCAAACTAACCATACAGCTCTCCATTGTCAAGCCGTGCATAATTGTTAATTGCATGTATGTTTTCCCCACGGCTTGCTGAGTACATTCAATGTACTCATTGGCTTGTGCCCTATTTTCACCAGTAGAGGTGGGAGATCCAAGTGATCAGGTGCTCTCAGGAGGGGAGCTCTTTGAAGACCCTGCGCACTAGGATGTCCTCCACTTGGTAGCCTGTGGGTTAGCCGAATGGACCTTGCTTCTTGTTTTTTTTCCGCTGTGTTGTAGTTCTCTTTTGCTGTTAGCCTTGAGAGGCACCCCTGTACAAACCTTGACATTAAGGTTCCTTGCTAATATATGTGTTATTTCGTCTGCTTCTTCTCCTTGAGTTTGTGTATGGTATCAATCACACCCATGGTTGAGTCTGTGCGAGCTAGCCAATTTGATCCTGGGACTAGCTTGCTGTGCACAGGGCCAAGACCTCTTGGAAGGTCCTGGCGGACCTCCTCTCGGGATGAACCGAGCGGTACTACCGCTCCTCAGTGCGGTAGTACCGCTGCTCAAAAAAAAATCGACCGGTTCCAGGTTCATTCCGAGAAGGCCCTCACAGAGGTGGTATCAGAGCTCCATACCGACTGTAGGACGTAACCTTAGTTAGCATGATCATTTTAGTCTGTCTCAAATGTTATTTTCTAAATCAAACCAACTTGAAAACCTGACTAGTGGTTCTCCTCTTGCCTTGTTCTGTTCTGTTCTCAACTTGTTTCATTCTTTTCTTCCCTTAATCTATCTTTTCTTGTCATCTTCCTAGGTTCTTGTACCTTACCCCTTCTGGAACCTTGTTTCTAAGCTCAATATGACCTACTTATCTCAGCAATCTTTGTAGGATCTGGCCTTGTTTTAAGTTGACCACCCCAATAGGCTAGGATTAGTAGTGCTGTTGCTAGACTACCCCTTTTTATTCCAATAATCGTTTAGTCCAGTATCTAGGACCTTTTGCTAAGCTTTCTTGCCTCTTAGTAGCTTTCTGGCTACTAGTTCTTTTCAGGTTAACCTACTTCTCCCCAAATAGGTTGTTCCATTTTTCCTTCTGGCTCTCACTCGTCTATGGTGCTTTTCCCTCTCATCTTTTGTGCTTTCTTTTCCTCATCCCTTAAACCTGAGGAGCTTCTTGCAGATGGTTCAAACCCGTAGCTCAGCGAATCAAGATGATCCAATGGATCCCTCTTTGCCACCACCCCCACCTCCTCCAGCAGCAACTTCAGAGCAAAGTCTGGGGCAGTTCATGGTAGCTCAAGCTCAGTTCATGAGTGCCATGATGCAGAATATGAATCAGATGATGGCTCAACAAAGTCAGACAACGGCTGCTCTCCTCGCCATGATGAACCAGAACAACCCGGCCGTTGCCATGCAGCCCCCAACTCCAGTGTTTCCTCAGTCAAGGCTGGTGGATTTCTTGAGGACCCGACCTCCAACATTCTCCAGCTCCCCCGAGCCCTTGGATGCTGATGACTAGTTGCACTCAACTAACAAGAAGCTTGCCATTACTCAGTGCAACGACTGTGAGAAAGTGTTGTATGCAGCTCATCAACTTGAAGGCCCAGCAGCAAAGTGGTGGGAAAATTTTTGTGCCGCCCATGCAGACCACCAGAGTATCACTTGGACCGAGTTCTCCGAAGCTTTTCGTCATTCCCATGTCCCAGATGGAATGGTTGAAATGAAGAAGAACAAGTTATGTGAGCTGCGACAAGGGAGCTTGTCACACTACTACAGAAAAGGTCTTCACAGATGGTTCAAAAACGTCATCACAGACGGTTTTGTGGCCGTCTGAATTTATGGATGCTGTAATGACATGAGTCATCACAGGCGGTTTTTGAATGCGTGAAAATGCTATCCTGAGCGGTTACGAACAAGAACCGTCTGTGATAATTACTATCACCGGCGGTTCTTGTTGAAACCATCGTGAAAATAGACTATCACGAGCGGTTACGAACAACCGAAATCAGGATCATCCTATCACGAGCGGTTCTTGTTGAGCTGCTCTGCATAATAGTTTTTTCCATTAAAAAATCGGATTTTGAGCCAAACCAATCAAGTGCTGAGCGGTGGTTTCCATATGCAATCTCTAGCAAGATAACTAAAATCAATTAAAATTACGATGGCAAACACATTATAGGAAAGGAAACCAAAAGGTTTCTAGCGTCCCCTCCGAATGGGAAAAAGAATAAAGTTACAAAGTTAAACTAGCTAGAAACCATCTATGCCTCCAAGCTCTGAAGAACTCATCGGCTTCTTGGATTGGTCTTGTGAGCTCCTCTCTGTACCTCGTGACATATCACAAGATGTTCTTGCATGTCGTCGAGTTCGACTCAAGCTCGTCGACAAGGAGAGCGACCCGAAAACCTCCGTGGCGTTTAGACCTTAGGTAACACAAAATTAAGATAATTTTCTTTACAACAAACAGACCAACAAATTATGTATGTTATGGGGATGTACACGTACCTTCCGGTAGACAAGGAGCTCCTCGCATCCCTCCTCATCGTCATTGTCGGTTTGTGTCTCCTCATTGAAGCTATGACGGGGAATCGAGGTGGTCATTTGGAGCTCGGTGTGGGGAGGAGAGAGAGAGGCGATGGAAAACAAGGTCAGTGTCTAATATATAAGGACAGCGCCAAAATATTTTGCTTCAGCAGCGTTTAAAATTTTCAAATTCCCAGCTGCGAATCACAGGCGGTTTCATACAAAAACCGTGCGTGACGATTATATCCTGAGCGGTTCGTATTAAAAACCGTCATGATATATATCTTATCACTGACGGTTTTTATTAAGCAAAATGCAGTGACTTAAATTTTCCTTACTTTCTAATTTTACCATGGCTTTGAATTTTCCTTACTCTGCAATTTTACCATGGCTTTGAATTTTCCTTACTCTGCAATTTTACTATGGCTTGAAATCACTAACACTTTGATTTTACCATGGCTTGAAGATTTTACCATGGCTTTGAATTTTCCTTACTCTGCAATTTTACCATGGCTTGAAATCACTAACACTCTGATTTTACTATGGCTTGAAATCACTAACACTCTTCAAGCCATGGTAAAATTGCAGAGTAATTTTACCATGGCTTGAAATCACTAACACTCTGATTTTACTATGGCTTAAAATCACTAACACTCTTCAAGCCATGGTAAAATTGCAGAGTAAGGAAAATTCAAACCCATGGTAAAATCAGAGAGTTAGTGATTTCAAGCCATGGTAAAATCAGAGTGATTTAGCGCCATGGTAAAATCTTCAAGTCATGGAAAAATCAGAGTGTTAGTGATTTCAAGCCATGGTAAAATCTTCAAGCCATGGTAAAATCAGAATGTTAGTTCTGTTTTTGATGGAAATGGCGCAAGAGGGCACGAATCCGGTTGAGGTGGCAGCCCACCGGAAGCGAAACCTTAGCGAGCAGAACTGAGTTGGAACAGACCTTTGTAAAAACCTGGTGGTGGTCTCTATTTGATTCACATGTCTAAGGTAACGTGTGTTATATCAAACGACTACCTCTTATGGGTAAAGTTGTACATCTTTGCAGAGTAAATCTATTCGAATAGCCACGTCCTCAGTTATGGACACGCCCGGAGATTTCGAATGAGGGGTAGAATTCCTTTTTATAAAATTGTGTTCCTGGGGCACTTCGGCGAGAGGTCATGTGTAACAGCCCAAGATTTAATAAACAGTAGTAAGATGCTTTTCCTAGCATCACTGTTCATTATTGAAAACTTGGACATTTGGTTACAAATTAAAACCTTCCTTTTCTAGCCAAACCCAAAACCTATTTGAAGTTTCAAAGGAAATACAAGTCAGTGCTTGTATTATGACCGGGAAAATGTTTTATCAAATACCGGACAAGTTATACGGGCCAAAAATATTTTTTGTCAAATTTTGAACCTATTCTGACCTTAGCAAAATTTCTTGCTTTTAAACAAACCTATATAGTCAATGTGACCTATTTATGTATTTTAATAAAAGAAACTTTTGATTTTATATTTTATCTAGGATTCATGTCATCCCAGAAGCCTCTCTTCAAAATTTCAGATTTTTACGAATTTATTTGCTATTTTTAAAGCTCCGGTCAAACCTTACGAAGTTTTGAATCGAATCGGTCAAACTTAGCGGCCACACCCTACCTTTTGCCTTTGTGGCGGCCAAGCCCCACGCTAGGTCCAACCCGTCTTGAAAGCCGCGCACGATCACGTCGGGCGTGAGCACAAATCCCGGGTGCACGGGCGTCGTTGATTTCCTGATGGACGGACGAGATCCAAGTGGCCGTTCAAACCACCCGGTCATCCCATCAAATATCAGCCGTTGATTTCCCAATGAACGGACTAGATCCACGTGGCCGTTCGGACCACCCGAGATCAAGTCCAATCTGAGCCGTTCAAATCGGATCCAACAATACCGGTTGGATCAAGTTCAAAATCCCTTGGCGCGTACCTTTTCGTGAGCAGCCATTGGATTTGGATCCAACGCCTCTCCTTGCTTTGGCCGATCGGGCCGCCAAAAGTACCCTTTGGTTATCATCCATTGATCTTCGATAAATGCGGTGCCGTTTGGCGTATAAGACACGGATTCGTGTCCTTTCGGTATCCGCAAGATCCAGATCGTGTTGTCCATAAAGAAACGAATGGTTCAACCTTATAAAACGTTTCAGTTAATCCAAGCCGTTCATTGAAAATCGAACGGTTGTCACTCTTTTGAACTTTCGGGGGAGGTTCTTGCTTTGCGTTGGCGGAGCCCCTTTATCATTGACACCCTCTCTTCTTCCTCTCACGTATGCCTCACCGCCGACCTTGCTGCCGATGAGTGGTGGCATTGTGCAGCGAATATGCGAATATCCCTGGACACCTGGCACCAAAATGGCCACCGCATCCAACCTAGAAGCCTCTCGGTTGCTCCAGGGTCAAATCTCTATAAAACCCTAATCTGAAGCTTATCGCCATTGTTAAGCGGTGGAGCTTCTCTCTTTCTTCGTCGGTGAAGCTTTTCTCCACTCTATCTCGTGTTCTTTAGGTCTTGTAACCCTAAGAACTAAATCATTCATTATTTTCCCTCTGTTAACGGCGGTGGTTCTAGTTTGGATCATCTCTGTTTGGTAGGTTTTATCACTTTATCTTCCTTAACTCCGTGGTGAGCTTCAACCCTAATTAGATTACATTTTGAGCATCTTAAGGACCTTATTAACCTACCTAGATCACTCACTTGTAAAAAGCTCAAATCTGTTATCACCGAAATGCATCTTTTTGGTATTTTAGGTCTTTCATATCGTTTAGAGCTTTTAGATTGATTCTTTTGCAACTTCTCGGTTTAAGGAGCTATCCTTTAGGTTCGATAGCATAAGCAAAGGAAATCATGCTTAATATACCTTTAAAGTCGATTTGAAACCTAAGACTCTCTCTCTGTTGTTTTGTTCGAAAACCGCCCGACAATACTTATGTAATCCCTTTTCTAATTAATCTTGTAGGTTAGTGCTAACAAAGGTTAATTGAGGTTATTATCTTTTAAAGATTATCTTCAACTTCAGCAGATATCTTTTACTTAGTACATTTCTCCAAATCGTAGTAGCTTTCGGTATATACTTTCTTTGTTTTGTTGCCGATCAGCAAACAACACCTTGACCGGATCTTCAATTTCTAATTCTTATCAACTAATGATTAAATGTTAAGTTAGGTTACTACCATAACTGAAGATGCACTTAGTTCAAGCAAAGTATTCATTGTATAGAAATAAATCGACAAACCAATCTTTTGTCTGTTAATTCGGTTTTCCAAAAGCTGAACAACTGCAGATTCGATAAATCACAATTCTGCTGATAAGTGTTAACGAGGGTAAGTGTTAAGTTAAACTTTTAGTTTTACTTAATTAGCTGTAACCTAATAAAAAAAATATTCACTTGTTCATAGTATAATAGCTCAGCAAACTATTCCTTTGCAATCTGTCCAATTTTCGGTTTTTGCTAAAACCTGTAACTATAGCTCTAAGTTCCACCTTAATTTTGACACATGATATCAGTAGAGATTAACCTTGGGATAATTATTCCTACTTAGATTAGTTGTGGCTTGAACAAAAGTATTTTGCTCATAATGTACATAAATCAACAAATCTTGTTAAGTTGTCCTGTTTCAGTTTTCAAATCTGAAACTGTAGCTTTATATTAAACCTCAACTATTGATAATTAATATCAGCCAGGGTTAATATGGGTCAATATCCTTACTTAAGCATGTTGCTAAGTATGCATTAAACTATTGATCATGCACTCTTTTTCTGCATCTTGTTCTCTGCTATTTCTTGTTGTTCATTGGATTTTTGGTGTTCTAGATTCTGGTTCTTCTGAAGTTATTGAGTCTGTTACTGAGCAACAAGAGCCTGAACAAGAGGTTATCTATTATTATCAAGGCAAGCATCCTCTTTGCACCATGTTGATCCCAGAATTTTTGAACTATAGATTTCCAAAATACAAAGATACTGTTGCATGCAAATTTTCTAAAAATTATTTATGATCTGTCACTAGATAGTTACAACCTAGCACTTGAGGCTTACCTTTAATCTGATCATACACTCAAACTTAAGGTAGTGTTTCTATAATTAAATACTTGTTTTTAGTTATTGCTTAGCCATGCAGTCTGTAGAACGTTAGTGTTTGGCAAGCTTACCTTGTCAAACTTGGGAACACTAAATAAACTTCATTTATTTTATTCTTTGTTCAGTCTATTTAAATCTAATTTGAAATCAAATTTTGTTTGTTTTCACAAATTTTAAATCCGGACAAGTGGATGCTAGTGATGGTGCATCGATTGCGAGATTGGGAAATGTGGTTGTCTTATGCGGATTGATTAAGGACCCAACATTATTTGGACGATTCAAGCCCCAACGTACTTCCACACGCAGTGTATGGGCGCTATTTGGTTAAGTAAAGAGTTAATGCTATTGAGTTGGAAAATAGGAAAGTAAGGACATATGTGGTTGATCTCATATCTATATCATATGTTCTTAGGAGGGTGAGGCCATACATGCGTTCCATCACATGTATGTACCTTAAGGGCTCCGATTGCGATGTAATATGTGCAGTGAGCACAGTTTGCATTTTGTTGATCAGGTCGGCATTCCCGGCACAACATGTGGGCCCCCGGTTGGCAGGTTCTATTAGTAACTTGAACTGAGCGGGATCAGTCGCACATGGGTATTCCAGCTCAATAGTGTCAACTTGTTGAAAAATACCAAATCTTAGTTTACCCGGCCGGCATACCAAAGGCTGTGTGCTATTATCCCGGGGGCTACGGGCTAGCTAAGTCGTGTGGGTAAAGATGTACACCCCTGCAGGGATTAAAACTATTTGAATAGCCGTGTCCACGATTACGGACAACGCTTGAATTGAATAGATCTTTGTATAGATTTTGAATTAAAGTTTTGGGTTGGGTATTGTTCGGTATACATGTTATCCGTGTATTGTCTATTTTCGTTCACATATGATCCATGTGTTGTTCTGTTGGTGGTGGCAGCCACTTGCTATTGATTATAATTTATGTTTATGCTCTCAATCACTTACTGTTTTGAGTCCAAATTGATTTATCAAAATTGCTTTATCAAAACTTAGTATGTGTAGGACTAAGGTGTATTGCTTTATGCAACATTGAACCATTATAACTTCCTGTTGACAACCTTATGCATGAATCAATTCCAATCCTTTTTATAGGTTCTATCAAACACTTTATTTTAATAGTTTGTGTAAGTCTTCTTTGAGTACCATTAGTACTCGGGTGTAATAACTTCTTGTTGCGGTGAGGATGGTTATTTGTATGAAATGCCGTTAGCGCCGATCGGTGGCGCTAACGAGTGAAGCTATTCTTGCCTCCACGCAATAGCTTTGAGGGTGATGGGGCCATTGGTGGCTTTTGTTGTTTAGTTTTGTTTCATTGTTGAACTTTTGTGATGACGAAAGTCATCTATTCTTTATAACCATCGAACCAAATTGTAACCTACGTATAATTATGTAAATGTATGCCTTGTATGTGTATGATGCAATGTTGTTTAAGGATATATGCGCAATAGTCACTGATCCTGGGAACTATTGCATGACATATATCAAAATGAATATTGAATTTATTACTTATTAAAAGTTATGCCTCGGCATGGTTTTAATCAAGGGCGAAATGATCTTGATCAAAATTATGCTCTTGGTGTAAATTTTAATTCGGCATAAATTTCAATATTCTGGGTCCTGACATCATGGCTTTTACCTCGAAGAGACCTTGGCCGGCTCCAGAAGGGTCATGGCTGGCTCGCGAAGTGGTCCAGGGGCTAGTCTTGAGGTGCTCTGGAGTGGGCGCTTCAGAGAGGTCCGGGTTGGTGCCTTGGGAGTGAGTGGGTGCTCACTGTCTCCTTTGCAAAATCAAATGTAATTATGTATTATTGTTTTAACTTGAGTTTTGCAATCTATACATGTTATTTACTGTCAAACTTTGCTTTCTGTAAACTAACCATACAGCTCTCCATTGTCAAGCCGTGCATAATTGTTAATTGCATGTATGTTTTCCCCACGGCTTGCTGAATACATTCAATGTACTCATTGGCTTGTGCCCAGTTTTAACCAGCAGAGGTGGGAGATCCAGGTGATCAGGTGCTCTTAGGAGGGGAGCTCTTTGAAGACCCTGCGCACTAGGACGTCCTCCACTTGGTAGCCTGTGGGCTGGCCAAATGGACCTTGCTTCTTGTTATGTTTCCGCTATGTTGTAGTTCTCTTTTGCTATTAGCCTTGAGAGGCACCCCTGTACAAACCTTGACCTTAAGGTCCCTTGTTAATATATGTGTTATTTTGCCTGCTTCTTCTCCTTGAGTTTGTGTATGGTATCGATCACACCCTTGGTTGACTCTGTGCGAGCTAGCCAATCTGATCCTGGGACTAGCTTGCTGTGCACAGGGCCAAGACCTCCTGGGAGGTCTTGGTAGACCTCCTCTCGGGATGAACCGAGCGGTACTACCGCTCCTCGGTGCGGTAGTACCGTTGCTAAAAAAATCGGCCAGTTCTAGGTTACCGCTCCTCGGTGCGGTAGTACCGTTGCTAAAAAAATCGGCCAGTTCTAGGTTCATTCCGAGAAGGTCCTCACAATGGATTTTCATAAAAATATTGGAATGGTTCGGATGGGAAGCGATCTGGCTAATGGTTGGGAAGTGAACGTGTGTTCACTAGTTATTTCAAAGAACTTGTTTACTTATGTATTAATCTCTTTTAAATTATGCTTTTAAATCTACTTGTTGTATTTACTGTCAATACTGTTTTCTGCAGAATAACCATAAAGCTGCCATTGTCAAGCCTTGCATGAATACTATTTGCATACATTTCCCTACGACTTGCTGAGTACTTTAAAGTACTCACGGCTTTGCGCCATTTATATTTGTTGATCAGTCATCGAAGAAAAACCAAGGAACTCAGAGTTCTATGAAGAGGAATACTTCGAAGACTATGCGAACTAGGTCGCGTTCTCCACTCGGTTGCCTGTGGACATGTCGGATGGCTTCCACGAGTTATTTTATTCCGTTGCAAGTTTACTCTGTTATCGTTAAGCCCTATGTGGCAAACTCTATAAAACTTGACCATAAGGGCCTTTTGTTACTAAGTAATATTAATTTGTCTGCTTCTTAGCTATCTTATTGTATGGATATGATTTCATCGATGTTGCAACTGTGTGAACTAGCTACTAATCATGGGACTAGTTCAGAATGCACAGAAGGCTCGGATTCAGTGACCTGGGGTCCCGATAGTTGCAACGGTACCCCAAACCTTACACAAATAATATTTCTCATCAACCAATACTACCCACGTGGTCATACGGATCGGTGACGTTACAACCGGTTGGTTCTTTTAAAGGAGTAAAGATAAAGATTAAAAGCCTCTTGTCAATAAAGGAAAAGATAGATCTATAGCCCTTTTTGCTATGATAATCTTTAGTTTCTGGCTTACTGTGATATTTTTCTCTAATTATTATTTCTTGTTGCTAATGTGTTTTGACTACATTATCCACATCAAAGTATTGTCATCTTATTTGGTTCTTTTTTTGTTCTGTAACAAAATTATGTTGAAAGGATTGTTACAGAGTCCAAGGACTTTATACAGAATATATAGACGACTAAATAAAAAAAAGAAGGAGAAGCGCAATGTCAAGTAAGAGTTAAAATGGATACTCTTTTATCTGATATGTCCAACTAGTGAATCAAATGAGATGCATGTTTGGATGAAAAATGTCATGTACAGTTCTTGCTATAGCTACGCTATCATTCCTTCGTCTCTGGTTCTCGACTTCCTTCGTCTTCTATTCACTCAAACAACTCGGAACGTCAACGTCTAGCTGAGAGAGAAAATGCAAATACAAACAAAATTTAAAAAGACTATTTAAAAAAACTCCAAATTGAACATAAATAGTACTACAAGGTGGAGCTCGAATTTAGATGAATTTAGAATGAAGAATGGACTCAATCGGAGTTCGTATGGGGGAGAATAAGCTCTCGGTAGTTTGACGAGGAGATAAATTCAGAGAATAAACAGAGGAAAGAGGGAACAAAGACTGACATGTGGGGTCAAGGAATATTCTGACCATCTTTCTTTTTTTTTTTTGGATTTTTGGAAATAGGACAAGTCTAACAAGTGGGCCCACAAAGGCTAGGGTTTACAGTCCACGATGAACCGGGTATGTGGAATAGGAATTATCATCTGGGGACCACATGTCATCGACATAGTTCACAGTGAACTCAGTTCACCGAACCGATGTTGGCGCTAACTACAAGCAGTCAAATGTAACCACGAGCACACAGCTCAATTGTAGCTTTTCACCCAGAGTATTCCAAGGTTATCATATCCACAGAGAACAGACTAATTTCGTCTAGGGTTCAACAATAAGACTAAAAGCTAGAATAGATCTAACTAGGTTTAGGAAACAAGTACTAAGGATCTAATGTTGCAATGCTAAAATAATAGAAGAATACGATGCTAGATCAATCACTAAGATGGCTCTCACCCTACAGTCCAATCCTACCTTTTTCACCGGTTCACCTGTCACGTGATAAGACTATTCTTAGCGTAGCATGCACCGTACAACTTGATATAGTTCCGCTCGCTAGATCTAAACATCATGTATAAACATAGGGCTAAAAAATCGATACAGCTGATTACCGACTAAGAAACAAGCATGATATCAAGAAGACACACAATAGTATGATCATAGATGTAAAATATAATAACCATCATAGATCCTAATTAGATCCTAATTAGAGCCCCATAAAATTAGAGAGGCTAATTAGAACCCTAATTATACATGCTAATTAGAGCCCTCTCTAATCCCTATAATCTAATCTAGACCTAATTTCATAGACGAACATGGCTTTGGCCTCGTCGGAACAGCGAGGAAAGAACTCGAAGATTACATGCTTTTGAGGGCACCACTAGGGTCCTATTTAAAGGAAAAAAAGGCTGGAGGGTCATGGTTGGTACATGGTAGAGTTGGAAACAACCAGTTTGGAGAGTTTGAATTAGGAAACTCCTTCGTATTCGAGTCGGTTTGTACTTTCGTCTATGCAAAGAATCTTCCACATGCCATAACTTTCCCTCCCGAACTCGGAATTGAGTGATTCTTTTTTTTCCTGTTTAGATAACTCATAGAACTTAAAAGTTTTATTTGTGGAGGTTTTCTGAAAACATGGTCTTCATTGCCAAAGTTTCCTTGAAAGCTGGCTCTGTTATGGACTTTGATACATTGTGCAGCCTGCCTTTGTAGTTATCTCATACCACAGAACTCCAAATTAGGTTAATGAGGACTCTAAATTGTACTATGCGAAGAGATCTACAACTTTGTAGTTATAGGTTTTTCCATTTAAAGTTGTTTCGGTCGCGAAAATCACATTGTAAAATGGACATATTATGTCCCATTTCACAATCTCTTTTGCTTTCCTTTTTCAAACATTATGTTGAATCATCCATAAACAAAGAGAATAAGTTTTTCTACTCAATGTTTTCTCCTGCCAATGATTTATCCTCGGAAATTGGCATGCACATAGCAATCCTCCATGTCATCATGTCGCTGACCCATCGAAGGTTTGGTGTTTCCATTATAACTTTTTCGTCCGAACTCCGAATTGGGCAAATGATATATACATTTCGATCATCTCGATGAGAGCATCGTCTTGAGAGCCTCCAGATTGGGATTTGAAAATGTCTTGACCATTGAAAGCTTATGGAATGGATCTTTAGAACCGATCGATTATCCGGTTCAGGAGCGGTCTTCTCCAAATGAGTGGATTTTGCATGAAAAGGATCTGAAAAGTCATGTTTTCCTACAATAATAACACTTTTGCACGTATATCTCGACTATGGATGATTAGTAGCACAATACGTAGCATTAGCAATGCATATAGGAGAAAATGACACTTTAGGAAAGTACGAAATATGTATAAAAGCAGTGCCAACAACTCCCCCACATTCAGTCTTTTGCTTGTCTTCGAGCAAAGCACTCAAAAGAAATTACCTACATTTTTTTAAAATTTGATCAAAAAGCCAAAATTCAGGGATTTACCCTGAAAAGGTTGTGAACACGACCTCCCCCACGCTCAAATATTTGCTCATCCTCGGGCAAAAGCTAGCTCATGAACATGACATGTGTCAGATGGTGGATGGACAAGGGTGGGTTTAGGGTTCGGTGGACGATTGCCCATGGAAACAGACAATTGGTTGTCTCTAAGGATGGGTTCTAAGGATTGGCTAAAGGAAAGTGGCTCACGGCGGGCAAAAGCAGGCGTTAGCGCAACAATCGACCATTAATATGACACCAGGCATTGCTTGGGTTCCGTCGCTTGGTGCTAGTTTAGGCAAGGACTAAACTAGGGTTTCCCATAAGATAAATGAGAAAGGACTTTCGAAAAAGAAAAGGAAAAATCATCTTGCCTCCCGGAAGTGCTGAATTTAAAGTCGAAAGCTAGACTTCTCTATTAGAAAAGTTACATGGCATTAGGTCAGTCAGATGGAGGTACCGTCAAGATCCTGCAATGGTGCTGCTCATCCACTCCTTCCACATTCATCATGTGTGTCAGCTTTGATTGCTCAATGCATTTCAGCCGACGTCTCAGTGCTTGGCCTCGATGTGCATGCTGACTTTCACATGCAAAACTTCTGTTATTGATGGTGCTAATCATCCCTTCTATCGACACACATCTTCTTCATCAACTTTGATCGCCCGGCGCGCATCATCTGACGTCTCAAAGCTTTGTCGTTTGGCGTGTACTAGCTTTTGCATGTGAGAGTTCAATTGTCAAGACAGAGACCAGTAGCAGGCAACACAATATTTTTTTTTCTTCTTGTCTAAGAATAAGAGTGACAAAGCGCAACTAGGTATATCTAATAATGGGGTAGATGAAAAATCAGAAAAGATCACCCTAGGTTCATGTTGTCATTCCCCGGCAATGGCGCTAGAAAAGCTGTTGACACTGACTACGAGCAATCAAATGAAACCGCAAGTGCGTGGGTCAATTGTAGCTTTTAACCCGGAGTATTCCAAGGTTATCGTATCCACAGAAAATGGAATAACTTCACCTAGGGTTCTACAATCTAATTTTCATCTAACTACCCTGGGTAAATGAATATGAGTGATAAAGTTGATCCAACTTTAGTAAAAAGATCACTAGGCACAAAGCAATAAGCCTAAAAGCTACAATAGATCTAACTAGGTTTAGGAAATGAGTACTAAGGATCTAAGGTTGCAATGCTAAAATAATGGAATAATACGATGCTAGATCAATCACTAAGGTGGCTCTCACCCTACAGTCCAATACTACCTTTTTCACTGGTTCACCTATCACGTGATAAGACTATTCTTAGCATAGCATGCACCGTACAACTTGCTATAGTTCCGCTCGTTAGATCTAAACAGCATGTTTAAACCTAGGGCTAAACAATCGATACAGCTAATTACCAACTAAGAAACAAGCATGATATCAAGAAGACACACAATAGTATGATCATAGATGCAAAATATAAAAACCATCGTAGCAAAGCCTAATAACAATGGAAATATAGAGGAATGATTACAACCGAGAAGATGACAGAAGCTGCTAACATCGGCAGCCTTCTGGCATAGACGCTTTGGATCCTGAGCTCTAATTAGAACCATCCCTAATTAGAGCCCCCTAAAATTAGAGAGGCTAATCAAAACCCTAATTAGACAGGCCAATTAGAGCCCTCTCTAATCCCTATAATCTAATATAGACCTAATTCCATGGACGAACATGGCTTTGGCCTCACTGGAGCAGCGAGGAAAGAACTTGAAGATTAGATGCTTTGGAGGGCACCACTTGGGTCCTATTTAAAGGAAAAAAAGGACTGGAGGGTCATGGCTTGGACGTGGTAGAGTTGGAAACAACCGGTTTGGAGAGTTTGAATTCAGAATCTCCTTCGTATTCAAGTCAGTTTGTAAAACCTTCCGAAGGCCATAACTTTCTCTCATGTACTCGGAATTGAGGGATTCTTTTTTCCTATTATCTAATGTAGAGGACTTAAACGTTTTATTTGTGGAGGTTTTATGAAAATACAGTCTTGGTTGCCAAATTTGCTTTGGAAGTTGACTATGTTGCGAACTCTGATTCTCTGTACAGCTTGCCTTGCAAGTAGACCTGTTCAAACCCCGGGCCGGACCTAGAAAAACTCGTCCTTGAATTTGCAGGCCCGAGCCCGTCCGATCCCGAAACCTATGTGTTCCCATAAAATATTATTTTTTAATTTATTTTTGGAATAAATATTAATATTTAATTCAATTTGAGAATTAAAAAATATTTTTAAATATTTTTATTGTCATTGTCGGGCTTTTCTGGGCTTCAGGCTGAGCCTTCGGGCCGAAAATCAAGACCCTAGCCCAGAAAAATCGGGCCAAGCTCGGATCGGGTTACCGGGTAGGGCCGCCCATGAACACGTCTGCTTGCAGGGTCCATATCTCACACCTTAGAACTCCAAATTAGGTTAGTGAGGACTCTAAATTGTACTACGCGAAGAGATCTACAACTTTATAGTTATGGGTTTTTCCAGTTGAAGCTGTTTCGGTCTTGAACATCACGTTGCAAAATGATGGATAAATTTTGTCCTATTTCTTGGCGAGGCAAATATGAAATCTCTCAATCTCCTTATCTCTTTTGCTTTCCTTTCTTCAAGAATTCTATAGAATCATCTGGAACCATGATAATAAGTTTCCCTACTAAATTGTGAGTATTGCCAATGATTTATCCTCAGAAATTGGCGTGCATGTAGCAATCCTCCGTGTCGTCATATCGCCGACCCATTGAATGCTCTATGTTTCTATCATAACTTTTTCGTCCGAACTCTGAATTGGGCAAATGATATATACATTTCAATCATATCACCGAGAGCATCGTCTTGAGAGCATCCAAATTGGGATTTGAAAATTTCTTAACCACTGAAACCTCATTAAATGGATATTCGAAATGGGACGTCGATGGTGGACGGCGGCACACGGACGGTGGAGGTGGTGACTAGGGATTTTGAAGAGGGTGGCACAAGGATGTAGATCTCGGGCTCAGGCAAGCCTTAAATACGTGAGCAAAGTCCATGGCAGACATGATGACGACGTCATGAGGTAAGGGACTCCGGAGGAAGACAAATAGTGCCATGACATGCGGGTCCCACCGGTCAGCGACACACGCGGGGCGGTAGAGGAGATGGCTGGTCCAAGTGCAGGTCGGAGGGATAGAGACAGACCGATGACTGGGGAAATGGGCTTTGTCCCGAGAGGACGAGATAAAGAGAAGTGGGCCGCGAATGAGGTTGAGCCCATGAACCTTTCCAAAATTTTAAATAGTTTTTTTTATTATTTTTAGAAAATATTAGAAATTCAAATAATCCGAGAAAACTACAAACGAACTTGCAAAAACTCCCAAAAAAATATAGGCAAATACTTTTGGACATAAGGAACTTAAATAAAATAGTTTTGGATTTAGCTGATGTTTGATTTATTCATACTAAAACAATTTAATTTTGGAAATTTCAAATTATGCTTTAATTAATTCCAGAAAATCATGAAATTTTTATAAACCTTTGTTTTAAATAATTTTTAAAAAAACTTAAAAATTTGCTTCACATGATTCAGTGAACTTAGGGTGCAGTGATCTAACACTCTGGCCCAAAATCCGCTCAATACCCAGCTGATCGTGGGGGCAGACCCAAACATACATATCACCCCGCTTTCACTTTCGTGCTCGCTTCATGTAAAAGTTTTAACCCGGAGGTGTTATATTTGGACCCAACAAGTATTATATAGTAATACAACCATGGATCAAAAAACCATTTCTGGAGGGAATCCCGTACGACGATAACGATGGCGGCGGGTTCTATCGAATTCTGGAAAAATTAGGATGAAATTCGCATGAATTTGCTTAGAAACCAGCCGAATTTTGAAAATTAAAATTTGAATTTGCTAGACCGGAGAGAAAGCGGTTGGGATTGATTCTCCCGATCTCCATCGGTAAGCCCGATTACCGCCGGTAACTGATCAGCATTTTTTCCCTGAATACAACTCACTTTAAATAAACAATATTGAACTAATACCACTACCACTCAACATGGGCCACATAGTCGTCAACATGGACCACATAGTCGTCACACTAACGGATCGGTGTATTAAGTTAACCTCATAAGGGAGAAGTATTCGAAGCCACCGACTGTTGTTGAGCTCATCGCCGTCTCAACTCCCTTGTTTGCGGAAAAAGAAACGACACACACACTGAAACAACAGACACGCAACAGCCAATGCAGACACTCATTGCTAACTTTTGCAATGGGTGCCTATAGATTATGAAAATCACATGTCAATTTACCACTTTATTTCATCAAACAATCTGAAAAACGTACATTGAGTGCAATCCTTTGTTGCATAACTGTAGTCATTCTTTTTTTTAGAACGAGGGTAGATCGAGTGCATCCCTAGATATGTTCAAGTGTCGGGCCGGGCTGGGTTTCGGATCGGGCTTTTCAAGCCCAGCCAAAAACAGCAGGCCCAAGCCTGGCCTGGCCCGGCCCGAAATTGGGATTCTCAGTAAAAACATTATTTTAATCATTTTTGGAATAAAAAACTAATATTTAATTGATTTTCAGCATTAAATAAATAGTTTTTTATTATTTTATTATTTTTACCGGAATTTTGGGCCCGGACCGAGCTTTTATCGGGCCGGTTTTCCAGTCCCAAGCTCGGCCCGAACAGTAGCGGGCTCAGGCCGGGCCGACGGAACGGGCCGCCATGAACAGGTCTAATCCCAACCTTTGGTGCACTCCTGTGCATTCTCTTTGAAACACGATACTTGGTCATAAAATATTTCCAAAAAAATGGTTAGAGAGTAACAAAAAGATAAATTTCAGTGAATTGTAGCTTTACCTTTTTCTGTTTTATTCTCTGATTTCATTTTTCAGCGTGATATGTTTTTTTTTTGTTTCTCATGTGTAGATCTAATTTAGATTTGAAACGTTGTGGCATGATGCCAATGTTTTCTTCTATTTCTTTTGAAATTTTTTATGACTATATGTATCCTATTTTGCAGAAGATGCACGGAGTGCACAAAACAAGAATGGACCGTATATGCTCTCACGTAGAACAACCACCCAATTTTGGTTCCAGAAAAGTAAACATGGTCAAATTACATCTATTATTTTCTTCAAAACAGACATACTCCTAAATCCTAGGAGCCTGAAAAGTGATTCTACGCTTCACCTTTTAAAAATTGCACTAAATTTGAAGTATAAAAAACGAAAATACCTAGGAGAACTAGGTTTCTTTCCATTCAGAAGAATGAAAGGTGGATTCTTGGTACTTACCCTGACCGACCAGTAAATCCCCTATTTGTAGCAACTTCGTGAATAAACAGAACACCCTAGGGCAGACCCATGAGGTGACCCAGTTGGCAAGTTTGTTTCCTAAATAAACCATGTTTTAATCACTTTACAAAAATAACCAATGTTTTTTTTATAGAAATAACCCTCAGTCGTTAGCCCACTAGGCAACTAGGACCAATGCGATGGGGGGGGGGGGCAACCATGCGATCGAACCACGACTGAGTCCTTGGTGTGCCACGTGTCTTAGTCGCGAGCTGGTGGCGCAACTGAGGCCCGTGCCCGACATAGTCGCCAGGCTATAACGCGACTGAGACCAATCGCAGATGAGGCCGACAAGTGAGCAACGTTTTAAGAAATAATTTAAATAAACTTAGTTTTGATTTTACAAAATTGAATATCAAGTTTACAACATATCAAATCAAGTATCAACATGTTTTAAGTAAAGGTAGATCGCAACAAACTGGATATAACCATAACATGGGCACAAACTGTATCAGGTAGCAACTCCAGCTTCGTGATTTGCAACATGTCGCCCTCCACGACCTCCTCGATGGCGTCTCCCACGACCGCCACTAGACGTGCTGCCATGACCTTCACCTGACCTGTTATTCTTTGTGCACTTGTTCTTCCTATTCACATAATCTCTGCAAATGATACACCTCTTCACAGGCCCTCTAGCTTCAGACTCGCCCATGTCGTTTCAGATACGATGAGTCTACCGACGGCCTTTGCCATCCTTCAGCAAATCCAAATCAGGGACCTATATCCTATTTTGCACATCGTCCTCTGTGAAGTTACCAACAATCAGGCACGGCGACAGGGGGGTGCCTGTGGTGCACATGCACCCAAAAAAAAGTGATTTTTTTTAAAACTACGTATGTATCACAGTATCAGCAGTACTTGGGCTCACGGCTCCATGCTCTAGGGCGTGGCGCAGCCGCGCAGGAGGGAGCCAGGCCAGAGGCGGCTTCATTTCCCCCAAAGGGAAGCTCTAGAAAGAGGAGCCCGCAGCAGGCCAATCTTTATCTCCCCCAAATCAAATTGCCCAATGCCCCCAATCTAAATGTCATTATGCTTTATGCCATCAATCAGTACTTGTGAAGAACAAGTTGAGAAATAGTATGGACGATCAAGTATTGAATGATTGTTTAGTCACCTTTATAGAACGAGATATCTTCTCGAAGGTTAGTGATGATAATATAATCAAGTGTTTCTAAGGAATGAGATCGCGTCGAGTTGAACGAATTTTTAAGTAACTCTAGACGTTTATCTAACTCAAGTTGACCGTTCTTGATTTGATTAATCTGGTCGGAGATGGTAACATCACTTAGTCGAAGCCTTTCCTCTCTGCACGTGGTCCTGCCCACTAGAAGGAACTTCCTAGTGTTGACTCATTCCTACTCTTTTGACCAGTGCATGACAATCATGATCGAAAAACTACAAGTTAGCTAAACCTCTCTTTTTAAGAAAACCCATTTCACACTATTTACTTGGTTTATCTAAGTAAACCAAGCAAATAGTCGAGAGCTAGGATAAAGTTATTAACTTGACTTCAATTCTTAGTATTGCTCATTTTCCATTCATTATCTTATGAGTTACTAACTACTCGACAAGATGATTTGCAGGAAGAAGAAAGGAATATATATATATATGGGGACGTATCTAGTGCTAATGGGTATTTCAGTGCTAAAGTGCTAATGGCAACCAGGAGCGTTGGATCTAGATTGAACAGCCAAGATTTGGGTGCTAATCCCACCTCCAATCCACTTATGCAGTTTTGCGACAACCCCCTGCTGCCAATTTTTGTTGCGAATAAATCCTCCACGACCTGGATCTTCTCATTGGCTGTTCTCTCTAATCCCCATTTTCTCCATGGATTCTCTCCTGGCCGAAGGAAGTTCTTGAGGAGCTCCCTCCCTTCTCTTTGGGGTCCCACGGCCTACTCTCCGCCACCGGTGCTCGGCCATGCATCATCATCGGCCATCGGCTCGCCTTGCCTTCCTCGGCTCGGGCGCACTGCTTGTCTTGCGTCTTGCTTCGCTTCGCCCGGCGCCGTGTGCCTCTGCGGCTCGTCCTCCGCACCGGCGCCCCTTTCTGCTGCCCATGGCTCTCCTCCTCCCGCCTCGAGCACCTCCACTGGGGCCTCCATGATCGCCTCCGGATCCACTGCGCCCGGCCACCCCGACGTGGCTCCGTCGGATCCCTCTGTACGCTGTCCTCGGGCTCGCCCACCTCCGACCTCGAGGTCCCTCGGCCCCTTACCTCCGGCAAGCCCGCCCGGCACCACAACAACTTCATGATGATGGCTCAAGCGGTCAAGCGACGGAGGGCAGTGGGTAGACGAACTGGTTGGGTGCGGAGGCGGCATGTGAGCATGCGAGGAAGAGCGCAAAGGCGTCCGGCGTCTTGGCGTCTTGTGGAGAGGCGGCGATGTAGGCGGAGAGCATGGCGAAGTAGAGGAAGACGTTGGGGGTTGGGCATGGAGTCGAAGAGGCGACGGGCGTAGGGGAAGCAGGAGAGGCGAAGGGAGGTGGAAGTTGGTGGTCATGGTGGCGGCCGTGTGGCGGCGGGGCATGGAGCTGCTTGAGGTGCGCGAGGGTGGCGCAGCAGGAGAGGACGGCGATGGGTCAGAGGAGGATTGGCGACGTGAAATGGTTCGGCCGGGTGTGGAAGGCGATGGGTTAGAGGAGGATTGTCGACGTGAAATGAAAGGGCAGCAGGGGGTTTAGTGCAAAAAGGATAAGTGGATTTGTTGGTAGGATTAGCACCCAAATCGTGGCTGTTCAATCTAGATCCAATGCTCCTGATTGCTATTAGCACTTTAGCATCAAATACTCATTAGCACTAGATACGCCCCTATATATATATATATATATATATATATATATATATATATATATATATATATATATATATATATATATATCAACAAAAAAAAACTTGTCTTTACAGGATCCAGGTACAGACTACTCTGACGAAGGAGATCTTATTTGCATATCCGCCGTGACTTCCTCGGCGATCAGCTGCATTTCCATCATTAACTGCTCCACTTCTGCTTCAGAGCAGTCGAAGTTGTCTATGATGGGTTGCAGATTAAGGTTGGAGTCGTGAGCTTTAAGTTTTACTAAAACAAAACTTATTCCCTCTTTGACCGCCCCCTTTATTGAATCGACTTGGTTCGTCTTCAGAGTAGTCACCAACTCTTGCAAAGTTCCGACTTGATCGCCAATGGCACTCGAGTAAGCTATCGTCGTGTCTTCACGAAAAGTGATCCCCTTAGCATAAAGCCCACCGAGTACATTGTTCAGAAGAGAGACGTTGTCTTGAAGATTGATCTTCAAAGACTTCATTTCCTCCTAATTGCGAGTCGAAGCCTCACGGAGTCGTTTTATTTCTACTGCTTGCTCTGAAAAGAATAAGACCAGCTAGATAAAATGACCTCGAAAGGAAAACAAAACCAATCACAGGTAAAGATTTGCTTACCAACTAGTCGAGAATCTAACTTCTTGACTTCTTCAGCATGAGAGGCAGTGCTCTTTATATAGCGATCCTCCCACAATTGGACCTCTTGGTCTTTTTCTGAAAAAGAATAAGAGTTAGAGAAAGAAAAGAAGGTCGTAAGTGGTTTTAAGTTCGGCACTTACCGTTTGCAAGTCTCTGCAGCCTTTGGATTGCAAAGTTTGCCTTCTGAAGCTTATTCAGGAGGTATTCCTTTTTCTCACTTAGCTTTTTCGTCTCGGCTTTCTCAAAGTCAAGAGAATCAACTAAGGTCTTCTCGTCACTCTTGAACCTACAAAGGAAAAGAGTAGACGTCAGTACAAAATAAGCGGTTGTAAGTTCTTCTACGACCAGAACCTAGTCGTAAGTCTTTCTACGACATTGCCATGGTCGTAAGTCCTCCTACGACCAGAACCTAGTCGTAAGCCTTTCTACGACATTGCCATGGTCGTAAGTCCTCCTACGACCAGAACCTACTCGTAAGTCTTTCTACGATAACACCCTGGTTGTAAGTCCTCCTACGATCAGAACCTGGTCGTAAGTTTTCCTATGACCGATATCTAGTCGTAAGTTCTTCTACGACAATCCCCGTAAGTATTGTATAAGTGGTCGAAACATAAAACGACTACGAATACCAGTTACTTACCATCTCTCTGCTTGCTTTCATGAGCATCGCTTTCTCTGTCGAGTCGGACAAGTTGTCTGTTGTACTCAACAACAAGAATAATTTGTTCCAAGGCTTTCTGCATAAAGAAAGACAGTAAGAAGCGAGAAAGTAATCAATATCCCTATTCCGAATCCAACTCCTAAAGAAAGTAATCCTTCTACTAATTAAAGAAAGCATATAACTATAGATAGCTTACGATACGTATTCCGTAACTAGAATCAGCTTTGGACTCATATTCCTTAGTTGATCCCGTTTGCCGCTGCTGGCATTGAAGTCTCCTTCCTTGTATTGCGACGCTGGTACTGAACGCCCCACATAACAGGCAATGTACTGAGTTATCTCCAGTAATAAACATATCATCCACATATAGAAGGAGCGTTCGACCCCAAGGAGAGGTGTGTACAAAGAGGGCAGGGTCGTGATCATTGGTGGAGAAGCTGGCAGCAGTGACAGCAGAGGAGAAGCGATCAAACCAAGCGCGAAGGGCTTGTTTGAGCCCATAGAGATTAGAGAGCGACGAAGGCAACAGACTATACCGTCAGGGGTAGAATACTCAGGGGCGGCTGCATGTAGACCTCCTCACGCAGCTCACCATTGAGAAAGGCATTTTTAATGTCCAACTGAGAGATGGGCCACTATCGAACAGAGGTCACAGCAAGGAGAGTGCGAACAGTTGTCATATGAGCGACAAGAGTAAAAGTCTCATCGTAATCATGACCGTGCTCCTACTGAAAACCACGCGCTACAAGACGAGCCTTGTAGCGCTCAAGAGAACCATCCGAGATGGTCTTGATCTTGTACACTCACTTGCACATGATAGGAATAACACGCGCAGGTAAGGGCACAAGATCCCAAGTGCTAGTACACAGTACACTCTAAAGCAGCAATCTCCTCAGACATCGCGAGCTGCCACTCAGGGTGAGTAGCAGCCTCATGGTAGGTCGTAGGCTCAGAAAGAGCAGCGGCTGCGAAGCCGTAGCGCTTAGGAGACATGACAGTGCGACGATCACGAAGATCGTATCTGGGAAGAGAAGGTGGAGCAGGACCCAGCAAGGACGAAGAAGAAGAACTGGGAATAGGGCCTAGCAAAGGCGGAGGCTCAACTGGAGAAGAAGTAGGCCGAGGACAGCGATAGTAGTGCAGGGGAAAGGGTGGAACCTCAACAAAAGAGCTGGAATGAAGAACTGGAGGAAAGGGAACACGTGAAACTGGAGGAGAGGGAAGTGAAGGTGGAGGCGGAGGCGGAGGCGGAGGCAGAAGCGAAAAAGGAGTGAAAAACTGGGTGTTAGGAAAAGTCAGAAGGGAGATCGACTCAACAAGAGAATCTAAGCTGACAGTAGAGGGACAAGGGTAGTAAGGCCGGGACTCGTCAAAGTGACGTCCCAAGAAATCCTCATTCGGCGAGCAACAAGTCGTAGCAGCAATAACCCTTATGCTCAAGACTGTAGCCAAGAAAAACACTCGATTGACTGAGCAGTCAACTTGGTGCGTTCACGAGGTGGAAGAAGGACGAAACAGACACAGCCGAAACGGCGAAGGTGACTTTACTCGGGAGCTCGATCGTAGAGACGCTCAACAGGAGTAGAACCCTTTAGAGAAGTGGAAGGCTGCATGCTGATGAGGAAATCAACAGTGGAGGCAGCCTCAGCCCAGAAGTGAGGTGGAACAGAAGAGGCAAGCATGAGAGCACGAGCTGTCTCAAGCAAATAACGATGCTTACGCTCAGAGACATCGTTCTGAGCGTGAGCACCAGGGCAAGAGTACTGGGGAAGAGTACCCTGCTCAGCGAGAAAGCGACACAAAGAAGCATATAGGCACTCACCGGCAGAATCAGCACAAAAAAGCACGAATGGTCGAATCAAACTGAGTGCGAACCAGGGTGGCAAACCTCTAGTAAATTGAGAGAACCTGGCTGCGAGACGACATAAAGTAGATCCAAGTATGACGAGAAAAATCATCAATAAAGATCACATAGTATCGATGACCCCCTTTCGAAATGAATGGAGCCGAACCCCAAACGTCGAAGTGTACAAGATCAAAAGGACGAGCCAAGATAGAATCACTAGAGAGATAGGGGAGCTACAGCTGCTTGTTAAACTTGCAACCCATACAAGGTAAAGAGGTGTCACCAAAAACAGAACCAAGAAGACAACGACCTAGTAAAGACGACAATCGTGATCCAAAGAGATGGCCCAAACAATGATGCCACTGAGCAAAGGAAGCAGTAGATGACGCAACAAAAATAGAGGTAGGTGTAGTGACTGACTAGCTGATGGAGACAGCGGAAGGAAGGTGTAGCCAGTCGAGCTCCGAAATACGCTGTGAATCACGACGTCGAGGCCAGCACCAAGGAGAGTCCCCGTGCGGTGGTCCTGGACACAACAAGAGTCAGACTCTAAGAATAACACGACAATCGTGATCGGTGATCTGACCAGCCGACATAAGCTGCATAGTAAGCTAGGGAACATGAGAGACGGCAGAGACGGCAGGAACATGAAAAGAAAAAGTGGAAAGGATGCCTCGGCGTGCAATGGGAAGAGAGGTACCATTTGCAGTCTGAATAGTGGAAGGAAAAGCTATGGGACTCATAGAACTGAGGCGAGTAGAATCTGATGTCATGTGAAAAGAAGCACCAAAGTCCAAGATCCACAGAGACAAGATACCAGACGAAGGAGGTGGTGGAGGCGAGGACCGCTGAGAAGCAAGAGCCAGACGAGCAGAACCCAACGCAGGGGTGGTGGTGGTTCGAGGTAGGGGCGGCGGCAGCAGCTCGAGGTAGGGGCGGCAACGGCGGTCAGAGGCAGGAGCGGCGGTGGCGGCTCGAGGCAAGAGCGGTGACGGTCCTGAGGCCAGGGTGGCAAGGGCAGCCCAAGGCAGGGGCGGCGATGGCGGCCCAAGGCAGGGGCGGCGATGACGGCCCAAGGCAAGGGCGGTGACGGCACTAGCCAGGAACAAAGGCGACAGACACACAACCTGCGGGTATGCTACAAGTGGCACCAAAAGATGCAGCACCGGTGGCCACAAGATCTGCGATGGGATGGCGAAGGAGTCGCTAGTAGTAGCCATCAGTGGTGACTTGACTAGATCTGGAGTCGGGAGGCGGCATGGTCAGGAGCAGAAGCCTCGGGCAGTGGCTCCAGCTAGATCGGGAGCTAGAGAGAAGCCAAAGCCGGAGAAGCCGAAACCAATGTTGCCGGCTCCACGTAGATTGATGGAGCCGGAGCCGCTGGCTCCATGTAGATCGAAATAGAGCTGAACAGAGCTCTCTGCTCGCGGTAGCTCGACTGCAGGGCTCAGTAACTTCTAGGGCGGCGGACGGAGGCAACGGCGATAGGGATGGAGGTCCTAGGCGGCGACGGTGACATCGGGGATGAAGATCCCGGGCAGTGGCGCTCGGTTCGGGGGCGGGCTAGCGTAGAATCGTCGGCGAGGAGTGCGGATCCGGCTCGGGGAGATGACTGGAGTGGCAACGCCTCGGGCTGGAGCAGACCAGAGCTCCTCTTCTCGCGGTAGTGACGCTCGAGGCACCGGATCTGAAGCAGAGCAGAGGAGAAGGGCGGTGGCCGGTGGCGGCGGTCACGTGGGGAGCCCCATCCCTAGCTCTGATACCATGTTGGAATGAGACTTGATCTATTCTAATGGGGCTAAATGCTATTCCAATGGGGCTAAATGCCAATATCATGTACAGGATACGTCAATATACAAAGAACACTATAAGCTATATACATACCTAACAAGGAGAAAGCCTGCAGAGTGTTGATGGTTACACAAAAGTAACATTTGATCGATCAGAAGGTTGTGCTGCATTGGAAAAATGGAATCTTCTTTCCTATCTGATAGGCCTAGTAGTATATCTAGAGCTATGGCATGACTTCAATGAACATGTGTTCTCAGAAACATATGGTATGTCTTCTTTTGTATGAAATTATTATGAAGTACTACACTCAGAAGGCAAACAAAAAAAAAAATTGAGAATTAGATAAAAGTGCATATACCACCACACTCAGAACGCCGACGCACCCGCTTTACATGCCGCAGGTTCTCCAATGGGCATACCTGATTCAATTTCCTGAAAAGGCAGTCACTAATAAATCACTGCCCGGAATATTACCAAAACATTTTTTTTTAAGTTTGTGTCCAAAACAACCAAAAAAAAAACAGCTTCGTCACTTCATAAAAAATCTCAAAAAGAAGACCGATATGTCAGCTAATACACCACTATTTAGACAAAAGAAATTGAGCATGGAATTGTGAAACCGAATATCAACTTCCTATTAAAGAGATAATCAAAACTGAAAAAATGGAAATTGAATTTCATAACAGCTTCTTGTTAATGGAATATAATTAAAATGTAGAGTTACAGTTTTCAGGCGTAATGCATAATTCAACTTCTAAGAAATTATTTGGCCCCTTAAGCAATAAATTATTTTATTACTTCATTAACTTGTCAAATTATTTTCTTGACTTATGTTAAATTTGAATCCACAAGAGAGGATAGAAACCGGAATCTAAAGGGTTATTCAATTGTTTTAACAAAATATGAATTGAAATTGACCGTATACCGTAATGTACCACACACAAGAACTAATTATTCACTAGAGTTGAGATTTCAAATGAAGCGTCAGTTCAATTCCTGGTACACCATAACTCAAATCAAAGAACCCCTCAATCTGTTCTTTCAATCGAATTGTTCAAGAAAAGAAGAAACAATGCTCTGTACTATTGTCCACCTCAAAGCCATGTTAATTGTAGTCGGAAATTCCTAAAGTGTAAACCAAAATGTTCCAATTTGAATACAAAATGACAATTCAGAGAAAAAGTCGACCTTATGAGAGCATTGGCTAGCCTGGGCTCAATATTGGCAGCGATCACATCAACTGGCAAGGAAAAGAAACAAGAATTTATAAATCCAAAATAACAACAAAGGATTAAAGGGGATACCTGTAGAATCTTGGAGGGAGGGAGTTTGGTTGCCAGGGACCTCAGTGAGCTCCCACGCCATGGCGACAAATTTTTAATGGAAGCTGGAGTAAGGATACAGAGAACCCATGGGCATATTTTTAAAACAAGCAAACTGATTACGCTTGATTTGCAACAACAATGAAGCACAAGTTAACAAGAAACGAGCAAGAAACAAGCAAAGCTCGGATGGATGCAGTGACAGATCTAGGATTTCACCACGTCTTGAGCTAAATTCTAATAGACTAACATCCTAGAACTTACGTCAATTTATACCCACACCATGACATAACAAAAATAAGCCACAACTTGTGAGCTCAATCATTTTGTTTGCGCTTGCTAGCACATTAGCACTTGCACACATTGTTTTGTTTATGAAGGAAACATGTAGGTGTAATTCTATCCCAGAATTTCATAAAGTACTTAATGGTAAAAGTCAAAGAAAACAGAAGCAATATTTTGACTTAACAGTGACAATTCCAGAAATGGCAAAATTTTGTGGTGCCGTCACGAGCTATCTTATGCATATACAAATTCTGTATAATGAACCAAGTAAGAACTAACAAGTCAGATTGGTTAAAAGGAAGAAATCGGTTGTTTAGCTGTTACCTTCGCAAGGATGCAATGGGGGACTATCAATTCTTCTCACAATCTCCACTAGCGCTGAGCTTACTTCGTAATTAATTTCTAAGCTTTCTTGAGGAGCTGCAACATGAGTCACGACAGGTACAATCTTGTTAGGAGAACAAACTACTTCAAAAAAAAATATTGAAGAAAGAAAGCGTCTTCTTTTGTTTGACAAAAAAATATAGTAAACAACAGAGAGATGTCAGTTCCCAGAAATGTCTTGTATTGCTAATGCTTAGTGGGAGATAACACCAGCTATTCTTATAAGTACTGTTCTGAAAAGCTGAGTTAGGCATTTGACTCTAGCACAGAATTTTCAGGAACATACAAAGAAACCTATTTGGTTAAGTTTTGGTAATTACAAAAGATTATGATGCAAACTAGAGATGTTCAGTTTAAATGATTGGGATAATCCACTTGCATTGCTTGTGTTTAAACGCACAGCTCCATGGATCTAGCACACACTGGCGCATTTTTGGGGTTGACTCGGACAATAACAAGCATTTTTAGCTTATCCATCTTCCCACTTTAGGACTGCAACGAGTAACCATACTTCTAGATACTAAACATACCATGCATGTTACAAAAGGCAAGCTAACTTGACATACCACTTTATCATTACAATTTGCAATGTTAATGAAATAATTGTGCCTTTTCTTGTTTTAACTTGAAACGGAATCGAGATATATATTTGTGGAATCCAAACATAGTTTTTATTTTGCTGTAGGTACTGGATAGATTTTTTACATTTTTCTTCACCAATTTGAGTGGATTACATAAATCCACTCACTGAGTCACTGGATCGAACCACTAAATGAGGCAGCAGAGAGGAGCTCATCAATTGATCATGTAGGAGTCTAGGAGAGGTGGTGTTGGACTGCTGTCTGCTGGGAACCACGAGCAGAGCACTCGAGGAGAACGGCGATCAGCGGTGAGGAGGACTGGACGAGGGGCGTGCCGCGTGCTGGCTATTTTTTAAGTCCCCAACGGTCAAAAACGATCAAACCTCTAACGGCCGATTTTTTTCGGCCGTCTGCGGTTGGCACGCCCACGGCACGACACGCCCGACTTACTCATACCGCCTTCTTCTTCGCCCCACAACCCTCTCTCGCCGTGCAGCCGCCCATCGCGGCGATCTGTCTGACGGCCTCGCCATCGACGACCCCGCTGCCTCCTTGCCATTGACTACCCGCCGCCCTCGCCTCCCATGCCCGCCGCCTCGCTGCCGTTTGACCCCGCCGCCTCACGCGACCTCGCCGCCTCGCCTCCCCCACGACCCAACCGCCTCGCCTCCCGGGTCCTCGCCACCTTGGCGCTACTCGACGACCCGCCACCTCGCGCCTCCTGCGGCCCCGCCACCCTCGATGACCCGCCGCCTCGACGACCACCACTCGACGACAACAGGCGTCGCCAGGCCGACGACCCCATCGCCACCGCCTCCGTCTGCTCCGGTAGCACCGTGCAGCCCCAGCAATTACCGCTTTACCTCCTCCTCTCACCACTCCGGCAAAGATCGCGCGCCGCCGCTTCGCCTCCGCCTCCGCTTCCCAAGCACTGCCTCCCGCCGTCAGTGCGCGCACTGGCACGGCCTAGCACTATTCGTCGGCGCCGCCACCCACCGCTTCGAGGCGGTGGCCTGCACGGCCGGGTCTCGTCTTGCCAAGACGCCCATGAACAAGGCGGACCGTCTGCTGCTTGGGCCGGACCGCAGATGTCGAGCCAGGTTAGCCCTGAGGCTCGCCCATTTGGCCAGCTCTAGCACGAGGCGTGGAAGAGGAACCGTGCGTGGGGTGTGGAAGAGGTTAGGGATTTTGGGGGCGTGAGGCCGAGTGGGCTGGATCAGAAGTTGGGGAGGCTGGTCCTAAGGCTAAGCCAAAGTTATGCATATTTTTTTGGCCTTACGTACGATGAATTTTGCACTGTAATTTTTTCTAGAACTCGAGCTATAGCCTATGTAGCCTGAGATCTAGATCTATCCCTGAATAGATAAACAAATTATATAAAATAAGAAAAACTCGAATGGATGAATACATCAGATAGAGCTTGGGGCGCAAAGAGTCGTCAGCAGTGGAGTTTGGACGGCAGTGAGACTGCCATGCTAGGTGGAGGGTTGGAGCAGGTTAAGTTGCATGCGCGAATCTAGGGTTGTTCCTTCGGTATTTTCGCTAAATACAGCATTAAAAATCAAAATCATATTTACCAAATAAAAATATGATTCGATTTCAGTAAATACCAAAAAAAATCCGTACTATATTGGTAAATATCGTATTTACCAAACTAACGCGAATTGTGGAATGATGCGACAACTTTTTAGTACGAGAATAAAACAGGCAATGAGATTGTAGTCTTCTTAGCTCTCGATGTATGTAGAGTGAAAGAGCAGCTTAAGCTTCTCATTTTTTCCTGGCTAGTCTTTGTCTTAATCTTGGCCCTCGGCAAGTGTTTGTAAGTTCTTTTGCATTTTCCTTCTTGTGAATAACCTCTATTTATTCTTTTATAGGTTAATTACATTGTAGGGGCCTCCTCCCCTACAATTTCTAGGATTGTAGTATTCTATAGAACAATGAAACTAAGGGCATATTTGTTTTGATCGGCTTTTCCAAAAGCTTAGCTTCCTACTGCATCACAGGCTTTCTAGCTACTAGTCAATGGTCGGACTTTTCTCGATTTGGTGTTTGGTCAGGTGGCTTTTAGGTAGGTCAAGTTGTTGCTTCCGAGATGTGAAATGTCTGAAATGCCCCTAAAGATAGCAATGGCTTGTTTGATGCCGTTTAACGCAATTAACAACATTTAACGATATTTAACGATATTTAACAATATTTAACGCAATTGATGAGAACTACCGATATTGACCGCGATTAACGACAATATACCGTAAACAACGCAATAAACCACACTTAACATATTTAATGACAATTATTACAATAAACATTTATTACAACAAATAATTATTACAATAAGTGACAATTCATGCCCCCTCCACTTTTTTCCAAGCTTGGGACCAAAGATCGGCGTGTGTTAGGCACCCCCACCCTCACATGTACCCCCCACAAATAAGGAAGTAACAATTCACATCAATACTTAGTAAGTTTTTTTTCTAGTGGTTTCATCAGTGATGCAAGTAACTAAAGTTGGAATACAACTCATAGTCATTGTTTAAAGGATTAAATTTCTTCTGAGCAAGTTTTACAGTAATTGCATATCCATTCATGTTCCAATATACACTCTAAAAATTAAATGGTAGAGATCACAATTCACAGCAGTACATCATCAAAGTAATTTACAATGTAGCATCTACTCACAACAATGATGATAGCTCCTCATCAAGTCAAAACTCATGTACAGATTGATTCACTCGTATCATTTTTCAGTTCAAAAGGCACTAATGAGAGGAGATATGAACAAGAAGTAAACATTACTACTAAACAATACCAAACTAAATACTGAAAGTAAACCAAGCAACAAACTGACAAACTACTGATCTAATATCAATCAAGTATGCACCAATCATGCAGTGAATGATCCCTGATTCAAGCAATTCATCAAGTATCAGGTCATCCAAGCAATTCATCAAGTATCAGGTCAATGTCCAATATGCAATTCATATATGATTCATGAAGTATCAGGTCATCCAAGCAATTCATCATTTTCAAATGCAATGACAAGTCTAGATCAAACAAACCAAAAGTGACCATAATTCAAACTAGTACCACATTCATGCTCACATTCAACATGATCATAATTGGCAATAAGATAACACAAGTCTAGCCAGAGTTCATACCATGCTCATCATCCATCCATGAGTTCATACCATGCATCTCTAATATTGCCAATTTAGGATGCTCAATCAACACTAGATATATGAAAATTTTATAACAAGGATAAATTCTCTATAACAACAGGCATGCATGCTTTCAATTCATGAAATCAATGCAATAAGCTAGTAGTAACTATGTTAATTCAATTCTAGATCATCATCTAGCATTATGTCAACACCATTCATTCATCAATCATGAATCATCCAAGCCATTCCATCCATCATAGCACAACACAAGCACAGCCTAGATCACTAGCATGAGAGGGGAGGAAACGACCAGACACAGTGAGGAGAGCACCACCAGAGGAGGGCTAGGGTGCTTGGCACCCCGCCATCTTGACGACGGCGGGCAAGGCGGCGCAGTGGTGTGGTTATCGCCTTGGCCACAAAGAAGAAAGTGCGCAGAGGCGTGGACTGTGGAAGGGCCGGGGGGTCAAGAGGATGTGGCTACTACCATGAGCCAGCAGCTGGCCAGTGAGGAGGGCGCCGAGGAGAAGGCGGCCAGGAGGATGGCGCCGGGAGGAAGGTGTCTTTGGGAGGAGGAGGGCATGCAGCTCCATGGGGCTGACCTGAGGCGTGGCGTGGAGGTGGCCGGAGGGCAAGGCGGCGACCAGTTGGAGGAGAGGCGGTCCGAGGGTGAGATGGCGGACTAGGTTGGAGGAGAGAGGCGCCGGAGGCAACCGGTGAGGAGACGCGCGGCGGCGGAGGAGGAGGCTTTGCCGGGGAGGAGTCCCAGAAGGTCGTGCACCCATGAGGATGAGGAGGCCGGGCGGAGGCGAGGCGAGGCTGCCTAGATCTGGGCGAGAGGCGGCGGCTCGGGAGAGAAGGAGCGCAAGAGGGAGAGGAGGACAAGCAAGACGCTTGGGGGGCGGAGAGGATGTCCGCGTGTTTGGGTGGAGGAGTCGCCTGGGAGAGAGTGAGTCATGGCGTGTGGCTACCGCATGGAGGAGGTATTTATGTGGTGGCATTCGACGGGTAAATTCATTGCAACTTCAAGGGCATTTTCGAAACCTTGAGCTGAGGAAGCGGCAGGAAGCCACTCGAGGCTGGCTTCCGGCTTCCGGCTTCCTGCTTCCGGGCATTGAGTCTGTCCCGTTTGTTTCGGCTTCCGGCTTTTCTGACTGAAAAACCGAAGCCAAAGCAAAAACAAACGGGCCGTAACTGTCTAGCTTCCGGTCACTACACACTACACAGCATGTCAACACCAAACAATTAACATGGCTGGCCCGCCGAGACATCCACCGAACAAAACATGGCCGGTCAGCCGAACCATCTACTGGAGTCTGGACAAGCAATCAACATTCCCTGTCACGGGTCACCACCTTCCCTGGGGCTTGTTTGGGTACAGGGAGAATATTTCCACGGGTTGGAAATCTCAGGTGGGATTTTTGTGGCATCCACGATCCCGTGGAGAAAAACTCACATGAAGAAAAATGCCTAGCTATGTTTGGAAAGGGCGGTGAGTGAAAAACCCCTCTCAATCAGAAACTCGAGAACAAATTCAGATTAAAAAAAGTGAACACAATCCAAGGAAAATGAAAAAAAAAGAAGAAGAAAAATTGGAGAAAAGGAAAAGGAGTTCGCTGACGAGGTGGCGTCTGGTTAGGTGGTAGAGATTGTGGCCGTCAGACCTGGGGACAACCGACGAGCCGCCTGCTCCTCTCCACGCGTGACGCCGCGTCTCGTCGTCGTCGGAGCTTGCCGAGGACCAGATCTGATTGAGGTGGTAGCGGTGGTGTGGTGGTGGAGTTGTGGTCACCGGACTCGAGGACAACCGACAAATGTCATGCGTCTCTCCACGTGTCGTGTCTCCTTGTTGCTGGAATTCACCGGCGAGGAGCCACCGGCGCAAGATCTGGTACCTCTCCACTGCCTCCTCCTGCACCCTCTATCACTTCCTCTAATGCGGCGGCGGCGGCGGCGGCGGCGACAAGTGGGAGGAGGAGGAGGGCTGGACAGGTTTTCTCGGAAAGGTTGGGCGATGGAAGTCATAAGGTGAGTAGCCAAGGCAGTGTCGCGTGAGGGGAAAAATTCCTGACCTCAAGAGGAGTACTTTCTGTCCTGGGGATTGGGCCGGGTTTGGCCGGTATTTTACCCTCCCTTGATCCAATCCAAACACCCGCCTGGGTTGAGGTGGGGAAATCTTCCGCATGCCATATTTTCCTCAGGATTGGGTGGGGATCCCGGCCGGGATTAGGACTTACAAAAAGTCCTTAGGGTTTGTTTGGAAACAAGAGGCAGAAAACTAGGGGGAAAATCCCCTTGAGGGTATATGAAATCCCCTTAACCCCAAAGGGAAATCTTCTCGCCTAGGAACAAAATCCCTGTTGCTATTTAGGAACAATAGAGATAAAAATCTCGGCCGTGAAAAAAATTCAAAAAAAGATAGTAAAATTCAAAGACAATAGCACAATTAAACAACTCATGGCGTTTACATTCTTGAATATTTATCTAAAAAACTTTCAGAGACACACAATTCGAATGATATAACAACTAATTTAGCCAACAAATAGACAACATGGTCCTCAAAGTCACCGGACTACCAAAAAAGTTCCTATGGATAGTACAATCTAGTCCTCCAGTAAGTTCCTGGCCTCTCGATTTTTGCCCTACGAGTGACATTCCTTAACGATCATGACGTTCCATACCTACTGCCTTGTTTGCAAGGAAGATGAGTCCAGCACAAGTTCAGGAAACTGCAAAGCAAATGAAGTGAAATATAGTCAAATGCAATACATGAAGGTGCATTCCCCATGAAAAAGACACATGGTCAAATGTAATGGGTCTGAATATAGCTCTGTGCCAAAATTACCAGCAGTTGTCCCACTTCATTAGCAATCTTTCTAATTACAGGGGGACATGTAGTTGTTATCTGCATGTGAAACTATTTTATAGTCACTTGCATAGTTGCATATCAAATTAAGACTAAAGAGTTTTGTGACTCGTCACACACTCACACTACTCAGCAAAATGCCAAGGGCAGATAAATATTTGGCCAAGCCACCACAAGAAGTCAAGAAAAGACATCATGCGCAAAAGACTTAACAGAGAAATGAATCAAAGAAATACTCATATACTTGAATTAGAAAGCTGGCTATGTAGATCATTTTTTTTCTTTCACAGATAAATGAATCAATCAATCAATTATAAAGCTGGCTATGTAGATCGTTACTACCAGTTGACACAGGACAAGCGCCACAAGATTGCTTCTGGATTCATCATGCACATGCAGTTGCACAATTAAGCATGCAGTTGCACAATTAAGCCCGCTTATGAATCGTTTGTACTTCAAATAGTTTTATGAGAGCAAACGATCATAGAGGTGTGTCCAACCAAGCATTATTGTTGTTAACAATGTTAGCAGGTTACCACTATACTTCTGTATAAGGTCATCAAGATTGGCATGTCATGCAAAACAAGCTACTCCACTGGCAGGAGAAGGTAGTGCTCATGCCACAATTCACATAAATAACACCAAAGCATTGCTTCAAATTTACCAAAGCTGAGAGATGGGTGAAATGAAAATAAAAAAAGACAACTTACTTATGGAGTAATTTCACTCTTAATCCAAAGTAATCGATGGGTTTTTGGTGTTGATAAAAATGTCCCTATTTAGCTCACATTTGAAGAGTCATAGTGCCTTTGCCTTCTCCATATTCGTTAGGTCTTCAATTGATTCTAATGCAGCAACACACTTTCCAATAGAAAACCCATCATTCTGACTACGTCTCGTTGTTTTATTTAGTTCTTTGACAATTTTTTCGGTTTGCTCCTTCTTGAATTCCAAGTAGCTCTCAAGGACCAGGCAATTTGACTTTGCTTTTGCTTTTTCCCATTATCGTCTCCTTTCTATTTAGATGAAGCAGAAGGAGCACGCTCTACTTCATCGACTTCTATATGAGCACTAGATGTCGCTTGCCCTTCCAGATTTGTAGAAAAAGAGTTTAAGCCAACATTGTAGGCATCATTGTCATTGGGGATAACTTGATCAGTTGAAGACTCCACTTGTTCAATTGATACGAAATTCAAATCTCCTAGTGATGTACTTCCTATTTCGTATAAGCAACGAAATAAATGTGCAGTTCATGGTAAATAATATAAGCAATTACAAAAACAGTGCCTAGTGAAGTAGTAGGCTTGTAATCTTTTTTCTCCATGGTAAAAAAATAGTGCCTAGTAATTTGGCAAAGGCTCAAAGGAAACAAAGGTAAATACAAAAACATGGTCTAGCAAGAAAATACAGAAAAACAAAAAATTAAAGAAGGGGCACATAGTTCGGAATGATATTAATAGATATATGTCCAGTTAACTCTAAATCATGACATAAGGCATTTTGATATAAGTAAAATTCAATGCACCCAATGACTATTAAAAAACTCCCAGACCAAAACAAACTTTTTTAGACCAAACAATTCAAATACATATAGTTTCAAGCCTAACAACAAAAACTACACTAATGATCCAGATGATAAAAATAATTCAAATTCGATTGATTTCTTCACAGATTTCAGATATATTTAACCTATATTGATTTTCCCAATAAGCACAACCATACTACTCCGGAGCAAAATCAAAGAAATTACACATCAAATTTATTCTATTTGCTTGGTTGTGCCATTGTAAACTAAAGTCTCAATCATATCTAATGTCCCATGGAGAGACAAACTTGACAACAAAGACTTTGTAATTCTCCCAATCCATAATAGACAACTGTTTGGGTTCCTTCTATAGTTCTATTTATATCACAACAAAACAGAAGAAAGTTGAAGTACATACTAGCATGGATGTACAGATGTACTAAACATGAGACCATATATGATTAATGGAATCACGAAATCATGAAATGAACATTGAAGCATGAATTGAAACAATGTAGTTGAACATCACCTTCATACAATGCTGCTAGGTAGTTAAAGAGAGGGGAGGGCTTGTTGCGGAACTTCTTCGCCTTTGGATGATCCTATTGAATGCAAAAAAAGAATATAGTTAGTAACAAAACGCATCACAAATAATATGTAATATCTCGTTTAAACATAAAACAAATAAGTGATTAATACTGAATTTAAATAAAATTAGAGAAGGAATTAGAGGTTTTAGAGGGACGTTTTTGCTTTATTGGAGAACCTGGGTCGTGGGCTTTCGGCCCACGATGTTTGGCCCAAGTGGGAAGCTGGTTTAAGAGGGGGGCACCAAACCCTAGACGTCTACTGTAGTATGCATGGTACTGTAGCTCCACCACTGTAGCACGTCCCTGCTGCCTCCTTCGGCCAAAGAAAGAAGGGGAGGGGAGGAGGAAGAGAGAAGGAAAACGAGGGAGAAGAGGAGGAGGATCTTGCGGGAAATTCGTGCTTTGGCTTCGTGTCTCCGAGGGTAATGATCTGAACCCATTAGATTTATCCTAGGTTAATCTTTATTCCGTTTTTAGAACGTTTGGTTAAGGGGAAGGTGGATTGCTCGGCCCGATTCGCAAAGTTTAGGGCGTAACATTGCGGGCCGATTAGGGTATTTAGACTTGGAATTAGAGTTTGGTATAATTAGGGAAAAGTTAGTTTATCATGTTAGCATTCTAGGAAGGTCTGGATCGTTAAAATCAGAAAAACAAGCAAAAAGATATAGCCCCCCGGAAGGCTGCTGTCCAGATTCTGGACGTAGTTGGCACACTTCATGTAGTTGGGTCGATTTCGTGTAGAAATTGGTAAAATTAAATATTGGTGTCAACTTGAATATTATAGGAAATCTTGTGTGGTTTCTAGAACTCATATTATTCATATATGTTCAAGTTGTATAATTAAAGATACTACCTCTGGTCGAAAATAGATGACGTCCTAGAGGTAGTCCACCAGAAGCAAAACGTCAAATAAAAAAACAGAGGGAGCATAAAATTATGAATCAGACTATTCCGACAGAATCTGAAACGGTCTTTGGGTAAAGAAACATGATAAAAAACGGTAGAATTAGAGTTTCGTCATAACTAGGAAATTGTAGGTTGTTTCGTGAGAATTCCAGAAAGTCTTGGATGATCATATTTGGAACTCAGATGAGTAAGATAGGGCCATTTCACTACTGGGGCAGTGGGTAGTGTGTCTGGTAGTTTCGGGTTAAAACGGTTGGTTTGGTGTAAACATGCGTTGACGGTTAGAATAAAGTGTCGGTGCTGTAATGTATGATTTTTTTTAATATGTTTTGAATTGTTGTCCAGGGAGTGTGTCCTCTTGTGCATTGCCACCGCATCGCTATCCGGCGTCACAAGGGTAAACAGGCAAGTGCATGGTAGACGGTGTTCAATGGTTGAACACTGTATACTTTATCATTATATTGCTTTGTTCTTACTTATTTAACTGCAAGAATGTTAATGGTCATTATTTATTCCTTATGGTTGGATATGATATTGTTGGATAATGGTAATGTTGATGAAACTATGAATATTTGTGCATTCATAAACATCATTGCATATGAGAAGGTGAGCATATTGATCACAACTCCACAGGAGTAGAGGAGGTCCCCAATCCTTGAGGAGGACGGGCATGAGAGGTATTATTGACGGGTGAACACTCATACTATACCGATATACGCAAAAGAAGTGCATGTAGACATATAGTATAGAGATGCATGGAATGAAAGGTAGTTAATGATTGTATATGTGAATAAAGAAATATAATTGAATGATTGAGCATGAGAATAAAGAAAAGTGAACAATTGATGTTAATGATGATATTGTGTACTGTTGTTTAAGTATTGCTCATTGTTTATTACTGTATTTGCTGAGTCGTGGACTCACCCTTACTTTACTGTTGTTTTTAGGTGATAGTTGATGACGCTTCTTGGGAAGGGATACCACCTGGAATACAGCACACACTCAATTATTTGATCATTTGTCATGAGAAAACTTTACCTTAGCATGATGGTTTATTCTATTAGGACATGATAGACATCAAATAACTCCAGATAATTTCTTAGAATTTGTTATTCATTCAGTAACCTCTTTTGGACTGGTGTTACTCAATTCTTGAATTGTTATCTTGGTCACTATTTAGGGTTTAAATATATGTGCTTACCATGTTGTTATTTATACCTTATTATGACCCATGGACGGGTGTTAGTATTGAATTGCTTGCTGGAATTTATTGTTAATTGTTGATAAAATTAGTAGTTAGGGTATTTTGGTGGTATTCCTGCTCTGTTAAATAAGTGTTACGTATCACTATTAGTTACAGGGAGTAAAATGTCTTACACAAATAATTTTATTCCAAATACTTGGTTCAACAACAATAATACACAAAGAATTGTTCCATCCCACGCCACTTTGTTTCCGTATCTTGTATTGCCTTGTAAATCCCTTTCAGTTCTGTAGGACCGGAAAGGCGACTAGAGGGGGGTGAATAGGCGCTTACTCAATTTTTGCAACCCTTCAATAGAACAGTCACAAAAACAAGAAAGTATGCTGATGAAACTCCAGAGGGCGGTACTACCGCCATTGTAGGTGCGGTACTACCTCCCCTCGTGTATTTCACCAAGACAGCAAAGTTTCAAAACCAAAAGATGATCAACTTGTGATTTATCCAACCAAACCCTATCAAATTTGAAACATAACATCTAGAGAGGGTCAGGATCCTATTCCAATAATTCAATCAACAGATCCATGGCAAAGTCTTGACTTTTTCAAATTTGGTAAAGTTCGGTTCAAGAACAGGTCAAAAACCCAAATCTGATCCTAGGCTTGCTCGTGGGCTATGGATGATCAAGATGACCTTAGTTGGTCTCCCACAAGTCACAGCAAGCATAAGCTACAGAGAGAATCGAGGAAAAACCAGTGGATCATCAAAATCACAAAAACTCCCAAAATAGAAAGCAAAGAGTGAAAGAGACTCACTTTCACAAACATGATTGGATTGATCCGAACATATGGTTGATGTTTACAGCCTCTCCATCTTGGAGGACACAACTCAATACATGAGCATCAGATCAAACAATCCTTAAACCCTAGCTCTCCAAAACCCTAAAACCACACAAAGGCTTCTCTTGTGTTTTTGTTCCTCTTCCAAAACACACAGCACCAAGTGCTTATATAGTGGAGACTAGATTCTAGGAATATTCCATTAGGGCACCCATTAAACCCTAACACACAATGGGTTAACTCACTCGCGCATCTCAAAGCGCCGTCTTCGTCTTTGATTGACCTAAACCGTTTCTCCAAGCGCCAACCCACGCCGTGGTTTAGCCAACAAATCACAAAGGCAGTATTTGGTGAAATTACCAAAATACCCCTTCTCAATCCTTCTCCATGGACCGAGTCCAATCCTGTCAAAGCAATCGCCTGCTCCGCCACGTGTAGGTTGATCAACGGCTCTCATCATGTCGGCAAGTCTCTCCCGTCCGAATCCCATTGGAACCTCCAAGGCACTTGCACCGACCCCCACACCACTTGATCCAACCAGCTGCATCAAACTCCCCGTTCGATCAACCTTGTCCATTCTGCACCATGCTTGAGTCACTTGACCTCAACCGGCATCCACGATCATTCTGGACCTCATCTCTCCAAGCTTAGTCCCGATCCTCCTCGCCATTGACTATCGTTGACCTGCAAGCCACCTGCACAGCAATAGGCCAAAAAATCGTCTCCGAGAACAAGTTCCTCATAACTTGACCCACATTAGTTGAAAACATGCAATATGCAACATATATGCACTGATGAACAAGGATATGACCTATCCCAAATCAATTCTCAAAGTAACTTGACATTTAGTGCACATGCGGTACTACCGCCAAATAACTATCGGTACTACCGCATCACGGTAGTACCACTCTCAGCATTGCCGTCGTACCGCTCTCGAAGAATTCCCAAAATCACCGAAAAACAAGCTTTCTGGAATTTCCATACCGCAGTCAAAACGGTCATAACGACAAACGGTAATACCGACACATAAAACACGGTCATACCGCTCTCAAGAAAGTCCAAGACCAAAATACACTTGTTCTGGAAATTAGCTACCGTCAACTAAGAATCGGTTCTACCGTGACGTGGTAGTACCGCCTTTAAACTTGCGGTATTACCAAGTCGCGGTAGTACCGCCTATTAATATGCGGTAGTACCGCTCCACGAAAATCCACAAAAGCCTCAGAACAAAAGCCTTGTTACGTGGACGCTCTGGATCTACTAAGCTGTTCGGACCGCAAGCCTCAACCGTCAAGATCTGGGCACTATTCAAAGTCCAAAAGTTCACACGTTTCTCAACCGTCCGATTTCTATCGAACGCCTACGCCCTTAACACGCTCGGACGGTCCAACGCTCATCGCATCTGACCGTTAGATCAAGATCTAGCGTTCGAGCAAAACACGCTGCTCAAGACCTAGACAAAGCAGTAGTTCCATTCCAACCAATGGTCGATCGCAGCGGTAGTACCGCTGATTCCAAGCCAGACTACTGCTACAGAGAAAACACGTTCTCACATAAGCCTCCTAGAGCACCGCCTACTTAAGCCGGTTGTTCATTAAGCGATATTACCAGTTAACACGCCTAAGATTACCGATTATCCCGACACTTTGTCAAACTTTCAAAAACAGAATTCCAACAAACCTTCAACCAAATTGCCAATTGTATCATCACTTAGGTCCATGAGCATATCCTCATGGTGTTCACAATCTCCCCCTTGATGAACACATTGGCAATTTTCCAAAAATGAATGTTTTGATGTTTGAAAGTAAAAGAAGACAGTTTATAGCACAAAGGCACAACTTGGTCCTAAAAGCAAGAGAATGCAAGGAAATGACCAAGTTGGCTTCAGAATAGTTTCAGCAAGTGAGATAAGGCAGAGAAAGCAAAGAGAGCTTCAAATTTCAGAAAATCTCACTTAAGGTCCATAAGAGAGAACAAGTGTTCTAAATGACCTTGCAGAAAAAGCACAGAGAGCATCCAAAACAGCATTTTTGTCCAGTTTTTCTCCCCCTTTGACAATGGAGTCATCAAGGTGCAAGGAAGATAGAGCTTGAATGGAATGGCTGCATGTTTTGTTTTCAGTTTTCAGTTTTTTTTTAGCAAAAGGAGCCATGAAGATTATCCAAGAAGACTGTACAAGTATTACACCAAGCCATATTATGTGAATGAACTATTTTCTATCATGGCAATACATGTACAGCAAAGTTAAATGCCAACACAGCAAAAATCTGAGATCAAGTAAATGTGTAGCATGACAAGGGCGCAAGATCATAGTTCAGCTACAGGTATCCAAAAATGAGTCAAGTTATGTCTATAAGCTAAATGGAGCCAGAAGCTAGAAAATGAGTCAATTTTGAGCATTTTAAGTGCAATTTTGAAGCAAATTGATCAAGCATGTAGAATTTAGCATTTTGAGCACATTTCTGAAAATTTTTGGTCTTATCTTTGTAAAGCAAGTCCTGGACTAGGAGCCATCCACAACTGCTGCCTAAGCTTCAACCACTTGCCAATTTATTTTCTTAGCATTGTGCTAGATCTCAAGCCTCACTACGACTATCCCAAGCAACAAAAGCTTAAGAGAGTGGTCTAGGTTATCCAAAACTCCCCCTGAGTTCATGCCTAGTGCAATGGCAAGCTGTCCCATGAGGAAGAATTGGTGAGATCAGTTTTTTCACACAGAAAAACTCATTTTTCATTTGCTTGATTTAAGAACTATCAAAGCTCATTTTAGATCTCATATCAAATTCATAACTCATGATACGGCCATAACTACAACCAAAGCATTGGTTTGCATCCCTAAATTGCAAACTAATGCTAGAACTCAAATTGACGCCATTGGTGTTGTTTTGCAACAAGAAGTAAAGCAAAACGTTGTTAAGGCCGATAAGGTGGATGGGGATGCCGCCAACGAGAGAGAACGCTCTCTGGATAAAACCCTAGCAGCGTGCAACAAGAAAGACATGTGGTGGTATGGCGTTAAGGGTTGCATTGGCGCCAAAAGAAGCATCAAGTGCATGGAACAAGTTCGCGAAGAAGCTAAGAGAAGGAAAGCCCACAACACAAGGGAAACCAAGAGGAGACTTGGCCATGCATGGAGAGAATGCTAGGAACATGGCATGTGGGTTGGTTCGGTTTGGATCCAATTGCATAACCAATTGGTGATTAATATTTTTATTCCAAAACTAGAGTAGTTTAAATTCTAATTAAAGAAAGTATTTTTTGGTTCGGTTCATCGCTCACGTGAATGAATAGAGCTCTGACATCGCTCACGTGAATAGTAATCGGACTAGGATTACCGTAGCGTTTCTGCCATCGCTCATCCGAAGTTGTGTGCTTGCGTGGAGGCTATATAAACCCCCATGGCCGCACTATATAGGTGGACAAGTTATGATTTAGATAATAAAATCGAAAAAGCCGCTTTGGCGATATCGTGTGTTCATGAGTTGTCATATGAGTTGGAGAGATTGAGGGAGTAAGATTGAGAGCGAGATCAAGATATCTATCTCTTGCTTCGAAGTACTATTGACCGAAGGCTACTACTTGCAATTCAATCTATTAGATTGGTTTGTGAGTGTATTGATTTTCTTACAATTCAATTCACTGAATTGGTTTGTGAGATTGCTACTGATCTTCGAGTGTACCGTGAAAGATTGGGCCAACAATCAGGATTCATCTAATTAACTAGGTGGATCCTTATCAACTCAACTAAGCATATATGACATGGCATGAATCATGAGAGGATCACTAAAGCAAAACTAGTCACAAGATCCAACATGTCATGTTTTGATTCAGTTTTCTCACAGATAATAAAGCTAGCATGGCAAATGCTAAGCTAAACATGAAAAGCCATGAAAGAAGTCTAGCAGACTAGCACAAGATATGGCAAGATATAAAGCATGACAACAAGTCATACAAGGATAATAATCAAAGCTCCAAGGATTTATATTACAATGCAAGTTGCTGATTTAAAAATGCATTATGATACAAATGAATGTAAAAAGAGCAAACTCCCCCTCAAAACAGGCCAAGGGGACTAATAACCCCCAACTCTCCCCGCAAGAAGGCAAAACGAGAAGAATCAAGAGCTTTAGTGAAAATGTCAGCAACCTGTTGCTCAGACTCGACAAAATAAAGCACAACGTCACCTTTCTCAACATGGTCTCTAAGGAAATGATATCTGACATTAATGTGCTTGGTCCGTGAGTGTTGCAATGGGCTTTTGGCAATGTTAATGGTAGAAGTGTTGTCACAGAAAAGAGGAACACTACCCAAAGACAACCCATAGTCCCACAGAGTAGATAAGATCCAGAGAACCTGAGAGCAACTACTAGCTGCAGATACATACTCGGCCTCGATAGTGAACTGTACAACAGAGGACTATTTCCTAGAAGACCAAGAGATAAGAGATGTGCCTAAGAAATGACAAGTGCCAGAAGTGCTCTTCCTATCCACTCTACACCCCGCAAAATCAACACCAGAAAAAGCCCGAATAGAGAGAGCAGAAGCAAAAGAATACCAAAGTCCAAAGTCAAGAGTGTCCTAGAGGTACCTGAATATGCGACGCACTGCTTGACGATGAGAGGCTCGAGGGGAAGCCTGAAATCGAGCGCACAATCACACAAATAATTGTATGTCCTACCGACACAGTGAGGTAGAGGAGAGAGCCGATCATGTCATGCAGATTCTTCCGTCTACTGCTCTCCATCCTCATCAGATCCAAAGACAGGGTCGTGGCAATGGGAGTAGACATTGGCCTACTGCATCCCATGTTGAAGCGACGAAGAAGGTCCTTTGTATACTTACTTTGATGAATGAAGGTGCCTTTTTTCAGTTGCTTGACTTGAAGACCAAGGAAGAAGGTCAACTCGCCCATCATACTCATCTCGAACTCCCTGCTCATAGAATCTGAAAATATGGACACCAAATCATGAGAAGAACCACCGAATATAATGTCATCAACATAAATCTGAACCAGTAAAAAGTCACTGCCATGCTTGAGAGTGAACAAGGTTTTATCAACCAATCCCATTTTGAAATCATTTTTAAACAGAAAACTCTTAAGTCTATCATACCAAGCTCTAGGGGCTTGCTTCAGACCATACAAGGCTTTGGAGAGTTTAAAAACATGGTTTGGGAACTTGGGATTTTCAAAACCAGGAGGTTGCTTGACAAAAACCTCTTCTTCTATTAAACTATTCAGGAAAGCACTTTTGACATCCATTTGAAATAGCTTGAAGCCCTTGGATGCCGCAAATGCTAGCAAAATGCGAATGGCTTCTAATCTAGCTACAGGAGCAAAGGTCTCCTCAAAGTCTAAGCCTTCTACCTAGGAATAACCTTGAGCTATAAGCCTAGCCTTGTTGCGAACTACTAACCTATCCTCACTTTGCTTATTTTTGAAAACCCATTTTGTTCCAATTATATTATGATTGGGTGGAGGTTCAACTAAGGTTCAGACTTTGTTTCTTTCAAAATTTTCAAGTTCTTCATGCATGACATTGACCCAAGAGGCATCAGAAAGAGCATGGGTGGCATCTCGGGGTTCAAAAGAAGCAACAAAAGCAGAATGTGCATGAGAATCAGGAGAAGTGAACCTAGAGCGAGTGACTCGCTCATGTAGATCACCAATAATCTGCTCAGGTGGATGCTATTGCTGAATGTGAAGAGGGGCTCCTGGTGCAGAAGTGGCCTCTACCTCACAGGCTGTGGAGGTAGGAACAGAGCCACTCTGATTGTCGGTGAAGGTAGGAAGAGGTCGCTTATCCAAGTCGGTGTAGTAGAAGCGTGCTCTCCAACCATGTCGAAAGGACTTGAGGATGAATTGGGTCCTCATCCTCGAGTCATCATCGATTTAAGATGCTCTCATAAACCTGTACCGCATCATCTAAGTCTAGTACCAGGACTAGCATCATCAAAAGTGACTTCGCAAGTCTTAACAATTTTGTTAGTGTCAACATTAAATACACGATAGCCACGAGAATGAGCAGGATATCCAAGAAATATGCCATCAGAACATCTAGATTCAAATTTATCAAGGTTGCCATGTTTAAGAATGAAACATTTGCAACCAAAAATCTGAAATGAGACACTTTAGGCTTACGACCAAATCTGATCTCAAAAGAAGTCTTACCAATAACAGATCTCAAGAACACCCTATTAGAGATATAACAAGCAGTTGAGATCGCCTCAGCCCAAAACCTCCTAGGTGTGGAATGTTCATCTAGCATGGTCCTGGCCATCTCTACAAGGGTCCTATTCTTCCTCTCTACAACACCATTCTGCTGGGGAACTCTAGGTGAAGAGAACTGGTGCTCAATTCTCCTATCAGTGCAGAAAGTGGCAAAGGAAGAATTCTTGAATTCTATCCCATTGTCACTCCTAATGGCTCTCAAAGCTCCAGGAAGATCAACAACTAGTCTAAGGACCAATTCTCTAAAGAAGCTAAATGCCTCGTCCTTAGAAACCAGAAAATAAACCCATGAATACCTGGAGTAATCATCCACAATCAGAAGCACATACCATTTCCCACCTGCAGACTGGACTTTAGAAGGGCCAACTATGTCTAAGTGCAAGAGCTGACCAGGTCCATCAGTCATCACTACAGTAAGAGGTGGATGAGAAGTAGAAACCATCTTATCATGTCTACAGGGTGTGCACACAAGGTCTCTAATAGCCTTCAGCCTAGGCAAACCTCTAATCAAATCCTTGCTACTGACTCTAGTCAAGTGGTCGAAGCCTGTGTGACCAAGCCTACGATGCCACAACACTAAATTATGAGAGTCAAAAGCCACAAGACATCTAGGGCTGGAAGCAGAAGAGACACTAAAATCAGTACAAAAGATCCTCTCAAATCTGGAGATCTCAAAGACAAGCTCACCTGAGGAGTCTAGAACTCTACACTCATCAATCTTGAATCTCACCTCTAGACCCTCATCAAGAAGCTGAGAAACAGATAGCAGATTATACCTCAGCTTACTTACCAAAGCGACGTCCTTGAGCATGAACTTGTTGTTGATGAAGACCGTGTCTTTGGTCACACGATCCGGTAGAAGCATCCTCAAATGTGATCAACTCATTCTCGGATGCATGTGTGAGGGAGGAGAACCATCTAGAATCTCCAGTCATGTGTCGAGAGCACCCTGAGTCAACAAGCCATATGTCCTCCTTCCTCGCACGATGCACCTATAAGGCACTTAACATGAAACATCTCGCCTCAAGATCAAGTTAGTGATAAAAGACTTGGGAATCCAGTACTAAGTCACACAATGCTTGGGCAAAGCAGTAGAAGCAACAGTAAAATGGTTAGGAGCAAAATCATAAGAATGCACACGAGAACCATCTAGACCTCTCCGAATCGACCTACCAAAAGGTCGGTACTCCCCCTGTCTAGATGCTACCCGTGGTCTCTCCTCACGATATCCTAACCCAAAGCGCTGCCTAGAGCTACCAAAAGAGTCAAAGAAGTCCTCTACGAACCTAGGCCTATGTCTAGCAGGAAAGACAGGCTGCTTGGCTCTAGGGACTACAACATGTGAAGGAACTCCTCTAATGATTCTCAAAGCACCCATCCCCTCCTTCCTCTCAATTTTGGCTCTACGGAAGCAGAGCTCAACTATGTGGCCATCTTTCTTGCAGAAGGTGCAATGGTACTTGACCTTTTGAGGTGTCTGACATGATGAAGTATAAGCACCTATCTTGCTAGAAGGAGTTTGAGCAAAACCAGCAGATTTAAAGACTATCTTGGATGGCTTAGGAGATTCTACCTTAAACAGGCCACTCTCAACAGCTCTAACAATTTTAGGTGGATGATTATTGAAATGCTCTAGGGAATTGAAACATAGGCCACTATTCTTCACACTCACCTTAGATTTGTCTAGAATCATGTTGAGATTCTTCTTCCCACTAGTAAATCTCTCAAGAGTCCTGTTAAGGTAGTCATTTTTTTTTGCTAGCTCCTTACATGAGACACACTTATTTGACTTAACAGCCCTATCATACCTCTCCTTATAGTGAGCTACCTCAGCTTTCAAAGCCTCACAAGATACACAATAGCCATCCCTAATCCTATCCAACTGCTCTTTGAACTTAACTCTAAATGCTTCTTGTATCTTATCTATATTATACCCAACTTCAATACAAAGAGCACAAGAATTAGAATCAACAACTTTCTTGGAAGCAGTCATGGACATGGATTGTTCAATTTTAGCTTTCTCCTCTAGAGTCTTGTTTAAAGCATCATTCTCAATTGTGAGTTTAATACAGTTTTCACATGAAGCAGTTTTAGAATAAAGAACCATTTCTGTCATCTCCATTTTAATCCTACTATCCTCACAATGAGAACACATGTGACTAGCATCAAATTTCTGCAATTCCTTAGTAGCACTATCCAATTTCAACTCAAGTAATGCACAATTTGAGCAAGATGAATGGATAGCATCTACAGCAGTCACATCTAGAGCAATAGCATCCATGCAAACATGACTAGGACTCGACTTGAGAGAATCCAGTTCATCAAAAGTATCTTTTAGTTGATTAGCAATAGAGGAATGAGCAAATTTCAGATTTGCTAATTCATTAAGCAAGCTAGAGCAAGAATCACAATCATCAGCAAGATTAATGGATTTGAGCCTAACAACTTCTAGGTTCAAGTCATCAATCATGGTATCCTGTTTCCTAATCGCTTTTGCTTGCTTATTCAGCTTTTGTTCAGCAAGGACTAAAGCACGCTTCATATCGCCAGTGAAGGACGACTTCATCGGGATCGCCAAAAGGTCGCTGCCGTTGAGGAGTTGACGTCATGGCTGTCCCTAGCCATGAAGCACATGACGGTGAAGTCCTGGTCCTTCTTCTTGCCATGGGAGTCATCCTCGTCGTCCTCCGTCCCCGAGTCCACATCGCTCATGTCAACGTTGTCAAGAGCGGCAAGGACCCGACTGATGAACTTGCGATAGTTCGGCTTCTTGGCTTTCGCATTCCTAGCTTGAGGACGCTTCTTGAAGTTCTTCTCCTCCTTGCCCTTCAGCTTGGGGTATCTGGAACGAATGTGGCTTGGTTCACAACACTCAAAGCAAGTGACCGGGCCTCCTCTCCTTCTGTTCCTCACCCTGTTGTACACTCTGGAGAATTTTGTGGATAGGAGGGCTAGGTCATCCTCTGGTAGCTTCTCTAGTTGCTCATCACTCAAAGAATGCAAAGCAGACAATGAAAAACCCGATGAGCCAAGATTCAATGAATCAGAAGAACTACCCTTAGATGGGTCGACCACCAAAGCCATCGACTCTGTCTTGGGAAAACGCGAGATAAAGTCAATCTCATGCGTCTTCAACCTCGAGTAGAGCTTATCCATGGTAAGCTCACTCATGACAGTGTTGTCATTGATGGATGTGATCTTCATCCCCTGCACCTTCACATCAAGAGCACCCAAAAGTTGGCGGCATCCTCAAACTCAAAGAAAACAAGATCAACAAATACAAGATCATGAATAATCTTGGAGAACCTCCCCCACAGCTCATCTAAGGACTCAGCAGGCCTTTGCTCGACCTTTGAGTATTCTTTCTTGAGCTGGTTCTGTCTCACTTCTTTGATCGTAGTAGAGCCTTCCGAGTCTTGCTATTAGCCTCAACATCTGGAGTGATCACATCGTTATTGGCTGGCACAACATATGGATTCTTAACTTTAAGCCAAATAGCATGCCCTTGAGCCTCGATGTAGGCATGCATGCGTGCCTTCCAGTAAGCAAAATCAATTCCGTCGAAAACATGTGATTTTGTTGAATACTTGTCAGTCGCCATGGCTCCAAAGACAAGTTAAGATCTATGAGAAGAGCTAACCGGGCTCGGATACCACTTGTAGGACCGGAAAGGCGACTAGAGGGGGGTGAATAGGCGCTCACTCAATTTTTGCAACCCTTCAATAGAACAGTCACAAAAACAAGAAAGTCTGCTGATGAAACTCCAGAGTGCGGTACTACCACCATTGTAGGTGCGATACTACCGCCCCTCGCGTATTTCACCAAGACAGTAAAGTTTCAAAACCAAAAGATGATCAACTTGTGATTTATCCAACCAAACCCTATCAAATTTGAAACATAACATCTAGAGAGGGTCAGGATCCTATTCCAATCATTCAATCAACAGATCCATGGCAAAGTCTTGACCTTTTTCAGATTTGGTAAAGTTTGGTTCAAGAACAGGTCAAAAACCCAAATATGATCCTAGGCTTGCTCGTCTCCATCTTGGAGGACACAACTCAATACATGAGCATCAGATCAAACAATCCCTAAACCCTAGCTCTCCAAAACCCTAAAACCACACAAAGGCTTCTCTCGTGTTTTTGTTCCTCTTCCAAAACACACAGCACCAAGTGCTTATATAGTGGAGGCTAGATTCTAGGAATATTCCATTAGGGCACCCATTAAACCCTAACACACAATGGGTTAACTCACGCACGCATCTCAAAGTGCCGTCTTCGTCTTTGATTGACCTAAACCGTTTCTCCAAGCGCCAACCCACGCCACGGTTTAGCCAACAAGTCACAAAGGCGGTATTTGGTGAAATTACTAAAATACCCCTTCTCGATCCTTCTCCATGGACCGAGTCCAACTCGCCGGCAATCGCCGCTTCCGCCACATGTAGGTTGATCAACGGCTCATCATGTCGGCAAGTCTCTCCCGTCCAATCCCATCTGAACCTCCAAGGCACTTGCACCGACCTCGTGCCGCTTGATCCAACCAAACAGATCAAACTCCCCATTCGATCAACCTCGCCCATTCGCACCATGCTTGAGTCACTTGACCTCAACCGCATCCACGATCATTCTCGACCTCACTCTCCAAGCTTAGTCCCGATCCTCCTTGCCGCTGACCGTCGTTGACTCGCAAGCCACCGCACAAAGAATAGACCAAAAATCATCTCCGGAACAAGTTCTTCACAACTTGACCCACATTAGTCAAAACATGCAATATGCAACATATATGCATTGATGAACAAGGATATGACCTATCCCAAATCAATTCTCAAAGTAACTTGACATTTAGTGCACATGCAGACTACCGCCAATAACCATTTCCAGATTACCGCATCACTAGAGTACCACTCTCAAAGATTGTAGTCGCATTCACTCTCAAGAATTCCCAAAATCATTGAAAAACAAGCTCGAATTTCCATACCGCAGTCAAAACGGTCATAACGACAAACGGTAATACCGACACATAAAACACGGTCATACCGCTCTCAAGAAAGTCCAAGACCAAAATACACTTGTTCTGGAAATTAGCTACCGTCAACTAAGAATCGGTTCTACCGTGACATGGTAGTACCGCCTTTAAACTTGCGGTATTACCAAGTCGTGGTAGTACCGCCTATTAATATGCGGTAGTACCGCTCCACGAAAATCCACAAAAGCCTCAGAACAAAAGCCTTGTTACGTGGACGCTCTGGATCTACTGAGCCGTTCGGACCGCAAGCCTCAACCGTCAAGATCTGGGCACTATTCAAAGTCCGAAAGTTCACACGTTTCTCAACCGTCCGATTTCTATCGAATGCCTCACAGTCCTTAACACGTTCGGACGGTCCGAACGTTCATCGCAATCTGGACCGTTAGATCAAGATCTAGCGGTTCGAGCAAAAACACGCGTTCAAGACCTAGACAGGCGGTAGTTCCATTCCAACCAACGGTTGTATCGTTGTGCGGTAGTATCGCGGATTCCAAGCCGGTACTACCGTTACCAGAGAAAACACGTTCTCACAGAAGCCTCCGGTAGCACCGCTCTACTTAAGCCGGTTGTTCATTAAGCGGATATCACCGTTAACACGCCTAAGATTACCGATTATCCCGACACTTTGCTGAAACTTTCTGAAAAACAGGAATTCCAACAAACCTTCAACCAAATTGCCAATTGTATCATCACTTAGGTCTATGAGCATATCCTCATGGTGTTCACAAGTTCCTTATCTTTTTCTTGGATTTGTTGCTTTGTGAAATGAGTGGTTGGAAACTTTTCTATTAATTTACTGGCTATGCTTCTCCAACCATCAGTTACCCACCCATTTTGTCCTCTGAACTTTAGGTTGTTTTGGTCATGTAGTATATCGGAAAGAGTTTTCTCATATGAAAAGTTCCGTGAGACCTTTGATCCTTCTTTAGCCATGGCTACACTAACCACATCATATTGAAATGAACAGATGGTACAAAAGTACATCAATATATTTAAGAGAAACAACCACATAATATGAAAACAAGTCGCATAAATGAAGTGTAGTACTTCTTACACATCATATAATTTAAGTGTCAAGGGCACAAAATACTAATACTACTTTGTGAGAGGTCATGTCCAACTAATGATTGTAGTCAACCCACATTTGCGTTGCAATTTGATCTCTAATAGAACTTCCAGCATTTGACACGATATCATTTTGGTAATTACTGTCACCCTTTGGTACATCAACAAAATTATTTGATTGAATGTAGGCAGGTTGATGATCCAACCACCCCTTCTGACCATTTTGACCTCTAATGATATTGTGAAATGCAATGGTTGTAGCTGGGATCTTAATATGAGATTCAATGGGATGAAATGTGCCAACTTTCAGGATTGGAAATCTCTTCTTCAGAACACCAATAACCCTTTCAATATGGTTGCGAAGGAGAGCATGGCGATGGTTGAAAAGCTCTTTGTAGTCTGCATAATCATATCTTCTAGATGAGCGCCGCCTCCTAAATTCACCAATATGCTATCAGACTCCTCGATGTGGGGCAAGAAAAGAATGTGTGCTTGCGTATCCACCATCCACAAGATAGAATTTACCCTTAGGAACCCGAAAACCCTTGCTTCAGATCGAAGGACACCTACATCTGATGCTGACCCTTCCTATCCATATGAAATAAATGTGAAGTTCAGATCAAAGTCACAAGCTAGCATCACATTTTGAGACAAGGTTCCTTTCCTATTCCTATAAGGAGCCGCTTTCTCTTTAGCAATAGTGATGGGGATATGTGCCATCAATAGCACCAATGCAGTTCTGCTCATAAACATAGTAAATTAAATATAGGAAGATCTTGGAAAAAGTTATGCGTCTAGTGTGTATGGTGATGAAGAAAATGGTTTAATGGTGACAAAGTGAATTTTGTCTGGGGAGGAAATTTCTCACATTTCTATTCTATAGTTGGCAAAAGAAAAAAAGACAAAGGGGTAGTGTGTTCAAGCACCGGGCAGGATACGCTCAAAACCAGGTATAGATATCTCACCTCAAATGTAAAAAAAATATGATGGTAGTGTGTGTAACTTAAACTGAAATAAGATATAGGAGTATACCCTAATGGCTAATGCAGTAACATCATAATGAAGGTGCTACACACAAATACTCTGGTATTATAACACTTGATGTAACATAAGAAACCAGATAGCACCCAGGTAATGATACCTCCATAGAAACTTTTTTCGCCAATACTAAAGCTTCATGATCAATGACCAATTGTAGTGTTTGGGCTTCAGAATATAATCGTTTATAACAGAAAAGTGAAATTTTATCCCTTTCCCTTGAAGACAATAATAACCCAACGTCAACACCTAAGTCGTGAAAGGAAAATATGCCCAAAAGCCCTTGTTGTTCATCATATATGAACTACGATGAGCACTATATGACATAAGGTAATATGCATGTGACACCTAATCAGCTAGTTTACAATTCCACACTGATGTTGCATACCACTAAACTAGAACAAAGAAAACATTGCAGTGTCCTTCTGAAATCTATAATACAGACACTCTACCCAACTTCCAGAAAACAACAATTGGCCACCACAAGGCTTCATTCAGATTTCAAACGATGTGTTTGGATCTGGCACATATAATTTTCTAATTGTAGCAGTAGTTAGGGCACTTAGAATGTATATATTTGGATGGATATCAGGACGATGAAAACATAACTATGCTGACTGTGATTAAAGCACAAAAGTGGAGCATAAACAAGTACATCACTTATCACAAGAGAGATAATATCCTTTAAAAAAGATAATATGAACAACAAAAGATATATATTGCTCATCAGTTACCTCTGCTCTATTCGTTGTTTTTCTTCAGAATCTTCAAACAAAAGATTGGAGCTTCTAACTCTCCCGAACAACACCTTCCTCCACTCCTTCCTCAACACTCACCAAGGAATAGCAGATCTGTGAGAAAAAAAAGACAAAAAGAGCAAACACTCACCAAGGAATATGTTAAGTGGGATTATGCATGAGAATTATTTAGAGATCTAGAGAACAAAATATCTGCCGATTTAGCTATGCAAATAGAAATATCTAGAATCAGTTGGTTCCAAAAACCATAATTTAGATGTGCAAACCATAATTTAGCTGTGCAAACATAATATCTAGAATATCTACTGATTTAGTCGTGCAAGCAGAATATCTAGATTATCTATTGATTTAGTTGTGCAAACCATAAATCTACTGATTTAGCAGTGCAAACAGAATATCTAGAATCAGTGGTTCTAGAAACCATAATTCTTCGGAATCAATGGTTCTAGAAACCAAAATTTAGCCGTGCAAATAGAATATCTACTGACTCCTTGTGATTTGTCCAGATCAGAAACCATAATTTATAATGTAAAGCAAACTACAACTATACCCAAAGTTTATTCAAGATGTAAACTACAAGAGAAGGGCTAAGTTGTTGATGCACCAAAACTATAGATCCATAGTGAACTCAGAATAGGAAAAATCACCTCGATCTAAAATCAAGAACCCCCAGATCCAAAATCATATGGAAATCATCTTGATCGAGTACCCAAACACCCCCTGCAAGTCAAGTACAATTACCTTGAAGCCTACTGCTCCTCCACCATACATGTACATGCAGTTTCAGCAGAGAGAGTGAGAGAGAGAGGAGCAAGGAGACTCACCTTCACAGCATCCTCTCTGAAGGGCAACTCCAATGGTCAGCGGCTCCCTCCTCTTGCGATATTTGCACCTCAGCGACCTTCTCACAAACAGCAACCGCCTCCTCTCCTTCCTCAAAACGGGTAGCACTAGATCTAGAGAAACTGATGAGAAAAAAGGGTTAGATGCAGAACGCTAGCGGGAGGAAGAGAAAGAGTCTTTATCGGTGAGACATCTCTGCCGAAGATGAAGGAGGAAGCGCTTAGCAGTGGAGGGAGGGAGACGCCGATACAGAGGGAGGGAGGCGCGCGGCAGCGCCGATGAGGAGTTCACGATGAGCCGATGCAGGAGGAGTTCGTGATGCAAGAAGAGAATAATTCACAGTATCCCGATACAGTAATTTTTTCCTGTGGAAACGAGGGGGGTTGGGCCGAGAAATCCACCTTCCTCTGCCATCCAATCGGCTAGTTCACTAACCTATGGAAACTTTCCACAGGACTTTTGACCCGCAGGATCGGACGGGTATCTCGGCAGGGAATAGGCTCCACGGTCAGTGTCCAGACAAACTGGGGAAGTGTCCAAGCGGATATTCTCGCCACGCCGCTCTGACTGCCTCGCTTCCATCGACGCCTCCTAACCTCTTCACAAGTCCCACTAAACCCACGTTTCCATCCGGACAACTGTAGGCAGCGAGAGAGCGCGGCGAGAAGCTAGGCTGGCGATGGAGGTCAAGTGCCGGCGGCTAGAGGGGAAGGTGGCGGTCGTGACGGCGTCCACGCAGGGCATCGGCCTCGCCATCGCCGAGCGCCTCGGCCGGGAGGGCGCCGCTGTTGTCATCTCCTCACGCAAGCAGGTCGAGCCCTCTTGTTTGCCCTTTCTTGCTCTTCTTGGTTCTTGATTGCCTCGCTGCGTGCTCGTTTCTTGATTGGGTTTCTTGGTGTTGCAGAAGAACGTGGACGAGGCGGTGGAGGGGCTCAGGGCGAAGGGGATCACCGTGGTCGGGGCCGTTTGCCACGTCTCTAACGCGGAGCAGCGCAAGAATCTTATCGACACGGCCGTCAAGGTGAGAATTTGTTTTTTTAGTGTGTGTGTGTGTGTGGGGGGGGGGGGGGGTTGATTCCGTGCAAGAGTGCTGTAGTTCTTGGGTTCAGAACTTCAGATGGGTTACATTGTCAGATTCGTTACTTAGGAGTTGCGACGTTGAATGAAATCGGCACTCTGTAGTGGAATTTGGGTCTGACTGAGGATTAGATTTACTAGATGTATGTTGTTCTTGAAATACTGACTAGATTCTGCAACGCGTCCGGGCATAGCTTTCTTGTTGACTGTTGGGCAGAATGTGAGACTGGAATACTGAATACAGCCGTTTTCTTGAAACCAGAAATTTTATTCGCAGATCAGTGCATATGTATCCACAACTATAGCGATCATTGCAATAATTTTTTTACAGTTGCTGCTCAGTTGAATTTAAACTGCTCTGCATCTTGGTTTGTCTTCTTGATGAAAGTGGGACTAGGGGTTACTGCCTCGTCGTTCTAAGAAAATGGTTGCTGCTCGCTTAATCCGTTTGTGTTCACAGTGGCACTGTGAGGGTGATGAAACAAGAGTTTTATGATCTGCAGTTCATACCTAGTTGGAAACAACTGTTTATTTGGATGCATCTGAACTATATTTTTCCTTATCACAAATTGCTTCTTTCATTCAGCAAGTTGCATACTGTTAGTTTTTTAGTCATCTGCTAGGTAGTGTTCTACATTTGCGAACTTATTCTTGAAGTTGTAGCAATCAGGTAGTTTTAAAATGATTCTTGCATAGTAAAAAAAGTCAACATGTTATTGCAGAATTTTGGACATATTGATATTGTTGTCTCCAATGCTGCTGCAAATCCTTCCGTAGATGGCATACTCGAAATGAAAGAGCCTGTTCTTGACAAGCTATGGGATATTAATGTCAAGGCTTCCATTCTTCTTCTTCAGGTGAATGAATTCTCCGTCCTAAATCCTAATTTACAAGTTCTATAAATCAACTTTTACACAATTCATCTGTTTTCATTTTCATGTTGTTAGGACGCTGCACCACACTTACGGAAGGGATCATCTGTGATAATAATTTCTTCAATTACTGGTTATAATCCAGAACCAGTATTAACGATGTACGGTGTTACAAAGACTGCCCTTTTTGGTCTCACAAAGGTATATGTTATTCCTTTGTCATTGTCGTACTGGTGCCTGTGCTGTGCATTGATTGATATCATAATTGTGTTATCATTGTCCTTATGTAAAGAAAACGGTGAAAAATGTTTTGCTGTGGTTATTACTTATTTTTATAAAACTTTTATATATAAAAAACCCTGTTAATCCTAAGATGTTAACCAACAAACACTAGATTAAAGGAGGAGCATAAATAATAAAGACATTTTCCCTTGGAGGTATGTTCGACTGCCGAGACATGCACCATCTGTATGGTGCCACTTGGATTTTGGAGAGCAAATCTGACACTGACAGCATAGAATATGCTCCCAAAAAACTAAGCAAAATTATCTAGTAGTAACAAGTTCATAAAATTTACACCTTGGAACTTCTCTTTGCTTGGATAGAATGGTGTGCCTATATAAGAGCTTGGATGTTGGACTACCTCAAAAAAGTTAGTTTGATACTAGTCCTCCCAATCCTCAAGACACTATTGTTCTATATATTTACGAACTGAGCTAAAGATGTCTTATATACTGTGAAGTATATCCCAGCTAACCAGATTCACTTCCGGCAAAGGCCTAACCACGATATATGTGACTAGAAGACGCAAACCAATGCGCAAGCTAATAGAAGTTGTAGATTAGCATGATAACTGCTACACTCACATGACACAAGATATTGCATGGGAATATCACATTGGTCTCTTGACCAGAATTTACAGAGCATTATGAAATTTCATGGCAGCCGATGTTTTATTACAAGTCAGGTGGTTTATTTCATCAATGGATCATTATTCATGCTCTTATGTTCTGAAGATATTTTATTGTTTTGATACACATTGTTTTACACCTCATGAACTATTTTGTCCACTGACTGCATATGGATGCTCTCCAGTGACTGTATTATGGATGCTCTCCTTTTCCAGGCGCTTGCTGCTGAGATGGGGCCAAATACTCGTGTTAACTGTGTAGCCCCTGGTTTTGTTCCTACACGTTTTGCTGGTTTCCTCACAACTAATGAGACCATTGTAAGTAATTTCTGAATTTTTCATAGTACTCCATTTGTTGTATATTTTTACAACTAATTAGTTAAACCAAAAAGGAAAAACCTGTCACACTTAAAAGTGCCAGTGAAATTGAGGACAATCCTAAAATTTTATAAGTTTCTGTGTGATAAATAAAACTTGATTGATCACCATTTTTTTTAGATTTTTTGCTTTGCAGTGCAAAATTTGCACTATAACCTTTTGGAGGATGCATATTTTTGGTCCCTTAACTCTTGCCGTGGTTTAATTTTGGTCCCTCATCTTCAATACCGTTTAGAACGAGTCCCCCAAGTATCAAAACCGGGTAAAATAAACCCCTCCAGCCAAAACAGCCCGGGGTGATGATTTGAGATTGATGGAATCAGTGGGAAATTTGAGATTGATGGAATTGGGGTGCTGATTTGACCGTGGACGTACGCTGTGAGCAGCAGGCTATGAAATTTGTTTTACAATGTTCCATAGCATAACATCCAGCATACTTGTTTGACAAAATGCCCAGCTCGTCCAAGTCTGCCTCACCGCTTGTGCATGCAGCAGCTGTGACCGGCTTGCCACTCCCTCTTGCTGAGCGCTGTGCCTGCATGCCCCGCTGCTGCGTCAGACGCATGCCCATCCGCACGCCGTGCCACCCCAGCTAGTGGAGGTGATTAGGGCAAAGAGGAGAGCGACTGGTGGGAGTTTGAGGAGGGCGACGGCGTCCGTGGTGTTCGACGAGTCTTTGCATGCGCCCAGCACCGGCTCTAGCTAGTCACCGAGGCTCTAGCTAGTCATTCTCCGTGGGTGATGCCGAGGAGCACACGCGACCGACAACGTCGCCAACCACTGTCAGCTCTGTTGGGAAATAGAGTTCGTGAGAGAGAGGAAGAAGAGAGATGATGAAGAGTAGGGGTTGACATGAAGGGTTAAGTGATCAGGTGGCAGCCTAAATGTTGATATTGATGATGTGGCAGTCAACATGGCAAAGACTGCCCTCGATACCACCAGCCTTGGGATGTGATTTGACCTAGTTTTGACAGTTGGGGGACACATTCTAAGCGGTATTGCAAATGGGGGACGAAAATTAAACCACAATAAAAATTGAGAGACCAAAAATATACCATTTCCTAACCTTTTCGACCTTGTTCTTTACCGCACAATTGGTATGAAGGAAACCAACAAGACCTCCATTATTACAGTAGAAATACACTGCATTTCCCATGAATTGTTTTGTATTTCTGAATACATAACAGTTTGTTTGCATAGATGGGAAAATGAATGCAAAATTTTATTTGAAATGAGGAAGTTTTACAGCAAATATTCCCAAGATGGGATAATATTACAACTAACATTACTGGAAAAGTGGAAATAAACCCGAAGGCTTTATTGGCAATTTTCACTGACATAGCTTTCATCACAATTCCCATCTTTGAATCAAGATAGAAGTCTAACCAAGGATACAAATCTCGGAACCGGAGAAAAACCCGCCCGACGGCCGGTGACCGGAAAAACCGGTCAAATTTCGAATATGGAAAAGTGAATTGGGGATGTCTTAAACTCAGTAACTAGAACAGTTACCGCCCAAAACCACTTAAAAAACCCAGGAAAACCGCTACCAAAACCCGAAAAAAACAGAGAAAACCGAAAAAACTTGCTCATACAATAATTTGAGCATATTTAGCTCATACAATAGGTAATCTAGCACAAAAAAGGCGTAAACCAACCTAAAAAGTGCATTATGCAGTCATAAATTTAAATTTAAATTTGAAAAATTCATGTTTTTTCCTCCTGCCCCACCGCTTTTTACGTAATCGCCGTTTTTTTTCCTTGAGTCTAACCATTGGTACACTTAAGGCACAAAATGAATGTGGAACTTTCAAGAACAAAACTATTAGGATTAAGTACAAGTTTCGTCCCTCAACTCTGACCCTAGTTTAGTTTTCGTCCCTCAACCAAATACCGATATAATGCACCTCAAAGTATTAATACGGCAAAAGGAGTCCTCCATGCTCGAGGCGGTTTTGACCAATTTAGCGCCACGTGGAAAAAAAATCATTTTCCTCGCTAGCCAAGCGCCCACGCTGCAAACCTCTCTTCTCTCCCCCATGCTCTCTCTAAATCGCCAAGACCGTTGCCCTCGGCTCCCGACTAAGCGCCGCTCGTTGCCACTGGGTTCCACCGCCTTCGCCCTCCTCGCCGCCTCCTCCTCCTCCGACGCGCCTCCTCACGCGGCGCAGCCGTCGTCTTCCCGCCGGGCCGCCTGGCACGCGGCAGGAGTCCTCTCACACCGCCTCCTTCGACCGCCTCCCGCCTGCCGCCGCCGCCTCACCTTTTTCGCCCGCCTCGCCGTTACCTCTCTTGTCTCTTGCGATCGAGCTCAGAGCCCGAGCGCAGAGCTAACTCCACGCCACCCACCGCCACGCAACCCACGCCGCCCCATGAGCCCTAGACACCCATTAATCGCGTCACGGCGCCTTCAACCTCTAGCAACAAATACCCTCTCGCCAATTCGAGGATTCTTCCATCGGAGCATCGTGCACTCTCAGATCTTCTCCAACACCGCCACATCCACCTCCACCTCGCCACTTCTCTCCAATGAGCCCGAGCTCGATTCCTTCCGCTTTGAGCATCTCCTAGCACCCTTGACCCCTACCTCGATTTGTGCTCTCTTCTTCTCCGTGTCGTCGCCACTGCTGGAGCACCTGTGCACCCATGGTGGCCGCCACGGCCTAACTAAGTCGCCTCAGATCCTCCGAGCACAAAGGTAAGTCCCGCTGGTCTCCTTCGCTCATGCGCCTCCTAAATATCAACCAATCCACCCCACGCCGCCGCCTCCTTTCACCTCCACGGCCACGATCGCTGCTCATCACCTCCCGGCCACGGCCAGACTCGGCCAAGCCACCACCTCCCATCGGTTCACCCCAACTCTCCTGCTCCATTTCACCAGAATCACGCTTTGCCGCCACTCCAAGACCCATGACGACCACCGCCACATTTCACCGAGCCTCCCTATCCCGCCTCCCCGAACTCCTCTGTATATTTCTCTTCCATCGTTAGTTAGGATCCACTTGTAAGATGTCGAATTGCTAATTGGTCTTGTAACTGAACCACCCTAGAGTTTTAACAAAAAATTGAAGTTTAAAGGTTTGTGTGAAGATTAGCACTTCAGTTCTGAAGAAGTGTGCAAGGTATAAATCTGTTTTGACAGTAGGCCAGTCCTTTAGATACTAAGTCAAAGGATCAGTGAGTGGGTTTGACAGTGCTTAGCAGCTTTGACAGCCAATTAAACAGAGATGTTAGATGAAAAATATGAAAAGACTATACCAAAACTAGTAGTTAACAATTCTATTTGATCCATTTAGCCTTAGATATTAAGCTAACAGTGACAAGGCAACATGATAATGTTTCTGTGTTATGAATGGTTGGTAACTGAAGAAGTGTGAGAATGCAATGTTTGTGAGAATGTGTCATTCGAAATTGGGAAAGACTCATTCGAAATTTCAGTTGACAAAGAGAACTAGCAAAATTCCAGGATTTCCATTCACATTCTTATTCTTGATCACACGACAGTAGCAAGCCAACAACAACTGAAACAAAAATCACAATTATGCATGCAACAACTATTAAATCCAGTCAAGGAGAAAACATTCACAATTGACAAGGCACCGGATGACATCAAATTTTCACAATTGGCAAAGGAAAGGAAACTAGAGATTCAACAATTTCATTCATCGCAACAACACCTGGTACATTTTTCCATCAAATGAACCTGGTACATTTTTCCATCAATTCCATTCATTGCAGCAGTGATAATGTCACATAGAACATAGAACATGCGAACTGGACTAATCGTGGAGGGGCAGAGCTTGGCCTCAAGCAGGGTCAGAACAAGGAGGGCCATACCATCCTCTACCTCGTCTTCGAGTACATGGACACCGACCTCAAGAAGTTCATCTGCGGCCATAGCCAGAACCACGAGAAGATCCCCACCCACACTGTCAAGGTATCAATCCATCCATACAAACGCATATCTTTTGTTCTTTTTTTCCCTGTTCCCCAAATCGTGCACGCGATGTGTTTGTTTCAATGTGTCAACCATATTTGATTCGATGGATGACGATGGCGTGTGCCCGCAGATCCCCGATGTACCAGGCTCACGAAGTGGCGTGGCCTTCGCCACGGGCGCGCGTCTTTGCCGTGATCTCAAGCTGCACAACCTTCTCATGGACCGCAAGACCATGGCGCTCAAGATCGCCGATCTCGGGCTCAGCGGTAGAGGTCCAGAGGAGGAGCTTGATCGAGGGAGGGGGAGGGGGAGGGGGAGCGTCGGTGGTCTTCTCTATGCTGGCTGGAATGGGGAGGAGGTGCGGCGGTTCATGTTGTGCCTCAAGCTCGCGAGGGCTCACGAGCCAGATCGAGCCCACTGCCGAGCCGAGCGGGGTTTCTGGCTCATTCCCAAAACGAGCCGAGCTGAGACGAGCCTGCTATTCATCCGAGCCGTAAGGAGCCCAGCTCGACTCGTTTCCACCCCTAGTTAGTAGCACAATTTGTTCTGGCTGTTCTTGCTAGCCCTTCTTCTTTGACTACACCGACGATTTCTGCTTTGACTATAGTCCCTCCTTAGGTGTCTGTTTTTGCTTCTATTTTTGCACCAACTGGGATTCAGTGCAATTATTGCAAGAACTTCGGGCACGACTACTAGTGTTGTGCGGTGTGAAGAAAGCAGAACAAGGCGCGTGGACGATCTGAGGGGGCAGGGAGGCCCTAACTCCTCGACGGGAGGATATGCCAGCACGTCAGGACCTTCTCAGCGAGGTGACTCTGTTCAGCAGTTCTGTCAGGCTCTACTTCAGCAGCTCTCTCACAACTCAGTAGGTTCTGCCAGTCTAGCTCAGACGTCTCATCTAGGTACTTCTTGGGTTCTGGATACACCGGACTCCACATCTCTCAGTTTTGCAGGACCTCCTGTTTTTCCTATCTCTGTTCAGACAGCTGACGGTACTCTTTTGTCTGTCAGTTGTCAGAGCACTCTTTTGTCCACTAATTTTTCTGTTCTAGCTGTTTCCCATGTTCCCCAGCTTACCATGCAGCTTCTCTCGGTGGGTTAGCTCACCGATCTTGGCTGTAGGGTTGGTTTTGACTCTCACACCTGTTTCATTGAGGATCGACAAACAGGGATAGTACTTGGGACTGACCGGCGCCGTGGGGATCGTCAGGGTCTCTACATCCTTGATCGCCTCCACCTCCCGTCCACTTCAGTTGCTCCTGTCACCTCTACGTCTACTTCTACCGCCACTGCTGCCACCACCTCTGGAGTTTTTGCACAGTGGCATCATCATTTAGGTCATTTGTGTGGGTCCTGTCTTTCTTCATTAGTTCATAAGGGTGTTCTTAGACGTGGTACTATTGACACGGCCATGTTTTGTCAGGGTTGTAAGCTGGGCAAGCAGCTACAACTTCCTTATCATTCTAGTGAGTCATTGTCTTCTCGTCCTTTTGACTTAGTTCATTCAGATGTATGGGGACCTGCGCCTATTATCTCTAAAGGCGGACATAAACTTTATGTGATCTTCATTGATGATTATTCTCGTTTTACATGGATTTTCCCTATGTATAATCGTGGTCAGTTTCTTGCGATCTATCATAACTTTGCAACGATGGTTCGTACTCAGTTCGATTCTCTTATCCGTACTTTTCATTTGTGATTCTCACAAGCGTAATCTTGCTCGCATTTTAGACGCTTTCTTTCGACGTGGCACTCTTTACCAGTCTTCTTGTCCTAGTGTCCATGCTCAGAATAGGGTTGCTGAGCGCAAACATCGTCATCTGATTAAGACTACTCGCACTCTTCTTCTTGCCTCTCACGTTCCACCACAGTTCTGGGTTGAGGCTGTTTCTACGGCTGCATATATCATCAATATGCATCCTTCCACTGCTCTTAAGGGTGTCAGTCCTATAGAGTGTCTCTACTCTCGAGCCCCCTAGTACACCCACCTTCGTGTTTTTGGCCGTACTTGTTTGAGGATTCTACTCGATATCGTCATGTTGTTGGGAGTTTGGTGTACCTTGTGAGCACTCATCCTGATATTGCTTATGTTGTTCATATCTTGAGTCAGTTCATGGCTCGTCATACCCATCTTCACTACAGTCACCTTCTTCGTGTTCTTCGCTACTTGCGTGGGACTATCTCTTGTCGTTTGTTTTTCCCTAGCTCCACCTCACTACAGCTTCAGGCGTATTCCGATGCGACCTGGGTTAGTGATCCTTCTAATCGTCGTTCTCTTTTTGCTTATTGTGTTTTTCTTAGCTCCTCCCTGATTGCCTGGAAGACTAAGAAGCATACTATAGTTTCCCGTTCGAGTGCAGAGGTTGAGTTGAGAGCTGTGACAGCAGTGACAGCAGATGTTATTTGGTTGAGGTGGCCACTTGCAGATTTTGGAGTGCCTGTGATTAGACCCATGACTCTTTTGTCTGACAGTACATGTGATATCAGTATTGCCCGGGACCCAGTGAAGCATGAGCTCACCAAACACATTGGTGTAGATGTTTTATACACTCGCTCATAGGTGCAGAAGGGGGTACTTGCTTTACAGTTTTTGCCATCAGAGTTACAAGTTGCTGACTTCTTCACGAAGCCACAGACTAGGGCACAACATTTGTATATTCTCTCTAAACTCAATGTGTGTGATCCACTATGAGTTTTTTTTGGGGGGGGGGTGTTAGAATAAGACTCTTTTGTATTTCCTTATTTGTATATGGCAACTCTTTTGTACTCCCTCTATATATTGCCCATTGGACCCTCTTAAATATAAACACAATATTCATAACACTACTGAATGTAACCTATTTCAGAACGTTATTGTTAAATAGTTTCAGCTGTACCGAGTAAATCCAATGTATTTTTTTCTTCCATGCGTGTGTATGTACCTAACAAAATCATTCTGCAGAGAAATGAGCTTATTGAGAGGAGTACGCTTAAGAGATTGGGTACTGTGGAAGACATGGCTGCAGCCGCCGCTTTCCTGGCATCTGACGATGCATCATTCATTACAGCTGAAACTATTGTTGTTGCTGGAGGAGCACAATCTAGATTGTAATTCTGGCTGAAGTCTGGATGCTCAGTTAGCTAGCATAGGCATGACCAATAAATTTAATAGTAGTCTAGCACTGCTTGTCAGTGCACTTAGATATAAAGAAAATGTACTGCAATAAATTTGCTGATATTAAGTTGGCTGCTGTTCGCGAATTCGAATGCGGTAACCTAGCAAGTACGGATGGTAATCTACTGAGATTGTGAACCAAACGTTTTATGCTTATTGTGTATAACTTGCGTTCATAATTATTGATCATGTATGTGGGAATTGCTGTGAACCGTCGCCTGTCAGTGATAGAATATGGTAATGGAGCAGCATTTGTAGTTTAGGTTTTCAATGGTTCCATGGTCACTTTGGAAGTATTGCAGGTCGAATTGCTCTATTAAGTTTATGTACTTCACATTTTAACCCTCATAAATTGTTCATTTGAGTTTCCAAACTAGCTGTATATCTTATCTAATAAGTTCTAGGCAAATTGATTATTTCTTGGTTAGATTATCTTGTTCGTGCAGACTTAGTTTTCTTCTTCTTTTGGGGGTGAGGAAAGGTTAAATTTTGTTCAGAAATGTTTTTTTGAAGACTATTCAGAAATGTGAATGTATTCATTAGAAATTGGTGCTAGCTAAACTGCACATCCAGCATAATTTCGCGCCCAAAATTAATTTTGTGTACATTTTACAAGTCCCAACGAGGGGCAATCTGGGCATTTCCCTTAATTTCTCTTGTCTAATTACCATGCACGGTAGTTTTGGACGGAAAAGGTGATAATGTTGTCTGGCATGTTCATGAAGATATAGTAGTCCAAGACGAATTGTATCGTTATCTAGAAAATTATCGTTGTCGAGATGTGTTGTTGGGATGTTATGGAGCAAATGTTTCCTTAACATTTGTTAGGAAGATTCAAAATTGAATCCTTAACCTACATCTTAACTTCTTTTTTTTGAACTTGACTTACGAAAATTTGGCCTACGTCTTAACTTTAGTTTTAAGAATGAGATGCACCTTTGCTTTGGAGAATAGAAGTTCCCGTAATAATTCTTAAATCATTACATTTGTTACGAAGGTTCAAAATTGAATCCTTAACCTACATCTTAACTTTTTTTTTTGAACTAGACTTACGAAACTTGGCCTACGTCTTAACTTTAGTTTTAAGGTGAGAATGAGATGCACCTTTACTTTGGAGATTAGAAGTTCCTGTAATAATTCTTAAATCATAAAAAAAAGATAAATTCCTATAAATTCTCTCATTAATTGAGAGAGAGAGAAACATGTCCATTATGTGGCCTACCTTTGTTACAACGGTGATGATCTTTCATGGAAAACAAGATAGCAATTGTGTTTTGTTATTTTTTCATATTCTTAACTGTCAAACCCGCTGACTTGACAATTAGATGAAGCGGCAAATATGAAATACACACCGACGAAAGGATTATAATAACGAAATGAGCATATTTCCCGAAATGATATTGCGCGCTGAGTGACAGGAACAAAGTTTTCCCTAAGATAAGTTGAGATCTATTGCTTCATTAGTAAGGACCGTTCGATCCGTTGTTACTCGTGATCCAGCCGTTGATAGTGTAGGAGGTATCTTGAACCCTCGCTCGCTTTTGCGCACATCGCCGCCACCCCGTCATGCAGCCCTCCTCCTTCCCCCACTGACCGGCGCGCCGCCGCGGTCCTGGCCTCCGCTACCTAGCTACCGCTATCCGCCAATCCCGCATATCCTCGTCTACCCGCCGGCCATCCTCGCTTCGTCGCCTCCTCGCCGTCGTCTCCAGTTTCCCTCTCTCTCTCTCTCGTTCCCCCCCTCCAACAAGTGAAGCATCTGGCTCAGAGGGAAAGGGAAAGACAGAGATGGTGCTGCGACGGGCGGCGGCTTCGACGGGTGAGTGCCCGAAGAAGGTATCGGCGGTGGTGGACCTGGTGAACCTGCCGACGGCGCTGCGGGAGTTCGGGGGGCGGTCCCAGATGTCCCACCTCTCCTTCCTCCGCGTCTGGTCACACATCAAGAACAACAACCTCCAGGTACATACTCCTCCATACTGTACAGCTCGGAATTAGTTGAGTTTATTATTATGGAAGGATTTGTTAGCTCGTCAAATTTCACTACTCTTTAATCCAACATCGATTGGGGGAAAAACAACCTGACGCGCTCTAGGAGAAGAGCAGTTATTGCCGTCTTGTCTAATGCGTCTGCTAATCTTGTACCTGTTGTTGAGATGTCCGTAGTAAAACATGAAAATGGCTGTTTGGGCTGACTAAGATCTTGTTTACGCTAACAACAGTTTCACACATTTGGAGTATTTACCTGAACGACAACTGGAATTTTTAACTATCCAACAAAGTATTTGGCATTGTAATCTGGCAGTGAATTTCACACATTTTGATCTAGGATCAATGCCACAGGAAAGAATGTTGGTAATATCTTCATATCTGCCACTTCAAAGTTCAGAGAACGATTGCAACTTTTTTTGGATGAGAACCACTGCCATATCAGTTTGGTAAATGCTATAAATTTTGGGACATAGCTAAGTGTTCGAGAATATGTTTTTGGAAAAAATGGTTGTCATGTGACACCCAAAGATCTTGAGTTTAGCTTTATACCACCGAAGTTCTCGGGTACACTTTAATACCACTGAAAGAATCCTCCATTCCATTTTTTACCATTCCGTCCAACAGGAGTACACCTGCCGTCAAGTACGACCAGTTTGCCCTCCATCCTGTAGCTTGGTCCCTCCATGAGAATGTGCTCTGGTGAATCTGATCCAAGCGGCAAAGGAATCAACAGGGCTTGGGCAAGCCGAAAGCCTATATGCTCTCCCTACGCCGCCACCACCGGTCCTCCTTGGCTCCATAGCGCTGGTCAATGTGTCCTCCTTCAGTTCTCTCCGGCGACCTGCAACGGTTTCCCCTGCAACGCCAAGGGGTCTCGTCGGTGTCCTCGACAGCTCCACCGTGGTGATCGGCATCCTCCTACTGGTTCGGTCCCATTCCCTCCTCTCTCGTTGGCCATGGCAGCTGCGGCCATGGCATGCTACGACCAAATAGGCCGGGATAAGTGAAATTGGTTGTTGTATGCTCCAATTGGGAAGAAATTGGAAGATTTTGAGATATAATTGGTCTGTTTGAGGCTTAATGTGGCAATGTTTTGGCTGTAGATGTACGGTGTCTGTTGGTGTTCATGTGGAAGGAGCTGCAGAGGAAACCACACTTGTTTTGGTGGTTTTGTCAAATGGTGCCTGGTACCCCGAAGTGGTCAATTGGACGGTGAATTTTTGGGCAGTGAATCAATTGTAATGCCAGCAGGCGTAGTAGTATATTAATCACATTACCACCTTTCCAATGAGCAATCCATCAAAACTTAGGTTAGGGGAGCATCTACCAAAGCCGGGCAGGCCACATTGCAAAGGTGGAGGGAGCAGTTGGCTGCATCGCTGCGCTGGGGGGCAGTGAGGACTCGAGTGCAGTAATTCGACTAGGGCAGTGGCGTTGGGTACAGGACACCAATGGAGAAGAAGGGGGAGGCATTGGGTACCACTACCAGGCACCAATTCAGGGGAGGGAGTGTCGAGCTTAACCAAATCAGGAGGACGAGGGTAAGATTGGTATTTTACCTACTGTTTTTTGGCCAAAAAAAGAGAGAATGGGATAAAACACAAACAACAACTGATGATATGGTAAAAAACAGAACAGAGGATTCTTTCAGTGGTATTCGGTGGTATAAATCTAAGCTTAGGATCTTTCAGTGTCACAGAACGAATTTTTCCTTTGTTTTTATTGATATTGCTTCCTCTGGACATCCTTGGTCACATGTCCATTGTTCTCTTTGAGGCTTTAGCAAAACCTTCTGTTTACTTGACTGGATATCGAAGATAATGAACAAGACATTCTGTCTCTTTCCAGATCGTCCATTGGTTATGTAATAATAGAGCAGCACCATTATTATCACCACTTTTATTTAATTTAGAGTGGAGCAAATTGTTATGGTCCCATGTGGATCACCGCTTAGACGTGTTTACACGCACAAATGCGTCAAGGAAATGATCTTGAATAGGGGACTGAGATGTAAAGCTGCCCACACACCAAATCATTTCCTTTGTTTCTAAATGTACCACTGTTTGAAAATTATTACTGAAGGAAAACATTTGGCATGCTGTATTATTGTTATATATTGAATCGCATAGTAACCTATTAATAGTCTATGTGAATACCATTTCTTTTGAACGAAATTAATTGAATGTCAGTGAAGTGCTTCTCAATTTAAAATCTCATTGGCATTCATAATTGTCCATATGTGATTGTTTCAAGTTGTTCACTGGAAATTATCATGGTTTTCAGGAACCAACGAATAGGAACATTGTAAACTGTGATAACAAGCTAATGAGACTATTGTCGGGCAGGTCCAAAGTAGAGCTTTCTGAACTCCCAATGCTTGTCAAGCTGCATTTCCCAAAAGTTTCAAAGCCATAAGAATATTAAGTTACAACTTTTGTATAATGAATTTTTTTGGAAGCTGGTTTGAATTCTGGTGTCCTGGGACAGGTTAAATCATGTAGAGTTTGTTTTACAAAACAGTGATTGGTACAGTACTGTAACTATATGCATCCCTCTCTCTTCAGACCCCTTTGATATGATATTTTTCGATTTAGATATTAGTAGCTTCCGCTTGATTTTTTTTCCGGGATTAACCCCAACTAGCCCATATTAAAGAAGAAGAAGCACGCTATCTCTAAAGGCGTCCACGAGAGCAGCACTCGAACTGTAACAGGCTAATATCCTAAAGCTCCCCTGTGTCACTGTGTTCCTGCACAATCCTCACCTTGAGCCTTAGTTCAAACTACACAAATAATCCCAGATGAGATACATGGCCGAGCCCTAGGCTCGATCCCCGATCGGCTGGGTGGACCACGCCTCCCTAGCTAACGAGCCCTGCTCGTTCCTCACCGCTTGATTTTTGAGTAAAGAAAAAAATGCATACAAGAAAAACTGTACAACTTAGCTATCGGAGTTTTTTCTTGGTACATTCTGGATTCCACTTGAATTGAATCTGAGAAGGCGGCTCTTCAATGCATGCCTGAAATTGTTTGTTAGGTCTTTCTACATGTCAATCTTCGGCAGAGAGTCAGACAATTATGGATCAGTACTTCTGTCCAGACGACAGCTGCCATCTCTTAACAATGAATATTTGTGACCGTAACCCTGAAACTTCGCTGCTCCTTCAGATAAAGTGATGTTGTGGTAGATGCACAACCAAACCTTTTAAACTTTCTCCACAAATTTAATCAATTTAATCCCGTTGTTCACAAATAAATTTACTATCTGTCTGTAATACATTTTTCTCGGAAATGTAAAACGAATATTTGTGAACAAGGATATATAACATCAAGTTTTAAATGGAAGGAGTATAAAAAGGTATCTAGGTTTGCCATATGAAAATGACACTAGTACATTTGTCACTCAAATCACTTAGTGTTATACTTTCGGAAAGGAAGTGATAAAAGTTGCATTTCGAATACCTTGAAAGTAAAAAAAAAAAGTACCAGTACTCCTATTTTTCGACGGTGCTAAAAGTATAGTAGTAGTACTACGTACCACTCGGCAGTTAAACAGAGTGCGTAAACAGGTCTTACTTAGGCTTTACTTAACATAAATAAGCCCTGTCAGTTCAAATGGCACCCAAGTGCCTATCGACCGCCGCAACTATCTAAATCTGAAACTGAATGCGAGCGCAGAGCCTATCGACCGCCGCAAATACATGTTCACGATGTAATTGTCAAAGTTTGGTGATGCAAAAACTAATGGGAATTGACAGTCACTTCTCAGGATGGATACAGGAAATAAAGAAAAAATCGGTTCTGTAGCACCAGAAGAATGGATTCATATCCTCTGACATAGTGTTGTTATGTCACAGTGTGACATTGCCTCCATCTGATCCGTCCATGAGCAATCACAGGACCAGCGTGATGATGCCCACCTTGCAGCCACGCCATGGCATCACATCAATAAACAAAGAGTGACCAAGACTCCTTGGGTCCTTCTCTCCCATCACTCCATCATGCTACTCTCTATTCCTCAATCTTGCCGCTGACCACCAGTCTCGTCCCTCTCATCGCTGCCATAATGGTGCGTTGACTCTCTCGCCACCGGCACCATAGTATCGTTGTTGTTGCGTGTAGTGAAGCATGTGCAGCACATCCCGTCCAAATCTGAACTATCTGAATTTCTTCTTCTTCTCCTTCAGCGCCACACCGCCACACCAACACCCCCCCCTCTCCCCTCCTCCAATTTTTTTTCCAGAGTCTGAACTGGCCGGCGGCCGCTACCGTGAAGACAGCACAACCTTTTGTTTGTCAGTGTCCCTTTGTGTCAAGATTGAAGAACTGAGCCATGCAGTACCAACAAAAGATGTTCATTTCTCCTTCAACCACGGTCTGATAACACAAAAAACTGCCATCTTCATTTATTCAATCCTCCCAACAAAGGACAAAAGAAGGAGGAAGCTGCGATATCTTTTTATAGAACTGCAATTTCTCCATGTAACATTTGGTCTGATTACAGAAAACTTTCACACAAAAAAAATGTAAGAAAGGCTGCGAATCCGCAATGCCTTGGATCATTGTATTACAATATATAGTACAATGTACAAGAGTTGGATACAAACACAATTGCTATTGCTGTCGGACACAGCACGACAGTTCGGCTACGGTACCGTTTCCTGTCCGGCACGGCAACGGCAATAGCGCGTGATGCTCTGTAAGCAATCCGGAGACTGGACGCTGGACGCGCAATGCTGAATCGTTTTCTAACACTCCCCTGCAGTCTGAACCGTGAACACGACGCTGCAGCGGAGGGGTAATGTTCAGGCTGGAGCGAAACTCGGAAAAGAGCAATGACGGCAATCCTTTTGTGAATATATCAGCATACAGTGAGGAAGATGGCACATGTAAAACCTGAACCTCGCCAAGAGCGACCTTGTCACGAACAAAGTAGATATCGATCTCAACATGTTTAGTGCGTTTGTGTTGAACCGAATTAGCAGAAAGGCACACATCACTAATATTGTCACAGTAGACAACGGTGCACACACGATGAGGCAGATGAAGCAAGATCAGTAATTGACGGACCCAACCAGATTTGGCCCCAACATTTGCAACAACCCTGCATTCTGCTTTGACACTAGAACGAGAAACTATAGTCCGTCGCTTGGAGGACCAAGAGATAAGATTGTCACCAAGAAATAGACAATAACTAGAAGTTGATCGCCATGTGTAGGGACAACCTGCCAAGTCAGCATCGGAATACGCTACGAGTTTGTCAGAGGCAGTTGAGTGAAGTTGAAGACCAAGATCAAGTGTCCCTTTGAGGTAGCGAAGAACACGCTTGATCAAGTTGAGATGTGGCTCACGAGGATCATACATGTGTAGGCAAATCTGCTGAACGACGTAAGAAATATCTGGTTGAGTCAATGTAACATCCTGTAAAGCACCTTCCAAACTCCAATAGTGCCAGCACGGGAAAGAATATCTTCAATATAAGTTCTCTGAGAGAGATGCATGCCATCACTAGTACGTTGTAACATCCCAAATTTGGAATGTTTTTGAAGCTTTTAAAAACAAAAATAACCAGTTGAATTTTCTTGGTTAAGTTCTGACTTAATTTGAATTTTTAGAAATCAAAACAATTTAATTTGAATAATCTAAACTTCAATTAAATCAAAAGTTGTTTTATTTGGGTTCCTTGAGTTTCAGAGAATTTTCTGGAATTTTCTAGGAATTTTTTGGAATTTATGTGCTATTTATTTAAGCTCTGTTTTATTTAATTCAATTTTCCTGAATTCGGAAATCTTTATCTTCTGAATTTTCCTCTTGGGCCTAATCTTTCTTTTTCCTCTCTAGCTCTTTCTTCCTTCCCGGTCCATTTCTTTTTCTGTAGCCCAAGCCGCTAGCCTGCTCTTGCCTTTTCTCTCGCGTGCCTTGGCCCAAGCTAGCTGTAGCCCATCTCCTTTTCGCCAAGCCGCCAGCAAGCCGCACCAGCTCGCTAGCCCCTACCCTTTTCCCTTGTCACTAGGTGGATCTACCATCAGCGCCACGTTGGCGTCGTTTCAACCTGGAGAGCGCCTGCACCTGTGTCCGGTTGCCGCACGTTTTGCGGCCAGTCTCAACACAAAGTCTCCTCTCCGGTGCCCTTATAAGCCGCCCGCCTGCGTCAAATATTTTGCCCCAACCACCTATTCCGAAAGCCCTATAGCCTCTGACCACGATTTTGTCCTCGTGCCGTCGAAGGCCTTCCTCAACGGATTCCGCCGACATCGTTGCATCTCCACCTGCACCATCACCTCCGTTGAACTCGCGTCGTCGCATTCTACAAATTGCTTCCATTCGCTTCGCCTGCACCTCGTCGAACCACCGCCGCCCTTTCTTCCTCAAAACCGGTCGCGCCGCCCTCCGTTTGATCTCCTCGACGGTGAGCTTCCTTGCCCTCCCGTGCACGTCACCTCGCGTTCCAACTCTTCCTCCTTCTACTCCCCACCTCGATTCCGCCTTCGCGCCATCACAGCAAGCCACCGCCACCACCCTTCTTCTCTATCCCCGGCCACCGTTGTTCTGCCGCCTCGGCCACCTTCTTGCTTCCCCCGAGTGCCCTGATGGATTCCCCGTGTCATTGCCATGCCGGTGCTCGTGCTCCCTTCCACTGTGCGTTGCCGAGCTGCCCATGTCGTCGCGTGCCTATGCACCATCGCCGCCGCCATCGTCACTGTTGCCGCCACAGTGCCGCTGCGCCCGCGCCGCCACCTCTCATAGCATCCCAGAGACCCTGGTGACCCATTTTGCCTATCAGCTGGACCTCCCGCGCCGTCATTCACCGGCGTCGCCACCATCCCAAGCCGTTGGCCATGCCTCCCCTATTTTCCACTCCCTTTGTTTCCCTCTCACACTCAATGCCATGTGGGACCCCTTGTCATTCCCTCTCTTTCTTTCTTTCTCTCTCTTACAGCCCGGCCCCACTTGTCAATCTCTTTCTTCCTCTCTCTCACACTTACAGGTGGACCCCCACTTGTCAATTCCAATTTCTTTTTCTCTTCAACCGAAGGAATATTTCAGGGAATATTCTTTTCTCTCTCTTTTTCCTTTCCAGCAAATCTTCCGAGAGTCCGTTCTCCTCTGTCCGAACTCCGATTCAGTCCATTCAGATTCCTAAAATTATTTAAAATCGAGCTATTTATTTTAGAGTTGGTTTTAGTCACTACTACAAAAAGGCTAATATTGGGCGCGCCATCATCACATTTGGTTGACCAAAACCGCTCAGATAATACAATCCTGCACGGTTTTGGTTTAGTGACCGTCGTATTATCGGGTCACGCTAAAAAGCTGCCTCGTGAAGAAGTAATATCACGCAGACGGTTCGTGTTGAAAACCGTCAGTGAAGTATCACGAGCGGTTAACAAGAAACCGTCAGTGATACTTCCTGACGGTTTTCAACACGAACCGTCTGTGAATTCCCATGCTCATCATGCATTTGGTTCATGTTGAAAACCATCGTCAGAAGCATCACGCAGCGGTTCGTATTAAAAACCGTCTGTGATATATATATTATCATAAACGGTTTGTATTAAAAACCGTCTGTAACTTGGAATTTTCCTTACTTTCTGATTTTACCATGGCTTGAATTTTCCTTACTCTACAATTTTACCATGGCTTAAAATCACTAACACTCGGATTTTATCATGGCTTGGAATCACTAACACTCCGATTTTACCTTGGCTTCAAATTACAAACTCTCTGATTTTACCATGGCTTGGAATCACTAACACTCCGATTTTACCATGGACTGAAATCACTAACTCTCTGATTTTACCATGGCTTGAAATCACTAACACTCCGATTTTACCATGGCTTGGAATCACTAACACTCCAATTTTACCATGGCTTCAAATCACTAACTCTTTGATTTTACCATGGATTGAAATGCCTAACACTCCGAATTTACCATGGCTTGGAATGCCTAACACTCGGATTTTACCATGGCTTGAAATCACTAACTCTCTGATTTTTGTATGAAACCGTCTGTGATTAGCAACGCAGGAGTTCAAAAAATTTTGAACGCGCGCGCAGGAGGCAAAATGTTTTGGCGCTGTCCTTATATATTATAGCCATCCCAGCCTTATTTTCCACCAGTCTCTCCCTCTTCCCTCCCCACACCGAGCTCCAGCGACCACCCTCGATTCCCCGTCGTGGTTCAGTGAGGAGACACAGCCAACGACGACGAGGAGGGATGCAGAGGAGCTCCTTGTCTACCACAGGAGGTAGACTGCTGGAAGGTACGTGTACATCCCCATAACATACACAATTTGTTGGCTGTTTGTTGTAAAGAAAATTATCTTAATTTTGTGTTACCTAAGGTCGGAGCGCCGTTGGAGGTTTTCAGTTGTCTCTCCTTACCGATGAGCTTGAGTCGAACTCGACGACATACAAGAACATCTTGTGATATGCTGGTGAGGTACAAAGAGGAGCTCACAAGACCAATCCAAGAAGCCGATGAGTTCTTCAGGAGCTTGGAGACATAGATAGTTTCTAGCTAGTTTAACTTTGTAACTTTATTATTTTTTCCCATTCGGAGGGGACGTTGTGAAACCTTTTGGTTTCCCTTTCCTATAATGTGTTTGCTATCAGAATTTTAATTGGATTTTAGTTGTCTTGCTAGAGGTTGCATATGGAAACTACTGTCTAGCAATTGATTGGTTTGGCTCAAATCCGATTTTTTTTGCAATACAAAAAACTATCACAGACGGTTCTAAATAAGAATCGTCTGTGATAATAACTTATCACAGACGGTTCTTGTTCAGAACCGTCTGTGATAGCTTTTTCACAAACGATTCAAAAACCGTCTGTGATGACCCATATCATCACTGATCTATAAACTCAGACGGCTCACGAAACCGTCAGTGATGATATTTTTGAACCGTCTGTAAAGACCTTTTCTGTAGTAGTGTATGTTCATGTTGTCTTTCAACCATTACAACGTTCCATTGTAGTCGACAGACCTAAAAGGAATATTCAAGATCCTAAGAGATTGATTGCAGATCTGATATTGTTGCTTATCCGTTGAATGCGGTAGAAGAAATTAAAGGTACTGCAGAACCTTCCACTTATTCAGAGGCTATCACTTCTAGTGATTCAGAGAGATGGATGACTGCCATGCATGATGAGCTGCAGCCTCTTGAGAAGAATGACTCTTGGAACCTGGTCAAGTTGCCAATTAATAAGTAGGCTATTCGGTACAAATGGATCTTCAAGAACAAAGAAGGCATTTCACTAATTAAAGAGGTGTAACACCCTAGCTATGCGGAAGCCAGGATGTTACCTAATAAACTAACATATAATAACAATACGGAATATTTTCAACAATATCTCAATTAATAACATATAAAGATCAAAATCTAATAGAACAAATACAAGAATTTAATCTGAATTCAACAACATATCACAAACTCTAAATATCCAAGCATACTGAATCAATTAAGATAATCCCATCAATAAACTAATAAAAGATCACAAGCAGTTATTTAATCAACAATGTCATAGAGAAGGATAACATCCACTATCAAACTCTATTTATTACAATTCAACATTTAACGAATGAAAGCAAGGACAAGTTCTTATAATTGAAAAGTGAATAATGTGAAGTGAATGCAATCTCCGTGACTATTCCCTCCCAAGAATGTCATCATCAGTGATCACCTAAAATAAACAAACACAGGTAAGAATGAGTCTAAGACTTAGTAAGTACAAAGAATAATATGAACAACAATGAATGAGGATAAGACAGTCCCATTATAGAATATGAACATGGAATTGTAGAAACCATATGAATGAATGAAATTCATGAACTACACTTCTGCTTATACCGGTATAGCTAGTGACACACCCGTCGGTGACACTTAGGCCCGCATTATCCAAAATACGGGGATCCAATGCCCGTATGAAGAATGTTTCATAACGGGGATCCAAATCTGCCCACATTGGAATGGTGGGTCTTACGTGCCCATATTGGAATGATGGGTCTTTGATTCCCACTCCTGTGGGTAATTCATGAAGACATGTTTGAATGAATAAATATGAATATGGAAATCATAATATCACGAAGTATGGATTGACATATGAAGAAAGAATAAGAATCATTGAAATCTACTCATATCTCATAAAATGAAATGATAGCATGAACATCAAGCGATCAACAATCATCAACGATATGAATCACAAGGTACTTGCCTTCCGCGCTACGAAGCGTTATGAGGCAAGGAGGCTGCTACTAAACTTGAACTCCCTCCTCCTACACAATTTAATTACTTGAATAATAAACAACATGAATAAGACACTACTCAAAACGCCTAATCTCATCTTCCTAACCCAAGGTTCATATAATTGTTCTATCCAATTTAACCGACAGTCTAGCAGGACGATAAACTGGACAGCGGTACCAAAAACATCATATCTTTTGCTCTAAGACTCGAAAAGGAGTGATCTTAGATCCTATGGAAAGGTAACGAAAACCTCCACATTAAGGCTGAATCTTCTAATTCAGCCAATAACTTAGGCTAACATTCAGATGAAAGTCTAATACATAATCTGTCTAGCAGAATTGAACAACATTAGTAAAAATCTCATAACTTTTGATTAGATTAACCAAAATCCAAGATTCTTGTCATTCTGGAAAGCTAAGAACATAACCTTCAAACGTCTAGTTGGCATAATACTTAGATTTTGCGTTTCACAGAATGTAACTCACTGATCAAAACTACTGTCAGAACCTTGGATTTTACCATGGCTTAAATTCACTAACACTCGGATTTTACCATGGCTTGGAATCACTAACACTCAGAGTGTTTGTGATTCCATGCCATGGTAAAATCAGAGTGTTTGTGATTCCATGCCATAGTAAAATCAGAGTGTTTGTGATTCCAAGCCATGGTAAAATCGAAGTGTTGATTTTTCCAAGCCATGGTAAAATCCGAGTGTTAGGCATTTCAATCCATGGTAAAATCAGAGTGTTTGTGATTCCATGCCATGGTAAAATTGGAGTGTTAGTGATTCCATGCCATGGTAAAATCTTCAAGCCATGGTAAAATTGCAGAGTAAGAAAAATTCCAAGCCATGGTAAAATCAGAGTGTAAGGAAAATTCTAAGTCACAGACGGTTTTTAATACAAACCGTCTGTGATAAGATATATATCACGCACGGTTTTTAATATAAACCGCCGTGATAAGATATTATCACGCAGCGGTTCATATTAAGAACCGCTCGTGATATCCTGTCACGGTTTTTTCTATGAAACCGTCGTGATTCGCAGCTGAGAGTACGAAAAATTTTGAACGCACGCGCGGGAGGCAAAATGTTTTGGCGCTGTCCTTATATATTATAACCACCCCACCTTGTTTTCCATTAGTCTCTCCTCTCCTCCCACACCGAGCTCCGTGACCACCTCGATTCCCCATCGCGGTTCAATGAGGAGACACAAAATGACGCGACGATGAGGAGGATGCGGTCATCTGCAGAGGAGCTCCTTGTCTGCTGCAGGAGGTAGATCGCGGAAGGTACATGTACATCCCCATAACATACACAATTTGTTGGTTGTTTTTGTAATGAAAATTATCTGAATTTTGTGTTACCTAAGGTCGGAGCGCCATTGAGGGTTTTCGATCGTCTCTCCTTGCCGACGAGCTTGAGTCAAACTCGACGACATGCAAGAACATCTTGTGATATGCTGGTGAGGTATTGAGAGGATGAGTTCTTAATCCAAGAAGCCGATGAGTTCTTTAGGAGCTTGGAGGCATAGATGGTTTCTAGCTAGTTTAACTTTGTAACTTTATTCTTTTTTCCCATTCGGAGGGGACATTGTGAAACATTTTGGTTTCCCTTTCCTGTAATGTGTTTGCCATCATAATTTTAATTGGATTTTAGTTGTCTTGCTAGAGGTTGCATATGGAAACAACTGTCTAGCAATTGATTGGTTTGATTTTTTTTGCAATAGAAAAAATTATCACAGACGGCACAGACGGCTCTAAATAAGAACCGTTTGTGATAATTACTTATCACAGACGGTTCTTGTTCAGAACCGTCTATGAAAATAGACTATCACAGGTCTGTGATAAGTAATTATCACGAGCGCTTCTTGTTCGAACCGTCTGTGATAGCTTTTTCCGAGCGGTTGGCAAACCGCCTGTGATGATCATATCATTCTTGACCCATAAACTCGAGGCGGCTCACTTAAACTATGCGTGATGATGTTTTTGAACCGTCTATGAATGTCTTTTCTGTAGTAGTGTGTTTTTGGATTTTATTTTAATTTCTTTTGTTTTTATTTGTGCTTCGCATGTTGTTTTCTATCTCGTTTAGACGATCTGTTCCAAGGAGCAGGAGTAGGAGCAAGCTTTAAAGATCCAAGTGTGGTAATTGAGCAAAGCCAAATCCAAGGAAAGTCATAGGCCTTTGATCATATTGAACCTATGATTTTAAAATTATATTGTTTTATATCAAATTGCATGCTATCTTTATATCAACTACTTTTGGGAATAGTTAATCACCTATTTATCATTATGCCTCCATTGAAATTTGAATACATAAATCACTTGTCACCATAGGATGGTCATTATATTAGTTGGACATATTTGTATCACCAACATGGGTATCGTAGAGATGCTTAGTCATGCTTAGTTACGATGGGTTCATGATCACATGTTCAATAATATATTAAATTTGACTTAATGAGTTATGGAATTGTGGCGGGTAGCCACTATTGTTAAAATTTGTGAACCATGACAGGGTATGTCATTGGTCCTGGTTGAACAAAATGATTTCTTCCTAGGCGAGCGATCGTAAAGTAAAGAGGGTGCAGTTAGTACATTATGGGTGTTGGTAGACTCGTTTGAGTAACTTGTCAAGGACTTAATCTTGCGCGCCATTAAACTGGGCCATATCGTACAAACCACATATCTAGTATGGAATGGACCTGGCTAATTAATTAGCAATATTTCAATTCTGGTTCTATTTTTGGAGGCGTGAGTTACGGGATGGACGTATACTCACAATGGGCCCTATCTGGTCGGTGAGACATTCAGTGTTGAAACCTTAGTGGATAAAACTGGGTTGAGAAGGAGCTTTGTGAAGGCCTTGTGGTAATCACTTAGCCGCACACCTTCAGAAGGGTGTCTTGGCCGACATTATAAGTTGATTTATCTTTTGTGAGTAAAGATGTACAACCCCTGCAGAGTTAAAACTGTTTAAAGAGTCGTGTCCGTGGTCATGGGTATGCTTAGGGATTTCACACAAGAGGTACAATTTCTTTATAAAAATGCGTCGGAGTGTGAATGGGAAGTTCACTTGGTGAATGTGATGTTCACTTAGTGAATGGGGAATTCACTTGGTGGTGTGTGTCGGAAGGTGAATGGGGAGTTCACTTAGTGAATATAATATTCACTTGGTGGATGATATGTTCACTGAGTGGTTTGGTTGGGAAGTGAATGGGAAGTTCACTAGTTGTTTTTAAAGAAACTGTTTACTTCATTTAATTATGGTCTTTTAAATTACGCATTTTAATCTATTCACTGTATTTACTGTCAATATTGCTTTCCGCAAAAGAACCATACAACTATTTCTTTGTTCAAGCCTTGCATGAATATTAATTGCATACTATTCTTTACGACTTGTTGAGTACTTTATGTACTCACGGCTTTAAACTTTGCTACTCAATTGAAGAATATCAAGCTACTCAAGAGTTCTACGAACAGGAGTCATATGAAGACTTTGTGAATTAGGATGCGTTCTCCACTTGATTATCTGTAGGCATGTTGATTGGCCTTTATAAGTTTTCCCATTCTGCTGCAAGAGTTTTTTTTTCTTGGCAAGTTAAGTAAATATTGACCATAAGGTCGAGTTATTATTACTATTTGTTATTTTGAGATCTTTTTAGTTAAATCGATAAATGGATGGTATTTCAGCGATGTTTCCTGTGTGAGCTAGCTACTGATCAGATGACGAAGAGGATGCCGTCAGAATAATGTCATCGACATACAAAAGAAGATATGTTGTAGAAGAACCTTTCTTGAGAATAAACAGTGATGGATCCGATTTGGAGCTGTGAAAGCCAATGGAACGAACAAAAATGGCGAAGCGTTGAAACCATGCATGGGGTGTCTGTTTAAGACCATACAAAGATTTATCCAAGCAACAAACATGATGTGGATGTTGTTCCTCAAGGAATCCAGGAGGTTGCTTACTGTATATTGTCTCATCCAAATGACCGTGAAGAAATGCATTCTTGACATCAAGTTGGTGAATTGGCTAGGAATTGCTCACTACAAGACTGAGAACAACAAGAATAGTAGTAGGTTTGACAACTGGACTAAATGTCTCATCAAAATCCATGCCTGGCTATTGAGTAAAACCTCGAACAACTCATCGTGCCTTTTAGCGATCGAGAGATCCATCCAGATGCAACTTATGTCTAAAAATCCACTTCCTCGAAACAATGTTGGCATTGGATGGACGTGATACAAGCGTCCAGGTTCTGTAATTGAGAAGAGCATGAAACTCCTCTTCCATAACACGACACCAATTAGTCGATAAAGAGGAGGAAACGACAGAAAGGTTGAGGCGCTCAATAGGTTTAGGAAGTTTGTCGGTTAGTGTGCGAGTAAAATAAGGATGAGGTGAGTGTGTACTGGCTTCGGTAGAAGGAGGGGAAGCTGAAGTCTGAGATGAGGGTGTCGAAACTACCTCGATATGTTAGATGGCTGCCGCAGCAGGGAAAATAGTTGGCGCGATAGAGGTAGGAGTTGGGAGTAGAGTTGGCAGCGAGATCTAGGAGAAAGTCCAAGGAAGAGGTGTAGGGTGTTGATTTTTGTAGAGAAAACAAAAAGATGGGATATCATGATGCGTCGGGTATAATGTCTAGACACCGATAACCCTTGTGTCGAGAGGGGTATCCAATAAAGACACAGGGAGTAGAACATGCGACAAGCTTGTGAGGTGCGGTAGAGGAGATGTTAGGATAGCAGAGGCAACCAAACACTTGAAGATGATTGTAGGTTGGTGGGGACTGAAAAAGAGCAAAGTGAGGTGTGGAAAAACACAGAGGTTGTGTAGGACAAATATTGAGTAAGTGTGTGGTGGTGTTTAGAGCTTCAGTCCAATAGGAGGGTGGTAAAGAGGCTTGGAACAACAAGGAATGAACGACATCGTTAATGGTATGAATAGATCATTCGGTCATTATCGAGGGTTCTTCTTCTAGTAGATTTGGCGAGGATTAGTCTAGTTCTAGCCTGGTAATTAGTGCTCTAGTTGGGATTAGACCCTCTAATTCCCCTCTAATAGCCAACAAATGCCGAGGTTCCAGAGCCTTTCTTCTTCGTCTTGTCGAAGCATGCGTGAGTAGTTCCCTCTCTTCCCTGGGGTGTGGGGATCTTGCTATAATTTATGACTTATGGATTGGTTTATATAATTAGTACTCTTTTGTGCTTTGGTTGTGTCTACTTGATATTGTGCTTTCTCTTTCTTTTGGTAACTAGGGATCCCTATTTATTGATTGTTTAGCTGTAGGTGTAAACATGGTGTTTAGATCTTGTTGGTGTTTATTAGCTCGATATACCTGTGACATGGGTGAACAGTGAAGGGTTGGTGTAGATTTGTAGGGTGAGAGCCAACCTAGTATGAGAAGTGCTAATTGTTATTAGATCGATCTAGTCTTGCATTGTAGGTGAACCCAACCCAAGGGAAGATATCAATTTACTTGGATAACCTATTTTATCTCGTTCTAGTTTTGGTAGATTTGTTTTAGTTTACTTTAATATCCTATTAATTGTTGCTTTAGTTAGTCGTAATTTATTCTAAGTAGTAAATCTATCCATGGCTTCCATGTGGATTTCAATATGTTGGAATAATCTTTAGTGAAAAGCTACGATTGTGCGCTTGCAGATATTAATTTGTACGCGTATATAACGTCAATAGGGATATGTTTTTTTTATGAGGAAGGGAAGAGTTGAGTACGAGGAAAAGTCAAGTATGACGGTAAATCCATATTCTTTGAGTGGTATATATATTGTTGAATAACGTAGTCGTCGTAGGATAAAACAAGCCAATAACCAATGAGAGACAATAGACAGAAGACAATAGATGAAGACACAATATTGAGGAACCTATTTTTTATTGATTGATCTTGTTCTATGTACAAGGGAGGTCTTATATGTAGACAAAACCTACCAGGGATAGTTTCGATATTATGCCCATCAACCCCTTTATTAGGGGTTTCTCAACACTCCCCCTTGGACGAATACCGTGTCATGCGCATGCCTAATTAAAAACTCCTCCCAAAAACCCAGTGGAAAGAAAGGATTAGAGAAAAGAGTACATTGCATTCACAAGTTGTATTGCATTGTTGCCTCGTTAAAAACTTTTATGTGAGAAATCTTCAGGAAAAACTCACTTCTTTTTCTTCTTTAACCATAAATCCCAAAATTTTTCTACCTCCTTTATTTTTCATGTATTTTTCTGATCAGGAAAAATAAAAAATTATATCAGTTATTTTGAAGTTATTCTAATCTCGTACACACAAAAATTTGCAATTATTCATCTACTACTGGAATTTGGATTTATTTTATCGATGCAAATTGGATTTGGATAAGGGAAAAAGAGTGCAACCTCTCTACCTTCTGGATTAATTTTTAGGGTTAAGGTAAAACTTCAGGACCTTAAGTGGATTATGATTCAGGGGTTTCTCCCTTTGATCCCTACAACTCTCTAAGCCGCTTCATTTTAATACCATAAACGCATCGTTGGAAACTAGACGTCGGCAGAGACTTAGTGAATAGATTAGATAGATTTTGATAAGATCTAGTTTGCAGGATCTTCACCTCATCGTTCTTCTAGAGTTCATGACGATAGAAGAATTTAGGAGCAATATACTTCACGATATTACTTTCAACATAATCCATTTGCATTTGTGCAACACAAGCGGCATTATTTTCATAGATAATTGTAGGGGTATCGATGGTGTTAATGCCACATGAATTCTGGATATGGCTAATCACACGTCTGAGCCAAACACATTCACACAAGGCTTCATACAGTGTAATAATTTTTTAGTGGTCGGTAGAAGTAGCTACCAAGGTCTGCTTAAATGACCTCCAAGAGATGGCTGCACCACCACATAGATATACAAACCCAGTTTGAGATTTGGCACTATGGGGATCAGACAGATAGCCAGCATCCATATATCCCACCATAGTTAAGTCATGGTTCTTCTAGTAAAATAAGCCAAGATCTTGTGTACCTCGGAGGTATCCGAGAATAGTCTTAACGCCAGTCCAATGCCTTTTGGTTGGAGTTGCACTGTATCTAGCCAATAAGTTGAGTGCGAATGCAATATCAGCCCTGCTACAGTTTGCAAGGTACATCAGTGCTCCTATGGCACTTAAGTATGGAACTTCTAGTCCTACAACTTCTTCGTTTTCCATCTGTAGTCTGAATGGGCCTTTGTCTACATCCAGGGATCTTACTACCAGGGGTTCTTTAAATGATGAGATTTATCCATGTTGAATTTCTCCAATACCTTCTTGGTATAGGTAGACTAGTGTACTAGGATTCTTTTACAGAAGTGCTCTAGCTGCAGGCCTAAGCAATACTTGGTTTTACCCAAGTCTTTCATCTCAAACTACGTCACAAGGTAAGAACTTGTTTCCTTTATGTTCTCTGCGGTTCCGATGACATTCTGATCATCGACATAAACTAAGATGATACAAAATCCATCAACTGCATTGTTAAATTCATGCAAGCTGCCATTGATATTAAGTATCGAAACATGGTTCCACTCATCACAGGGGAGTAGGTTTCATCGTAATCGATACCGGGTCTCTGCGTGAACCCTTGTGCTACAAGCCTCGCTTTGTATCTTACCACCTGGTTGTTCTCATTTCTCTTTCGGATGAAAACCCATTTGGATCCTACAGGGAACACTTTAGGAGGTGTTCGAGCAACAGGACCGAATACTTTCCTTTTATTAAGCGAGTGCAATTCTACCTCAATTGATTCTTTCCATTTGACCCAATCTGACTGCTTCTCGCACTCTGCCATGGACTTAGGTTCTGGATCCAGTTCAAGAGTGTAAGTGAGGAAAGTTACGCTATCTCTGATTATTGAAATCAGAGTACATGGGTTACACATATATATAGATTACAGCTATTATGTGAACGTGTCTATCATGTGAACGCGTGATCCCTCGGAAGCCGAAGCACCAGCATGGAAGGAGAAAGGTCAAAGGTCATGCATGGAAGGAGAAAGGTCATGCATGGAAATCCTGTCTAACACGCCCCCTCAGTCGGAACGTTGCCAAGGTGGACATTTAGACTAGACCTAAATTCAGTGAAGACGGAAGTCGGCAGCCCCTTGGTGAAGATGTCGGCGTACTATGATGTCATCGAGACGTGAAGAACGCGAACATCCCCCAAACCCATGCGCTCCCAGACGAAGTGAAGGTATATCTCGATGTGTTTGGTGCGCTGATGCTGCACCGGGTTCGTCGATAAATAGACGACACTCACATTGTCATAGTAAACCACAGTGGCGCGACGAAGATGGCTGTGGAGTTCATGGAGTAGTTGACGGAGCCAGCAAGCCTCCGCGACAGCATTGGCGACTACCCTGTATTCAGCCTCAGCACTGGAGCGAGACACAATATTCTAACGCTTGGACGACCAGGAGGCAAGATTATCACTAAGGAACACAGCATAGCCCGATGTGGACTTGCGTGTATCTGGACATCCTGCGCAATCAGCATCAGAATAAACCACGAGGTCTGCAGACTGTGATCGATGAAGTTGGAGACCATAATCAAGGGTGCCGCGTAGATACCGAAGGATCCGTTTGACTGCCGTAAGATGAGGCTCCCGAGGGTCGTGCATGTGAAGGCAAATCTGCTGGACAGCATAGGAGATATCTGGTCTTGTGAAGGTCAGGTACTGCAGAGCTCCAGCAAGACTCCGGTACTGAGTAGCATTGCTCACTGGGGAGCCAGTAGAGGTAGACACTTTGGGATGAGTGTCAACAGGTGTACTACAAGGTTTGCAGTCTGACATCCCGGCACGCTCCAGAATATCCAAAGTATACTGTTGTTGAGAGAGAGGAAGAGGCCACTCGAACTCCGCTGAACAGAGATACCCAAAAAATGATGAAGTGCACCGAGATCTTTCATGGAAAATTCTCGTTGGAGGGTGGCAATCGTCCGGTGGAGAACATGCACAGAGGATGCTGTCAGGACGATATCATCAACATAAAGAAGCAAATGCTTGATGCTCGGCACCACGGTGATAGATAAGCAATGACGTGTCTGATTTGGCCTCCACAAACCCGAGGGGCAACAAATATGAGGCGAAGCGACTGTACCAAGCATGCGGCGCCTGTTTAAACCCATAGAGAGACTTGTTTAGGTGACAGACAAAGTCAGGGTAGGAAGAATCCATGAAGCTCGTCGGCTGGGTGCAATAAACTGTCTCAAATAGAGTGCCATGAAGAAATGCATTTTTGACATCCAGCTGATGAATAGGCCAGTCCTTAGAGAGAGCCAGAGAGAGTACTGTGCGCACGTTCGCCGGCATGACAACCGGACTGAAGGTCTCATCATAATCAATCCCAGGACGCTGAGTGAAACCACGGAGAACCCATCGTGCTTTGTATCTATCAAGAGTGCCATCAACAGTAAACTTGTGCCAAAAATCCATTTGCTAGTGACAACGTTCACCTTGGGAGGTCGTGGAACAAGATCCCATGTGTTGTTGGTGAGCAAAGCAGCATACTCAGCTTCCATGGCACACCACTAGTTTGGATCGACCAGGGCAGACTGATAGGTCTTTGGGATTGGCGACAGTGCATCAGCATGAAAGGTGAACCGAGAAACTGGCTGTCAAAACCCATGCTTGCCACGAGTGACCATAGTGTGGGAGTTGCTCCTTTGGCGGGATCGGGCTGCCGTCGGGGAGAGTACCTGATCGGGTATGTGTACCACGAGCAGGCGAGGCGAGGCGCAGGTGTGGCCACCGGGGTGATCTGACGATCGCACGGTGAGATGCCTCGTCTTGAGGCGACATTCGGCCCAGTACCCGGAGGGCCGACGAGGTACTACACACGGGTGTAGGGCCGAGCGCAAGAACCGGCCCAGTAGCCAGAGTATAACATCCCAAATTTCCAGAGTTTTTGAAAATTTTGAAAACTTTAAAAATTAACCATTTGGTTTTATTAATTCGCTAAAGCTTAATTTATAATTTAGAATTTTAAAAACAGTTTAATTTGACTTAATTAAAACTTGAACTAATTAAAGTTGGTTTAGTTGATTTTGTTGGATTTTAAAGTTGGTTTTGCTCTTGCCTTATGTTAGAAATAATTATTTGCAAAAATTAAAAGCAATAGTTAAGCTGAAAATACTTTTACTAAGTTCTAAATAATTCAAGGGATTTCTGTGAATTTTTCTAGAATTTTTGGACGTCTTAAGCTATTTTCTAAAAATGCTTTTGCTTTTACGGTATTTTCCAAAATCGAAAAACCTTAGAAAATCCTCCTGGCCTTGGGCGATTTCCTCCCTACCCATTCCTGTTCCTCTCGCGTGGCCGCCATTGCCCACCTCCACGCTGTATGACGCCACCCCTCCGTCGCGTCAGTCCGTCCGATCGGACCAATTTAATTGTCGCCTGCGCCTCCTGTTCTCGCCATTGACGTGCGGGCCTGCTTTGTCGACCACCACCCCGTATCCTACCTCGGCCGCGCCCGCTCAGGTGCCTCCTCGCCGCAACCTATCCCTACCCTGTCCCCCTTTCGGTCGCGCCGCCCATCCCCGCCTCCGCCGTGCCCGTGCGCCCTACTTTTCCCTCTCTCCACGCGGTCAAGCCGGACCCCCCCGGCCGCTCGCCATTAAGGCCACCGTGACACCTCTCCTCCTCCTCCTCCTCCCCCGGGCCTCCCCGAGCCCTATTTAAGCGAGCACCGTGGAGCTCTCCCTCTCCTCTCTCTTTCCCCTCAACTCACTCTTCCTCTCTCCCTCCGAACTCGCTGGATTTGGAGCTCCAAGTGCCACCGGCCGCGAAGCTTTTGCCGCACCCGCCGCCGCCGTCAAGCCCCTCCGGTCGCCGTTGACCCCGCCACCAGCATCGCCAAGCCAAGGCGCACCTGTCGCGACCTCCCGTCCCCGGAGCCCGCTGTCGCCGCCTCGCCGCTCTTCGCCCTCATGGCGACCTTCCGTGCCGCTCAAGTCATCAAGCCCGTGCGCGCACTTGAATCGCCGTGAGCCCTCTCTTGCCACCGGTGTCCTCGCCACGGCCATCTCTGCCAAACGCCGACCCTCGGTAAGCGCCGCCATGCTCGGGTCCGACATGGTGCCACGTGGTGCCACTGTGGCGCCACCCAGTATGGCGTGGCGCCACGTCACCCCCTTTGCTAACGTGGCTGCCCAGTCGGCGCCGAGTGGGATTTCTCTGATTTTTCTTTAGAAAATTAATTCGGGAAAATCAGGAAAATCCCTAAAATCATCATTTTATGTGTTTTCCAACTTCCTTTGGCCATAACTTTCTCATTCGAACACCGATTCGAGTGATTCAAATTCTAAATTCATCTAAATTTCTTGTCTTCCTATTAGTATTTATTTGGTATTTATTTAGATTTTATTTGGAGTTGTTTTATTTATTTAGCTTTGTTACATGCGTATAGATTCGGCGTTTGGAAGATTTCAGAGACCCGACGAATCAAAGCACCTTTACTCTTCAACGAAGGCAAGTCATAGACCTTTGATCATATTGAACCCATTTTTATAAAAAGTATATTGTTTGATATAAACATGCATTGCTAATTTTATAATAAATGGTTTCGGGAATTAGTTAATTACCTAATTGCCATTACACCTCCTTGATAAATTGTGAATGACATGTATCCTTGAATGACATAATCCTTGGACACCCTGGGATGAATTATTTGAGTTGGACATTATTGAAATACCAACATGGGTACCGTTTTATGCTTAGCCAATGCTTTAGTTATACGATAGACTCTCGAGCACATACTCAAAGAATGTTGAATTTGACTAAAGGAATTATGGAACAGTGGCGAAGCCACTTTTGATAAAAGATGTTGTGGTTTGGTGGGGTTGAACGAAAATGATTTATGCTTGGACGAGTGGGTGGTGGAAAAAGGTGGGTGCCGTAAAGCACACTTGGAATGTGAAAATGTCTCGTCTGAGCAACCAACTAAGGACTTAACCTTGAACCATTGATCTGGGTCATTATCGTACAACCACATGTCTAGACTGGGATAGACCTGGCCGAATAATTAGTAATGTTTTGGTTCGGTTCTGTGTTGGTTGGGAAAGGCACAAGAGGGGGCCCGTAACGGTAACCCCTTAGCGAACAGAGCCGAGTCAAAACAAAACTTTGTAAAAGCCTTGTCACGTACTCTAGACTGCTTACCTTCGGTAGTGAGCAGTGGTATCGACGGATGCCAAACCAACTGGAGAAATTCGTGTCTTGTGGGTAAAGTTGTACAACCTCTGCAGAGTGTAAAACTATTCGAATAGCCGTGTCCCCGGTTATGGACATGCCTGGTGATTTCACGCAAGGGGTAGATTTTCTTGAAATGTTGGAATGGGTTGTTCGAATCTAGTTTTGGTTGTGGATATTGGTTCGGAAGTGAACAGGATGTTCGCTAGTTGTTTCAAAGAAAATTGATTACTTATGTATTAATATTTTAAATTGTGCTTTGCAATCTACTTACTGTATTTAATGTCAAATATTGCTTTCTGCAAAATAGCCATAAAGCTATCCTTGTCAAGCCTTGTATGAATACTATTTGCATACATTTCTCTATGACTTGCTGAGTACATTCAAAGTACTCACGGCCTTACGCCCTCTGTTTAAATCAGCAGAGGAGGGTGAACCAGTGAACTCAGAGTTCTATGAAGAAGACTTCTTTGAAGACTATGCGAATTAGGTCGCGTCCTTCACTCGATTGCCGGTGGGCATATTGGGTGACCTCCACTGGATGTTTGGTTTCCGCTGCAAACTCTCTTTTGTTGCTAGCCCTGCGTGGTAAACTTTGTAAGACTTGACCATAAGGTCTCTTTTGCTATTAAATATCAAATTGTCTGCTTCATCTTTAGCTTGGTGTTCGGTTTTGATTACACCAATGTTGCAACTGTGTGCACTAGCTACTGATCTAAGGAATAGTGCAGTTATACACAGAGGGTCCTGGATCCGTAGATCCGGGTTCCCTACACAGAGGTGCCGGTGACACAGCGCTCGGGGACGTGACAATCGGTCCATAAGCCAGAGGCGCGGGCGTCCCAGCGTGCGGGGGCGCGGGGCCTGGCGTGGCCGTTGGCCCAGCGACTAGTGGTAGGGTACCTGCAGGAGATAGGGTACTTGTAGGAGAGAAAGGACATTCTAGTCCGATGGGCACCAGTACGTTCTTAAGAGGTGACAAAAAATCAAAATCATTAGTGGATGGAGTGTTCGACTCGGCAAAGGGAAATGATGTCTCATTAAATGTTATATGACGAGATATGATGACTCGATTGGACAAAGGATCAAGACATCGATAACCTTTGTGGTCCGAGGAATATCCAAGAAAGATGCACAAGGTGGAGCAAGGCGATAGTTTGTGCGGAGCGGTGGCAGACAAATTGGGGTAGCACTTGGAGTCGAACACATGCAGATGATCATAAGTTGGTTGCACTCCATAGAGGGCAAAGTAAGGTGTGGAGTGGCCGAGGGTTTTTGTTGGGAGACGGTTGAGCAAGTATGTGGCGGTGTGAAGTGCTTCTACCCAAAAGGATGGTGAGCAGCTTGCCTGAAAGAGAAGAGAGTGCATAATATTGTTAATGGAACGTATGATCCGCTCAACTTTGCCATTTTGCTGGGAGGTGTAGGGACACAACATGCGAAGGTTGACGCCATGTGTGAGGAAGAAAGTGCGGGCGAAAGAGTTTTCAAACTCCTGTCCGTTATCGCATTGGATGCTCTTTATTGTCGTACCGAACTGAGTTGCCACATAAGAGAAAAAGTTAGAGATGGTGGAAAAGGTATTGGACTTTAGGCGTAAAGGAAACGTCCAAACCAAATGAGTACAATGATCAAGAATGACCAAATAATATTTGTAGCCGGACACACTAGCAACGGGCGATGTCCAAAGATCACAATGAATTAGATCAAACTTGTTGGTAGCTCTAGAGTTTGAAGTGGCAAATGGCAACCGTACATGACGACCAAGTTGACAAGCATGGCATATAAGATCATCAACATATTTGTTACACGGGATGGCAGAAATACTGGCAAGCTTGGAGATGGCTTTGTGTCCAGGGTGGCCAAGATGACGATGCCAGAGGGTGGTGGGAGCAACAGCCGCAAGAGCGTAAGGGGACGGCGCCGGCAGGCAAAGAGGATAAAGCGGACCGATGCTAGTGCACCTGGCGATCACGTTCCGAGACCGAAGATCCTTTACAGAGAGGTCAAACGGGTCAAACTCAACAGAGCAATTGTTGTAAGTGGTAAATTGGCGGACTGAAATAAGATTCTTAATAATGCTAGGAGTAACTAGAACATTATGAAGATGAAAGGGACCAGGGAGAGCGGTGGAGCCAGTAGAGGTGACGGGCAAAAGAGACCCGTTACCGACAACTATTAATGAAGGAGTAAAGGACCGTGGCAAATGAGTGGAGGATAAGTTACCGGCATCGGATGTCATGAGCGAGGATGCCCCAGAGTCCATGTACCAATCAGTCGAGGCTGACGGAGCAAGGGTCATGATGTTGAACGCGTTCGCCAGGGACTGCTGGTCCCATGAGCCGGTCAGTGGAGTCCAGGTGCCAAGAGGTGGCTGCGTAGTTGGCGGTGGTGCAGGTGCCTGTAGGGGCAGGTAGGCCGGTTGTGGCGGTGTGAAGAAGAGGTCGGGAGGCGGTCCTGCGAAGAATGCCTGTGAGGGATGCTGGGCGCCGGCTGCTGCTTGTCTGCTTGCTGCGCCTGCGCCGCCCTGCTATTCCCCAAAGCCACCGGGTTGGTTGCTAGGGTGGGGACTAGGCCACATCCGAATGGTCCTGCGGCTGGCACTGAATTTACTCCGAGAAATAAACGAATGGGAAGCTCTAGAGTCAAACAAAACTGCAGCTGGCACTGAATTTACTAGGAACATACCTAGTACCACATCTGAGGAGGTCTGAGCTTCTTCCACTGCCACATGGTTCACGCGCCCTTCCAAAAGATTGGGAGGTCCTAGCTTGAGGAGGTCCTGCGGCTGAGAGGTCTTGGTGAGGGAGGTCTGAAGTAGAGGTCCTTGCGCTTGCTCGATCTTGATGGGCATTGATTGGCAAAATGCCCCACTTGGTGGCACTTGAAGCGGTGATCCATACTGTTGTGGAGGTCGTTAGGGGTTGACTTAGTCTTTGCCAAAGTGATCTTGTGTGGAAATTTGGGGCCAAGGGAGGTCTTAGCGAGAGGTCTGGGAGGTCAGAGGTCCTTGGCTTGTGTTGATCTTGCACAAAGGTCTTGACACGTTAGGGAGGTCTTTGTTGAGCACTAGAAGCGGCACCTTTCTCTTGTAAGACTCGTAAAGCTCTCTTAGGACTCCTCAATGAGTATGGCCTTGTTCACCATATGCTGAAAATCGGGTAATCGTTGCCCAACTTGAACTTTTAAACCGGGATGGAGGCCTCGCTAAAAGCGCTTCTGCATGCATCATCAGTAGCCACATCCTCGCGGGCATAACGTGACAATTGTGTGAACTTTGTGAGATACTCACTTCTTGACATCTTTGCCTTGCTTGAGATCTCTAAACTCATTCTTTTTCATCTCTACCTTTCCATCGTGGGACATGAGAGTGGCGAAAGGCATTGCGAATTCTACCCACGTGATCCTCACAGGGGTCAACATGTGAGGCATGAATGTGTCCCACCATTCATTGCAGTCCTTCCAGCTTGATGTGAGGCAAACAAAACCTTCTCCCTATCTTCACAGCGAGCAATATCCAACTTTTTCTCGGTTAATCTCAGCCAATCATCTGCATCTAAGGGCTCAGGGGAGCTCGAAAATGTAGCTGGGCGTGTCTTCATGAACTCTGACAGCCTTGATTGATGGTCAGTTGGGGGTGGAGGTGAAGGCACTGCTGCAGCTTGACTATTCTGACTCATCATGGCAAGTAAAGCATTGGTGGTCTGGCTTTGTTGAGCCATAATCTGGTTCATATTCTGCATCATAGAACTCATCATTTGGACTTGTCTTTGCCATGAGCGCCCAAAACCCGGTCTCTGTTGCCACCGGAGGAGGTGGAGGTGGGGCAAGCTGATGCAGGGGCTCACCGACTTGTGGATTGCCGAGTCTGCACCATCTGGACAAAACTCTAAAGGTTTAGAGGGTAAGAGAAAGCATGATAGGTAAGGGGAGATAAAGCGACAAGATAAGTGAGAGCAGAGAGAAGGATAGAGCATCTATAAAGGGTGACTTGGTTAAACCCAAGAGAAAACCGAAAGACCAGGAGGGGCCAAAAGAGGCAACGAAACCACAAAACAGAGGTCTTAAAGACCAAAGCTAAGCGAGACTCAGACTAGGACCACTAACCCTAACCTTACTACAATCGGCCCTATGGAAATTACAAAAGCAAGGAGGTCATGTTAGACTTAAAATCGAGGTTCTAGCAGAGACAAGATAATGGAACTAAGGAGGAGTTAAGATTGGAGTAGAATAAGGTGAGAAAAGATTTAGACAAGTTAAGGGCAGCATAGATCCAGAACAAGGAAAGAACCACCAAACAAATATTAAGTTGATTTGCTTTAGAAAATAACTTTTGAATCAAAACTAAATCGACCTTTCTACCTATGGCCACGTCCTACAGCCGACCAGGGCTCTGATACCACTTTTGTGCTGTCCCACCCTTGTGATGCACCGCAGGTCTGGGAGGACCATTTTTTTTGCGCTGCGGAGCCACCACGGAGGGAAGTGGCAGCACCGCACGGTGTACTTCCGTGGAGGTCTGCCAAGACCTCCCAGGAGGTCTTCAGACCTCTGGAGGTCTTGCCCGCCATCGACCTCCCAGAGGTCTTCAAGACCTCTGGAGGTGCAGGCACCTAACCCTCGATAGCACCTCCGGTACATCACAAGAGAGGTTCGACAGGACCTCCCAGGTTAAGTCTCGTAGGACATCCTGGAGGTCCTGCCCCTGTGCATCCGAGCTAGTCCCAGGACAACAGAGCTAGCTCACACAAGAACACAAGCTAATATCACATCCACGAGGTCAAACAAAGATGAAGCAGACAAATTAAGCTTTATATAACAGGACCTTATGGTCAAGCTTGTTAACAAGAGGTTTGCCACTGAGGGCTTACAAAACCAGCAAGGACTTACAAAACCAGCAACAAGGAGCTCTAAGGCTCCAACACCAAAAGCGAGCACAGCCATCCAACAAGCACCACAGGCTGTCGGGTGGAGGACGTCCTAGGCAGCTTAGTCGTCGAAGAACTCCTCCTCAAAGAGGTCTCAGACTCGCACTTGGTCATCTTCATAATCTGCTTTGACACAGGGCTTAGGCCATGAGTACTTTGAATGTACTCAGCAAGTCACAGAGAGCAAATATGCAATAGTAATCGTGCAAGGGCTTACCAATTGAGAGCTGTATGGTTAGTTTTGCGCAAAGCCAGATTTGGACAATAATAGCAATAATAGATTGAAAAGCAGCAAGGCAAAACCATAGTACATAATACATTTGAAGAAGAAAATGTGGAGTGAGCACCAACTTACATCCACAACAACAATGGGGGAGGTCTGGTCACACCAGTGGCCAGGTCCTCACCCAAAACCCACTCTAGAGTACCCACTCCAGAGGTCCGAACCAACCCCTGGACCACCACCCGAGCCAACCCCGACCCCTCTGGAGCCGGCCAAGGTCTCTTCGAGGCAAAGCCAAGGCATCTCACGAGGTGTCCAAAGCACAAGTTTTTAAAACAACTACCCCATGCACCATTTTCACTGAGCATGTCCATAACCAAGGACTTGGCTATTCGAATAGATTTTTCACTCTACAGAGGTGTACAACTTTACCCACAATCCACGACCTCTCTAGCGGGGCGGGTTCCGGTCACCCTTGCTCACTTCCTAAGGTGAGCAAATAGAGAGTCTTGACAAGGCCTTTACAAAGCTTTGAAATGACTCGGAGCTGCCCGCTAAGGTTTCGCAATCCCCCCCTTTGGTCTAGAAGTCCGCAGGGTTCATGGGGTGCCCCCTCTTGCGCCAACGAATCACACGCTCCTCCACAACAGCCCCAAGCCATCCCATTGCTAATTATTCAGCCCAGACCATTCCCACAAATGATCTTGTGGTTGCACTGCTTGGCTCAGATCAAAGACACAAAGTTAAGTCCTTAATTGTGTTAAGGCAAGACTTCCACAACCAAGTGTGCACAGCACCCACTACTCACCCCTACCTTCTTGCCTCAACAAAACAATTTGTATTAACCCATGCCAAAAGACCACCCAGTCTTGGCACAACAGTTTTAACCAAGTGGTCTCACACCAAAGTCGACACAGCTTAGGCATCCTGCCATAGTTGCTCAACAGTGGCACCAACCACACATCCCATAAGTCATTAGTCAAGATTATTAGAGATGAAGCATGATGCGACCGAACCACGTTTTCTAAGCAAAGCTATAAAGACCTACGGCCCCCATGTTGGCAATTAACAAAGGATACCAACTAAAAATATCACCTTAAGGTTCACAAGGAGAACATGACAACATGATAGGGACAAAGTATGAAGGAGGCATAACGACAAGTAGGCAAGTAACTACAGCCCAAACCATTTTCTTATAAACATAGCCATGCATGATAAAGTAAAACCAAATACATTTATGAAACTAGGTTCAAAATGATCAAAAGGAGGTCTGTGGCTTGCCTTGGTCAAGCAAAGGAGAGCCTTCAAGAGAGAGAGCGGGTCCAAGATATCCTCAAACTCGTGATCTACACGCCAAGAAAACCAAATAAGCAAAACCGAATCGGGCCAAAGAACTTCAAAAGAGCTCTAAAAGAACTTAAACAAAACTCAGCCAAAACCAGATAAGCAGTGACTCGGGACAACAAGGAGGTCCACAAAGAAGGGAGGGTGGTCTCTAGCGAAGACCAAAGAAAAACTACGAGAAGGTTTTTCCAAGGAAGATGCCAACACTTGCGGCTCACTCTTGGTGAAGCTCCTGAGCACAAGCCAGGAGCGAACAAGGCAGGAGCAAGGTGGGCAAATGAGCAAAAGGTTACAAGGGTTTGCCCACCCAGGCTATATATAGCCGGAGTTGGAGGAGTGCACCAAGAAAGAGGTTGGAGACGTGTTGGCAATCGGGGTGGTTAGGCCAGGGCTTGCCTTAAAAGAATTAAAATAAAGTACCTCAGATGTGACTGCATTTAATGTGACCCGACACCTATTAAATGCGCACAGAGTTCTGAGGCAAGAGCAATAATTACAAGGTGGAGAGAGGCTGGCAAGTGGGGCCAGTCAAAAAGGGTGCACCCCTGGTCAAAGAGGTGGCCCCACCGCAAGGATCATCTCCGCCAAAGACCACTGTGAGGTCCTGGGCAAGAGGTCCAAGACACTCAAAGGGGGAGATCCTGGACAGGAGGTCCAAGGACTCAAGAGGAGGTCCTGGACAAGGGGTCCTCAAAGCTCACAACGAGGAGGTCCTGACACTCAGACCTGCTCAAGGGAGGTTTAAGGGTCAAGATCTCAAAGGGGAGGACCTCAACGGTCCAGATCAAAGGGTGCAGAGGAGGTCTTGACGAGTAGATCTCCAAAAGGGAGATCTAACGGTCAAGATCTCAAAGGGAAGGACCTCAACGGTCCAGATCAAAGGGTGCAGGGGAGGTCTTGACCAACAGGGATATTCTGATTTAGGAGGGTGGTCCTTACAAAAGACCAGCAAGGACCGAGGAGGTGGTCCTTGCAAAACAACCAGGGAGAGGTCCTGGGGAACAAAGGAAAACGCGCAGCAGAGCAGAGCCGTTCGATTGGAATCGGGCGGTCAGAAAGGAAAGGAACGTTCGGACCATCCAAACGTTACCTCGCGGCTTGAGCCGTTAGATCCGCATCAAATGGCGCCAAAACACGAGGCCGTTCGGACCGAGCGAATGCACTAACGAGACTAGGCCGTCGATTTAGATCGGACGGTCAGGAGGGAAAGGGGACGTTCAGACCAGGCTAACGTGCCCTTAGGATCGGGCCATCCGAACCGCATCGGACGGTCCTAAGGTAACGAAGGCAAAGCCTCAAGCGATACAGCCACGAGAGTCAAAGATGGGTCCACGCGCTAAGGAGGTCTTGGACCTAAGGAGGTCGGAACCTTTAGATCCAACGTAGGGAGGACCTGGATGGCTAGGATCTCCAGAGAGGAGGTCCTAACGGCGAGATCTCAACAAGGGAGGTGCGTGCGGCTAGGATCTCGAGAGAGGAGGTCCTAACGGCCGATCTCAACAAGGGAGGTCTGCGGCTAGGATCTCCAGAGAGGAGGTCCTAACACCGAGATCTCAACAAGGGAGGTCTCAGGCGGCTAGGATCTCCAGAGAGGAGGTCCTAACGGCCAGATCTCAACAAGGGGAGGTCCAAAAAGCCACGAGGAGGTCTAGGAAGGTCCCAAAAGGGGCACTGGGAGGTCCAAAGAGACTCTAGAGCGCCCGAGAGAACTCAGGGGTTCTGAGAGAGCGTGGAGAAGTCCACGGGGAGGTCCAAAAGAAACAAAACCAAGCGTGGCTTGGAGAGACCAAAGAGGTTTTGAAACACAAACCTGAGCTGGGTCTTTAATAGGAAAACCCGAAGCACGGGAGAGGTCCGAACAGAGGAAAAAAAAAGAGAGAGAGAGGTCTAAATCTCAAAGAGATTCAAACCAACAAAGGAAGTAAAAAGAGAAGAGACAAACCAGGGGCACACAGAGAGGCTTCGGAGAACCAACAGCCCAAGGGCAGCAAAGACACAACAGAGAGCCACGACCGGCAAGGAACACCAACAAAGAGCTTGGTTAAGGTTTGATTAATTCTAGTTGAACTCTCCAAATTTTCAAAATGCCAGGTTAAGCTTTGGATTCTCAATAAAGCCAAATGGTTACTTTTATTTTGAAAACTGGGCAAGAACTTAAAGAAAACGGGATGTTACACCATGATCTTGGGTGTGTAACGGCAGCTATGTTTTAGCGGAAGCGGTGGTCGCAGGATGCGAACACCTCTGATACCATGTAAGTGAGAAAGTTACGCTATCTTTGATTATTAAAATAAGAGTACATGAGTTACACACACACACACACACACACACACACACACACACACACACACACACATATATATATATATATATATATATATATATATATATATATATATATATATATATATATATATATAGATTACAACTATTATGTGAACGTATCTATCATGTGAACGCGTGATCCCTAGGAAGCCGATGCATCAGCATGGAAGGAGAAAGGTTCAAGCATGGAAGGAGAAAGGTCATGCATGGAGATCCTGTCTAACAAAGAGTTTTAGCAATTTTAGAGGCAAAATATATGTCGACAACTGTAGTCTTTCTTTTATACGACTTTTCTGAATCCACATAATTTGTGAAAATTTCTTCATTTATTTCTTCCAGTTCCTCGTGATTTCTCACAACGATGGAGTCTGGGTGTTCTGATTTCCCAGCGTCAGATTGTGCATTTAAAGTTTTGCTAGGGTTACCATCCTCAGGATGAATCACTTCAAGGATTTTCTCAACATCAGGTTGAGTTCCTTCAACTGTCTTATGGAGTGATTTGTCTTGTTTGGTTCTTTGTTTCCGCGGACGTCTCCGCGGAATTAAATCCCGTGTGCTCGAAGGTCTCCTCCTGTTCTTTGCATGAGGGGTATGAGTGGATTCAGTATCCATCTGGGGTACTTCCACTCCCTCCGGTGCATTTACTGCAGGTATTTGTGATTTTGTCACTCCCTTAAGATTAGTGAAGGCATCTAGCAGATTATTAGCTATTTGTTGCAAGTCTATTATTTTTTGAACTTCCAATTTTGAGTCTTTAGTGCATGGGTCTAAGGACTGAATGCCAGTGACATTCAATCTATTTCTCGACATTCTTTAGAGTGGTACCTTCATCCCCTAATGCCAGGAAATTGTCCTCATACAATCAGTATACTAAGCCATGTGTAGATCCCTGTGATAGGCTCTAGGTATTTAATAATTGATGGAGATTCAAAATGTACATAGATCCCCAACTTTCATTGAGGGCCCATGGTTGTACACTGCGGTGATGAAATCGGCACGTATACAACACAACCGAAGTTTCGTAGGTGGGAAATACTTGGTTCTTTTCCACACACTAATTGCAAGGGAAAATTGGGTGACATGAAGTTGGTCTAAGTTGGATTAATGTAGCAGCGTGCAGCACTGCGTGGCACCAATAGCTGGTGGGCAGCCTACCATTCTGTAAGAGTGGCTCAGCAATAAGTTTTATTCTTTTAATTAATGACTCTATGAGGCCATTTTGAGTATGGACATGTGGTACTGAGTGCACAATTTTAATGCCTAGAGCCACACAATAATCATTGAATGCCTTTGAGGTAAATTCGCCCGCATTGTCCATTCGAATAGACTTAATCCGTTCATTTGAAAAATTGACTCTTAATATGATTATTTGGACAATTAACTTTGCAAAAGCATGGTTTCTTGTAGACAGCAAGGAAACCTAGGACCATCTAATAGAGGCATCTAATAGCACCATAAAATATCTAAAGATGCCTGACAGGGGTTGGATAGGTCCACAAATATCACCTCGAATTTTCTCCAGGAAGCTAGGTGATTCATCTCTTAGTTTCAGATAAGAGGGTCTAGTAATTAACTTTCCTTTGGCACAAGCAGGGCACATGAAGTCTTCAGGTCTAGAAAAGTCTGTGGTTTTTTATGTTACGGCCAACAGAATTATTAATAACTTTTCGCATCATACCCAAACTAGGATGGCCTAGACGATCATGCTGGATATTAAATATTTCTGAGTGTTTAAAAATTGTTTTCATCACAACATAAACTTCTGGTTTTATGTATGTGTAGTACAATCCTGATGAGAAAGAAGAGAGTTTTTTGACCACTTGCTTCTGGCATCCGTTAGACTTAGTTATGAGTAGGTATTTTGTACCATTGTCATTATCGGTTTCTATATGAAATCCGTTCAGACGAATGTCTTTAAAACTAAGGAGGGTACATTTAGATTCGGGATACAGAAGAGCATCCTCAACTGTTATACAGGTACCGATAGGGAGAACTATGATGGCCCTTCCAGTGTCGACTATGAGAGCATCACTTCCGGCGATGGTCATGATATTCCCAATTTTCTTAGTTGAAGTATGGAAATATTTTATTTCCCTAAAAATTGAATTAGTGGTGCAACTGTCTACAAGACAGATTTCCTCTTCTGCCAATGGATCGTACTGAGTTGTTCTATATTTAAAACATGATTTATTATCAAACAATTATTCATCAGGAAACATAGTTCGAAATGTAGAACAAGCATAGACCAATAAAAGGGATGAGTTGAATAATCTAGAATAACAATGCCAAGAGTTCAACCTAAGCAAATAATGAAAGATAAATGCTCAACATGAGCATGAATAAACCAATGTTCATCTAGAACTAAAACTAAACTCATCTACAAAATTTATTTCATTAGACTACTTCAGGTCTCCATATAGGTCCTGGCTATCCTTATGGAGGTCCAAGAGTTCCAACCCAAGAAGATTGTCGTGATCCATGGAGGTGTCCTGTCCTGGGGCCATGTCATCAAGAATCATGTAATCATTCTTCTCGACACCCTAGCTAGGAGACAGTCCAGTTAGAATGGGCTGAGTGGCGAAGTGAGCCTCGACTTTGTTCCCTTGAGTCTTCTTGACTCTACTAGTGGATTGCATGTAGAGATTCACCGAGTGTTGCGTGATGCGGCAAGTACACAACCAATGGCCAGTGCAACTACATTAGAAACAAGTCTATGGAGGATAAGCAGTCTTGTTGCCTGAGTCTTGCTTCTGGGGCTTCCCTTTGTCTTTTCCTCTACCATGGGGTTTACCCCTGCCTCTCTACATTCCGACCTTCTTTCATTTACCCCCATTTTGTTTTGGACCTTTTCCGCGGTCCTGGCTCTTGTTGTCCTATTGAGCATTGATGTGTGCTTTAGGCACAACCATTGTCCTAAGGGGACGTATCTAATAGTTTTCCAACAGGAGTTCTGCATGTTTCTCTGCTTCTAATAGAGTGTACATCAGCTTAGAGTACTTCAAGTACTTCGGATTGCGGTACTATTGCGGCAATATCCTCATGTTGGGGTGGAAAGTGCACAAAGTCTTTTCTATCATATTAGCTTCTGTAACGGCCTGGTTACAGAACCTTAATTTAGAGATAAGTTTATGCATGGTAGAGTTATATGCTGCCACGATCCATTCTCATTGTGCTTCTGGGAGTAGGACAAATCTTTGCTGGTTGTAGCGTTCCTTCAGGGAATTCCACAGTTGCTAGTGGATCCTTCTCCATCAAATATTCGGACTTCAGGTCTGCATGGAGATGGTGCCTCAGGAAGTGCAAGGCCGCATATTTGGCGGCCTCAAGATGAAGGGATACGGGTAGGCTACGCTAGCTGACAATTTAAAAATTCTACTACGTAAACCAGGAAGCCAAGCAAGTAGAAGATCATATATCGTTACCACCAGACGCACAGTGCAGCGGAAGAAGAGTTGGAGCAGTCTGATCCAACGAAGAGTGCGTCGATGTAGTGATCGTAGTCGATCATCTAGCGTCCTCGCAAGACGATCGTCTCCTCTAGCAACCTCTGTAGTTCCTTGTGAAGATCGCGGATCGTCCTCAAGCACAACAGCAACCGCAGTAGCGCCTCTACGGTATCCACACGTCCAGGGAAGGAACATCGTACGTTGGTGTGCTAGCACAAATTCACATGGGAAGGCTCTCTCAAGAAGATAGTGGCTGGGGTTTGGGGCAACTCACGTGTTGTCTGTTACACCTTTTTCCAACAATCTCAAGTATCTCCTTATAAAGTGCTCGTGATGGATCCTATCCGAAGACGTTTGACGAATCGTATCCGTACTCGTTTGTTCTAACCCGTTAAGTGTGTGACCCGTTAGGTTCATGCGTAATCGATTGTGACTCGGAAACTCCTTTTCGATCACGAGTCGTCAGTGGCTCCAAGCAGAACATAACAATTCCCGAATACACACGAATTATATCGGATGAACCTTAATGCAATATGATCTACGACCAGGTCCATATCACTAATGACCAGCTCATATCTCTATACGACTAGTTCATATTTGGTCTCAACTAGTTCGTAACTCCTTACGACCAGGTTTCAACCACTTAGTGATCATGTTCGACCAGCCTACGACTAGCTCGTATATCCATACGACTAGTCCGAATCTGATCGAACTGAAAGACCTTCTCGTGTATTCTCCCTTTGCCTCACGATATCTAGTTAAACTCCAGGTGAGATGTTGTGTCATCCATGGACTATTCAATACTTTTTCGATCGAGTATCGGATAACGTCACGTGGTCGAACACTTCAACCACTAGTGGCATGGCCATGCACTTTCTTTATCCGACCACATCAAGGGGCCCAAAGATATCTCTCCTATTATGTTAGGAGGGGCAAATCCCATATCCGACCAGTCATATTCCTCTGCATGTTTCATAGCATACCTAAAAGCTACCTTTATAACTACCAGTTACGAAGTAGCGTTTGGCAACCCCAAAGTGTACTGTTACGCATGTAGGAAATCATGTTGATCTCAGGTCTAAGGATTATACATCATCATTGCTTGAGACCAACTGACAACATATAAAATCATAACAATCTCAATAGTGTCTCAAGGTGGGTCAATCCAACCCCATGTTCTCTAACAAGTGTTCACATTATTGATTCAATATCCCTATATCCATGACCGGTGAAACATGGTCATCAATCAATACATGTGCTGGTCGATAGAGTCACTAGTGTTCCGACTAGTGAGATCCGACCAGGGATTGATTTAGAACAATATCATATAAGTTAAAAGAGTTTCACCAACAAGTCACATACTTGTTAATCTTCTTAACCAATGATTCATTCAAGGAACAGCATAACATTTATTCAATAACTCATAAACATAGACATGATACAATCATCTCTATGATTGCCTCTAGGGCATATCACCAACACAGGAATGGCAGGGGCGTCGGTTTCTGGCTCAGTGATGGTGGCTCCAAGAGATCGAGACTTTAGGCTCATCTTTGCATCCATCGACCAAGTGAGGTAGCTATTGCCATTCAGGGCAAGCTCGACGAATTCTTTCTTGGTGATGTCTGACATCTCCTACCATAGGTTCATGCAATGTTCAGTTTTACTGTAGGTAATATAGAATCTAACACATGAATATTGCGAAATTAGTAAAGATTGGTTTGGCATCTATTCAACATATATTTTTATAAATTTTCCTAGCAATTATCATGATTTTCTGCTAATTAATGAGGTCTCTAGATAATTTTCAGAACTACCAGTATGACAAAAAAATAGTTTCAACAAATAAAGCTAGGAGAAAAATGAAATCCATTGGTATGAAGCTTCCAAGGTGTGCTAATACGAAAGATTCACAATTTTACGGAAGCTCGTATGCCTAAAAACCATGTTTCTAGGATTATTTAAGGTTATTGCATAAAAGCAAATAATATTAAAGCAAATAGCCAAAAACTGAGGGTTTAGATTATAAAAATAATCATGGAACATACTAACCTGTCGCAAAAATCGGATTCCCTAAGGGCTATTCTGCAAGAATATATGAAAATTCGAAATCCGCTATAATGTCCGAAAACTCCAGGGGGTTTTCCGCAAAATTTTCTTGTCCGCAAACTTTCCTTGTCATTTTTAGAATTTCCGAGGTCCCTTTTGGGATTTTTTTTGGGATTTTTTATTTTCTTTTTCCCCAAAATCGCACATGGGCCGGGCCAGCTCAAATTGCTGCTTGGCCTGCTTGGGGGTGAACCAAAAAGGGTGGGGGATTTTGCTAGGTTTTCCCCCTTGCCTGTGGTGGCTGGCGCCATGGCGTGGGCACGGCGCGCGATGCACAAGCATGGTGTTCGGCCTCAGGCCGGTGCACATAGTCTCATCGTGGCTACGCCCGGCGGGAGCACGCACGGGAACAATGGCGCTCGACAAGAGCACACTCGGCTCACGGCAGCGCCTGGGGTCCAGTGGCGTGGCGCGTCTGGCGCATGCGATGGTGGTAGTGCACAGCCTAGAGCCGACGGAGCGGCGTGCAACGTTCGGGCCGACGATGAGGCACGTGTCGAGCGCTGCTGCGAGGCATGCATCTAGTGCGGTGGCATGTTCCAGCAGCAGGCTGGTCATGACGGCTACCTCCTTGACGTGCTATGACTCAAACCCAACGAAGTCCTTGGCGTCGTAGATGACCTTTGGGACCATGCCCCCATCGCCGCGAACCAAGCCATGCCTACGGACACGATGCAAGGACGCAAGGACGGTGGTGAGTGGGCAGCAAACGTAGGAGGACAACAATCATGGCTGTCACGGCCTTGCCTCATGTAGTTCGCATGTAACAGATCTATAGACTTGCAATCGATCTACTAGATTAATCTAATAGCGAGATTATAGATCAGAAAGGAGGAATCCTGACGACATACTGATTCACCCATGTAGAGCGATTCGTGTTGATAACGTAGTCGTCGCAGGATAAAAACAAGCCAATCACCAATGAGGGACAATAGACAGAGAGATAATAGATAGGGACACAATATAGAGGAACCTCTTTTTTATTGATTGATCTCATTCTATGTACAAGGGAGGTCTATTTATAGACTAAACCCATCAGGAGTAGTTTTGATATTATGTCCATCAACCCTTTTACCAAGGTGTTTCAACATATATAACAAAAGTGGTGATTTTTGTGCTACAGACTTATTTTCCCCCCAAAACAATGCCTACATGTTCTTCGTAGATTAATTTACTATGATTTCAACTCGTTACATTCATGGTACAAGTTACATTTTTAACCCTGGTTCTTCCATTTAATGATTTGTGTTGGTTTTGATATAGTATATTCTCCTGTTTTAATTCCGCAATGTGTGACCAGAGCAAGTACAACTATTCTTGGCAAGGTCCATTGTCCTATGTCCTGTGCAAGGTCCGTCCGACAGCGGTAAGTTGTACAATAATGGAGAAAGAACTCATAGACTGGCGGATAGACAAAGGAAACTTTTGCAATTAAGAGGTGTGTACGCGAAATCGTGAATCATGCATATATGCAGATCACGCATCACATGGAGGATTATGTATTATTAATCTAGTTTAATGTCCATCTCTAAATTGCACACTACTACAGAAAATATTTTCACAAACTGTTCAAAAACGTCATCACAGACGGTTTTGTGAGTCGTCTGAGTTTACAGGTCAATGATGACATGAGGTCATCACAGACGGTTATTAACACAAAACCGTCTATGATAGTTTCCTATCACGGACAGTTTTATCTAAAAACCACCTGTGATGTCTGTGATGGCTGATCTCTATAAAGTCTCCAAGCAGTGGCTGCTTGTGCCTTTAAAACCGATTATATATATGTATTGTTCGTGTCCCCAGCCACTTTCGGGTGGTAGTGAGGATGAAACAACAGCCACGGGTAACTTCATCGAGCCTGTAAGTTTAAGAAGTATGGTTGCCAGGAGAGCGCGTGGGCATACAATTACCTAGATGTCGTCGGTAGGTAATTGGACTTGACATAGAGGAATGGTTGGTTCTTGATACATAAAGCCACTTCGATCGATCCACGCCACTTTCAAGGCGTGATGCGAGATACTCCGACCGAAGTGGCTTCATGTATCGCCAACCAACCATTCTCGATATCAAGTCCAATTACCTATCGACGACATCCAGGTAATTTGATGTCCACGCGCTCTCCTAGCAACCATGCTTCTTGAACTTGCAGGCTCGATGAGGTTGCTCGTGGCTAATGTCTCATCCTCCCCAAAGTGGCTAGATATGAACAATATATATATATATATATATATATATATATATATATATATATATATATATATATATATATATATATATATATATATTGTGTGTGTGTGTGTGTGTGTGTGTGTGTGTGTGTGTGTATGTATGTATATAATATGAAGCCGTTTTAAAGGCACAAGTAGCCACTTGCTTGGAGACTTTATAGAGAAGAGATCGAGAATGAATGACGAGAGATAGGTGAAGAGGTGTTGTAGTAGTTTTTGACTCATTTAGTTTTGTTTTGGAATAGAATACACACCAATTAATAAATAATTGATGATCAGAGGCACAAGCTAGGTAAAAATTCTATAAATTTGTATGTTAAATACAGTTTTACAAATTAGCCTAACCTTTACAAATCTGAAAAGTTAATTGCAGCATTCAAAAGCAGAATACCATATAGGAACATACCATAAGATTAGTTACAAATTAGCATATTGTTTGAGATACAATGTAGCAAAAGGCTACAGCTCTGATTTGTCCTGGTTGTTGGGATGGTTTTTGAAAAAAATGTAAATATATCTATACATTTCTACCCTACTTTAGTATATTCTAACAGTAAGGCTCTCCTCTACTATTTTCCCTTCTAAAAAAACAATCCAAAACTGTCGCCAATGAAATTAGGAGGTTAGCAGAACTGCATCAGTACCTAAACTGGTAAATGTCTCATGTATGTTTCAAAAAGGTACATATCTTACTTGGGTCCAACTGACATTATTAGGCCTATGGTAGATGTGCAGAACTCCATCAAAGTACCATATAAGATGTTCACCTGGTTGAAGAAATCAACAGGTATGAACAAGCAAAAAAATAAGGCATGAAACACTTACATGGCGTTATTTATCCTAAGAATAGATGGTGATTATAGACTTACTATTAACAGACAACCATTTGTTAAGATCCTCTCTAGGAGGCAACCAAATTGCCTCCCTCAGATTGCCACTTCTTAAGGTTACATCAATGTGTTTTTTCAGCAGCACACCCTGCATCATACGTATCAATAACAAAAAAATATCTTTAGGAACATACCATCACTCATACCCGAACACAACCCCATTCCCCACTTCCAGATCCATCCATCCAACCAGCCAGCCAGCAGTCACAGGGGGCAAAACAGCAAGACAGCAAGGCCAAGGGTGTCCGAACCGGCCATCAACCGACAAGGTAGCCCACATTGCAATTCGGTTCATATGAATACAAACAACACAAACCAATAGATCTGTCTTACCTCGATCGACATTGCCGGTGTCAGTGGTGAGGTAGCCGAGGCCGAGGTCGGTGGAGCTAGAGGTAGCCAAGGGAGGTCGGTGAGGTAGCCAGGGTCGCGCACACCGGGGAGAGGAGGAAGAGGGGAAGGCAGCGTCATCGTAGTTGTGGCACGACGGTGACACTTCACAAGACACTCTTATCATACGAGTGCCTTGTGCAGTGAACTGTGGTGTCACAACCGTCGGTGACAGGGTCACTCGGGTGGGGAGGGGAATGGACGAGAGTAAGGGCGCTGGGGAGTGACAAGTTAGGGCATAAACCCTAGCGGGCTCCCACTAATAAAGAGACTTATCACAGACGGTTCTATTATGGAACCGTCAGTGATACTTATCACAGAAGGTTCTACAATGGAATCGTCCGTCATATGGTTTCATATCATAGACGGTTCCATAATAGAACCGTCTGTGATATGGTTGTTCTTAAGTTCTATGTTTTGAGCATATTAATTATCATGTATACATTTACATGACATGAAGAAATTACATGTTTATATGTCAATTTTGTCATTTAAATCTTCTGAAAATTTGCGATTTGATATTTGTTCCACTAAACCGTCTGTGATATATAGTTCAACTATAATATAGTAACTTCACCTCCAAACTAGATTTTTTTTTTCATTTTGTAATTTACATATGGCCAAACAGCGTGGCCAGTCGGTTCTTACAAAGATTAAAAAAAAGTAGAAACCTAAATAAATAATTTTTTAGAAACCTAAATAAACAAAGTTTTTCTAGTGGCGGAGACAGGCTGCTATATTCATCTTCAAAACTTCGTGGCGCGACGTCGGCATTGGACGGTTCGTGATCATCAGCGAACGAAGCCCGAAATGTGTCCACCCGCTGACATGCTCATTCGAGTGTTTCCCGAAGGCCCTCGGACTGTTGAATCAAGAAGAATTGAGCCCATAGGCTCTCTTTGTTGGAAATATGCCCTAGAGGCAATCATAGAGATGATTATATTTCATTATGTTCATGACATTGGATAATGTGTTATCTTGTTCCTAGAATAATATTGTTAATATTTTTAATCAAGTATGTGACTTGGTTGTGAAACTCTATATTTCTGCAATAATTATTCTTATACGATCCCTGGTCGTAAACATATGAATAGACTAGCATATGCATTGGTTGATGACTATGTTTCACAAGTCATAGATATGGAGATATCAAACCGATAATATGGACACATGTTAGAGAACATGATGTTGGATAAGACCCACCTTGAGACACTATTGAGATTGTTATGAATCTATGTGTCATTAGTTGGTCTCAAGCAATGATGATGTATAATCCTTAGACTCGAGATCAAGATGGTTTCCTACATGTGTAAGAGCACTCTTAGGGGTTGCCAAACGCTACACCGTGAATCGGGTAGTTATAAAGGTAGCTTTGGGTATGCTCAAACATGGAGAGGAATGTGACTGGTCGGATATGGATTTGCCCTCCTAACATAACAGAGAGATGTCTCTGGGCCCTCGTTGATCGGATAAAGAAAGTGCATGGCCATGCCACTAGTAGTCGAAGTGTTCGACCACATAAGGTTATCGATACTCGATCGAGAAAGTATTGAACAGTCCATGGATGACACAACATCTCACCGAGTTCAACCAGATATCGTGAGGCAAAGGGAGAATACATGAGTAACATTAGTTCGACCAACTATCGATCGGTCGTATGGAGATACAAGCAAGTCGAGACCGGTCGAACGTAATCATAGAGTGGTCGAAACCAAGTCGTAAGGAGTTACGAAGTTGGTCGTGATCAAATACTGAACCGGTCAGATAGAGATAGGACCTGGTCGTAAGTGATGAGGACCTGGTCGATATCATATTGCATTAAGGTTCGTCCGATATAATTTGTGTGTTTTCGAATCGATATGTTACGCTAGGAGCACTTCGACTCGTGATCGGAAGCGGTTTCCAATCACAACCGAACTACACATGAACCTCTGGTCACACACTTAACGGGTTGGAACAAACCAAGACGAATACGATTAAATGGCGTGTCCTGATAGGATCCGCCACGAGCACTATATAAGGAGGTGCATGAGGCTATTGGGACAGCGCGTGAAACACCACCAAAACCCTAGCCGCCATCTCCTTGAGAGCTCCACCGTGCGACTTGGTGCCGCACACCGACGCTCGGTTGTTCCTTCCTCGACGTGTGTATACCGTGAGGCGCTACTACGATTGTTGCGCTTGAGGACGATCCGCGATCTTCACAAGGAACCGCAGACGTTCTTTGGAGGAGACGATCGCTCGTGAGGACATTGACGATCGACTCGACCATCGTGATCGACTCATTTGGGCGTTGACGATCGACTACGACCGCTTCATCGACGCGCTCTTCGTTGGACCAGACTGCTCCAATCCTTCTTCCGCTGCTCTGCGCGTCTGTTGGTAACGATCTGTGATCATCTACTTGCTTGGCATCCTGGTTCGCGTGGTAGAAATTTTTGTTTGTAGCTATCGTAGCCTACCCCGTGACCCAACACTCTTCCCTTGCTTGAGGGGTCTTAGCATGGTTGATCCGATCGCCCGCCGCCTTGGTTAAGCAGTCTAAGTGATGGCAAGCCTCTTGGAGACGTGAAATGTCGTTGTGGAGGACCACGTCGATGACGCGGTACACTCGCCGGATGTGGGAGATCACCCAGAAGACGCAACGGAGGAGGATGTCAAGACGGCGGAAGGTGGCCGTCACCTGCTTCGGCAAATCCTCGGGCAGAGGAGTGAGGACACTGTTGAAACAGTGTTCTTCCGCGGCATCCGCCAACGTACGGCCGGAGAGGTGCTTGTACAGCAAGGCCAGTGATGAACCCGAAGGTCCTTATTTGGCCTGATCTTTCGATGAGATGGTAAGTTCGGTAGTAGTCACTTAGCTCTCACGATCCTGGCTATGAATACGCAAGGCTCGAAACCACGCAATCGCTGAACTGCTCGACAAGTTGTTATCAACCGTGCACGAATACCCGGATGATCTGACCACGAAGGTCGATTCCTGCATACACCGAAGAAGCACGCAAGAACAAGATTAAGCAATATGAAATTGCAAATAGGAATTGAAATATTTGAATTGAGTTGGGATTCTGAATAAGGATCTTGATTGGGTGGTCTAGTCGACACACGCAAAAGATACAAGTTGCAACGAAGGCAAACTAAACATAAACAAAATCCAAGGAAACTAGAGGGGGTGTAGCCTCCTTAAATAGGGGATGAGGAGCGACAAATCTAAAAGAACTAAGGGGGTAGGACTAATCACGTTTACTGTTTATGTGAACAGTAAACGCTCCCCTAGGTGGCCCGCCGGCATATGAGCCAAGTTGAGTACGATTACAAAGCCCAAATTGGCCCAAACAAGTGATACGACATCTTCTTTTGGTGATTCCGATGTGTATAGAAGGAATTTAGAGGTGAGACTAGATTCGTTAGAAAGAGGACTAAATAAGATTTTCGTCAAGTACTCGTGGACCTCTAACGGACTCCGTATGTGAAAGTTATGTATGTTTGAAGTCGGTGCTGTCTCCGAAGGCCGAACTGGATTCCAAAACGTATTCAGCTTGAACTCTTGCTTGGCACCTGCAGTAGCACCATGGCATGTAGACATAGTACCATGGCATGTAGATGTAGCACAATGGCATGTAGACGTAGCTCAATCCAATTGGGTAATATGGCATTGCATTAACCGAAAGTCCTATTGGAGAAGATGTTGTTGAAGTAGAGGATGCAGTGCAGCGGGTCAAAGCAGGGGTTTCATCCTTAGGTTTGATGTCCTCATTAGCCAGGAAGGCCATCAATGTTGGTGACAAGTAAATAGAAGAGGGAGCCATTTCTACTTTAGAAGTATATATATATTGTAGAGTTATATGTGGGGATGATCTAATATGGCGGATGATCCTTTTTATAAAACAAGGAATAAATTCTGCATGTGAGACGAAGACACGCATTGGGGAGCAGAAGCGGCATTGATGCGACGAAGAGACACATCGGCGACGAAGAAACTCAACAGGCGACGACGAAACTCATCGGGAACTGTAGCGATATTATCACTGAAGTATCACAAACGGTTGTTTGTTGAAAACTGTCTGTGATATTTCAAAATATTACAAATGGTTATTGTTAAGAACCGTCTGTGATACTTCACAGATAGTTTTCATCATTAACCGTCTGTGATATTACCTCTTCACAGACGGTTTTTAGCGCAGCTAGTAACACAAACGGTCTCTAAACCAAAACCGTCTGTGATTACATGTAATACAGATGGTTTTGGTCAACCATCTGTGATGAGGCGTCCAGTGTTAGCCTTTTTGTAGTAGTGGCGATATCGGATAAAATGCATACTCTAAGTGTTAATACCGTGCAAAAACCCATTATTTATTCCTTTTGAGAGTTATTTCATGCCATGTGGAAAAAGGAAACATTTTCCCCTACCACCAGGGCGTCCACACTGGCGAATGCCTTCTTCGTCATGGGTGAAGCAAGCGAGGTTGAGGAAGCAAAGCTTCTTCCCAAGCTTCACCAGCGACCACTTGGGCAGCTAGTCCAGGATCCAAGAGAGCGCGAACCAGAGCTTGTAGATGACGGACGCTAGCCAGCGTCACCACATCCATGGCCGGTGTCGTGATACAAAACTTGAGGAAGAAGCAGAGCACCACGAGGCGGAGCACAATCATGATGCAATATGGGTTGATCTTGCTCGACAGGATCGGCACCTTGCGCCACAGCGGCTGATGCGCCTTGGGCTGCAATTAACATGACACGCAGGTCATGAATATTACAAGCATACATGCATCTCATACATGAAACAAAGATGGGTCATACTATTCACATCAATCCTCGAAAACAAGTTATGCATGTAATCCAATTCTAACGGACAACATGAGCACACACTACCTATAGCCGTGATGCGAATACCAAAGACGGCGGTCCCGCTTAGCCGGTTAGCGGGCGGGGTTCGAAGGGCAATACGCCCTCATTCAGTCGAGGGCAAAGGCCGAAACTTTTTTCCAAACATGAATCTTATTCACGATCCGAGCCTTGGAAATCATCGGATTAATCATATTAACCCTATTCCAACCACTCGATTATTGCCTTGATACGACCACATCTGCGGCAAACTCCGATGGCGAATTCGACCGCTGGAGTGTTATGCGGTGATCGGTCGAACAAGCGCAACAAACGATCCGATCCTTAAAGCTCATACCTCCTCGTGAAACCCATCTACTACCACCGAGAAACCGATCGATCTTATCGACCAGGGTAATAGATCCAATCTACTACTACCACATATCAAGTATATGCGATCGATCCAGATCAAAAACTATGCAGGATGGCTCTGATACCACTGTTGGGTCACGGGGTAGGCTACGATAGCTACAAACAAAAAATTCTACCACGCGAACCAGGATGCCAAGCAAGTAGATGATCATAGATCGTTACCACCGAGACGCCGAGCAGCGGAAGAAGGATTGGAGCGATGCCGTCCAACGAAGAGCGCGTCGATGAAGCGGTCGTAGTCGATCGTCCAACGTCCTCACGAGCCGATCATCTCCTCCAGCAACGTCTGCGGTTCCTTGTGAAGATCGCGGATCGTCCTCAAGCGCAACAATCGTAGTAGTGCCTCTACGGTATCCACACGTCCAGGGAAGGAACAACCGAACGTTGGTGTGCCAGCACCAAGTCGCACGGTGGAGCTCTCAAGGAGATGGCGGCTAGGGTTTCGGTGGTGTTTCACGATCTTCCAATAGCCTCATGCACCTCCTTATATAGTGCTCGTGACGGATCCTATCCGCACATCGCCATTTAATCGTATTCGATCGGGTTTGTTCCAACCCGTTATGTGTGACCTCAGCTTGGTTCATGTGTAGTTCGGTTGTGATTCGAAACCGCTTCCGATCACGAGTCGAAGCGGCTCCTAGCGTAACATATCGATTCCGAAAACACACAAATTATATCGGACGAACCTTAATGCAATATGATATACGACCAGGTCCTCATCACTTACGACCGTGTCCTATCTCTATACGACACTCAGCCAGATTTGATCACGACCAACTCGTAACTCCTTACGACTTGGTTTCGACGACTCTGTGATTACGCTCGACCGCCTCTCGACTTGATTGTATCTCCATACGACCGATCGGTAGTCGGTCGAACTAAGTGACCTACTCATGTATTCTCCCTTTGCCTCACGATATCTGGTTGAACTCCGGTGAGATGTTGTGTCATCCATGGACTGCTCAATACTTTCTCGATCGAGTATCGATAACCTTATGTGGTCGAACACTTGACTACTAGTGGCATGGCCATGCACTTTCTTTATCCGATCACAACGAGGGCCCAGAGACATCTCTCTGTTATGTTAGGAGGGCAAATCCCATATCCGACCAAATACATTCCTCTCCATGTTTCAGAGCATACCCAAAGCTACCTTTATAACTACCCGATTCACGGTGTAGCGTTTGGCAACCCTCGAGTGCTCTTACACATGTAGGAAACCATGCTTGATCTCAGTCTAAGGATTATACATCATCATTGCTTGAGACCAACTAATGACACATAGATTCATAACAATCTCAATAGTGTCTCAAGGTGGGTCTTATCCAACATCATGTTCTCTAACATGTGTCCATATTATCGGTTTGATATCTCCATATCTATGACTCGTGAAACATAGTCATCAACCAATACATATGCTAGTCTATTCATATGTGTCCTCATATGTTTACGACCAGGGATCGTGTAAGAATAATTATCGCAGAAATATAGAGTTTCACAACCAAGTCACATACTTGACAATAAATATTAACAATATTATTCTATGAACAAGATAACACATTATCCAATGTTATGAACATAATGAAATATAATCATCTCTATGATTGCCTCTAGGGCATATTTCCAACAGTCTCCCACTTGCACTAGAGTCAATCATTTTAGGTATCTAATACCGATAGCTCTTGTGTGTGCCTCGTGCTTTGGCTGTGTGAGAGGCTTTGTCAACGGATCAGCAACATTTAAATCCGTATGAACTTTGCATATCTTAACATCTCCTCTATCCACCAATTTGCGGATAAGATGATAACGCCTGAGTATGTGTTTGGACTTCTGATGGGATCTAGGCTCCTTAGCTTGAGCAATGGCTCCATTGTTGTCACAATAGAGATCCATTGGGCTCGAGGCACTCGGAACCATTCCCAATTCAGCAATGAAATTCCTTATCCAAACACCTTCTTTTGCGACTTGGTCGCAATGTACTCACCTCTGTCGTGGAATCAAGAACCGCCTCTTGCTTGAACTTTTCCACTCACCGCTCCTCCATTCAAACTGAATACAAAACCAGATTACTAACGATAATCATCTTTGTCGGTTTGAAAGCTTGCATCGGTGTAACCATTTACAACGAGCTCTTCATCAAAGCCATAAACTAGGAACACATCCTTAGTCCTTCTTAAGTACTTAAGAATGTTTTTCACTACCGTGTCAAAGGACATTCATCGGGATCGACTTGTATCTGCTTTCGTAACACTTAGAGCATATGATACATCTGATCGTGTACATATCATGGCGTATATGATAGATCCAATGGCGAAGCATATGGAATATCACTCATTTTGTCTCGCTCATCGGTGGTCGAGGACACCGATTCTTGCTAAGATTAATGCCATGAGCCATGGGCAAGAATCCTCTCTTGAATTTTGCATGTTGAACCAATTCAACACTTTGTCTATGTACATTTCTTGGCTTAATCCAATTAGCCTTTTAGATCTATCTCTATAGATCCTTATTCCCAAGATATATGCTGCATCTCCTAAATCTTTTATTGAGAAACTTTTCCTTAATGAAGATTTAACAGATTCTAGCATCTAATGTCATTTCCACCAAGAGTATGTCATCTACATACAAGATCAAAATAACAAGTGCGCTCCCACTAACCTTCATGTAAACACAAGGTTCTTCTTTGTTCTTGACGAAACCAAACCTTTTGATCTCCTCATCAAAACGTATATTCCAACTCCGAGATGATTGCTTCAATCCATAAATGGACTTTTGAAGTTTGCATACTTTACTAGCATTCTTTGGATCAACAAATCCTTCAGGCTGTGTCATGTACACATCCTCATCTAGGTTTCCATTAAGGAAAGCTGTTTTGACATCCATTTGCCATATCTCATAGTCGAAATATGCAAGAATCGCTAGAATGATCCGAACAGATTTAAGCATCGCCATCGGTGAGAAAGTCTCATCGTAGTCAACTCCTTGAACTTGTCGAAAACCTTTTGCGACTAGTCGAGCCTTATGAATGTGAACATTTCCATCCATATCAATCTTTTTCTTATAGATCCATTTGCACTCAATGGTTTTGACACCATCAAGCGGATCGACCAGGTTCCAAACCTGATTTTCTCTCATGGAATCTATTTCGGATTTCATGGCTCCAAGCCATTTCTCAGAGTCTGGGTCCATCATCGCTTCCTCATAAGTCTTAGGCTCACCATTATTCAATAATAATACGTTATGCCCATACCTTGTAGGCAATTGACGCGGCCTTTTAGATCTACGTGGGGCTGGTGCCTTATCTACAGGTTCAACAACAATTTGTTCATCCAGTAGAGGTTCAATAGGAGTTGAAACACTTTCAGATGTTTCCCAAATTTCTTTGAGTTGCACCTTTCTCCCACTGACTCCTTTTGAAAGAAACTCTTTCTCCAAAAAGACACCATTTCGGGCAACAAAAACTTTGTTCTCTTCCCGGTTGTAGAAATAATATCCTTTGGTTTCCCTAGGATATCCTATAAAGAAGCATTTATCTGATTTGGGTGTGAGCTTATCAGACGTCAAACGTTTAACATAGACATCACATCCCCAAATCCTTAGAAAAGACAAACTAGGACTTTTCCCACCCACATCTCATATGGTGTCTTATCTATTGATTTAGATGGTACCTTATTTAAAATGAAAGCGGCGGTTTCTAGAGCATAACCCCAAAAATATAATGGCAGATCCGATTGGCTCATCATTGATCGAACCATGTCCAACAAGGTCCTATTACACCGCCGGACACCCCATTCCATTGTGGAGTGCCGGTGGTGTAAGTCAGGAACAATTCCACATTGTTTCAAATGATTACCAAACTCATGGCTCAAAACTCACCTCCACGATCGATCGTAAAGATTTGATTGTCTTGCCAAGTTGATTCTCAAGACTTCATTCGGAACTCCTTGAACTTTTCAAAGGATTCCGACTTGTGCCTCATTAAGTAGATATAACCATATCTACTATAGTCATCGTGAAAGTAATGAAGCATCTTGAAAACCACCTCTGGTCAGTCGTGCTTATTGGTCCACATACATCAAGATGTACGAGTTCCAATCGGTGCGGCGCCTTTCACTACGACCGGTGAAAGGCGTCTTGGTCATCTTTCCGACCGTGCAAGACTCGCATGTTTCAAATGATTCTAAATCAAATGAGTTTAGAGTTCCATCATTATGGAGCTTTTTCATGCGTTTCACTTATGTGACCCAAACGACAATGCCAAATAAAAGTGGAATTTATTTCATTAGGTCAAGCCTTTTAGCATTAATATTATAGACCGATGCATCATCAAGATTTAAAATAAACAACCCATTCAAAATAGGTGCATAGCCATAAAACACTTTATTCAAAAATATAGAACAACCATTGTTCTCTATAATGAACTTATAACCCTCTGCCATCAAACATGAGGCGTAGATTATGTTTCTACTAATGGTCGGAACGTAATAACAATTATTCAATTCCATAATAAATCTCAAGGCAATAGTAGTGGCATAGTCCCGACGGCTAATGCAAAGAACCTTTGCTTTATTCCCGACGCCAAGATCCATCTCGCCTTTGCAATCATCCTACTTCTTGTTAGACTCAGATCGAATTGCAAATATGAGCAACCGATCCGATCAAATACCCATGAGTTAACGAAGAGTCAAGAAGAAAAATGTCTATAACATTAATACCGTAGTGGAAGTTTTAGTCCCACCATTCCTTTTCTCGATCGGCCTGTATTTCTTGCGCCCTCTTCCAAAGGCCTAGTTCTTTGCAAGAAAAGCATTCATTCTCTTGAGTCGGGCGGACTTAGTCTTGGGTTTAGGTTTGTCGGTTTGGATCTCATCCAAACTTTAGCCTTGCCCTTTCTTGACCCAAGTCTTAGCCTTCTTCTTGAAGCTTGTACTCTTTTGCACCATCATCACATGATTGTTGCATTTCTTAATCTTGCCCTCTCTTGTCTTAAGCATCATATGCGCTTGGTGAGATTCTTGTCTAAGCTGCTCATATGGAAGTTCAAAATGAACTGCCATAGCTTTCGAAGCGAAGCAAGAATCAAATCAGAGCCAATTCTTGGCTAAGTGGAAACCAAGTTTTTCCAAGCTCGTGTGTAACCAACCATTTTGATTACATGAGGGCTCACCGAACCACCCTCGCCTAGCTTACATCCAAACAAGTTCTTTGAGATATCAAATCTCTCGGTTCTTGCTTGTGTCTCAAACATGCCTTTGAGCGCTACGATCATATCGTGAGGCCTCTATGTTCTCAAACCGCTTCAAGGTCCGAGTTCATAGCGGCAAGCATGAGACAGCTAACATCAAGGGACTCATCACATGTCTTTTTATAGGCGCTTTAATAGCAAAGAAGAAGACTTTCAGTAGGCACATCCGAATTGGTTCTTCTAGAACATGTTCCTTTTATCTTGCCCGAGAACAATTCTCAAAGTTGCGGACCAATCCATAAAATTTGTTCCATTAAGTTTTTCCTTTTCAAGTATCGAACGTAAAGCAAAAGCGATGTAGGTACAAAGCTTGGTGCCATGATCTACAACAAAAATATATGCAAAAACTAAGACATATGTTCATTAAAGTAACTTCTATTAAACAATTTAATAAAGATACTCCCACTAAACACCATATCCTCTTATGACATTTAATGATTCAAGATCCATAATCATTCAATCAACTAGTGAGCTTTGGCTTCACCGCTAGAAGACTAGTGAAAACGGTAAGCAACCTTTGCTAATCATATCTACTATATGACTCTTGTTGTTGGGCAAGATCTCTATGCTTCTAAGACTCCAACCTTTATGCCCCAAGGTCCACAACTGTTATGATAACCTTGTTAAGTTGAACCAATGCCGGTAGCGTAAGTGTCGACACAAACCCATCTAGTCAAGGAGAGTTAATGGCACTGCTTTGGCAAGACCTACCATTAAAAATACATGACTTTTGATGGTGCGGCATATTTGGGAGGGCATCAATTTAACTTAATATTAAGTGAGGGAATTTTACTTCTATCATGTTAAAAGCAATTAAAGCAAAATAACATGCATAGAAATAAACTAACAGAATGTAAAGGCATTCACAGACAATCAAATTGCATTGTGATATAGCATGACCCTTCTTCATGGTAATCTCCATCGCCATGCATCCTGCTCACCATGTCTTCAAGTGGTGGACTCCTCCAAGCACTCCTACTAAGCCATTATTTCAATAGCACTAGTAATGAAACACAAGGAGTAAAGAAGCATCACAAGTCGACACGCAGGCCGTTATACAATTATAGACAGCCTTGGGCTGCAATTAACATGACACGCAGTCATGAATATTACAAGCATACATGCATCTCATACATGAAACAAGATGGGTCATACTATTCACATCAATCCTGCAAAACAAGTTATTCACGTAATCCAATTCTAACGGACGACATGAGCACACACTACCTATAGCGCATGCATGCGAATACCCAAAGACGGCGGTCCCGCTTCACCAGCGACCACTTGGGCAGCTAGTCCAGGATCCAAGAGAGCGCGAACCAGAGCTTGTAGATGACGGACGCTAGCCAGCGTCACCGCATCCATGGCCGGTGTCGTGATACAAAACTTGAGGAAGAAGCAGAGCACCACGAGGCGGAGCACAATCATGATGCAATATGGGTTGATCTTGCTCGACTGGATCGGCACCTTGCGCCACAGCGGCTGATGCGCCTCCGCCCAGCCACCACTTATGCGCCGACTGCTCCCCGTTCTCCTGCAAGACAAGTTTCACCTCAATTCACAGTTCAGAGCACTTCGCAATGTTTCAGAAATGTGCTGATTTAGGTAAACTCGTAAAAATTCAAATCTCACCCATTCGTAGGAAATGTAGAGGTCGCCGAGCTTGAGCACACGGAACACCTTGCCGTAGACGTCCTGCAGCCCAGGCGTGTGGCATGTGGCCTCGATGGAGTAGGCACCATCGAAGAACGCGTCAGGGAACGACATGGCGAGGAAGTTACTGTGGACCACCTCGCAGCGCGTGTCTAGGCCAGCCTTGTGGTTGCGCGCATGGGCGCGATTGACTTGGTACTCGTTGATGGTGATGCCGACGACGTCCGCGCCAAAGTGCGCCGCGATGACGCGCATGGGCCCACCAACGCCGTGGCCGACGTCGAGGAGGCGGTGCCCCGAGCGCGCCTCCAGGAGGTCCGTGACGCGCTCCTCGTGGACGTGTGTCGCCTCATGGTGGGAGCGGCTGGGGATGGAGGGGGAGAAGTGGAATGACTGGCCCCATCCCCACTCGTAGATGTCGGTGACAATGTTGTAGAATGTGTCCAGGAAGGCCAGTACCTTCTCGGCGGTGGCGACGGTGACCGTCTCCTTTGGGCGGCAGAAGAAGGACCAGTACTGGGGGTACTTGTCCTTGACCTTGTCGTTGGTGATGGATCCCATCTTGAGGTCTACGGTGCTCTTTCCCTTCACCTCGGTGGCACCCATCACCCACACAAACCAGTACACCACCGCAATCCCCGCCGCCGTTGTCCACGCCATTGTCGCCGCCTCCATCTCCCCTAATCCTTGGACGGAGAAGGGTTTGACTACGAGGAGAAGAGGGGGTCAAGATGGGGGAGGAGACCTAACAGCGGCCAGCGTGGATGCCACATCAGATAAAACAGCCCTTGAAGGCACGGAAGGGTTGCTTTTGCCCGGTATTAACACTTCGAGGATGCGTTACATCTAGTATTTTGGTTAAATTCCACTTTTTATAGCAAAATTTGTGTATATACTTCTTTTACATATAAAAAGGGTATATAGCAAAAAAACAAAGGGCTCCAATGGAAAATTTTCAATCAAGTCACATTGGAGTATCTTATAATTGGTATTTAAGTATACTCAAAGTGATAAAGAAGTATAATATGTGCGCTTAAGTGGTATAATGGATGTGGGAGCACGTACTCCCAGGAGATATATTGATGAGGGCATCCCTACGACACCTTCTTCTCCTCCACCTGATGCTCATGATATACGCCTCGAGTTGCTGACAGGACCAATAACAAGAGCATGTGCCAAAAAACTACAAACTCAGGTGAACTTACTCCTTAATGAATATGTCATCGATTTTAATGAGAATTTTATACTACCTAAAAACAGTGTTTTCCTTGTGCTCAGGTTTGAAGATTCAACGATGGACAGAGATAAAGGATATACAGCCATCATCTAAGAAAGGCCATCAAATGAGGAGATCAAGGCGCTGGCCTATGGCCCATTCGGCCAAGGAGGAGAGGGCCAAGGTCTATGTGGCCAAACGAGGGATCAAGGCCCAAGCGGTCAAGCACAAAGCCCATGTGGAGGAACCAGGAAGGAAGCCCAAGTCCGCGGCACGAATAGTAACTAGGCTATGAACAAGAATCGCCCTACGCAGTTACCAAATGTGAACAAGAATTACGCTGCAGATGCAGGTCCGTGAACAGTAACCACGCTACAATACTTGCCCGTCAACCGTGTGCACGAATAGTAAACACGCATATGAATAGTCCCACCTTGAATAGTAGTACCAAATAGTTCTTATGCCAAGACTATATGTTGAGAGGTAGACCTCCATTGTAAAGGCAGGCCATACTTTTGAGATAAAGAATAGAACACAAGTTATTGCTTGTTCTTTCATACAAGAAATTCATGCGATGATTTATGAGAGAGAATTAGGCGATCCGTTTTTCTTTCTACCTCACAAGGTCAAGTTTGTTTTTCCGCTGGGAATTGAGGGCTTTGCGATCTCCACTCGTGGTCTAGCGGCGATCATCCTGGTGTGTGTTGACGAATATCCATAGAGCTGCAAGTCCGTGCACTCGCGCGTGGTGTACAGCTGAGCGTTGTTCATCGTCAAACACTATTTATCCACGGTTCTACTCGAGAAGATCGGACCACCCCATATATATATATACATATATATATATACACATATACATATATATATATACACACATATATATATACACTCCCGAGAGTGTAACATGATGTCTCTTTTACGTACTCGATATACATACATAGTCACCCGTCCATACGTTTGCTCAATGAACAAAATTAGTTTTCATAGGAATACATGCAGCGTGGTGTTCATGACTGTATCCGCAAGGAGCTTGTACATCATCTCCGTTGGATGGATTGCATCGAAGAACATGTACTTGTTGGCATTTCCACACAACAATGAGGTACGAAAGAAGCAACAAATGCAGAATAAGAGTAGAGACTTGGATCATGATACTTGGAGCGAGTGACTCGCTCATGAAGCTGACCAATAATCTGATCCGGAGGGTGATGCCTCTGTATGTGAAGTGGAGCGCCTAGGGGAGATAGCATCTCCTCAACCTCCGCAGGTACTGCTGATGATGAAGATGCAGCAGGAGCCTTAATTGGAGGTGAAGTAGTCGAAGCATGTTCTGGAGCTTGGACAGGAGTATCAGCAACAGGTGGAAGAGCAATATCGACTTCATCATCATCTTCTTCTACAAAAATACTCTTCGTCTCCTGTGTATCACCTGAAATGTCTGATCTAGCTCCAGGGTTACTCTCATCAAAAGTGGCATTGCATGTCTCCTAGACAACGTTAGTCTCAACATTAAAAACCCGAAAACCCCTTGAATGAGCAGGATAACCCAGAAATAAACCATCAGGACTCAAATTTATCTAAGTTTCCTGTCTTGAGAATAAAACACTTGGATCAAAAGACTCGAAAATGAGAGACAGAGGGTTTTCTACCAAAGCGAAGCTCATAAGATGTCTTGCCCAAAGACGGTCTTAAGAAGACATGATTGGCAATATGGCAAGCTGTAGAAATAGCTTCGGCCCAAAATCTCTTTGGAGTGCTATACTCATCTAGCATCGTCCTAGCCATCTCGACTAAGGTTCTGTTCTTCCTTTCGACCATACCATTTTGTTGAGGGACGTATGGAGAAGAGAACTGATGCTCAATACTGCGCTCAGCACAAAAAGAGGCAAATGAGGCATTCTTGAACTCTGTGCCATTGTCACTGCGAATTGCTCTCAGGGCACTAGGGAGCTCAGAAGCCAAGCGAGGAATAAGATCATGAAAATAATCAAAAGCTTCATCCTTCGAAGCAAGAAAGGATACCCAAGAGTATCTCAAAAAATCATCGACTATGACAAGAATATACCATTTGCCACCGACTGACCGAACCCTAGTAGGACCAACAGTATCCATATGAAGCAACTGTCCTGGTCCGTCAGTCATGACCATAGTCAATGAAGGGTGTGAGGCGACAACTTGCTTGCCATGCCTACAGGGCACACATAGAGCATCCTTGACGGCTTTGAGTTTGGGCAAACCTCTCATGAGATCAAGGTTGCTAGCTCGCGTCAGATGATCAAAACCTATGTGCCCCAAACGTCGGTGCTAAAGCTAGAACTCAGAAGAAGATGCAATCAAACATTTGAGAGATCCAGCAAGAGATTCAGAAAAATCAGCTCCAAAGATCCTACCAACTCTAGAGAACCCAAAAACAAGCTCACCAGTTAAATCAAGCACATGACAAGTATTTTTCTTAAATCTAGTCTCATAACCATCGTCAATAAGCTGCGAGACAGAAAGCAAGTTGTACCTTAGCTTGTCCACAAGAGCAAAGTCCTTCAGGATGAATTTGTTGTTCACCTTGATCGATCTCATTCCTTCAATCCGCCCTTGTGTATCATCTCCAAAGGTGATGAAGTCATCACCCATCGACCGCGTGAAGGAGGTGAACCATCTTGAGTCTCCAGTCATGTGGCGTGAACAGCCAGAGTCGACGAACCACGTGTTCTTCCCCCTTCCGCGGCGATCCTAAAAATCAAGGCACAAAAGATCGATGTGCCTCAATACTGGGGTTAGTTAGACATGACTTAGGAACCCAGTACTGAGACACACGTCTGTGAGTAGTATACAAAGCAGAATTGCTATCCTTGATTCTATTTGAAGTTCTATCATGAGCAATGGTTACACGAACATGAGAAGCATCCTGTCTAGGAACATTATGATGATGTGCATGTGAAACAAATCCTAGTCCAGGTTTCTTCTTTTCTAAATGACTATGTCTCATAAAAGCTCTAGGTTGATTAGATGAAATTCTAGCAAGATTTCTCCTAGCATTTTTCAACCTATGCCAACAGAACTCAATCAAATGCCCATCCTTCTTGCAATAGGTGCAATGGTACTTAGTACCACTGGGAGAAACACCTTTTGGCTCAAAAGATGGTTGGGCAAAACCTGCAGATTTGAAAATGGTTTTTGCAGGTTGGGTTTTGAATTCAAATAAACCATTTTCTAGGACTTGAATGACATTTAGCTTGGAGTTGTCTTGGGCATAGTTGTATCCTAACCCTTGCTTCTTATAAGGAGTTTTAAACTTGTCAAGAATCATGTTTAACTGTTTTTCACCATTAGAGAATTTTTCTAAAGTATTCTTAGGATAAGCATTCTCTTTTTTAAGATTAACACATGACTCACAAGTTTTGGCCTTAATGGATCTAGCATGTTTCTCCTTAAGAAAAGCAACTTCAAACTTAAAGGCCGCACATGAAGCACAAGGATCAGAATCAATTTTGTCCTTAAGCTTGGCAAACTTAGCTCTAACTGCTTCTATTATGTCTTTTACTTCAGGTTCACGTTCTAAACAGAAAGATCAAAAGTTAGACTCAGCCTTATCAGAAACAACCAACTTGCTAGACTCTAAGCATTTTTCACAAGGAGCAGTTTAACTTCAATTAGCTCAGTTCTAGCATTTTCTAATTGGTGCAAGGCAACATCATGAGCAGTTTGTAATTTAGAAAGTTCAGAGTGTAAAGCATGGCAGGATGAACATTTATCAGCATCAAGACTCTTAGCATTCACAAGTTCTAATGTCAGATTATCGACTTGTGACTCTAAGTCCTTATTCCTAGCCATAGTGAACTCTAAAGCCTTATCCTGACTAAGTAGTTGCTCAAAGATGGTATCGCATCTAGCAGAAAGAACAGCATAAGATGGAGGTACCTCATCGTTGTCATCGGCGTCGACAGAGTCGGCCATGAAGTACATACCAGTGATGTCCTTGGCCTTCCCTTTCTTCTTGTCTTGAGGGAGCTCCTCCTCTTTGTCCTCCTCGCTCCCGGAGTCCACATTGCTCATGGATTGCTCTCCAAAAGCGGTAAGGACCCGGTGAGTGGCCTTCATGAGCTTGGCAGCATCGAACTTGGACTTGTTCGCCTGTGGCTTCCTCCAAGCTGCCTTCTCCTCCTTGTGGTTGCCCTTCCCTTTTAGCTTGTGGCAGTTCGCCCGGATATGGTAGAGCTCTCCACACTCATAGCACGTCATAGGGCCACTTCTCTTCTTGTTTCTCACATTGTTATAGGCCCGAGTGAATTTCTTGGCTAGAAGGGCTAACTCAACCTTAGGGATACTCTCAAGCTCCTCTTCATGGATTGCAGATAAACAAGCAAGAGAAAATCCAGAAGAAGACTCAAAAGAACCATCAGAAGTTCTTTTAAGAGGATCAGCCACCAAAGCCATGTTTTCCTTCTTCAGAAGACTACCTCTCTTGATCTCACGAGTCTTGAGCTTTCTATAGAGCAGCTCCAAAGAGAGACTAGAGAGATCGACGTTCTCCTCAATGGTAGTAGCCTTCATCTCCCACTCCTTGGTGTTGATTGCAGCCAAGAGGTGGGTGGCATTCTCAGATTGAAAGTACTCAATGTCTATAGCTCTCATCTGATTAATCACCTTGTTAAAGTGAGTAAATACGTCATTGATACTCTCGCCAGAACGCATCTCGAACTTGTTATACTCTCACTTGAAGACCGTCTGGTGCAATTGCTTAATTTGGGATGATCCCTTATGGTAGGTTTCGAGGGTGTGCCAAATCTCGTGTGCGGTCTCAAGATTGCAAACCCTATCATACTTCTGTCTACCAAGCCCAGCATATAGGAGATTCTTTGCCTTATGATTGTTTGCCAAGAGGGCTGCTGAAGCCGACGAAGCAACCTCGGGCAAAACGAGCGGAGCTCAAACAACCTCCCATATAGCTTGTCCTTTGCTCTGAAGGAAGACTCGTATGTGATTCTTCCAATAGGCATAGTCGAACCCATCGAAGATATGCGGCTTGGTGGAGTACTTCTCCACCGCCAAGTTCAGTGACCGGTTAAGATCAAGATTGAACTAATCAGACTCTGATACCACTTGTTGGACCGAAACGGCGACTAGAGGGGGTGAATAGGAGCACGATCTCTTTTTCACCTTGATCGAATTCAATACGATTTTCACTCCAATAGCTATAAAAGCTATGAAGATCAATATACAGACACAGTGGAAGATTTGTATTGAATCCAATCAAAACCACGAAGCAAATAGACCAAAAACACAAAAACTCAAAACCTAAAAGAGTTGGGTGGTCTGATCTCCATGTAGTTGGTGGTCTGACCTTTGGAAATCGGTCTGACCTCTCAATACATGGTGGCCTGACCTCCAAGCCAATAAACAGTAAAATCAGCCCAAACTCAAAATCACAAATTGGTCTAACTTTTGATCCGTGACTCCAAACCTTACCAAACTTGGGACATACCTTCTTTAAGATGTCAGGAACCTATTCCAATCAAGGATCGTGAAGATCCATGCCAAAGTTCCGACCTTTTTCCGTTTGAGTGAAGGTTGCTCCAAAACCGAGTCAAAACCAAAATATGATCTAGAAAATTGCTCGTGGGTGATTGATGAACAAGATGATCATAGATGTATTCCCACATGTCACAGCAAGCTAAATCTAGGCCAAAAACCAAAGAAAAACTCGCGGATCAAAGAAAGCCCCAAAATCATAAAATAGAGAGCAAGAACTCAAAGCGACTCATCTTGTGAAATCTTTCCTTGGATTGATTTGATATGATGGTTTACAACCACTCCATCCAGGAGGACAAAAACTCAACACATGAGCACAAAATCAAATCCGACTCTCTAGAACCCTATCCTCCCACTAATCTCTCCAAACCCTAAAAACACAAACTAGGGTTTCTCAAATGAAGGGTTAAGGAGGTGCTGGCCAGCACCCTCCTCTATTTATGGTGGAGACTAGCTTCTAGAAGGAAAACACTAATGGGAACCCGTTAAGCCCACACACAAACGGGTTTTACTTACGCACGCATTTTAAAGCGTCGTCTTCATCTCCTCTTGACCTAAACTGCTTCTCCTTGCGTTGTCTTACGCCGCGGGTTAGCAAAAGGTCACCAAGGCGGTATTTAGGTGAAATTCCTAAAATACCCCTTCTTGATCCTTTTCCAAAGACCGAGTCCAATCTTCATGAAGCACTTCCATGCTTCGTCACGTGTAAGTTGATCAACGGCTCTCATCATGTCGGCAAGTCTCTCCCATCCGGCTCCCACCAAAACCACCATGGCACTTGCACCGACCCCCGCGCTGCTTGATCCAACCTGTCGCACCGAACTGCCCGTTCGGTCATCCTTGTCCAATTTGCGTCATACTTGAATCCATTGACTTCACCCAGTATCCTCGATCATTCTGGACATCAGCTCTCCAAGCCTAGTCTCAATCATCCTCGCTGTTGACCGTCGTTGACCTCCTAGCAACCTGCACAACAATAGACCATGAAATCGTTTCCGGGAACAAGTTTTTCGCAACTTGACCCACGTTAGTCAAAACATGCATCATGCAACACATATACACTGAAACCCATGAACTTGACCTAACCAAACAATTATCGCTACCGAGTTGGCCGATGAACAAGTCAAAATCAGTCTGACCGCCACCCATGGTCGGCTCGACCGCCGCCCGCCGGTCGACCACCATATGTTGGTTTGTCCCGACCGCCACCGGGACTTAGCCAAAATTCCTCCCTGGAAATCTGAAACCTATTAGTATTTTCAAACCAATAGAACTTTTGACTCGAAACTCCAAAAATTATGAGACCAAGTATAGTAGAATCTCCTCTCTTGCCTACACCCTCTATTTTTGGCCCAGCTTCAAAACTCAAAATCATTTTATGGTTGGTCTGACCGATTTCCAAAGGCCAGTCTGACTGCCACTCATGGCTGGTCAGACCGCCACCTTGGTCGGTCAGACCGCCACTTGCTTGATAGCATTTGAACTTTGACAAAAACGTGTGAATCGACAAACCTTCAACGCCATTGCCAATTGTATCATCATCCTAACTCGTGAGCATATCCCCATGATATCCACAATCTCCCCCTTGATGAACACTCTGGCAATTTCCTAAAAATGTAAGTTTTGAGGTTTTTAAAAATGAAAATACTCAATGTTTTCGCGCAAAGGCACAACTTGGTCCAAATGCAAGAAAAAGCAATAGAAATGACCAAGTTGGCTTTAGAATAGCATAGGCAAGTGAGATCGAGCAAAAGAAAGCAAGAAAGCTTCAATTTTCAGAAAGGAGTTAAAATTCTCACTTAAGGTCCATATGAAAGAACAATTGTTCAAATTGACCTTTGATCATTGTGAGGATCCAAGAATTGCAATTCAAGTTCAGAAATGACAATAAGATCATAAGAATGCAAATGAAATGCTCCTTCTCACTATGATCATCATTTTTTCAAGAAAATTTCATTTCCCCCTTTTTTTTCTCCAAATAGCTCCCCTTTTAACATTTTTTTTACATCTTCTCCCCCTTTGACAATGGAGTCATCAAGGAATCACGCCTTCCTCTCATCCAGAGATGAAAAATACAGAAATGAGGAAAAACATAAGAAAGAGCATGCATGAAATGCAATGGAGTGGCTGTATTTTTTTTTGTTTGTATTTTTCAATTTTTGAGTACAAAAAGCTTTGGAGATTACCCAAAAGAACAAGCTAGTATTTCTAATATTACTCAATACATATCAAGCCTAAAGGCGCTAACAAGATCATGTTAAAGCATATATATCAAAGCTAAACTAGAAGGCTCAAGATAAAGCAATGAATTTTTAACAATTTAAGCAAAGCTTCAAATATAGCAAATTCATCAACAGGGATCCTAAAGTGATAATGGCCATATCAGAATGTCAATGTGAGATCAAAAAGCTAACAATGACCACTTAAGGGACAAACAGGTCCTGAATTGACGTGTAGGGCACTATTCACGTGCGTGCAGGAGAAGGAAAAAAATCAGCCCTACTAGGCCGTGTGAGTGCTTGGCCGTGAAACAACAAACAAAAAAAAAGTGCTTGGCCGTGTGAGTTGTGTTTGGCCGTGAGTAGCACTTGGCCGGGCGTTCAACCAAAAAAAAACAACATTGGTGATTAGTAGCGCTTGGCCGGGAGTTGAAAAAAAAAGAGAAAAAAAAGGAACAATATCTGCTGTTGTTCATGTACCATCATTTTTTTTGGAGCAATCTTGTGCCCTTGTATATAATTTTTGAGCACTAGCTAGCGTCTCTCCTTGAACTGTTGCAATAAGAGCGTTCGCCTCCATACAAAATTGTTCTTTTATCGCTCATTCATTTGATTGCAATAGTCCCATTATCGTTGTCGTGTGTTGTCTTTTTACTCCTCACTTATATTTATCGATCAGCAATTAGGCATTGTGAGTCTCGCTTGGATTGCTACCTAGCTTGACAATCTTTAAATTCTAAATTTGTTAGTTTTTTTCCTCACCTAGCTCCACCAAAAACATCCGTGTCACGTATTGACTGTTGTTCTTGATATTCGCTGGCACAATCTTGGTTGGTCGTTCGTTGCTACGAGCGTAAGTTTTTGCTGCTCTTAATTTACTTCAGAACGGTACAACTTGCTTTGTTTCAGAACAGTAGTTGAGAGATTCCCACTTATTTTCCACATATATTGTCACTTGATATTTTTGCTACTGTAACAATGTCAGGAAGCGAGCAAGACAAGGATCTGGATGGCAACCTTACTGATCCGGTCACCAAGATGTCCTTCCATACACTTCGTGCCACGCTCCGAGACAAGTTTAGGACTGAGGTCGACCTGGTGCGCGGCAACCTTGGGCGTGTCCAAAACAACTTGGACGGCCTGGGGACAGATTTCCAGAAGCTGTCCATGACCGTTGACGATAACCACAAGGTACTACTCGACGCTATTGCCAAGCTCGCCGCTTCGATGCAGCTGGGTACACATGGCGATGCGGGGAGTATACACCTCTCATACGATTCGCGCGACGACATAGATGCAGAGGCTGCCACTAGACGGCAGCGCAAGGATAAACCACGCCAACGACAATTTGACGAACAGGCGCATGTACGCGAGGCGGCGCAACAGCGCCGTGTTGTTGCTGAGGTCGCGGCGCGTCCCCCTGCACATGGGCACGGTGCCTACCTGGGCGCTAACGATGGCGTCCACGATGGTGCCTATGGAGACGCGTATGACGGCGTCTTTGGGGATGCATACTGTGAGACCCCGGGGTATTTAGCTTGTAATGCTTAGCCATCCACTTGACTCTAACATTACAAACCAAATATCCCACGCCTCGGTGTATTATGTACCTTCTAGGAGCAGTACACATACACCATCACAAACATCAATATCAATCCATACACAAGTGCTTACAATATCAAAACTTCATAATTTACAACATATTGAACTTACAAGGTACAGTTTCATACAAAAGGGCCAACTAACCAAATAACAGGATAAATATCAAGTACGCAGTAGAAAACAGTGAATAAACTTAAATAAAATCAGAGATTAACCATAAATAAAGTCCCAATGGCTTGCCATAACCCGTAGGGCAACCGACTGGGTTGGAACCATAGCAAAATGACGTTCCTGTGCAAACTTTCCTTACCCGATTTGATCTCAATACCTGCTATCCAGATTAGTAAATAAAAGCAAACAGTGAGTACACGAGTGTACTCCGCAAGACTTACCAATAACAAGCCTATACATAGCTACATGCAAGCTGAATTAAAGGAGAAGGCTATAGGGTTCATTTTCAGCACAAAGCAATATTTCAATTTAAATACAATGTAGTATATTCAAATGGCAAGTGAGCAAACATTTTTAATACTTTAAATAACAGTGAATAAGTAAATATTAGACAACATCTAACAACAACAGGTGGCTGCCCCGCAGCTCACAAACATAGCATGAGACCATTCTCAATACCACCGATCAAGTTTTAAGTTTAAATTCCAAAATGTTGAGTCTAACTCTTGCAAAACCTAACCAAGTGTGTCCATAACCTAGGACAAGGCTATTCGAATAGATTAAACCCTACAGGGGTGTACAACTGTACCCACACGTCAGACCACCTTTTCGCCACATGATAGAGCACACTTTCTTAGGTATGCCGACAAGGCTAAGTCCTACGAGACGTTTTCCAATATTATGTATTAACTACGAGTCACCCGTATGGGAATGGAAACCCTCATACGTTGTGACGGAGTCATCGGCAGAGAGAAAACTTACCGATGCTCCTTGAGTTGGAGAACCTACCGGGAACTCCACCACCGCACACCCAACACAACACATATCATTTCCTTTTTCACACAACACACACAACTTCCAGCGACTCGGAGCTAACACACGCTAAAGTACTAAGTCAAGAGGGGTTCCCAATACCCTCGTGTGGAATGCACACAATAATGCCTGGATAGTGTGACACAAGATGTTCCGTCCTTGTTGACTCGGGCACCAAGCACACACCCAAAAGCACACCAACTAACCATGTGCCCAAGTCTAAAAGATTTTATTTTCAGTTTTAGTTTCTCAAATACAATACATACATGGGTACCCTGACCCAAGTAAAATAAAGTGATGATATAATAACCATCGTCGAAGCGATGATTCCCATTCTACCGTTCTAAGCATTGCTAAGCATGACACCGAATAAACATAAATAGACCATATAACATCCACCGGGCTCTAATTCACCAGTGGAATTATTAACTTAGGCTAGTGCAGTGGATGAACAATTTAAGGGAATTCATGCAATAGGATTAGCTACCTCTAATCGATAAAAGTAATTTGACAAAATAAAGCATGCATACATACAGTTGCAAAACAAGATAATAGTTTTTGAAAGTAATGGGATCAACATGATCAATGGAAAAACTTCTTGCCTTTGCCTTGCTAGTAATCTGGACATTCACAAGAATATCTCTGTTGCACTCCCGCATCATCGTCATCTAACGATAAGACCCAACAAAGCAAAAGCATCGAATAAACTCCAGAATTCAAAAAGTCTCCAAAATTAAGAAGTTAAAACGGAAGGTAGATAATGATTTTTGATAAATTTAGGAACAACTATCATTGGATTTGGAGTTGATTTGAATTAGTTATGAGTTATTAAAGTAGAAATGAAGGCATAAGTTCTACTGTTGATTAACTAACCAAAACCCAAATATTGGCTTATGATTGATTTTACTCTTTTAAGTTACAAGTGAAAAACTAGTAATTATATTTTATAATCCATTTGTATTGGCATAAGACAAGGCTCTATTTTACTGTTTTGACAAATTGGGTTGCTTTTTTAGTTTTAAAATTTAAAAGAATAATAACTTTAGTATATGTATAAGGTTTGACAGAAGTCTACTGTTTTTCTTATTAGCATCCTAATCTCTTTCTCTGTTCAAAAATGCTTTATCAAGGAAATTGTCTGAGTTGGTTAGGTGCTAACAAACACTCTTATAAATTCAGATACTCATTTGTTAATAAGTTTTGAGTGATCTAATAACTAATTCTAGTACTAGCAATCGATCCGCCTCCCGCTTAACACATAAGTCGACAACCGCCCATTTCTACCGGTAGCTAAGCATTTCTAAGCATGACACCGAAAAGACAATAAAAGAACATAATTAAATCACTGGGCTCTAATTCACCAGCGATATTATTAACCTATGGTTTGTGGCAGGGGATAACAATTTAAGGGCAACCATGCAATAGGAATAGCTACCTCTAAACGATAAATTACTTTGACACAAAAGCATGCATACATACAAGTTAAACAAAGTATTAGACTTTAAAAGTAATGGGATTAACGGGATATGATCAAACTGCTTGCCTTTGCCTTGCTAGAGATGCTCATTATGCCGAAGAGGGTCACTCTCATATTAAATATAATCATCGGAACCTACCGAAAGAATCGAGAAGAACAAATAAGAACGAATAACACCGAGAATACTCAAAAATTCAAGGTCATCCAAAAATCATGAAAAATTCATAGAAATAATAGCATGATTTTAGATGAATTTAGGTGAAAGAATTATTCCGTTTGGATTTAGTATGTGAGAGCTATAGTATTTTGAAACTCAGATTTCAGAAAAAATCAATTTAATTCTCATCTATTACTGTTCATCCGAGTTTAATTATTTAGTGAAATTTTGTAGGATAGGGGTGGATATAAGGATTGCAAAAATGATAGAGGGTAAAGTTATATGAACAACCCAATTGGATTCATCCCATTTGGGGTTCAAATGAACTACTTACGAATTTTTGAACTTAATTCAATTTCCAGTGTAAAAATAGTTCATTCCAGAAATTAATTCCAATTTCGAAATTTTCTAGGACATTAACATGTTTCAAACCTATTCCAAGTTAAAGTACAATAATAAAGAAAACTAACAAAATTTATTTCACACAATTAGATTTTAAAATGAGTTAGTTATGAAATTGGTGAAGCTTAACCAAACTTCACATTCTCAACAATTTTCAGTGGATTTTTATCTGAGAGCCACATCTTAAGACTTTATGCTACATTCATACTAATGATCTTTACTCTTTTAATTGCTTTACCAAAAAGGTATTATCTACCTTAACAACTTGGTACTACTGTTATGTGATGTGTAAGTAACCTAACACTTGCCTTCTAAATAACTTTACTCCTTTGGACTAAAAACTAATAGCTAGTCACTAAGAGGTTTACTTACCGATTTATGCATTCAACAAAGTTTTACCTCCTGTTTGTATTAGAAAAGCCATTAGCTCACTGTTGATTTGAGTAGTCATGAGTTATTGGAAATTGAGACTATAACATAAGGTCTATCGCCGATTAATTAACCCATAACTCAAACTTCATATTTGTTAATCCATTTGAGAGGCCCTAAATAACAGAAATAACACTTGCTAGCATTGAAGAGTTGGTTTGCAAATGGGTTCCACTGATACTTCAATTTTTCTCCTACAATTTTTCTCCTAATCCTCTTCTCAGTTCTTACATTTCAGAGTGGTGATTTATCTTCTTACTGTTCATGTTCAGATAGTTTGAATTATTGAGAATGAGTTGCTGACATGGAGTAATATTTAACTAAACCTCTCACTCATCGAATCTATTTCAGAACGGCTACTTAAATCAATGACTTCTTTAACTACTTGATTTAGCTATTATTAGGTGGTTTGTAAATAGGAATCCCCCTAGGATTTGGACTGAACACCTAATGAGCAGACTCACTGCCAAAACTATTCACCCTCAGCTAATCTTGTCTGGTCAAACACTGACAACAGAAAATTCTAAAATGAAGTGCTGTTAGCTAACTATTTTAATTACTCATCTGTTAAACTAGTTTGAGTGATCCAAATGACATCCATAATATTTGTTAGAACTAGACAGTAGCTTTGCAAGTGTTTTCTCCCGACAATCAAACTTTTGCCCTCTCTCGTCTACATCAATGCACAATGTAAGATTCTCAGAATGGGGTGCTACAACTAGACTTCGCTTATCGATCGCCTAAAATCAAATGTGTGACCTAGATGACATTCTCAACATTTGTTAGCAGTTTATTTTACAAGTGAGTCTTGGTTTTCGGTGACAGTGAGGAACAACACAGAGGACAAACAAGAGGAAACCGAAGGTAGCTCGAGGAGGCCAATGGTGGTGTCGTGCGGTTGCTGTGCGCGGAGAAGAGAGGAAGGGTGGTGACGAAGGCGTCGGTGGAGGCGTTGTTGACACAGTCGGGGCCGGTGGGGGTCAGGAGGGACGATGGCGCCGAGTCATGGCAGCAGCCGAGGGTGTAGGCGGCACTGAGTGGGTGGGCCGATGCAGACAGGGGCCAAGAAGCCGAGGCGAGCCGGGCCGACGAAGATGAAGGCGGCGCGGCTGGTGGCGCCTTGGGTCGGGAGGCAACGGAGATGGAGCCGAGCAGCTAGGGCCAAGGGAGACGGATCCGGCGGAGCAATGCCGGGCGCACGATCTGGGGAGTCGGGTGGATCAAAGGCGGCGGTGGAGTAGCCGGTGACACCAGAGGACAGCAGGCTAGAGGTGTAGGGCGGCTTGGAGGTGGCAAGAATGCAAGACGGGCCGAGGCAATGGATTCAAGCGGCGAGGGAGGAAGCCGGCAAATCGGGCCGGTGGAGTGCTGGACGAAGTGAAAGTGGCGGCGACCGGATCTGGGGGAGGAGAGGCGGCGGCCGGGGAAGGGGGAATGGGAGGAGTCGGGGGTGGCGGCGCCATGGCGTGGGGCGCGGAGGGAGACGGGCCGGTGAAGCTGGGTGGGGGCGGATCCATGGCCCGGGGGCGGCGCGCCATGGACAGGGGGCGGCGGCTCGGTGGAGGTGGCCGGCACTGAGGGGAGGCGGTGGCTTCATGGAGGAGGAGGCGGCGCCATACCCCAGGGGGAGGTGGAAGAAGCTAGGAGCACAGCTCCATTTGGGTGGAGAAAAGAAGAAAGGGGAATGGAGGGGAATGGAATAAATGGCCTGGCCCTTGGTGGAGAAAAGAAGCAAGGGGAGAACCGGCCCTGGGGCAAAGGGAGCTGCTGAGGTGATGGCAAATGGACAGGGCAGGTGAGCGGCATGGCGAGAGCAGGGCATGGGTTTGATGTTTGACTTTCGATTTTTTTAGATTGACTGGTTACTTAAAATAGTAATTAAAATCTAAAAATTGTGAATTTTTAAAGGTGAGTTGATAAAGTGTTTTAGAACCTAGGAAAATTATTTCCAGGCACTGTTCAAGTTTTGTTTGTATTTTAAACTCCAACTCAATTTCAAACATGCAAATCAAATGAGAACCAAATATCCTCCAAGAATTCCAGAAAAATTTAAACAAGTATAACAGAGCACATAAAATCCAAATACATTATTCCCAGCTATGGGTATACCATATTTCCAAAAATAAAAGACAGTTTGAAATTCTGAGATAAATAAAGTATAGTTTCGGGTTTGAAAACAAGAATGCTTTTTAAAATTACCTCAGGCATTATAGGGGCCTTAGAGGTTTTACTGTGCTTAAGTCGAATCCCAAAATAGCATTCCCACACCTGGAATCTTTTTAGTCTTGCTTCAAATTCAAATTATACTTTTGAATGGGAGAAGGAGTATTGGATTACTAGGTTTCAGATCTAGTCTTCAAAATCAAAAGGCTTTCAACATAGGGTTTTATACCCTACTCTGACTAAGTTTTCAAATTTTTCCCCACTTTTATTTTGTTTTAGAAATTTCATTTCTAGGTTTTGGAAAACCAGGTTGTAACCTATTTGTTTTTGCAACAAAAAGTTTTAAAAAGGTCCAAAATTTCATAAATGCACATTAGATGCTTAACTAATCCAACTTAAAGATTTTGGGCTGTTACATCCGACCTCTGGTCATACCACTTTGGAAGTGCCGGAACTACCGCCTTTGGTAAGACCTCCTTTGAGCCTTTTGGCACCTCCCTTGTCCGTTGGACCTCCTCAGAGTCCAAAGGACCTCCTTGACTCCTTGAAGACCTCCTTTGTGTCCTTGCGGACCTCTCATTGTTGTTTGCGGTCGCATCGCTAGGGTTTAGTTTTCTCGCCTCAGACCGTTGATGTTTTTGGACGGCCCGACTTGAACGTATGCTCGACAAATCCAACATTCCACCCCTTAAGAGCCACCCGATTTGTATCGAATGGCTCTAATCCGTTGAGACCTTCACTCAGTCCGAACGGCCCCTTTGCTTGGCCCCGTTCGATCTTGATCTAACGGCCCTAGCTTTTCCCGCGTATCCTTGTTTCTGCGGACCTCTCCTTTGCTTTGATCTTGACCGTTGGGATCTCATTTGAGAGATCTAACCCTCAGGATGTCTTTGTGTCCTTAGGACCTCTCTGTACTCCTTTGGACCTCTCTGTGTCCTTAGGACTTCCCCCAAGTCAGACCTACCGTTCGCTTGGCCGGAACTACCGCTCGAGCATGGTCTTCGTCACATAAAAACCCCTTGATCAGACCGTAGGACCTCCCTCTTGGAGATCTAACTGTTAGGACCTCCCTCTTGGAGATCTAACCGTCAGGACCTCCCTCTTGGAGATCTAACCGTCAGGACCTCCCCCTTGCCTTTGATCTTAACCGTTTAGGATCTCCTTTTGAGAATCTAAGCCGTTAAGACCTCTCCTTGGTTTGTCTCAGCCGTCAAGGCCCTTCCCAGCTTGCGGTTGTACCGCACCTTAAACCCGGAACTACCGTTGTCTGGTCATACCTCTTCTTGAACGCGGTATTACCGCCGCCGGCGATATCGTGTCCATCTTTCGCTCCTCTTTGAGTCTTCGGACCTTTTGTCCAGGACCTCCTCTTTGAGTCTTTGGACCCTTTGTCCAAGACCTCCTAGCGCCTTTGGACCTCCCCGCCCACAGACCTCTCCAAAGGGTCTTTTTGCAAAGCCAATTTGTGTGGTGAGGACCACCTCCTTGACGGGTCGTGCACCTCTTTGACTGGCCCCACTTGCCTGCTGCACTCACCACATGTTGTTCTTGCCGCCTTGAAACTTTGGGCGCATTTAATGCATGTCGGATCACATTAAATACAGTCACTTCTAGGGTAGTTTGTTTATTTCTTTTTAGGACATGCCCTGCCCTAGCCTTGTCCAGGCCACCTTCGATCATTGACACGTTTTGGCTGAGCCCTCTCTGTGCCTTTGCCAACCCTAGCTATAAATAGCCTGGGCAACCCCTCCTTTGTCACCTTTGGCTCATCTCTAACTTATTTGCCTGGGTTTCTCTGTGCTCAAGTTCTCCCTAGGAGCTCTCCAAGCTGAGCTGTGCTCCCAGTTTATTGGCTTCTTTTGGTTGAAGCTTTGTTTAGGTTCTTTTGAGTCTTTGAGTTCTTTTTGCCTTGTGCCTGGGTTGCTTATTTTGGTTCTTTAAGATGTCGTAGATCCCGAGCTTGAGGAGTATTTGGACCCTAAGTAGCTTTCAACCAAGGACCTGACCGCTGACTAAAGCAAGTAATGTTTCTTGATCATGATGAGCCTAGTCTTCTAAATATATTTTGTTTTACTCTATCTTGCATGGCTACTTTTATATGAAAACGTTTGGGCAGTAGCTATTCTTCCCTACTTGATATTATGCCTCCTTTGGACTTGTTGCTGGACATGTTGGAAACTCTAGGATGGGTATTCTAGTTGGCATCTTTTGGTATTGCCAACATGGGACCGTAAGTTTATGCTTAGCCTTGCTCTAGATCCGTGGGTTTCGAGAATCATGCTCCATCAATTAATAATCTTGATTAATGAACTATGAAACCTGTGGTCGGTGCCACTGTTAAGCAACTATGGCAGGATGCCATATGTTGTGTTGACTTTGGTGTGAGGCCATTTTGTTTAAAGACTTGTGTGCCAAGGTTGGGTGGTCTTTTAGCAGGGTTAATCACCAAATTGGTTTTGCTTGGGCAAGAAGGCAGGGAGTGAGAAGTGGGTGCTTTGCATATGGGGTTGTGGAAGTCTTGCCTGAGCACAATTAAGGACTTAACTTTGTGTCTGTGGATCCGGGTAATTCGTGCAACCATAAGGTCATTTTATGGGGATGGCCTGGGCCGAATAATTGGCAATGAGATGGCTTGGTGCTGTTGTGGTTGAGCAAGTTTTATTGCAACGACGCAAGAGGGGGCACGAATCCGGTGGCATTTGCAACCCATCCGGAAGCGAAACCTTAGCGGGCAGCTCCGAGCCAAATCAAAGCTTTGTAAAGGCCTTGTCATGTTTCTAGATCGCCACCATCTAAGTGAGCAAGGGTCTTTCCAACCCGCCCCGCTAGAGAGATCGTGGATTGTGGGTAAAGTTGTACACCTCTGCAGAGTGTAAAATCTATTCGAATAGCCAAGTCCTTGGTTATGGACATCTCCCGGAGAAGTGGTGCAAGGGGTAGCTTTTGTGAAATTTGTGTTCCCTGGGCACTTCTGCGAGAGGCTGTGGCCTTGCCTCGAAGAGACCTTGGCTGGCTTTAGAGGGGTCATGGCTGGCTTGAGATGTTGTCTAGGGGATGGGATCGAGCTCTAGGGTTGGTGCTCTAGAGAGGTCTTGGGAGAGGTCCTAGCTGTGGGTGCATCCAAACCTCCCCCAAGTGGTTGGGATGTGAGTTGGTGCTCACTCTCCTCTTTCCAAACAAAAGTATGTATGTAATATTGTTTTAACTTGCTGCCTTTCAATCTATTATGTATTTGCTGTCAAACTTTGCTTTGTGCAACTAACCATACAGCTCCCCCATTGGTAAGCCATTGCATGATTATTAATTGCATAATGTTTCCCTGTGATTTGCTGAGTACATTCAAAAGTACTCATGGCTTCAAGCCCTGTGTCAAAGCAGTGTATGAAGATGACCAAGTGCAAGGAAGCTCAGACCTCTTTGAAGAGGAATTCTTTGATGATCCCGCTGCCTAGGACGTCCTCCACTCGACAGCCTGTGGGCTTGCCATTTGGCGTCTTTGCGTTTTAGTATTTCCGGTTGCTAGGTTCTTTTGTTGTCGGTTTGTAGCCCAAGTGGCAAACCCTCTGTAAACAAGCTTGGACCATAAGGTCTTGTTTAATACTAAGTTTAATTTGTCTGCTTCATCTTTTGCCTTGACCTTGTGGTTGTGATTATACCGGTGATTCTGTGAGCTAGCATCTAGTATCCTCTGACTAGCTCACAGGCATTGGGCCAAGACCTCCAGAGGTCTTGGATCTCTCGAGGTCCCGGCGGACCTCCTCTCGGACTTGTCACAGTGGTCCTTCCGACCACGCAGATTACGGAATCTCCGGGCGGTCATTTCGGACCACCCCGAGACTCTAGCAGTGCTTGCCCTATGAAGCAATGCAGGTACTACCGCCTCCTTCGTCTTGTAGTACTGGGTTGGGAGGTGCTACCGCTGCCCTTATCACGGTAGTACCAGATGCAAAAAAAAATAGTCCTCCTGGACTCCCCGCTTAACCTGAGAAGAGGTCCTCACACGGAGGGAGACGGAGAAGGCCAGGCGGCGTGGCGCCCATGCGTGCGAGCTCAGCAGAAGAGAGCCAGCGCGTGGAGAAGATGAGCAGGCGACGTGGAAGGGAAGGCCTGGACCGTGGGCTCGGCTGGTCAAAGGTAGTGCAAGGGGCGGCTTTGCAAGCAGGTTTGGCTGAGCCAACAGGCCCTGGTTTCGGTCGGTCCGATCATTCAAGCTCGGTCAGTCCGAAAATTCGGGTTTGACTGGAGGAATAGTGCAAGCCCCGATTTTTGTGGAAAGGCAGCTTAAGTGAATTTTTGAAGGTTGATGCTTAGCTTCAAAATTGATGAAAATTTTAGGGAAAAACTCTGACACTAGTTAGATCATTAATTAATTTTTCTAGGGTTTGACAGGTTCTAAAATTTTCTCTAAAATTATTTTAAGTTTCTAATGTGGTGTTTGGCTTTTGATTTTTCTTAGATTGACTGGTTGCTTAAAAATAGTAATTAAAGTTTAGAAATTGTGAAATTTTCAAGGTGAGTTGTTAAAGTGTTCCAGAACCTAGGAAAATTATTTTCAGGCACTGTTCATAATATTTGTTTGTATTTTAAATTCAAATTCAAATTGAGCATGCAAATAAAATGGAAAACAAATAACCTTCAAAAATTCCAGAAAAATTCAAATAAGCAAACCAGAGCATATAGAACTCAACTAAAATATTTGCAAATTGAATTTTTGATAGTTCTTTTGAAAGTCCCTCATGCATTCTAGGAGCATAGGAGCTTTTATTGTTTATAATTAGAAATCCAAAATAAATGTTCCCATACTTTAACCCTTTTTAGTTTTGCCTCAAATTGAAATTGGACTTTTGAATTAGAGAAGAAGTATTGGATTATTAGGTTTCAAATTTAGTCTTCAAAATCAAAGGATTTTCTACATAGGGTTTTATACCCTACTCTAAATTATGTTTTCAAATTCTTTACAAACCTTTGTTTTGTTTTAGAAATTCCATTTCTTGGTTTTGGAAAACCAGGTTGTAACCTATTTGCTTTGCAACAAAATGTTTTAAAAAGGTCCAAAATTTCATAAATGCATAGTAGATGCTTAGCTAATCCAACTTAGAGATTTTGGGCTGTTACACATACTATGGTGCCCATGGAGGAGGCCGTGGCAACCGCCACACTGACGACGACGGCGATGAGGCTGTGTTCAACGATCATTTGCCACGCCGTCAACATAATCAGTATGCACGCAATCGTCAACGCGATGAGGACGCCGATGATCTTGTTGCAAAGCCCAAGTTCACAATGTTATCCTTTGAGGGTACTACAGAGGTGGAGGTTTATCTTGCATGGGAACTGAAAGTTGATAAGTTGTTTCGCATGAACCGCTATTCTGATCAGCGCAAGTTGGATCTTGCTGTTGCTGCTTTGGATGGATATGCTACTACTTGGTGGGAGCACTGTGTGCAACAGCGAATGGAGCGACACGAACCACGTGTGGTTACATGGGACGAGCTGAAGCGACAGATGTGTGCGCGCTTTGTACCTACACATTACAAGCGCTCGCTGCATGAGAAGCTGATTGGGTTGCGACAGGGGTTGAAATCAGTTGATGAGTATTATAAAGAGATGGAGCAGATTATCATACATGCTGATGTGCGTGAGAATGAGGAACAATCGATGGCTCGCTTTCTTGCTGGGATGAATTATGCTATTCGGCGGATCATTAATCATCATCAATACAACAACATGGTTGAGTTGATGCATCAGGCACGTGGGGCTGAGAAACAGGTAATTGAAGATGCTAAGTATGCTGCCCGGCAACATTCTTCAGCGAGCATGGCACCTTCGTACAACACGAGATAGCCAGGCAAGGCCGCTCCATCCGGGGGCAATTCAGCGTCGTGCAGTTCAGCACAAAGAAAGACAGACAGTACGCCGCCACCGGTGCTTGCTGCTAGCGCGACATCCTCGATGGGTTCTACAGGGCGTTCACATGATCTGACATGCTACAAGTGTAAGGGAGTTGGTCATTTTCAGAAAGATTGCCTAAATAATAAAGTTATGATACTGACTGATGATGGGTATATTTCAGCTAGCGATGAGGACGATACTGCTCCGTTTGCTGATTTTGCAGAGAATCCCACAGAGGATGAGAGATTGGACTATAGGCCGAGGTCGCCAGATGGAGAATGTAATACCCCAAATCTATTTAAGTGAAACGAAAGAATTAGGGAGAATGACCAACTAGAAAAAAATAGAATTAACAGAGGATTAGAGGGGGTTTCTGTAATTCTTTGGCAACCTGGGCCTCAGGCCTTGGCCCAAGAGGCCCGTGAGGGATCGGCCACCAATAAAAAGAGGGGGGAAACCCTAGAGCGGTACTGTAGCACGGCATGCTACAGTAGCCACCATTGCTACAGTGCCCCGTGAACAGTGCCTCTCCACCTCCCTTGCTGCCGCCCAAGCCCCGTGCAAGACCCCATTCTCTCGAGCTCCTCGGTGTCGATCTCCCGCTGTCGGCCTCCCGCAAAGGATTGATTAGTGCTTCGCAAGGGTTGCTGATCAAGACGGCGGGGGACTTCTCCACGGTTCAATCTTCGTGTTCCTGGGTGCTCCAAGGGTAACCATTGTTGATCGTTGTTTTATGTTTGATCGTAGAAGCGAAATTGATTAGAATCGTTTGGATCAAAGTCAGTCTGCATTAGATCAAATCTGTCCAGTATGTTGCACGGGCTGTTTCGCATTTTTAGAAGCCGAACCAGTAGTTTTGATCTTCTAGAGATATCTATAGGTTGTTCTTAACTTTCTGTGGCCACCGAGTTCACTTGATTCCGACGTTCGAGTCAAAAGTTATGATAGATTTAGTATCTGCTGTCCAGATTTCTAACGAGATTAATCTGTTTTGTTATTTCGTAAATTATGAAATTGTAATTGGAAGAATCTGGGTTTTCACCCAACTAGGTTATTGTATTTAATTTGATAACCTTTCCATATTGTTAAAGAACGATCAATTCAGAGTTATAGATTAAAAGTTATGATCGTTTTAGTGCTGCTGTTTATTCTGTTAGACAGTTTTTGTGCTGAAAGTTCATCAGTCTGTTGACGTACTAATTTGGCCGAATTAGATTATCTTGTCAACTAGAGTATTGTATATTTGTCAGTTAAGAATCCACAGAAACTAGATTCACCTCATTCGGAGTTCCAGATCAAGAGTTATTCTGTTTACCGTGCTGCTGTCCAGAGGCGGTTTAGGGCAGAATGCGTTGGTTTTCAGTTTAGAGTTTCTAGTTAAATATTGAATCGCCGGGGGAAGCATTGTAGAACGTTATTCAGTAATGTCGTGTTCATCGTATCCTTATTTCAGTTATTTAGTTGTTTAGGAGGTGAAGCTTCGGGTTTAGGAGCACCATCTTTTCCTGCCAACGCGTCGCATCGCGGAAGGCAAGTACTTTGATGTTTTGATAATTAGGAAATGTTGGATGCTTGATGTTGATCCTGTGTTTTTCTAAGATCCATGATAATATTTAAGTTCATGTTCCTTCCATATGTGTGTTATCTCCATGATTAGAGAGCGTGTCTTTTCAATATACATATTTCATTCCATGCATTCATTATTCATGTTCCATCCACGGGAGTGGATTAAAAATACCCATCAATTCCAGATGGGCACATAAGACCTACCATTCCAATGTAGGCGCTTTGGGACACCAGATGAAACGCTTCTTCATACGGGACTTGGATCCCGTATTTTGTTAAATGTGGGTTTAAGTGAACACCGACGGGTGTGTCACTAGCAATACCGGTATATGCATGTGTGTAGTCCCTTCATTCCATTCATTCAAATACTAGTTCTGTGATTTCTTCATAATGTTCAATGATGTTGGATTGTTAATTATTGTTGTATGTTCCATTTACTCACTGTACTTGCTGAGTCTTGGACTCATTCTTGCGTTGTTTGTTTTATAGGTAAACACTGATGTTGGCTCACTTGGGAGGGAGTAGACACACACTACTCATTCACATCATTCTATTCAAGTTCAAGATTATAATTTAGTTCCATCTTTCATTCATTATTGAAGAACTGTAATAAATAATTCTAAATGGTGAAGGAAGGATACCTTCTCCATGTTACGCTTGATTTATTACCGCTAGAACCTTGATTAATGATGAACTATAATAAATAAATTTAGATGGTGAAGGAAGGATACCTTCTCCATGTGTATGGTTGATTTATTAATGCCATTAGATGTTATTTTATTCAAATTCTTCCGCATTGTGGTTGTATGTTAGAGTATTTAGGTGACATCTTGACTTCCAAATAGCCAGGGTGTTACAGAGAACATATGCTAGTGTGCACACCACGTGTACTTAGCGTGTCATAAAGCCAGTCTACCGCACAATGGTGCAATTTTTTTCAGTCATGGGCGACAGTTGGCGATAAAGTATGCAAAGTCATAATTGATGGAGGAAGTTGTCATAATCTGGCCAGCAAGGAGATGTGCACAAAATTGGGCTTAAAATACTTACCGCATCCTCATCCTTATCATGTGCAGTGGTTGAGCGATGTGGGAGAGGTGAAAGTCAGTCATATGGTGAAAGTGCACTTTAAGATTGGCAAGTATGAGGATACCATTGTTTGCGATGTGGTGCCCATATCAGTTTGTCACTTGCTATTTGGGCACCCATGGCAATTTGATCGCCATGTTTATCATGATGGGCATATAAACTGCTACAAGTTTAAGTGGAGCGACACATATGTGATTTTGTATCCGCTTACACCGACAGAGATAGTTAATGCTGATAAGAAGAAAGTTGAGGTGAAAATTGAGAGTACACCAAACAAAGTGATTCCAACTTCGGTGAGTGAGAGCCACAAGCCAAAATTGAGCGGTAAAAAGAAAAGTGAGTGTAACATCCCAAATCTGGGTGTGTGTTTCAAATGTAAAAAAATGAGTAGAAATTAAAACTTTTCTTGCATCTTGAAGTTTTTGAACTTTTCTGTAATTCTTGTAAAGGAATTGTGGAATTCAAAAACCTAAATCTCCAATTGACTAAAGTCATGACCCATTTTAAACTTTTAAGAAAAGTTTGTAGTCAACCTATGGAAATATTTTTTCCTGGTTCTAGGTCTTCTCTGTGACCCCTCTGAAAAATTTCATAATTTTTAGAAATTATTTGATAATTTTTAAGAGGCAGTCAAACCAGTTTGACCCTTGGTCAAACCCTAGATCAAACCTTGCAGAATTTTTGGAGAATAATGATATGCATAAAAACCTTTGAAAATTTTATGCAAGGTTAATCCTAAAGCTAGCAACCTCCAGTCAAAATTTCGGAATTTTTTGAGCTGGTTTGCTACCTCTAAAAATTCCCCAAGTTCCAGCTTCAAATTCAAAACCCTTGGTCAACTCTGGTTGGATTCAGGCCAGACCTGAGCTAGCTTTAAGTTTGGTTGAACCCAGCCGTCTCAGCTCAGCCCCGAGCCTTTCAATCGCGTGCGCGTTCTTGGCCGTTGGATTTCCATCGGGTGGTCCTCAGCGCCATCCCGAGCCACTTGTGGTTATGTGTGGGTGAGCAGGAGTGGAATCCTGATTAGGTTCTCCACACCGAAGGGCATTGTAGTTGTCCGAGAGCTTTACCCTATAGTGGTAGTTGACTTTCGGCTTTACAATAACTCTGTCTCAACGTATGGGTTTCTATTCATACGGGCGACTCGTAGTTAATACACAATATTGGAAATGTCTCGTAGGACTTAGCCTTGCCGGCATACCTTCGGAAGTGTGCTTGATCTAGTGGCAACAAAGGCGGTCTGACGTGTGGGTACATTGGTACACCCCTGCAGAGTTCAAACTATTCGAATAGCCTCGTCCTAGGTTATGGACATGCTTGGTAAGGTCGTGTAAGAACTAGACTATAACCTTTAATTAAAACTTGATGTGGGTGGTATGAATGGGGAATTCATGCTATTGTTGTGGTGGCTTTTGGGTTAGCCACTTTCAGGATGTCTTGTCATTATTGTTACTTGTTGTTTCGCTGTTTTTGTCAAATAAAAACAGATTGTGAAACTACTTTAAATCTATTTAATTATTGCAAATGAAAACTTGCTTTATGCTGAAAATGAGTATAGAGCCTCCTCCACTTAAATAAGCTTGCATGTAGCTATGTATAGGCTGTTATACTACACGTAAGTCTTGCGAGTACAGTTTTGTTCTCATTTGTTTTGCTTAATTAAATGTTGCAGAGGAGGAAGCTGATCCCCAAGGGATCCACTTTTGTGAGCTGTGCAGCGGGTTTGACGACTAGGTTGGCAGCCTGGTTGGTTGCCTTGTGGGTTAAAGGCACACTAATTGGCTCTTGTTTATCGCCATCTTATGGTTTTTGCTTCCGCTGTTTATTTAGTATTTAACTGTTTTTTGGCCGATCGGCCCCTTTTGTAATAACTCTATTATGTATGTCTTTTGTTTTGTTTAGTTATGCTTCGGTTCTTTATGTTGTATGGAATTGATGCATGATTTTGTAAAGGGGTATGTGTGCTGCAAGTTCTTGGGAAGTACATGTATCTCGAGGCACGGGATATTTTATTTGCAATGCTAGGACCAAGTGGATGGTTAAGCATTACAAGCCGAATATTCCGGGTCCTCACTGTGAGGGAGAGAAAAGTTTAGTAATGTTAGCCACCAAATCAGAGAAGAGAGCTTTTTGTGAGAATCCCAATTTGATGTACTTTGTACTTTTGTAGAAAGATGCATTACTTTCGACTGACGACTTGACGTCTCTTCCTAGTTGTGTCTCTCATGTTTTGTAGAAAATTAGCGACATCTTTCCGGAAGAAGCGGTCGCTGGTTTGCCACCAATCCGCGGGATAAAGCATCATATTGATTTGATTCCGGGAGCGATGCTGCCAACCTGATCACACTTTCCGAATCGAGGCAAATTGAAATTGCTGCCACAAGGAGATGGACCTTTCAAAGTGCTTGAGCGGATTAACGATAATGCATACAAAATCGAGCTTCCGGGAGATGACTATGGCGTGAGCTCGACATTCTACGTTGTTGGCTTTTCGCCGTTCTTCGGTGCTGATGATCTAGCGTCGAGGACGACGCTTTTTCAAGAGGGGGAGGATGATGAGGGCATCCCTACGACACCTTCTTCTCCTCCACCTAATGCTCATGATATACGCCCCGAGTTGCTGACAGAACCAGTAACAAGAGCATGTGTCAAGAAACTACAAACTCAGGTGAACTTACTCCTTAATGAACATGTCATTCATTTTAATGAGAATTTTATACTACCTAAAAACAGTGTTTTCCTTGTGTTCAGGTTTGAAGATTCAGCGATGGACAGAGATCAAGGATATGCGGCCATCATCCAAGAAAGGCCATCAAATGAGGAGGTCAAGACGTTGGCCTATGGCCCATTCGGCCAAGAAGGAGAGGGCCAAGGTCCATATAGCCAAGCGAGGGATCAAGGCCCAAGCGGTCAAGCACAAAACCCATATGAAGTAACCAGGAAGGAAGCCAAGTCCGCGGCACGAACAGTAACTGGGCTATGAACTGTAATCACCCCCCACAGTACCAGTCATGAACAGTATCCGTGCTACAGTACCAGGCGTGAACAGTAACCTCACTGCAGTCTGCCCGTCAGTAGCACGTGTGAACAGTAGCACATGTATGAATAGTAGTACAAAATAGTTCTTAGGCCAAGACTATATATTGAGGGGTAGACCCCCATTGTAAAAGCAGACCATACTTTTGAGGTAAAGACTAGAACACAAGTTATTGCTTGTTCTTTCATACAAGAAATTCATGAGAGGATTTATGAGAGAGAATTAGGCAATCTGTTTTTCGTTCTACCTCACAAGGTCAAGTTTGTTTTTCCGCTGGGAATTGAGGGCTTGACGATCTCCGTTCGTAGTCTAGCGGCGATCATTCTGGTGCGCGTTGACGAATATCCATAGAGTTGCAAATCCGTGTACTGGCGCGTGGTGTACAGCTGAGCATTGTTCGTCGTCAAGCACTATTTATCAACGGTTCTACTCGAGAAGATCAGGCCACCCCGTATCATATATTTGCTCAATGATATACTTACATAGTCACCCGTCCATATGTTTGCTCAATGAACAAAATTAGTTTTCACAGGAATACATGCAGCGTGGTGTTCATGACTGTATCTGCGAGGAGCTTGTACATCCTCTCCGTTGGATGGATTGCATCGAAGAACACGTACTTGTTGGCATTTCTACACAACAATGAGGTGCAAGAGTATCCGGTCTCGAAGAGCCCCGTCCCACAGCATCCTTGCACTGCATTCTCAAAACCTGCACCCCCCCCCCCCCCAAAAAAAGAGAGAGAGAGATTGGAGAAATAAAATCAGTCAATCTCTTCACAGTTTACACAACATGCATGTATTCCTAGTTATTTGGTTAAAATCGTTCTTTTTATTTGTACAATTCATATATATATTGTCACATTTTCAGGTAGTGTTATGGCAACAAAAGGCGTTTGAAAAAGAGGACACAACCGTTCTTTACAGCATTTACTAATACTGAAAGCGATGCCTATGCATGGCAAGTCCATCAAACATCGCAACTACAGAATTGTGCAGGTACAGAGGACAAAAGTAGCGAAGTTAATGAGTGCACTGTGCCGTACTGCAAAAGCAGCTGCATGCTGCCGAGACGAGGCACGTGGCGCCCTTCTCTTTGCAGTGAACTACCATTAATCAAAACGACGACATGAATGCATCCTAGCTACTCCGCTGCATACGTGTCTCGTGAAGCTAGCTTGCTCGAGTTGTTAATGGAGTAGCTAGTGCTGCATGCAAGCTCACCGTATTCGGCCGGCTTGCTGACGACGGCGTCGAGGAGCTCGTAGGTGTCGACGTATAGAAGCTGCAGGCCGGCGAGCTCCTTGCTGAGCTTGGCGACGAGGCCCTTCAGCTTGGCGTTGAAGCTCCCGGCGACGGCGTTGTACTCCTCGTTGCACTCCCCGGGGTCGTCGCGGTTGCCCATGCGCTCGGCGGGGAGGCACCCCATCGGCGTCAGCCCGGTGAAGCCCATCTTGCGGCCGCCGAGCGCGTGCACGTCTCGGATGGCCGCCTCGGCGAGCCCCAGCAGGTACGCCTCGTACCCCGGCACCGTGTACTGCAGCCGCCGCTCCGGCAGGCTGTAGTAGTTCTCGATGAAGTCGTTGGTGCCGATGCTCCAGATGTACAGGGCCTCGCTGATGATCTCCTTGGCTTTTGCCTCGCCCTTGGCGATCTTCAGCATGTCCTTGTACTCCTTGAAGTACTCCAGCTGCTCGCCGATCGTAATCACCGACTGCATGCATGCAGAATGTAAACGTATCAGTGGTTGAAGTGCAGAAAATTTGACTTGCCGAATATTACGTACTAGGACCCCGGCGGTGGCGCTGTCGAGGCCGGTGGCGGCAGAGGCGAAGGATACGCCGGTGGCGAGCTGGTCTATGGTGACGTCGTTGTCGAGGTAGGCCGGGATGGTGGGCGGCAGGCCGAATGCCTCGGAGATGAAGTCGGTGGCGAGGCGGCCGTTGGAGAAGCGGCCGGTGGGGAGGCCGTCGGCGTAGTCGCTCCCGTACGGCCAGAAGTTGCTCCGCGCGATGGTCGGGACGAAGTTGTTGTTGCCCGTGTCCACCGACGAGTCTCCGAACACGATGATCGCCGGCACCTTCCCGGCCGCCGCCACCCCGCCGCCGTGCAGCAAGGAATGCATCAAGAAGATCAACCACGGCAAGTACTTCTGCAGTGACATCGATCAATCAAAGATCTCGTTGACCACTTTCAGAAAGGAAAAAAAAGTTGGTTTGGTGCGATGGACTGGGTGCTTGGGGTGTGCGACGAGATTAAGGTGCCTATATGTGTACCAAATAAATAAGGCTGTCGTGTGCTTTTAGTTTAGGAGTGCATTGGTGCCCTTTATTAGCACCGACATAATTGTACTGTGTATGAGCCATGGTTAGGATAACCGGTATCAAAATTTTACCCGCCCGGGTCGGTAGGACTGGTTTGACTGAAAATCAGACATTTTGATTTTTTTTTTAAAGTCAGCCGAAAATCGCTGAAAATAGCGACCAAAATTTTCGAAAATAAATTTTTGCACAAATTTCTTCTTTATTTGACAAAATTCATACAAATCGGAAACAGTTTGAAAATTTACCAGGGTCCAATAGAAACGATTTTCGGGCGAAATTTCCATCCATGGTACACGGTGCGATTAGGCAGCGCTCCTGAGTCCTGAGAGCGAGAGGCGATACAAGTTTCTGCCCAGCTACTGAGCTACATGTGAGGCGCTTAAGACCGCATTGACATCACTCCTCCTAATATTTCTGCCGCTGCCTGGCAACATATTTATGATCTCCCGTTCTCACTTGCTTTCAGATTCTCTATTCGTTTGACGTACAGCCTATATTTAGTGTAGAGCGTAGCGTGCTGTGATGTACGTCTTGTAATTAAAAGTGGAGCATGGAGTACAATACTTTGTCACATGTATATGTGTAATTAGGAAGAGACAAGACAGCACCGAAAAAACAGAGAATGGATCAACCAATTTTCCAACAGCTATCACTAAAAGAACAGACGTAGACACTGAAGTAACTCGAGAAGTTCAACTTTCCAGATCGCATTCGAGCGTGCTTCAGGACATTAGTTACAGCACCGTGGTTCTTCACTTCGTCTTTCCAGAGTTTATCACCACATCAGCGAGCACCACGGTGGAGGAAGCCGCGGCACCTCCAGTGCGTGCTTGACTCGGAATTTGGGATAATCGGCATAATGTTTGCTATGTTCGCAGGGAAGAAGCAATCTTTCTCCATACACAACACATATAACCATAGTGATTCGTCCATCCTGCATTCTGCAAGACAAAAGAATTCCTCATTTTCCCAGTAGCCCACACGGACGCTGCACACATTAAATAGGCCAAACCAGGGTTTTTTTTAACCGGCCAAAAACCGATAGAAAATCGGGATTTTCGGTTCTACTGAACCCGTTAAAATTCAAAACTGGCCGAAAAAAATTGGGTTCGGATGAATTTTGCCCAATATAAAAGAAATTTGTGACCATGTCTAAGCACATATGTATGCATACGGCCTGGTGGTAATGTTCATAGCCTAGAAGAAGGCAGGCCTAGTGACCTCATGTTTGGGAAGGGATCATGGAAATGAAATACGAATTTTATGCTTTATGTAGGACGAAGGTAGGAAATGGAGAGAAAACAAGATTTTGGGAGGATATTTGGTTAGGCACAAAGTCGTTTTCTAATGGGTATCCAAGATTGTGTGCACTTACTTTTAGTAAGGAGATTTTGGTTGCGAAAGTGCTTAAGAGATGGGTGGAAGAGTGTGAGGTTCAGGAGAATGCTGTGAGGGGATACTTTGAAACTTGCAGGAAATTCAAGAGAAATGTGTGGAGGTTATCCTTAATGAGGAGCCATATCAGATCATCTGGATGCCTGACGCAAAAGGGAATTTTTCTGTGAAATCCTTTCATCTGCAACGTAAGGCCCATGAAAAGATTTTCTCACATAGTCAAAAGTGGAAAATCAATTTTTTTCTTCTTAAGATAAAAGTCTTCCTATGGTTAGTATTGAAGAACAGGACATTGACTGAGGACAATTTACTGAAAATTACTGAAAACGGGGTGGAAAGGATCTTCAAATTGTATGTTTTGTGGAGTAGATGAGTCTGTAGATCATTTGTTTATTTCCTGTCCTTTGGCCAGATACATTTGGAGTACAGTTCAATGTGCTTTTAGAGTGGGTTGTGTGCCAGATTCAGTACAGGTCTTGAGGAATGTTCGGCTCAGAAAGTTTCCCACTCAGAGGGATTGGCATCCTCTGACACTCTAATTGGAATGTCACGGTGAACGTTGCCATAACATTCGGTAGATCTGAGTCGTTGGATCCGGGAAGAACGATTCAGATCAATAGCTCCAGTGATGCTATAGTGCTCACAAACAGTACATGTGATACGATATTTTCACTACAGTACTTGCTACAGTGTTTTGGGACAATGCGTGCCTCGATATGAGCCTCTCATTTTCGATCCGACGCCCCGTACGCAATGTCATGGCACTTGTTAGAGTATATTGACATATCTCTATATTTGATAATTTAGGATTTGTAATTCCGTGATACTTATCTTATCTCTAGGAGAGGCTTCTTATCCTCCAAGACTTGTATTCTATATAAATCGCCCTTGAGTCTCAACACAATCATCAATTGTAGACTATTCATCTTCCTACAATACTGTTTATCCGTGACATTGCTATGTAATATTAGAGGATACGCTTCTGCCCAGAGGCATCCATGTATCTCATTGCCACACACAAGACTTTCTGGTGGAGTTTGAAAGTCAACGTCTGCACGATGTTGAACTGGGGGCAGGCGGCTCCTCACTCGACGGCTACCAGCTTCAGTTCCAGCCATGGGACTATGCAGCCGGCTTTCAGCACAATATTTGGAGGTAATGCCCCTCTACGCGTGGTGGCCCTCGGTGGCGGAGCGCTCCACGAGGGGAACTGCCAATTTGATCGGGGTGACGAGCTGCCCCGAGACTGGGACAAGAATGCTGTGATTTGGGCGGTATGGATGCCCTACAGACGCCAGGGGCCGATACAGATCCCACCCTCCTGTTGTTTGCCAGTCGGTGGCCGTGTGTGACAGACAGGCTACAGTTAGCAGGTCGGTCGTATGTGTCAAGTTATCGCAGGTACTATGTAATGGGTGGTTAGTTGGATGCTATGTGTAAACTGCAGCTTCCTACTATACTATGCATATGAACTGAGCCTCGATCATGGCTAGCTCCTGCAAAATTCTAAGCTGGAATGTACGAGGACTTAACACACCGGCGCTCAGGCAAACAGTTAGAGAGTTGGTAGCGGACACTGCATGCTCTATTCTATGTTTGCAAGAAACAAAACTAGTAGTACTCTAGCAGCCGAGATAGTAGGAGGCCGGCTACAGGGCATGGTATTCAAGCTGGCTAAGGGAACAAGAGGGGGGCATAATGATCTAATGGGATATCCGATAGCCTAATGCACATATACAGCCCAAATGTTCTAGACAAATCTATAACAGTGAGAGTCATGCCACGAGACGATGGTCAACCGTAGATCCTAACTGTTGTTTACGCCCCCCACAAGACAGCTTTCATAGAGGAAATAAAGCATATTCACAATACGATTGACAGACCTTGGCTCATAATTGGAGATTTTAATCGTATCTACCGAGCCTATGACAAGAACAATCTGAATTTGAACAGGAAAATCATGGGGCAATTTAGGACAGCAATCAGCCACCGTGAGTTGAAAGAGATTCACCTGCAGGATGGGATGTTTACTTGGTCCAATGAGCAACATAACCCAACTTTGCAAAGGATTGACAGAGCCTTCTGCAATCCAGAATGGAACTCACTATTCTCGGTAAAATAATAACTTTATTAATTTTATTTTTGGTAACAGAACTTTGGAATGTTATAGTGAGGAAGTAGTATCAACAACTGTCTTCCTATTTTCTTCTACTGTCCTTATTGTGGCTTCTTCCTCCTTCTTCCTCACAACCTCAATCTTCTCAGGGGTCATCTTCTCAAATAACCAGAGCAATGCCAATTACTACCAAGATATGCCGCGCGTATATCTCATGATCACAATAATCCTTCACGCATCAACGTTCTATCGAACATTGAAGACTGCCTTCACGGTTATGCAAACTATGTAGAGCCGTAGCATTAAAAATAAATATTTAGATTAGAGAGCTCCTTTTTTTTTTGCCTTCTTTTCTTCTTGGGCCGATACTCCTTTTTTTGGCAACACTCATTTTCCCTTTTTCCCCTTCTTTTCTTCTTCGGCCGACACTACCTCTTCCTCTTTCTTACTTCTTTGATCGAGCCTCCTTCTTTTCATTCCTCTACTTTTCTTCTGCGGCTTCGGTGCTCCCGTATGCGATGGCGAGGTGGTGATGTGTGACGACCCGGCCATGGGCTTTACCCGAGAGGTCATCCAAGACCTCCCTGGGAGTCCACCAGGACCTCCCAGGAGGTCCCAAGGATCTCTCGGGCAATCCTCCTAGGACTCCCAGGAGGTCCAGCCGGACCTTCTAAAGGTCCAGGGAACTAACCCGAAGAAGTCTTGAGGCTCAGGATCTCCCCAAGAGCAACGACCAGACCTGAGGGAGGTCCAAAGACCAACCCGAGGAGGTCATGGGACTTGGAGAAGTCATAACCCTCCTGTGATCCGAATTAGTCCCAAGGATCAATGGCTAGTTCACACAGCATACACGAGTGGCAACATACATCCACGAGAGACTTTATTATCAGCCAAAGAGTTGATTACAAAGTTTGTTTACAAACCGACAAGAGCCAAATACACAGCAAAAACAAAAGTCAAGTCCATCCAATACACCACAGGCAATTGGCTAGAGATCGGCCTAGTCATCTTGAGCTTCATCATCCTCAAAGTCCTCTCCTGCTCAATGGTTAATCAAGCAAGAGTGAGCACAACAACCGTGCTCGCAAGTTACACCCATCAAATAACAGAATGACATGCATACATGGATATCACAAGGGAGAGCTTATATGGTTAATTTACGTAAAGCCATGTTTATTTCCAATTACAAGTAGTAAGTTCCAAAGCATATGAACATAATTAAAATTCATTTGCAAAGTCTCATTTTTCAGTTGGATAACATTCATCAATATGATGGTGAAGGATACCCTCCTGACACAAGGCTCCCTGCCCAACCCATTTGGATAGACATCCAAAAATATTTTTCACAATTCCTTTGAAATCAAACCAAGATCTAACTTTGAGCAGCTTTGCTACCATGTCCATAACCACGAACACGGCTATTCGAATAGTTTTACACTCTGCAGAGGTGTGCAGCTTTACCCACAAGAGGTAATCCACTTATACTGTCTACTTACACACTTCCGAAGGTGTGCGACGAAGGGATTACCACAAGACCTTTACAATGCATCATTCCACCGCAATCCACCCTACTCTAAGGTTTCACCCCACCCTACGGATAGAAACCCGTAGAGATCAAGGGCCCCCTCTTGAGCCAGTGGGAATTACATAGTCATAAAAGACAGGCCATAAAAGACCACCCACACCTCAGCCAGATCAACCGCGATGGAACTTTGCAAATTATTTGGCCAGGTCCTGCCCACACAGGACATATGGTTGCACGATAAGGGCATAGCAAAATACACTCGCAAACCGGTCCTTAACTGACCTGGGCGGCTAATCACAAACCCAAGGGCATCGATCAACCATAAAAGGCACAGTCCCGTGCATGGACATGCACCAACCAAACAACCAGACCCGCCCAAGTCCAAACCATTTTCCATTTCTTTGCTTTTTCAAACATGTTTTCAAATCTCCATGGCACACTAATGCCATGGTCATGCGCAAAATCTCCATGACACACTAATGCCATGGTTATTTGCTAACCACTATGACACACCAATGCCACGGTTCAAAACATTTTGATAAGTGATAACTTTTGGCTAAAACTTCCCAAATCAAGATTATTTAGCTAAGCATGGCTAAGCTTTACTTTTGAAAATGTCCTGGCCCATACTATTGCGCTAGCTAGGTTTTTGCCTAGGGTGGCAATCATGTTCGGTTCAAGATCAACAGTGGTCATACCAAGGAAATTAGGCATAACTATGAATTTAAAGACGGTATTGAAATAACTTATTAAAGTAAGCATGCATTAACATTTGAAATAGAATATATATATATATATATATATATATATATATATATATATATATATATATATTGAAATAATGGGTGCAATATGATCAAGAGTGTAACTTGCCTTGCTCAAAGGCTTGGATGTCTTCTTCTTCTTCTTCGGAGAGCTCTTGCTCCTCAGTGTCTTCACAATCTACACGAGGAAACCAAAACAACTCAATACAAAGCTCAAATAAGATCCAAAGAAACTTCAATGAAACTCCAAAATAAAACCAACAGAGAGGCTAGGTCGGTTTGGAGGAGGTCTGAAGCTTTAGGAGGAGGTCCAGAGAGCTTTGGAGGAGGTCCAAGAGCTTGCTGGAGGAGGTCCGAAGCTTTAGGAGGAGGTCTAGAGAGCTTTGGAGAAGGTCCAAGAGCTTGCTGAAGGAGATCCGAAGCTTTAGGAGGAGGTCTAGAGGTCTTTGGAGGAGGTCTAAAAGCTTGCTGGAGGAGGTCTAAAGCTTTAGGAGGAGGTCCAGACAGCTTTGGAGGAGGTCCAAGAGCTTGCTGGAGGAGGTCCAGAGGGCTTTGGAGGAGGTCCAAGAGCTTGCTAGAGGAGCCAGAGAGTGAAAATAAACAAAAGGGTAAAGAAGAAGGGTTGTCCAAGCTTTTATAGCTAGAGCCACCGAGATTTCCAAGGGCTCTCGGGCTCTAAAGTAAGTGGAGGAAATGATAGGAGTTGGTAAAAGATAAGACAAAATGTAGCTCAGTGCTGCCAAAATGTAGCAGTATTTAATGCGACACAACAGACATTAAATACTTTGAGGACTTCCAAGTGTAAAGGACATGGTCAAAGGATAAAGAAAGAGGTCGTGAGTGACAAATGGGGCCAGTCAAAACTCAAGGGGAGGTCCTGCGGAGACCTAGAGGGGATCGCGCAGGGGTCAGGGGAGATCCTGATGGTCAGATCCACAAGGGGAGGTCCTGATGGCCAGATCCTCAAAGGGGAGGTCCTAACGGTCAGATCCTCAAAGGGGAGGTCCTAACGGTCAGATCTAACAAAGGAGAGGTCTGGACGGTTAAGATCTCCAAAGGGGAGGTCCTAACGGTCAGATCTAACAAATGGGAGGTCTGGACGGTTAAGATCTCCAAAGGGGAGGTCCTAACGGTCAGATCTAACAAAGGGAAGGTCTGGACGGTTAACATCTCCAAAGGGGAGGTTCTAACGGTCAGATCTAACAAAGGGGAGGTCTGAACGGTTAAGATCTCCAAAGGTAAGGTCCTAACGGTCAGATCTAACAAAGGGGAGGTCTGGACGGTTAAGATCTAACGGTCAACATCTAAACAAGGGAGGTGAGCGATAGCGAGATAATAAGCGGGAGAAGCGGGAGCCATTAGATTTCAATCGAACGGACCAAAGTGATTGGGCCGTTCGGACCATCCAGAGCTAACGCTAGATCTCAGCCATTGAACTAGATCGGGCGGTCCAAAATGGTTGGGACGTTCGGACCGGCCGAACGCCTCTACAGATCGAACCGTCCAGCAAAGATCTAAGGGCTCAGAGAGGGTGGGTGAAGGATCTAGACCCGCCATTATATGTTAATGAAGTTTTGGTGATTAATGACAAATGTAAATTGTGAGACTAACATTTCATTGTTATACATATTGTTTAGTCCCGGATATAAAGGTGAAAATCAAGGAGGTATGCTTTCGACATCATAATTCTTATATCTTGTAGCATTCCTCGGATCCAAAATATAGGTTAAACTCCACCAAAAGGTTAATTTTGAATATGTGCATATGATCCCATAACACATTTGTGTATGCACACATTTAGGGGGAGTTCATTCTATATTTTGTGGTTTCATTAGTAATGATCCATATTATTCTCTTTCCACATAATTAAGGATCCTTACTTTGAAACATATCCTGTGAATATATTTAACTTGCATAGTTAATATATTCATATGAGTATATAAGACTTATGTAGTCTAAGTATACTTATATGTGAGTATAACATAACTTGTGTAGTTAATATATTCATATGAGCATATGAGACTTGTGTAGTTCATATATGCTCATATGACCTTGAATATATTTAACTTGTGTAGTTAATATATTCATATGAGCATATGAGACTTGTGTAGCTCATATATGCTCATATAACCTTGAGTATATACAACTTGTGCAGTTCGTATACACTCATGTTGAGTATATATATAACTTGTGTAGTTTGTATATACTCACATCAATTTCTATTCAATTATTTGCTATTGAAGTGATTATCATCAATTACCATTTTGGGAAAGATTGTGGTATCTTGTCCCAACCATTATGAGTTAATGGTATGGTGTGGTAAATAATGATAATCATATTGTTGGAACTAACATTTTCTATGAGTTGGATGAAATAGGTTATGTTCCATGAGGTTGACAGTTTGGGATGACATCATGTGTTGATGGCCATAAAGTCAAGAGCTTGGTGTAAAGGATGCATCATGTGTTGATGCGCATCAAGTTCAAGATGAAGGAAATCATCGTGTGTCGATGATGTTCATGAAAAAGATATGATCATGTGTTGATCAAGTCAAAAGAAGCTTCATCATGTGTTGATGAAGGGCAAGCAAAGGATGTCATCATGTGTTGATGAGCATCAAGTCAAGAACCCGGAGTTGAAGTAAGGATGTGTGGCATCAAGCTTCAAGAAGATGCTAAAGGCAAAGGTATGGCTAGCTAGGGCTAAGGACGTGTTCCTAGTCTTTTACCGGTCTCGGTGTTTGGTTGGGAGACCGGATTGCTAGTATAGGTCGCTGTACTATTAAGAGGGGCCTTTGACTAGTAGCTTGTGTTAGTCATGTGTTGATGGCTCATTGTGTTTGCTCTAGCTCACCCTAACATGTTGCCAATATTTGCAAATGTGTTTTGTAAATAGGTGTGGCTCATGGATATTTCTTGTAGCATGTGACTTAGTTTGCGAATGTGTTTTGCAAATGGTTTAAGTCCATGTACCTTATTCCTTGTGGTATTGATTCTAAAAGTTGACAAATGTGTTTTGTAACTTGTTGAGAATCATGCCTTGAACTTGTGTTTGCATCACGTATCAATTTGGCAAATGTGTTTTGCAAAATTGAGTTGAAACGTATGCAAATTATGCTTTCTGTTGAAAAATGGTAGTACCGGCATGTGTTGCGCGGAACTACCGCTCCGCGGTATAACCGGTGGTTCCTTGGCGGAACTACCGCACTTGTTGAGCATGTGTTGCTCTGAGGTGGTGCGGTAGTACCGCGTGGATATCGCGGAACTACCGTGGTGAGGTAGTACTGGCTCTGTGTGTGCGGTACTACCGCACGTTGGTAGGTCCGGCGTGTTGGAGCGGTATGGAAATTCCAGTAGCGTTGCATTTTGGACTTGGTTTGCTCTGCCGGAGTGCGGTAGTACCGGCGCTTCGTGCGCGGTACGACCGGCTAGCGGAACTACCGTTCATGTGTTGGCGGTACGTATTTTCCAGAACCGATGCATTTTGGTCCTTAGCCGATTTCGTGAGCATGAGTTGCTCTCTCGGTTGAGCGGTAGTACTGCAGTATTGTCTTGGTATTATCGATGAGAGGAACTACCGCGTATGTGTTGGCGGTAATCGAGCCCTTTGCAATCGCTAGTTTTATAGCCGTTACTGCGCTCGCGGTAGTACCGGCCATTGGTTGGCAGTACTACCGATTGTCCCGTTATTTTCAGGGACTTTGCTTCCAACGGCTAGTTTGGTTGTGTGGGCTATAAATACCCACCTTGGCCGTGTGTGGAAGGTTGCTGGTTGGGTGAAAAACATATCCAAGTGTTGTGGCTGTGTGCTAGACACTCTTTGAGCTAAGAGTAAGCCCTCTCTACTCTTGTGTGCATGTGTTGCACTTAGTGAGTTTAGAGAGCAAACCCTAAGTGCATGTGTTGCCTTAGGTTGTGGATTTCATATCCATAGAGCATTGACACTTGATTGGTTCAAGTGAGCGTTGGAGACTTGTTACTCTTGGTGTTTGCCGACATCTAGATGGCGTGGTGGCGTCATTGCGCCGGTGAGCTTCTCAAAGAAAATTGTGAGAAGACCCGGGCGGTTTGTGAGTGGTGTGGTGCTCGCCATCTCCGGAGTGGAGGAAAGAGCAACCCTAGTGGAGCGAGGTGTTGGTTCAGTTTGGAACCGGTCCAAGTGGTTGGACTTACCTCGGACGTGCGTGCTCAAATTCGTGGAGCCGGTCCAATTAGTTTGGGCTTACCTCAACGTGGATTAGGGGAGACCGGCAAGTCTCCGATCACCACGGTAAAACATCGCCGCGTCTATTGTGGTTTGATCTCTTGTGTCTCACTATTGCATTTATATTCATTGTGTATGATTGCATTAGTTCATTGTGCTATTTACATCGCTTAAATTGAAGTGTTTGCAAGTCTTGCTTAATTGCTATATTCTTCAATAGACTTGTTTTGTTAGTGCACTTAGTTGAACCTAGTTGATTTAGGCCTTAATTGTGCAAAACCGTATTTGTACTAGCTTCCGCATTAGAAATCGGTTTTAGCCAAAGAAGTTTTTAAAACGCCTATTCACCCCCCCTCTAGTCGGCCTCCTCGTTCTTACAGTGGGACGTTCGGACCATCCGAACATCTCAACAATATCAAACCGTCCAACGCAAATCGAATGGTACACAAGCGATAAGAGTCTGGATTAAGCGGAAGGCTCGAACGGACACGGGGAGGTCCAAATAGACAAGGAGGAGGTCCTAGAGGATATCGGGAGGTCCTGAAGGACACGGGGAGGTCCAAATAGACAAAGAGGAGTTCCAACAGAACAGAGAGTGAGTTCAAATGAACATGAGTGAGGTCTAGACCTGAGAAGGGAGGTCTGGATCAAGGAAAATCCAACCACTAGGGAGGTCTAGACCTAAGGAGGTCCGGACCATAGAAGAACAGAGCCAGCGCAGAAAAGAAGAGATCACCAAAACTCCACAAACCCAAATAACCAAATGCGAGTTTTAGTTGAAGTTTGATTTAATCAATTAAAATCCATTATGAAATTCTCAAGTTAAGTTTTGAATTCTCATCAAAACAAAATAGTTTTTTATTTTGAAAATTCAAAAAGACTCCAAAAATCAGGGTGTTACATGATGGCTATGGGAATCCAAGGCGGCGAGGTGGCAGTGTTGCTTCGTCGCGGCCCAAGTGTCTGCACCCCGGGGGCTCGTCCGCGAGGAGACACGGCAAAAGTTCGTAGGAGGCAGAAGCGACGAGGACGATGACGGCAACGGCGGCTAAGGTAAGGGTTAGGGTTAGTGTTCGACAATGATGGATGAGAACGGGGTTAGGTTAGGGCTCTGATACTACGTAGAAATTAGGGGAATAATTTTGTGTGGACCAACACCCTTTATTTATAGTCTAGAAATAGAATCCGACTCTAATACAACCTATCTATTAGATTCTAATACGAACTTACCAACACACTCAAACTCAACATCTACCTATCTACTTTTGTTCTGTTTGCTTGTAATGGAAATTCTGGTTTCTCGATTAAAAATATATATAAACCTCGGTACAAAAATGTCATATGAATACTTGTAATGCAGAATTCAAAATCTCGTTAGCTACAATCTTGTATGTCCTCTCCGAAGGATGGACTGAATCGAAGAACACATACTTATCAGCATCTTGACATGTCAGTGGTTCTTCCAAGCCGCAAAGGACTGATGTCTCGATAAGTCCTGTGCCACAGCAACCTTGCGCTACACTCTCAAAGCCTGATCATCATTAAAAAAAAGTAGAGTAAGAAAACTTGGCATACGCGCGTACGCAGATGTAGCTTAAACACTATGCTAGACTCTACTCGATTAACTTATCCTACGAGTATTTTTTTTCTTGTTACTAATTTTACGTGATACAGTTAATTGTATCTTGGGCTCTTGGCAGTTGACAAGTGATTCTCCAAGAAAAAAGAAACCGCACATATTATAAGCATCATACCCTTTGCAAGTCTGTTTGTCGAAGTTTGTTCCATGAGATGGACAGTGTATCAACTATCAGCTAACTTAACCAAAAAATCAACAAGATCTTATGGATCAGCAGCGACGTCAAGATCGATCACTAACCGTAATCCGACGGGTTGGCAACGATTGCGGACACCACGCTGTACGTCTCTGCGTACACCACCTGCGCGCCGGCGAGCTCGCCGTTGAGCTTGCTGACGGCCTCCTGCAGCTCGGCGTTAAACCTCAGCGCCGCCTGGTTGTACTCCTCGTTACACTCCCCCGGTGCGTCGAGGTTCAGCGACCTCTCTGCCGGCACGCACCCGAACGGCGCAAGGCCGGTGAACTGGATCTTGCGCGCGCCGAGCTTGTAGACGTCGCGGACGGCGGCTTCGGCGAGGCCGATAAGGTAGGTGACGTACTCCGCCGTGGTGTACTCGACGCGCCGGAGAGGCAGGACGAAGTAGTTGATGATGAAATCGTTGGTGCCGATGCTGAAGATGTAGAGCGCCTCGGCGATGATCACGTCGGCCACGGCCTCGCCCTTGGCGAGCTTCAGCCTCTCCTTGTATTCCTTGAAGTACTCTAGCTGCTGACTTAAGGGTATCACTGACTGTAATTAAACAAGACAGGGTTAAAGCGGAAAAGTTACTCACACGTGTACAGTGAAATAATTAAGGTCACATAAGTAAGTTTAATCAATATATATACCCCCACCACCACCCACACACACACATTAGACCCAGGGGGAATCCAGTACAATCCACTTTTTTTGCTGCTAACATGCAAAAAAAACCATGCTGGTTTGGAAAAGGAAACTACATCAAATTTTTCAGAAAAACAAGTGTGTACTAAACTTTAAGGTTTCAAGTTCAAACTTGACCGTTGTAATGAAAGGCATGGTTGAATTTTTTGCTTTTTATCATGGGCTTTTGTGTGATATTGGTTATATATATCTACTGTCTGGATCTAATGAATCAGAGTTTTTCCTTCAAAATTTTTTTTCACTTGACCGCTGTAAGGAGAAACAACAGATGAGTAAATGGTAATATGTTTGTCATTTCTCTGATTAATCTGTCAAAAATGTATTTTCTTTGCGAGGGCTGTCAAAAATGTCTTTTTCAGCACGCGCCAGTTCAGTTTGAACTTTAAACTTCTAAAACAAAATGTTATTTTTTAATTAGTCATGGCAAATACTTCCCGTTCTGTTGGTTATTTGCCAAAATATCATACTTGCCTTTCTTAAACAGATTGATGTTTGAAGTGGACATGACAAATCATGTATGTGATTAATTACTTGTCTACATAGAGAGTACAATGTAGCATAGTCAAAAGAATGTAGCATGCTGCTTGTACCCTCACAAAAAACGAAACGTAGCACTATATCCTTCAAATAAGATTGTAGCACATTACAATACTGTCAAACATATGACAGAGATGTTGTAACATAATTCATGAGGGGACATGTTACCTAAATAAGCTCACTAAGCACAAAGACCCAGGAGGCAATACAATACTGTCAAACATATGACAAACATGTTGTAACATAATTCATGTGTGGACACTTTACCTAAATAAGCTCACTATGCACAAAGACCCATGAGGCATGATAGACTAACTTGGTCTCATATTGCTTGTCATACTACTTATACCCTCACAAAAACGAAAGGTAGCACTTTCTCCTTCAAATAAGATTGTAGCACCGTACAATACTGTCAAACATATGACAGAGATGTTGTAATATAATTCATGTGTTGACACTTGACCAAAATAAGCTCACTAAGGACAAAGACCCAAGAGGCATGATAGATTAACTTAGTCTCATATTGCTTATGCTATTCTCATGATATACCCGCGCCTATACAAAGGTGGCAAGAGGCTATCTTTTGAATATCACATCCCACCATATCAATGAAGTTAAGATAACGTTGGCAGGATTATATCTTGTATCTACTTCTTGTGAAACTTGATTACGAAAATCTAATGGAAGATAACTGGTGCTTTTCAGGTGAAGGTTACAAACAGCTCCCCCGTTCCATTTTGTAAAGGAATTTTTTTGAAATAATATTATTTTAAAAGAAATTTACAAAAATAAATAGTCAGAAAGCATTACAAAACTAGGCTACTATCGCTATTTGAAATGACGAAAGGGCCATGTCGCCATTCCAAATGGCGAAAGTAGCCTAGAGAATAGCGACAGAGCCTAGAACAGTGCAGAGAGGTCCTTATCGCTATTTCAAATGGCGACAGCGCCCTATCGCCACTCCAACTGGCGATAGGACCTTGTCGCCATTTCAAATAGCGATAGGGATCCCGCAAGTTCCTAAACTTTTTAATATTAAAATTTTAGAAAACTGTCATTTCAAATGGCGACAGGGATCCTGCAAGTCTTTGTCGCCATTCCAAATGGCGGAACAATCTACCCTATAAAAGACCCCAAAATTCTAGCATAACTCACTTTTATTCAAAAAAAAAAGAGAAAGAGGGGAGAGAAGGCACATGAGCAAAGAGGAGTAGAGCGGAGGAGAGAAGCTAGTGAAGCGCTGCCCGTCCGGTCGTCCACTTTTTAGGTAATTTTTTAACCAAATGGATTACGTAGTTTTAGATGTACCGTTACGTAGTGTAGTATATTGTACATAATCCTTTTCGGTGGGCAGTTTAGTTTTAGATATGTGGTTAATCGTGAAAATCTTGTTTACGGTGCAGTACGTTAAATATGTCGGACACCATCAATTTCAAAATTTACTACTATTAGGGGACTATTCTTGAGGGTCCCGAGGGGATTGATTTGGATTGTTTCCAATAGGCGACCGTGACCCTAACAAGACCAAAGCAGCGTACATGGGGCGCTAAGATGCGATGGTTGTTCCACACATTCGATTTGGATCATGTTGTGTATGATCTGAGATTAAGTTGCCTTGCCAACCGAGCACAATAAGGCATATATTGGGAGTTAGTGCAGCTCAAGAGAACAAGATCATGGTAGTCATATATACGTAGGGCGAGGGAGGAATGGTGGGATTTGGTCCTTCTGGCCTAGGCATTTACCAAGCCCACTCCTGCATCGGCGGCTAAACAAGAAGGGGTGATGATTCTGAAAAAGAAGTCGGAAACTCCAGCCACAACACAGCGCACACAATAGCCGAAGGTCCGGGAGCTGCTGATGCTGTCGATGAAGACCCTGTGGAAGGAGCTCCTTCAGTCAGGCAAGCTAGTGGGCTTGCTGATGAGGGTGAGAAGCTGGAAGCCCTAGTCCAAAGGATGGATCTTGAAAACCAAGACTACATGACATTATCAGAAGATGAAGGATCGGACGACGAGGTTGTTGTGGAATAGCAGGCGGTTCCATCTGAGTGGAACACATACCAGTTCAACAACCTTGTTGTTAACGAAGGCTCCTGTGTACCGTAGGAGTACGACAAGAGGGAGGTCAGGCAAGGAGCTATGCAAAAATTAAAGAGGTCGTGCAGGAGGCGGTCAAATTCTGGGTTTTACTGGTGCGGCGTACATTCACAGTCATCGAGTCTAACCCAAGATACTATAACATGAAGTGCGACATAGAGGGACACCCTTGGCGAGTGCACGCATTTCAGCCTAAGTGAGACACCTACTAGAAATGCTCTATAGTGGTCCCTCACACATGTGTCATCGCTGAGTCAGTGCAGTAGTGCAAGAACCTACAATCAGGTTTCATCGCGAACATCATGTACAGTGCGATCGTGAATAATCTAAATTTTGAGCCACGATCCATCATCCGGACGATTGAGGCAAGGTTCCAGTACACAATCAGCTATGCCAAGGCATGAAGGGCAACATAGAAGGCATTAGAATCAAGGTTCAGTACGTTCGATGACTCCTACCACAACCTCTTCGGCCAACTCTAAGTCATACAAGACAGAAATCCCAGCACTCATGTCGACATTCAAGATTTCACGCATTCGAAGTAGGGCAATTAGAGGGTACTGAAGCAAACATTCTTCGCCTTTGGTCTATACATCAATGTATTCCGGCACTGTCGTCCAATCTTGTGTGTGGATGGCACATTCCTGACTGAAAAGTACAAAGGCCAGATACTGACTGTAATAGCGACGAACGGGAACAATCAAGTTATTTCCTTGGCATTCGCATTCGTTGAAAGCGAGAACACAGATAGCTAGTTGTGGTTCTTGAGGAATTTGTGGATTTTTGTTGTGCAGGGTCATCCTAACGTACGACATGCGAGCCTGATGAGTGCAATAACTCAGCTACAACAAAAAGAGAACAAACCACTTCCATAGGTGCATCTGCAGAGCAAGTGGTGCATCAAGCACTTAGGTACAAACTTCTACAAGCAGTTTCGTAATAAGAACTTGGTGAACTTGTTCAAGCGACTGTGCAACCAGAACCAGCGGCGAAAGTTTGACGCACTCTAGAAGATTCTGAATTAGTGGACCCAGACACACAGAAGGGAGACTGTGAAAAAGGCCACTACAAGCGCTGACCAGGCCCCCGAAGCATTGCCACAGGTACCCACAAATGGTCCTGGTGTGGCGAGGAAGATGTGGGCATAGGTGAAATGTTTCTTGGACTGAATTGAGCACGAGTCTAAGAAGAAGTGGTCGTTGCTACATGATAGGGGTGGTGCTCGATATAGTGTCATGACAACCAATCTAGCTGGGATGTACAATTGGGTCATGCGCGACGCCAGGTGCCTCCCTTTGTTTGGTATTATGGAGGCAATTCTCCGCGGTACCACAAATTAATTTATTCGCAGAAGCAACAACGCGTCGCTCGCGATGGTAAATGATAGAGTACTGTACTCCGCCATAATCACCGAGTACATAGAGGAGAAGAGCAAGAAGGGTGAGATGTACTGGGCATTCAAGATGGGCACAAGGAAGCTTCACTTCGAGATACTGTGCAGGGATAAAAGACGCCGCGGAACAAACCGCGAGAGGATCACCCACGAGTGCATGCTACGTCACACTAGTTGCATATGCACCTGCAACAAGCCTCTTCTTCTGCATAGACTCTGCTCACATGTCATGGCCGCATGTTCGACGGTGGCTCAACATCCCGGCCAGTACCTCTCAGATTATTTCAACAAGGACGACGTGATGCAAACCTGGAGTGCAGAGCTATGTGGTTACGGCGTGGTTGGCCATTTCACTAGCTCTCCAACCTAGGAGAAACTTATCTGGGCCGCAGACAATGATAGGCTAGAGGAAAAAGTTGGCCAGCGATAGCTACTGCATATCAGGAATGACATGGACGAAGCTGAAGCCAGGCGTCGTATGAAGAAGTGCTCTATTTGCAAGGATTCTGGGCACATCTTCAAGAAATGCCCTATGAGAAATTTACAGGATGAAGGAGATATCGGTAATCCGGATGGCACCACAGAGATCTCATCCGACTGCCCCACTCGAAGTGATCGACAGGGCGGACTTTGAGGTCACGGCCACGGGAAAGGTTCATCTTGTTGAAATATGCGGTGCTCAATGCTTTGTAATATCATTTTGATTTGTCGAAAAACTAAGTGATGACGTTGTGCTGAATGTTTTGTAATATCAGTGTGATTTGTCAACAAATTTATGAGGATATTGCACTGTATGTTCTGTAATATCATTGTGATTTGTCGATAAAAAAATGTGATGACGTTGTACTCGATGGACAAGTAGTGTGAAATGACAATTCCCAGTAAACTGGATAAATATTTTGAAACGGAGAGAGTAGTTATGGTAAAATTATAATATTGAACTGACGATGTTTTATGTAATTTTGTAATCACCTTTTCTTATAGCCTAATTTCAGTTTCAGCATAGGCCCTCGAAATGTGGCATCATGTTCAGTGGCACAATGTTGCCAATCAAATTAAATCCAGACGCAGGAAAAGATTCAGAGTGACTTACTGCAACTTTGGCAGTTAGATCATCCAGCCCGGTGCCTCCTGAAGCGAAGCTCACACCAGTGGCGAGCTGGTCGATAGTACAGCTGCTGTCAAGGTAGGCCGGCACGGACGACCCCAACCCGAGCGTCTCCGAGACGAAGTCGGTGACGAGGCGGCCGTTGGAGAACCGGCCGGTGGCGACGCCTCCATAGAAGTCGCACCCGTACGGCGGGAAGTTGCCCTTGGCGATGGTCAGGATGTAGTTGTTGTTGCCGGGATCAACCGTCGAGTCCCCAAACACGACGATCGCCGGGACCTTGCCGGCGGTTGCCGTGCTGGATGACAGCAAGAAATGCATGAAGATCAGCAGCCAGTATTGCAGGTTTTGCGAGGACATCTTATTAGTTGGTGGCTCCAAATTAAGGCCAGAATGGTTATGTATGACAATACTGATTAGTTTGCACTGATGTGTGTGTATGTCTGTGTGTGTGGAATTGATACGGTGATGGCGTCCGATTCTAACATATCCTATCATACGCTTTTATTCGTCGTCCACCTGTCTCATTCCTGCATGCCCTCACTCCCTGCCTCTCTCTTTCCCTCAACCCCTCTGTAACACTCTGGTCCGAATATCACTAAACTACAATAACTACTAGTTTTAACAACAATTTACAATAAATTCCAGCAAGCAGTTTAAAAACAAAACCCGTCCACGGCTCAAAAATAAATTGGAATAACGACACGACCACCATAGTTATTTAATCTCTAGACAGTAAAGCAGAATAATAATCCAAGAATTAAGCAAAACTAATCAAATAGAGTCTACTGAATGAAAAAACAAGTTCCAACCAATCACCTAGAGTTATTCAATGTCTATCAAGTCCTAAAGGATAAATCATCACTATAATAAAGGTTTCTAAGGCCAAGTGAAAGAGGTAATTGATGTGAATACAATTGTTCCATGTGCGATATCCCTTCCCATGCGAAATGTCGTCAACACTCACCTAAAAATAATAGTAGAGCAAGAGTGAGTCAACGACTTAGCAAGCACAATAATAAAACAATGAACTATGATTTATCAACCATAATCAATATAATCATCAACATCAACTATTTACTTCTCTGTATACTTGTACTCAAATATCAAATTCACTTTTCATTTAATGCAAAGTAACTTGGTACTACATGCCCACGTGCTCATTTCATCGCTTATACCAGTATATCATGAGTGAACACCCGCAACAATGTTCACCCTTTCATCAAGCACATCCTCAAAGGATCGGGGACCTCTCCACTCCCGTAGAGTCTCTACCAACGAGGTAAATATGTGATCACCATAATCACCTTCTCTTTTATGCAATGATGCATAATTCAAAGTTCATCAATTATTCCATTATCCGCCAGTCATGACTTCATCAACACAATTGATACCATAATCATTCACAAGACTAGTAATTAAACAAAGTAATGGTATAAACAGCATAATGGTAATGAATAATAAGAAATACAACGATCAAACCATCGATCACTATTCTACTATGCACTTACCTCTTTATCCCCTCGGAGCGGGATAGTGAGATGGCGGTAAGGTACTAGAGGCCACACTTTTTGAACAAACAATTCAAAAATATACTAAAAAACACATTACCACAACACCAAAACATTACTCATAAATGCAGTAGAGATAGAAAGATAAATAAGGGGAAGAGATAGAGAAAGATGAATAAAATTCGCGTGCATATCTTATATTTGAAAAATAAGAACTATAAGACTTGCATTTTGAAAAAGGAGGGAGTAGCAGTATTTCCTCTAGTCTTTACTAAGAAATATTGGGAAAAAAGGACTGCTACTATTTTGGTTGACGCAATGCATGGTGCCTATTTTTCATCTATTTATTTTTGCGAGGACTGGTGGCTAATAACCGTACAGGTACAGGAGTGTATTTGACGCGATTTGGCAACGTCCCCGACAGTGAAGGCTGAGCTTCTTTTCTCTGTATATCTGTTTTTGAGGCGCTTAACTCAATTAAACTGGTTGCTCTGCCGACGCATGGCTTGGCAACTGAATTCCTGTTGGGGTTCCGGACTAATGTTCGGTTTTCACTTGTTTATATCCCGTTTGAAACATGGGAATTTTCCATGTTGGATGGAATTAAATTGTTTACTGATTCAAATAGCCACTTATTGTCCTCCTTTTCGGAGCCAACTGAGCGCGAAGTCTCGAGCACATGCGGTAAATTAACAAGGCCTCATTTGGAATCATTTTTGAAACTGTAATGTCTTCTGCATACAATAGCTATGAAATTACAGCAAAATTTTGATTATCAAGTATGTTTCTTTTCGTTATTTAGACAACTCACGATACATTTGCATCCGAATGGGAAAAAAATGATTGGGCAAACGATCATAAGAGCACTGCATAGTTTTCGTACCGATTTGACATTGAAAGCACAAGGCAAACTATGTTGCCGGGCAACGAGTCTCTGTCAATGTACCGTCCAAGCTCAACCATGGTACAGTCCTACTCCAATCGGGAATTCGGGATGGACTATGCACATGTCATCAACCCGTGCTAACTCCCATATTCATTGTCATTTTCGGAACGTACCCTACTCATCGTCATATACGTCATCCGTTGCAAATTATAAGTAGTAAAACGTTTGAGTGGTCACAGGGATTAAGAAGGTTACAAAATCAAGAGAATGCATGAGAAGAGAAAATGACCATGCTATCCCTGCTTAAATACATTGGAAATAGGAATATTTTTCAGACTGTTTTTCTTTTTGAAGAAACGTTTTCAGAGTGCTATTTATTAATGCATGAAAGGAAAGGTGCGATGAATGAGGGCAAACAAGAAACATCAATAAATTTACATGCACGATATTATGCAATAAGATGAAGAAAATTATATGTCTTACCCAAAAAAAAAGTGTCAAAATGGGTCACTCTTTTATTTAAAAAAAGGTAAAATGGCTTACTGTTTTTTTCCCCTTTTTGAAGGCAAATCGGACCTAAGGGCCTAACTTCTGATTTCGTGGGAAGGGGTAAAACTGGATCTAGGCTCAGGAAGTCGACCTTTGCACTGTGTGTGAGGGAAATCAGAGGATATTTGGGGAAAGCAGAGATCATACACAGCGGCCAGACCAGGAACTGAGCTCGGCTTAGTTTGGCGGGGGCGTAGATGTATAATCCTATTATCCGGGTTCGAGCCTAGCTCAGTTGTGTGAGAACGTGGCTCAGTTGTGTGAGAACGTGGATGTACAATCTCACTATCGTGTTTTCTTCTTTGACTCTAATTTAGATGTATTTTTCTGCTGTATTGCTAAGCCATATAGTTTCTCCTAGACGTATTTTATTTTTGTGGTTTCATACACAGCGTCCGGATGAGGCGGCTTACCGGCCAGCAAGAAGAGAAATTGTATGTTTGGTTCGAGGCATAAGAGTTGTGTCTGAGAAAAAGTGGTGCTTGAGAGTAGTCTGAGAAGTAAATAATTTTTGTCTGGTCAGACAAATCTAAAGATATAATGTTTGATTGATGATACATGTCTAAAGATAAAAAAGAAAAAGAAAAAGAACTAAAGAAGTAAACGGAGCTATCTGCTAGGCGCTCAAATTTCACTCACCTGACTCCAAGCATCCTTTCGACGTTCTCCTAGCGTCACTCAGCTCAGGCTTCGAATCAAGCAGCCCCAAACTCTACGACCACGACAACGACAGGCAAATTTATTAGTTGGGCGAAGTCACTCGGCAGCCATGTGTCGACAAGGAAGACCACCACCGCGAAGGTAGCTTTTAAGCTGCATTTTCAGTGCGGCTACAGAACCTGTACACCATAGATTTCTAATAGTGTCCTACCTCTACCTAGGATTGACAGCGAGGCCAGCTGCTTAGCTTTCGCGCATGTTGTCGCCCGGAAGAATACTATGCGAATTTAGTTTCGCATTGGTCACTGACAGCGTAACCTGTTAAGAAATCAGGCTCGGACCAGAAGTCCTGGCCTAAGATAAGCTTCTTATCTATTCAATACCCTATATAAAAGAGAGAAGATCTTATCTATTGTTACACCATTTTTAGAAGAGCAATAAAGAGAAATATGAAGTCCCCTCATATCTCTGTGTTCAATCTACTATTTTGTTCTTATATTCTTGCATTGTTCTTACGATTCTGAGTTTGTCTATGAGGTAATCGCTCGAACTGGACTCGCCAGCGACAGTTTCTCAATATGGACTCGCCAGCGACGGTTTCTCAACATATTATCAGCATGATCGACTCTCCTTGAATCAAAAGGTAACCGTTGATGAACGACTCTCGTAGATCGAATCGTTTTTTCTAAATTGCTTTCAATTCTGTAAATTTGACTTTCTAGATTGTAACCTACAGTGCAAATCCGCTCTAATCTACCGTGAGCCGAATTTAAGTTGCCGACACAATATCGATCGGTGGATTGCATGAAAAGGTGGATGTCGATTGTACCGTAGATTCAAAATTGTAAATACATTTTAATCTACTACAAGCCAAGCCGTGAAGTTGCTAGCCAAACTGATCGGTAATTACATGAACAGTAACGAAAAAATGTCAGCCCTGTAGAGCCACGCACGACCGTGCCGCCGTCGCACGGGTCCCCCCTCACTGCCGCCGCCTCGCAGCCGGACCATCACCGGCCTGGATCCGCATCTCCAGCCAGCCTCCACTACCTAGAGTCGCCGCGCGGCCATGGCAACGATGGAAGCAAAGAAAAAGAAAAAAAGGAAGCCTCGGCGATCGCCTCCCGGTCACCTCACTTTGTGGCAGTGCTGACCCGCGTCGCCCGCCGTCTTGCCGCTCAACACGCCACCACGAAGAGCAGCCGCCATGGCCTGTCCGCCTTGAAGTGGCGCCATCACGCCGCCCGCGCGCGCCGCGCCCTCCGCCACTGGCTGGCCACCCGCCTCGGCTACTCGATCACCACCGCCTCCGAACCCCATGGGCGCTGTCTGCACCACCGAGCCACCGCTTCGCCCGGCTTGAGCGCCGCCTACGCATTTTGGCCTTGTTGTCACGCCGCCCTTCACCCTGTCGCCTCATGCCCCACCCGCTTCCGCCGTCTTGAAGCGTGCCCCCCTCTCGTCGGCACACCTGCCTCCAGGCACCGCCACTCCTGCCTCGAACGGGTGCCACCTCCTCTGAACACGGGAGCTAGGGAAACCTAGCTCCCACTTAAAGCACGGCCGGGGCAGGCCGGGTGAGTTTTGGGCCAAAGCCGGCCCATTGTAAATGGGCTGAGAAAATAAAAGGGGCCTGGCCAATGGAAAGAAAAGAAAAAATTGGGAAAAGAAAAGGAAATCCCGAAATTTGCACAAAGGCCCTCATAATTCTATAAATTGCGCGAATTTTTGTTTCTCAGAACTGAAATTTCGCGATTTAACCCCTAGAAACTACAAAATTCGCCGAAAATTCATATTCCAGCATAAAAGGGCATCGAGAATTCAAATTTTGAATCGATTTTTGCGTTTGAAGCATGTTTAACTTTGTTATTATTATTTCTATGCAATTTCTGTATTGTATTTACTGTTTTGATTATCTGTGATTGTTTATATTAGTTTTTTAATCACTAAAAATAGCAGTACATCATGGGAAATGCATAGAAAAGTACAGGAACACAAACCAAGAGTTCGAAGAGCATTATGAGAATTTTGCAACCATTTTATGTAAATTACCAGCGGTAATCTTATGAACTCTTTGCACGAATATGGAAATGACTGGCATCACGAACTAGGAGTTCGAAGAACTGACCTAGCATGGCCAGAATTTGTACAAGTCTTCAACTCTGTGATAATGTAATCATGGATGAGCAGAAGATTAAGAAGACTCTCTCTACCTTTCACCCAAAAGTGGTGTAATTCGCACGCAACTATCGTCAAGACGGCTACAAGTAGTATGCCAAATTAATTGACACCATAAAAGTTGCGGAAGTTCATGATGATGTTCTGAGGAAGAACTACATCTCATAGCTACCAAGTAGCAATGTTGTCTATAAAGCCAATGCTAACAGCTATAAAGTGACGAAGTCTCCCGCGAAGGAGAGGGGCAAGAAGAGTAAGGTCGTGGGTCGCACGTTATTGATACTTTCCAGTCTAACAAGAAGGGCAAAAGGCAGTATGAGGCACACCTCGCCATTGCAGGCACGGGGGATCCACATCTGTTAGTTGCATTCATGGATGTGGACAGCCCAGTAGCAGCCCCCATCATCCCTCCTTTGGACATCGCAGCGGCCGTAGCCGTAGTTGCCCAAGAGGAGAAGATCGCCATGAAGTAGATTAAGGCAGAAGATTTTTAATACTTCGCTGATTCGATCTAGTGCACGCATTGCACTTGGATTTTTTATAGTAACTTGCAGTTTGTACTTGAAGCAGAACATTGAATTATTTTATTCTTTAAATAATGGTTGTAAGCTCTAGGAGTGCAAAGTATTAAATTCTTATGATGAGTCCTGCAAAACTTTTTTCTGTATTTATAATAGCAAGTTATGTTCTCATATCTGAAGTATTTTATTTATGTGTTGGTTACTTTCTGCTGCATATTAATAAAATACATTATATTAGAATACGTGTGGCGCCCTATGGAGGAAGTGTGCTTAGCAGGATAGCGGCACAGTGAATACCATCTTGAGAAAGACGAAAATCTTTCAGTCGATCGGCAAGAACGCTGGTAGTCTTCTGACAATCGCAAGCATCGATACTTGTATAATAGGCTCAGGAAGAGCCACAATTATACTCCCGATGGGCATAACATTGGTCATTAAAGAAGCCTTGATTGTACCTAGAATCGACTAGAACTCTCAAGGATATTCAGGCTAACGGTTTCCATGCAGAGACTGAAGAAGAGTATGGTAAAGAATACCTGTTCATTACAAAGCATGAAGAAAGTGGAAAAGAGAATTAGAACGACTTCCTTCATATGAAACTGGGCTATACTACACTAATATTAAGACACCTGCAGCCTATACTGTCCTAAAAACCGTATTTAGAAGCTCTGAACCTTTTCTATCTCTAGCATGATAGATAATGTCAACTAGGTCTTAGGATGATGAGAAATATAATTAATAATTCACAGGGACATAATGTCAATGTAAAGAATTTTCTGAATCAGGAAGATCTTATGTGTCCCGCATGTGCCCCCAGGAATTTAATTACTAAGCCTTCTGCTCTGAAAGCGAATGATGAAATCCTTACATTCCTGGACCGTATCTAGGGAGACTTTTGCGGTCCTATACAGCCCTTGTAAGGGCCCTTTAGGTATTTTATGGTGCTCATCGATGCTTTCTCGAAATGGTCGCATGTATATTTATTGTCTACGAGAAACCACGCTTTTACAAAGCTAATATCGTTGGTAATTAAAATTAAGAATAATTTTCCTGATTATCATGTGAAGTCCACCAGAATGGACAACGCCGGAAAATCTACTTCAAAGGCATTTGATGATTCTTGAATGGCAATGGGAATTAAAGTTAAGCATTTCGTACCCAATGTCCGTACCCAGAATGGACTAGCAGAGGCATTAAATAAAATGATTAAATTTATTGTCCGACCACCTTTGAAGAATTGTAATTTACCAACTGCATGTTGGGGACACGCAATCCTACACGCAAGAACTCTCCTAAATTTTAGACCACCGGCATATAACATCCATCCACCTATGCAACTAGCACAAGGGTCAACACCGAAAATTTCTCATCTTTGAAGATTTGGTTACAAGGTTTATATACATATATCACCACCACAGCGAACTGCAATGGGCTGTAACATCCCAAATATTGGTTGTGTTTCCAATGTAACCAAACCAGGGTTTGTGTTTCAAATGTAACCAAATCTAGGTTTGTGTTTCAAATGTAACCTAATATGGGTGTGTTTTTCAAATGTAAGAAAATGAGAAGAAATTAAAACTTTTTTTTACATCTTATAGTCTTTGAACTTTCCTGTAATTCTTGTAAAGGAATTGTGGAAATCAAAAACCTAAACCTCCAATTGACTAAAGTCAAACCCTTCTTCAACCTTTGTCGAAAATATTATGTCAACCTTGGGAAATATTTTTCCTTGGTTCTAGGGATGCGGTGTGACCCCTCTGAAAAATTTCATAATTTTTAGAAATTATTTGATAATTTTTGGAGCCAAGTCAAACCAATTTGACCTTAGGTCAAACCCTAGAACAAACCTTGAGGAATTTCTTGAGAAAAATACAGTGCATAAAAGTCTCTGGAAATTTTATGTAAGGTTAATCCTAGAGTGAGGAACCCCCAGTCAAAATTTCAGAATTTTTGGAGTTAGTTTGCTACCTCTTAAAATTCTTCCAAACTCAGCTTTCAAATTCAAATCCAAACTTGGTTTCACTGTTCCTCGGGCTCGAGCCACTTGATTTGGTCGAACCAACTAACTATACCGGCGCGCCCATTTCGGCCCGTGAGGTGGCGCGGGTGTTGAGCCGTTGGATCTCCATCGTGCGGTTCACGTTCGCGCGGAGCTGTGCAACCCAGATCTCGCGCGAGCCGTCGGATCAAAATCGGACGCTGGCGCTGTCGTCCTCTTCCTCGCGCTCACGCGAGCGCTGCGCCATGGCGTGCGCAGGGCGCGGGGCAGTGCAAGGTCACCTCCGCATCCTCGCCAACGGGTCCTTCTGCAAGCATTAAATGCGCGTCGTGGTTTCGCCCCCGGAAGTCTCCTTCCTCTGCGTTCCACCTGCTCCCATCGCACTCAAGTGCTCCCGTGGCAGGCTTAACCGTGGAGGAGATTGCCGTTGCTCTCCTTGCTCCCCCAGCTACTTAAGCTCTCAGCTCCCTTCTTTGGCTTCCTTTTATCACCCCTCAGCTCTAGCTTGCACCCTTTGTGCTTGTTGAGCTCAAAACACCCGAAGCCCTCTCGGCCGCCATTGTTGAGCTTTGAGCTCCTCGGTGAAACCTGTACTCCAGTGGCTCCCTTACTCAATCCTCTGCTCGAGCTCCTTCCTCTAACCCCCTGGAGTGATAACCCTAATTCAATTTTGTTTTGCCTCTTCAGAAAGCAGCTGAATTTTGGATTTCCCCTTTTCGGCCGAGGTTCACCCCTCTTCGTCTTTAACTCCGGTAAGTCCTCCATTTCCAATTGCTCGCTCTGGGACCATCCTTGAGCCATGTTGGAGCTATCCCGATGACGCGGTACCTCTCTTTTTGCTCAGGGTGTATTCCCGCGTTATGCCTTGCTTGCATTGCGCGATGACATTTCGTTCAGCCATGCACTCGGACCTCCTCGGTGCCTCCCAAAGTGCTAAGGTAACCCTCTGGTAGTCCTTAGATCTTTGTGGCACCGATTCTCAACCTGTTGCGAGCTCTATTGCATTTTCGCGTTTGGCCGTGCGCTGCCGCGCCGCCCCGTTCCGGCTCGCCGGCGTTCTAGACCACCGCTGCAGGTGTGAGTGGTACCGGCAGGTGCGCAAGGCTATTGCGCAGCTCAGACCACCGTTGGTTTGCGCTGCCATGGCCTGAATCGCCGGCGGTTCGCCGTGGAATGTCGTCAGGTTCGTTGTCGGACGCGACCAACACTGTAGCATCATCATTAAGTCTAATGATTAGTTAGCGCAGTAAATGGCTGTCTTAAGCAAGCTACTAAGTCGTTGACAGTGGGTCCCATGCGCTAAAACGCGCACTGTGCGCGTGCATTTGGTTGATTCGCTGTGAGCCATCCATCTTTAGATCTGCGGTCCTGATCGCATGAACGTGTTACTTCTCTGTTCGTTGTGAGCCGTCCATCTCACGATCTACAGTCCTGATTGCATGAACGTGTTACTTCTCCGTTCGTTGTGAGCCGTCCATCTCACGATCTACAGTCCATGTTCGCAGGATCCTTCGCGCGCGCGATTCAATTTAGGCCGTTGGATGCAACATCGACGGTCCACGTCGCGTGGTCTCGCGCGGGCGCGCTCGCGCCATCCCGCTCATCTTGGGCCGTGCAATGCAATATCAACGGCCCAGGTTTTTCCACGTCGATTTGATTTTAGGAATTTCCCGAGAGATTTAATTGTGAACTGAAAAAGATATTAACTTCAAAATTGCATAACTATTTCATTTTAGCTCCGTTTGAGTTGATTCAAATTTGTTAGCTCTGGTTTGAACTAAGCTTTAATCTAAAAATGGCTGGAAGCTTGGTTCAGCTCCAGAAAATGGTTTAGTAAATTTGTTTAGAAATAGGCTTTAATTGTTGATCTAAAAATTGTATTTAACTTGAAAATTGCATAAGTATTTCTCTGTAGATCCTTTTTGAGTAAAACCAATTTTGTTTGGTTCCTCTGTTAGTGTGCTTAATTGTAGAATAGGTTTTAGGCATGCCACTATTTTTAAAAATCTTTGTGGGTGTATTTTGTTTTGTGCTTTTGTGCATGTCTTTGAAAAATCATAGAAAATGCATCCTAGCTCCAAATGGGGTGAATCAAATTGTGTTGTTCATCTCATGAGGTGCTTTGCTTACCATAAAAATCTCTGGTGCAACACCTCTTTGAAAAATTGTGCTAAAGAATTTAATTCGGATGAGCGATGCTTAGGTTCGAATTTTTGACCTTTTTCCATTAAGCAGATTTGTTTTGGCCATAACTTTTGCATTGAGAATCCAAATCAATTGGTTCTTATTGATAAATTCCTTAAAAATCATGTTGTATCTACTGTAAAAATTTCAGTGCATTTGGAGAAAGTTGGTTGTGGAGTCTTTTCGGTATTCTTTGTTCTTATCGGTTCTTTGTCGCTTTTTCATTAGGTGCCGACGAGTGCGTTGATCTCGAGAGCGTTCCTCTGCAACATAGTGAGCATATCCAGGAAGGCAAGCAGTTTGATCATATTTAATCCTATTACTTTCAAGGTCTAATATATTGTTTGCAAAGTGTATGTATGCATGTTCTATTTTGTTGTTAAATTATTGTCGATTAGTCGATCCTATAGATGCATACTCTGTAGGTAAATATTCAATCTCTACTACTAAGCCTAGGAATATCTTGCTGTGATTTAGAGTTTGTTGGATGAGCTCTTGTGACTTAGTAGATTACGTGTTGATATTGCTTAGAAATGCTTAGCTTACGGTAGAATTAGGCGGTTATCGACTTAGTCAATAACTTTGATCACACAAATCTAATTATTATTCCATTATGTCCAGCACTTGTGCTTGGTTAATTTATAAAGTCAAAAACTAAAAATGAAAACTGTTTGGACTTGGGCACAATGGATGATGGTGTGATCTGTTGGTGTGTGGAATGGTGCCTAAGTCAACAAGGACCGAACATCTTGTTACACTAAACCAAGCAATTTTGCGTGCTAACCACATGAGGGTATTGGAAACCCCTCTTGACTAAGTACTTTGGGAGGTATTAATTGATGAGTCGTTAGTGGTAAGAAAAATGTTTGTTTTGGGATGAGAGGGATGGGTTCCTTTCTAGGTTCTCCATACCCAGGAGCACCCGCAATTGCTTCGGCTGGGCCGGTCTCTCTGACTCAACGTGTGGGTTCTTAGTGGGAGCCCTTGGTGGGCGGTTCACTAAGGCTAACCCCCATACGTGCGACTCTTAATTAGTACAATCCATTGGAAAGCGTCTCGTAGGACTTAGCCGTGCCAGCATACCAAAGGAAGTGTGAAATAGCTTGGCGAAAAGGCAGTCTAACGTGTAGGTACATTGGTACACCCCTGTAGGGTATAAACTATTCGAATAGCCTTGTCCTAGGTTATGGACACGCTTGGGGAGGTCTTTCGAGAGTTAGACTATAACCTTTTAATTAAAACTTGATGTGGGTGGTATGAATGGGCAATTCATGCTATTGTTGTGGTGACTATTGGGTTAGTCACTTCCAGGATTGTTGTTGTCATCTATCTATTGTTATTATGTTGTTGTCTCGCTGTTATATGCAAAATAAAAACAAATTGTAAAATTGCTTTAAATCTATTACATTATTGCAAATGAAAATTGCTTTATGCTGAAAACAACCTACAGCCTTCTCTATTGTTAAAGCTTGCATGTAGCATATGTATAGGCCTGTTACACTACACGTAAGTCTTGCAAGTACATTTTTGTACTCATTTGCTTTGCTTAATTAAATTGTTGCAAAGGAGGTTGATCCCCAAGGGATCCATTTTTGTGAGATGTGCGGTGGATTTGACGACTAGGTTGGCGGCCCGGTTGGTTGTCTTGTGGGCTATAGGCAAACCGTATGGCTTTTGTTTATCGCCATCTTATGGCTTTTGCTTCTGCTGTTTATTTAACTCTCTTGGTTGTTATTTGGTCGGTCGACCCCTTTTGTAATAACTCTATTATGTATGTCTTTTGTTTAATCTAGTTCGTGCTTTGGTTCTATGTCTTGTATGGAATTGATGCATGATTTTGTAAAGGGGTGTGTATACTGCATTTCTGGGAAGTATACATATCTCGAAGACACGGGTTATTTTGTTTGTGATGCTAGGGTCAATGGAAGACTAAGCATTACAAGCCGAATAAGCCGGGGTCCTCACATGGGCCTTCTTCGAAAGTTTGGGATATACGTTGGTTATGGTATAGCATCCATAATCAGGTATTTGGACCCTATGACGAGATATTTGCATACTGCCCGATTCGTTGATAGTATATTAGATGATGATAGTTTCCCGTCATTATTGGGAGGAAATCAACCCCTTGATGAAAAATGTTAGGAAATAGAGAAGTCCAGAAGATAATTGAAATCTATGCACATAACCCGCACACTAGTGAAGCAAATAGAGAAGTCCAAGAGATAATTGAAGTCTAAAAGACAATTGCAGTCCACAAGATAATTGATTTGCAAGTATTAGCAAATCATCTGCCTGACCACTTTAGTGATTTGAAGAGCGTGATCAAATCGTATGTGCCTGCACGCAATGCACCGGAGAAGGTTGAAATACCGATGAAGGTATCCCTAATCCCGTCCTAAGGCCTCAGAAAGGACGAGAACTCCGGCCCCTCGAATCCGAAGTAAATGGGGACGCCTGGTGAAAAATGATAAGGACATGACACAGCCGATCACCGAAGTTCCCCAAAACTAGAAGGAGAGCTAGTTGAGACCTGGCTCCAGTTTGGCACCTTCACAAAAGGCATACCAGAATTGAACATCCCCATGAAGGGAGATACCAACATAGGTGTGTGCGCACACATCGGAGCTGAAAAACTAAAGGGACCTGCCCCCGTAATTGGAAGTAGCGGTGAGCAAATAGAAACATTAGAAGAATCGCCCTTAAAGAAATAGTTATAAACCATGAGACCATGGGAGAATCTATGAATAAGACAATAGCTAATGTCGACATTTAGTTTGCAAAAAAAAATTACCACAATCATCGATCTTGATCCAGAGCCTGCATCGTTCGCTGAATGTAAGAAATGATCAGATTAAGAAGATTGGAAGAAGGCAATAGAAACTGAATTATTATCTCTGAATAAAATAGAGGTGTTTGGGCATGTAAGCCACACGCTTCCCCACGTGCACCCTGCAGAGCATAAGTAGGTATTTGTTCGAAAGAGAAATGAAAAGATGCAAGGCTCGTTGCACAAGGTTTCACTTAACATCCAGGAGATGATTATGAAGAAATCTATTTCCCGGTCATGGCGGAACCACTCTTTAGATATTTAATCTCAATGGCAATAAACTTGGATTTAGAAATGAAATTGATAGATGTGGTAACTGCATACCTTTATGGAAATTTGGATTCAGACATTTATATGAAGATACCTGAATGTATCCCTGTCCAAAACCAAGACAGAGCAAATAGAAATATGTACCGTGTGAAACTCAGAAAGTCACTATACGGACTTAAGCAATCAGGTAGGATGTGGTATGATCACTTGAAGCGATTTTCTATGCAAGAAAGGCTACACAAACAATGAGAATAATCCTTGTGTATTTATACGATGATCATAGGATGGATTTTGTATAATCTCAGTGTATGAAGATGATCTGAATATCATTGGAATCCTATAAGGTATTAAGAAAGCAAGCTCTTACTTGGAATCGGAGTTCGAAATGAAATATTTGGGTAAAATCAAATATTGCCTAGTCTTGCAGCTTGAGCATGCCCTTGAAGGCATTTTAGTGCATCAATCAACCTACACTCAGAAAGTGTTAGAAAGGTTCGGCTTTGAAAAGGCATATCCTTCGAAACTGCCGATGGTCGGAAGGTTCTTGCAGCAAGATAAGGATCCATACAGACCTAAAGAAGTGGGAGAGGAAGTTCTGGGACTAGAATTCCCATACTTAAGTGCAATAGGAGCACTCATTTATTTAGCAAACTATACTAGATCGGCCATTGCATTTGTCGTTAACCTACTAGCAAGGTATATGCAGAACCTACCAAAGGTATTGCCAGGGAATGAAGGACATCTTTCGATACCTTCAAAGAAGCAAAGAACTTGGTATGTTCTACAGAAAGAACCAAGACCTAACTATGAATGGCTATGTAGATATCGGGAACCTATCGGACCCGCATACAGCCAAATCACAAACAGGCTATGAACTCCTATGTGGTGGAACTGCAATTTTATAGAAATCGTCTACGCAGAGTCTTATATCGACTTCGATGAACCACTCAGAAATAATAGCACTATACGAGGCCTCATAAGAAAGTGCTTGCCTTCGGTGGATGATTCACCACATCCAGCAGTCATGTGGATTGAATACCACACAAACCCCCACTATTATTTATGAAGATAATGCAGCTTCTGTTGCACAAATGTAGATGTGTTATGTGAAGAGTTCTCTCACAAAGTATATCAACCCCAAGTTCTTCTATGCTCATGAATTGCAAAAGATAGATGAGATTAAAGTACGGCATACTAAGTCATGTGAAAATCTTGTAGATTTGTTCACTAAGTCACTTCCAGTGTCTAGCTTTGAAAGATGCGTACGTGGAATTGGAATGATGAGACTTAGAGAAGTGCAGAATTCAAGGGGAGAACCTTCACGAACTCTTTATTAAAGCTTGATCACGAAGATCGAATGCCCAAAGAAGAAATCCTAGAGATCGAATGAAATTGGGTGGATTGTACTCTTTTTCCCTTGACGAGTTTTCCTGAAGTTTTTCGGCTAAGATTTTTAACGAGGCAATTCGTGCAACGTAGTAGAACGCATGTTATGTACTCTTTCTCCAAAAAATTTTCACTGGGTTTTTATGGAGTTTTGATGAGACATGGACATGACGGATGAGTGTCCAAGGGGGAGTGTTAAGAAACTGGGCCCAGGCAAGGAGTCCTAGCCCAAGGTGGGCTCCTCATCCATCCAGTAGCCTATATAAAGGAGGGGGCCCAACCATTGTAACACCATTTTTAGAAGAGCAATAAAGAGAAGTCTGAAGTCCCCTCATATCTCTGTATTCAATCTACTATTATGTTCTTGTGTTCTTGCATCGTTCTTACGATTCTGAGTTTGTCTACAAGGTAATCGCTCGGATTGGACCCGCCAGCGACGGTTCCTCAACATAACCCATCATATATCAACAGTTAGTGGCAAGCAATGCCTTCTCTTACCTGCCTAGTTTTTTTAAGTACGCTAATGTCGGAGAATCCACTACCTCCAGAGCATGGGTAAACGTTGTCCTAGTGTGCATGCATGTGTACCCTAATTTATTCATTGAGATAGACTGGGTTCGATCCATGAGATACACCGGGTTCGATCACAGAGATCGAACCTGGGGTAGGTTGCGTGCTCTCCAGCAACGCTAGCCACCTGAGCTATCGCTCGGTTCTCTTACCTGCCTAGTTCTCATGCGATCAAATTTATAAGATCAAGTGATCTTACCACAAGGGCGACTGCGCGTGCGTGTATAACTAATTGGTTGTAGAGACTTTTATTCTTACATTTAACATTTAGAATTCAAATTCAACCCAAATTTTCTTGGCCTGTTAATTACACAATTTCTCGACACCCGCCGAGAAATCCGGTAGTAGGATGAAATTTTCCTCCTTAGTCTAAACACTCACAGTTAGGGGCGAAGCTACCCCCAATGCTTGGAGGTGCTGGAGCACCGGCTCCTCCCGCCACACCAAGGGGACCCACTACTACAAAAGGCTAATATTGGACGCTTGATCACAAATAGTTGATCAAAACCATCTGTATTAAACACAATCACAAACAGTTTTGGTTTAGCGGCCGTCTGTCTTACTTTCTGCGCTAAAAATCGTCTATGAAGAGGTAATATCACAGACGATTCATGTTGAAAACCATTTTGTAGTATCGTAGACAGTTCATGTTCAGAACTGTCTGTGATACTCCACAGACAGTTCTGAACATGAACCGTCTGTGACTTCCCATCCTCTTCACAAACAGTTTGTATTAAAAACCGTCTGTGATAATCTCATTTATTGTAGACCCGACCCTCACAGATCGATCTGTCTTAAATTCCTGCTCTGTTCTCGCTGCTGTTGCTGGAGGTGGGGCTTTGAAGCGATTTGGTGAAAGGAAACCGCGGATTTGGTAATTTTTTCTTGACTATCAACGGTTAGTACGTAATTAATTTGTTTCTTGCATTATATTCTAAATCTAGCTTGGCAAAGAGAGAATTGAAGATGGTTTAGATCGGTAAAGAGAGAATTGAAGATGGTTTAGATCTAGCTTTTTGTGTTCTTTTGCAAGTATTGGCTTCTTGCCATCTGAAGTTGAGCATGGGCTATCTATAATGTGTTTGTGATGAATAACCTGACCCTAGGGTGCATTGGGCGTTTTTTCAGTTCATTATAAATACATATTTCAAATGACATATCAAAAGTTGCACCTATAGTTTACTAATCAATTCAATAATATTTAACACCAAATTGTTATATGCGTCGCGTAGATGGAACGAAGCTGGATGTATGCTGGCAACCGTGTGAGTGAATAGTACATTAATGGCGTGTCTGCTTTATAAGAGCTGCCGAGGAGGATATGTTGAATAAGGGGTGGAATATATGTACTGTCCATGCATTGACTGCAAGAATCTAAAGATATTTAAGAACCGAGCGCAGATCGAAGCACACTTGATTCGAAGGGGTTTCAAAAAGGGCTATACACATTGGACCAGTCACGGTTAAGAGCACATTATACAGGAAGGTAGTAATAACGACATCGCCGACGAAGTCAACGATGTGCCGCCGGATGATGTCTATTGTGGTTCCGATTCGTATAGGCTGCATGATGACAATCTAGATCAGATGCTTCGCGATGCAGAAGTGAACTGTGATGAGAGGGAGTATGTTAAATTCTGGGGCTTGATTGAGGACTCAGAGAAACCTTTGTTCCCAGGCTGCAAGCCGGAATACACAAGGCTGTCATCTATGCTTGAACTGCTGAAATTGAAGGCAAACAACGGTTGGTCCGACAGGAGTTTCACGACGCTGTTAGGACTCTTAGCGGACATGCTTCCGGAGGGAAACGAGTTGCCCAAAACCACCTACAAAGATAGGAAGCTTATTTGTCCATTGGGAATAGAATTAGAAAGAATACATGCATGTCCGAACGACTGTATCCTCTACCGTAACGAGTATGCAAACATGCATGTTTGTCCGGTGTGCAATGCATCCCGATACAAGCATAAGAATCAATCAGATGGCGGCAAGGGAATCAAGGTGAAGAAAGGACCTCCTACTAAGGTGGCGTGGTATCTTCCTGTAATTCCCCGTTTGAAGTGGTTTTTTTTGCGAACCCAAATGATGCAAAACTGCTTCATTGGCAATCGGAGGAGCGTAAGAATGACGGAAAGCTAAGACACCCTACTGATTCTGCCCAGTGGAGAAACATCGATGGCAAAACTGAGGAATATATGGTTTGGATTGAGTACAGATAGAATGAATCCTTTCGGTAACATAAGCAGTCGATATAGCACTTGGCCCGTGACTCTCTGTATCTATAACCTTCCTTCTTGGTTGTGTATGAAGCGGAAGTATATTTTGCTGTCGATACTTATCCAAGGCCGAAACAACCTGGGAATGATATTAATGTGTACCTAGCACAATTGATGGAAGATCTAAAAATACTATGGGTTAAAGGGGTACAATTATGGGATGCGTACAAATGAGAGAACTTTACTTTACGCTCCTTGTTGTTCTGCACTATAAATGATTATCCTGCCCTTGCTAGCCTGTCCGGCCAGAGTACAAAAGGGGCCAAAGTATGTACTCACTGCTTAGATGATACCGAGATTGTGAGGCTGAAGCACTCACGTAAAACCGTGTACATACATCACCGTAGGTTCCTTCGGAGGGCTCACCTATACTGCAGGATGAAGAAACAATTCGACGGAGAGAAGAAGGACAGTTCAGCTTCAAGGCATTTAAGCGAAAAGGAGGTCTACGACATGATTAAGGATTTAGATATTGTGCTCGAAAAGGGACGTAAATCAAGGACCTGTGAGAAGAACATCTAGAAGAAGAGATCAATATTTTAGGACTTACCTTATTGGGAGCACCTAGAAATTTGCCTCTGCATCGACATCATGCATGTAGAGAAGAATGTATCTGACAGCTTGATTGGTCTCTTACTGAACATTCGTGGCAAAACAAAGGATGTTGTCAACGCACGACTTGACTTGGTTGATATGGACATCAGACCTGAGTTAGCACCGACAAAGACCGATAAAGGATGAACGTACCTTCCTCCTACTTGTTACACTCTGTCCAAGACCGAGAGAACTAAACTGTGCTAGTGCTTGAATGGTGTGAAAGTTTCGTCCGGTTACTCCATCAACATGAAGAAACTTGTTTCGATTGAAGATTTGAAGCTAATTGGCATGGAGTCTCATGATTTTCATGTGCTGATGACACAGATGCTCACTGTTGCAATTAGAAGTATTATACCAATCAAGATCCGAGAGACAATCATGAGGCTATATTATTTCTTTAACACAATTGCTCAAAAGGTTATCGATTCTAAAGGACTAGATGCTCTGCTGGACGAGGTGGTGACGATTCTATGTGATCTTGAGATGTATTTCCCTCCATCGTTTTTTTGATATCATGGTCCATCTCATTGTTCACATTGTGAGGGAGATAAAGATGTGCGGGCTTGTGTTCCTACGTAGCATGTACTCGTTCGAGAGGTTCATGGGAATTCTCAAGTCGTAGCGCGTCGTCGACAGGTGAACCGCCGCAGTCACCATTCTTTTGCTCGCCGTCGGTCAGTGTTGGTCGTAGCATGTCAGTGTTGATTGTAAAGTAAAATGGTAGCACAAGAATATGCGAGAATTTCAGTCTATGCAGAAGCTAATTTTTAGGACCTCAGAATCAACTGTTTGAGTTTCGAGTCAGAATTTCGGTTTTCCCCAGGATCATCTGTGAACAAGTCAGTGTCAGTTGAAGATCAGTGAGATAGTCGTTTCAAGATAGTCAAGACCCTCATCATTGTAAAAAAGCAAGTTCACCCAGATCACCAGAAGTGAACTGAATCAGTGAGAATTTCAGAAGAACTACCGCAAGAATCTATTGTTCAGTCAGCTAAAGTTACCTGTGAAAGTCAGAAGTTGAGTCTTAAGTCAGTACAGAAGGATAATTGTTGAACCCTAGAGTGCAAACCGATGCTAGAAAATCAGGTTTGACCAGACAGTTTTGTCAAAGAAATCTGTCGTTTCACTCCTATTAATATCACCAAGTGCGGAGACCGTCTAATAGAGTGGTATACATAGATGTTATATACGACAAAGGTGGTATTCGTCTAAAATGGGTATAGTGTCAGATCGACAGAGATGATCAATTTGCACAATGGGTTAGAAAAGTTAGCGTTAGACCGAGGATCCCAATTTACCTTGTGTCAGCGATAGAGTGTCTATGAAGCCTTGGATGCTCGTTTCAGTTCAGTATTGTGTATCACCCTGCATCCGCAGACAGATTGAAAGAAATAGTGAGTTGTGCCTTAACTCATGGTACCAGGTCAAGCAAGTAAGTGTTCTGTGCAGAGTTTTCCTTATAGTACCGGATGCCAGCTAGTTCGCAAATGTCACCATCTGAAATTTGAAGTGATTGATCGTAAGAATTGCTCAGCTAAAGGCAGATTAGATCACAAAGAAGGTGGATTTTGCGTTAATCAGGAAGCCGAAGACCAAGAGTCTTTAATCCTAAAGGGATTATAAGTAGCTTAGTTCAAGCAGAAAAGCTACGTGGATTATGCAGATTATCGCCCTCGCAGTCATATCTATTGTCAAGATACCTGTTGAAGATCTATGTTAAGAATTGTATGACAGAGGTGTGTCAGTCTGTTCAGATTCTGAAGTTTAGAAGAAGAGTTAGCTTGTTGACCTGAGATGCTAGTCAGCAGCAGGATCTCCTCAACTCCAGAAGTGTCTTCGAGCACCGATCAAGCAGCCTGTCAGAAGCAATTGAGTTTCAAGATGCCTTCCTGCCAAGAGCCAGTTCGTCAAGTTTTCGTTGAAGCGAGAAGTTCAGCAAGAAGGCAGACGTTGTCCCACAAGTGTTCAAAAGAGCAGTTCTGTCAAAGTCAAATCAGTTTGAAAGCCAAAAGAGAACCCAAAGGTTGAGTTCTTTAACCTATTCTATAGCTAGCCTGAATCTCGGGGACGAGATTCCTTTAAGGGGGAAAGGTTTGTAACGTCCCAAAATTTGGCTTTTCAAAAATCTTTTGAGTAGTTTAGGTCCCTGGAAAATTTCACCGATTTTATTTGAATGAATAAAGCTTAATTGGGAATTTCCTAAATTAAATATATTTAATTTGACTAATCCAAACATCAATTTTGAGTAGTTGGGTTCCTTGTGTTCCAAGGAATTTTCTGGTATTTTCTTGGATTTTTCTGATTTTATTTGCTATTTATTTGACCTCTTTTGAATTTCCATCCATTTTCTTAATTCAGAAATTCATTGAATCCTTTAAACCTTCGTGGGCCGAATTCGGCTCGGCCCACACTCCTCCTCTCTCATCTGGCCCGGCCACCAGCCTTTCCCACATCCCTTCAGCTCGCTCGCTCGATTGGCCCAGCCGGTTCGCTCCCCGCCACCAACCCTAACTCCGTCCGGGAGCCACTTGACGGCGCCTCCTTGCACCAGCGTCGCCCACTCGGACGGCGCCGCCCTTGACCAGTGGGCGTCCGGGTCTTCTGCGCCTCGAGGTCGTATAAAGCGCCGCCTCGGGTGCCTCCGCGTCGCCCTCGCGCCGCCGCCCTCGTGCCCTAGCTCTCTCCGCCGGGGAAGCCTCGGGTCGCCGTCGCCGAGGTCGTCTTCCACAAGTCCGGTGCCGTGCTTCTCCGTCGCCGTTCTCCACCAGCGAAGCTGCTCAAGCCACGTATTTTGCACCGTCAGACTCACCCGCCATCCTCTTCTCGGTGCGCGCACCATCCGGAGCTCCCGAGCCTCCCACCGCCAGCGCCGTCTTCGTCTTGTTCATCTCCGGCTGCCCGAAGCTCTTGCTTCGCGTTTCCCGTCGCCGTGGTAAGCCTCTCTCAAAATCAATCATGTCACCCTGTGTCTAATCTTCCTACCTTCCTTTCCCCTCACTAGATTTTGAGTTTTGTTCACCGTAGCTCGAGAATTCGATCTTCTCTTCAATCTCCGGCCGTCGCCCCTCATCTCTTCTTTGCGTCGCCTCCGTCGATCACCTCTGCACTTGGACTCCATCGCCTTACTCCCCTCGCGAAGTTCTACCCGATGCCCTCGTCCACTTAGCCGGGACGTGGTCGTAGCGCGTCGTTGACAGGTGAACCACCGCAGTCACCATTCTTTTGCTCGCTGTCGGCGATTGCCGTCGTCCCTCGCCACCGCGCCCGCGTCATCGAGACCGCCTTCACCTCCTCGTCCCGTTGTGCCCATCCCTGTGCGTCGCCATGGCCGCTGCTGCCGACGAGCCTCAAGAGCCACCGTGCGCTTGGCTTCCTGGATGCCATGCCACCACCGACATCTGCCCAAGCCACTGAATTCGCCATCTATTCCTATTGTCTGTCTTCCATGTGGGCCGTCCAGCTCTCCCTCTCTCCTTAGTCTCTATGGTGAGCGGGTCCCGCACGCTAGAATAGTGCCTGTGCCACATACGCCATGTCATCCGCCTGGCCATCACCTTTTCAGCAGCCATCAAGGCCCTTGTGCTTGTGCGTCCTCCTACGTGGCATAGCCGTCATCTCTTGCCACCCCGACACCTCAGCACGGCCTCGCCAACCGCTAATCAGATGCCACGTCACCTCACTGTGTCCTCCATGGCAGGCCACCTCAGGTGCCACGTCATCGTCCATCTAGGCCTCCTTGCCCATGTGGCATCCATGTCAACGGTCACGTGGCAGCACATGTGGCTATTTCCAAATCCGACCTAATGATATGAGGGTCCCTCATGTCATCCACTTAAAGACTAAAACCCAAACACCTGTGTACACGTGGATGTCATGTGTATGCCACCTTACCCAAACCCTAAACCAAAGCCGTATGGACATGGTTCACGTGAACCCAGTCTATGCCAAGCCGGCCCCGCATGTCAGTGCCTATTCCATGAACCCAATCTACCATGAACCTGCCCTATGCCTTGTGGACCCCGTACGTCAGCTAGACATATCAAACCCTAGATTTAAACCTAACCCTAAGCCATACCCGGGTAAACTTGGCTCACTTTGAGCTGAGTCATTTACTCGTGGTCCCTACCATGTCAAACCCTAATCTGTGAACTCAGTTCACCACGCACCAAACCCTAGCCCGTGGACTTGGTCTATGGACCAATGGCCTACTTGTCATTCTCTTTACCTTATTTCTAGAATTATTGTAATTCTAGAAATTCAATTATCCAGTGGGTCCCGCCCATCATCCACTGTTCCTTTTTCAGAAATTAATTTAATTTCTGAAATCCAATTGGTCCCACATGTCATTCACTACCTTTGTTCTCTCTAGCTTACCAGTGGACCCCACTTGTAAGTCTCCAATTCTATTTAATTATTTAGTCTGGAAGAATTCTTTTCTCTCTCGACTTCATCATTTCTTGTGATTCTTCCGAGAGTCATATCCTTTCAATCCGAACTCTGATGGAGTTCATTCAAATTCCTAAATTCATCTGAATTCAATATCTATTTATCTGAGATTATTATTTAATTTTTGGAGTTTGTTTGTTCTCTGTTAGTTATTTATTTGGTTTATTTACTTGTTGCGAGTAGACGTTGATACTGCGAGAATTGCTGATCAAGAAGGAGCTGAAGGTCAAGACAGTAGAAGATTAAAGATTAAATAAGATCATCATTACTAGCAAGGCAAGTTGTACCTTTGATCATATTGAATCCCAGTGTTCTAAAAGTATCCTGATTCAAATTATTGTATTTACTTTAAGTATTTATTTAAATGCTTTTGGGTTTAGTTAATAATCCAAATTGTTATAACCCCCTTGTCTACTTGTTATATCTTAATCTTTTGTCACCCTAGTTTGGTTATTTATTAGTTGGTATTATTGTAGTACCAACGTGGGTTGGTTAGATGCGATTAGATTGCTTAGCCATGCCACGAATCACCTTTTATGTAAAGTTGCAATTATCAACTTGACTAAGTGACTATGGAACTATGTGATAAAACTGTGTGTACTGTGTGCTATTATGGCATGTGTTGCACTTAACCAACTGGGTGGGAAAAGGTTTAGACTGAGGCAAGTGGTGGAAACTGTGTGATATGGTGGCTATGTGATATGTGAATATGAATCTGTGTGTCAAAATAATATGTGTGCCTTAGTTAGAAATTGGAGGTCTTGTCTTGGTCAATTAAGGACTTAACTTTGTGCGCCATTGAACTGGGCCTCTCGTACAACCACATGCTTGGTATGGGACGGGCCTAACTTAGTAAGATACGAATTCTTGACATTGATTGCTCAGGCAGTAGGTTAGGCTATGTGAAAAGGGTGGAGGTGTGTGCTACCATGTAGTCGCATCGCGAGACGGTTCGCCGCTTTCCTGTCCAATGGTGTGTATCGTACCATCCACTGTGTATAGTTTGGTATGACGTAAGCACATCGGGAGTGTCAATGTTAAGATGAAGTTTCTGAAAGGTTTTGTTGTGATCAGCTCCGTACAAGTTGATTGCATCTTGTGGGTAAAGTGTACAAACTCTGCAGAGTGTTAAATCAATCTATTCAAATAGCCGCGTCCGCGGTCATGGACATGCTCGGGGATTTCACACGAGGGGTAGATTTTCATAAAATAGTTGGGAAGGGAGCTGTGTGATCTAAATCATATGGCTATGTAAATAATCTGTTTAGACTGTGTGTCTTTGTGAAATCAAACTGTTAAAATTAAATATTGTTTATTTGTTTTACTGTATGCTTTGAATCTATTATTTGTATTCAATTGCAAATGTTGCATTTCTGCAAAAGAACCGCATATTGCCATTCCTTTGGAATAAGCCATCATGTATAATTGCATTTCTGTGGTATGACTTGCGAGTACGGTTGTGTACTCATGCTTGCTTTAATAAATCAAGCAGAAGTGAAGGAATCATCAGTCAACAAGGTCTACTTCAAGGATCGTGGAGAACTAGGTCGCACACCCCAGCCGATTGCCTGTGGGCATATGGACGTGCTTCACTGAAGTTATTCCGTTACGTTCCGCTGCAGCTTCTTTAAGCTTTTCGCCTTCAGAGGTGTTAATTGTAAGCTTTGACCTTAAGGTCTTTATTCTGATATTTATTATATTTTCCTATTTGTTAGTCATCTTTGTATATGGAATTGATATTTCACTGATGTTGTCACTTTGTGTGCACTAAGCGTGATCTGGACTAGTCAAGATATACGAGAGGGTCCAAAATTGCATTTTTGGGCCCCAACAATAGGTAAACACATTTCCTCCATATATAACTATGTTGTAGTCTTTCCTTCCTTTGCAATGGCTAAGGCTAACTTCTTGGAATCACGTAGGTCGTTTGCTGTGTACTTTGCTAAAGGAGGGAATTGCAAGGGAAGGATTCTGTGACATGATTTAAATTTTTCGGTATTCGCTACTACACATTAATCCTATATAACACTTCGTAGTAACGTCTCTCAAACTAAACAATTCTATTTTTGCAGTGCCACCAGTAGCCGCCGGCCTGTAACATCTATGAATACTATGTTTGCCACAACATGGAACTACTTATCGGTTCCGCGATGACCAATGATCCTCAGGTTTGTCGATCTTGCAATAATTATTTCATACAAATCAATTCATATAAGCACAAATTTAATCTTTCTAGCAACAAGTTGTGAGCATCGATACAACTGCGTTGGAATAGGGCCAGCTCATAAATATTCGAGAATAGTTTGCGGCATTCTTGAACCGTGAGGTTATAAATCTAGATGGAAAGTTTCACAATATAGATTGAACTTAATTGGGATAAGATTGAACTTAATGGTACATGTGTGTAAATGTATATGAATGGTTAATTTTAGTTAATTGATTTGTGAATTAGATGTGCTTGTTTCTTAAATGAATGTGAATTGGATCATGTGCTTGTTTCTGAAATGAATGTGAATTGGATGTGTTTGTTTATGAAATAAATGTGAATTGGATGTATACATGTACTTATTGTGTTTTAGCTTGTTTCAGAGGGCACGGCTAGCATTTCTGAGGCTAATCAATAAACAGAAATAGATTTATCAATACAAAAGAATATCACAGATAGTTCCTTAGGACATACCGTATGTGATACATCAGCTATCACAGACGGTTTTATCTACAAACCGTATGTGACAGTTTTGAGTTAATAACCGTCTGTGATAGTCTACATTACAAACGGTTCGAAAACCATCGGTGATGATCTCGTGTCATTATTGACCCATAAACTCAGACAGCTCACGAAACCGTCTATGATGATGTTTTTGAACCGTCTGTGAAGACCTTTTATGTAGTAGTGCCTCGGTGCTTGGAGGTGCTAGAGCACCGGCTCCTCCTGCCACACCAAGGGGACCCACTACTACCTCTACTGGAATTTGGGGGATAAGAGGAAGTGCACCGGCTATTTTTCATGGAAGAAGATGATCCAAGAGCTAGAGGTTGAAGACAAGCGAAATTGGGCCAAATTCATCCACTTTTTGGTAGCAAGGCCCAGCCCAATTCAACTTGGTCGAGTCAGACCGGGTCCAAGAGGACCAAGACACAAGACGTCATCACCTCCAAGCTCCACCCCCCTTCGGCCATTCCCCAATTCTAATCGCGGCGGCTAAACTTAGGCAAGAGCGCACAGGCGCAGGGCAAGGTGCGGGTGGTGGGACGAGGCAGAGCACGGGTGCGGCTCGGAAGCAAGGCCGCGATCAGCCAGGGTGCAACTCGGCGGCAGCCAACAAGATAGAGGTGCAACAACACAGGCAAAGGCACTCTGAGGCCTGGTCTTCTGAGGCACCGCCACCCAAGACAAGGTCTTGGCGCTATGAGGCAGGGGCGTAGGGCACTAAGGGCATGGTGCGGCCGTGTGGGGCGAGCTGCGGCGTGTCATGGGCGGGGTGCTAGCACGACATCGATGCTGAGAGCAGCCGAGCCGAGGCCTGAGGCTGCTGAAAAGATGGTTAAAACTAGAAAAGATAGCAGTTTCACATTGGTTTATCGCCTCATCGAGCTTACATTAATCCTGCCAGTGGCAACGACATCAGCTGAGAGAATCTTCTCGACAATAAATATTATGAACATAGATTTGCGCAACAAGGTAGCACATGAATGACTCAGTGACTTGATGGTGTGCTACACTGAGTGAGATATATTTAGGAACATTGATGATAGTAGATTCAAGACATTAAATCTCGTAGAATGAATTTGCCTCGCACTCAAAGCTATCGTCTTAGTGGTATGTTTTATTTTATTTTCAATATTTATAACTATTAACAATTTACCATTATATCACTCATTCAGATTATTTTGATCTACATACCACTAGTCGTCACTCGTGTATATTTATGGGCATTTGAGACACACAATCCAGTAGCGATGTACGATCTTCACTGTAATTTGCATTTTTGTCTAGGTATGTATGGTTTGGATTGAACAAGATAATTCGATGTATATTTTTCCTATGTTAGTTTCAACTTTAGCACCCCCTTTATTTTCCTCTTGGCTTCGCCGCTGCTCACAGTATCACATTATGTTCAATTTTTTTGAATGTGATATAACGTTCATTTTATGTTGATGGACGTGTCCAACTACCTTGCATTGTTAGATGTGCGCCGAAAGATGGATCGCCATTTTGGCAGGCCCGACATGTCCTATATAAAGCCCATGGGCGAACCCGGCAACGGCCCAAGTCTCAGGTTGGCCCAATTATTCTTGGGCTGAAGTCGAATGTTTTATTATTTTTCAAGAAATTTTTATAAATTTTAATACTGATAAGATTTCGAGACCTCGGGCTATATATATAGCCCACGAGACCGAACCTGGAACCACCCCTAATCAAACCATTAGCTAGGCGTGGAATGGAACATGTGCATGGCGGCGTGGGGACCAGTACAGACCAGGGAATAAATGGAATCAACATAAGATGACAATATGGCATTGCCACTTTGCCAGTATTGTTCCACTCCAACAGAACCAACAAATTTACGACTTTAAGAAAACCGTTGCCATTAATTTGTGTCTCCGTCTCCGGCAGCGGTATCAGCCGGCGGTAGACTTGTCCATGTTTGGAGCTAGTTTGTTAGGTCTGGGAAAATCTACGCCACGGGTGAAATTTTGGTTACATGAATGTAGCATGATCAGTGGCTATATAATGATCCAAATGACTGTCAGTGTCAGTAGCATCTTAGATGTAGTGGTCTGTTTTTGCAGTGCTAGTGGTCAGTTTGAAGCTGTGTTTAGCACTGGTGGTCACAGAATAGATAGGATATGTAGTCGCAACAAAAAAAGAAAAAAAAAAGAAAAAGAAGAAGAAGAAGAAGAAGAAGAAGAAGAAGAAGATAGGATATGCATGCTACATGCTACTAGTTCATGTCTTTTCTTGGGAGGATCAGATCTTGGAGAAGTTCATGGGTATTAAGTGAAAAGAGCTGAAACTTTGTTGCCCTGAAGGAGCTGGTAATTTGTAGCACATGTTTTTCTGCTTCCAGCTTATCCTAGCTCACCCAAGAAGGAAGCTTGGGCCCACCTAACAGCATGAAACATGACGGATTATCTGGGCCCAGACTACGATATGCTGCTCAACATTCTGGACCGGGCCGCAGGTCTTTTTTCTGTAGTTCTACAAACTAGAGGTGGACATCGTCAGTTAAGATTGCCGAGGATTTGCTTGTTGCAGGATTTGCTGAAGCACGTCAGCTAAGATTGCCCCCATATACTAGCAGAGCAGCAGCAGTATTCCGCTGTAACGCACGGATGTGTTGTCGCTTATATACGAGTTGTTAAAGAAAAAGAATATAACTATGTCATCAAATACATATATAAAAATCGTTTTCTCCAATGCAAACATCGATGCTACAAAATAAACACCTTATCTGTTCGAATTTTGGACACTATTGGCCCCATAAGATCACCCAAATTCCTAGAGTAGACCCTCTAGCCGCAGAATTCCAATTTTGACCCCCTCTCTCCTCCTCTGCTTGGTAGAAACGGCAATGGGCACTTGTCGCCTCCCCGATGGCAAGAAGCACATCTTCGCCGCCCCCCACTAAGCAGCCCCCCCGGTAAATCCAAGAGAGAAAACCCATTTAAGAATATCTTTTGGAGGAATTTCTAAATATAGAAAATGAGCTCAAAAAATTATGAAATTTTTTATAGAGCCTTCCAGCACAGTGTACTTTCTTGTGAATTTTTCAGAATTTTATCAGTTATGATTTTTTTTTCTCTAAACTTCATTTAAGTATACTGTTTGTAGGAATTTTCTAATATAGAAAATGAGGTCCAAAAATTATAATTTTTTTCTAGGCTCCTTATACATTGTACTTGATTGTGTAATTTTTCCATAATTTTATATGTTCCGAAATTTTCTCGACAAATTAAGGGTTTAGGTCTCGAAAATTAGAACGAAAGGTTACGAAAATTAGAGTTTCATGATTTCATGTGACTTGGAATGTGCAAAGTTTTCATTGTTTGCTCCCATGTTAACCAAATTGTGCTCATTAGCTTCCTTCTTAACCAAATTTCATATAGAAACGTTTGATGGCATACAACACTTGTAGAAGACATTCATCCCCTTGTAGTACAATGCATTTAAGAAGGAATAATATCTTGGTCGCTACAGTTCTTGATGATATTACTTCACTATGGTGGAGTTAAAGCAAAGTACTTTATGAAGCTTGTACATAATACAATTGAAGGGGCTGAGAACGCTCGTAATTATGAAGATGCCTTAAAACATGGAGGATTCGATGTCGGTACGAATGGTTCTTTTTGAGATTCGACTAGAAGAGGCATACTTACAATATAGGCTTGTTTTGATGGCTTAGCGAAGGCACGAAACCAGAATTATATTAGAGTCCGCGGACAGAAGCACGTTACATGTAGTCACATGGCGTGATGGTTCGGCTAATTGCTTTAGTCATCCTCGCTACTACTACGGTACACTACGACACAAGCATCCGGACCATGTAAGTATACATGCCTTTAGGGGATAATAAAAAAACATAGCGGGTAAGACAGGGGACTACTACGGAATAACCCGAACTACTGCGTGGACCGGGACATTTGCCCTTTCTTCCGAGCTCGGCATTGTACTCCTCGCTGGCCACCATTTCCCTCTTTTTCTCGTGCTCCCTCTCGCGAGCCTCGCACTCCCTGCTGATAGCTGATCGTGTCCCAACGGTGGTCGGGATAGTCATAGGAGTAGTTCGCACAACCCCAGTAACGCATGCTCAGGCTGAGCCGTTGTTTGGATTTGAAGAACTTATATGTGTCCCTGCACCAACAGAGGGGCGGCGTCTCCACCTCTGGCGGGTGTTGCGGCGAAGGCTCGGTTGGAACGTTTTGGTAGGGGTTGCTACTACAGAGGGTGTCATTACGCGGAGCTACCATCCTAGCACGCTTCTCTTGTTCGACCTGGGCCACAACAGCTCTTGCTTATTCGTCCTGGGCCCCAGCAGCCCTTGCTTGTTCGTCCCGGACCCTAGCAGCCCTTGCTAGTTCGAGGATCTCGTCCCATTGCCTCTTCATCTTTTCTATCCCGGCGTGGTGAAGCAAGCTCTGGTGTAGCGTTGGGTTTGGTTGTGTATTGTTCTCTCCCATATCTCTTGCACCTCCTTTTATAAGCCACAGGGTTTGCATAGTGTGGTTAAATTCATGTGAGTAGCCTGCGAGGCAGAGTGTTGTCTTGTCTTTCAGAAAAGTTGCTAGCGGCCCCCAAGAGGAATCGTCGGGTCACGTCGCTGCGTAAAGCTGCCTCGTCGGGTCACGTCCTACTTTGTAGAGAGAAGTCATATCCTGCTTTGCAAAGTGTTGTCTTTTCGGTCTGAAAAGCTGGCGAGGCAGAGTGTTGTCACGTCTTACTTTGCAGAGGGTGGTCATGTACTGCTTTGCAGAGAGAAGTCATGTCCTGCTTTGTAGAGTGCTGTCTTTTCTGTTTGAAAAGCTGGCGATGCAGAGTGTTATCACGTCTTACTTGGCAGAGGGTGGTCATGTCCTGCTTTGTAGAGAGAAGTCATGTTCTGCTTTGCAGAGTGCTGTCTTTTCGGTCTGAACTGCTGGCAAGACAGACTGTTGTCGCGTCTTACTTTGCGGAGAATAGAATAGTCACGTCCTGCTTTGCAGAAAGAAGTCATGTCCTGCTTTGCCGAATGCTATCTTTTCGGTCTGAAAATCCGGCGAGGCAGTGTGTTGTCATGTCTTACTTTGCAGAGAGTAGAGTGGTCACGTCCTTCTTTGCAGAGAAAAGTAAGTGTTCTGAAATTGTCTCAAACATTACAGATTTAGGTCTCCAAAATTTGGATTTTAGGTTTCGAAAATTAGGGTTTCATGAATTCCCACACAAAGTATTCATAACGGAATTAGACAAAGGCATACATGATACAGAGGAGTACAACAACGTCGCAAAGGCATACATCATCTAATGCAGGGATACACGACAATTGATCCATGCGTAGATAATGTTACTGGTTTATTCTCATTCATAAAGGACTACGATGCATAGATAAAGAGTAGACATTACAATCTCATTACAACTGAATTTCTACTTGGCATGAATAACAAATAATAGAAAAAAACCACAAAACTAACCATCTTAACTAATTTCTGAAGCATTTTCTCAACCCTTTCCATCCATTCGTCCAGTCTTTTAAGTATATTCTCTTCATTTTGCATTAGTTGATCAGAGGGTTGAGCCATGGGACGAAATGCAGCACCACCACAAGAGTCTTCTTGCAAGGCAGTATTTTGCATTGCAATATCTCGAACCACTGTGACAGCTTCATCAGCCCATTGCCAAAACTGATATGTTGTGTTCTAGAAAAGAATTGCAGCTTCAAGTGAAAAAAAACAATATGCGATTTCGAATGGAATTCATTCGAGATGATTAGGCACAAGTTACCGTAAGATTTGAACACTTCATGAACACTTGGGATGGATTCGTTAGCGTATGCGAGGTGAACACATTCACTGGATCTCTGTAACGAGGGCAAACCAGGTGCTGCCGCGGCGATTCTAATTGTGTGCTCACTTGAAAGTTATATTAGGCCGAAGACATCCCGTTTAAGACTGGAAGAAATGAGAAGAGGAAGTGAAGAGTGAGGTGAATGGCAGCCAAAGCATCCATATATAGTTTGCGGCTAAATTGCAATTGGGTTGAAGGAGATTCGCATCCACGAGGCAGCGGGCCCGAGGACGTATTTCCTTCAGTTGGTTCATGCTTAGCCTTATCTATCGTGTGGTACAATACAGTGTTAAAGTGGATGATACTAAACTTCCCACATTCCAAATCACATGAAATCATGAAACCATAATTTCCGAAACCTTTCGTCCTAATTTTCGAGACCTAAACACTTAATTTGTCGAGACAATTTCAGAACATATAAAATTATGGAAAAATTACATAATCAAGTACAATGTATAAGGAGCCTACAATTTTTTTTAATAATTTTTGGACCTCATTTTCTATATTAGAAAATTCCTAAAAACAGTATACTTAAATGAATTTTATAGAAAAAAAATCATAACTGGTAAAATTCTAAAAAAATACACAAATAAGTACACTGTGCTAGAAGGCTCCACAAAAAATATTCTTAAATGGATTTTCTCTCTCCTCTTGGATTTGCGTGCGCCAAGGGAGGGAGGAGCTGCTGCCGTGGGAGACGGCTGTAGGCACCTGCTACCATGCCCGAGGGCAGCAGGTGCCCTAATGTTGTTCCCAGCCGCAACAGGAGGAGAGAGGGGGGGGGTCAAAATTGGGATTCTACGGCTAGGAGGGTTACTTTAGGAATTTGAGTGGTCTCCTGGGGTCAATAGTGTCTAAAATACTATCTGTTCTACGTGATAAGAAAAATAAGTTTTTCTTCACAAAATATCTCTCTACGCACTTGTATTGTACGTACTCTTAATAAGATAGATTCGAGCATGCCGTGTTATATAAAGACACGGATCCTCTGCGGTAACCGCAAAGCCATTGTGCGAGCAGCCTTTCTGAGTCTGTTGTTACAGTGGTTTTGCAGTCAACATAGCAGTAGTGTTGATGTTCTGCTGTGCACAGAAAATACCGTATTGATTTTACTGTAGCATTAATATTGTCGTGCTTGATGTGAACCGTGCTCTGCTCTAAGAACTCTAGTGCAGAGGATCCGATTCCGTTACATAAGAGCATGGCATGCCAGTGCACAGACCAGTGGAGTGTCGGGTATAATAGGGTACTTATTTATGCACTAAGCCACATGCACTAGATCTGTCATCGGTACGGCTGACGATTAGTTTAACAGCTTCATGATTACGACCAACATAGGCAACAACAAGGATGTAAAAAAATGCTGATCGATCTCTTTCGAAAAACATTGCATGATAAGCGTCCACTCGGGAATAACCGGCACCTAAATTGCAACAGGAAGAGGAAACAACATCAATAATAATAACTACAAAACAATAGGTACTTGCTTTGTTCTTTCTTACTAGTCGTTTCAGAACGATCGTTTTCGTTTAACTTTTTAAAACTTTGACTATAAATATAGATCAAATTATTTATATTTGTCACATAAAAATTGTACTAATAGATTTGTCAAAAAAATGCTTGTGTACTATTAAAAAAAGTGGTTTTTTGAACATACAATTAGAAAAGGTAATAATAAAAAAAAAAGTTGGATCAGAAACCGTGTCAATGTCCAAATAAACCACAAGTAAAGAAGAATTGAGTTACTAATAGGTAAATAACTTAATAAATACTTGAGCTTGAAAGAAAATACTCGATTGTTGCGTTGCAGATCTACGTTCAAATGCTATCACCGTTGTGGTTTAACGCTACCGATGTATCCTCCGTGTTTCAATTGAAAAGGCGTAGATGCACGGCATTAGCCCATTTCCCCTTGTCTCGGCCGTTGGATCAAAAGTCCAGGGTCTATAAATTTGGACCGCAGGAATCCAAAGACGTAGGAACGTGTAAAACACAAGAATGATGAGGTCGCATGTTTAGTTGTATCCTTTGGAGTTCTAAAACGAGGGATTTTTTTTTCTGATTTCTATATAAATTTAATTACTTCATATGATATTCCTACGTTCTAGATGGGACCTATTAATGTACTTCCTCTGTTTTTTTAAGAAGACGTATTTTGGCTAGCCACGAGGATTAAGGAGACGGTAAAACAAAGAGAAAGACATAAGAAAATGACCATACTATCCATAATATAAATACCTTGGAAATGTGAGAGAGTTGCTAATAAATGTATAACATAGAAGATATGATAAATAAAGGCAAACAAGAAAAAACATCAATAAATTCGTATACACGACTTATAATTTGAAAGCAAAATTGCAAAAACTATATGTCTTATATTTTAAAACGGATGGGTACAAAATAAAAAGCACTATGATATGCAGCATTTCGCTGCAGTACTACCGTCTACTACCGTGCATCACTGCACTGTTTAACACAATCTCGGCCATCATTTCTCAATGTGCCCTGAACGAATGCATATTATTCCTCTTTTGATCCTGGGACGAAGGATTAGATTCGGTATTCCACATACTAATTGCCACATCTCCCCGGTCCAGTCTCTCCACCAGCATATAGAGGATGCCAGAACGTTCATAATTAGTAGACAGAATCAATTCGTAGCTACCAACAACCAACTGATGCTTATTTGAGTCTATATTGGTAAAGGTCTCAAAGTTTCTGAAGTGTGGAAAACGGTGTCACGGAATGAAGTGTATCTTTATTTGTGTTAAAGTTGAGAGAAAAGGTGTTTCCCCCTGTATTAATAGGAATAAATCCAGTTTATTCCTTTCAACTATCAGAAAAGTCTAGTTTACTTTCTGAACTTCAAAACCAGTTATTTAACTCCCTAAACTTGTGAAATCCGATCACTAAACCCCTCGGGGCGGTTTGAAGGGCTGGTTGTATATGCTCTAAACATCTGGGGCGTTCGTCCATGCTTTGAGATGTGTGCAACACTAAATATAAGTGCAAATAATGATGCAAATACATAATACCATACACGTCTCTCTCCTCTTTTTCTCCATTCGGTTCAGCCAATGGAAAATCTCCTAGAGCTTCTTCTTTTCCCTATTCTCCTCCATCTCCTCACTTCTCCATTTTCTGGTGATTCTTCCTAGCCGAGGCTTGTTCATGGAGCTCCCCCTCTCTCCGTTGCCTCCTCCTCCTTGCCTTGCCACCCACGCCTTCTCTGGTGCTTGCCACCCCACCCCACCTTCTCTCTGGTGCCACACACCACTCACCTGCCTCCCTATGCCCGCCCGGTCCTCATGCGCGCCCCTGGTTCCCCCGTGCGGCTCGGCCCCTGCTGGGCCCTGGCTCCCTCGCATGAACATCGATAAAGTGTACACCGCCTCCGACCCTCTCCTCTCCTCTCCTCTCCCCTCCTCTCCATCCCCTCTCGTCTCAACTCCAACATCACATTACTTGTTCATGTGTGTATGTGTGCTCCCTCACGCGTGTTGGTGTGTCCATTCCGCCTTGCCTTTCGGTTACTTTCCCCTCTAATTTCTCGTGTTTCAATCCCAACTTGGTGCTACTTAGGGGTGGATTCGATGCGATTTTGGCCTAGTCTCGACATTTGTTTGCTTTTGTTGCGTGCAGCGCGTGGTTGTGTTGTGTTGCGTTCGGTTTTCTCCCCAATTTTGCGCGTTCTGGGGCTAAATTAGTGCTGCTTCGTCGCCTAATTTCGTGCAGTTTTGCTCTTCCCCCACAATTTGATCTATGTTCTACGGCAAATTCGTGCTAATGGGTCACTTTTTCTCGGTGGATTGATCCGAATTTACGCCCATTTTGAGTTGTTCTGCATTTAATCCGTCGTAGTGATCACTACTCTAATTTGGAATTCGCAACTAGATAGCCCAATCATGTATGATTTCTGCAAATATTTGAACAAATTATATGGAAGTGTTTTGGTGCACTTCGAGCTGTAGGGTTTAAGCTTAGTTAGTTCCTCTTGTGTTTCACAATTACTGGTGGCTTCGACTAATTTTAACAAGCTTGATCTTAACTTGCTGTTTTGGTGTGATCCGGCCTTCTCGTAATGGTGGCTTCGCCTGTTTCACAATTACTGGTGGCTTCGGCTAATTTATATGGATGGGAGTAAACTCAACTTATTCCAGAGGCCGAGGCGAAGGCAGCCAGAGATGCAGTCTTGGCCTGGGCACGAGGAGATTGTATTGGACATGTGTATGTGGCTTGTATACTGTATTGTACATGTGTATGTGGCTTATATACTGTATTGTACAAAACCACCCTTTCAAACCACCCCGAGGGGTTTAGTGGCCAGATTTTGCAAGTTTAGGGGGTTAAATAACCGGTTTTGAAGTTCAGGAGGTAAACCAGACTTTTCTGATAGTTGGAGGGAGTAAACTGGACTTATTCCTTATACATAAGGGGTCTAATGTAGCATTACAAGTTAGGAGATAGGAGATTATAACAATGTCCTAATAAAGGCCCTACGACTACAGGGGTCACTTGGTATTTTTCTTCTTCGTTGTTAGCTTTGATGCACGGTGGTCTCAGCAGTATCCACCACATCACCTTTCTTTGTTCATTGTGGGGCCTAGGGCCCCTCTTCGTCCTTTGCCCAGAAACCCCTTCGGGTCAAGGACCCTCTCGTGCAGAGATCAAGGTGGTGGGCCGATTGGCCGAGCCATCGAGATGGTATCCTCCCCCCTTCGCATACCTCGAAAGGCCTAGCTTCTTTGGTTCTTTTGTCGGCCGTCCCTACAACATAACTAATGAATGCTTTATGCTTAGAAACCATGCTTCTAAAGCTCGGTGTCCTCAATTAAAAAAAATGAAGAAAAAGAAAGATGCTATCACCATTAACCAGTTATGGTGTCCCAGTGGAAGGGGGGAAAGCTGATGGAGACCTCACATTGGCAGTGGGCATTAAGCAGCCCAATTGCGCCGCACCCCACCTAGCGGCATATCCGCACTGCGCACGCACGCACGCCACGTCAAAGTCGACAGCGCCGTCCATACGAGGATCGATTTGACGTGGGTTCGTCGCGAGCAGTCACTGACACGTGAAGCGAGATGCAAGCATTACTCCTGCAGCAGGGCCCACATGTCAGGGACGGGTCACGGGGAGCACCTAAGATCAACGCCGGAGGGGAAGGCATCCAAAGGCTCACGCTGAAACCTTTCCAGAGCAACAGCGACGGCCAGCGGCCAATAATCGACACTCAACATGCTGCCGCTGGTACAGTAAAGCACTTGTAGTGGAAGTAGTGCGCCTGCCACTCACTCATTCACAGGAGAGGCACCACTCTAAGCATCACGTGAAAGAAAGCAAAGCAAAGCCAAGCAAAGCACGGCAAGGCAAGAGATAGTTGTTTAGCTCAATGACTGGAAAGCTCATGAGCACAACGAATTTGGAATAAATAAGTGTTTGGCTCATCTAGCTTTTTTTTTGAACGAAATAGCAATACTAAACTACGACAGGCGACCTATCGCGAGCCTGTCGAACTGCCGCTTGAAGGTGATAATTTTTGCCATTTCGTTAGAAGAACGCTAGATTTGCTATTTCCACGTCAAAACAGGCCAAATAACAAAAAAAAACTCAATAAATAAACTAAATCACGCATTCTGGTTAGAATAGTATAGGCATAGCATAAAACAAATCTGCACCAGAATTCGCCACGCCACCATTGAAGGAGAAAGAGAATTGACGTGAAAGGGTCCCAAGCTAGCAAAAATCAGCAGTCTGGTCTAGTGAAATAAATTCTTCAGTATACACACAAGATGATGTCATCAAGCCTAACTCTCTCTCCCTCACACTCTCTGCAAAGAGTCCAGCTAAAAAAACAAAACAAAAAATCAGCTATTAAAAATAGAAACCCCAATCTAAAAGAGAGATGAATACAACAACTAACTTCAATTAGATCAGCTTCTGACACCCAGATTGCTGCAAGAAGATGGCTGCTCAGCTCTGATCCAGCATCCAGCTCAAGGATCCGATCATGGTTCCAAGAATCCAACCCAAACCAAACCCAAATCTATCGTCTGCAGTTAAAATTAACTTGAAGAGGCAATGCACGGAGCTGGTTGCATTTCCAAGGCGGAATCTTTACGCGGAGCCAAGCATCGCCTGCGTCAGCTCGGTTGGGTTCAGTAGTCCGGCATGACGTGGGAGATCTTGCCCTCCTCGCCGGGCATGGTCGCCGTGCGGTCGGTGGCGCGGAGCCAGAGGCAGACGGCGGAGAAGCTGAGCACCAGGCTCAGCAGCCCGCTGCCGAGGCCGATGCCGACGATGGCAAGCACGGACAGCCCGCGCCCCCGCATGGGCGGCAGAGGGTACCCGTACAGGTCCTTGTTCCCGACGAACGAGCTGGCATTGAACCTCGCCGTCCCCGCCGCCGCGCCGGCGCCAGTACGGTTCGCGAGGAGAACGGGGATGGGTCCGGAGAGGCGGTTATACGAGACGTCAAAGGTGGAGAGGCGGACGAGGAGGCCGAGCTCGTCGGGGATGGGGCCGGAGAGGTGGTTGCTGTGGAGATCTATGACGTTGAGGTATGCGCAGCTGGCGAGCTCCCGCGGGATAGCGCCGGAGAGGCTGTTGGCGGAGAGGTTGAGCACGGCGAGGTTGAGCAGCGCGGAGAGCTCCGGCGGGATGGCGTCGAACAGCGCGTTGGAGGAGAGGTCCAGCGACTGGAGGTTGGTGCAGTTGGAGAGCTCCGGCGGGATGGAGCCGGCGAGGGAGAGCCCCGGGAGGGAGAGCTTGTAGACGCGGCCGTTGTTGCAGGTGACGCCCTGGAGGTGGGAGATGAAGCCCTCGCAGGGGGCGGAGAAGGAGGCCTTGGTCCAGTTGCGGAGGCCGCCGGAAGGGTCGGAGAACGACTGGTGGAGGCTCGATAGGCACCGCTCATCGTCCGGGTCGGCGGCGGACGGCGGCGAGAGGAGGAGGAGCACGGCGGCGGCGGCGAGGAGGTGGTGATGGCTTGGTCGGGACATTTGGGGATGGTGGGGTGGTGGAGGGGGACTCCGGGAGTGGAGATTTCGGGGACCGTGCCACAAGCATTAAAAATGCGCCAGGGGCTGTCCGTTTTGGTGTGGGGTTTTGCAACAGGGACCCCGTGCGTTTCGGTTATTATTTGGTTTTTGTACAACTTGGCAGGTTTGAAAATTTTATGGGTATTCGCACATATACTAATACCGTTTTCAAGGGAACAAATAAAATTGTGTAGACAACCCTTAAAAGTATGAAAATATAAAACCAAAATATTTTTTTATATAAAATAGAGTGAATCCAAGTAATGAGAATACAAAATATCAAATTAAAATCTGTTATTAACTTTTACGTACGAACAGAGAGAGTAATCCAATACATAAAATAATTAATATAGTGTAACATTTAAAAGAGACTACAGTGAAAACCTAAAATTAAATATCAATTTTTAATAAGAAATTTATGCTAAAACATATATTACCTCCAACCTCGTGTCACAAAAAAAAAGCATTTGCATCGTCTTTAAAACACAACTTCGATCATCAATTTTTCGTCCTGACCCACATCCGATATTATCTGTATCCAGAAAATATCATGGAATATGGGTTGGGATATGAAAAGAGCAATATTCGATCCATATTTGTATTTTATAGGATATTCGAAAGATATCCGGTAAATAAATAAAATGGATATCCGGTAAATAAATAAAATGGATATCCGATAAACATCAATATCATTTAATATCCTCTATGGTTTTCTAGTCATTAACTAATATATAATATGAAATTACATTTGATTATATTTATGTTGTTAAGTAGGATAAATAATTCTCTAATAAATAGTATAATTTGACACTTTTGTTGGTAGTTATATCTTTATTCTATGTATACAATATCTGTCAAGTTATCCGTGACCGATTTGAATCCAATCCGTCCTATAACTGTATCTAAAAAAATCCATATTTCGTATCTGTATCCGAAATACTCGTATCCAAATTTAAAAATATCGGTTAAGATATGAAAAAAACAATATTATCTGACCCGTGAAAGTTTTCACCCTAGATGGGAGTATTAAGCTGCTGACAGGGCAATATCAGAAAAGGCGCGGCGTGAACTGACAAGCAAATTACTGCTGAAATCGAGAGCTACGAGGAAAAGAAGGGGAAGAGAGAGAGAGAGATAGAGGCGACCGAAAGGCAAGTAGCTACCGAGGGAGCAATCCACTCAGCCATCGTACTGCCGGCCACTTGCAGCATGCATCGCCTTTTCTCTGGCCCTCTTCACATGGCACGCTCAACGGCGCGCACCCCCGTCGTCGTGTCGTACGTTCCAGCGCGCCAGGCCGCCAGCCTCCTCAGAAGATCGCAGCAGATTACACGATGGCGCTCCCTGACAATGTGATAGAGGGCCCCCTGGTGCGGTGTGAGGCTGGCGTGTCTAAAAGCGGTGCACAGTGCGGTGAGCGAGATTAGGAGCATTGGGTTCCTGGGAGCACGCGCTGTGAACGTCAGACAGCGGCAGCGGGGGCGGACGATGGAGCGCGAGGGATCGCCGCCCAAACTTTTTCCGACTTTGCGGCTAATCATAACCATTGTAGCTTAGGTGTCTACAGTCTACCCGATTGTGTATGGGTATGGGTGTGGTTTTCCGTCCCTTCAACCCACGATCCGCACCCACGAGAGGGTCCGATCCGGCCAGTTCGTGGGTCCCACCAACCAGAACGGTTTGATTTAAGGGTCCGTTCGGTTCTTGGAATTGAATTGGGTCAACGGCGGAATTGAAGCACAAATTCAAGTTCAAGTTGAAATGGAATTGGTTTACAATTACAATTCTAGTGTTCGGATGATATTAGGTGAAACAACCCGAAAAATCCGGAATTTCAACACTTTTTGGCGTTTTCGGTTGAATTTGAAATTCTTTCCCTTTTCGGAAACTCCAACCCAAAATCCCGCTTTCCCTTTTCGGAATCTCGCTTCTCTCAGCCGAAAGCGCATTTCCCGGAGTGCGCCTTCTCCCTTATTCTCCCCGCGTCATCCTCCCGGACGTCACCATGTCGCATCGCCCTAGGCGCCGCTCCCGTCAGTCGCGCCACCTCCCGTGCCACCTCGCCTCGCCTTGAATGCGGTACACACTTCCACCGCCACCTTCACTGCCACCTCGCCCACCCAGCATCTTCACGGCCACCCGTCCACCTCGCCGCCTCCCTGCTCCCACCACCGCACAACTCTCACTGCCTCTCAAGGCTATAAAAGCCCACCCCGGGCACACCTTCTCCATTGTGAGGACCCGGAAAATTCGGCTTGTAATGCTTAACCATCCACTTGGTCCTAGCATCGCAAACAAAATATCCCGTGCCTCGAGATACATGTACTTCCCAAGAACTTGCAGTACACATACCCCTTTACAAAATTATGCATCAATTCCATTCAACACATAGAACCAAAGGACAACTAAGCAAATCAAAAGACATACATAATAGAGTTATTACAAAAGGGGCCGACCGGCCAAATAACAACTAAGAGATAAATAAACAGCGGAAGCAAAAGTCATAAGATGACGATAAACAAGAGCCAATTAGTGTGCCTTTAACCCACAAGGCAACCAACCGGGCCGCCAAACTAGACGTCAAACCCACCGCACAGCTCACAAAAGTGGATCCTTTGGGGATCAACTTCCTCCCCTGCAACATTTAGTTAAGCAAAGCAAATGAATACAAAAATGTACTCGCAAGACTTACGTGTCGTGTAACAGCCTATACATAGCTACATACAAGCTTATTTAAGTGCAGGAGGCTCTAGACTCATTTTCAGCATAAAGCAAGTTTTCATTTGCAATAATGTAATAGATTTAAAGCAGTTTCACAATCTATTTTTATTTGACCAAAAACAACGAGAGACAAGTAACAATAATGACAAGACATCTTGGAAGTGGCTAACCCAATAGCCACCACAACAATAGCATGAATTCCCCATTCATACCACCCACATCAAGTTTTAACTAAAGGTTATAGTCTAGTTCTTGCACGACCTTACCAAGCATGTCCATAACCTAGGACGAGGCTATTCGAATAGTTTGAACCCCGCAAGGGTGTACCAATATACCCACACGTCAGACCGCCTTTGTTGCCACTAGATCAAGCACACTTCCGAAGGTATGCCGGCAAGGCTAAGTCCTACGAGACATTTCCAATATTGTGTATTAACTACGAGTCGTCCGTATGGATAGAAACCCATACGTTGAGACAGAGTCATTGTAAAGCCGAAAGTCAACTACCACTATAGGGTAAAGCTCCCGAACAATTACAATGCCCTTCGGTGTGGAGAACCTAAACAGGATTCCACTCCCGCTCACCCAACACATAACCACAAGTTTTTTTTTCAACACCACACACACACAACCTTCTGCGACTCAGAGCTAACACACGCCAAAGTACTAAGTCAAGAGAGGTCCCATATCCCCCCTCGTGTGGTTAGCACGCAAAATCGCTTGGCTTAGTGACACAAGTAACTTGGTCATTGTTGACCCGGGCACCATTCCAGTCACACCATAAGATCACACCATCAACCATTGTGCCCAAGTCTCAAACATTTTATTTTCAGTTTCAGTTTTTGACTTTACAAAGTAACAAAGCACAAAGTGCTGAGCATAATGGTAATAATAATTTTGTCTGATCAAAGTTATCGACTAAGTCGATAACCGCCTAATTCTACCGGTAGATAAGCATTTCTAAGCATGACACCGTAAAGACAATAAAAGAGCATATTTCAACCACTGGGCTCTAATTCACCGACGAGATTAATAACTTAAGTTTAGTGGTAGGGGATGAACAATTTAAGGGCAACCATGCAATAGGAGTAACTACCTCTAATCGAAAAATTAACTTTGACACAAAAGCATGCATACATATAATTTGTAAACAATGTATTAGACTTTGAAAGTAATGGGATTATTATGATCAAACTGCTTGCCTTGCTGGAGTTGCTCAGATTGCTGTAGAGGAGCACTTTCGTTATCAACGAATTCGTCGGCACCTAACGAAAAGAACAAAAAGAACCGTTAAGAACGAAGAACACCGAAAAGACTTAAAAACCAAAGTCAACCAAAATCCATGAAATTTACACAGCAGGTAGAGCATGATTTTTAAGGAATTTAGCAATAAGAATCAATCGAATTGGATACTTTATGCTAAAGTTATGGCCAAAACAATTTTGGCCGGCTGGAAAAAGGCTGAAAAATTCACTTCGGTTACTGTTCATCCGAAATTAAATCTTTAGTACAATTTTCCAGAGAGGTGGTGCACCTGAAATTTTTTATGGTAAATAGAGCACCTCATAAGATGAACAACACAATTTGATTCACCTCATTTGGAGTTAGGATACATTTTCTATGATTTTTCAAAGACATAAAAAAGGGCACAAAACAAATGCCACCGCAAGAGCTTTAAAAATAGTAGCATGCCTAAAATCTATTCAACCATTAAGCACATTAACAGAGGAAACCAACAAACTTGGTTTCACTCAAAAAGGAGTTACAGAGAATTACTTATGCATTTTTCAAGTTAGATAAATTTTTAAAGCAGCAAATAAAGCTAAACTGAATTTAAATCTATTAACAAATTTTTCTGGAGACAAACTAAGCTTACAACCATTTTTAGATTAAATCTTAGTTAAAACCAGAACTAACAAAATTTGAATCAACCGAAAAGGATTTAAAATGAAATAGTTATGCAATTTCAAAGTTTAATACAATTTTCAGTTAAGAAATAAAGCTTATCGGGTTTTAAAAACAAACAAACTGACGCTGCAAAACATGGGCCGTTGATGCGCCATCGCACGGCCCACACACGCTCAAGCACAGCGCACCAGCGCACAGAAATGCACAACCCACGCTTGGATCAAGATCCAACGGTCCACGTTGATTGAACCTTCGGGCGGTCCGAAAGTTCAAATGAACGTGGGCCGTCGATCTCGCGATGAGCGGTTGAGAGCGAAGCAACGTTCGAACGGTCCGAACGTTCATGCAATCTCAGCCGTTGATCAAGAATCGGACGACCAAGGCTACGGGGAGGTCCAGGGTTCGAAGGTCCCGCAGACCTCAACCGTAGATCTATGAACAGACGGTTGACGTTCGGTGGTCCGAACGTTCACAGCGATCTAGATCGTTGGATCTAGATCGGACGGTGAATGTTCAGTGGTCCGAACATCCACACAATCAAAGCCGTAGATTTTTGATCCAATGGCCCACGATGAACACAGTTTAGCGCACGCGCCCGAGAGGGTTTAAAGACGCAGGCCCCACTGTTAGTGACATGGGAGCGAGATTTAAGACAGCCCATTAATTCTAAGCATTGATTAAAGGTGATTAAACGATGATTAGCCTTAAATGGACAGAATCTTTGTCTTCACCGAGTACGGCACGGTGCCATTCCCGTCTGATAAAAACCGAGGGGCTTCCAAGGCTTGCCGCCAACGACGTGGACCACGTCAGCGTCGACCAAGGGCCAAAATGAGACCGCAATAGCCACGTGCCCACACTGGTGGCGGTGGCGACCACGGAGGAGGACCACATCGGCGGCTAGCCGGAGATGGGCGGCACGACAATGCACGGCCAAACCCGAAAAGCGAAAATGAAGCTCCACAGCGGTTCAGAGAAGCGGTGCCAAGCTTCTAGGGGCTACTTAGAATGTTACCTTAGCACAGAGAGGAACCGAGGAGGTCTGAGGAGCTCCGGCGACGGTGAAGCTTGCTGGGCTTGAAGAAGACAACTTGGGGAAGATGCTCTGAGAAAAAAGAACACGACCGGGTCATCAAGATAGCTTCAACATAGCCCATAGATGGTCCATGAGCAAAGAATTGAAGAGAGGAGCACCTTACCGGACTTGAGGAAGAAAGGGGTGAACTTCGGCCGAATTTGAACAAACCCCAAATTAGTTGATTCCTGAGAATGCAAACCAAAATAAAGTTAGGGGATTTGATTAAGGTGAAGAGAGACACGAAGTGACGCGATAGGATTTGCAAAAGAACCACTGGAGCACTGGTGGCAAGGAGAGAGCTCCACGGCCGACAATGGTGGTTGTGGGGATTTTGTGAGTTGAGCTCAACCAAGCACAGGGGAAGCTAGGTTAAGCAAGAGGGGTGTTTAAAGAAGGCTAAGGAGGAGCTCAAGTGCTTTATATAGCCGGGGAAGCTAGGGTTTTGCCAAAAGCACCGCTCCACTGTGGGCACGGTCCACGCTCTGCCATGGACGAGCGGAGGAGATGGGTGTGGAAGGCAATGGCGACTTTGGGGGCTAGGCCCTGACGCGCATTAAATGAGCAGCGCAAAGAGACGTTCAGGAGGACATAGCGGAGGGGACAAGGCGCTGCGCCCACTCCATGCCGCTCTGGCACACACGCACGCGCGCGAGGAAGAGGAAGATGACCAGGATTGGCGAGGGCCCACCGGTCAACGAAACAAGCAAAGCGGCTCGAGCCCGAAGTTTTAATTAGGTTGAGCCAAACCAATTGATTCGGGTCAAAGATCTTGACCGTTAGATCAGAATCCAAAGGCCACGATGCACGTGCCACTTTTGAAGCTGGCCTGGTGTAGTTAGTTGATTGGGTTCGAACCAAGTGGCTCGGTCGGACTCAAACCCAACAGCCACTTTGACTAGGGTTTTGAATTGAGCTGAAAACTTGGAATAATTATTAGAGATAGCAAACTAACTCCAAAAATTATGAAATTTTGATGGGAGGTTCCTAGCTTCAGGATTAACCTTAAATAAAATTTCTAGAGATTTTCATGCACTGCATTTTTCTCAAGAAATTCCTCAAGTTTGGTCTAGGGTTTGACCAAAGGTCAAACTGGTTTGACTGCCTCTTAAAAATTATCAAATAATTTCTAAAAATTATGAAATTTTTTAGAGGTGTCACGCAGCATCCCTAGAACCAAAGAAAAATATTTTCAGAGATTGAACACAAGATTCTCAACAAATTTGAAAAAGAGGGGATTGACTTAGTCAATTGGAGATTTAGGTTTTTGATTTCCCACAATCCCTTTACAAGAATTACAGAAAAGTTCGAAAACTTCAAGATGCAAGAAAAGTTTTAATTTCTACTCATTTTCTTACATTTGAAACACACACCCAGATTTGAGATGTTACAAAACCTCCCCTACAAAAATCTCGTCCCCGAGATTTGGCTCACTTTAAAAGAAAGAGGGTAGTCCGCACGCAGCATTTATCTTCCCTGCTCCCAAGTAGCTTCATCCTCGGAATGATTTGACCACTGAACTTTAAGCAATTTGATGGCACGATTCCTTGTTCTTCGTCAGCCTCTTCAAGGATGCGAACAGGTGCTCGCGATAGGTCAAATCTTCTTGACATCGAGAGTTTCCAACGGAGCTTCCTCGGTTGGAACACGGAGACACTTCTTCAATCGATACATGGAACACATCATGTACCCCTCAAGTCTGCACGAGAAAATCCAACTTATAGGCAACAGTCCCTTTCTTCTCGATGATGCGGTAAGGACCAACATATCGAGGAGCTAACTTGCCCTTGACGCCGAAACGTTGATGGCCCTTCAAAGGAGAGACTTTGAGATAAACAAAGTTATTAGGCTCAAAACTCAACTCACGACGACGGCGATCCGCATAGCTCTTTTGCCTTGACTAAGCCGTGCGTAAACGATCACAAATAAGCTGAACTTGACTCTCGGCCTCATTGATCGAGTCGGGACCAAAGAAAGGTCTTTCACCGGTCTCAGACCAATTCAACGGGGTTCTGCACTTTCTCCCGTATAAGGCCTCGAAAGGTGCCATGCCGAGACTGGCTTGAAAGCTGTTGTTGTAAGAAAACTCGGTGAATGGCAAGCATTTCTCCCAATACTTCCCATAGGAAAGAACACAAGCACGAAGCATGTCTTCCAAAACTTAATTGACCATTTCGGTCTGGCCATCCGTTTGAGGGTGATATGTTGAGCTGAAAGAAAGACGAGTTCCCATAGCCTTTTGCAAACTATGCCAAAATCGAGAAGTGAACAGAGAACCACGATCTGACACAATCGTCTTGACACCATGCAAACTCACGATCACGGACTACGTGAGATCTCGCCAAAAGACCTACGAAGGTCGGTCTTGACAGAAGGAAATGAGCCACTTTAGTCGATCGATCGATGACAACCCAAATGGCATCATTTTTCTTCGGAGATCGGGGTAGACTGGTGATAAAATCCATCCCGATCGAATCCCACTTTCACTCGAGCACAAAAGGTCAAGCAGCCGACCGACATCGATGTTCGGCCTTGACACGACGGCACACGTTGCACTCGGCAACGAACTTCGCGATCTCCCTCTTCATCATTCGGGTCCACCAAAATCTCTGCCGGAGATCTTGATACATCTTCGTGGCCCCAGGATGAATGGACAAAGGAGAATCATGGGCTTCGCAGAGGATCAAATTTTGCAATTCCATGTCCTTTGGAATCACAAGGCGCTGTCCGAGCCTCACAACACCAAGATCATCTTCTGAGAAGCACTTGGCTGTTCCGTTCTTGACATTCTCCTTGATTCGGTTCACTCCAGCGTCCGATTGCTGAGCAGCCTTGATTTGATCCACGAAGGTTGGTTGCACAACCAGGGCAGCAAAGGACCCATGCTCAACCAATCCCAAGTTGATACGCTGAAATTCTTCAAGAAGGGCGGGCTGCTGCTCCTTGAGCCACAAGGTATTGTAATGCACCTTACGACTAAGTGCATCGGCAATGACATTAGCCTTACCCGGATGATAGTGAGTACCCATGTCATAGTCTTTGATCAATTCCAACCACCTTCTTTGCCTAAGGTTCAAATCGGGTTGGGTGAACAAATACTTCAAGCTTTTGTGATCCGAATACACTTCACAACGATTACTGATTAGATAATGTCGCCAAATCTTAAGTGCATGAATCACAGCAGCTAGCTCCAAGTCATAGGTAGGATAGTTGAGTTCATGAGGTCTCAATTGCCTTGATGCATAGGCCACTACCTTGCCTTCTTGCATAAGGACACAACCGAGCCCTCGACGAGAAGCATCGCAAAAGATGTCGAAGCTTTGATGAACATCAGGAAGAACGAGAATGAGAGCTGTGGTCAAACGCTTCTTGAGTTCTTGAAAACTCTCCTCGCAATTAGCGGACCACATGAACTTCTTGTCCTTCTTGAGAAACTCAGTCATCGGCTTCGCGATCTTGAAGAAGTTCTTGATAAAGCGACGATAGTATCCCGCTAAACCAAGAAAACTCCGAACTTCGGTTACCGACTTGGGCTGACCCCAAGAGAGCACATCGCAGACCTTGCTAGGATCCACAGCTACACCTCCTGCTGAAAGAACATGGCCCAAGAAGGCCACTTCCTTCAACCAGAACGCGCACTTGCTGAACATCGCATACAGCTGGTGCTCACGAAGCTTTCCCAACACAATCTTCAAATGCTCAGAGTGTTCTTCATCGTTCTTAGAGTAGATAAGAATATCATTGATGAAGACCACGATAAACTTATCCAAATACTCCATGAACACCGAATTCATGAGATTCATGAACAAGGCAGGAGCATTTGTCAAGCCAAAAGACATAACGGTGTACTCGTACAAACCGTAACGAGTAGAGAAAGCCGTCTTGGGAATATCCTCAGGTCGAATCCGAACTTGATGATATCCCACTCTCAAATCAATCTTGGAGAAAACTTGAGCTCCAGACAATTGATCGAAGAGGTCGTCGATCTTGAGAACAATCGGATACTTGTTCTTCTCACACTTCATTAAGCGGACGATGTCGGCCTTTATCGCAAAGTATTGTCCTTCTTCTTTATAAAGATTGCTGGACAACCCCACGGAGATGAGTTAGGGCGGATGAAACCCTTCTCTTGAAGCTCACCAAGTTGCTTCTTCAACTCCACCAACTCATTCGGTGGCATCCGATAAGGCCTCTTTGAAATCGGGGCAGTACCGGACGCCAACTCGATGACGAACTCGAGGTCTCGAACTGGTGGCATCCCAGGAAGATCTTCGGGGAAGACATCAGCGAAGTCACAAACCGTTGGAACTTCACGAATATCCAAAGCTGGCTTCACTTCGAGCGAAGATCGGTCCTTGCTTCCGGTAGCGAACTGCTCACGAAGGACTTGTGAGGTAGACGAACTTCTTAGCTGTCGATTTGTCGAATCTTTGAGACAACCAATTCATGCCAAGAATCACATCCAAACTCGCTGAATTGAGGAGGATAAGATTTGCCAAAAATCCTACTCCCTTGATCTCAACAGAAACATCCCGACACTCAGTTTTAGCTCTCAACTCCGAACTGGGAGAGCGAATGAGCAACGGGACCAACAGAAGAGCAAAAAGGAGCTCACTAACAAAAGCAAAAGACTTAGATACAAAAGAATGAGAAGCTCCTGAATCGAACAAAACAGTAGCAGGATGAGAGTTAACAAGAAGTGTACCCAACACGACGTCAGGTGCCTCCTGTGCTCCCTCAGCGGAGATGTGGTTGACGCGGCCGCTTCCCACGCCTTGGATAGCAGGGACAACCTTCTGATCCTGAGAATGTCCACTTCCTTGCCCGCGTCCTCCATTTGGACGAGGGGCCGCTCCGGTCTTCTTAGGGCAACTATTCGCATAGTGACCCTTGATGCCGCAAGAGAAACAAGTGACTTCGGCAGCCGGATTATGAGGCCACCTTGCCGACTTCGCAGTGCACGTGGTGAAACACGGCTGTGAAAGACGAGTGCAGTCTTTGGCTCGAGGATGGGGCACCTGGGCTTGCCCGAAGCGAGGACGGGGAAGTTGGTCTTCGACGACTTCCGGGACTCCCACTTGCGCTTGCGGGACTCTCCCAGCGCTCTCCCCTTGTGCTTTGCGACAATGGCCTTGTCGACCAAGGTCTAAAAGTCGGGGAAATCAACGATAGATAGCTTATCCTGTAGCTCCTCGGACAAACCATCCATGAACTTCTCCTGCTTGGCCTCATCAGTGGCGACCTCTCCTGGAGCATAATGAGCCAAATGGTTAAACTCGTATAAATACTCCGCCACTGACCTGTGCCCTTGCTTGAGTGAGAGAAACTCCTTCTTCTTGAGCTTCATCAAGCCGGCGGGGATGTGAGCCCGACGGAAAGCAGAACGGAACTCCTCCCAAGAGACGACGTGGCCCTCGGGCTGCATCGCCAAGAAACTCTCCCACCACAAAAGGGTTGCACCTTCCAGCTGATGGGAGGCAAAGAGTGCCTTCTCCGGATCCTAACACTGAGCAACGTTGAGCTTCCGCTCAACCATACGTAGCCAGTCGTCTGCGTCCAGTGGGTCCTTAGACCTGGAGAAAGTGGGCGGTGAGTCTTGAAGAACCGAGAGTCCCCTCGCGGCTTATGTCCACCTCCTCCCCCTGATCCGGAGGCAACAGAAAGAGCGGAGGTATTGCGCGCAATAGCCTCCAAGATCCTTATCTGATCCATTCGGTTTTGCTCAATCTGAGCGAGAACCTCGGCCATGGTCAGAGGAGGCGGGAGCTTCTCATCCGGACTAGCTGATTGGCCTTGACTGCTTCGAGTCCTTCCAGCCATTCTGTTCCGAAGAGATGGGTTAGCAACAAAACCCAAAAACTAGAAGCTAAAGAAAGCAAAATAAAAGCCAACGACTAGGGGAATGGAACATCATCCTAATCGAAAGCCAACAAGACAGCAAAGAAAAGAACTCTAAAATCTTGCAAAAAGGTTCAAGAAACAGTAAGAAACCACAAGACTAAAGCTCAACTTCCCGACACAACTAACCCGTATTGAATGAACGAGTAATCGGTTGAGAAGGCAAAATTTCAGAACACAATTCTAGCTCTAACACTCCTACAAAGCAAGGTAAAACCAGCAAAAGAGGTGTTAGATACTTAGCCAACTAGTATCACATCTTACCCTTTTATTCCCACAAGTTTTAGTTGAATTATCCTCTTATTATCTACCTTATTTACTAATTAAGACATTGCTGTCCAAAAATGCTTGCTTGCTGTCCAGATTTGAAATCCAGCTCCAAGCACTTCTATTCTTCATCAAAAGACAGCCAAAACTTCAAATTTACAACTCTCATTGGTTCCCCAAAACCGAAATGAAGCAAAGACAGCTATCTTTTGAAAGAATGAGAGGAAAATAACTTTTAAAACTCAATTGAGAGCAAGGTGAGATAAGCAATCAAAGATAGGTAAGGAGCAAAATCTGAGAACTTACTTAAACTTTCATAAACCATTTGATATTTTGAAACTAAGTTTTTCAAAACATCCTAAAGACGACCAAGCTAGGGTTTCTACGGTTAGTATGGCTCTGATACCAACTTTGTGAGGATCCGAAAAATTCGGCTTGTAATGCTTAACCATCCACTTGGTCCTAGCATCGCAAACAAAATATCCCGTGCCTCGAGATACATGTACTTCCCAAGAACTTGCAGTACACATACCCCTTTACAAAATTATGCATCAATTCCATTCAACACATAGAACCGAAGCACAACTAAGCAAATTAAAAGACACACATAATAGAGTTATTACAAAAGGGACCAACTGGCCAAATAACAAATAAGAGATAAATAAACAGCGGAAGCAAAAGCCATAAGATGGCGATAAATAAGAGCCAATTAGTGTGCCTTTAACCCACAAGGCAACCAACTGGCCGCCAACCTAGGCGCTCAAACCCACAACGACTCACAAAAGTGGATCCCTTGGGGATCAGCTTCCTCCTCTGCAACATTTAGTTAAGCAAAGCAAATGAGTACAAAAATGTACTCGCAAAACTTACGTGTCGTGTAACAGCCTATGCATAGCTACATGCAAGCTTATTTAAGTGGAGGAGGCTCTAGACTCATTTTCAGCATAAAGCAAGTTTTCATTTGCAATAATGTAATAGATTTAAAGCAGTTTCACAATCTGTTTTTATTTCACCAAAAATAGCGAGAGACAAGTAACAATAATGACAAGACATCCTGGAAGTGGCTAACCCAATAGCCACCACAACAATAGCATGAATTCCCCATTCATACCACCCACATCAAGTTTTAATTAAAGGTTATAGTCTAGTTCTTGCACGACCTTACCAAGCATGTCCATAACCTAGGATGCGGCTATTCGAATAGTTTGAACCCTGCAGGGGTGTACCAATGTACCCACACGTCAGACCGCCTTTGTTGCCACTAGATCAAGCACACTTCCGAAGGTATGCCGGCAAGGCTAAGTCCTACGAGATATTTCCAATATTGTGTATTAACTACGAGTCGCTCGTATGGATAGAAACCTATACGTTGAGATAGAGTCATTGTAAAGCCGAAAGTCAACTAGCACTATAGGGTAAAGCTCCCGGACAACTACAATGCCCTTCGGTGTGGAGAACATAAACAGGATTCCACTCCCGCTCACCCAACACATAACCACAAGTTTCTTTTTCAACACCACACAACCTCCTGCGACTCGGAGCTAACACACACCAAAGTACTAAGTCAAGAGAGGTCCCATATCCCCCTCGTGTGGTTAGCATGCAAAATCGCTTGGCTTAGTGACACAAGTAACTTGGTCATTGTTGACCCGGGCACCATTCCAGTCACACCATAAGATCACACCATCAACCATTGTGCCCTAGTCTCAAACATTTCATTTTCAGTTTCAGTTTTTGACTTTACAAAGTAACAAAGCACAAAGTGCTGAGCATAATGGTAATAATAATTTTGTCTGATCAAAGTTATCGACTAAGTCGATAACCGCACAATTCTACCGGTAGCTAAGCATTTCTAAGCATGACACCGTAAAGACAATAAAAGAGCATATTTCAACCACCGGGCTCTAATTCCCCGGTGAGATTAATAACTTAAGTTTAGTGGCAGGGGATGAACAATTTAAGGGCAACCATGCAATAGGAGTAGCTACCTCTAATCGGAAAATTAACTTTGACACAAAAGCATGCATACATATAATTTGTAAAGAAAGTATTAGACTTTGAAAATAATAGGATTATTATGATCAAACTGCTTGCCTTGCTGGAGTTTCTCAGATTGCTGCAGAGGAGCACTTTCGTTATCAACGAACTCATCGGCATCTAACGAAAAGAACAAAAAGAACCGATAAGAACGAAGAACACTGAAAAGACTCAAAAACCAAAGTCAACCAAAATCTATGAAATTTACACAGCAGGTAGAGCATGCTTTTTAAGGAATTTAGCAACAAGAATCAATCGAATTGGATACTTGATGCTAAAGTTATAATAAAACAATTTTGGTAGAAATTTGGAAAAAATTTGAAAAATTCACTTGATTCTTGTTTATCCAAAATTAATTCTTTAGCATAATTTTCCAGAGAGGTGGTGCACCTGAAATTTTTATGGTAAATAGAGCACCTCATAAGATGAACAACACAATTTGATTCACCTCATTTGGAGGTAGGATGCATTTTCTATAATTTTTCAAAGACATGAAAAATGGCACAAAACAAATGCAACCACAAGAGCATTAAAAATAGTAGCATGCCTAAAACCTATTCTACCATTAAGCACATTAACAGAGGAAACCCACAAAATTGGTTTCACTCAAAAAGGAGTTACAGAGAATTACTTATGCATTTTTCAAGTTAGATAAATTTTTAAAGCAGCAAATAAAGCTAAACTGAATTTAAATCTATTAACAAATTTTTCTGGAGACAAACTAAGCTTACAAAATTTTTTAGATTAAATCTTAGTTAAAACCAGAACTAACAAAATTTGAATCAACCGAAAAGGATTTAAAATGAAATAGTTATGCAATTTCAAAGTTTAATACAATTTTCAGTTAAGAAATAAAGCTTATCGGGTTTTAAAAACAAACAAACTGACGTGGCAAAACATGAGCCGTTGATGCACCATCGCACGGCCCACACGCACTCAAGCACAGTGCACCCGCGCACAGAAATGCACAACCCATGCTTGGATCAAGATCCAACGGTCCACGTTGATTAAACATTCGGGCGGTGCGAAAGTTCAAACGAACGTGGGCCGTTGATCTCGTGATGAGCGGCTGAGAGCGAAGCAACGTTCGGACGGTTCGAACTTTCATGCAATCTCAGCCGTTGATCAAGAATCGGACGGCCAAGGCTATGGGGAGGTCCGGGGTCCGAAGATCCCGCAGATCTCAACCGTAGATCTATGAATGGACGGCTACCGAACTTTCACAGCGATCTAGATCGTTGGATCTAGATCGGACGGTGAATGTTCAGTGGTCTGAACGTTCACACGATCAAAGCCGTAGATTTTTGATCCAACGGCCCACAATGAACACAGTTCAGCGCACGCGCCCGAGAAGGTTTAAAGACGCGAGCCCCACTGTTAGTGCCATGGGAGCGAGATTTAAGACATCCCATTAATTCTAAGCATTGATTAAAGGTGATTAAACGATGATTAGCCTTAAATGGACAGAATCTTTGTTTTCACCGAGTACGGCACGGTGCCGTTCCCGTCCGACAAAAACCGAGGGGCTTCCAAGGCTTGCCGCTGGCGACGTGGACCATGTCGGCGCCGACCAAGGGCCAAAATGAGACCGCAATAGCCACGCACACACGCTGGTGGCGGTGGTGACCACGAAGGAGGACCACATCGGCGGCTAGCCGGAGATGGGCGGCACTGCAACGCACGGCCAAATCCAAAAAGCGAAAATGAAGCTCCGCAGCGGTTCAGAGAAGCGATGCCAAGCTTCTAGGGGCTACTTTGAATGTTGCCTTAGCACAGAGAGGAACCGAGGAGGTCTGAGGAGCTCCGGCGACGGTGAAGCTTACCGGGCTTGAAGAAGACAACTCGGAGAAGATGCTCTGCGAAAAAAGAACACGATCGGGTCATCAAGATAGCTTCAACATAGCCCATATATGGTCCATGAGCAAAGAATTGAAGAGAGGAGCACCTTACCGGACTTGAGGAAGAAAGGGGTGAACTTCGGCCGAATTTGAACAAACCCCGAATTAGTTGATTCCTGAGAATGCAAACCAAAATTAAGTTAGGGGATTTGATTAAGGTGAAGAGGGACACGAAGTGACGCGATAGGATTTGCAAAAGAACCGCTGGAGCACTGGTGGCAAGGAGGGAGCTCCACGGCCGACAATGGTGGTTGTGGGGATTTTGTGAGTTGAGCTCAACCAAGCACAGGGGAAGCTAGGTTAAGCAAGAGGGGTGTTTAAAGAAGGCAAAGGAGGAGCTCAAGTGCTTTATATAGCCAGGGAAGCTAGGGTTTTGCCAAAAGCACTGCTCCACTGTGGGCGCGGTCCATGCTCTGCCATGGACGAGCGGAGGAGATGGGTGCGGCAGGCAATGGCGACTTTGGGGTCTAGGCCCTAACGCACATTAAATGAGCGGCGCAAATAGCCGTTGAGGAGGACATAGCGAAGGGGACAAGGCGCTGCGCCCTCTCCATGGCGCTCTGGCACACACGCACGCGCGCGAGGAAGAGGAAGATGACCCGGATTGGCGAGGGCCCACCGGTCAGCGAAACATGCAAAGCGGCTCGAGCCCGAAGTGTTAATTGGGTTGAGCCAAACCAATTGATTCGGGTCAAAGATCTTGACCGTTAGATCAGAATCCAAAGGCCACGATGCACGCGCCACTTTTGAAGCTGGCCCGGTGTAGTTAGTTGATTGGGTTCGAACCAAGTGGCTCGGTCGGACCCAAACCCAACAACCACTTTAACTAGGGTTTTGAATTGAGCTGAAAACTTGGAAGAATTATTAGAGGAGGTAAACTAACACCAAAAATTCTGAAATTTTGATGGGAGGTTCCTAGCTCCAGGAATAACCTTACATAAAATTTCTAGAGATTTTCATGCACTGCATTTTTCTCAAGAAATTCCTCAAGGTTTGTTCTAGGGTTTGACCAAAGGTCAAACTGGTTTGACTGCCTCTTAAAAATTATCAAATAATTTCTAAAAATTGTGAAATTTTTCAGAGGTGTCACACAGCATCCCTAGAACCAAGGAAAAATATTTCCAAAGGTTGAACACAAGATCCTCAACAAAGTTGAAAAAGAGGGGATTGACTTAGTCAATTGGAGATTTAGGTTTTTGATTTCCCACAATTCCTTTACAAGAATTACAGAAAAGTTCAAAAACTTCAAGATGCCAGAAAAGTTTTATTCTACTCATTTTCTTACATTTGAAACATACACCCAGATTTGGGATGTTACATCCATCACCCTCAACCCATAACCTCCCCTTTGCTTCCTTCCCCTCCGGAGCCAGCCAATACCGAAATTTCGTCGCCGCACTGTGCTTCTTCCCCGTCGGGCAAAGGTAAAATCCACCGCCCCCTTTTCTCCCCATCCCTCCCAACTCCAGCAGTGGCTCTGCCTCACCACCGTGCGTCTTTTCCCCAACCTTCCCCACTCCACTTTCCGCTGGAACACCACCGGCGCCACCCCTCTTCCTCCGCGCTACCCACGGCTCTCGTGGACAGGTCGCTTCAGAGCATCCCAGACTACGCCACCACCACGCTTGAACTCCCCTCACCTCGCTAATGCTACAAGCCACCACCATCTTTGCCAAGGCACCACCGCCTTCATCCCCTACTCCGGCCGTGCACCATCATCGTCACCCGCCCTTCTTCGCACCTCTACAGCCCCGGCAAAGCCCCAAAATGGAACCCCTAGTCTCAGTGAACCTCACCACACCACCCGACCCTGCCTCGGCCACTGGAGCCGCCGGAGCGCCGCTGGCTCCCCTTTTCCTCAGCTCGGGCACGCGCTCGGCCTCTAGCCGTGTGGCTCAGAACCGTTTCGGCTATCGGCAAAAAGGCCAAGCCTAGTGGCTTTAGGCCACCACAATGATGGGCTTAGCCCATTACTATTCACCCTATCCAGCCATTTACTGTTCATTCCCCCGTTTTTTCCCGTACTGTTCACGACCCAAAAAGCTGATAATTGTTCATGTTCATAAACAGTAAACCCTAATTACTGTTCCTAACCTGAAAATGCACTGTAAACTTGATATTGTTCAATAACTGAAAATAGTGGATCTAATTACTGTGCATAAGCCATTTTTCGTACATGAATAGTAAAAAAACTATTCATTATCCAACATTTTTTCACCCCGAAACCCTAATTTGACATATTATACTCATTTCGACCGTTTCAAACCCGTGAATCCATTTCTCAACTCTGTTTAGTACAATCAAACACCAGATAAACTCCTACCCTCCCACACCACCTCTCTTTATGTTTCTTTTTAAATTTATTTATCTGCATATTGTTCCCAGCTCATTCCTTGTCGAGCAGGATTTTATTTGGATTATTTTGTTTTATTTCATGTTAGGTCACAACTTCGACGACCAGACTCCAGAAGACGCTGGACAAGACCAGTATCTAGAAGACTTTGTGCAAGGAGGCAAGTCGCATTCCTTGATCATTTTGAGCCCATAATTCATATATTTATATTATTACTTTCATTATTGTATTTGTGCCAATTACTTTAAATATTAAAATAATACTTTTGAATGCCATGATAATTAAATAAATCCTATTACCCCACAAACAAACCCACCTAAAACTTGTAGGCCATATTCACCTTTACAAGTTCACATAAAATGATATCTATATAAGTAGCTTTGTCACTCAATGTGTTTATAAAATCATCAAAAGAGCATTGGTGGTTCGCCAATGGTTTTGGTGGAGACTTGAGGGTAGTGTCCAGGAAGTTGGACAACCTAATAGACTTGTGAAAAAGTGTGACGACCCACCCCGTGATGTACCGCAAGAGGTCCGGGAGGACCATTTTTTTTTTGCGCTGCGAAGTCACCACGGAAAGATGTGGTTGCACCGCATGGAGCTTCTGAGGAGGTGCGGGACCTCCCAGAGGTCTTGCGGACCTCCTAGAGGTCTTGGTCCGCCACCGCCGGTGAGTAGCACCTCCAGGCACATCACTAAGAGAGGTCGGCGGGACCTCCCAAAGAAGTCGTGGGACCTCCTGGTGGTCTGCCTGTGCATCTGAGCTAGTCCCAGACAACAGAGCTAGCTCGCACAAGAACACAAGCCAATACCACAACCACGAGGTCAAACAAAGATGAAGCGGACAAATTAAACTTTATATAATAGGACCTTATGGTCAAGCTTGTTAACAAGAGGTGCCATGAGGGCTTACAAAACCAACGAGGACTTACAAGCTGGCGACAAGGAGCTCTAGGGCTCAAACACCAAAACACATAAAAGCCATCCAACAAGCACCACAGTGCAGTCGGGTGGAGGGCGTCCTAGGCATCTTAGTCGTCAAGAACTCCTCCTCGAAGAGTCTGCCTTTATCGCACTTGGTCATCTTCATAATCTGCTTTGACCGCAGGGCTTAAGCCATGAGTACTTGGAATGTACTCGACAAGTTCTGAGGAGCAAAGATGCAATAATATTCATGCAAGGACTTACCAATGGAGAGTCAGATGGTTAGTTTGCAAAAGCCAAGTTTGACAATAATAGCAATAATAGATTGTAAGGCTGACAAGGTAAAACCATAATACATAATACTTTTGATGTTTAAAAAGGTGGAGTGAGCACCAACTCACGGCCACAACCCAAAAATGGGGAGGTCTGGTCACACGGTGGCAGTCCTCACCAAAGCCCACTCGAACACCCATTCGAGGTCCAAACCAACCCCTGGACCACTACAGAGCCAACCTTGACCCCTCTGGAGCCGGCCAAGGTCTCTTGAGGCAAAGCCAAAGCATCTCGCGGAAGTGTCCATGGCACAAGCTTTTGAAACATCTACCCTTGCACCATTTCACTGAGCATGTCCATGACCAAGGACTTGGCTATTCGAATAGATCTTTTACTCTCTGAGGTGTACAACTTTACCCACAATCCACGATCTCTCTAGCGGGATGGGTTCGGTCACCCTTGCTCACTTCCTAAGGTGGCAGTCTAGAAAGCGCGCAAGGCCTTTACAAAGCTTTGAACCGACTAGGGTCGCCCGCTAAGGTTTATAATCCCTCCAAAGGTCTAGAAATCCACAGGGGTTATGGGGTGCCCCTCTTGCCAACTAATCACACGCTCAACCACAACAGCCCCAAGCTATCTCATTGCTAATTATTCAGCCCAGACCATTCCCATAAAATGATCTTGTGGTTGCACTGATTGGCCCAGATCAATAGAACACAAAGTTAAGTCCTTAATTGTGCTAAGGCAAGACTTCCACAATCCCAAGTGTGCACAGCACCCACTACTCACTCCCTGCCTTCTTGCCTTAGCAAAACAATTTGTATTAGCCCATGCCGAAAGACCACCCAGTCCTGGCACACAAATTTTTAACCAAGTGGTCTCACACCACAGTCAACACAGGTTAGGCATCCTGCCATAGCTGCTCAACAATGGCACCAACCACACATTTCATAACTTATTAGTCAAGATTATTAGAGATGAAGCATGATACGTTGGAACCACGTTTTCTAAGCAAGGCTATATAAGACCTCTGCCCCCATGTTGGCAAATAACAAAGAACACCAACTAAATTATCCACCCTAAGGCTCACAAGGTAAACATGACAACATGATGGAGACAAGGTATAAAGGAGGCATAACGACAAGTAGGCAAGTAACTATAGCCCAAACCATTTTCTTATAAACATAGCCATGCATGATAAAGTAAAACCGAAATACATTTGCAAAACTTGGTTCAAGATGATCAAAAGGAGGTGCGTGGCTTGCCTTGGTCAAGCGGTGGAGAGCCTTCTGCACAAGAAGAGTGGGTCCAAAATCTCCTCGAACTCGTGATCTACACGTTAGCAAGAGAACCAAATAAGCAAAACCACACTAAGCGAGAGAACATCAAAAGAACCAAAAAGGAACTCAAACCAACTCGGCCAAAAGGAAACCAAGAGGCTTAACACGACCTCAAAGAGCTCTGGGGGAGGTCTTTGCGCCAGAAGAACCGAAAGCGGATGAGGCGGGGAAGGAAGAAATGAGCAAAGATTACAAAGGCACGCCTCCCGGGCTATATATAGCGGAGTTGGTGGAGTGCACCAAGAAAAAAGGTTCAATGGCGTGTAGGCAATCGGGATAACTAGGGCGGGGCTTGCCCAAAAAGAATTGAAATAAAGTACCTCGGATGTGATCGCATTTAATGTGACCCGACACCTATTAAATGCGCATGAGTTCTAAGGCAAGGGCAATAATTACAAGGTGAAGAGGGGGCAAGTGGGGCCGATCAAAAGGTGCACCATTGGTCAAAGAGGTGGCCCCACCGCAAGGGTCATTCCCGCCAAAGACCCTTTGTGAGGTCTGGGCAAGAGGTCCAAGACACTTTCGAGAGGGAGGTCTGGGACAGGAGGTCCAAGGACTCAAGAGGAGGTCTGACAAGTAGATCTCCAAAGGGAGATCTAACGGTCAAGATCTCAAGGGAGGACCTCAACGGTCGAGATCAAAGGTGCGAGGAGGTCTGACGAGTAGATCTCCAAAGGGAGATCTAGCGGTCCAAGATCTCAAGGGAGGACCTCAGCGGTCCAGATCAAAGGTGCGAGGAGGTCGACCAGCGAGAAAAATTCAAGGTTAGGAGGGTGGTTTTTATAAAGACCGGCAAGGGCCAGGGAGGTGGTTTTACAAAACAACCGGGAGGAGGTCTGGGAAACAAAAGCAAATCTTGTGACAAAGCAAAGCCGTTCGATTGGAATCAGGCGGCCCAAAAGGAAAGGAACGTTCGGACCAAGCTCGTGCCCTAGGATCGGGCCATCAAACCACATCAGACGGTCCTAAGGTAACGAAGGTAAAGTCTTAAGCGTCTGACCACAAGCATCAAAGATGGGTCCAAGCTAAGGAGGTCTTGGGCCTAAGGAGGTCTAGACCCTTGGATCCCACTAAAGGAGGACACAGACGGCTAAGATCTCCCGAGAGGAGGTCCTAATGGCGAGATCTAACAAGGGAGGTCGGCGGCTAGATCTCAACAAGGAGAGGTCTGGCGGCTAGGTCTCAACAAGGGAGGTCGGCGGCTAGATCTCAACAAGGGAGGTCGGCGGCGGATCTCAACAAGGGAGGTCTGGCGGCGAGATCTCAACAAGGGAGGTCTGGCGGCGAGATCTCAACAAGGGAGGTCTGAGCGCGAGATCTCAACAAGGGAGGTCTGGCGCGAGATCTCAACAAGGGAGGTCTGGCGGCGAGATCTCAACAAGGAGGTCTGTGGGGCGCTGAGCAGTCCAAGGACCTGAAAAAATCCTTGAGGACGGAGGAGGTCTATTTGAACACGAGAGGTCCAAATAGCCACGAGGTGGTCTAGGAAGGTCCCAAAAGAGCCTTTGGGAGGTCGGAGAAACTCTAGGCGCCCAGAGAACTCGAGGTTCCCGAGAGCGTGGAGAGGTCCTTTGGAGGTCCAAAGAAGCAAAAGCCAAGCGTGGCATGGGGGAACCAAGAGGGTTTTGAAAGCATAAACCGAGCCGGGTCCTTGACAGAAAACCCCAAGCAAGGGAGAGGTTGAGCAGAGGGAGATGTGAGAGAGGTCGGACCTCAAAGAGATTCAAACCAACAAAGGAAGTTAAGAGAGAGAGAAGAGGCGAACCAGGGCACACAGAGAGGCTTGGAGAACCACAACCCGAGGCGAAGAAAGACACCACAGAGAGACACAACCAGCAAGGAACATCAACAACGACTTAGTTAAGGTTTGATTAATTCCAATTGAACTCTCCAGATTTCAAAATCTCAGGTTAAGCTTTGGATTCTCAATAAAGCCAAATGGTTACTTTTATTTTGAAAACTTGGCAAGGACTTAAAAGAAAACGGGATGTTACAAAAAGTAAGTCAAAGGTGAGGCCTGGAGGGTGGACAGCCACGTGTTAGCGTTGGTCCATCGCCTCACTGTAAGACAGGTAAGAATAAGAACCTTGTGCCAAGTAACAGACACAGAAAACCGCTCAACCACATGTGTGGTCATGCCTCCCTAGCTTAGTACATTGCTTTTCCAATTGAATATCTACAGTATCTAGAATGGGACGTGAGTGGGCCTAAGGAGGCACTCGCTGGTCTACACAACGGTAGGTGCCGTTAGCATCGGGGTGCAAGTTCCACTGTTGGCCAGTGGTCCCCCGAGGGTTGTATGGTCCATAGACCTACCTGGTAGATGCTAAAAAGGTTGAGCAGTGAAAAGGCTTTATTATCTCAGCTCAGTCGCACGCTGAAGGATCTAGACCTGCCATTATGTGTTAATGGAGTTTTGGTGATTAACGACAAATCTAATTGTGAGACTAACACTTTTATTGATATACATATTGTGTAGTCTTATTTGGATATAAAGGTGAAAATCATGAAAGCATGCAAGTGATTAATGACAAATCCAATTCATTGGATAAACAAAAGGAAAATCCAAACAGATATGCATTTATAATGATAAATCTATTTGTGAGACTAACTCTTCTATTTGCCTTATCTCGTGATTAGTTTCGTTTGGATATCAAGAACAAAAGAGGTATGCATTTGATTTCATAGTTCTTATATTGTTGCATTCCTTGGATCCAAAATACAGGTTGAACCCCACCAAAAGATTAACCTAAATATGTGCATATGTTCTTATTACACATTCGTGTATGCACACATATAGGGGGAGTTCATTCTATATTTTGAGGTTTCATTAGTATTGATCCATATTCCTATTTCCAGATATATTTGGGATCTTTACTTTGAAACATATCCTTCGAATATATTTAACTTGCATAGTTAATATATTCATGTGAGTATATAAGACTTGTGTAGTCTAAATATACTTATATGTGAGTATAACATAACTTGTGTAGTTCATGTGTACTCACATATCCTTGAATATATTTAACTTGTGTAGTTAATATATTCATGTGAGTATATAAGACTTGTGTAGTCTAAATATACTTATATGTGAGTATAACATAACTTGTGTAGTTCATGTGTACTCACATATCCTTGAATATATATAACTTGTGAAGTTAATATATTCATGTGTGTATATGAGACATGTGTGCTCATATATCCTTTGAGTATATATAACTTGTGTAGTTATATATATTCATATGAGTATATACAACTTGTGTAGTGCCTATATACTTATACCAATCTACATTCAATTATTTGTTATTGAAGTGGTTATCATCAATTACCAAAGAGGGAAAGATTGTGGTATCTTGTCCCACCATTAATGAGTTAATGGTATGTTGTGGTAATTAATGATAATCATATTGTGGAACTAACATTTTCCATGAGTTGGATAAGCAGGTTAGGTTCCATAATAATGAAGGCTTGGGATGACATCATGTGTTGATGGTCATCAAGTCAAGAGGAGTTCCATCATGTGTTGGTGGAAGTCAAGTGAAGGAAATCATCGTGTGTCGATGATGTTCAAGAAGAGGAGATGATCATGAGTTGATCATCAAGTCAAGTGAAGGTCTATCATTTGTTGATGGAGGCCAAGTGAAGAGTGCATCATGTGTTGATGCATATCAAGACTCGGGATGGAGGATGTCATCATGTGTTGATGAGCACCAAGTTAAGATCCCGAAGTGAAGCTTCATCATGTGTTGATGAAGGTCAAGTGAAGAACTCATCATGTGTTGATGAGCTTTCAAGTCAAGAACCCGAACTTGAAGTGAGGATGTGCGTCATCAAGCTTCAAGTGGTTGTGCAAGGCAAATGTATGACTAGCTAGGGCTAAGGATGTGTTCCTAGTCTTTTACCGGTCTCGGTGTTTGGTTGGGAGACCGGATTGCTAGTATAGGTTGCCGTACTATTAAGAGGGGTCTTTGACTGGTAGCTTGAGTTTGTCATGTGTTGATAGCTCATTGTGTTTGCTCTAGCTCATCTTAACATGTTGCCAATATTTGCGAATGTGTTTTGCAAATAGTTGTGGCTCATGGATAACCCTTGTAGCATGTGACTTAAGTTTGCGAATGTGTTTTGCAAATGGTGTAAGTCCATGTACCTTATTCCTTGTGGTGTGATTCTAAAAGTGTGCAAATGTGTTTTGCAACTTGTTGAGAATCTCACTTGAACCCTTGTTTGCATTGCGCATCAAATTGGCAAATGTGTTTTGTAATTTGAGTTGAAGCGAATGCAATCTGTTGTCTTCTCAGGAAAATCGGTTGAACGGCGTTGTATGCACGCGATCTGACCGCGTTGCGTATACTGGCTCTTATGCAGTGGAACTACACTTTTGTTGAGCATGTGTTGCTCGATTGAGAAACGGTAATCTTGGCGTGTCTTGAACGATACGACCGTAGGCGGTTGTTCGATTGTTTGTTGGCGGTTCATTATTTCCAGAGGAGATGCATTTGAGCATGTCTTTGCTTTGTTGTGGATCGGTTGTACCGACATGTTATAGGCGATACGACCGCTATGCTGTTCGGCCGGATCTTGATGCGGTATGACCGCTTTGTCGGTTAATCCGATTTCTATGTGGCGGTTCTAATTTTCCAGAACAGATGTTTTTGGGACTTAGTCGCATTTATTGCTCCTTTGTGGAGCGGTATGACCGTAGGTGTTTGGACGGTTGTACCGGGTAGCGCGGTACGACCGGATCTTGGATGGCGGTACGACCGGACGTGGTCCAACGGCTAGTTTTTATAGTCGTTGGAGCTTGAGTGGTACGACCAGCCGTTGGCCGCCGGTACGACCACATGTGCTGATTTTTCAGCAAACTTTTCCACAATGGCTAGTTTTTGTGTGTGGGCTATATATACCCACCTTGGCCGTGTGTAGGTAAGTTGCTGGTGCCCCTAGACATTCCATTGAGCAAAGAGCAAGCCTCTCATTCTCTTTTGTGCATGTGTTGCACTTAGTGAGGTTAGAGAGCAAACCCTAAGTGCATGTGTTGCCTTAGGTAGTGGATTTCGTATCCGTTTGAGCTTAGACACTTGATTGGTTCAAGTGAGCGTCGGAGACTTGTTACTCTTGGTGTTTGCCGACACCTAGACGGCGTGGTGGCGTTGTTGCGCCGGTGAGCTTCTCAAAGAAGATTGTGAGAAGACCCGGGCGGTTTGTGAGTGGTGTGGTGCTCGCCATCTCCGGAGTGGAGGAAAGAGCAACCCTAGTGGAGAGAGGTGTTGGTTCGATTTGGAACCGGTCCAAGTGGTTGGACTAATCTCGGAGGCGGGTGCTCAATTCGTGGAGCCGGTCCAATTAGTTTGGGCTTGCCTCAACGTGGATTAGGGGAGACTGGCAAGTCTCCGATCACCATGGTAAAACATTGTTGTGTCATTGTGGTTTGATTACTTGTGCTTTACATTGTGCAATTTATATTACTTGTATTTAAATTGCTTAATTGTATGTATATGTTTGCTATCATTTATATAGTCTCATATTGTTGGTGCACTTAGTTGAACCTAGTTGATTTATGCTTTAATTGTGCAAAACCGTATTTGTATTAGCTTCCGCATTAGAAATCGTTTTAGCCAAAGAAGATTTTAAAACGCCTATTCGCCCCCCCTCTAGTCGGCCTCCTCGATCTTACACACGCTAACGTGCTGCGTGTCTATGATCTGACAGTATGAGCTTGAGGTATCTTGTGGGTAAAGTTGAGCAACTCTGCAGAGTGTATAATTAAAGGTATTCAAATATACCGTGCTTCCGGTTAATGAAGCTGTGTTAAGGGGTGATTCCAATACAGAGGCATAAGTAGAGATTTTGATATGTTAAGTTGGTTTGTGCAATTGTTGAGAAACCTCTGATGTTATTACTTATTATCGTTTTACTGTTTTAAAGATAAATTGCTTTAAATACAAAATGCATCCACATATGCCTGTTATAGTAAAACTGTACCATTCCTTTGATAATCCTAGCATGTAATTAATGAGGATTTCTATGTGGCTTGTTGAGTACGGTAGTAGTACTCATTCTTGCAATATCTGCAAAATATCTACAGAGGAAACCTGGGAAAGTGCAGAGAATCATTTAGAGTAGGATTTTGGTGGACCCGCAGATAGCAGCAATTACTGTTATTAGGTCTCGACCACGCTCAACGTGCCTGTGGTTTGAGGTTCTTTTGTCTTGTATTATATTAACTTTGGGCTTGGATACCCGTATTAGGTTAAAATTGGCTGTTAAGCTTTAATCTTATGTAATAAAAGTTTGGTTTTTTTTATAATCAGAAGCTTGCTTGAGATGCTACTACCTCACAACTGCACATCCTGGGCGGTTGTGAAAGGTTTAACGGTCTCAAAAATCGGGGTTGTTATATTAGGGTTGCAAACCAGAATTTAGAATCCAAATCAATTATGTATGGTGTTTGGTTAGATACATGAAGAAATCGCGAACCATCTCCTCCTCTCCATGGCCGACTTACATTGCCCTTGCGCTGGTGACCCTATCCCAGCCGCTGCGAATGGCGACACCTCCCAGCTCCATCTCTTACTTGTCGCTCGGTGGTCGTGTTGATGGATGACAAGACCTTGGTGGCAGCTGCAGTGGAGCAACCCTAGATCTGGAGCGACAGGAGCTCGGCAGTGACGACAAATCGACGAATCTCGGTAGTGGCAGCGGGTCGACGGAGCTCAACGGAGGCGACAGGTCGAGGAGCTGAGAGGCGACGGTGGGAGGCCGACGGGAGTGCCTCGTCTAGACTTAGTGGTAGAAGCCGAAGAGCAAGTTCGTCTGATTCGAGACTGGCTGTGCATTGCACAGTCTCGTCAGAAGAGCTATGCTGATCATCATCACCGAGAGTTGAGCTTTGAGATAGATAACCATGTCTATCTTAAAGTGTCACCGATGAAGGGCACTCATCGATTTCAGGTGAAAGGAAAGCTAGCACCTCGTTATATCAGACTTTTCTGAATCCTTGCAAAACGAGGAGCTGTAGCATATCAGCTGGAATTACTAGACTCTCTTTCAGCAGTACATGATACTTTTCATGTCTCTCAATTAAAGAAATGTATTCGTGTTCCTACCGAAGCAACTACCTTTGAGAATCTTGATCTCCAACCAGATCTTTCCTACCAAGAACAACCGGTGTGTATCCTCAGTGAAATGGAATGCAGGACAAGAAACAGCACTGTCAAGTTCTTGAAAATCCAGTGGAGAAATAACATAGAAGAGGAAGCCACTTGGGAACGTGAAGATCTGATGAGGATTGAGCACCCCCACCTCTTCCATGATTAAAGTGCCTTCAAATCAAGAAAGGCAAGGTTAAACAAAGCAATGTAAAAGAAGATGTAATAACAACACCATGTTGTTCTTTATGATCTTTATTTTCTAGCTTTGAAGGAAATCAAAACAATAGATGTTGTAATATTTCTTTTCTATCTTTGAAAGAAATCAAAACAATAGATGTTGTTATCTATCTTTCTATCTATGAAGGAAATAAAAACAACATAAGTTGTGTTTCTAGAAAAGATCTGTTCAGCTTCATTCTATTCCAACTTCTAAACTACCTGGAATCTCGGGACGAGATTCTCTTAAGGGGGAAGGTTTGTAATAACCTCATTTTTAATGAACAGTAATAAGATGCTTTTCATAGCATTTCTGGTCAATTTTAAAACATGATCATCTTGTTACAATTTAAAAACTTCCATTTCAACCCAAACTTGAGACTTGTTTTGAACCTTCAAAAGAAAATACAAGTCAATGCTTGTATTGAGATCGGGGAAGTATTTTTATCAAACACTAGATAAATTATCTTGAATAAAAATATTTTTATCAAATTTTTAGAGATTATTTTGACCTTTTGAAAAATCTCTGTTCTCTATTTAAACCTCTTCGGTCAAAGTATTTAATTAAGAATTTTAAAATGAGAACAGTGGTTTTCAAAATTTATTTGGGACATATATCATCCTAGTAGCTTCTCTAAAAAAATTTCATATTTTTATAAATTTATTTGGTATTTTTAAAACTCTGGTCAAACTTTTGAAGTTTAATTTTTGGGTCTAGTCAACTTTAGACCCAACCCTAGTCTCTTGGAACTGTTGCGACTCAAACCTGTTGGGTTAAACCCAACCTTGTGCCAATCGAACAACCCTGTTACGTGCAAAGGGCTTAGCCAACCTCTTTGTACGCGAGCCGTCCGATTTTGAACAAACGAACCAGATGTGTTGGGACGTTCGGACCTTCTGAACCATCCACGCAATCACCACCGTCGATTTCCAAATGGACTGTCCTGATGCATTGGACCGTTCGGACCATCCGAACTTCCCATGCGATCTACACCGTCCATGTTCAATCCAACCGCGCCATCTTAATTTGGTTTAAATCAAAGCGCATGCGCCATTGGATTCAAAATCAACAGCTAGGATCAATTGGGCCATTCGGACCTTTCGAATGCGCCTTGATTTTGAGCCGTTGGATCTTAATCGTACCATCCTCGTTGAGTGGGCCGTTCGGACTGTCCGAACCCCACTTCAATCTCAACCTTTGAATCTCAATCCAACGGTGCCACTGTTATTGTTTGAAACTTAAACGCTCACATCTTTTAGTGACCATTGGATTCAGATCGCACGGTCAAGATGAGTTGGGCCGTTCGGACCATCCGAACATCCCACTCAATCTAAGCCATTCAATTTCAATCGCACGGTCAAGATGAGTTGGGCCGTTCGGACCGCTCAAACGCCCCACTCAATCAGGGATGTTCATTTTTTATCAGACCATCCTCAATTGTTTGAGCTCATCTCTTTGTTTCGCTGTTGGGACTGCTAGTGCGGGCCCACATGTCAGTGGCTCATCTTCGTCTTCTCCGCGCCACTGAGCCAGAACCGAGCACATCGTCGTTGAGGTGGCGTTGCGCCGTGCATTTTGCAGCATGCATTTTCCACTTGGCACCATTTTGCTACCTTGTTGACACGCACGAGATTTCCTCTTTCTTCTCCGTCAAGATGGATATAAAAACCCTAGCTCACATTTTCGGCCAAGTTGATGCCGCAGTGATTTCTTCTTAATCTCCAGCGTATCCTTCTCATTCTTGCGCCTTTGTTCATCTCTTTAAATGCTTTGTTCATCCTGTTAATGGGAGTCTTTGGCATTTCTTATAGATTGAGAACGCAAGCTTGTCCATTGGGCTGTCCAAAGCGCGTCCGGAGCGCCACCGTTGGTGAATTCTTCACCCCGGTGAGCTTTTCCTTAGTTCTTTTGCGTCACATCATGTCATATGATCTAAGGAGCAAAACCCCTCAGTTAATTTCACCTTTGGTCAAACAAGTTGGTTGAATTTTGAGAATCTCCTGTTTTCGGCCAAATCGACCCCTTCGTCTCCATCTTCGGTGTGGTGAGTTTTATCTCAATTCCTTTCAGCAGTACCCTCACCTAGACCTATTAGAGCCAGTTCAACCATTCACTGGTGATCTTCTTGTCCAGGATTTCATATCTATTTCTGGATCAACTTGTCTCTTTTTCGTCTTTCATATCGCCGGCGAGCTCCTGAGCTTTTTTGGCCATCTCTTAAGCTCAGGTAGACTCCTACTAAACCCTAACAGCATAAGCAAAAGTCTTTTGCTTATTGTGCGTGCCAATCTGCATAATCACTTTTGCCATTTTTGTGCACCGTCACTGCTCTATTGTCGGACCAGTCCGACAGCACTGTAGCAAAGCCTTTAGCCTTTAATCCTTGTCGGTTATTTTGGAAAGTGTTGATCTGAGTTATTACCTTTACTAAAGATAGTTTATAGCTTAAGCATTTTGTTAGTTTGCACATCAATACTTGATCATGCACCTTTTCAGCATTTTTGGCACTTGTCAGTGTTTTTGGATGTTCATTTGCTATTTTCTTGTTAGGTTCTGATTTTAACGACGAGAGTGAAAATATTTCTGAAGCTCCAGAAACTGAACAAGTGGTTTATTACCAAGGCAAGCATCCTCTTGCACCATGTTGATCCCAGTTTTGGTACTTTAGTATTTTGAATGCAGTGATAACTGTTTGCATGCTATTTTTGAAGTATCAGTACTTTGTGTGTTAGTTAGTTATATCCCCAGCTTTGTGGCTTATCCTTAATCAAACTCATACACTTATGCTTAAGATAGAAATCTGGTGTTAGTAGAGTGTTCTGTAGATTTTTGCTTAGCCTTGCAAGTCTGTAGAACGTTAGAAGTTTAACAAGCTTATCTTATCAGACCTAGGAAACACCTTTTTGATTTCTATCTTTGATTTCTTTGTCAGTTTGGTTAAAATTGAAAGTTAAGTTAATTTTTGTTTGATAACAATTTGATTTAGATCTGGACAAGTGGATGCTAGTGATGGTGCCTTCGTGCACGAGATTTGGAAAATATGGTAGTCTTGTCCGGATCAGTAAGGACCGAACTTTGACCTATCAATTGAAGTACCTTACGTACTTCCACACGTGGTGTGTGGGCGCTGCTTGGTTAAGTAAGGGGCTGATATTATTGAGTTGAGGAATTGGTGGAGTGAGGACATTTTTGAAGTTCACGTGTTCGTAGGGCTCCGATTTCAATTCTATATGTGTAGGGGAGTACAATTTTAATTTCTGTTCATTGAATCGGCTTTTCCGACACAACATGTGTGCCTCAGTTAGCAAGCGCTATCCGTCGTTTGTACTAAGCGGGATTAGTCGCACATGGGTAAATTGTAACATCCCAAATCTGGGTGTGTGTTTTAAATGTAAGAAAATGAGTAGAAATTAAAACTTTTCTTGCATCTTAAAGTTTTTGAACTTTTCTGTAATTCTTGTAAAGGAATTGTGGGAAATCAAAAACCTAAATCTCCAATTGACTAAAGTCATGACCTCTTGGTTGAGCATCTTGTGTTCAACCCCTGGAAATATTTTTCCTTGGTTCTAGGGATACAGTGTGACTCCTCTGAAAAATTTCATAATTTTTAGAAATTATTTGATAATTTGTGGAGGTCAGTCAAACCAGTTTGACTCTTGGTCAAACCCTAGAACAATCCATGTAGAATTTCTGGAGAAAAATGCTTTGCATAGAAACCTCTGAAAAATTTATACAAGGTTTATCCTGGAGCTAGAAACCTCTAGTCAAAATTTCAGAATTTTTGGAGTTAGTTTGCTACCTCTAATAATTCTTCCAAGTTTTCAGCTTAATTCAAAACCCTAGTCAAAGTGGCTGTTGGGCTTGGGTCCGACCGAGCCACTTGGTTCGAACCCAACCTCTTAGCTGCACCGGGCCAGCTTCAAATGTGGCACATGCATCGTGGCTGTTGGATTCTGATCTAATGGTCAAGATCTTTGACCCGAATCAATTGGTTTGGCTCAACCCACTTAACACTTTGGGCTCAAGCCGCTTTGCTTGTTTCGCTGACCGGTGGGCCCCCGCCAATCCTGGTGATCTTCCTCTTCCTCACGCACGCACATGTGTGCTAGAGCGCCATGGAGTGGGCAGCAGCGCCTGGTCACCTCCTTGGCGTCCTTCAACGGCTCTTTGCTGCTAGCATTTAATGCTGGTCAGCTTTCGCCCCAATGTCGCCGTTCCTTAGCTGCTCCCGTCCCATCGGCTTGCCCATGGCAGTGCTGTGGACCAAGCTCATCTTGAAGCTTGCCCTAGCTCCATTCTTGCTCCTCTGGCTATAAAAGGCCCTTGAATGCCTCCTTGGATCCTTTTCTAGCAAACCCTAGCTCTCTCTCGGTTTCTTTGAGTTCAAACACCAAAGAACCCCTAATCCGCCATTGTCGGCCAGAGCAAGCTTCTTCACCGCCAGTGCTCCAGTGGTTCAATTGCTATTCCTTTCGCGTCACTTTGCGCCCCTCACCTTTTTGAGCATTTCCCCTAACTTAATTTTGTTTGGCATTCACGGAGATTATCAAATTTGTGGTTTGTTCAAATTCGGCCGAGTTCATCCCCTTTCTTCCTCAACTCCGGTAAGGGCCTCCTCTCTTCAATTACTTGGTCATGGACCATCCTTGAGCCCTATTGAAGCTATCTTGATGACCCGGTCTTGTTATTTTGCTCAGGCCATCATCTCCTCGTTATCTTCCTCAGCTCCGGTGATGTGTTTCGTCGCCGGAACAGCTCCGGCCATCTCCTTGCCTCTCCAACGTTAAGGTAGCTCCCTAGTAGTCCCTAGTGGCTTGGGCACTCGCTTCTTTGAACCGCTGCGGAGCTATTTTTGCTTTTCTCTTTCGGTAGTGCTTGTCACCGTCGCTCCTCTCCGGCTAGCCGGTGTTCTAGGCCGCCGCCGCCGTGGAGAGTGGGCCCAGTGGGTGCACAAGGCTATTGCGAACCCATTCCTACCCTTGGTTTGCGCCGGCGAGGTCCTCATCGTCGGCGGTGAGCCAATCCTTGCTCTCGGGTTTTTGTCGGACGAAAGTGCACTGTGCGTGCCGGTTAAGACAAAGATCTCGTCATTAATTAAGCTAATCATTGATAATAGTTGGTTAGAATTATTGGCGGTCCTTAAGTGTGCGTGGCTGTCGCTTACAAGTGGGCCCAGCACCCTCTTTAAACCCCACGCGCGTTAAGCCCTTGTGCCCACGTGTCACTGACAGTGGGGCCCGCGTCTTTAAACCCTCTCGGGCGCGTGCGCAACGCTATGATCATCGTGGACCGTCGATTTCGAGATCAATGGCCCGGATTCGTTGGAACGTTCGGACCACCGAACCTCAGCTGTTCGTTTCTTGATCTACGGCTTAGATTGTGTGGGACGTTCAGACCATTGAACCTGCACCGTCCGATCTAGATCCAACAATCTAGATCCCTGTGAACGTTCGGACCACCGAATGTCAGCCGTCCATTTTGAGATCTACGGTTGAGATCTGTGGGACCTTCGGACCCCCCGACCTCCCTATAGCCTTGGCCGTCCATTTTCAGATCAACGCTCCGGATTGATTGGGCCGTTCGGACCGTCCGAACGTCCCATTCGTTGTGGACTGTCAGATCTAGTTTCAACGCCTCAGATTGATTGGGTCGTTCGAACCGTCCGAACGTCCATTCAATCTGAGCTGTTCGTTTTCTATCCTGCGGCTATCGTTGAGCGCGGGCATCGCGTGTGCTGTGCTCCCATGCACTTGGGCCGTGCGATTCCAAATCAATGGCCCAGGCTTTTCTGCTTTAAGTTAGTTTTTAAGAAAAGCCCTAAAGCTTTATTTGCAAACTAAAAATTGTATTAAACTTCAAAATTGCGTCACTATTTTGTTTTAGCTCCTTTTCGGTTGTTTCAAATTTTGTTAGTTCTGGTTTTAACTAAGCTTTAATCTAAAAATGGTTAGAGGCTTGGTTCTATTCCAGAAAAATTTGTTAGTAGATTTAATTCCTGTTTAGCTTTATTTGTTGCATTAAAAATTCTTTTAACTTGAAAAATACATAAGTTTTTCTCTGTAGCTCCTTTTTGAGTGAAACCAAGTTTGTCGGTTTACTCTGTTAGTGTGCTTAATTGTAGAATAGGTTTTAGGCATGCTACTATTTTTTTGGTTGCATTTATTTTGTGCTCCTTTTCATGTCTTTGTAAAATCATAAAAAATGCATCATAGTTCCAAATGAGATGAATCCAATTGTGTTGTTCATCTCATGTGGTGCTCTATTTACCAAAAAAGGTTCAGGTGCAACAGCTCTCTGGAAAATTATGCCAAAGAATTAATTTGGATGAAACGATGCAGGGTGAATTTTTGACATTTTTCCAGCAAGCCAAAATTGTTTTGGCCATGACTTTAGCATTGAGCATCCAAATCAATTGGTTCTTATTGATAAATTCCTTTAAAATCATGCTCTACCTGTTGTAAAAATTTCGTGGCTTTTTGCTGAAGTTGGTTTTTGGGCCTTTTTCGGTGTTCTTCATTCTTATCGGTTCTTTTTCGTTCTTTCGTTAGGTGCTTGATAAGTTAGTTGATCTGAGTGATCCTCTACACATATTGAGCATCTCCGACAAAGGCAAGCGGTTTGATCATATCCATCCCATTACTTTTAAAGTCTATTACTTTGTTTACAAATTGTATATACATGCATGCTTTTGTGTCAAAGTAATTTTCCCGATTAGAGGTAGCTATTCCTATTGCATGGTTGCCCTTAAATTGTTATCCCTGCCACTAACCATAAGTTATTAATCTCCTTTGGTGAATTAGAGCCGGTGATTGAATTATGCTCTTTTATTGTCTTTACTGGTGTCATGCTTAGAAATGCTTAGCTCTGGGTAGGAGTGAGGCGGTCATCGACATAGTCGATGATCTTGATCACCTAAATCTTATTATTATTCCATTATGGCCAGCACTTTGTGCTTTGTTAATTTGTAAATTCAAAAACTGAAAACAAATTGTTATTGACTTGGGCACAATGGATGATGGTGTGATCTGTTGGGTGCGATTGGAATGGTGCCTAAGTCCACAAGGACCGAGTTACTTGTGTCACTAAGCTAAGAGATTATTGCGTGCTAACCACACGAGGGGGATATGGGACCTCTCTTGACTAAGTACTTTGGGGGGTGTTAATTAATGAGTCGCGTGGTGGGTTGTATATTTGACTATATGCAACATGGGGCGGAGAGGAGCATCATAGCGGCTTGAGTGGGCGGTGTATCCTACTCTTCGTATGGGTCCTTGGTGAGGCGGGTAGGCATTTCACTAAGGGTTAACCCCCATCGTCTGGCTCTTAATTAGCACAATCCATTGGAAATGTCTCGTGGGACTTAGCCGTGCTTGGCATACCAAAGGAAGTGTGTAATAGCTTGGCAAAAGGCGATCGGCGTGTGGGTACATTGGTACACCCCTGCAGAGTTCAAACTATTCGAATAGCCTCGTCCTAGGTTATGGACATGCTTGGTAAGGTTGTGCAAGAACTAGACTATAACCTCATAATTAAAAATTGTTGTGGGTGGTATGAATGGGTAATTCATGCTATTGTTGTGGTGGCTATTAGGTTAGTCACTTCGAGGTTGTTGTTGTCATTTATATATTGTTACTCATTGTTATTTGAACATTAAAACAGATTGCAAAATTGCTTTAAATGTATTACATTATTGCAAATGAAAACTTGCTTTATCTGAAAATGAACCTAGAGCCTTCTCCATTGATTAAGCTTGCATGTAGCTATGTATAGGTTGTTACACTACGTAAGTCTTGCAGTACATTTTGTACTCATTTGCTTTGTTAATTAATTGTTGCAGAGGAGGTTGATCCCCAAGGATTGACTATCGTGAGGCGAACTTCAACTTTGACGACTAGCTAGCGGCCGGTCGGTTTGCCTTGTGAGCTTAAAGGCAAACCGTATGGCTTTTGTTTATCGCCACCTTATGGCTTTTGCTTCATTGTTTATTTAGCTCTTTAGCTTGTGTTTTGGCAGTCGGCCCTTTTATAGAACTCTATTATGTATGTCTTTGGTTTAATTAAGTTCTTGCTTCGGTTCTGTGCTTGTATGGAATTGATGCATGATTTTGTAAAAGGGTGTGTGTACCGCACTTCTGGGAGGTACAAATTGTCCCGAGGCACAAGATATTTTGTTTGTGATGCTAGGGTCAATAGGAAGACTAAGCATTACGAGCTAAATACCCCAGGGGTCTCACATAAATCAACTCAATAATGTCAATTTGTTGAAAAATACCAAATCTTAGTTTACCCGGCTGACATACCAAAGGAAGTCTGTCATCGTTCGGAGGCATCTGAAGGCTTACAGGCTGACTAAGTCATGTGGGTAAAGATGTACACCCCTGCAGGATTAAAACTATTCGAATAGCCGTGTCCACGGTTACGGACAACAATTGTTTTGATGGACAACTCAGTATAGACTTTGAAATATTTTTGTACCATGGGTTTACTGGTTCGGCATGAAGGGTATTCATGCATGTTAATTGGTCAAAGTGGATAGCCACTTTGATTTTGTTCTTGTTTGTGATTAACTTCTCTTTTACTTATCGTTTTAGTCCAAACTTGTTTATAAATTGGCCTTTACGAAAAATTCCGTAAGTGTAGAAGTGAAACTTGACTTTATGCAAAAATTAATGCCATTACAACCTTCCTGTTGTCAGCCTTAAGCATGTACAGATTCTATTCCTTTGAATAGGTGCTACTAAACACTTTCTTTTAGTAGTTTTGTGTAAGTCTTGCGAGTACCTTTTGTACTTAGGTGCTTTAACCACTTGTTGTAGGTGAGGACGGTTACGTGTACGAACTACCCGTTAGCGTCGATCAGGGCGACGCTAATGAGTGAAGCTATTTCTATCCTTCACTCAGTTGCCATTGGGTGATGGGCAAACTAGTTGGAACTTTTGCTGTTTATATTCTTGTTTCCGCTGCTAAATTTCTATTAAATGCTGCTGGTCGGTGGTTTCTTTGAACCGAACCTAGCTTGTAAAGTTTTGTTATGTATGTATACTGTATGCCTTGTATGACATCGTACAATGTTGTTTAGGATATATGTACAATAGTCTTTGATCTTGGGAACTATTGTAAGACATATATCCGAGAACCGAGCCATTGAGTTTATTCCTTGTCAAAAATTATGCTTTCGGGTGTAATTCCTTAACTTGGAATATATTCAATACAGGGTCCTTCTGACGTTGGTATCGAGCCATCTTGTTGTAGGTTAGAAATAGCATAATTAGTTAGTATTGGTAAGTCTTCTATAAAATTATTTTGATAACAAATTAGTTTCTACAAATTCAAGTATGATATCTTTTATTTCTTACCCATCTTAGTATCCTTTCTTACCCCAACTTTCAGTTGGATTTACAAAACTATTTTGCTCACTTATCTTGTCTTTTGTCTATAGATGAGTGGGTGGTATTTGATTAAGGAGACACGTGCTGAAGCTGTGGATGGATACCCGGCATTGTTGAGGGACATGATGTGGCGGTCTAACTTTACCTACCAGCCGGAGTACGCCATCTATCGCCGAGACCGAGGACCCGGGATGGAAGAGTACCGGGCTGTCGTCAACGTTATTGCCAGACAAGTGACGGATAGCATTCCCTACTGTATCCAATCACATGTCACTTCTGAAGCCATGGCTATCCAGGAAGCTGCTAGTGGGATGATGAGCCTTCTTCGTCATGATTTGACGGAGTTGTCTCAACCACTTTACTATCATTTTCCTAAGCGAGGTCCTGGCACAGAAGTGAACACGTTCGATAGGATTTAGTTTGGGGAAGACCCACAAGTGCGTCAGTTGGCGAGATTGGTTCACATTATGGACCAAGTTCATCGCTGCCAGGTGTACGAACTGTGGGAGACCCTCCGCCGTCTGAGAGAAGCTCAAAAGTACCTCAGGATCGGTGTTAGCATGAATCGCGTTCCTTGTAACGTGCTTTATGGTAACAACGAGACCTCCCCAGCTACTGCTGCACCACCATATTATCGACTTCCGGAAGTGGCAGGGCTTGTACTTGTTTATGGACAGCATCGCCAAGCCCGGATGTCGGCAGGCTTTCCTCGCACTCAGCAGCCGGCATCCCTTGGAGGTCATAATCTTTTACTAGGTTCTCTGAGGCATCTCATTAGTCCTTTGAACCCTATAGACACGGGTTCACCTAAAGCTCACCTTTTAGATGAGTTTCCAGTGAACTTCAACAGGGATGACTTTGCTTAGGCCTTGGATGTTGAAGACTTGCGGCATAGAGTTGTAGACCACTTGTAGCTGTCCTTTAAATAAATGTAATAGGATAGATTTCGTATTATTATGTTGCTGTGTTGTAAGACTTTGTTTCGGACCATAGCCATGTTGTCTGCCGACATATATGGTTGCACTGTACCGAAACTTGCTGTTGCTATTTAATGGGTCTTATGTTTGTTTGGTGTTAATTCTGGTGCATTTCATATCATCATGCATGATAAGTTTAGTATTTTTCCCTTGTTGTCCAAAACCTTGTTTGTGCTTGTTCGAGTGTACTCTTATTGTGTTGCTAACAGTTGTATGGCAACAGAATGATAGGACCTACTACTCGCTCGCGAGCACAACAAGAAGAAGGATCCTCACCCCCGAGATCCCGTTTTTCTTCTATTACTGATCTTTACCCTCAGGGAGACTAAGCAGAACCGTCTAGTCGTCATGGTCAATAGGGTGGTCGGCATGAGGAACAGCTTCCTCCTCCGCCCACCATGGCTGGGGTGCTCTCACAAATAGAGTGCAACAGAATGGACCAGACGCGCATCCTTGAGCAGATTGCGCGTAATATGTCTTCAGCTCCTGCACCAGCTAGAGAAGTCAGAGGACATCGTGCTCAGATAGGTCTTGCTGATTTTCAGCAGATCAACCCACCGGTATTCTCCAGCTCTGAGGACCCTATGGAAGCCGAAGATTGTCTTAGGAATATTGAGAAGAAGATGTTGATTGCTCAATGTTCCGAGCGGGAGAAGGTGCTGTTTGCTAGTTATCAATTGGATGGAGCAGCTAGTGCTTGGTGGGACAACTTCTTTGTCATCCAGCCTGCCGGACACATCCCGACTTGGGATGAATTCAAGGAAGCTTTTTGTGAAGCCCACATTCCAGAAGGAGTTGTTATGATCAAGTAGCAGGAATTTCTCGCTCTTAAGCAAGAGCAGAAAACTGTGACTGAATATCTCTATGAATTCAATTTCCTTGCCCGGTATGCGCCCGATAACGTTTCGGCGGACCTTTGTCGTCGAAACCGATTCATGAATGACTTGACTGAGGAACTATAGATGTCATTAGCAGTTCATGACTTTAGAAATTTTCAGCATCTGGTCAATAAAGCCATCATCTCCAAAAGTAAGAGCAAGGCCTTGGATGAGGCACGAAAGCGGAAGAGGGCTGCACAGGTTGTAGCTAGTGGCAGTTCGCCGAGGCCGCACATGTGGCAGCCTCAACCTCCTCATGCACCAGCTCCAACTCCTCTGAGGCCACCAGTATTTGCTCCTCGTCCACCTTCACCTACCAGCCAGCCAAGAGCTGCTGAGAATCAGCCTCAGCATGTCAACAATGTCAAACCTGGTGTTATCTGTTTTCACTCTGGTCGTCCTGGACATTATGCCAATAATTGTCTGGCGAGGCAACGTGGTCTGCCTCTTGTTCGTCCTCCTCCAGCATCAACACGACTAGCACCACCTCAGAGGCCACCTTTCAAGGTTGATCCGGCTCATGCCCGAGGTCATGTGAACGATTCTGCGAAGAAGCGTGATGCTCGATGTCGTTCTCGGTATGCTCCTTGTTAATTTCAGTCCAGCTACTTTTTATTTGATTCTGAAGCATCCCATTCTTTTGTTAGGAGTCAGTTTGTTGTTCAACATCAGTTAGACATGCATACACTCCAGCCACCCTTTGTTATTCAATCCCCTGGATCGGTTTTTAGAACCGATCAAATATGTTGTGACATCAACATAGAAATCCTTGGGGTAAAATTTTTGGCAAACCTGATTGTGACAGATTCTAAAGGATTGGATGTCATCTTGGGAATGGACTGGTTGTCCAAGAATCAGGGACAAATAAATTGTGCCCAACGATCCATTTCTGTGACAAATGAAAACGGCACTCAAGTTGTTTTTCATTCCAAGACAGTCGAATCTCTTCTTTGTGCTCTAAAAGCTGATACCACACCTACTTTGGAGATGGTACTAGTAGTTTGTGAGTATCTGGATGTCTTTCCTAAAGATCTTCCAGGCATGCCCCCGGATCGTGAAGTGGAGTTCGTAATTGAGCTAGTACCCGGTACTGCTCCAGTTTTCAGAAGACCTTATTGTATGCCTCCCAATGAGCTAGTAAAGTTGAAGAAATAGCTTGGAGAATTGTTTGACAAGGGATTTATCCAACTGAGCTCCTCGCTTTGGGGATGCCCGGCCATCTTTGTCAAAAAGAAAGACAAGACATTGTGGATGTGTGTGGACTACCGTCCGTTAAATAAAGTCACGGTCAAATACAAGTATCCTCTTCCTTGCATCAATGATCTTTTTGACCAATTGACTGGAGCCCGAGTCTTTTCCAAGATTGATCTACGGTCAGGTTATCATCAGATCAAAGTCAGAGCTGAGGACATTCCTAAGACAACATTCTCAACTCGCTACGGTTTGTACGAGAATACTGTCATGTTCTTTGGTCTGACATGCTCCAGCATACTTCATGAATCTCATGAATTCGGTATTCATGGATTACATGGAAAAATTTGTTGTCGTGTTCATCGACGACATTCTCATTTACTCCAAGTCTGATGAAGAGCACGAACAACATTTGAGACTTGTGTTGGAAACACTTCGTAAGGCTTAGCTGTATGCAAAATTTAGCAAGTGTGAGTTCTGGCTCAAGAAAGTCAACGTTTTGGGACATGTGTTATCCGAAGGTGGTATCACTGTTGATCCAAGCAAGGTACAAGATGTACTAGACTGGGGTCAGCCCAAAAGTGTTTCTGACATCCGAAGTTTTCTTGGACTTGCGGGTTATTACCGGAGGTTCATTGAAAACTTCTCTAATATTGCAAGACCTTTGACTCAGCTTTTGAAGAGGGAAAAGAAGATCAGATGGTCAGCCGAGTGTGAAGAATGTTTTCAACTTTTGAGAGAACTCCTGACCAAAGCTCCAGTTCTCACTCTACCAGATATTCACAAGAGTTTTGATATCTATTGCGATGCATCTCGCCATGGACTTGGTTGTGTTCTCATGCAGCAGGGCCGAGTTGTGGCATATGCATCTAGGCAGTTGAGGTCTCATGAAGTAAATTATCCTACTCATGACTTGGAATTGGTAGCCGTAGTCCATGCTTTGAAGATTTGGCGATATTACCTTATCGGTAATCATTGCAAGGTCTATATTGATCATAAGAGCCTGAAGTACATATTCACTCGAGCTGATCTGAATATGCATCAAAGAAGATGGATTGAGCTGATCAATGACTACGATATGGGTGTTCATGATCACCCAGGCAAAGCCAACGTAGTGGCCGACGCTTTGAGCAGAAAGTCGCAGTGCAACTGCTTATCGATAGCACCTCTTGCTAAAGGCTTGTGTGCAGAATTTCAGCGCCTAAGTCTTGAGATGGTTGAAGAAGGATTTCTCGCTGCCTTAGAAGTGAAATCCACACTTGAGGATCAGATCCTTGAGGCTCAGAAAACTGATGCTGAGGTAGCCGAAATCAGGAAAATTTGAAGGCGGGTAAAACCAAAGAATTTTCTGAAGATGCCCGAGGTATCATTCGATACGGTAGCCAATTATTGGTACCCTCAGATCCTCAGTTGAGAGAGCTAATTCTAAAAGAGGCTCACAACTCTAAGTTTTCTATACATCCTGGGAGTACCAAGATGTACCAGGATTTGAAGAAGACATTCTGGTGGAGCAAAATGAAAAGGCAAATTGCATAGTATGTTGCTGAATGTGACATTTGCCAAACGATCAAAGCCGAACACTTGAAACCAGCTGGTACCCTTCAACCGCTGCCTATTCCCTAGTGGAAATGGGAGGATATCTGTATGGATTTTGTTACCGGTCTTCCAAGGACTCGGAGTGGGTCCGATGCCATTTGGGTAATCATTGATCGTCTAACAAAGGTCGCTCATTTTATTCCCATCAAAAGCACCTTCAATGACCATCAGCTAGCCAAGATCTACATTTCTAGAATTGTTTGTCTCTACGGTGTACCGAAGGTCATTGTCTTTGATTGTGGCCCTCAGTTCACTTCTTACTTCTGGAGTTGTCTTCATCAAGCAATGGGGACTGAACTATCTTTCAGCACTGCTTATCATCCTCAAACCAGCGGTCAGACCGAGAGGGTGAATCAAGTTATGGAAGACCTTCTCAGAGCCTGTGTGCTGTCATATAGCAAGAACTGTGAGAAGTGCTTGTCGTATGTGGAGTTTTTCTACAACAATAGCTACGAGGCAAGCATTCAAATGTCACCTTTTGAAGCCTTGTATGGAAGAGCATGTAGGACTCCGTTGAACTGGTCCGAGTCTGGAGAAAGATCATTCTATGGTCCAAACTTAGTGGTAGAAGCCGAAGAGCAAGTTCGTCTGATTCGAGACCGGCTACGCACTGCACAGTCTCGTCAGAAGAGCTATGCTGATCATCGTCATCGAGAGTTGAGCTTTGAGGTAGATGACCATGTCTATCTTAAAAGTGTCACCGATGAAGGGCACTCATCGATTTCAGATGAAAGGAAAGCTAGCACCTCGTTATATCGGACCTTTTCGAATCCTTGCAAAACAAGGAGCTGTAGCATATCAGCTGGAATTACCAGACTCTCTTTGAGCAGTACATGATACTTTTCATGTCTCTCAATTAAAGAAATACCTTCGTGTTCCTACCGAAGCAACTACCTTTGAGAATCTTGATCTCCAACCAGATCTTTCCTACCAAGAACAACCGGTGCGTATCCTCGATGAAATGGAACGCAGGACAAGAAACCGCACTGTCAAGTTCTTGAAAATCTAGTGGAGCAATCACACGGAGCTCTTCCGCACACGTTGCCCTCCGTTCCGCAACCCGCAGCCGCCGTTTTTGTCGAAGAAAGCCACCACCCTCATCGTCTTCCTCACATCCAGCGAAAGAAGTTGTCGCACCCACCCTTGCTGTCACGTTCCTCGATGCCTCAGTGAGCTAATCGCGAATCCATTAGGTTCATCCCATGCCCCTTGATCCAATCTACTCATCCCTTCTTTTAATTTGATTTTGATCCACCATGTGCATAGATCGGAGCAATTCAATCTTTTTTTTGCCATACCACCTTTGTTGTCCGATTTCGTCATCGCAGGTGAGTCTTCGTCGTCACCGATCACACCGTTGAGTTCATCGTCGCTTGTTCTACCCCATGCGCAATTTCTTTCCACCGATGTACCGTCCCTCATCATCCCTACCGTGAAGCCCGTCCCTCCCGCTCAATGCTGCCCTCAATGTCCTCGTCATCATCTTCACTACATCACCCTCATTCAAACGAGCCCTTCGCCAAGCCAAGACGTACCCTTCGTTGTCGTCTCTGTTCACAGGAGTCACACTGTCATCACACTCACCCCTCGATCCCTGTGCACCGCTACTGACGTGGCCACCACGTCAGCCATACGTGTGGCACAGCCTAAGGCCTAACCCTAGATCCAAAACTGTTGACCTAGTCCACAGTGAGCCGAGCCTATGACATGTGGGTCCCGCATGTTAGCCACTATTTTGTAGACCCAGTCCACCGTAGATCTGTGGACCTAGCTTGTGAACCCAGTCTATAGACCATGGACCCTGCCTGTTAGTCTCTTAGCCTTTGCCCGAAATTCTAGAAAATAAAGTTTCCTGGAACATTCCCTTGGTCCTACGTGTTAGTCCATGTACCCTATGTCCTTTGTTATTTTTTTCCAAATTAATCCATTCGAGCCACTTCCGAGAGCCCGCTCTCTCTTATATGAACTCTGATTGAGCTCGTTCAAGTTTCTAAATTCATCTAAAATCAAATCCTACCTTCCAGTATTACTATTATAATTTTTGGAGTTGTTTGTGCCTTTTTTATTTATTTGCTTTTCATTGCTTATTTCCGTGTAGTCGTTGATGCTTCAGGAGCCTAAGAAGTAAAGGTGCTAGCTCAAGGACAAGACCAGGACCTATTCCAAGGCAAGTTGTGCTTTAATCATGTTGCACCCAGTTTACAAAATTTACTTTGTTTTATAACTATTGCATTCTATTTAAATTATCGAATGCTTATTATTTCTGAGAATAGCTATGCAACGCAATTGCCATTCATTCCACCCTATAGATTGTAGATCACTTGTCACCCTAGGATAGTTAACTACTAGTTGGTAACTATGGTAGCACCAACATGGGTTGGTAGTGTAGTATGATGCTTAGCCATGCTAGGTTATTGATATCATTTTGAGATGGTAACATTACATCTAATTATTTGAATTTGGAATTACTCTATGAATAACTATGTGATATGTGTAGACAACTTGGGTGGACAAATGATTTAGACCGAGACAAGTGGCAAGACTTAGTTAGATGTAGGCTTAGTGTATTAGGTAGTCTTGCCCTGGACGATTAAGAACTTAACTTTGTGCGCCATTGAACTGAGCTACATTTATACAACCACTTGCTCTAATGGGAAGAACATGGTGTAGTAACTTTATGAGTTTCAACGTTGGCTTCCTCATGAAGTAGGCTAGCTATGTGTAGGGTGGAGGGTGTGATATGCTATGTAAGAACCACATCATGGACGGTTTCCTGTTCCCAAATCCAACGGTGTACCTCTACGCCCGTTCACTATGTCAGGATATTCTCCATGTATGTAGTAAGGGTGTAGGTAGGTTACCAGAAGGGCCAATCGTTGGGGAGAAGTCTCTGATATGCTTTGTTATGATCCTCCGGGTCGCACATCCATGGAACGTGTTAGAACTATGTTGTTAATTATATCTTGTGAGAAAAGTTGTACAACATGTGCAGAATGTCAATAATCTTAAGTTAGACGACAACCACGTCAAATCTTTTGCTTTACCGCCTGTAGAAAAATGACGAGGACATGTAGCCTTTGAGCTTATGACTGATACTTCCACTCTGTCGTCTGTTAGAATTGGGCCCATGATTGATAAGGCTCATTCATTCCTATAATTCCAAGGCATGCATGATTTAGCCCCATATTGCCTAGCCAAGTGGTGGGGGAGCAATTTATAAGGTGAAATCCTTGTCACCCATTGAAACATATATGACATGGCATGGGGTGACATGAAGAGAACAATAGCGAAAGTCACACACACACATATATGCACGCATATAGTCGCATGGCAATCGCATGACTTATGACTTGCAATGCACAACCATGAACGTGTCGTGGTGCAGTCACATCATGAACTGAGTCCACTTTCTTTTGTTAACCGTGTGTTTCTCTCTCTCTCTCTATTCACTAGTCGAATTACACAAGTCAGAAGACCAGTGTGGTCAGAAGACCCGTGGTTGGAAGATCAGTGTGGTCACTGGTCAAAAGACCAGCGTGGTCGGAATACACAGGTCGGAGCCGTAGACTAGGGTGTAGTCAGGAACTGATAAACACTACTTAGTTACCATTAATTAGTTTTGAATTAGCAGTTACCAGTGGTTCAATATGGGCTTAATAAGGCAGTTACTAGAGACTAATTATCTTGACCTTAAAAAGGATTTGGTGACGTCCATACCGGTTAGACAATCGAGAATTTCTCCCATTCTTCTTCTTCCTCTCCGTTCTACTATGCTGGTATGCCGTGTTGTCGAACCAAACCGTTTCTTCTCCTCAACGTGCATTAGGAAGGAGGGTGAGCGGATATCTCCAAACCATTGCCGCAGAGAGTACCTGCATGAGGAAGCAATAAGATTTCTAGGCAGCTCATCTACATGACCGCTTGCTTCACTGCTTCATCTATATTATGCACTGCATCGAATCTATGCTACTTCCTGTTCTTCATCAAGCCCAGCTAAATGTGGTTTGTGACCAAATTACCCTGTTATAATCCTAATATTACGTATGTTTAGAAGTACAATGAGTTATCTGCTGTTAGCATTGCTTTATGCATCTCTAGTAATTTATGATCTTTGCCTCGTAACAAAATCTGGAATTAAAATATTGCGCATATATCCAACAATCCAGAAACCTTATTGTGAATATTTTTGTGATTTAGTAATGGCTGGTGCTTCTGATGCTATGAAACCTGAGAGGTTTTCTGGTCAGAACTTTCGTAAATGCTAGACTAGGGTCATGTTTTGGCTTATGTCTTTAGGGCTATGGTGGATGATCCATCCGCAATATCCATTTACGGTTGAACAGACCATACAATTTGACACTACAAACAACACTATTCTTTGATGCATTCTAACCATACTGTCAGATCAGCTCTATGATGTGTACATGAACTTCAAGTCAGCCACGGAATTGTAGGACGCACTCAAGCACAAATATGCGCAAGCTGATGCTGGTCGCTGGCTCTACATGTGCGAGAAATTCTTCGACTTCACCATGGATGATGCTAAATCAATAGTTGCACAGGCTCATGAGTTTCAGTTGCTGGTCAGTGAGATTGCGCATTTGGGTTGTGTTTTGCCTCCTGAGTTTGTGGCCACGGGCATTGTTGCCAAGCTTTCTGCTTCATGGCAGGGTTTTGCCACTAGCTTAAAGCATAAGAGGGAAGAGATTTCTATTGAGGATCTCATTGCTACCCTTGATGTGGAAGAAAAGGCAAGAGCAAAGATGCACGAAGCGCTTCCAGCCAAAACAATAAGACCATTGCAAATGTCATAGAGAAAAATATGGCAAGAAAAATAAAGACTTTTGTAACGACCCAACTCTAGGGCACCCGAGAGGTCCTCCAAGACCTCTGGAAAGTCCATCAGGACCTCCCAGGAGGTCCACAAAGGACCTCTCGGACAGTTCCCCAAGACCTCCCAGGAGGTCCAGTAGGACCTCCGGGATGTTCGGGAGAACATGGCCCGAGAGAGTCTTGGAGCCAAGGCGCCCACGGACTGCCACAGCCACAACCCGGAGGAAAGCGAGGAGGTCGAGAGCTCCTCAAGATCACCCGCGATCCTCTAGAGGAGGTCGGGGAGGTCAAGACTTCCTCGTAACCTCACTCGTTCACCCTATGGTGAGGACATATAAGTCGAGCTTGCTCGAGGTTCCTGTGAATCCAGAGCTAGTCCCAAGGATCATGGCTAGCTCTTCACGAGAAATAATACAATGGTGGTGACATCGAGCGCATCATTATTAAAGTAACATATTCTGAGTTGTTACACAGTGGCCTTGGGCCCAACATGAACACAAAAGAGCAAAAGAATAACAGTTCGGTGACACACCACAGGCCATCGATGGAAGGCACAACCTATTAAGCTTTGATCTTCTTCCTTTGCCAAGGTCTTCTCTGGCAAAGATTGTAATGAGCAAGAGTGAGCACAACAACCGTGCTCGCAAGTTACACCCGTGGATTAGCGAGAATGACATGCATATATGGATAATCAAAAGATAGCATATTATGGTTAATTTGCACAAAGCCAATTTTCTTTCAACTACCATTACTAAGTTCCAAAGCGTGTCTTTAAATAGATAAAATTCATTTTATCAAAGCAATTTTCAGTTGGATAACATTCATCAACAAGTTGGTGAAGGATACCCTCGACAACGGCTCCTGCCCAAACCCATGGAATAAAATCCCAAAACAGATTTGATAAATATTTACGAAAACCCCAAAATCAACATCTAACTCTGCGTAGCCTTTGCCAAGACGTCCATGGCCGTGGATACGGCTATTGAATAGATTTAACTCTGCGAGAGGTTGTGCACTTTACCCACATGACATGATTTCTCTAGTTTATCAGACATCCGTCAATGCCACCTCTCACTACCAAAGGTAAGAGGTCTAGAGCTCATGACAAGGCCTTTACAATGCATTGCTCCACCACGCCTTTCCTTGCTAAGGTTTCACCCCCTATGGACAGCAATCCGGTGAAGCCCCTCTTGCACCGATGGGAACATTAGGTCATAAGGACCATCGGTCTTACAAGACCTCCCACACCTCCAATGGAGCGACATATGGTGAAGTTTTGCAAATTACTCGGCCAGTCCCGCCCCATTGCGAGACATGTGGTTGCCGATTGTGGCATAGCCCATTATAGGCTTGGCATTGGTGGCTCAAGACCGGTCCTCACATGACTAGGGCGACTTTCACAAACCCCTGGACCTCCACCTTTACCAGGATAGAGTCAGTGCACAAACATTGCACCACCAATCTAACCAATTAGCCCAGATCCCAATCCATTTTCATTTTCCTTGCTTCCCCAGCAACATTTTCACCCTTCCATGACAACCCAAAGTCATGGTAAAAACATTTTAAGCAATATTTGGTTATGTTGGTAAAGATTTCCCCAAATCAATACTTTTGGTCTAAGCCTGACTAAGCACAAGTTTTTCAAATGGTTGAGCTCACACTAATGCATGACCCAAGTTTGATCTAAAGGTGACAATGAGTTTAGTCCAAAGTCAACAGTGGCCATACAAAGGAAGTAGGCATAACTATGGATTTAAAACAGGTAGTGAACTAACTTGGTAGAAATAGGCATGCATTAAACTTTGAAACTAAACATAAATAAATTGAGTTATTGGGTGCAATATGATCAAGAGTGCAACTTGCCTTGCTCACTATCCTGAGATTCTTCCTCTTGAACCCCTCGGACTCCACAGAGTCTTACGCAATCTACGTGTAAAAGAGCAATTCAAAGAAGACTCAAATAAAGATCCAACTGAGATCAACAAGAAAACCGAGGGGACCCCAAAGGGAGTCCAAAACTTAATCAACAGGAAAGGTCTATATTTTTAGAATGGTTCTTTTAGAAAAGGTTCAAGCTTACCAGGAGGAGGTGGTCTTTGGCCAAAAGACCCCAAAGGAGTGATTCAAGCAATAGAACAGAGATCCTAAGAAATGGTTCTTGCGCAAAGTCCAGAGGAGGTCCTCACACAAAAGCCCTAGAAACCCAAAAAGAAGTCCACCCGAGGAGGTCCTGAAATGGACACAACCAGCTCAGTATAGTGGCAAAACAAGAGCGGAGGAGATCGCCAAGGGACTTACCAGGGATAGAAGAAGCAATGGATGGAGGGGAGGTCGGGAGCAGCAAAGTTTTCCCTGGGAGCCACTGATCGAGAGCCAAGATAACAGAGGGTGGAGAAAGGGAGGAAGGTGATGTGGTAGAATTCCTTGGTCTAATTGTAATCAAAATGGTGAAGAAAACTAGAAATATACGTGTCAAGGATAAGTATAGAAATGGGTCAAAAGGTAGGTAGTGGCGGGCGGTGTCACTACCATTACAAACAAAAGGTGCGAGGAAGGACAATGTGCGTTGCTATGGGAAGGAACAAAGAAAAATATCGAGGTGCGGTTAAGTGACCAAATTCAAAGTAAACTTCCGTATATGGATACATTTAATTGTGACAAGACATGCATTAAATGCCCAAGATTTTAACGTGGCGGAGGAAATGAAAATGACTAAGACTGGCAAGTGGGGCTAGTCAACTTAGAAACAGTCGGGTCAAGAGGGGAGGTCTTGCCCCCGCATGAGAGGTCCTCGAGGAGGTCAGGCTAAGAGGTCTGATATACACAAAGGAGGTCGAACATGGGGAGGTCCAAATACACATGGAGGAGGTCCACGTGACTAAGGTTAGGACAACGGGACTTCATCAAAGGAGGTCCTGCGGCTCAAGGAGGTCTAAAGGTTGAGGAGGTCCAGACATACAGGGGAGGTCTGGACATGGGGAGGTCCTGACGGTCAGGATCTCATCAGGGGAGGTCAGGCGAGGAGGTCCAGAGCCAAATTTAAAAGGCCACGGAGAGGTCTTGGACATGAGGTCGAAGAACTACAAAGAGATCCGTGGTTGGGATTAAAGGCGGGTTGAGGTCCGGCGGTTGGATCTCAGAGAGGAGGTCAACGGCCAAGATCTAACGTCTTGAGGTCTGGGCCTTTGGATCGGAAGTGAGGAGAGGTCGAACCGTTAGATTCAAAACAAAGGGGAGGTCCATAGAGGGATATAACGCACAGGGAGGTCGGGACCGCCAGATCAAATGAAAGAGAGGTCCTAGGGAAGATATCCACAACAGGTGGTCCAACAGGAGTTCGCAAGGATCAAAGCAACCCTAGGGAGGTCCCTTCGGCCAAGAAGAAATGCCAAGGGGATTCAAATGAACTCAGGAGAATCGAAGGCTCACAAGAGGTCCACTAGAATACATGGAGGTCCGAATGAAAAGAGGTCTGGGCATTGGGAAGTGCCCAGGCAACCAGGGTCCTGACTTAAGAGAAGTCTGAACAGAAAAGAGGTCTGAACCGAAAGAGATTCAAACCAACAAAGAGGTCTAAAGTGACCAAACTCAAAGGAAGGCAGGACGTAAGAATCGTCCGGTGAGAAAAGGTCCAAGCCTCAAGGGAGGTCTAACTTCATGTACCACTGGGGAGGTCTAGGCCACAGAGAGGGCCTAAACCTACACAACCCAAAAGAGATAGGTTAAAGGAGGATTGCCGAGCTTAACAGCAAGGAGGTATAAACAACTCAAACCCTTCCAACAGAACCAAACTTTGAATTCTCATCAAAACAAAATATTTTTGATTTATTTTACACATTTAATAAAAAGATTTAGAAAAATCAGAATGTTACAAACCTACCCCCCTTAAAGGAATCTCGACCCCGAGATTCAAATAGAATCAGCAAAGAGGTAGGGGTAGTTAGTCTTGAGGTCTTCTTCTTTTTCCCATGTAGCTTCACTTTCTGGATGATGACTCCATTGTACCTTGTATGACTTGATAATTCTGCTCTTGGTAACTCGCTCTGCAACATCCAGGATTTTAATTGGCTGCTCCACATATGTGAGGTCTTCCTGTAAGTCTATGTCCTCAACAAATGTGTGATGTTCAGGAAACCGCAGGCACTTCCTTAATTGTGATACATGAAAAATGTTGTGCACTGCCGACAAGGACTCTGGAAGTTCCAGTTTATAAGCTACTTCACCTTGTCTTGCTAAAATCTTGTATGGTCCTACATATCTTGGTGCTAATTTCCCTCTCATCCGAAATCTTCTAACTCCCCGGATTGGTGTTACTCTGAGGTAGACAAAGTCTCCAACCTCAAAAGATAAATCTCTACGCCGGGTGTCAGCATAGCTCTTTTGTCGGGACTGAGCCACTCTCAATCGTTCATGTCGGTTTCACTTTGCTCTCGGCATCTTTGATCAGGTCCGGCCCATACAGTTGATGCTCCCCAACTTCATCCCAGAGAAGAGGTGTTCTACAAGGCCTACCATACAAAGCCTCAAATGGGGACATTTGTAAGCTAGCTTGATAGCTATTATTGTAAGAGAATTGGCATAGGGTAAGTTCTTGTCGGCTTCTCCCAAAATCCGGGCACATGCCCCGAGCATATCTTCAAGATTTGGTTCACTCTTTCTGCTTGCCCATCCGTTTGAGGATGATAAGCCGTACTAAAGTTGAGTTTAGTACCTAAGGCTTCATGCAAACTTTGCCAAAACCTTGAGGTAAATTGAGATCCTCTATCGACACTATTCTTTTGGGCACTCCATGCAAGCAAACAATTCTTGCCATGTACAAGTCTGCCAAAACATTACTAGTATAGGTGGTCTTAAGCGGTATAAAATGTGCTACTTTAGTTAACCTATCAACCACCACCCATATGGAATCATACCCAGTTGGGTCTGGGCAATCCAGTTATAAAATCCATGCCCACATGCTCCCATTTCCATTCGGTATTGGCAAGGGTTGTAGCAAACCGGTTTTTGGTGTAGGGCCTTAACTCTCATACACACATCACATTGGGCTACATACTTAGCAACATCTTGCTTCATACTAGTCCACCAGTATCTCTCTTTAAGGTCTTGATACATTTTGGTGCTGCCCGGGTGAATAGAGTAAGGTGACCCATGTGCTTCCACCAAAATGAGCTGCTTAATCTCCTGGTTATTTGGCACACAAACTCGGCTACCAAACCATACTACTCCTGGTTCATCCTCAGAGAAACCTGGGGCTTTACCCCTTCTCATATTTTTCTTAATTTCTTGGATGTCCTCATCTCTTTCTTGTTGTGCTTTAATCTGATCTAGAACAGTAGGATGTACCTCCAAGGTGTTCACACATCCTTGCTCTACTATCTCCAAGTTGAGGTACTTCAATTCTTCATATAGTTTTGGTTGTTGTTCTTGAACCAACAAAGTATTCTGATGACCTTTTTGGCTCAAGGCATACTGCCACCACATTGGCTTTGCACGGGTGATAATGAATTCTAAGGTCATAGTCTTTAATTAATTCTAACCATCTCCTTTGTCTCAAATTGAGCTCTGGTTGTGTGAAGATGTATTTCAGACTTTTGTGGTGCATGTATATCTCACATTTATAATAAGGTAGTGTCGCCAAATTTTCAAAGCATGCACAATGGTGCCAGTTCAAGATCATGTGTTGGGTAGTTCTCTTCATGAGGTCTCAAGCTGTCTAGATGCATATGCCACTACCTTTCCATCTTGCATTAGCACACATCCAAGACCTTGATGGGATGCATCACAAAATACCTCAAAGTCTTTTTGGATATCTGGCAGGACTAGGACTGGAGCTGTGACAAGCTTTTCCTTTAATTCCTGAAAACTTTGCTCACTGTGTTTGATCCATTCAAATTTCTTCTCCTTTTTCAAGAGTTGGGTGAGAGGTTTAGCAATCTTAGAAAAATCTTTAATAAACCTTCTATAATAGCCACTAGACCAAGAAAGCTTCTTACCTCGATCCTTTGTCTTTGGAGGTCTCCACTCTAGGGCAGCTTCAACCTTTGAGGGTCTCTGACTACTCCTTTAGCCAAATAATGTGTCCAAGAAAGGCTACTTGACTTAGCCAAAACTCACATTTATTAAACTTGGCATAGAGTGCTGCTCTCTAAGCCTTCCCAACACAATTCTAAGGTGGTCTTCATGTTACCTTCACTTTTAGAATAGATGAGAATATCATCAATAAACACCACCACAAATTTGTCAAGGAAGTCCATGAATACTTTGTTCATCATGCTCATGAAATAGGCCGGGGCATTTGTCAATCCAAATGACATCACAGTGAATTCATATAATCCATACCTTGTGGTAAAAGCAGTTTTGGGGATGTCCTCAGGTTTTATTTTTAATTGATGGTAACGGACACTGAGGTCTATTTTGGAGAACACACTTGCCCCCTTTAGTTGGTCAAAGAGGTCATCTATCCTTGGCAATGGATATTTGTTCTTAATGGTGACCTCATTAAGTGATCTATAGTCTACAAACAACCTCAGGCTACTGTCTTTCTTTTTGACAAATAGCACAGGTGCTCCCCATGGTGAAGAGCTTGGTCTAATAAATCCTTTATCCTTTAGTTCTTGGATCTGCTTCTTTAACTCCACCAATTCGTTTACTGAGGCATCTGTAAGGTCTCTTTGATATAGGTGCAGTCGAGGACCAAATCAATTAGAAATGACACGTCCCTATCGGGTGGCATACCGGGGAGTTCCTCGGGAACACGTCTAAGTAATCCTTGACCCTTTGGAGGTCTTCGGCTTCACCACTTCCTTTACATGGGTTAGACAAGATCTGTCTTAAGGGAGGTCTTGACTTGAACTCCACTCGTTTTCCTTGTTCATTGGTAAGTGTTATAGACTTAGTAGCACAATCTATCGCCCTTTATTCTTAGCCAACCAGTTCATTCCAAGGATCACATCCAACCCTTGAGTTAGCAAAACTATCAGTGCATGAAATAGAACTCGAGATTTCTAAGGTGAGATTTGGGCAGAGGGCATTAGTCCTCATATCTATGCCCGGACATGTATTAGCATAGGGTTAACCAAAGGGATTATAGCTAACCCACACTTCCCCACAAATTTGCCGAAACAAAAGAATGGGAAGCCCCGAGTCAAATAAAAGCTGAAGTGATACAGAATTCACGAAACGCGTCTGAGGACTACATCGGTGCATCATGTGCCTCTTTTGCCGTGACATGTGTGACACGACCCTTGATAACTTTAGTTCTTGGCTTCACACTTGAGGCCTTGCCTTGTCTTGAAACACTCCTTGATCGAGCCGATCGGAGCAGAAATGTGTTGCTTCTTTGGGCACCTACTAGCATAGTGCCCAATCTCATTACAAAAGAAACAAGTCACTCTAGCCGAGGAGGTCATGGAGGTTTCTTTTGGCCGAGTCCCGAAGAGGTCTTATGATAGCTTGACTTGCTTGTGCGTTGCTCGACCCGGATGCCCTTGAGGAGGAGGTCCGTGAGGTCCTGCGTTGGGAGGTCTGAGACTGGGAGGTCCTAGACTTAGGAAATCCTCCAGGGTTAAACCTCTGCGTAGCCTTCCTCCTTTTTCGGCCCTCCATCTTTTGGAGCTTATCTTCCTGACGAATGGCCTTGCTTACAAGTTGCTGGAAGTCAGTATGCTCCTAGGAAACAAGATGAACTGAGATTTCATCATTCAGCCCTTCCAAAAAGTGTTCTTGCTTGCTTTCATCAGTAGCAACATCTCCTGGAGCATATCTTGCTAGTTGGTTGAACTTATGCATATATTCATTAACAGTGCGGTTTCCTTGCTTCAAGGTACGAAATTCTGTCCTCTTTAATGACATCATGCCGGGTGGGAGATGAGCACGATGAAAGGCTCGCTTGAACTCATCCCATGTGATGGCTTTGAGGATCGACATGAGATTGACTAAAATTGTCCCACCACTCGGAGGTGGCCCACCGAGTTGGTGAAAAGCAAAAGCACTCTTTCATAGTGCATACCTTGCACCATGTCTAATTTTCGACCTTGCCCTTAACGATCATCGGCTTCCATAGGTTGACCTTTGCTTGAAAATGTTGGAGGCGTAGCCTCATAAATTCTGCAATGCTAGACCTTGGTGGAGGTGGAACTTGGGCTTGAGGTTGAGCCGCAGATGGCTTGCAAAGGCGAGTGTTGGCCATGGATTGTGAAAGCAAGTTTATCAAGTGAGCTTGATTGGCCATTATTTGAGTCCAAGTAGGACCTTCAAGCTGGAGGTGGGGTGGGCTGTGAAGTTGGTTGCCCATGCTCACCCTCAACTCCTCTATTCGATTAGTCCACAGTGGATTCTCGGCCTCTTCCTCGACTTTGGTTGTGGTGGCTTGAATCGCCAACGCCATTTCTAGAAGTGGCCATCTTGTCCAAGAACCAAAGTGAGAAAAGAGAAGAAAGGCTAAGGAAAACTAGCCAAACCAACCACTCGGTAGAGGAAATCCAATACAAAGGAAACAGCAGCAAGAACATTTTCAAAGTCTATTATAACCAACATCGTTCTACTCGTGTCTTACCTTTTTGGGGCAAGTCTTGAGCACCAGCCTACCCTAAAAGATTTCTAACAGAATGTTGCTAGGGTAAGGAGGTCCACTTAATGTTGTAAACAGGTGCATAGGAAGAAACAAGATAAGGTGGGGTTAAGGTAAGGAAAAGCACCAGAAGAAAGGTAAGAGTGAAAAGATGACCCAGGTAAGAAAGAACACTTTATTCTTCTTTTGTTATAAAATAATTTTGAAATTCTACAACCATGCTACTAGGTTGCGGCTTACAGTCAGGATGCTCTGATACCACTCTTGTAACGACCCAACTCTATGGCACCCGAGAGGTCCTCCAAGACCTCTGGAAAGTCCATCAGGACCTCCCAGGAGGTCCACAAAGGACCTCTCGGACAGTTCCCAAGACCTCCCGGGAGGTCAGCGGGACCTCTGGGATGTCCGGAGAACATGGCCGAGAGAGTCTTGGAGCCAAGGAGCGCCCACGGACTGCCACGGCCACAACGGAGGGAAAGCGAGGAGGTCGAGAGCTCCTCAAGATCACCCGCGATCCTCCGGAGGAGGTCGGGAGGTCCGAGACTTCCTCAGAACCTCACTCGTTCACCCCATGGTGAGGACATGTAAGTCCGAGCTTGCTCCAGGGTTCCCTGTGAATCCCGAGCTAGTCCCAAGGATCATGGCTAGCTCTTCACAGAAATAATACAATGGTGGTGACATCGAGCGCATCATTATTAAAGTAACATATTCTGAGTTGTTACACGGTGGCCTTGGGCCCAACATGAACACAAAAGAGCAAAGAATAACAGTTCAAAGACACACCACGAACTGGCGGTGGAAGGCACAACCTATTCGCTTTGATCTTTTTCACTGCCAAGGTCTTCTCCTGGCAAAGATTGTAATGAGCAAGAGTGAGCACAACAACCGTGCTCGCAAGTTACACCCGTGGATTAGCAGAATGACATGCATATATGGATAATCAAAAGATGGCATATTATGGTTAATTTGCACAAAGCCAATTTTCTTTCAACTACCATTACTAAGTTCCAAAGCAGGTCTTTAAATAGATAAAATTCATTTTATCAAAGCAATTTTTCAGTTGGATAACATTCATCAACAAGTTGGTGAAGGATACCCTCTTGACAACAGGCTCCCTGCCCAAACCCATGGAATAAAATCCCAAAAACAGATTTGATAAACATTTCTGGAAAACCCCAAAATCAACATCTAACTCTGAGTAGCCTTTGCCAGCACGTCTATGACCGTGGACACGGCTATTCGAATAGATTTAACTCTGCAGAGGTTGTGCACTTTACCCACATGACATGATTTCTCTAGTTTATCCGGCATCCGTCAATATTTTTAGAATGGTTCTTTTAGAAAAGGTTCAAGCTTACTAGGAGGAGGTGGTCTTTGGCCAAAAGACCCCAAAGGAGTGATTCAAGCAATAGAACAGAGATCCTATGAAATGGTTCTTGCGCAAAGTCCAGAGGAGGTCCTCACACAAAAGCCCTAGAAACCCAAAAAGAAGTCCACAGAGGAGGTCTGAAATGGACACAACCACCGATATAGTGGCAAAACAAGAGCGGAGGAGATCGCCAAGGACTTACGAGGATAGAAGAAGCAATGGATGGAGGGGAGGTCGGGGCGACAAAGTTTTCCACAGGAGCCAGCGATTGAGAGCCAAGATAACAGAGGGTGGAGAAAGGGAGGAAGGTGATGTGGTAGAATTCCTTGGTCTAATTGTAATCAAAATGGTGAAGAAAACTAGAAATATACGTGTCAAGGATAAGTATAGAAATGGGTCAAAGGTAGGTAGTGGCGGGCGGTGTCACTACCATTACGGGCAAAAGGTGCGAGGAAGGACAATGTGCGTTGCTATGGGAAGGAACAAAGAAAAATGTCGAGAATGCGGTTAAGTGACCAAATTCAAAGTAAACTTCCACGTATATGGATACATTTAATTGTGACAAGACATGCATTAAATACCCAAGATTTTAACGTGGCGGAGGAAATGAAAATGACTAAGACTGGCAAGTGGGGCTAGTCAACTTAGAAACAGTCGGGTCAAGAGGGGAGGTCTTGCCCCCGCAGGAGAGGTCCTCGAGGAGGTCCGGGGCTTAAGAGGTCCTGATATACACAAAGGAGGTCCGAACATGGGGAGGTCCAAATACACATGGAGGAGGTCCACGTGACTAAGGTTCGGACAACCAGGACTTCATCAAAGGAGGTCCTGCGGCTCAAGGAGGTCTAAAGGTTGAGGAGGTCGGACATGTGGGAGAGTCTGGACATGGGGAGGTCTGACGGTCGGGATCTCATCGGGGAGATCGGCGAGGAGGTCGAGCCAAATTTAAAAGGCCACGCGAGAGGTCTTGGACATGAGGTCGAGAGAACTACAAAGAGATCCGTGGTTGGGATTAAAGGCGGAGTTGAGGTCAGGCGGTTGGATCTCCGAGAGGAGGTCCAACAACCAAGATCAAACGTCTGGGAGGTCTGGGCCTTTGGATCGGAAGTGAGGAGAGGTCCCAACCGTTAGATTCAAAACAAAGGGAGGTCCATAGAGGGATATAACGACAGGAGGTCGGGACCGCCAGATCAAATGAAAGAGAGGTCCTAGGAAGATATCCTGCAACAGTGGTCCAACAGAGTTCGCAAGGATCAAAGCAACCCTAGGGAGGTCCTTGACCAAGAAGAAATGCCAAAGGATTCAAATGAACTCAGAGAATCGAAGGCTCACAAGAGGTCCTTTGGAATACATGGAGGTCCGAATGAAAAGAGGTGCAGGCATTGGGAAGTGCCAGAGCTACGAGGTCTGACTTAAGAGAAGTCTGAACCGAAAAGAGGTCTGAACCCAAAGAGATTCAAACCAACAAAGAGGTCTAAAGTGACCAAACTAAAAAGGAAAGGCCCGGACGTAAGAATACGTCCAGGTGAGAAAAGGTCCAAGCCTCAAGGGAGGTCTAACTTCATGTACCACTAGGGAGGTCTAGGCCACAGAGAGGGCCTAAACCTACACAACCGAAAAGAGATAGGTTAAAGGAGGATTCTTTGAGCTTAACAAAGAAGGAGGTATAAACAACTCAAACCCTTCCAATGAGAACCAAACTTTGAATTCTCATCAAAACAAAATATTTTTGATTTATTTTACACATTTAAAAAAAGATTTAGAAAAATCAGAATGTTACAACTTTAAACCAAACATGACAACCAGCTTTAAAAAGAAAACTAAGAAGAAGGATATCAGGAACATCACCTGCTTTATGTGTGGAAAAATGGTCGTATGGCGAAGGAAACGATCGCAAGAGCAAGGATGTTGAACAGCCAAAGAAGAAAGCTATCAACGTGACCATAGGCGAGGCCTCAATAGGAGGGTATGGTAATTCACCTATTGTTTATTTTTTAGCATGTCAGTCCAACAATTGATGGGTTCATATGGAGCTATTGTTCATGTATGTTCTGATATTTCCTTGTTTTCTTATTATCAGGCAGTCGGGGCTTCCTCTGTCCTAACGGAAAACGGGTCACATGCTTCTGTTCTTGGTGTTAGCACAATAGATCTGATGCTTACTTCAGGGAAGATTGCCCACTTGAAGAACATGCAGCATGCGCCAACAATAAACAAGAACCTCGTTAGTGGTTCTCTCCTATGCAGGGATGATTATAAGCTAGTATTTGAGTCAAACAAAGTTGTAATGCCTAAGTCTAGTATCTTTGTTGGTAAAGGCTATGAGAGCAGAGGCTTGCTCCTCCTAAGTACTTTAGAGTCTTGTTATAATCTGAATATTGCAACTGGTTTAAATAAATGTGAAGCCAATGTTTGGCATTCCCTTTTTGTCATATTAGTTATGATAGCATTGCTCGAATGTCCAGTTTAGAATTAATTCCAAACTGTGAAATTATCAAAGGATCAAAGTGCCAAACTTGTATGCAACCAAAGCAGCCTTGAAAACCTTTTAAGGGGTTACGGGAGGAAAAGAACTTGGCACCATTAGATCTTATTTATTCTGACTTGTGTGAGATGAATGGATTATTGATAAAAGGAGATAAAAGATATTTTCTAACTCTAATTGATGATGCATCATGATATTGTTATGTGTATCTACTGAAAACAAAAGATGAAACTTTAAATTACTTTAAAATTTATAAGATTGTGGTTGTGAACCGACTAGAAAGGAAAACTAAAAGGCTAAGATCTGATCGTGGAAGAAAGTATATCTCTTATGAATTCTCTCATTTCTGTTATGAAGATGGAATAGTTCATGAATTTACACCACCATACTCACCCCAATCGAACGAGGTAGCTAAGAGGAAAAACCAGACACTAACAGACGTGGTGAGTGCCATGTTGGAGAGTGCTGATATGCCTAAGATGTGGTAGGGAGAAGTTATATTGACATCAATTTTCACCCTAAACAAAGTAATCACTAAAGGTGTGAGATTACTCCGTATGAGGGATGGAAAGGGAGAAAACCCAATGTTAATTCTCTGCGAACTTGGGGGGTGTTTAGCAAAAGTTAATATACCATTGCAGAAAAAGAGAAAATTTGGACCTAAAATAGTAAATTGTGTTTTACTAGGATATGCTCATAACAACACGATCTATAGATTTTTAGTAGTAAAATCATAAACTCTTGAGGTTATTGCTCACAATAATGGAGTCCACAGATGCTTCATTTTTTGAGGATATTTATCCTATGAGAATTGCAGGCAATACTTCTCAAACAGAGAATAATCAAACTATGAATAATAGTAATTTTGAACCTACCACCATTTCTGAACCAATGAGTGATATACCATCAGTTTGTGATATTCCTGAGGAGGATAACAATTTAGTCGAAGAGGCTCCTCGCAGGAGCAAACGACAAAGGGTTGAGAAAACCTTTGATGATGAATTTATTGTGTACCTCGTGGATGACGTGCCAACAACTCTTTCAGAGGCTTATGCATTACCTGATGTTGAGATTAGAGTGCTCATTGCATTAGCTTCTTCCCATGGTCTACACATCAATCAAATGGATGTAAAGATAACTTTCCTTAATGGAGAGTGGGAGGAAGAAATATATATGGAGCAACCGGATGGTTTTGTGATTTTGGATTGGAAAAATAAGATGTGCAAATTATTCAAATCCTTGTATGGCCTAAAGCAGGCACCTAAGAAGTGCCACGAGAATTTTGATAAAACTTTGACATCTGCTATTTTTTTGCTGTGAATGAGACATATAAGTGTGTATATTATCATTATGGTGAGGTTTTAGGAGTAATTTTGTGTTTGTATGTTGATGATATACTTATATTTGGGACAAACATTGCCGTAATTAACAAGGTCAAATATTTCTTATCTAGATGCTTTGATATGAAAGACTTGAGAGCGACAGATGTTATTCTAAATATTAAATTGATCAAGAATGAGGATGGGATCACTTTGAACCAATTCCATTATGCTGAGAAAATATTGAGTTGGTTCGGCTTTGAGAACTACAAGATTTCTCTAACACCTTATGATGCTAGTGTTAAGCTTCGAAAGAATCGGGATTAGGGAAAGATCAATTGAGATAACCATGAATTATTGGGTCCCTTATGTATCTAGTTGATACCACAAGACCTGACATCTCATTTGCTGTGAGCAAATTAAGTCGATTTACTTCTAACCCAGGAGATGATCATTGGGAGGCACTTGAGAGAGTATTGCGCTACTTGAGAGGCACAACCTCGTATGGAATTTACTATACCTGGTATCCATCTGTGTAAGAAGGATATAGTGATTCAAATTGGATCTCTGATGCAGATGAGATCAAAGCTACAAGTGGTTATGTCTTTACCTTAGCACGTGCTGCAGCTTCATGGAGACTATGTAAACAGACGATATTGACGAGGTTAGCCATAGAAGCTGAACTTGTAGCACTAGACACAGCCACTGTTGAGGCTGAATATGGCTTAGTGAGCTACTGTTGGACTTACCATTGGTCGAGAAACCAATACCGACAATCCTAATGTACTTTGATAACCAAACAATGTTGATTAATGTTACGGGTACTAAGGATAACATTAAGTCCTGCAGACACATGAAGCGTAGGCTTAAATCTGTCAGAAAACCGAGAAACTCCGAAGTGATTACTGTGAATTATATACACACTGAGAAAAAAATGGCAAACCCTTTTACAAAGGGGCTAGCACGAAAGGTGATTTCTGCTATGTCTATGGGCATGGGAATGAAGCCCATTTGAGTTACACCATAACAGTAACCCATACCTTCTTGATTGGAGATCCTGTGACTTAGGTAATAGGAAAAACAAGCTGATGTTGTAACAAGAGAGTATATATTATTTATATTTGTACATATGTTCTAATAGACAAAGTACTCTCAACTGTATGGAAAGATAACTTAAAGCCTTAATGTATTCTAGCGTCCAATGAGGGAAAAATGTATTAGCCAATAGGATACCTAAAATGAATGCACCTACTTGAATCTAATTGTGAGGTCGTAGTTCACGAGAACATGGCATTCTCTAAAAAGCTTAAGAGAACATGACCATATAATGCTCTGTTTAGGCGTGGTTCTTTGACATCTTAGTATCAGTTGAGATTTCAAGTAAAACCTAATCACGAAAAGCTATGAATTCAAGCCATAGTCCATTCATCATCTGTGAGAAGATGAATCTCATTATTCTAGGTGTAAGTTCAACCCGTTTTTGCTGCTTGCCTTGGAATTGGTAGGGGATTGTTAGAATTGGGTCCATGAGTGTTAAGGCCCATTCATTTCTATAATTCCAAGGCATGCATGGTTTAGTCCTATATTGCCTAACCAAATAGTGGGAGAGCAATTTATAAAGTGGTGTCCTTGTCACCCCTTAAAACATGTGAGACATGGTATATAGTGACATAAGGAGGACAATATCTAAAGTCACACACACGCACTTACGCACGTATACGCTTATTCGTGTGGCAATTGCGTGACTTGTGACATACGACCATGAACATGTCGTGGTACAGTCACATCGTGAACCAAGTCCACTTTATTTTGCTAACTATGTGTTTCTCTCTCTCTCTCTATTCATTGGTCGAATTACACTGATCGGAAGACTAGTGTGGTCGAAAGACATTGGTCGGAGACGTACATCAGGAGTCAGGAGCTAGTAAACACTGTTTAATTATCATTCATTGGTTTTGAATTAGTAGTTACATATGGTTCAATATGGGCTTAATTAGGCAGTTACTAGAGAGTAATTATCTCGACCTTAAAAAGGATCTGGAGACGTCCAGACCGGTTAGACAATCGAGAATTTCTATCATTCTTCTTCTTCCTCTCTATTCTACTATGTTGGTGTGATGTGCTGTCGAACCAAGTCGTCGCTTCTCCTCGGCGTGCACCGGGAAGTAGGGTGAGCGGATATCTCCGAACCATTGCTGCAGAGAGTACCTGCATGGGGCGACAATAAGGTTTCTAGATAACAAATCTGCACGACCGTTCGCTTCGCTGCTTCATCTACGTTCTACACTGCATCGAGTCTACGATGCTTCCTATTCTTCATCAAGTCTGACTGTAAGTTGGTTGTGCGACCAAATTACTCTGTTATAATCCTATTATTGTGTATGTTTAGAAGTACAATGAGTTGTCTGCTGTTAGCATTGCTTTATGCATCTCTAGTAATTTGTGATCTTTGCCTCGTAATAAAACCTGTAATTAAAATATTGCGCATACATCGTCTACTTGTGATCTTACAAAAAGAAATTTGGTATTGCATTCAGAATTCATAAGATTGGAGAAAGTTAACGATGAAAAATATTTTAAAGAATTATGCATGACATACCTAAGAACTTGTTAACCGCGATCCATCAAAACTTGGTGGCACTACTACAAAACAAGCTATAGAAGACGCCTCATCACAGACGATTCTTTTGGAACCGTATGTGATATGTAACTATCACAGACGGTTTTTAAATAGAACTGTCTGTGATACGTCACAGACGGTTCTTAACAAGAACTGTTTGTGATAATCTCAATCATCACTGACGGTTTTTAAATAGAACCGTCTGTGAAGTATCACAGACGGTTTTTAATAAGAATCGTCTGTGATAATCTCAGTCATCACAGACGGTTAATAACCGTCTATGAAGTATCACAGACGGTTCTATTTACAAACCGTCTGTGATGTCTTCATATATCATAGACGGTTTGTATTAAAAACTGTCTGTGACTTGGATTTTACCATGGCTTAAAATTTTTCGTACATTTTGATTTTACCATGGCTTGTTAAGAACCGTCTGTGATAGCTATTTTCACAGATAGTTTGAAAACCGTCTGTGATGACCGTCTGTTATCATAAACACATAAATACAGACGGTTCACAAAATAATCTATGATGACGGTTTAGAACCGTCTGTGATGATGTTTTGTGTAGTAGTGTGGAGCGACATCAATGATATCCGGCGGCCGGCGTGGCATGTGCGAACTCCGGTCGACGTTGGCGTTGATATTCTCCGATGGTGGCCGCAGCAGCGTCGGCGGCCGGCCGGTTCGCAGCAACACCAGTGATCTCCAACATTGGCGTTTTACATTCTCCAATGGTAGCCGCGCGCGGCGGCCTGGTGGCCGGCTTCGGCGGCTTGTGTGTTGTCGCTCGTCTCCTACGATGCCACCGTCAATCGGCGAGCTGCTAGAGCATGTGGCGCCCGTGGTTCAAATAGTTGACGATGGCCAAAGCGTGTACTTATAGTTGGACACACAAATAAATCTGATTCATTTAAAGTTAGGAAAGAGCATGCACGGTTCAAACAAATTCAGAAGGAGAGGCGTGAATGTGTTTCGCATGGGTTATCTGTGGAAGGAATCCGAAAATCAGGGGACCAATGCTCTTAACGGGTTGGATGTCGGTTTTGTTATACAAAGAGTAAAGTACACTGTGAGTCCTTAAACTTAGCTGGTTGGATCACTTAGATCCCACATCTATGAAACCACATATTCAGGTACCTAAACTTTTTTAAATGTGTCATCGGAGGTCTCAAAGCGTTTTTTCTGGGTTTGATCGGGTTTGACCGAGGGACCTAAGTGATCCAACCAACCAAGTTTAGAGACCCACAGTGTACTTTACTCTAAAAGTTTCATACAAAATTTGCATTCAATCAATCAGCTACATAAAATATTATCACAAATCACAGATAATCTAATAATCACAGAAGATCATTTAAATATGTTATTGATGTGTGCATATATTTATCCATAAAAGATTCCACCAATTCAAAAGAGGATAGATTCACCACCACCACCAAATTCTTTTATAATAGTAAAGACGAGGATTACATAACTTGAATGGCTAGTGCCTGAACTGACATTACCTAATGCTACGCAGCAATAATCTTGTTTTCATCGGTTAAAGTGCATCCGAACATAAAGAACTTTGCGCAACAGTACAAAAAAGAGTGTCGAGGGTTAGAATCCTAAACTACTAGCAGACGCTGTCTATAGTCTTTGGCACGTAGGATGAAAGAGAATAAAGAGAGAGAAATGTTCTATCTACAATCTTGTAGCCGACTATAGCACCAGAACCAAGAAAAACATTAAAAGACCGTGTGTTGTCTATAATCCTGTAGCCGACTGTATCATCATAATCCATTGTATGAGTTGTCTTTAGTGTTGTCTATAGATAACATGAAGAGTTGATATAGACAGCAATTGTTTATACCATTGTACATGCTCTTAGGAAAGTTTTATGAACTATTAGGGTATGTGAAATCCTCTATCTTGACACAACTCACTAAAGACGTCATTCAAACCTTGACCCTTCCAGTACATGGTAGTTTGAAGTGGGCTTTACAAAAATTAAGACATCATCCAAGTTCACATCCTTCCAATGCAAACCACCTCATGCTAAATCTAAACAGATATATTTAATTCTGCAAAATATTTTAAAATACGAGATTTTTTTTCCAGATGTGGCGGTATATGTACATTTCAAGAGTAGTACTAGCTCAGTGCATCTAGCTCAATTCAACGCAAATATCTCGAATCAGTAAGTACTAGTAGCTCAGTGCAAACTAGGTTATAAAAAACTCAGAACATACCTGTCAATTCAATGTCACTTCAGGCACTAGCCATTCAAGTTATGTAATCCTCGTCTTTACTATTAGGGTTAAGTACATTGTTCGTCCCTCAACTATAACCGATGATTAATTTTCGTCCCTCAACCGAAATACCAGATATAACGACCCTCCAAGTATCAATACCGGACAAAAGAAGTCCCTCCGTGCGTTCCAGAGTGGTTTTGACCAGTGTTTCGTGCCACGTGGAAAAAAAATCATTTTCTCCTGCCAACCAAGCGTCCACGCTGGCAAACCTCTGCTCTCTCTTTCTCCCCCATGCTCTCTCTGTCCTCTCGTTGCCGCCTCCTTTGACCGCTCCCTCCGCTCCTGCCGCCGCCGCCTCCTCAAGCTCTCCGCCCGCCTCACCGTCCTCGGCTCCCCGACCAAGCGCCGCTCCGTCGCCGTTGGGCTCCACCGCCTCCGCTCCTCACCGCCGCCTCCTCAAGCTCTTCGCCCACCTCGCCGTCCTCGGCTCCCGGACCAAGCGCCGCTGGGTTCCACCGCCTCTGCTCCTCCTCGCCGCCGCCTCCTCAAGCTCTTCGCCCGCCTCGCTGTCCTCCGCTCCTCCTCGCCAACAAAAATCTGACTACCTATTGTGATACAACTCACAAATCTAATACTATTCACATTCTTATTATTGATCACACGGTAGTAGCAAGCCAACAACAATCAAACAAAAATCACAATTATGCATTCAACAACTATTAAATCCACCATCGCAACAACACCGGTACATGCAGAATAAGCGAAGTCAGAAATCACATTACGGTTGGGAATTTCATCAAAAGCACGCCCGCATCCGAAAGTTCTCCGCCTTTGCATACATGTCAACTAGAGCATTGTCCAATGCCACATCACCCATAGGTCGCTTCTTGCACATATAAGCATGAATTTGTGTCCCAAATTTGATAGATGCTATATCGGCCACAGAGGCCAAGCAAGGAGTTTAATAGAACACCATCGATCCTTAAGCCTGGCGATGAATCTTACAAAAACACTCCATTGCATCTTCACCGTGGTTTCTATCCATGGAGTACCCATCGATCACGATGAGAGCGATCACGAGGTCCGGTTCATCGATGGAGTCATATAACACTCTTGCGCTTACTCATACTCCAAATTTGCGTAAGAATTGATAAGTGATCCAATAGCCCAACTTGATGATGCAAGTGTGAATTATCTCCACATTGGCAAGCACACCGACCGCTCCACGTGCTTTTAGAGCACTTCCAAATGTGAAATGGTCGTAGCATCATTGTCAAATATTTTGATGTGCATGATTGACAATCCAACAAAAAATTGCATTTTAAATGAGAATGTACAAACAAGATGAAACATACCGTCTCTCAAAGATTGAGGACAACAATCCAAGCGCATCACCGATGCCCATGCTCCGTCGTGAACTGGTTCGACCGATGCCCGACGACGATGAGGGTGAATAGCTCGGCGCCTCCAGCGCCGCCGTTCCTAGAGTAGCCGGAGACCATGGCTGCCCATGACACGACGCCTCTGTGCGGCATTCGTCAAACACCCTTCGGTGGCGGCGACGTCGTTGAACTCCGCCAGAGAAGATGACGCGAGCTTGGTGATGAGGTGCAGGTCTGGAAGGAGTTGGAGCTGATCTGACTCTCTAGGAGGGAGGAGGAGAGGAACCGAGGGAGGCGCCAGTGGCTGTAATGGCGACCAGGGCGATCGGGAGAGGCGCAATGGGTGGTCGAGGCAGAGCCGGAGCATAGGGAACCTGCAAGTGGTCTTGGTGGAGGTGGAACTAGGCCAAGGGGCGGCAAGACAGTCGAGTTTGCGGTGCTGTGTGGCAGCGGGGCAAGGGCAGCCAAATGGAGACGGCGGCGCTGGGAGCCGAGGAGCTGGAGGCAGCCGAGGAGGCGCGCCTCTTGGAACCGAGAGCACCGGGGAGAGAAATGAGAGATTGGGGAGAAATAGGACGGGAATGAAGTGAGAAAGAAGGAGGCCGACTCGAGTCAACGGCCAAAGATGGATTCCACGTCGGTCAAAACCGTCCTCGAATGCACGGAGGGACTTCTTTTGTCCGGTATTGATACTTGGAGGGTCGTTATATCCGGTATTTCGGTTGAGGGACGAAAATTAATCATCGGTTATAGTTGAGGGACGAACAATGTACTTAACCCTTACTATTATAAAAGAACTTGGTGGTGGTGGTGAATCTATCTTCTTTTGTATTGGTGGAATCTTTTATGGATAAATATATGCACATATGTATAACATATTTAAAGGATCATCTGTGAATAATTAGATTATCTGTGGTTTGTGATAATATTTTATGTAGCTGGTTGATTGAATGCAAATTTTGTACGAAACTTTTAGAGTAAAGTACACTGTGGGTCCCTAAACTTGGCTGGTTGGATCACTTAGGTCCCTCGGTCAAACCCGGTCAAACCCAGAAAAACCGTTTTGGGACCTCCAATAACACGTTTAAAAAAGTTTAGATACCTGAATATGTGGTTTCATAAATGAGGGACCTAAGTAATCTAACCAGTCAAGTTTAAAGGCTAACAGTGTACTTTACTCTTATACAAATATCCACTTTAGCGAGTTCACGCTTTGCACGAATTGTAAAGCAATCTGAGGGTCGAGAGAGAGAGAGAGAGAGAGAGAGAGAGAGAGAGAGAGAGAGAGAGACAGAGTCTCTCTCTCTCGACCCCCTCGGTGCAGGTTTCTTTCACTGGTATTGGCAACTCATTTCATGTACTGCTAACACCAAACGTACTGATCCTGCTGTATATGCTCTTGGATGCTTAGAACTTGAGTTGGTAGGCAGAGAGTTTTTTATTATTAAATAACCTTTTTTAAAATTTTATTTTAAAGTTAACTCTCGGCGCACTTTATTTTCAAATCTAACTTCTTTAGTCACGCCTTGTCACGCCATAGGTGGTGTGGTGGCGTGACAGTGTTGTTTGATCATGCTACGACCAGTGATGTGACCAAAAGTGCTATTTTGCAGACTTATTCTGTGGCGTGACAGCGTTATTTTGTCACGCCATAGGTGGTGGCGTGACCAAATGGGTCAGATTTAGAAATAAAGTGCGCCGGGGGTTAAATTTAAAATAAAATTTTAAAAAAGGTTAACCCTGTACGTACTTTATTTCCAATTCTGACCCTTTTAGTCACGCCACACGTAGTGACGTGACAAAACAATGCTGTCACGCTATAGAATGAGTCCGTTAAAATAGTATTTTTTGTCACGCCACTGATGATAGCGTGACCAAACAACACTGTTACGACACTACCCGTGGCGTGACAGAGTTTGTCCAAATACAGACTGACGTGACAGTGTTGTTTTATCACGATACCACCAATGGCGTGACCAAAAGGGTCAGAATTAGAAATAAAGTTTGCAGAAGTTAACTTTAAAATAAATTTTAAAATAGGTTAATTAATAAAAAAAAATTCTAGGCAGAGAGAGGCGAACTTTCGTAAGATTTCGTACTCTACTTCATCTACAACAAAGTGCTCCAGAAGAAGTCCCCAAAAGCTAGTAGTAGCTGTAGCAGTAGTAGGGTGTCTCGCGGAGCGAGTATGTAAATTGGCTTTTGAACTTGCCTTTTGTCTTCTTGAAGTTTTCAAGCTTCTTTTCGAAGGGTCCAGTTAGTTATTATAGATGTCCTTAAGGTTAGATATCTTCGAGATCACGGGATCCGATCTAAAAAATCAAAAAATAAATCTACTAATATGTAGCTCATGTCCTAAATTGGAAGGGGGCAAAGGCACCAGGAAGGAAGGCGTGTGATCCACGTCACATCATTTTTGAAAATAAATCTGAATACTAAAACTGGACTTCGCTAGGTATGGAGCCAAAGACTTAGCACTCTAACAGTAGTGTGGAAAACAAATGAATCAATACATTATTTAAAAAATTTCATGGCCATTAAGTCATTTTCCTGTTAGTCATAAAAGAGTGACGTTTTGGGATGCGTGGAGTCAGACTTCTTAAACTTTGGTCACCGATATATTTATGAAAATTTATATTGGATATAGGAAAATAATATATGTAGATTCGACTTGGAAAATACTTTCATGTTATTATAATTTTAATGGGTTTCATAAATATACTATAAAAGAAATTAGAGGTCTAAGTTGTATTTTTGGGACTATATCGATGTGCAAAACGTCACTCTTTTGTGACCAAGGGAGTACATGTTTTCCAAGAGAGGTAGCATGACAGCAACCTAAAAAGATGGCATTAGAGGTGCCCAAATGGGTTGTACCTACCGGGTCGACCCGAGGCATTGTTGGCCTGGCCTACGCATGACACGGCCCGACGACTAGATGGGCTGGGCCAGGCCGACATGGCCCGATGCGGCATGCCGTGCTTGGGTTGTGTGACGACCCAATCCTAGGGTTCCCGAGAGATCCTCCAGACCTCTGGAAACCAGTGAGACCTCCCAGAGGTCCACAAGGACCTCTCGGCCGACCACCAAGACCGCCAGAGGTCCAAAGAAGACCTTCGGAGGTCCAGAGATCACAACCCGAGAGAGGGTCTTAGAACCGAGGAGCACCCGAGAACCCTTCCATAGCCAAACGAAGGAGAGCGAGGAGGTGCGAGAGTGTTCCCAAGACCTCCCACGAGCCTCCGGGGAGGTCGTGGAGATCTGAGTCCACCTCGGTACCTTCGCATACCCACCTCGGTGAGGACATGGAGGTCCAAGCTTACTCCCAAGTTCTCTGTGAAACCCGAGCCAGTCCCAAGGATCATGGCTAGCCCTTCACAGCAAAATACACAATGGTGGTATCCCGAACACACCTTTATTGAAACATAATATTTAACAGAGTTGATTACAAGGTGGCCTTGGGCCAAGCACAAGTACACAAGAGCGAAAGAAAGCAAAAGGGTCAATCAACAAGCCACAGTGGTGACCGGAGGCATAACCTAGTTGCTTTGATCTCCATCACTACCAAAGTCTTCTCTGGCAAAAATTGTAATGAGCAAGAGTGAGCACTACCATCGTGTGCTCAAAGTTGCACCCGTGGATTAACAATATGACATGCATAAGGGATAATCAAGGATGGCATAATATGGTTATTTTGCACAAAGCAAATTTTCTTTTCAATACCATTATTAATTTCAAAAGGGTCTTTTAATAGATAGAACTCTCTTTATATTAAAACAATTTTTCAGCTTGGATATCAATCATCATGAATTAGTGAAGGATACCCTCCTGACAAGAGGCTCCCTGCCCAAACCCATGGGACGGCAGGTCCCAAAACAGATTTGAAAATCATTTCGAAATTCCCAAAGTCAACAACTAACTTCAAGTGGCCTTTGCCAAGACGTCCTTGACCGTGGACACGGCTATTCAATAGATTTAACTCTGCAGAGGTTGTGCACTTTACCCACACGACATGAGTACTCTAGTTTGTCCCAAGCATTCGTCAATACCACCTCTCACTTCCAAAGGTAAGAGATCTAGAGCTCATGACAAGGCCTTTACAATGCATTGCTCCACCACGCCTTTCCTTGCTAAGGTTTCACCCCCTATGGATAGCCATCCGTGAAGCCCCTCTTGCACCAAGGGAACAATGGGTCATCAAAGACCACTAGCCAACAAGACCTCCCACACCACCAATGGAGCAACATGTAGTGGAGTTTTGCAAATTATTCACCAGTCCCACGCCCCTGCATGGAGACATGTGGTTGCACGATTTTGGCATCACCCATTATAGGCCTAGCATTGGTCGCTCAAAGACCGGTCCTCACATGACTAGGGCAACTTTCACAAACCCAAGGGCATCGATCTACCATAAAGGCACGATCCTGCATAAACTTGCACCAACCGAGCTAACCATTTTGCCCTAGTCTAAAATCCATTTTCATTTTCTTTGCTTCCCCAAAGAATACTTTCATACCTCCATGACAACCCAATGCCATGGTGAAAACATTCAAAACATTATTTGGTTATGTTGGTAAAGATTTCCCCAAATCAACAGCTTTTGGTCTAAGCATAATGAGCATATGTTTTTCAAATGGTCTTGACTCATACTCTCAGATTAGCCAAGTTTGACCTAAAGGTGACAATGTGTTACATATCCAAACCAACAGAGGTCATACAAAGGAACTGGGTATAACTATGAAGTTAAAAGCGGTATTGAACTAACTTGATAAAAATAAGCATGCAGTACATCTTAAAACTGGACATAATTAATTTGATATAATGGGTGCAATATGATCAAGAATGCAACTTGCCTTGCTCACTACTTAGAGATTCTTCTTCTTGAAACTTTGGATTCCCTAATCTTCACAATCTACATATATATAGAAGGCAAATTCAAAGAAGATTCAAATAAAGATCCAATTAAAGAATCAAAAGAACTCCAAAGAAAACTCCAAAACCCAATTACTGAAAAGGATTATATTTAGATTAGGTTCTTTTGGAGAAGGTCTAGCTTACCAAAGGAAAAAGAGGTCTTTAGAGAAGGTCCCAAGATATGACCTAGGCAGAGGGCGAGAGGTTCCAGAGGCGAGATGCTTGCACAAGGTCAGAGAGGAGGTCCTCACACGAGCACCTCGAGTTTCAAAAGAAGTCCACGTAAAGGAGGTCTGTGAAGGACAAGATCACTCAGATATCTTGGTGAAAACAAGGGTGGAGCAGATCATCAAAGGAACTTACCAGGTAAAGGAAGTAACGGGTGAAAGGGGAGGTCTTTTTAGGTCGTAGGAGCCAAGCTTTCCCGGGAAGAGTTCTTGGACGAGAGCCAAAGCAACAGAGTGTGGAGAAGGAGAAGGGTGATGTGTTCGAACGTTTCAGTCTATGTGTAGTCAAAGTGGTGAAGAAAACTAGGTACTTACGTGCCAGGGATAAGTATAGAGGTAAGTCAAAAATTGGTGATTGTCAGGGCAGGTGTCACCACCACCCTGGGTGAAAGGTACACTAAAAGACACGTAAGCTGCTATGGGAAGGAACAAAGAAAAATATCCATGTACGGCTTAGTGACTCACTTCAAAGTAAATACCACGTATGAAAGTGTATTAGACGTGACAAGACCTACATTAAATGCCCCAGGTACATACGTGGCGGAAGAAATGAGAACGTCTAAGGCTGGCAAGTGGGGCCGGTCAAATTAACAACAGTCTGGTCAACCATAGGGAGGTCTTAAGGTTAAGGAGGTTCAGACAGGGGGAGGTCCTGACGGTCAGGATCTCACCAAGGGAGGTCTAGCGAGGAGGTCTAAGCGGTTGGATCTCCGAGAGGGAGGTCCAACAGCCAAGAGCCGCGCGAGGAGGAGGTCCTCAAAGAGAACAGACGCTACTGGGAGGTCAGGCCTTTGGATTCAAAGTGAGGAGGTCCAAGCCGTCCGATTTAGATCAAAGGGGAGGTCTGAACCGCCCGATTCAGAACGAAGGGGAGGTCCATGAAGGGACATAACGCATGGGAGGTCTAGACCCTTGGATTAAAAATGGGAGGAGGTCTGGACCGCTAGATCAAGTACAAAGGAGGTCCATGCGAGGTGGTTCCAGAGGCATTTCACTCAAGGGAGGTCTTCTTGGTCCAGAGCAGAAGCCAAAATGGTTCAAATGATCTTAGGAAAAATCGAAGGCACACACAAGAGGGCCATTGGGATGCATAGAGGTCCGAATGAAAGGAGGTCTGGCATCAAGAGGTGTCGAGACGACAAGAAGTTTAGATCAAGAGAAGTCGAGCAGAAAAGAGGTTTGAACCCTAAGAGATTCAAACCAACAGAGAGATCCAAATGACCAAGCTCAAAGAAAGGGAGGCTGGTCATACGAGTATCTCTGGTGAGACGAGGTCTAAGCTTTAGAGGAAGTCTAAACCTACAAGATTTGAAAGAGATAGGTTACTGGGAATTGTTGAGCTTTCCAACAAGGAGGCACAACAACCCAAATCCTTCCAATAGAACCCAAATTTGAATTCTCACTAAAGCAAAAATAGTTTTAATTTATTTTACACATTTTAAAAAGTATTTAGAAAATCAAGATGTTACAAACCTACCCCTTAAAAGAATCTCGACCTCGAGATTCAAACAGAAATCGACAAAAGAGGTAGGGGTAGTTGATCTTGAGGTCCTCTTCTTTTTCCCATGTAGCTTCACTCTCGGATGATGGCTCCACTTGCACCTTGTATGATTTGATAATTCTACTTACGTGACTCGCTCGCAACATCCGAAATTTTAATGGGTCGCTCCACATATGTAAGGTCTTCTTGTAAGTCCGTGTCCTCCACTACAAGATGATCTTGAGGAAACCATAGGCATTTCCTTAGTTGTGATACATGAAAAATGTTGTGTCTCGCCGCCAAGGACTCTGAAGTTCCAGTTTATATGCTACTTCACCTTGTCTTGCCAAGATCTTGTATGGTCCTACATATCTTGGTGCCAATTTACCTCTCATCCAAAATCTTCTAACTCCCGAATTGGTGTTACTCGAGGTATACAAAATCACCAACCTCAAAAGATAAATCCCTCGCCGGGTGTCAAGATAGCTCTTTTGTCGGATCGGGCCACTCTCAATCGTTCCTTAATCAATTTCACTTTGCTCTCGGCATCTTTGATCGTGTCCGCCCATACAGCTTGATGTTCTCCAACTTCATCCCGAGGAGAGGTGTTCTACAAGGTCTTCCATACAAAGCCTCAAATGGAGACATTTGTAGGCTAGCTTGATAGCTATTATTGTAAGAAAATTCAGCATAGGGCAAGTTTTTGTCCCAAATTTTTCCAAAATCCAGGCACATGCCCTAAGCATATCTTCAATATTTGGTTTACCCTCTCTGCTTGCCCATCGGTTTGAGGATGGTAGGTCAGTACTAAAATTGAGTTTAGTACCTAGAGCCTCATGCAAACTTTGCCAAAACCTTGAGGTAAATTGTGATCCTCTCATCGATACTATTCTTTTGGGCACTCCATGTAAACAAACAATTACGCCATATATAGATCTGCCAAGACATTGCTACTATAGGTGGTCTTAACTGGTATGAAATGGGTTACCTTAGTTAGTCTATCAACCACCACCCATATGGAGTCATACCCAGATTGGGTCCTAGGCAATCCAGTGATAAAATCCATGCCCACTTGCTCCCATTTCCATTCGGGTATGGGCAAGGGTTGTAACAAACCTGCGGGTTTTTGGTGTAGAGCCTTAACTCTCATACACACATCACATTGGGCCACATACTTAGCCACATCTTGCTTCATCTTGGTCCACCAAGACCTCTCTTTAAGGTCTTGATACATTTTGGTGTTTGCTGGGTGGATGGAGTATGGTGATCCGTGTGCTTCCACCAAAATGAGTTGTTTGATCTCTGGTTGTTTGGCACACGATTCGCTACCAAACCATACTACTCCTTGCTCATCTTCAGTAAAGCCTGGGCTTTACCTCTTCTCATATTTCTCTTGATGTCTTGGATGTCTTCATCTCTTTCTTGCTGTTCTTTGATTTGGTCCAGGACAATTGGATGTACCTCCAAGGTGTTCACATAGCCTTGCTCTACTATCTCCAGATTGAGGTACTTCATTTCCTCATATAGTCTTGGTTGTTGTTGCTGGACCGATAAGGTATTACAGTATCCTTTTCGGCTTAAAGCATCTGCCACTGTGTTGGCTTTACCTGGGTGATAGTGTATCCCAAGGTCATAGTCCTTAATTAATTCTAACCACCTCCTTTGTCTTAAGTTCAGCTCTGTTTGTGTGAAAATATATTTCAAACTTTTGTGGTCAGTGTATACCTCACATCGGTTGCCAATGAGGTAGTGCCGCCATATCTTTAAGGCATGCACAACAGCTGCTAATTCAAGATCATGTGTTGGGTAGTTCTCCTCATGAGGTCTCAACTGTCTAGAGGCATATGCCACTACCCTTCTATCTTGCATTAACACACAGCCCAGACCTTGATGGGATGCATCACAAAATACTTCAAAGTCTTTTTGGATGTCTGGGAGTACTAACACAGGAGCGGTGGTAAGTTTTTCCTTTAATCTCTGAAAACTTTGTTCACAGGTCTTAGTCCACTCAAACCTCTTTTCCTTTTTCAGAAGTTGAGTAAGAGGTCTAGCAGTCTTAGAAAAGTCTTTAATAAATCTTCTATAATAACAAGCTAGTCCAAGGAAACTTCTTACCTCAGTCACTGTTTTAGGAGGTCTCCAGTTCAGGACCGCTTCCACCTTTGATGGGTCTCTGACTACACCTTTGGCTGAAATAATATGACCTAAGAAGGCTACTTGACTTAGCCAAAATTCACATTTACTAAACTTGGCATAGAGTGCTTTGCTCTCTAAGTCTTCCCAACACCATTCTTAGGTGTTCCTCATGTTCTGTTTCATTTTTAGAATAGATAAAAATATCATCAATAAATACCACTACAAACTTGTCAAGGAAGTCCATGAATACTTTGTTCATCATGCTCATAAAATAAGCTGGAGCATTTGTCAGTCCAAATGACATCACAGTGAACTCATATAGTCCATACCTGGTGGTAAATGCAGTTTTAGGGATGTCCTCTGGCCTGATTTTAAGTTGATGGTAACCAGACCTTAGGTCTATTTTGGAGAACACACTTGCCCCCTTAAGTTGGTCAAAGAGGTCATCTATCCTTGGTAATGGATATTTATTCTTAATAGTGACCTCATTGAGTGATCTATAATCCACACACATTCTCAAGCTACTGTCCTTCTTTTTAACAAATAGCACAGGTGCTCCCCATGGTGAAGAGCTTGGTCTAATAAATCCTTTTTCCTTCAATTCTTGGATCTGTTTCTTCAGTTCTACAAGTTCATTCACAAGCATCCTGTAAGGTCTCTTTGAGATGGGTGCTGTCCCAGGGACCAATTCAATTAGAAAAGAAATGTCCCTATCAGGTGGCATTCGGGGAGTTCTTCAGTGAACACATCTATATATTCTCGACCCTTTGGTAGGTCTTCCAGCTTCACTACCTCCTTTACATTAGTTAGAAGAAGTCCTGTCTTAAGGGAGGTCTTTGGCTTAAACTCTACCCTATTTCCTTGTTCATTGGTAAGGGTTATGGACTTGGTAGCACAGTCAATTTGCCCTTTATTCTTAGCCAACCAGTTCATACCAAGGATTACATCCAGTCCTTGAGTTGGCAAGACTATCAAGTCTGCATGAAATAAAACTCCAGAAATCTCTAAGGTGAGATTTGGGCAGAGGGTATTAGTCCATATAGCAGGGTTCTCAGCCTCTTCCTCAGCTTGTCGGCTATGATGGCTTGAATTGCCACTGTCATTTCCAGAGGTGGCCATAATGTCCAAACACCGTGGCTGGGAAAAGAGAAGAGAAGAGGCTAAGGGAAACTAGCCCAAACCAAACAATTCGGCAAAAGAAAACCAAGGCAAAAGAAATAACAGGGAAAACCTTTTCGAGGTTTATAATCACCAAACATCATGCTACTCGTGTCTTACCTTTTTGAGGGAGGTCCTAAGCACCAGACCTAACTCAAGACCTCTAATAAGAAGTTGCAGGAATAAGGCAGTCCATTTAACTTAATAAATGGGTGTGTAGAAAGAAACAAGGTAAGATGGGATTGAGGTAAGAAAAAGCAACAGAAGGAAGGTAAGGATGAAAAGATGACCCAGGCAAGAAAGAACATTTTATTCTTCTTTTGTCATAAAATAATTTTGAAATTCTATAACCATTCTACTAGGTTACTACGGTCGAAAGTGCTCGATACCACTTTTGTGACGACCCAATCCTAGGGTTCCCGAGATCCTCCAGACCTCTGGAAAGTCAGCGAGACCTCCCAGAGGTCCACAAAGGACCTCTCGGCTGACCACCAAGACCCGCCAGAGGTCCAAAGAAGACCTTCTGGAGGTCCAGAGATCACAACCCGAGAGAGGGTCTTAGAACCGAGGAGCACCCGAGAACCCTTCCATAGCCAAACGAAGGAGAACGAGGAGGTCTCGAGAGTGTTCCCAAGACCTCCCACGAGCCTCCAGGGAGGTCGTGGAGATCTGAGTCCACCTCGGTACCTTCTCAGATACCTCCTCGGTGAGGACATGGAGGTCAAGCTTACTCCCAAGTTCCTGTGAAACCCGAGCCAGGTCCCAAGGATCATGGCTAGCCCTTCACAAACAAAATACACAATGGTGGTATCCCTAACACACCTTTATTGAAACATAATATTTAACAGAGTTGATTACAAGGTGACCTTGGGCCAAGCACAAGTACACAAGAGCGTAAGAAAGCAAAAGGGTCAATCAACAAGCCACAGCAAATGACCGAGGCATAACCTAGCCGCTTTGATCTCCATCACTACCAAAGTCTTCTCTGGCAAAAATTGTAATGAGCAAGAGTGAGCACTACCATCGTGCTGCAAGTTGCACCTGTGGATTAACAATATGACATGCATAAGGGATAATCAAGGATGGCATAATATGGTTATTTTGCACAAAGCAAATTTTCTTTTCAATACCATTATTAATTTCAAAAGCAGGTCTTTTAATAGATAGAACTCTCTTTATATTAAAACAATTTTTCAGTTGGATATCAATCATCATGAATTAGTGAAGGATACCCTCCTGACAAGAGGCTCCCTGCCCAAACCCATGGGACGGCAGTCCCAAAACAGATTTGAAAATCATTTCCAGAAATTCCCAAAGTCAACAACTAACTTCAAGTGGCCTTTGCCAGCACGTCCTTGACCGTGGACACGGCTATTCGAATAGATTTAACTCTGCAGAGGTTGTGCACTTTACCCACACGACATGAGTACTCTAGTTTGTCCGGCATTCGTCAATACCACCTCTCACTTCCAAAGGTAAGAGATCTAGAGCTCATGACAAGGCCTTTACAATGCATTGCTCCACCACAGCCTTTCCTTGCTAAGGTTTCACCCCCCTATGGATAGCCATCCGGCGGGAAGCCCCCTCTTGCACCAGTGGGAACAATGGGTCATCAAAGACCACTAGCCAACAAGACCTCCCACACCACCAATGGAGCAGCATGTAGTGGAGTTTTGCAAATTATTCACCAGGTCCCACGCCCACACCGAGACATGTGGTTGCACGATTTTGGCATCGGCCCATTATAGGCCTAGCATTGGTCGCTCAAAGACCGGTCCTCACATGACTAGGGCAACTTTCACAAACCCAAGGGCATCGATCTACCATAAAGGCACGATCCCGTGCATAAACTTGCACCAACCGAGCTAACCATTTTGCCCTAGTCTAAAATCCATTTTCATTTTCTTTGCTTCCCCAGCAATACTTTCATACCTCCATGACAACCCAATGCCATGGTGAAAACATTCAAAACATTATTTGGTTATGTTGGTAAAGATTTCCCCAAATCAACAGTTTTGGTCTAAGCATAACTGAGCATATGTTTTTCAAATGGTCTTGACTCATACTACTGCATTAGCCAAGTTTGACCTAAAGGTGACAATGTGTTCTGTACCAAACCAACAGAGGTCATACAAAGGAACTGGGTATAACTATGAAGTTAAAACTGGTATTGAACTAACTTGATAAAAATAAGCATGCAGTACATCTTAAAACTGGACATAATTAATTTGATATAATGGGTGCAATATGATCAAGAATGCAACTTGCCTTGCTCACTACTTAGAGATTCTTCTTCTTCAGAACTTTCGGATTCCCCGGAATCTTCACAATCTACATATATATAGAAGGCAAATTCAAAGAAGATTCAAATAAAGATCCAATTAAAGAATCAAAAGAACTCCAAAGAAAACTCCAAAAACCCAATTACAGAAAAGGATTATATTTAGATTAGGTTCTTTTGGAGAAGGTCAATAAAATAGTAGTAGTAGACCCAACGATTCACCACAGGCAATCGTCTGGTGGAGCGTGGCCTAAGCATCGATGTCCTCACCGTCTTGATAGAAGTCTTCTCTGAATAAAGATTATTCAAAGAAGAGTAAGCACTACCATCGTGCTTGCAAGCTACACCCGTAAGTAAATGTAGATTGAATGCATGCATAAAGTGAGCAAAGGGTAATGGCGGGGTTTATTTGCATAAGACAAAGATTTTAGGTTTAAATACTCTTAGTGATTTCCAAGGCCATTTTAGAATAAGATCAAAAATCATATTTCAATTTCTCAATGTCAAGTGTAGGATGAACCTCCATACACAAATGGTGAAGGACTACCCCTTACACCGAAGCTTCGCCCAATCCCATTTTCATAAACCGGTGACAAAGTCTTTTCAAACAAAACCGAGACTAACTTTGAGTGGCTTCATTAAGCATGTCCATGACCGTGGACATGGCTATTGAATAGATTAATACTCTGCAGAGTTGGTGCAGCTTTACCCACAAGAGATAGTTTGCTTATTATGTCGGCCAATACACGCTTAGTAGGCGTGCGACTAAGCGACTATCACGAGGCCTTTACCCTACACTATTTCAACATAATTATGCCCGCTAAGGTTTCGTAATCGAAGGCTTCGCACCAACGACTACCCCCTCTTGCGCCATGTGGGTATCATTAATAAGTCTTCACGACTCCCACATCTTTCCAAGACATAAACATGGTGAGATAATATAGTTTATTTGGCCAAGTCTGTCCCATTCGGACTTGTGGTGGTACGAGTTTGGCTTAACATCCATGCCATGAGACCGTCCTTACATGACTGGGTGACTTCAAAACAAACCACAGGTCTCAAACATTATTTGTATTGAGCCCGTGCATGAACTTGCACCCACCAACAATCCAATTCACCCAAGTCTAAACCAATTTCATTTATTTTTCTTTTGTCAAGACATTTTCCAATCATCTATGGTAAAAACAATACCATAGATTCATTTTCAAAACAACTTTATATTCTCGCAAAATTCCCAAATCATCTTTTGGTCTAAGCAAAGGACTAAGCATAAATATCTTAATTATTTTACTAAGGTGACAAGGGCATGGCATTCCAAGCATCAAGATTGGCTATACAAAGGAATTGGCATAACTAAGAATTAAAACAGGAATTTAAAATACTTGGATACAAATATGCATGCAATAATAACTTTAAAAACAGAATTAATTAACTTTGAAATACTGGGATCAAGATGGTCAAGAATGTAACTTGCCTTCGTTGAAGTCTTGAGATTCTAAACCCTCTGAAAGATCTACCTCTCCTAATCGTCAAACTCTATCTGGCGAGAGTACGACAAATTCAAATGAAATTCAAATAAATCCAAAAAGACAAATCAAATTAACTCCAAATGAAATAATTTTATTTTATTTAGCTAGATAATAATTTTCTAAGATTTTATCAATTTGAATCACTCAATTTGAAGTTGTGGTTCAAAAGATATGAATTTTACAAGTTTTAACCTAAATTTGATATTTAAAAGAATTTCTAAAATTAAATACAGATTCAAAATAGCTTCAAATTAAATAATTTTGGTTTAGTTAGCTAGATAATGATTTTACATGAATTTAGAAATTTGAAACCCCAATTTGGAGATTGGATGAAAAAGTTATGATTTTTACAAATTTAAACCCTAATCGATTTTTATTTCATTTAAGGATTTATTTTCCGAAGGAAATCCCGACTTAATCGCATTCTTGACGTCAGCACCTCGGAGGATACCATCGACGGGTGGGCCCGTGGTCAATCGACCACGCCCACGATTCGATCAACGTCCACGGTGCACCCGTGCACAAAGACGCATGCACGCGGACGCGCGTGTCTTGTACCGGTCGACGTGGCTCGCCACGTAGGTGCCGACGGCAAAACGCACATGTGGCGCCGAGCCGGTGGTGATGTGGTGAGCCACGTGGACATAGGGCCATGAGCTGGCGACCTCGCTCGCGCGCTCGCGCCACGCCGAGGGGCGTGAGTGGTATTGGCGTGCGAGAGGTGACGTGGGGAACACAGGGCACTACCTTGGAGTGGCGGGGCAAGGCGATATAATCGCTTACGCGACGAAGCTTTTGCGCGCGGCGGCTGGTCGCTCGATAAGTAGGCGTTCCCAGGTCTTCGGCGAAGTGAATGTCTTGTGAAGCCAAGCGTCGGCACGCGGTGGTGCCGATGGTGGCGAGTCGAGGGCGAAAAGTCGACGGTCGGCTTAATCGGAGAATAACCAAAACTCCCACGTGAAGAGCTCCACAATCCAAGCGCTAGGGGAGAGGGGGAGGGCTACGGGTGGTGGCGTTGTGGCGTGAGGAGGGAGGCGCACCCGGGGCGCTACTTATAGGGGTGCGGGCGGGGCTGATTCGCCGTGGAGCGCACGAAGCTCGTGCGAGGTCGCCAGGAAAATTAGGGAATTAGGGCCAAGAAAGGGAAGGGAAAAGCCGTGAGGCGAGAGGATCCTGATTGAATGCGCGGAATTTCAAATGATGCGATGGAGATCTCACCGGTTTAAGGAAGGTCGAATTGGTGACCATGGCGACGGCGAAATGGAAAGAAGCGACGCGTTGAGGAAGAAAGGAAAGGGAAGAGGAACGAAGAACGATGGTCCCACCCGTCGGCGGCAAAGAACGGCGAAAGAACGGCGCGGTTGAGTCGCCTCGATGACGATCCAACGACCACGGGAGGAGGTAACGCAGGAGGAGTGGGCCACGTGGAAATTTGTCTTGGCGTCTTGAGGAGGTAGATGGGCCGACCTAATTCGCCCATTCACTGCTTAGGGTTTTATTGATTTTTCTAATTGATTTAATTCAGATAATTCAAAGAGGCTTTAGAAAATAGCAAATAAATTCCAAAAATTCTAGAAAAATTCACAGAAATTCCTAGAATGATTTTGGACTTAAATAAAATAATTTCCACTTAAACTTGTTAATAGTTTTTGTATTTAACTTGGTTTTAGCTTTAAGGTTAATAGTAAGAGCTTTAGAAAATTTCAGAAAATCCACCAAAATAAATAAGTTTTTAAATTTTCTCAGAATTTGAATTTTTGGGCTGTTACATTACCAAAGGAAAAAGAGGTCTTTAGAGAAGGTCCCGAAGATATGACCTAGGCAGAGGGCAGAGAGGTTCCAGAGGCAGAGATGCTTGCACAAGGTCCAGAGAGGAGGTCCTCACACGAGCACCTCAGAGTTTCAAAAGAAGTCCACAGAAAGGAGGTCCTGTGAAGGACAAGATCAGCTCTGTATACTGGTGAAAACAAGGGTGGAGCAGATCATCAAAGGAACTTACTGTAAAGGAAGTAACGGTGAAAGGGAGGTCTTTTAGGTCGTAGGAGCCAAGCTTTCCTGGAAGAGTTCTTGGACGAGAGCCAAAGCAACAGAGTGTGGAGAAGGAGAAGGGTGATGTGTTGAACGTTTGATCTATGTGTAGTCAAAGTGGTGAAGAAAACTAGGTACTTACGTGCGAGGATAAGTATAGAGGTAAGTCAAAAATTGGTGATTGTCGAGGCGGTGTCACCACCACCACAGGTGAAAGGTACACTAAAAGACACGTGGTAGTCGCTATGGGAAGGAACAAAGAAAAATATCCATGTACGGCTTAGTGACTCACTTCAAAGTAAATACCACGTATGAAAGTGTATTAGACGTGACAAGACCTACATTAAATGCCCTGTACATACGTGGCGGAAGAAATGAGAACGCCTAAGGCCGGCAAGTGGGGTAGGTCAAATTAACAACATCCGGTCAACCATAGGGAGGTCTTAAGGTTAAGGAGGTCCAGACAGGGGAGGTCCCGACGGTCGGGATCTCACCATGGGAGGTCTAGCGAGGAGGTCTAAGCGGTTGGATCTCCGAGAGGAGGTCCAACGACCAAGAGCGCAGAGGAGGAGGTCCTCAAAGAGAACAGACGCTTGGGAGGTCTGGGCCTTTGGATTCAAAGTGAGGAGGTCCAAGCCGTCTCGATTTAGATCAAGGGGAGGTCTGAACCACCTGATTCGTAATCGAAGGGGAGGTCCATGAAGGGACATAACGCATGGGAGGTCTAGACCCTTGGATTAAAAATGGGAGGAGGTCTGGACCGCTAGATCAAGTACAAAGGAGGTCCATGCGAGGTGGTTCCAGAGGCATTTCACTCAAGGGAGGTCTTCTTGGTCCAGAGCAGAAGCCAAAATGGTTCAAATGATCTTAGGAAAAATCGAAGGCACACACAAGAGGGCCATTGGGATGCATAGAGGTCCGAATGAAAGGAGGTCTGGGCATCAAGAGGTGTCCAGACGACAAGAAGTTTAGACTGAAGAGAAGTCTGAACAGAAAAGAGGTTTGAACCCTAAGAGATTCAAACCAACAGAGAGATCCAAATGACCAAGCTCAAAGAAAGGGAGGCCTGGTCATACGAGTATCTCCTGGTGAGACGAGGTCTAAGCTTTAGAGGAAGTCTAAACCTACAAGATTTGAAAGAGATAGGTTACAGGGGAATTGTTGAGCTTTCCAACAAGGAGGCACAACAACCCAAATCCTTCCAATAGAACCCAAATTTGAATTCTCACTAAAGCAAAAATAGTTTTAATTTATTTTACACATTTTAAAAAGTATTTAGAAAATCAAGATGTTACAGGTTGCCACCCTGGCCCAACGGGCTGTCCTAGCTTGACATGCATAGTACCATGCTTGGCACTGCCCGACCTAGGTACGGCACGACCCCCGCCTGGCACGGCTGACAACGGAGGAGGCGATGGCTCCCACAGCAGCGCGCGATGGCGGTGGGTTCTTTATCTAGATGAGCTACATGGGCCTACTCGCCCTGTCGGGCTAATCGTGCCGAGGGCGTCATGGCATGACCCGTGAGCTTGGCATGCCATGCTTGGGTCGGCAGCCGAGCTCACGGGCTGGCACGACACACCTCGTTTAGCTAGCTAGACTAGTTGGGCCATGTCTAAATAGGTCCGTGTCGTGCCATCCATTTGGGCACCTCTAGATGACATCAATTACTGGATCATGCAATTGCATTCTAAAAAAAACACAAAACAAAGCTAGTTCTAGAGGTGGCCAAATGGACTAGGCTAGCTCAAGGCACGATACTGTTGACTCGGCCCAGGCACGACACGCCCCAATGTGGCATGATGCGCTTGGGTTGCCATCGTGGCCTAGCGGGCTAGCATGGTCTGACCTGCCCTAGGCATGGCTGGTGACAGAAGAGGCGCCGACGGCTCCCTTGGGTGGCGGAGGAGGGGGTGGCGACGACAATGGGTTCTTTACCTAAATGAGCTACACATGCTTATTCGACCCATTGGGCTAATCGTGCTGGGGGCGGCATGGAATGACCCATGAGCTCAGCATGCCGTGCTTGGGTCAGCGGCTGAGCTCACGGGCTGGCGCGACACGACCCGTTTAGCAATGCGGGCTAGATGGGCCAAGCCTACACGGGTTCGTGTCGTGCCATCCATTTAGCCTACACGGATCATGCAACTGCATTATAAAGAAAACACAAAACAAATCTAGTTCTAGAGGTGGCCAAATGGGCTGGGCCAGTCTGAGGCACGACACTGTTGGCCTGACCTAAGCATGGCATGACACAGCATAGCACAACCCGATGCGTGCATGACGTGCTTGGGTTGCCACCGCGGCTCGGCGGGCTAGCACGGCCCAACCTGGCCCAGGCACAGCCGACGATGGAGGAGGCGTCGATAGCTCCCGTGGCGGTGGCGGCGGAGGTGGCGACGACGGTGGGTTCTTTTACCTATATGAGCTACACGGGCCTACTTGGGCCATCGGGCTAATCGTGCAGGGGGCGACATGGCATGACTCGTGAGCTCGGCATGTCGTGTTTGAGTCGGCGGCTGAGCTCATGGGCTGGCACGACACGACCAGTTTAGCTGGCCAGGCTAGGTGGGCCATGCCTAAACGGGTCTGTGTCGTGTTGTGCCATCCATTTGGCCACCTTTGGATGACATCAACCACTGGATCATGCAACTACATTCTTGTGAGACCCCGACGTTTATTAGGCTCATAATACTTAGTCATCCGATTGACCCTAGTATTATCAACCAAATAAACCCGGTCTCGAGAGATGTATACTTCGAGAATGCAATATACATACCTCACAACAAAAGAATGTATCAATTCCATACAACACATAGAACATAAGCAACAAACCGTGGTTAATATTAATATGGAATAGATATTACAAAAGAGAGGCCCTTAGGCCAAATAGCAACAATTCTACAAAGGTAACAATGAAGCAAAAGGTGCCATAAAGATGGCTATAACACAAAGCCAATCGGTGTGCCTTAACCCTAGGCATCTCGACCGACCGCCAAGCTAGTCGTCAAGAAAGCGCAACACGTAGCACAAAAGAGAGGCTCTTGGAGCTCTCCTTCTTCCTCTGCACAAAAGCCACAAAATTGCCACAACCACGGCGATGAGTACATAAAGTACTCCATAAGACTTACGTGTGAGATAACGAGAACTATAAATAGCTACATGCAAGCTTTATTTAAGTGGATGAGGCTTTGGACTCATTTTAGCATAAAGCAACATTTATTTGCAATAACATAATAGATTGAAAGCAATTTGACAAAGCATTTTTAATGGTTGAAATAACAACGCGATAATAACATAATAACAACAACAAGAACAATCACGAAGTGACTAACCCAAGTCACCACAACAATAGCATGAACTCCCGTTCATACCAACCATGTCAAGTTTTAATTAAAGGTTGTAGTCTAGTCTTGAACGACCTTACCAAGCATGTCCATAACCTAGGGCGAGGCTATTGAATAGTTTTATCCTGCGGGGTGTACCACTTTGCACCCACACGTCGCATCGCCTTTCCTTTACGCACACTTAGAAGGTGTCTTTGTACAGCTAAGTCCTCGAGACCTTTCCAAAGGATGAATGCTAATTACGAGCTGCACAACCCACGGGAGAAGGAGACATCACAACCTTCCCTAAGCTAATGCTCCCTCCCACACTATACATATACATTTGTTTTAAAAACACACCAACCGAGCTCGCTCATAATTAACACCTCCTAGAGTACTTAGTCAAGAGGGTTCCATATGCCCCTCAAGCGTGGTTAGTCTGCCAAATCGCTTGGCTTAGTGACCCAAGTACTCGGTCCTTAGGGACCCAGCATACCACCACATCCAAAACCGCACCATCCATCCAATATGCCCAAGTCTAAATCAATCTTTTATTTTCAGTTTTAATTTTACAAATTAAACAAAGCACAAGTGCTGGACATATAGGAGTAATAATCATTTGTGAGTGATCAAGACCATCGACTAAGTCGATGATCGCCCATTCTACCGATAACTAAGCATGTCTAAGCAATTTACATCGAAACTACTAAGTGATAAGAGCTCATCCAACGAGCTCCCACCACAGCAAATAACCTAGGCTCATGGTAGTAGAGGATAAACAATTCCTACAGATCATGCAACTATAGGCTTGCTAGCGACATTTAACACAAAGTAGCATGCATACATAGAAGTAAAACGATATATTAAGCTTTAAAGTAATGGGACAATGATGGAAATGATCAAACTGCTTGCCTTGTTGCTAGCCAAGTTGTGGCAGAGGGTCGCTCTCGGGATCACCACAAATGTCGAAACCTAACGGAAAAGCGAGAAAGAACCGATAAGAACGACGAAAAACCAAAAAGACGCACAACAAACGAACTCCAAAAGCCATGAAAATTTTACAGCAGCAAGACAATGATTTATCATGAATTTAGCAACAAGAACCAATTGATTTGGATTCTCAATGCAAAAGATATGATGAAATCAATTCTGCTCAGCCTATTAATTAGAAATATGCTACTGTTCATCGCAAAATTTTCTAGAATAGAAGTGAAGCTGAAATTTTTACTGTAAAACCAGCACCTCATGAGATGAATAACACAATTGAGTTCATCTCATTTGGAGCTATTATGCACTCTCTACAAATTTTCCAAAACAAGAACTTGAACAAAATTATAATGCACAAGTCCTCAATTTCCTAACAGCAACATGCTCAAAACCAATTTTCACAGTGAGTTCACTAAGAGAGGAAACCAACAAAGTTGGTCTCACCCAAAAATAATCTATAGAGCATTAGTTATGTATTTTACAAGTTAAGCATTGATTTTAGTGCACATTTTAAAGTTGGTTTTAAAATCTAATGGCAAACTGTGCTCTGGAGCTGAACTCAACTTACAATCATTTTTGGATTAAAGTCAAGTTCAAGACAGAGCTAACACAATTTGAATGACCTCAAAAGGATTAAAAACGAAGAAGATATGAAATTCTAAAGTCTATACCTTATTTCAGTTTAACTAAGACCTCACAGGAATTTCTAAAACTCACAAGGGTATGGGAGGACGTGAGCCACAGATCTTAAATCCAACGGCTCAAGATCTCCCAGGAGAACATCACATACGCGCACGTGAAGGTCCAGAGGTCCTGGACCTCTTAGCAACTCACATGCGCGAGGTGAGGGGGAGGTCGTGACCGTAGATGCGAAATCAGCGGACCACAACACAGAAGGAGGTCCGGAGCGGACCAGATCTAAAGGGAGGTCCTCAGCGGTTGAGATCTTCCAAAGGAAGGTCCAAACTATCAAGATCTCCCGAGGAAAATCTACATCGTCCAGACCTCACAGGGAGGTCTGGGCCATCGAGATGTTCCATGGGAGGTCCTCGATGGTTCGAGATCGTCCGAGGAGGACCTTGACGGTCAAGATCTACCCGGGGAGGTCATGAGCAGTGAGATGGCTTAGGGAGGTCCTAAGGGAGGTCTAACGCTTCTGAGACCTCCGGGGAGGTCTGGACGGCCACGATTGCGCAAGGGAGGTCTTGGGCGCTCGGATCTCCTCGGAGGAGGTCCGGGCGTCCTGCACCCGCGCCTAACTTCGCGCAGCGCTGGACATGAATAAATGCTTGTTGGGACATCAAGGAGGTCATGCACGGAGGTCTTAAATGCGCACATTAAAGGGTGGATTAAAGGCGTTAAGACATCCAATGATTACAATGATTGGAACACATGATTAGCGCATTAAACATGGAGGATTTACGTCCTAAAAGCGACAACGACTGCCGTTGTGTCCGACAAAACCCGAGTGCAAAGACGTGGTCATCGCCGGCGATGTAGACCTCGTCGGCGAGATCAATAATACCGTTGCGGTCCGCAATAACCATGCGCACCAAAGGACCTCCTCTCAACGGCGGCGACGCCTTGAACGCCGTGAGCCGAGAGGACAACGAAGACAAGCACACAGCGAAACCAAAATGCAAAAGGAAGCTCATGCGACATCCAATCAAGCGTGTGCCCAATTTAAAAGCTCATGACCTCATACATCTGCGGGTGCCACTAGCTAAGGACTATCGAGGAGTACAGGAGGTCCTAAGGTCTTGAGGAGGTCGAGAAGGGAGGACCGGTCTTGGGGAGGAAGGGTGCTCCACGACCAAAGCTTCAACTTCAAGCTCCACTTTGTCCCCTCTGCAAATGCCCAACAATATCAAGTTAGGCCTTGGTCCCGGAGGGTAGGGCACAAATGGAAGCAAGGAGAAAAGGAGGAAAAACTCCGGGGACCCTTGTCCACCGAGGAGCTTCAAGCTTCTCAACAATGGCGACCAAGAGGGAGGAGAGGAAAGCTCAAATGACACGGTGCAAGCTTAGAGCTTAGAAGTGTGCCAAAGAAGCTAAGGGAGGAACCCAATGGGGTTTTATACTTTGGGAGAAGCGGCACACGAGTGGGGTTAAGCTCATGGTGAGCTTAGCCCATGGCTCGGTCTAGGGTTTGGACAAGACACGAGGCGACATGGTGACAGTCTGCGTGGGCAGAAAGAGGCGGAAGGTGACACGCATTTAATCTTGGTCGACAAAGAGTTGTTATAAGGTACACGATGGGCGAGTGGGCATTAATTCACTTGCTCGAGGGCACGCATGCGTGACCAAGGAAGGAGAAGAACGAGGGAGGTCATTTTGACCATTGGATAAGCCACGGGAGGTCCTGCCCCTCCGATGTGGTTTTTGAACCGTTATGTTTTAAGTGGCCGGGAGGAGGTCCCACCACACGATCAAGGATGGGGAGGTCGTGGCCCTCCGATTTCATGTCAGCACGCACGTGAGGAAAAGGGACAGAGGTCCAAAGCGTTGGATCTCCATCCAGCAGTCGCGGACCTCCGGTGGGGACTTAACATACGCGATCAAAAAGACATGAGGGAGGTCATGGCCTTTGTATTTAAATCCAAGGGCACCGACTGATGGGGAGGTCGATATGATGCGCAGCAGCAAGGGAGGTCGGGACCGCTAGATTTAGATCTAAGGGTTCGATCAAAAGAGGTGGAGGTCTGAGCTCGCATAGCGCACAAGGGAGGTCATGGCCTTTAGATTTAGATCTAAGAGCTACGATCTCACGTCTTGTTGGGAGGTCAGTGCGCATGAGACAAAAAGAGGTCGTGGTAGTAGATTTTAATCTAACGGTGCACAACAAAAGATGGGGAGGTTGTGAGTGCTTGATAGCAGGGAGGTCGTGAGTCGTTGGATCTGATCCAACCGGCCTCGACCTTGGTTAGGTGGGAGGTTGGTTTAGTTTAGGTTGAGAGGAGGAGGTCGTGACCATGGATCTTGGATCCAAGGGCTATGACCTCACGCAGTGGGAGGACTGACCGAGTATGTTGAGGAGGAGGTCGTGGTGTTGGATTTGATCCAGCGGCTCGACCTCAACAAATGGGATGACCTCATTGCGATGGTTTAACAGCTCGAGGAGGTCTTTGAGGTTTAACACAGGGGAGGTCATGACCATGGATCAGCGATCCAACGGCAATGACCTCATGAGGTGGGGAGGTCTTTGCGGTGTTGACATGGAGGAGGTCGTGGTGTTGGATGTAAATCCAACGGCTCGACCTCAACAAATGGAGATGAGGTCTGGCGAGGTGCAGACATGGTTGGGCTGGACCAACTTTGAATATGGCTAGCCAAGGAGCAGTGTAGGCTTTTAAATTTAGTTTTTAACAAATGAAACTTAGCATAATTATTTGAGATAGCAAATGAACTCCAAATTTGTTGAAATTTTAACTGGAGCTTGCTGACAATGAGATCAACCTTGCATAAAATTTCCAGAGGTTATTATGCAATGCATTTTCTCAGGAAATTCATGAAGGTTGTTTAAAGGATTGTTTTGCCTCCAAAATTATCAACAAGTGTTATAACTCATGATATTTTTCAGAGGGTCCCATATCAGTTTTTGGGACCAAGGAAAATAAATTCCAAATGTTTGACACAAGATTTAAGATAATTGGAAAATGAGTTTGATTTTTGGTCAACAAGAGCTTTGTGTTTTGGATTACACAACTCTTGGACAAAAATCACATGAGATTTTAGGGTTTTTCAAGATGTGAGTAAAAGTTTTAATTTCTACACATATAATTATACTTGATTAACCCTAATTATACATTTGGGATGTTACAAAATCTCTCCCCCTTGCAGAAATCTCGTCCCGAGATTTGGCTCACTCAGAAAAGAAAGATGGATAGTCCGCACGTGAGCGATCTTCTCTTTCCCAAGTAGCCTCATCCTCGAAATGGTTTGACCACTGAACTTTAAGGAACTTGATGGTCTTATTCCTTGTCCTTCGTTCAGACTCATCGAGTCTGTGAGCAGGTGCTCGCGATAGGTCAAATCTTCACGGACATCGAGAGTTTCCAGCGAGCTTCCTCGGTTGGAACACGGAGGCACTTCTTAAGCCGGGACACATGGAAAACATCATGTACCCCTCTAGTGCAGTGGCAACTCCAACTTATAGGCAACAGCTCCTTCTTCTCGATAGCGGTAGGGACCGACATATCGAGGAGCCAACTTGCCCTTGGCGCCAAACATTGATGGCCCTTCAAAGGAGAGACTTTGAGATAAACAAAGTCATTAGGCTCAAAACGTAACTCACGTCGACGGCGATCCGCATAGCTCTTTTGCTGGATTGAGTGTGCGCAAACAGCTCCGAATAAAATTTGGACTTGGCGCTCGGCCTCATTGATTGAGTCCGCCAAAGAGAGGTCTCTCACCGTCTCGACCAGTTCAACGGGGTTCTACACTTTCTCCGCACAAGGCCTCAAATGGTGCCATGCCGAGACCGGCCTTTGAAAATCGTTGTTATAAGAAAACTTCGGCGAATGGCAAGCATTTCTCCCAATGCTTCCCATATGAAAGGACACAAGCACGAAGCATGTCTTCCAAAACTTGGTTGACCCTCTCGGTCGACCATCGGTTTGGGGATGATATGCCGTGCTAAAGGTAAACGGGTTCCCATAGCCTCTTGCAAGCTATGCCAAAACGAGGCGTGAAAAGGATCCACAATCCGACACAATCGTCTTGACACCGTGCAAACTCACGATCTTGGCGATATAGAGTTCCGCCAAAAGACCTACCCGGTTCGGTCTTGACGGGAAGGAAATGTGCCACCTTAGTCAATCGATCGATGGCGACCCAAATGGCATCATTCTTCTTGGGGCGTGGGTAGACCGGTGATAAAATCCATTCGATCGAATCCCACTTCCACTCGAGAATTGGCAAAAGTCAAGCGATCGGCAGACGCCGATGCTCGGCCTTGACATCGACGACACACGTCGCACTTTCGAGAACGAACCGCGATCTCCCTCTTCATTCGGGTCCACCAAAATCTCTGGCGGAGATCTTGATACATCTTTGTGGCCGGGATGAATGGATAAAAGCGAATCATGGGCTTCAGCGGAGGATTAAATTCCGCAACTCCATGTCCTTTGGAACCACAAAGGCGTTGCCGAACCTCACGACGCCATGCTCATCCTCGAGAGAAGCACTTGGTCGTTCCGTTCTTGACATTTGCCTTAATGTGGCTCACTCCAACATCCATTGCGCCGCGGACTTGATCCGATCCACCAAGGTTGGTTGCACAACCAAGGCAACAAGAGAACCACGCTCAACTAAACCAAAGTTGAGGCGCTGAAACTCTTCGGAAGAAGCGGTGAAGCTCCTGGACAACAAGGCATGGCAATGCGCTGCGACTAAGCGCATCGGCAACGACATTAGCCTTGCCCTGATGGTAGTGTATACCCATGTCATAATCCTTGATCAACTCCAACCATCTCCTTTGCACGAGGTTTAGGTCGGGTTGGGTGAACAAGTACTTGAGGCTTTGTGATCCGAATACACTTCACAATGATTACTGATTAGGTAATGTCACCAAATCTTAAGTGCATGAATCACAGCACCAACTCCAAATCATGAGTAGGGTAGTTGAGTTCATGAGGTCTCAATTGCCTTGATGCATAGGCTACTACCTTGCCTTCTTGCATAAGGACACAACCGAGGCCTCGGCGAGAAGCATCATAAAAGATATCGAAGTGCGATGGATATCGGGAAGAACAAGAACGGGAGCGGTGGTCAAACGCTTCTTGAGTATATGGAAACTTGCCATGCAAGCATCGGACCACAAGAACTTCTTGTCCTTCTTGAGCAACTCCGTCATCGGCCAGCGATCTTGGAGAAGTTCTCGATAAAGCGGCGATAATATCCCGCTAAACCAAGAAAACTCCGCGCCGGTGGCCGGCGGTGGGCGGACTCCATGATGAAACATCGGTGACCTTGCTAGGATCAATACTCGCCTCCGCTGAAAGAATATGGCCTAAGAAAGCCACTTCCTTCAACGAACGCACACTTGCTGAACTTCACGTCAACCGGTGCTCACGTAGCTTGCCTAACACAAGCTTCAGGATGCTCGGCATGATCCTCATCGTTCTTGGAATAGATAAGAATATCATCGATGAAGACCACGACAAACTTATCCAAATACTCCATGAATACCGAATTCATGAGGTTCATGAACAAAGCAGAGCATTGGTTAAGCGAGCGACATGACGAGTACTCGTACAAGCCGTGGCGAGTAGAAACGCCGTCTTTGGAATATCCTCGGGCGAATCCGAACGATGATATCCCACTCTCAAATCAATCTTGGAGAAAACTCGAGCTCCGGTCAATTGATCGAAGAGATCGTCGATGCGCGGCAATGGATACTTATTCTTTATCATCACTTCATTAAGTGGGCGATAATCGGCGCACATGCGTAAAATCGACCGCCTTCTTCTTTCACGAAGATTGCCGGACAACCCCAAGGAGATGAGCTAGGGCGGATGAAACCCTTCTCTTGCAGCTCACTTAATCGCTTCTTCAATTCTACCAACTCGTTCGGTGGCATCCGATAAGGCCTCTTTGAGATAGGGGCGGTACAGGAGCCAACTCAATGACAAACTCGAGGTCTCGAGCGGGTGGCATCCCCGAAGATCAGCGGAAAGACATCAACAAAGTCACAAACTGTTGGGACTTCGCTAATATCTAGGCGGGCTTCGCTTCAAGCGAAGAGATGCGGATCTAGCGACTTCGGTGGCGAACACCTTAACCGCCACGGAGGGACTAGATAGAGATGAGCTTCTGGCGCAATCGATTTGCCCCATGTCTTTGGGACAACCAATCCATGCCAAGAATCACATCAAGACTCATTGAATGGAGAAGGATAAGGTTTGCTAAGAAACCCACGCCGATCTCGATAGGGACATCCTACACTCGGATTCGGCTCTCAACTCCGAACCAGAGAGCGAATGAGTAAGCGGGACCGACAATGGAGAGAAAAGAAGCTCTCCGATAGCAGACAAAAGACTTCGAAACAAATGAATGAGATGCTCTGAATCAAACAAAACGATGGCGGGATGAGAGTTAACGAAAGTGTACCTAGCACGGCGTCGGGTGCCTCTGAGCCTCCTCTGTGGTGATGGCGTTGACGCGACCACTACCCACGCCTTGGGTAGCGGGGCGATCTTCGGTCTGGTGCACCACCTCTGGCCCGCGTCCTCCATTAGGGCGAGGGCGCTCTGTCTTCTTAGGGCATTGGTTCGCATAATGCCCCTTCCGATTGCACGAGAAACATGTGACCCGGCAATGGGTTATGGGGCCGCTCTGGCGACTTCGCGGTGCGTGGTGAGACACGGCTGCGAAGGGCGAAACGAGGCGGTGATCTCGGGCGCCAAGAGTGAGAGTGGTACCCCGAGGCCGCCTGGCGGGACGGAAGAAGCGCCTGGATGACTTATGGGCCTCCCACTTGTGCTTGCGGAGTCCATAAGCTCTCGAGCCGCATGCTCGGCGACGATGGCCTTGTCGACCAAGGTCCGAAATCGGAAAGTCGACAATGGATAGCTTGTCCTTGACTCCTCGGACAAGCCACGCTGAACTTGGCACCTTAGCCATATCGGTGGCCACGTCCTCGGGAGCATAACGAGCTAGATGGTTGAACTTCGTAGACATACTCCATGGTGAGCTCGCCCTTGCTTGAGCGCAAGAAACTCCTCTTCTTGATCTCCATCAAGCCGGCGGATGTGAGCCGTCGGAAGGCGACCTGAACTCCTCCCAAGAGACGGTGTGATCCACGGGCTGCATGGCGAGAAAGCTCTCCCACCATGACAAAGCTGCACCCTCCGGTGGTGCGATCTGAACAGCGCCTTCTCGTGCTCCACAGCATCTGCGCGATCTGGCTTCGCTCCACAAGACGAAAGCCAATCGTCGCATCCAAAGGGTCCTCGGGCCGGGAAAAGGTAGAAATGAGTACGAAGAAACTCCGCGAGTCCTCCACGCGGTGATGGGCATTCCACGGCCCGGATCCCGAATCTCCGGTAAGTGTAGTGGTGTTGCGCGCGATGGCGTCGATAGAACTCTCCTCACATCCGCGCAGTTGCGCTTCGATCTGAAGAAGAACCTCGGCCATGGTCGGAGGAGGAGAAGCTCCTCGTCCGGACCAGGTGGCCGAACGCCTTGGCGCTACGATTCGTCCCGGCCATCTGTTACAATGAAATTTGGTTAGCAACTAGACCCAAAAACAAAGCCTTAAAGAAAGCAAAAGCGATCGACTAGGGAATGGAATATCACCCCAAGCGAAAGCCAAACTCAGCGGTTATTTAAACTTTAAAAAGCTTCTAAAAGACCCTAAAAACAGCCAAGAAACACCAAAAGCAAGGCTCAACTTCTCAACTCAACTAACCCGTATTGAATGAACAAGTAATTGGTCGAGAAGATCAAAAATCAGATTGTAAGGTGAGAGCTAATGCTACTAAAGAGCAAGGTTAAATCAGCGAAATAAGTGTTAGATACTTAGCTAACTAGTATCACATCTTACCCTTTTATTCCCACAAGTTTTAGTTGATTAACCTCTCATTATCTATCCTAATTAGACACCTTTGAGACTGCTGTCCGGAAATTTGATGCTTCTTTGTCCGGGTTTAGCATCCAAGCTCCTTGTCGAATCACCGACTCGAACTTCAAAACCTTGTAGTGGGCAGCTCACACTTCAATTTGCCAATCTCATTGGTTCTCCCAAAAACCAGTGTTAATCGATAACAACTATTTTGTAGAAGGAAGAGAGGAAAACAACTTTTAAAACTCAAATTAGAGTGGGATGAGAAGAGAAAGCTAAGATAGGTAATGAATAAAATCCGAGAATTTACCTAAGCTTTCAAAACTCATTTGATGCTTTGAAAATAGGTTTTCAAAATATCCTAAGGATCGACCAAGCTTGCGTTACTACGGTCATAACGGCTCGATACCAACTTTTGTGAGACCAGACGCGTTTATTAGGCTCATAATACTTAGTCATCCGATTGACCCTAGTATTATCAACCAAATAAACCGGTCTCGAGAGATGTATACTTCCTAGAATGCAGTATACATACCTCACAACAAAAGAATGTATCAATTCCATACAACACATAGAACATAAGCAACAAACCAGAAGTTAATATTAATATGGAATAGATATTACAAAAGAGAGGCCCTTAGGCCAAATAGCAACAATTCTACAAAGGTAACAGCGGAAGTAAAAGGTGCCATAAAGATGGCTATAACACAAAGCCAATCAGTGTGCCTTAACCCCTAGGCATCTGACCGGACCGCCAAGCTAGTCGTCGAAGAAACTGCAACACGTAGCACAAAAGAGAGGCTCTTGGAGCTCTCCTTCTTCCTCTGCACAAAAGCCACAAAAATTGCCACAACCACGGGCAGATGAGTACATAAAGTACTCCGCAAGACTTACGTGTGAGATAACAGAACTATAAATAGCTACATGCAAGCTTTATTTAAGTGGATGAGGCTTTGGACTCATTTTAGCATAAAGCAACATTTATTTGCAATAACATAATAGATTGAAAGCAATTTGACAAAGCATTTTTAATGGTTGAAATAACAACGCGATAATAACATAATAACAACAACAAGAACAATCCTGGAAGTGACTAACCCAAGTCACCACAACAATAGCATGAACTCCCCGTTCATACCAACCATGTCAAGTTTTAATTAAAGGTTGTAGTCTAGTCTTGAACGACCTTACCAAGCATGTCCATAACCTAGGGCGAGGCTATTGAATAGTTTTATCCTGCGGGGTGTACCACTGCACCCACACGTCGATCGCCTTTCCTTTACACACACTTAGAAGGTGTCTTTGTGCACGCTAAGTCCTCTGAGACCTTTCCAAAGGATGAATGCTAATTACTGAGTGCACAACCCACGGGGAGAAGGAGACATCACAACCTTCCTAAGCTAATGCTCCCTCCCACACTATACATATACATTTGTTTTAAAAACACACCAACCGAGCTCGCTCATAATTAACACCTCCTAGAGTACTTAGTCAAGAGGGGTTCCATATGCCCTCAGCGTGGTTAGTCTGTGAAATCGCTGGCTTAGTGACCCAAGTACTCGGTCCTTAGGGACCCAGGCATACCACCACATCCAAAAACCGCACCATCCATCCAATATGCCCAAGTCTAAATCAATCTTTTATTTTCAGTTTTTGATTTTACAAATTAAACAAAGCACAAGTGCTGGACATATAGGAGTAATAATCATTTGTGAGTGATCAAGACCATCGACTAAGTCGATGATCGCCCATTTCTACCGATAACTAAGCATGTCTAAGCAATTTACATCGAAACTACTAAGCGATAAGAGCTCATCCAACGAGCTCCCACCACAGCAAATAACCTAGGCTCATGGTAGTAGAGGATAAACAATTCCTACAGATCATGCAACTATAGGCTTGCTAGCGACATTTAACACAAAGTAGCATGCATACATAGAAGTAAAACGATATATTAAGCTTTAAAGTAATGGGACAATGATGGAAATGATCAAACTGCTTGCCTTGTTGCTGGCCAAGTTGTGGCAGAGGGTCGCTCTCGGAATCACCACAAATGTCGAAACCTAACGGAAAAGCGAGAAAGAACCGATAAGAACGACGAAAAACCAAAAAGACGCACAACAAACGAACTCCAAAAGCCATGAAAATTTTGCAGCAGCAAGACAATGATTTATCATGAATTTAGCAACAAGAACCAATTGATTTGGATTCTCAATGCAAAAGATATGATGAAATCAATTCTGCTCAGCCTATTAATTAGAAATATGCTACTGTTCATCGCAAAATTTTCTAGAATAGAAGTGGAGCTGAAATTTTTACTGTAAAACCAGCACCTCATGAGATGAATAACACAATTGAGTTCATCTCATTTGGAGCTATTATGCACTCTCTACAAATTTTCCAAAACAAGAACTTGAACAAAATTATAATGCACAAGTCCTCAATTTCCTAACAGCAACATGCTCAAAACCAATTTTCACAGTGAGTTCACTAAGAGAGGAAACCAACAAAGTTGGTCTCACCCAAAAATAATCTATAGAGCATTAGTTATGTATTTTACAAGTTAAGCATTGATTTTAGTGCACATTTTAAAGTTGGTTTTAAAATCTAATGGCAAACTGTGCTCTGGAGCTGAACTCAACTTACAATCATTTTTGGATTAAAGTCAAGTTCAAGACAGAGCTAACACAATTTGAATGACCTCAAAAGGATTAAAACGAAGAAGATATGAAATTCTAAAGTCTATACCTTATTTCAGTTTAACTAAGACCTCACAGAATTTCTAAAACTCACAAGGGTATGGGAGGGCGTGAGCCACAGATCTTAATCCAACGGCTCAAGATCTCCCAGAGAACATCACATACGCCAAGCACGTGAAGGTCCAGAGGTCTGGACCTCTTAGCAACTCACATCTTGCGAGGTGAGGGGAGGTCGTGGCCGTGAGATCTGAAATCAGCGGACCACAACACAGAAGGAGGTCCTGAACGGACCAGATCTAAAGGGAGGTCCTCAGCGGTTGAGATCTTCCAAAGGAAGGTCCAAACTATCAAGATCTCCCCGAGGAAAATCTACATCGTCCGAGGACCTCACAGGGAGGTCTGGGCCAGACGGTCCAGATGTTCAAGGAGGTCCTCGATGGTTCGGGATCGTCAGAAGGAGGACCTTGACGGTCAAGATCTACCCGGGAGGTCATGAACACCGAGATGGCTTAGGGAGGTCCTAAGGGAGGTCTAACGTTCTGAGACCTCCGGGGAGGTCTGGGCGGCCACGATTGCGCAAGGGAGGTCTTGGGCGCTCCGATCTCCTCGGAGGAGGTCTGGACGCCCTGCACCAGCCGCTTTAACTCGCGCCTGCCGCTGGACATGAATAAATGCGCTACTTGGACATCAAGGAGGTCCGCTACGGAGGTCTTAAATGCGCACATTAAAGGGTGGATTAAAGGCGGTTAAGACATCCAATGATTACAATGATTGGAACACATGATTAGCGCATTAAACATGGAGGATTTACGTCCTAAAACGACAACGACGCTGCCGTTGTGTCCGACAAAACCCGCGCAAAAGACGTGGTCATCGCCGGCGATGTAGACCTCGGGCGAGATCAATAATACCGTTGGTCCGCAATAACCATGCGCACCAAAGGACCTCCTCTCAACGACGGCGACGGCCTTGAACGCCGTGAGCCGAGAGGACAACGAAGACAAGCACACTGGCGAAACCAAAATGCAAAAGGAAGCTCATGCGCGACATCCAATCAGCGTGTGCCCAATTTAAAAGCTCCGCGACCTCATACATCTGGTGCCAGCGCTAAAGGACTATCGGGAGTACAGGAGGTCCTAAGGTCTTTGAGGAGGTCGAGGAAGGAGGACCGGTCTTGGGGAGGAAGGGTGCTCCACACCAAAGCTTCAACTTCAAGCTCCACTTTGTCCCCTCTGCAAATGCCCAACAATATCAAGTTAGGCCTTGGTCCCGGAGGGTAGGGCACAAATGGAAGCAAGGAGAAAAGGAGGAAAAACTCCAGGACCCTTGTCCACCGAGGAGCTTCAAGCTTCTCAACAATGGCGACCAAGAGGGAGGAGAGGAAAGCTCAAATGACACGGTGCAAGCTTAGAGATTAGAAGTGTGCCAAAGAAGCTAAGGGAGGAACCCAATGGGGTTTTATACTTTGGGAGAAGCAGCACACGAGTGGGGTTAAGCTCATGGTGAGCTTAGCCCATGGCTCGGTCTAGGGTTTGGACAAGACACGAGGTGACATGGTGACAGTCTGTGTGGGCGAGAAGAAGGCGGAAGGTGACTGCGCATTTAATCTTGGTCGAGAAAGAGTTGTTATAAGGTACACAAAGGGACAGTGGGCATTAATTCACTTGCTCAGGGCCACGCATGCGTGACCAAGGAAGGAGAAGAACAGGGGAGGTCATTTTGATCTTTGGATAAGCCACAGGGAGGTCTGGCCCTCCGATGTGGTTTTGAACCGTTATGTTTTAAGTGGTGGGAGGAGGTCCCAGCCACACGATCAAGGATGGGGAGGTCGTGGCCCTCCGATTTTCTTAATCGCGAAAACACACGTGAGGAAAAGGGACAGGAGGTCCAAAGCGTTGGATCTCCATCCAACGGTGCGGACCTCCAGTGAGGACTTAACCGCACGCGATCAAAAAGACATGAGGGAGGTCATGGCCTTTGGATTTAAATCCAAGGGCACCGACACGATGGGAGGTCCGATATGATGCATAGCAGCAAGGGAGGTCGGGACCGCTAGATTTAGATCTAAGGGTTCCGATCAAAAGAGGTGGAGGTCCTAAGCTCGCAAGAACGCACAAGGGAGGTCATGGCCTTTAGATTTAGATCTAAGGGCTACGATCTCACGTCTTGTTGGGAGGTCAGTGCGCATGATGAGACAAAGGAGGTCGTGACCGTAGATTTTAATCTAACGGTGCACAACAAAAGATGGGGAGGTTGTGAGTGCTTGATAGCAGGAGGTCGTGGTGTTGGATCGATCCAACAGCTCGACCTTGGTTAGAGTGGGAGGTTGGTTTAGTTTAGGTTGAGAGGAGGAGGTCGTGACCATGGATCTTGGATCCAAGGGCTATGACCTCACGCAGCGGGAGGACTGACCGAGTATGTTGAGGAGGAGGTCGTGGTCTGTTGGATTTGATCCAGCGGCCACGACCTCAACAAATGGGATGACCTCATTGCGATGGTTTAACAACTCGAGGAGGTCTTTGAGGTTTAACACACGGAGGTCATGACCATGGATCAGCGATCCAACAGCAATGACCTCATGAGGCGGGAGGTCTTTGCGGTGTTGATCATGGAGGAGGTCGTGGGCTGTTGGATGTAAATCCAACGGCTACGACCTCAACAAGGTGGAGATGAGGTCTGCTGAGGTGCAGACATGGTTGGGCTGGACCAGCTTTGAATATGGCTAGCCCAAGGAACAGTGTAGGCTTTTAAATTTAGTTTTTAACAGCTGAAACTTAGCATAATTATTTGAGATAGCAAATGAACTCCAAATTTGTTGAAATTTTAACTAGAGCTTGCTGACAATGAGATCAACCTTGCATAAAATTTCCAGAGGTTATTATGCAATGCATTTTTCTCAGGAAATTCATGAAGGTTGTTTAAAGGATTGTTTTGCCTCCAAAAATTATCAACAAGTGTTATAACTCTGATATTTTTCAGAGGGTCCCATATCGCTTTTTGGGACCAAGGAAAATAAATTCCAAATGTTTGACACAAGATTTAAGATAATTGGAAAATGAGTTTGATTTTTGGTCAACAAGAGCTTTGTGTTTTTGGATTACACAACTCTTGGACAAAAATCACATGAGATTTTAGGGTTTTTCAAGATGTGAGAAAAAGTTTTAATTTCTACACATATAATTATACTTGATTAACCCTAATTATACATTTGGGATGTTACAATTCTAAAAAGGGCAATTCCCTACATGACACTGAATAATTTCGTTTGTTCCTTAGATGTCACTGATGTCTCACTGACATATGGGTCCGAGGCCCACACGTCTGTCTCACAATGAGTGGCATATAAGGAATCATATAGTTTATTAGTGGCATGTAGGGAATTAATTCTTCTAAAAAAGCACAAAACAAATATAGTTCTAGAGGCGGCCAAATGGGCCCGACCCGATGTGGCGTGACGCGCTTGGGTCGCCAGCACGGCCAGACTAGATCGGTGACAGAGGAGGCACCAGCGGCGGAGGTGACGCGTGACAGAGGTGGCGACGGCAGCGGCGGCGACAGAGGAGGAGGTGGTAGCGGTGGCGACAGATGAGAATGAGGTGACGGTGGTGACGAGTTATTAACCTAGATGGGATACACGAGCCTACCCGGCCCATCAGGCTACCCATGCCTAAGTCAACATGACACGTGAGCTCGACGTGTCATGTTTGGGTCGGTAGCCGAGCCCATAGGGTGCCCGGCCCATTCAGCTATCCGAGGCAGCTGGACGGTTGCCATCATTTGGCCACCTCTAAAACAGTGAAATCTACTGTGCCTCATGTAACTGCAGCACTGCATCTACACAGGTCGAATCTGAGGCAGCTGGGCCGTGTCTAAAGTTCTAAACATGCCGGTGCCATCCATTTGGCCACCTCACAGTGAAATCTAGTATGCCTCATGCGGCTGCAGCACTGCATCTACACTGGTGGTGTCCCCGGCTCCCCGCCCCCCACACCCCACAGCTCTCTCACAGCTCCAACAAACATGGCGTCCCACGCCCCCCCCCCCCCTCTCGTCCCGCCGATTTCTGGTGGCCCTGGACGCCATGGGACCGAATGACCACGTCCTGAACCCCCTCCCACCTTACGGCGTCTCCACCATCGCTGCGTCCCGCAGCAGCACAACACGTGACATGCCCACCACCTGCTTGACTGCCGCATCGTCCCGATCGATGCACTCCAGCAAGCGGCACGCGTCGAGGACCTCGCCATCTGTCGGTTGGGTGTGTGCCAATGCCTTCATTGACTCCGCACACCACCTGCTCGACGAAATGCCTGCGTCGTGCAACCGCGTCTCTGCGTCGGCGTGTTCTCCAATGATTAATCTTTCAAGGTTGGAGCTGCATTGCTATTTGCTGACAACCGCCGCAAGGTGGAGTGGACCAGGAGGCACTGAGACCTGCCAAGATTTGGCATGTTACGTAGTTACAAGAAAGCTGAAGTGGCATTAGCTGCTAACTGACCTCGACGTTGTACGCCGATTGGGATTTGCAGATGGGGATTTTAGAATTTGCCCTCGTGGGATCGATGGATTTCAGATTTTGCCCCCCATATGTCAGGGTCCACATATCATAGACACATAGGTGAGCAAATTCTGATATCCATCTATTCACTAGGGCAAATTCTGAATTAAACCTTTGCAAAATTGATTTGTTGCGCTTGTCAAATGGGCTGGGCCAGATTGGCATGTTTGGATGAGGTGACATGTGGCAGTGGTGTTGCTTAAGAGTGGATGAGGAAAAAGGGAACAACTAAGAAGGGGTACAAGTAGAGAGCTTCAGAACCGCAGCAGCAAAATCCCCCACTCTTATGAGGCCCTGATATTACGTGTAAACAAGATGTAATAGTATGGTCAGTGGAGCCAACAGGATGGAAAATAATCAGAAATGGTAAACATCAGTAGTAATATATGTATGGTCATAAGGATCATCCTTTCCACAGCTCCACAAGCCAAGCCACTTGCATGGCCACCAAATTTGTAGAATATCAGTGAAGTGTTGACCATACGTATACATGTACCTCTGCTTGTTAATATCTTTATGTCAATATCAGAGTCCTGCCTTGGTTCCTGGCATGGGTTGGGTTGGCGAGCTTGGAGGTAGTTAAGGAGATATTTCATGTGGAAATCAAGCTGCCGAAGAGCATGCTTGACTTCATCATGAGAAGGCTGAAGCAGGCAATTGTTACATGCTCAGATTCAGAAAGGCAAGTTTGTATTTGCAAACTTGGATTGTTTAGTGATTGTTGAATGCAACAGGTATAGAGGGATATGTGTGGCCTGCTAACATGTGGTGTTGGTGTTTCCATTTGAATGGAGGGGGATAAGTGAAAAGCCAAGAAGGGCAAGGCAACTGGTGGGTCAGAACTGAACTGCGAGGACCTTTAGAGACCATGTGAGTAATCTGTGCAAATAGGAGCAGCAGGAGAAAACGTGTACAACAGAGATGCGCAACCTAGCAGAGTGGATAGATACGGAAGTGGTCAACATCAGCACTAACATATGTATGGCTTGAAGGTAACGTACCACTGTCTTCACCACAACTCCGCAAGTCACTAGCATGGCCATGAAGCATATAAAATAGGAATAATTGATTATTTGCCACTACAAAAGAGTGAATTTCATGATTTGTCATTGTATGTGTACATCTGAGTCCCTACAAAATATCAGTGAGCAATCCTGAGTCCTGACCTCGCATGTCCATGTAGCTCTACTTGTTAATATTTGCATACTAAGTTCATTTGCTGGTAGTGATTTCTTTTCTTTCTTTCGTCTTGCCTCCATTGCTAGCTTTCCTGGGCTGAGCATGTCTCCTCATCTTCTGTCTTTTAGGTTCTTGTTTTCTTCTTGTGCCACTGTGCTACACCTAAGGAGGAGGGAACTGAAGCTGCTTTCATCGCCATCTTTACCATCCAACACTAGTGCTCCTATTTCTTCTTTACATCAAGGTCATCTTCTATTAGTCCCATCTGCAGGCCCTAGGGAGCAAGTATTATTACCAACTGATTGCCATTCATCTACCCATCATGGCACCAGTAATGAAGGTAACAGAAACAAGGGAAGGAGGAGGAGGGGGAGGAAAAGGAGGGAGACAGCAAAAGAAGGGGAGTGTGTGCCATCTGCGGAGGAAGTGTCCATTAGGGTAGGTACACTCAATGAGAGTGGCGACCCCCTTGGGCGGAAGGAGTTGGGCCGGTGCGTGGTGCACTGGCTAAAGCAGGGCATGCACTCAATGGCCTCCAAATTTGCTTCCGCGGAAATGCAGAATGAAGGAGCAGCATTCTCATTAGATACGGGATCAGCTGAAGGTAACCTGGGGTTTGTGATTCTGGCACAGCCTTACCTCTCCGCCACTCCCATGCCCCAGGGACAGGAGGCGCTCTGCCTCAAGGCCTCCACCCACTACCCCACCCTCTTTGACCACTTTCAACGGGAACTCCGTGATGTCCTGTTGAAACACCAGAACCAGGGCCTTATCTCTGATTGGTGCTCCACGCAATCCTGGATGCTTCTGAAAGAATTGGCTAACTCGGCTCAGCATAGGGCAGCTGTCCGCAAACCTAAAGCTCCTGTTATGCACAGTACCCTTGGCATCAGCCTCGAGAAGACAAGGTTGATGCAGGCCAAAATTGAAGACTTTGTCAAGAAAATGTCAGACCTTCTACACATAGAACGAGATGCAGAGCTGGAATTCACTCAGGAAGAGTTGAATGCCACCCCAGCAATGGATAGTAAGTCGAAGCAGCCATTCAAGCCAGTTGAGTACTTGGTGAGCCATGGTCAGGCACAACAAGAGCAGTGTGACACCATTTGCAATTTGAATGTAATCAGTAGTTCAACTGGTTAGTATGCTTTACTTTTTGTTATGTTGTTAGCCAGGTTAGTTATTACAAATATGCATTGTGAGGGGAGTGACGTTTGTCAAAAGACTGCTTCCATTTGGTTAGTAATGCAGTTGATATGCTTTGAAGGCCAACATGCATTTAAGAATGCAAACATGCATACACAGATAAGGACTATATATATTTTTCTAGCTTGAAGATTGCTGATACTTGAAGTTGCTAGATGAAGTAAACCATGCTGTCCTGTTTGTTATTCATGTCATATAGTAAAAAAAACAATTAATTGGACATTGCTCACCTTGCTTTGTATCTTATTGCATGGAGGGCTGGGAGGCCTACATCTGGTCCTATTGAGAGAGGACGACAATCATAAACTGCCTCCAACCACACTCTCTCCTGGGGACATGGTTTGTGTGAGGACATGCAATAACCGTGGTGAGGTTGCCACTTCTTGCATGCAAGGATTTGTACATAATCTTGGTGAGGATGGCTGCAGCATTACTGTCGCTTTGAAATCCCGCCGCGGTGATCCTACATTCTCCAAGTTTTTGGGAAAAGTGTGCGGATTGACAGGATACAGGCATTGGCTGATGCACTTACATACGAGGTAATGCAATTTTACTCATGCACTGGATAGTATTCTGTCGCAAAAAATAGTTAACCACCTGCTCCATTCCTTATGTTGGATATCATATCATGCACATGTCAAACACTCAATGCAGCCCTGAGTCGCTTACACTTCCTTGACATGCATCAGAGACATGTTTGGGGCTTTGGGCATTTGGTATGTCCAAGCCATGTCAAAGAAGTATCAGTCTATTCTTTACTTAAATGTCAACTTTCCCACACAACACCATTGCTTTGACATTTTATTGTTAACCTAGCCCTTTTGGACCAAGTGTGTATGATATGTAACCTAGCCTTTTTGACCAAGTCTAAAGTCTAAACTTCATTCATTTGGTTTGTAAAACCTAATTGTCATTCCATGTAGGAATGGTATGTATGATCACAATGTAAGTTGGAAAAAATGAATTTTTATCTTTTAACCATGTAGAGCCATGTTGCTGTTTCAGCATCAGTATTGCTAAAAAGACCAAACAGTTTGATTTCCGTATGAATATAGAAAAATTCTTACGTCCCAAACAGGGTCTTAAAGTCCCATAAATTTGTTGTACTTAGCAACTATTCGAAGGATCGCTTCTGTCTGTTTTATAAAGTATTTTCTCAGCCCCATTACTGCTCTCTCGCTCTGATGCTCTATGCAGATTTAATTTGCAAGACTAAAGAATACTCCCCATGTCCAAAATAGATGTCCTTTTAGCACTGGCACACTAAACAAGGAATTGGTTGATTTGTGTTTCATTTTGTGACATCGTTTGATCCTATTAGTTGTATATCTCTCTCTCTAATACTACGAGCAGTAAGCATTTAATACAGGCAAATTTTTTACCTAGATAATAAGTGTTTGCAAACCAAAACTAACTTGACAAAATGGTGTTTATCTTGAGTTGGATCCAGAATAATAATATTTGTTTTCTAAACTATTAGGGCCTAATGTTGGCTTTAGCACAGGGCCTCCCGAATACTCGGTATGGTCCTGGTTACAGCTATGCCTGTATTGGATTATACTGGTGTTTTGTCAGTGTTTCTCTTTTGTTGGGATGTTGTGTTGATGTTGGTGCAACATAAATAATGAATTTTATTATTCTCAACGTTTGTGTAGTATGAGCTCTTCAGGCTAGGTTTTTTTTGGGAGGAAGCACTTCAGTTTAGCTATTTAGTTGTGTGGTGTTGTAATATCTTGACAGTAACTATGCCTGGAACATCCCTTGATTCACAAATCTCTTTGATAAGATTGTATGAACTAATCCTTTTTCTTTCATGAACTGAAACAGTTCTAATGTATTGCATCAGAATAATAAGAGATGAATAAGGCTTCTCGTTGTATTGCAAAAACCGGAACTGGCCCTAAAACTGGAACCAGGTAGGTTCCGGTTTTTGCCCGGTTTCTGGACGATAAACTGGTCCGGTTTGTGAATAGTAAATTTCCAAATTCTGATGGAAGAAGTGATCAAACAAGTTTTTTCTTGTGTTAGGTGGTTTATTGTACCCTAATTGCAATGATAATTTTTTTTTCAAGTTTTACTACATGGTTGAGTAGTTTAGCTCATTCATCTATGCATATGATCTGGCAGCGCAATTGTGAAGCACTGATGATGCTTCAGAAGAAAGGTTTGCAGAAAAGGAATTCTTCCATTGGGGTAGTAGCCACTATGTTTGGGAATAAGGAAGACATGATGATGCTGGAGCAGAATAACCTGACTGATTGGGGTGAATCAACGATACATGATGACGGGTTATTGGGGAGGTATGAGTATGACTTTGATGCTTCGCAGTCAAAGGCTATTGCACTAGGCTTGAATAAGAAAAGGCCTGTCCTAATTATCCAAGGACCTCCTGGTACGGGCAAGACTGGTTTGCTTAGCTATCTCATTGCATGTGCTGTCCGACAGGGCGAACGTGTTCTTGTAACAGCCCCAAGCAATGCAGCGGTCGATAACATGGTGGAGAAGTTGTCAGATACAGAACTGAACATTGTGAGAGTTGGAAATCCTGCTAGGATATCTCCATCTGTTGCTTCAAGATCCTTGGGAGAGATTGTGAACAGGAAGCTTGAGAAGTTCACAGAAAAGTTTGAGAGGAAAAAGCTGACTTGAGAAAGGACTTAAAGCATTGTATACAGGACGATTCTTTAGCTGCAGGTATACGTCAACTATTAAAGCAACTTGGAAAGAATTTCAAAAAGGAGGAGAATGAAACAATCAGGGATGTCCTTTCAAATGCTGAAGTTGTCCTATCAACTAATATAGGAGCAGCTGACCCACTTATCAGGAGAATTGGTTGCTTTGACCTGGTAATTATAGATGAAGCTGGACAAGCAATTGAACCCTCATGCTGGATCCCTATATTACAGGGAAAGCGATGCATTCTTGCTGGTGATCACCACCAGCTTGCACCTGTAATATTATCAAGAGGGGCTGTGCAAGGTGGGCTAGGAATATCTTTATTGAAAGGGCTTCATCATTGCATGATGAACTACTGACTACAAAATTGACAATGCAATACAGAATGCATGATTCAATAGCCAATTGGGCATCAAACGAGATGTATGGTGGGTTGCTGAAATCCTCTCCATCCGTTGCTTCTCGCCTTCTTGTTGATTATCCATTTGTCAAGGTATAGATGCTCTGATCCTGATGCTATAAACTTATAAGCATTTAGCAAGGTGTAGCTTCTCACTTCCAGTTTCTAAAAACCAGCAAGCGCCTTACTCATATCAAGCTGTAGAACACTCTATAACCAAGTGTCTTACTCATATCAAAGCTGTAGATCACTCTGATTCATCATAGATGTTGTACCCCACTATGGTACTGTCACAACTTGTTGCTTCTGGATGGAAGAGAATTTCATCATATCTTTTCACTTGCTCAAAATAATTGTGGAAATAAGTGTATTTGCGATTCTGCATGTTAACTAAATTAAGATGAAAACGTCAAAAAACTTTAAGGAGATAGTTAATGGAGTTTTGCATCATCCTTTAAAATTCAAATTCCAAAACCCAAAAATCAGTAGGTAAAAAAAAAGTTTGGTGTGAATAGTAACATTTGTCCTTTCCTTTTTTCTATTTCTGTTAGCTTATAGTTTGTTAGGGATTTCTCCTTTTTTCTTCCTCCCAACACTTTTTTCCCAATTGAATCTGTACTTTGTAATTTAAAATTGAGGTATGGTAAATTAAGGAATACCTTCAACATTTTCCAGAATTTTTCATGTTGATTTGTTTCTCAAACCAAAGTGGGCTGCATGATTGCACCTTGCTCATGATTTGCAGTACACACGATACATGAGTATACCATATTTTTGTTTTGAGAAACCACTGTGAAGTTCCATAATCTTTTTAAGGATAACGTGAAGATGAATAATCTACATTACATGAAAAGAATATTATATCTTATTTATGGCTAGATTAAAAAACTTTCTATTGTTATTTGCTTACAGTGTGCAGGAAGCTACTAGCTTTGTGCCATTTTTACCGAGGGCTACACTACTTGAGTTCCTCACTTAAAACTTTCAAGTCACAGTTAAAATTTGTTTATTATACGATTTAGACTGTCAAGTCTTACCAATAGAAATCATAAAGGGGAAGCTATATGCGATCTATTTTGATGGGTTGGTAGTGCAAATGTTACTTCCAGTACATGGCCAGTATCCCAGTACTGCATGGATCTCTCTCCTCTCCATCTCAAATCGATCCTTGCTCTCAGTAAGACCTCCATAAGACAGTCTGACCATGCCGCTGCAGTGCCAGCCCAAGCAACAACGGGAAAAACACAGAAAATCACAGAAAAGAAAGGTAAATGAGGGAATGGAGTCCAACGATTGACTGGATTGAGGTACAAGCAGCTCGTTGCATTCAGCATGAGTTGCTTTGACTAAGCAACCGAGCACGAGCATATCTTGCTGGTGTGGCAACACTTCTTCCCATGGTCCGGCAGGTGAAGGAAACACCTGAGATCAAAATTTGGCAATTAGAAGAGGCAACGAAGAAGGGAAAGTGACATGCCATGTTTTTCTTTTTCATTTTTCTTCTACTCTGTTGGAGGCGAGGACTTCTCGTTTTCTGTTTTTGGATGTGAAGCTCATCTGGCCCAAATCATTTTTTCTTGTTTACCCATGATCCGACCATGGTTGTCACAGCGTGCTTGGCGACCACAACGCCTGAGAGGCGCCATGGCTTCTAGGCAGGCGCCATGGCGTCCTCAAGACGAGCTAAGGCGAGCAGAAGCAGAGAAGGAAGCAGGGGAGTGGTGGCGCGGGAGGGAGGGAGTGGCGGCGCAGCAGGAGGGAGGGAGTGGCGGCGGTCCGACGCAGTGAGGGGCGGCAGGAACGCGGTAGTGGTGGCGGACCGCGTGAGGGAGAGGAGAAGGGAGACGGAGTACTTGGGGGCCGGCGTGGTGAGGTGGTCGGAGATGGCCAAGGTGAGGTGAGCCTCCGTGGCGTCCCCTCCGCACCGCCAGGACGCCAAGGCGACGCCGTGACAAGCATGGATCCGACTGTTGAAAACAACTTTGCACTGCATTGCACTAGAACACTTTGCACCGGATATCTACCCTATGTTGATTTCACTTTTGCAAGACGAGAGCTATAAAGCCTCCCTAGTTCCTAATATAAGATTAGTTTGGAAGTTTCAATATAGTAACTTTGTGTCTTATTGAAGTATTGATGACTATAGATGGTTTTCCGGATACAATTGATTTTTTTTTGTAATTGTCCTCATATTTCTTTGTTTTCCTAAATTCTTGAATCAATTTTACTTTGTAAATGGTGGTAAATTATTTTTTCCTTGTTTCAGACAACTTGGATAACTCGGTGTGCCTTGCTTTTACTTGACACTCGAATGCCATATGGAAGTCTAAATATTGATTGTGAAGAGCATTTAGACCTTGCTGGTACAGGCTCATTTTATAACAATGGCGAGGCAGATATAGTTGCACAGCATGTTCTCAATCTTGTACAATGTGGTATATACCAGTAGTCCTATAATCAGATACTTATGCTGGATTTTTATGTTCAACTAGCTGTGCATATTTTCTGTCTTTATTGTTTCCAGTAGGCAGTAGCACACTGCACGTCATCCAAAACAGTACGTACAGAATTCATCTGAGGTAATTTAAAGAGTTGGTCCAGTGCATGCATTGGAATACATTGCTTGTTTGTTCCTTGTCCGTGTATCGTTTCTTAAGATGGTATGACCTCATCTCTTAAGCCAACATCGAATCCTTACTTAATCTGTTGGTCGCACTTGGGTGAGGAATATAATTTATATTTGGATCTCTTTAGCTTTGCCATGTTGTGTCAACATGATCAGTTTAACAAATTTTATTTTTTGTCTGGTACAACTGTACAAGCTCAGTGGTAAAAGCACTTTCATCAAGTACTAGTTTGTGATATGGGTTATGCTAGTACTAGTAGGTTTAGTTAGTCTTCCTACTTACCATTATATCTTTGGTATTATCCTTGATTACTGCATGTTAGTTTCTTTTTTTATTCACTGTAGTGTGCGTGGACAACTTAGTCTTAGATGAAGCCTGCCTTTCTTGATTCTTTCTACTGCACATGCACTTGGGAGTCTGGGACGATCCATTAGCACTTTTCTCATCCCTTGAACTATTATATCTCTAATTATTGGTGCTGAAAACAATGTGCAGGGGTCTCTCCAACTGCCATTGCCATTCAGTCGCCTTACATTGCGCAGGTACAACTGTTAAGAGACAGGCTAGAAGAATATCCAGAGGTTTCTGGGGTTGAAGTTTCAACCATAGATAGCTTCCAGGGGAGAGAGGCAGATGCAGTGATCATCTCAATGGTAAACACAACAGTTTGTTTTGCTGTCTTTTTTATTTGTTAAGGTGACAGTGTTACTCCAAGTAGCACCTTGAACTACGTAAATAATATGTAAATAAAATAACAGTCACTCTTTTCCTTCTTATCCCGACTTGAGGAACTATATCAAAAGGCTAAAGATGTTTCTTTGTCAATCCTGTTAGGAGGAACTATATCAAAAGGCTAAAAATGTTTCTTTGTCAATCCTGTTAGGTTCGGTCGAACTCCTTGGGAGCGGTAGGGTTCCTTGGCGACAGCAGGCGCATGAATGTGGCCATTACGAGGGCATCGCCGGCATGTCGCACTGGTGTGCGATAGTTCTACTATTTGTAACAATGCTTTCCTGGCCAGGCTCCTCCGCCATATCCGTCAGCATGGCCAACTAAGACATGTTGAGCCCGGTTCCTTCGATGGGGATTCTGATCTTGGCTTTAATCCACCTGCCTTACCCTCCATTAGTTAATGTTCACTTGCCTAGAAATTGGTTGTGCTTCGTTATTCTGTTTCTGTATGCATCTAACCGCAATTCTCGAGTGGTAAAACTCCGAGGCTGGCAGTTTGGGGAATTTAATGTGACTCGAACTGACTGCCCTGGATGACCTGGGTGACCTGACCAAGTAGTTCATCATGCAGTTTCGAATTCAGCAGCAAAAACATCAGTTCAGTGTACTGGGTTTCTGCAATGTATTACTTACCTGACGTTAAATTTCCTGTAAATGTAAATGTTACCGGATATTCCATCACAGGGATGTACCGTAACTTGAACTATAACGATTGAGTATAGAAGTTAATCTGTGCTCTCTGAATTTTTGAACTTAAAACTGGATGTTCCTGCAATCATTTGTTCTGGTAATTTAAATAGGATACCGCAGTGGTAAGATAAAGGAAATTGCACAGGTGCTACCTGTATTTTTTTTTTTATTCTTTTGCAAATTTCCACCTTGACTAGTAATTCGTTACCTTTGTTCCCTTTTTGAGAGTATTTGCTACCTTTGTTACACCAGAACAGGTGCGGCCAACGTTAACCTTATGAGTATTTTTATTTTCCCCTGTCACCTGTACCTTCAAATTTTGGCATACAAAGTGTATCTTACTGCCTGTCCGCCTGGGATTTGGAAATCAGGTGGTACGATCTAAAGTCGTCTGTGATAAACTAAACGCGCAATTTTAAAGTATATGTGCAATTTTCCCAAAAACATTTTGTAGACAGGCTAAAAAGTATTAAAGCAAAGTAACTAGAGTTGTAGTACAATAATTGTCAGTTGAAAAACAGTGTTACAAGTTACAACATTGTAGTAGTTGTAGAAAAATATTTCCTCACAAAAAAGTTGTAGAAAAATATTCACGTTCCTGTTGTGCTGTTTAAAATATTACCAAACTAGTGCAACAATTTAGTATGGAAAAAACATGACAACCTACAATGTTAATCAGTATATATATGCCACTATATAAATAGGAAATTCAGACCTCAGGGAACTCCAACCAAGATAAGCTAATTGCCTGGTTGTATGTTACCGTAAAACAAGCTCTCCTGAAAGTTATTTAGGTGAGCCAAAATGAGAGTAAATTTCATAGAATTGCAACTTTAGTGGTGAACACAATCAGTTTGCTGTAACATTTATTTAGGGTTTCACCAAGCTGCATCTTTAGCGAGCAAAAATATCATTAAACTGCATGTCCGTTACCGTCTAGGCAGCCAGACCCCTGACAAGGCGGGTCCACCTGTCATGCTCACAGACCAACTTGGGCCGTCACTGTGTGCCACCCAAGCAGGCCATCTCAACACTAGCGACTAGGGCCCACATGTCATGCAGAGAAAGGGAGCAGGGGAGGCAGCCATGGATCCACCCCGTTTCTAGCCGTCGCATTCGCCAAGCCGCAGAGCTACCGCCGTAAGCGCGTCAACCATTTTCATGCCCCATGTCTTCGCCTCGATCCTCCCTTCGTCGTGCTCATGTCCCTTTTCTCTCTATGCACCCAGAGCGTCGGTAACGCCACCTCCATCTCTCCGTGACGATCGCCTGACGCTGCCCGCCAATCCGTGAGCTCGCTTAAAATCTCAAGCGCCATGTCGTGTTCCACAACACCACGAGCAAACTCCCTCGGTCAATCACTTCTTCCATCCACAGGTACTCGCCGCCACCGTCATCTTCTTCGGGACCGGTCGAATACGCCGCCACCAACGTCACCTTCAGCCGGGTGAGCCTCAACCTAGCTACCTCCTTTTGGAACACAATATCACCTTCCTCCCGATTTCCCAATCGTTGATTCAAGCTCCTTTTGGCCCCAGGTCGCCGCCACCGCAGAGCTGACCGTGCCGCCCCGGTCTCCGTCGCTAGCCCGCCCCAGTCTGTGCCCATCCTCACCAATCACTCAGATAAATTGGCCCAGTGAGCATGACTGGTGGGCCCACCTTGTCAAGAGGCCTGGGAAGTAACGGAATTGCAGTTCCGTGATGTTAGTCGCTGGACTCTTGCTCTTGGTGATAGCAAGATCCTTACTCTCATCGAGAGGATAACACTTGGAGATGGGGCAATTTTCTTTGTTTATTTCTCACACAATGCTATGCCAACCTGAGGGGTTGGGGATACAAATTTATAGGCACCAGCCCAGCATATGCTAAGATGCTAGTCTAAGATGCCGCCCTAAAGCGGCCAAGATGTCTGCCCTAAAGGCCAAGATGTCTGTCCTAAAGATGTCTGTCCTAAAGCAGCCAAGATGTCAGTCCTAAAGCAACAAGATGTCGCCCTAAAGCGCCCAAGATGTTGTTCTAAAGATGTCTGTCCTTGGAGGACAAAGACAAGCCAACACAAGACTTATCCATCATTCTCCCCTAAGTCTTGTGCGTCATCTTGTGGGAGAGTTGAACCATCCCGATCCTAGAGCAGAGCTCGAGGAATTTGACCCTCCCAAGAGGCTTGGTGAGCGTGTCCGCAAGCTGATCCGTGGTGTTGATGTAGCTCGCCTTGATGCTGCCTTCATCCAACAACCTTCGGATGAAGTGGTATTTCACCCGGATGTGCTTGCTCCGTTCATGGAAAACGGGGTTCTTTGCCAGAGCCAGAGCGGACTTGCTGTCCACCCTGAGCGCCACCGCTTCAGTGTCTCTGCCGAGGAGATCACCAAGCAGTCGAACGAGCCAGAGCGCCTGAGTCGAAGCGGTGGAGGCCGCTATGTACTCGGCCTCACAGCTGGACAGGGCCACCACCTGCTGCTTGACTGACTGCCAACTAACGAGGCACTTGCCGAGGAAGAAGAGAATCCCGCTTGTGTTTTGCCGGTGTCGATGTCGCTCAAGTGGTCGCTGCCGCCGCATTCGATGAAGTGCGCCACGACACCTCGGGTAGTGCAAGCCGAGGTCGGAGGTGCCCGCAACGTAGCGGAGGATCCTCTTCACGGCTTTCGCCGATGTCTCGCCGTCGCCGCCAGATGAACCGACCGACGAGCCGACGGCGAACGCCAAGTCCGGCGGCGTGTGGACAAGGTAGCGAAGGTCGCCCACAATGCGCCGCAGATCACAGCAGCCCACCTCCTCCGCCAGGTTGTCGCGGCTCGCCAAATTCTCCTCCATAGGAGTGTGGGCTGGTTGTAGGCTGGCGAGCCCGCCCACTCAACGATGCGCTTGGCGAGGCGGCTCCGCGAAGGAGATATCGGAGTCGTCCCGGTGGACCTCGATCCCGTGTAGAAGGAGAGGAGCCCCAAGTCGCTCATCCGAAGGCGGTCTTCATCTCCGCTTTGAACGCTCGACCTCGGCCTCCTTGGAGCCGGTGATCACCAAGTCGCCGACGAGACGCCACCAGCCAGGCGTTGCCGCCTTGCCCGCCGGTAGACCGCAGACTGTGGCGCTCTGCTGAACCCCATTTGCATAAGGGTGGAGTCCACTTAGCGCCCAGCTCGTGGTGCTCGCCGCAGTCAGAGGGCCTTTGGCGAGGCGGAGGACCTTGCCCTCCTTGCCGGGGATGACGAATCCCGGCGGCTGACGGACGTAGACCTCCTCCTTCAAGTCGCCGTTGAGGAAGGCGGACTTGACGTCCATGTGATGGACGTGCCAACCCTCCCGGCCGCAAGTGCGAGGAGAAGACGAACGGACTCCATGCGCGCGACGCGTGCGAAGCGCCGTCGGTCGATCCCTCCTCGCCGCATGAAGCCTCGTGCCACCAAGCGAGCCTTGTGCTTGACGATGGCGCCGGCTTCATCCCGCTTCGCTTTGAACACCCACTTAAGGGTGATCGCGGTGACCAAGCAGAAGGTCCGCCACCCCACGCCCGGTTCCGCCGACGGCGCCCATCTTGTTTATCGCGACACGCCACGCCGCTGCTCCCTCCGCCAAAGCCAGGAGCGGGCTCGCCGTCGTCGCGACGCCAAGCGCAGCCCGCCGGTCGTGGCCGCGCCACCAGGACGGCATTCACGAGGATGTTATCCATGGTACGGTAGCGCAGAGGCTCGCCGTCGTGGTAGGCGCCGACGCGATCTCGCGTGGGACAGCGGAGTAGCGAACTCCACCGCGCCGCTTCGTCGTGGACCGGTTGCTGGGGCCGATCCCGGTGGTGTGGCCGCCGGCAGAGAGTGGTGAGCCGGCGGAGTGGCCGGTGAAGAGGGGCGAGCCGGTGCCGGCGGTGGTGGAGCACTCGCCGAGCCGGTGGCGAAGCGAGATGTCGAAGCTCGGTGAAGACGAGCCGCTAGCTCCCGGCTTCTCGAAATGGACGAGTCGACAACGGTCCCTCGAATCGGGTCAATCGCCGCCCACCGCTTTGTCCCATGTCCACCGCGCCTTTCGTCGAACACAACATCACGCGAGATGCGGACGCTGTGGTGTCGTGGTCGAGGATGCGGTAGGCCTCGAGCCTCCGCAGAGCCGGCGAACACTCCCGAGTGCTCCCTGCTGCCGAGCTTGCCGGTGGCCAAGCTCCTGGCGAACGCAAGGGAGCCAAGACCCGCAAGTGAGAAACCGCCGCTTGCGCCATGCCAAACCTCGACGGCGCCCCGCTGCCGAAAGTGCCTTGGTAGGCGAAGGTTGAGGATGTAGACGGCTGTCACCACCGCCTCCCTGAAGATACCAGATCCTCTCGCTGAGGAGAGCCCGAGCCATCCCCACAACCGTCTGTTGCGCTGCCGACGACGCTGCTTTCATGCGCGGCAGACGGGCGCGGGAGTAGTGGCGCCAATGCCCTTATCAAGACAAGACGACGCGACACCGCCGAATTCGCCGCCAAGAAATCAGGCGCAAAGACGCTGCAGCTTTACGGCGCAGACTCGCCTCAACAACAACAAGGCGCTTGATGGCGCCCGCACCTCTCCTTGCCGCCGAGGACCATCACCCACATGTAGCGGAGAGGTCGCCGACGAGCAGCAGGAAGTAGCGTCGTTCTCCGGTGTGGCGGTGTCACCGGCCACACAAGTCCCGCACGAAGCTCGAAGTTCTCCTTGGCCTCGGAAACTCGCCGCCGGGAAAGGGAGTCGCCGCTTCGCCAACACGCAGACGCCGCAGAATCGCTCCACATGGTCAAGGGACGGCAGCTCGCACCATCTCCGTGGCACCGAGCCGCCTGTGGCCTCGGGCGAAGGTGCCCAAAGCGCTGCGTTATCGCACGCACGCCGTCCCGACGAGCGCCGAGACAGAGGGGTTGTGCCACCGCACATGAAGGATGTAGAGTCTATTTGCGCCTCGTTACCTTGGCAAGAAGGCGGCGGCGAAGATCCCAAACCGCAAGACTCGCGCTCGATCTCGACACGCGAGCCGTTTCATCCATCCACCGTCCCCAAGCCGATGATGGAGTTCTCGCAGATCGGGATGTAGTAGACGCCGGTGAGCAACTCAGGTCGCCAGACACGGCGGTGAAGATGACGGAGCCGACGCCTCGATTTTCACGCCGAGGCGCCCCCAAACTTGACGGAGCCTCGAACGCTTGAGTCGAGCTCGAGAAGTACTCCCGCCGCCGGTCATGTGGTGGTGGCGCCGGTGTCGAGGCACCACCCGCCGGTCTTGTCGTTGTTTTAACTGCCGCCGAGGAGGGCATGTGCTTTTGGCTCGTCAAGGTGGAGGAAGGTCCGCGTCGGCGGTACCGGAGGTAGTTCGATGCTCGCGATGAGCAATGAACAGAGCCGGTTGCTCCTCCTCCGCCAAGCTGACGTGGGCCTCGCCGCTGTCGTGGTTGCCGACAATCCTTGGCCCAATGACCAAGCTTGCCGCAGCTTGGGCAAGAGTCGCTCACGCCGCTTTTGCTTGCCGCCAGCGCCGCTGGCGCCCACGGTCATCACCTCGTGGTCGCCGACAACCTTGGCCCAATGACCAGCTTGCCGCAGTTGTGGCAAGAGTTGTCTCGTCCCGGCTTTTGCTTGCCACGCTTGCGGCCGCTGTCGTGGAAGAAGGCTCCCCCTTCTTCCTGTCACCTTGGCCGGCAGCCCACTGCTCCCGAGTGAGGAGGAGCTTCCCGCCAATGGTGACGGGTCCCGAGAGACGCTATGGCTCATCGCTGTCAACGACCTTGAGGCGACCCAACGCCTCCTCGATCGTCATCGTGGAGAGGTCTAGCAGAGACTCGATCGAGCGAGCCATCCGCTTGTACTTCTCGTGGACGCAATGGAAGAGCTTCTCCACGCCTCTCCTCGCCAGAGGTGTCATCGCCGAACCGCACTAACTTCGCAACAGAGTGTTGAGACGGAGAGCAAAGTCATCAACATCCTCACCGCTTGAAGGCCGTGTTCTCCCACTCCTGCGAGTGCCCGCAATGTAGACTTGCGGGCGCGCCGCCGATGCGCAGCCGCAGCCGATGGCGCCCCAAGCCTCTTTGGCACCGCTTGTTGGTAAGCGAGAATCGCATCTCGGCGGATCGCAGCGATGAGAGCATCCAATACCGCCGATCCCGGTCGAGTCGACGCTTCGCAGACGGATCGCATCCCACATATGCCGCACTGAGCTTTACCTCATCACCGCAGCCCACTCGACGAGTTGGTCTTGGTGAGGTAGGCCACCGCCGCGGGGACAACGCCCTCGACGACAACTGGTACTGTGGTGACCACGGCATCAACCGGAGAGAGAGCCGCTGCCGCGTGAAGGCCGCGCTTCCATCGACCAGATGCCGCCGCTGCACGCCTCTCCAGAGCGCCGCTGCCGCTGCGCCGCTGTCGGCCGCCGCCACTATGGGCGTGGCGCAGCTGCTCATCGCGCCGCCGCCTCGCCGCTTCCTCTCCAGCCGCTCAAGGTCCGCTGGCGCGCTATCACCGAGATGGAGCTGCCGCTGCCAGAGAACTCGACCTCCGCTGCTGCGCCGACGCTGCATTCCGCCGCCGCTTTCCACCTCCGCTGAAGCCGCTGCTACCATTGCCGCCACTTTTGACGCTTTTTCGCCGCCACGGCCAGCCTGCTGCCGCTGCTGTTCCTCCGCCACGCCGAAGTTCGCTTGCCGCCGTGGTGCTCGAGGCGCATCGAAGGCTGAGATCGCCTCATGGACATGGCGCGCCCGGGAACTGCTGCGGGAGAGGGAGCCGCTGCCATCGTTGGGGCATGGGGGCCGAAGCGAGGCCGAGAAGGGATTGAGCAGAGATGCTCAAAGTTGCAGGATACTACGGCTCGATACCACTTGTTAGTCAGCCGGACTCTTGCTCTTGGTGATAGCAAGATCCTTACTCTCATCGAGAGGATAACACTTGGAGATGGGGCAATTTTCTTTGTTTATTTCTCACACAATGCTATGCCAACCCGAGGGGTTGGGGATACAAATTTATAGGCACCACCAAAGATATGCTAAGATGCTAGTCTAAGATGCCGCCCTAAAGCGCCAAGATGTCATCCTAAAGCAAATAAGATGTCTGTCCTAAAGATGCTGTCCTAAAGGGCCAAGATGTCTGTCCTAAAGGGCCAAGATGCTGTCCTAAAGCAGTCCAAGATGCTGTCCTAAAGATGCTGTCCTTGGAGGACAGCACAAGCCAACACAAGACTTATCCATCACGTGAAACCCAGAGCTAATATTGCAGCAAACCGATATTTTCCCCACAATAGCACAAATCATTTAGACCATGATAGATTAGAAGCTGCTAACAAGTAGCAGTTTTTTTTAAGAATAGAAGTAACAACAACTCACGGTCTCTGCATCAATTAGGGGTGTATATAGACAAATAGACATCTAAATTCGTCTAGAAAAGGACTAGAACCTGGATAGTGAGAGTGTACCTTCCCACCAACTAAGTTAGGCTCGGTTCCTAACAAGTAGTAGTTATCACACGATTCACGTAAGTATAACAAGTATAACAGGGGCAACCATATGATATCATCATATATATTTCCACTGTCACAACTCAGAACGAAATTATTCGAAGCTATAAAAATCCATCCAGCTCACCACAGTTAAGGTACAAACTACAAATGATTCATAGATGCCAAAACAGGTTAAGAGTTTTGCAGGATTGATCACCAGCACTAGCCCTGATTCATCAGTATCCGTGCGGATTGCTGCAATCCAAATAATTACATTATTTTAAGAACAAAGATGAAAGGCAGTAAAGACATTACTGATTTTTTCTGGACATTGAAAATAGAATTAACCCATAATATATCTAAAGAAAGAAAGAATAAATATTTGCTGCCATTTTCAGTCGGGAAATGAACAAACAGCAAGGAGAATATGAATCCTGACATAAGAAAAATGCAACAATAAGAGACGAACAGTGTGGAAATATTTTAAAAAGGAAGAATTAAAAGGCCACATGAACATCCCCAATTGTAAATGGTCTTTAAAACTTGGAGTACATATCAATTTAATAGGGGCACATTTAATAAAACTAAGAAAAGTAAGGTCAAGATTGACTCATGGATCATGGTCAGATGTATTCTGTTAGATGTTAGTTTGTATAGGGCGTTTGTTGCATATTTACATACATTATAACTTGTCTATCATGCCTCATTCCAACATGGTATCATAGCAAAGTTAGGGTTAGAGTTTGTCGCCGCCATTGCCACCGCTGCCGCCGCCACCGCCGCTCCTGTGCTCCTTCTTCGCCGAGCCGCCGCTCGCTTCCTCGCTAGAGCCGCCACCTCGATCGATCCCGCCCGCCACCGCCGCCTCGATCCGAACTGCTGATCATTGCCGCAGCCTCCCGCACCGAGTCCTCTAGCTGGGTCGTTGCCGCCATGGCCGCCGCCAGGTTACACGCATGCACGCGGTCGTGTGACCATAGCACGCTGCTCGCCGCCGCCGCCGTCGACCGCCACCCTCGATGCCGCCAGCGCCTCTTGTGAAGCCATCAAGCAGAGCATCCGCTTGCTTTTGTTTTGATTCGATGGAGCGGTGGCTTGGCTTCACACCGCTCCACTGACCCACGGGAGCCGCGGTTTCACTTCACTCCGCTTCCCGATCTACATGGAGCTGGTGGTTTCAGCTTCGGCTTCACCTCGGCTCCGGCTTCTTTGGCCTCTCTCCGGCTTTTGGTTTCTCTTCGACTCCCGATCTAGTTGGAGCCTCTACCTGTGGCTTCTACTCCTGAGCACACTGACTCTCGACTCTGGATCCGATCAAGTCATCACTGATGGCTTCTACCGGAGGCTCCTTCGCCATCCCGCTCCCCCAGTTCGGTTCGACAGGACGAACTTCCAGGAATGGGTTGTTCACCCGAGAATTCACCTCAACAACCAGCGTCTTTGGGGTCATCTCACCAGCGAGCCCCCCTGTCTGCCTCACCCTACATCGCCAGTTCTGCCCTCTCTTCCTGCTAGTGCGGATCAGGCGACTCAGGAGGCCACCAATGTTGCACTAGAGAAGGCCCTGGAGCTCTACCAGTCTGAGCTGCATGCATACGAGCGATGGCAAGATGCCGAGGCTTGTGCTACCGCCATCTTGGTGTGTAGCATGCCTGTGGTCATCTCCATAGATGTGGTGGAGCTGTCGATAACACAGCTTATGTGGGAGCGTCTCTGAGCTCACTATTATCCAACGAGTGATTCTATGTACCTCTCAGTTGTGCACCAAGCGTATTCTCGTCAGCAGCTCGATGCCACCATCGACGACTTCTACCAGCAGATATCTAAGGTGTGGCATCAGCTTGACTCTTAGGGACGTATGTCTGCTGGACCTGTCTCTGCTGTGTGTGGCTCCACGCTCACCAAGAGACTCACCGTCTCTACGACTTCTTGACGCGTCTCCGGCCTGAGTTCGAGACTATGCGTACGCAGCTCCTGACTCGCCATCTGTGCCCGAGCTTGGTGGAGGCCCTCACGGGTGTGCGTGCTGAGGAGACTTGTCACCGTGGCGCGGTGTAGGCTGTCTTGTCTGCTTCAGCACCTGCTCTTTTGCCTGTTTCTTTAGCACCGACCGTGATCCCTCCCGCAGCTCTCAACGCATTAGTGGTTGCTGCCTCTACTGCAGGTCTCCCTGAACCTACTACTAGCGTGACGACCACAGATATCAGGATTGCTACAAGCAGAGGAGTGGCCAGGGTCACCGGGTGGACGTCCCCCGAAGGGCTCTGGAGGTTCATCCCACTCAGGAGCTGGCGCCTCTGGCCAGGGCTCCTTCAGTGATGCCATACAGCAGCTCCTCTCACTGCTCCAGCGTCTCAGTGTCGACTCATCCTCAGACTCCTCAGGCTCTGCTCGTCTGGCTCTTGCTTCTCAGTAGTCTTCCTTGCCTCTGCCTCCTCCCTCATCAGTTATCTTATCTCCGTGGATCTTGGACACTGGTGCTTCCTTTCACATGACACCAAATTCTACCCACCTCACTTCTGTGCATCCCACAAGTTTTCCTTCCACTGTTTAGACTACAGATGGTACCTCTCTTTCTGTTGCAGGCCGAGGCACTCTTTCCACTTCTTCTTTTCATGTTCTTGTAGTCTCTAATGTTCATCACCATTATGCAATTTTATGTCGATCGGGTCGATCACCGATCAACAAGATGGCGGATACTCCTATGGAGCCCGGTGTTCACCTTCGACTCATCGATGGTGAGCCTCTTGAGGACCCCACTCATCGCCGCCATCTTGTCGAGCCTCGCCTATGTTGGGATCACTTGACTGACATTTCTCACCCACACATCCTCGAATCAATTCGTCGCTTCCTACTCACTCCACTATAGCCATCTTCTTTGTGTTTTATGATATTTTCATGGGGCCATCACTGTCAGCTTTTCTTTCCTCGCTCTAATTCTCTCAGAGCTTCAGCATACTCGATGCAACTCCGGGCTAGTGACCATTCTGACGCCATTTTTTTCGCCTATTGTTTTTTCCCTGCCTCTTTGATTGCCTCGAAGACCAAGAAGCGCATCGTTGTTTCGCTCGAAAGCCGAGGCCGAATTGAGAACCATGACGTCGTTGATAGCTGAGATCACCTGGCTTCGGTGGCTACTTGAGGATTTTGGTGTTTCAGTTTCTGCACTGACTGCTCTCTTATCAGATAGTACTGGTGCAATCAGTATTGCTTGAGATCCCGTGAAACATAAGCTCACCAAGCACATTGGAGTAGATGCTTCGTACATGAGATCGCAGGTGCAAGACCAAGTTATTGCTCTTCAGTATGTGTCTTCGGAGCTTCAGTTAGCAGATTTCTTCACCAATGCACATACTAGAGTTCAGCATAGTTTCTACCTCTCTAAACTCAGTGTTGTTGACCCACCATGAGTTTGAGGAGGTGTTAGATGTTAGTTTGTATAGTATGCTTGTTGCATATTTATGTACACTGTAACTTGTATATTTGGCTTTTGGTCCATTGGAATATATCATGCCTCATTCCAACATATTCAACTGCCAGATTAATTTAATAGGGGCAAACAATTTCATTCAGAATTCTCTCATCTCCATCTATGTGTGTCTAAAACCCAAGAATATTCACTATCAGTGGTTGCTCATTTTCACCCAATTGGTATTTTCATTAAAAAAATCAGAATGTGTTTATTGCTCCCTGATATATCTCATCCCCATGGATGCAAAGAGAAGATTCCTCTTCGTATTTAACTATGTGACACCATTACTCACCTCTACAAAATAAAATAAATACATTACAGAAAATTTGGGGTTAAAACAGAACTAAAGGAACAATGTGCCTTTGTTGGCATCGCAAACCACCACCACATGGTCTAGCCTCAACTCGAAAAAGGATTTCTTTGTGGCTTGCACTAACCATTCCCAACATCCAAATACGGGAAGTCTGGATCAAGCCTAAAATAGTTCCTAATCGGTAAATCCCAAATACCCAAGAGTTCCCTAAACCAATAAATTGCAGAGGGCAGAACAATTTGGCAAACATTGTGGGCATGAAACCCCAATATCTCCTGGCCCAAACATTATATTAATGCCCATAACTCCTACGCCAAAGAAAAATAAAATTTACACCCTTTATGTTAATGTAAAGCAAGACCATGGAACAACTAGTTGAACTATTCCATGGCCCTCGCTGCTAGGAATAACAAATATTGTCGGCAGGCAGGTATCAGAAACGCAATTACGGGGCGTTCCATCCATAGGCTGTTAAAGTGTTAATCTCTCACCAATCACAATTCACCACCCAATTGCCTCTACTGCTTGCCGAAATCTCCGCCCCGCTCACTAGTTTTACGATCACCCCGCCAATCTCCCACTGCAACCACATTCAAACCGCACCTCCTTACCACCACCCCGTACGCGTTACCACGCCGTCCATGGCTATAAGAGCCACCACCATGCGACATTCAAACTCATTGCCCCTTTTCCTTTCGTTCGCGAGCCTCCGTACTAGCAAGCGGCGCCGCGACCATGTCTGCGCCGCCCGGCCACGCACGCTGATCCGCCGCTCCGGATCATCTCTGGCCGTGACGTCTACGTCCCGGGGTGACCTCAATGCCCTGAAGCTTCCACTCCACCTCTGCGACCATCTCCGGCGCGCATGAAAGATCTAGTCCCTTCATTATTGTTAATGGTAAGTTTTCGTGATTAATGATAACCGGATTTGTGAGACTAACATTCTTCATGAGTTGGTGTGATAATATGAGTGGAAGGCTTTGGATGACATCATGAATTGATGATAATCAAGTCAAGGTTTAAGATGAAGAATGATATTATGTGTTTCAGATCAAGTGAATATTTTTTTTTCTCGAACCGGCAGGAGAGCTGCCCGTCATTATATTAAGGAAGAAAAAAAGATCGGCCCACAACCGGAGCTAAACAGCTCCAAAACAGAAACCCAAAAAAAGAAAAAAAGAAAAGGAAAGAGAACAAACAAAAGAAACAAGACGCAACACCCTAACAAAACGAGGAATAGGCCCTCGGCCAACACATCAAGCTAGCAGCTGAGACAGCCCCTTAGCGCCTGCCATGGACCAAAGCGTAGCCTCGCCCCAAATCGCTAGCTCTAGCCGTGCTCCTCCGCTTTCACCATCAAAGACGATTCGCTTTATGCTTCCAAATGTACCAAGCCGAAAGGATGATCGAGAGTTTAGCCCATTGCGATGTTCTTTGGTGCTTGAGACTCATTGCTCGCCACCAATCACTAAAACAAAAGTCACCTACTGGGAGAGAGTCACAGAAACCAGCTTCGACAGACTTGGAACCAAATCGCGAGTGAAAACACAGAAGTGAGCAAATGTTGTATTGTCTCATCTTCCGATCACAAAGAGGACACCGAGGTGGATGGGATAAACCCCGACGAGCAAGTCGATCCGCAGTCCAGCACCTGTTCTTGATGGCTAACCATAGGAAAAATTTGCACCGCAAAGGCGCCCAAGATTTCCACAACCGCTTGCATGGTTCAAAGCCAATACTCCCTTCGAAAAACACCTTATAAGCCGACTTCGACGAATACTGACCAGAGGCCGAGTGAACCCAAGTATGTACATCCGGCATACCTTCTTGCAGCTCCATCCCTTCCAATAAATCCCAAACTTGAAGATATTCAATGATGGCATGAACTGAAAGTGCCCCACTGATGTCCCGGATCCATCTTTGGTTATGCAATGAATCAAGAACTACACGCCGCTAATATGTCTCTTGCTTACTACGCCACAAGGGTAGGCGCCATATCGATATATTGACCGCTCATGTAACCACCGATCACCCAAAACATTGTGTGTTGTCACAACGACATTTGAGATGATGGAAACCAAAAACAAGGCCTTAGCGTTAGCATTTATCCGATCTAAGGAGGCCCATGGTTTGTCCGGTTGAGTTTTTTTGCAACCAAAGCCATCTCATGTGCAGCGACCATGACAATGTGTCGAGGTTGTGGATGCCGAGTCCGCCAAGCTCCATAGGCCGGCATACTTTGCTCCAAGCAATCGCACAATGGCCTCCGCTCACGTTAGCTTTGCCCTCCCACAAGAAACTCCTTCTGATCTTGTCAATAGCCTTGACAACCCATTTAGGAATATCCATAGCGATTAGTTGATAAAAAGGGATGGCTGTAAGCACGACTTTCACAAGGATCAATCTGCCAGCCGGATGCATCAAAGCCGCCTTCCATCCTGGGAGTTTGTCGGCGATATTGTCCAGGAGAGGCAGCAATTGGGCCTTAGATAGCTTCTTGATGGACAATGGAAGTCCCAAATAAGAACGAGGGAACTCTTGTAGTGCACACGGCAACAGATCTTGAATCACAAATATGTCCCTCCTAACAATGAATGGTGGAAACCGAACACTTTTGGATGTTCGCTTTCACCCAAGAAGATCCTCAAACAGCTCCAAAATGTCTTTGATAACCTCCATATCTGAAACAACAGTGCCGCAAGAACAATACGACGTCGCCGGTATACAGAGATACCCAAGGGTTTAATGGCCGACGTGCAAGTGGTCAGCAGAATCCTTGCTCTCCAAACTTGCTGATCAAAGCGCTGAGAGCATCCATGACTAGGATAAATAAAATCGGGGACAAAGGGTCCCTTGTCAAGACCACGGTGATGAGAGATCGGTTCCCTCGAACACCATTTAATAGAACCCGAGAAGAAGCCGTGGAGAGCAAACCACATAGAATGGTGCGCCAACCGAGACCAAAGCCCAATTGAGAGTTAACGACAACAAGAAGGGCCACTCCACCGAATCAAATGCCTTTGATATGTCCAATTTGAGAAGAATTCGTGGCTCTTTTTGTTGATGTAGATACCAAGCTATTTGTTGGACAAGAAGAAAGTTGTCTTGAATACAACGTCCATGATAAAGCACTCGATTGAGGACACCATAGAGGACAATCTCTTGCAAGACGATTAGCCAAAATCTTTGCCACTAGTTTGGCAAAGCTATGGATCAAGCTTAATTGGACAATAGTCTCCAACCTTCATTGCATCGACCCTCTTGGGCAAGAGCGTGAGGTAGGCGGAGTTAAGCAAACCAAGCTTGTCACACCTTCGTGAATCGCCGCCAATGCCGCCATGAGATCATCTTTTATGATGGGCCAAGAACTCCGATAGAAACGCCCTGTGAAGCCATCGGGCCCCGGGGCTTTGTCAAGAGGTAAGTCTTTTATAGACCTCCATACCTCGTCTTCTGAGAAAGGGGCGTCCAGATCATCAAGATTATGAATTGGTAGCTGCAATGCATCAAGATCCAACGTTCGAGGATGGATCCCTACAGTGCCAAGCAATTGAGAGTAAAAATCAAAGGCAGCCAGGTGCTTTTCCTCTTGAGCCGTGTTGATATTATCCTCCACTTGCAATTTACCAATAAAATTCCTCCTTTTCCTGTACGTAGCATGGAGGTGAAAGAAGGAGGTGTTTGCATCACCCTCTCGTAGCCAATCGATCCTCGAACGAAGGCGAGCAATGGTTTGTTCAAGAGAAGCGAGGCCCAAGTAATGCATCTTGAGTTTTCGGTGCAGCCACTCGTCCTCATCTGAAAGTGGCCGAGAATCCCGAGCAATCTCAAGTTGGTGAATTATCTCCTTCGCCATAAGGAGCTGCTGCTTTATGTTACCAACTTTGCGCGGCGCCCAGCCCTAAAGAGCCCGGCAAAGTCGTTGCAGTTTCAGAGCCATATGCTCAATAGGGTATACGGTGGAAACTTGAGCCGACCAAGCTTGTTGTACAACTTCATGAAAACTATCAATTCGGGTCCAAAAGCTCTCAAAATGAAAGCGGTGCTTGCCTCTTGTGTTATCATGAAGCCCAAGAATTAAAGGACAGTGGTCGGAGATGCCGGACGCCGAACTTTGCAAGAGGCAATCCGGGAAAATATTCTCCCAATCAGTTGTACAAAAAACTCGGTCCAACCTGACCAATGTTGGCGAAGATCTTTCATTAGACCATGTACTTTCGGCCAACCAACGAGATCTCCTTCAAATCAACATCATTTAGAAGCCTTCGAAAGCGGCTCATCATTGCCAGGTCCAGATTCGCATTGCTCTTGTCTTCGGATCGATAAATGAGATTGAAATCACCAGCGAGTGCCCACGGGCCGGAGCATTGTGCACGAATCACCCGTAGCTCATCAAGAAACAAGATTTTCTCCGCAACAGGTTGGGGCCCATAAACCCCGGTGAACCACCAACAATGTCCATCATATTCACAGAATTGGACAGAGACGGAGTAGCTGTCCGTGCGGATGGTGTCCATCTGACATACAGTAGACTTCCAAGCAACCAAAATACCGCCCCGTGAGCCGGAGGCCGGTAGCACATGCCACCCATCAAAATGAGATCCCAACATCGAGAGAATTTTATAGCGAGAGAGATTGGCCACCTTTGTTTCTTGAAAACACACAATGTTAGGCTTTACAGAATTAACAACCTCCCGTACCGAATCACAACGCGCTTTCTTGTTGAGGCCACGCACGTTCCACACTAGAATCTTGGATGTATTCATAAAAAAACTATGGAAATGACCGAGCACTGCCTCGACATAGCACCGAGATGCCATCACCACACTTGCTTGGCCTTCGCTTCGAGTCAGCCCAAATTAAAATGGCGCTAAGGCCATGATGTGCGCCGACAAAGGGTTAGAGAAAAGCCTTGCATATTCATCTTGGGCTGTTGATCCACCGTGTATTACCCGTGATGAGACCCAAACCCTCATGACAAGAGAGGAGCCTCAAACGAAGATGAGGTCGCTCGACGCTGGGGCCGCACTGCTACTGTGTCTCTGAGAGCGCCAGAGGGGGGCGCTTATGCCGCTTGAAATGTGAGGCCTCGGTAGAAGCATGTTGGTGGGGATGCCCATTTGCGAGATGAACACCGCATGCGCCGAGGTAAAAGAGGCAGGATGGTCTTGGTCTGGCGGCGGAGGCACTGTACACACAGCGCATGTCGGAGAAGGTGGAGCATCTTGGTCTGGCCACGGCAGTTGCGGCGGTGGTGCCGCACACACTATGCGCGCCGTAGTAGATGGAGCAGATTGGACCGGTTGCAACAGTTGCGGAGACGGTGCTACACTCCGCTCCAGGATTAGAGGGGGCTTTTCTGAGGTGCAATCCTGCCTGGAGTAGACTAAGATCCTGAAGTGAAGAGTGACATCATATATTGATGGCCACCAAGTCAATATCTCGAAGCAAAGGACGTCATCATGTGTTGAGGGTTGTCAAGCGAAGATCTTGAATTGAAGGATGACATCACGTGTTGATGCATATTAAGACAATGGCCTAGACTTGGAGAAGTGATGTGTGTCATCGACTTGAGGCTCCAAGAGGATGTGCAAAGTCCTCTCCACTCTCTAGTGCATGTGCTTGTGAGGTTTAGAGGCAAGATGCTAATGCATGTGTTGCATCTAGTGAGAGTATGAGGCAAGATTCAAGTGCATGTATTGCATCTTTTGAGGTTGAGAGGCAAGTTCCAAGTGCACTGTAACATCCCAAACAATGGTTTGTGTTTCAAATGTATAAAAATGAGAAATTAAAACTTTTGATGCCTCATGATGTCATTTAAAATTTTCTGGGAATTTTTCCCAAGGGTTTCCCTAATTTCAAAGACCAATGTTTCAATTAATGGAAGCATAGTCCTTGAAAACTCCTTACAAATCTTATGATCATTCTCTGGAAATATTTTTCCTATATTCTAGATCATCCCATTGACTCCTCTGAGAAATTTCATAATTTTTAGAAATTTTTTACTATTTCTAAGGGGCTAGTCAAATCAGTTTGACTCTTGGTCAAAACCCTAGGATTTGACCTTGTAATTTTTCTAGAGAAAAATTTACTGCATAAAAACCTCTGAAAATTTTATACAAGGTCAATCTTGGAGTTAGGAACCTCTAGTACAAATTTCAGAATTTTTGGAGCTATGAAACTCCTCTAAAATTAGCTAACCATCTTAGCCTTATCTCCTCAAAACCGCCATCGTTCCTTGGGCTTAGACCCAACCCCGCCGAGCCACTTGTTTTGGTCGAATCGCTTAATCAGACTGGCACACCCAACTCCACCCAACCATCCTTGCGCATTGTGAACCGTCCGATTTGGAAATCAATGGACTGGATTGAGTGGGCTGTTTGGACCGTCCGAACGAACTCGCAATCTCGACCGTCCATTTTCAATCGGACCGTCCGCGTCACTTGGGAACGTTCGGACCGTCCGAAAATTCATCTCAATCGGGGCCGTCCATTTTCAATCGAATGGCCCAAATGACTCGACTCAACACCCTTTCTGCACTGACCCGAGCCAGGGTGCGACCGCGCCCATCTCTATTGCTGATTGGTGGGCCCCACTTGTTAGCTTCATCCCTAACCTTCAATTGGCGCGACAGAAGTTCAACGCCACGCACCCATTGCATGCTGCACTGCCCCATTCATGGCGTGAATCCACCGCACAATTTGACCACTCCGGATCCTCCTCCGCTTCACACCGCCTTCGTTGCCGTCAACTTCCGAGCTTAATACCCCTCACACCCCTCTCAATTCGCCATTCTTCCTCTCGGTGGCTGAGGAAGAAGATGCCATTGTGAGCACCTCTATCAGGTAAGCTTCAAGTCTTGGAATCCCTTCCTGTTCTCGTTCAAAGCCGTTTCCTTTTTGGCTAATACCAACCTCTGCATTGCCTTGTAGCTCCTAACCAAACCTAATGCTTCACGTTCCAGAGCATGCTCTGAAAGATACCATTGTGTCCTCTTCACCTTTGGTAGGTATTATCCTCAATCTTGCGCGTCACTTTGTGTCTTAGGGCATCATTAAGTAAACCCCTAAATCTATTTCAACAATGCATAATAGGATTTCGGGAATTTGAAAGGATTATATTTTCGGCTGAAGAACAGTCCCTTCACCTCCCACTTCAATCCGGTAAGGCATTTGTCGATTTCCTTGCTCTTTTAGCATCCACATATAATCTTTGAGCTATCCCGAGCATTCACTGGTTTTGGTTTTGCTTAGGATCTTCTCTCCACATTGAGCCGCATCGCCGCCATTGTCTTCTCCGGTGCCGACGCTGCTTCAACCAACTCCAAGCTTTCCCGAGCTTCACATAGCTCAGGTAACCTCCTAGTAGCCTTTGGACACTTGGGCACCTGCTTGAATGAGCTACGGAGCTTCACATATGCTGCTTGCATTTTTGGTCATGAGAGCACCTCTGCTCCACTCCGCCGCCATCGCACCGCCCACCTCAAAGGTGTAACCACTTCCAGAGGTGCGATGGTTATTATGAGTGGTCGCCCCAAATTTCTTGGCCGGTGAGTCATTGGCAAGCACGCGGGACAAAAGTCCCGTTGTCGTACGCGGACATGCACTGTAGCAACATAATTAGGACCCAAATCTAGATCATTAATGACTAATGATTGCTTAGTCATTTGATGGCTGACTTAGCGATTGTAGTGTGTCACTTACAAGTGGGCCTAGCCACTTAAGCGCTGTGTGCATGCACCCGTGGACTTAGTTCATGGGATCGAAGTCATCGACGATCGGGTCCCACCTATCAAGACGCCGAGTCGAGTACTCGAGTCGAGCCCGAGCTCAGCACTTCGCCTCGACCGTCCCGATTGATTTCAACGGCCCAGATCAATTGAGCTGCTCGCATCGTCCAACATCCCTTTTCATTTGGACCGCCCAATTTCAATTCAACCGCTTAGATTCATGGGCTGTTCGACCGCTCAACGCCCTCTCGCTTGGGTCGTCCGATCTTGATCTAACAACAAAATCACACGCCGTTAAAACGATCCAAAGACTCTATCTCGCCACCGACGCCAGGCCCGAGGCCTAGTTGACCGAGTCAAGTTTGGCTGGGCAGCCCTCAAGTGTAGGACCCACTGGTCATGCACTGTGGCTAGCTTAGTGCGGGTATAAAAAGTTTTATATGCTTATATATATTCCGAAATGCTTTATTTTTGTACTATTAATTGCTTTAAGCTTCAAAATTGCATAAGTATTTCATTCTAACTCCTTTTTGGATGATTCAAATTTTGTTGGGTTCCTCTGGTACTGTACTTTATTGTAGAATAGGTTTTGGAGTTTGTTGCTGTTTCTAAAAATCTTGTTTTACATATGTTTTGTGCACTACTTTCTCGACTTTGAAAAATCATAAGAAATTCATTTTAGCTCCAATTGAGGTGAATCAAATTCCATTGTTCATCTCATGAGGTGCTCTGTCCACCATAAAATTTTCATATTCACCACCTCTCTGAAAATTTTCGTCAAAAATTTAATTTTGGATGAACAGTACCTGAGAGGGATTTTCCAGCATTTATTCAAAAAGCTGACTTTGTTTTGGCTCTAACTTTTGCATGCAAACTCTAAATCAATTTATTTTTATTTATAAATTTATTTAAAATCATGCTCTACCTTCTGTGAAGTTTTTCATGATTTTTGGATGATTTTGAATTTTGGAGTATTTTCGGTGTTATTCGTTCTTATTGTTTCTTCTCGAATCTTTCGATAGATTCCAACAAATTCGTTGAGTACGAGAGTGATCCTCTACAACAAGAAAGTTATCTCTAGCAAGGCAAGCAGTTTTCCTTTGATGCACATTGATCCTATTATTTGCGCATGTTAATATTTCAAATGTTTCAATTATATGTATGCATGCTATGTTGTCAAGTTGTTTCTTAGTTCGCGATAGTTTATCTGATTAGTTAAATGAACTGTAGGTAAACATCCATCCTCTACTACTGAGCCTAGGTTTATATCTGTTGTGATTTAGAGCTCGATAGATGGGCTCTAGTCACTTTACTGTAGTTTACGAGTTGTGTTTGCTTAGCAATACTTAGAACGGTAGAATGTGAATCATTGCTTCGGCGATGGTTATTATATCATCACTTTAATTACTTAAGACAGGGTACCTATGTATATATTGTATTTGACAAACTAAAACTGAAAATAAAATATTTTAGACTTGTGCATATTGGTTGGATGGTGTGCTTTTAGGTGTGTGCTTGGTGCCCGAGTCAACAAGGACCAAATTACTTGCGCCACCGTACTGAGCATTTTGTGTGCAGCCACATGAGAGGGATATGGGACCTCTCTTGACTTAATACTTTGGCATGTGTTAGCTCCGAGTCGCAGGAGGTTGTGTGTGTTGTGTGTTAAAAAGAAATGTTCTGTTGATGTTGGGCGTGATGGGATGGGTTCTGGGTTTAAGTCCCCTACCCCGAGGAGCATCGGTAAGTTTTCTCTCTGCCGATGACTCCGATACAACGTATGGTTTCTATCATACGGGCGACTCGTAGTTAATACACAATATTGAAAAACGTTTCGTAGGACTTAGCCGTGCTGACATACATAGGGAAGTGTGCTTAATAGCTTGGCAAAAAGGCGGTCTGACATGTGGGTAAAGTTGTACACCCCTGCAAGGTATAAACTATTCGAATAGCCTCGTCCTAGGCTATGGACACGCTCGGATACACCCCGTGAGAATTAGACTACAACATTTTCGATAAAACTAGACTTTGGGTGGTACGAATGGGTAATTCGTGATATATTGTGGTGGTTGTTGGTAAGTCACCTCTAGAATGTTATTTATGTTTATAAATGTTGTCTTACTGTTATTTAAACATTTAAAAACAGGTTTGCTAAAATTGCCTTCAATCTATTATATTATTGCAAACGAAAAATTGCTTTATGCGTTGAAATGAACCCTATGACTCCTCCTTTTTTCAGCTTGTATAGGTTTGTTATAATGAAGTCTTAAGTATATTTTTGTACTCAAATGCATTGCTTAATTGTTGTAGAGGAGGTTGATCCCGAAGGGATTAACTATTGTGAGACCGACTTCGTACGGGATGGTTAGCTTGGCGGCCCGGTCGGTTGCCTTGTGGGTAATGGTAAACCGGTTGGCTTTTGTTTCAGCCATCTTATGACAAGCGTTTCCGCTGCAATTTAGTCTCTTTTGTCATTTGGCCGGTCAACCACTTTTGTATTATGAACGTGTTGTCTTTTGAATATTGTAACTTTACCGCTACCAGTAATGTAATCTTGTATGGAATAGATGTATAATTTTTGTACGGGGTATGTGTACTACAATTCTGGGAAGTACATGTACGCCGAGGCGTGGGATATTTGGTTTGTGATGCTAGAGTCAAGTGGATGGCTAAGCATTACAAGCTAAATCGCCCGGCGGCTCTCACATGCATTGCATTGAAGATTGAGCTTTGGGCACTTGGTGGAGTCAAGTGATTGTCTTGGCTTGCTACTCTCAGTGGTTGCTGCCACCTAGATGGCTTGAAGGAGTCATGGCCGGTGATTTCTTCAAGAAGAGTATGAAGAGGCTCAAATTGATTGTGACTTTTGAGTGGCTTGGTGCTCGTCATATCCGGAGTGGGGGAGGAGCAATTCTGAGTGGATTGATGTGTTTGGCTTAATTCGTGGAGTTAGTCAAATTCATTTGGGCTTACCTCAACGTGGATCAGAGAAGACCGGCAAATCTTCGAATATCACGGTAAAAAGATCGTGTGTTATCATGTGGTTTGCTCTCTTGTGATTTACATTCTTGCAATTTACATTTCTAGAATTAAATTGCTCGTTTGTATCCCTACAACTGTTTAGGTTGTTGGTGTACATAGTTGAAACTAGACATTTAGGGCCTTGTATAAAACCGTTTTGATTTACGCTTTTGCACATAAAACTGGTTTTGGCTAAAGAGAATTTTGAAAGCATCTATTCAATCCTCCTTTAGCCGGCCTCTTCGGTCTTACATCGCACCTCCTCCACGCTCCGGAGACCGCCGCCGCCGGCTCGCTACGGGTCACTTCCCACCAAACCGACGCCGCCTTCGGCTTACCCTTGTTGAGGCGGTGCTTGTGCTCAGCCATTTCCCTGCCTAAGGTCGCCTGGGATTTGCTACCATCGAGCCCGCACCGCCCCTGTTCCCGTGCACCGCAACCTCTACTCCTCCCCGTTCCGGTCGCCACGGTCCTCCCCATCAAAGCTCATCTCCCAAAACAGGTTCGCTGCGTCTTGGAACACGATCAGCTCTCACAATCGTCGTCGTTCCACCACCGTAGCCCTGTTCTCCTCCCTGTCTCTCTCTCTCACTCTGTTTCCGTGGGGAAGAAAGCACAAGGCAGACTTGGCACTGTGCACTCGCGGCTGACCCAAGCCATGTGGCTCGAACCATACTGAGCCTAAGCACCAGACCCGAGCCAGACCTGGGTCAGACTCGGACCAGTCCGGTTAAATCGCAGTTCGGACGGTTCTCGTCGACCTCCTTTCGGTTCTGCACTGTGTGACCATCATACATCGATACAGGTAATCCCACACCACTGTTCCCTGATTTATGGCTGGTCCACACAGCAAAAGTTAGCTCCATCACTTTCCACTGCACATCCAGTTTTATTATACTAATCCAACACCTTCTGATCTTTCCTTTCACTTCCTACCCTATTTTTCCTCTTGTCAGCAGTTTCCGACTCAACCTCCTTGGCCCTTGGGGTTCCTTTCAATTATTTTCAGAATTTGTCTTTTATTTTATTAATGTATTATTTGGTGTTTATTCGGTTGATCTATACATGCGATTGGTCTTGAACCGGGAGTAATTGAGGGCTTTCGAGATGAAGATAGAATTGGCAGCAAGAATGGAAAGGCTCCCTGGCTCATTACATTCGTTGCCGTTGGCTCTCCATCAGGTCCGCTGGGATTACTCAGGACTACACATGGCATTTGATCTAGAGATTTTATCTGCCGCACTTTCTTTTGATCTTCCACCGGTGGACATTGACTCCCCTCAGATAGTCAGATTGCCTTCACCATTGCTTCACCGAGAAAAAAAATTGCTAGGCGCCTTTGGTTTGAGGAATCATCCAGTCAGAGCAATGCACAAGTCGTAGAAGAGGCCTCTTCATCTTTGGGATAGGGAACTCCAGGGTAGTCATCAAGGAACTAGCTCCTGATCAGGATGTAGATGTTGTGGCTCAACATAAAGGAACTCATATTTTGCCTCCTCTGCCTCCAAAGGCCTGTCAAACAAGGAAACCGAAAACTCCTATTTGAGTAAAGGATTTGTGACGGAGCCCTAGGATCAATGAGCCCAAGGATGGCTACTAGCATGAACAGCTTACAGAGCATAGGAAACGTCGTTCCAAAGTGGCTCCTAGCACACTGATCATTCCGGCTGCACCAACAACGGAGTCATCTGCAACTTCGTCCATAAAGGCACCAGTAGTAGTCAGACTCTACCATCTCCAGGCACAGGCACAGGAGGCTACTCTTTCATCGGCAGAATCCTCCAAGCCAAAGCAGCTGCCGGTGGAGTTTTTGAAGAAATGGGGTGATGAGCTCTGCAATGTCCCAATGTCCCTCCTAAGGAGTTGACTAAGGACAAATTCACTGCTATTCCGGATCATAAAGATGATGTTCAGCCAAGAGAGGACGAGTGAATCTTGCGGCTTCTATGCATTGATGGTGCAGAATGTCTTCAGTATCAGGCTATTTGCAGTTGCTCTAGCAGTTTGGTCCTGTTCCAGACTTCTTCGCACTTTTCTCAGTAGTTGTCTTTCACATTATTTTGATCTTCAGATTGGTGATTTATTTTGCTCCAGTATTCATGTCTGCTACAGTACATGTGATACAGAATCCATTATTAATATTGCAGTTTCTCTAGTTCTGCTATTCATGCTAGCTCAAGCTTTCCCTTCTTGTGTTCTAAATGAATGCATCACATCATCATAGAAGTTGGAAAAATACTGTGCTGGATTGTGAGTGGGATTAATTCAGATGATAAATGGAGGTCAATTAGAGAGAAAATTGATGAAAGTGACTGCTCAATCGTTTGTCTTCAGGAAACAAAGCGTGATAACTTTGAGCATTCTTACGTTAAATTTTTTGCACCCAAGCGTTTTGACAAATTTGTGTATTCTCCCTCCGTGGGAGCTTCTCGTGGGCTACTATTTCTCTGGAATAGTGCTATCTTTCAAGGCAACGTTATACACCAACTACCTTTTGCGCTAACAGTAGAGTTTAAATCAGTTGTAAATTCAGACTGTTTGTCGGACTCGGATTTCGCAAATCTAAATTCTCTGTGTTAATACTGTGCTATTCGCTGGATCAGTAGATAACACTCACAGACATATTGCTGAATCATTTCATACATGATGTGAACTAAGACATTCAAATATATTACAAATATAAGAGTGACATGGACTACGTCGGGTCGAGTTTTACAAAAGGACCGAACAGACCAAATTGATTACATTACATGAAAGCAACGTCAACTATAGCGTAAGCAAAAGGGATAGAGCTCATCTCTCCATAGGCAAGTGACTGAGGTAACCTGTGTACGATTGATATTAACTAAGGGTTTGGATAATATTAGTTGTACGCAAGTGCCAACGAGTCCACTAGACTGAGGTGAGACCTAGACTACAGAACTAGATTACTCTTCATCGTTTCCTTGTCCATCGGCTTCTGGATCTTCGTAATATGCATAATCTCCCTGATCCGCATGATTTGAAGGGTTTGGGGGAGAGAACGAGAATGAGCACAACTTCTGTGCTCGCGAGCCAACACACAAGATGCAATTATACATGCAAGGCTTAACAAGGATGGCTCGGGTTCTTTTATTTGCTAAAGCAACATTTTCAATTATTATAATTACAAAGTCCTATCACTTAGCATTTTTAACCAAATTGCATTTTATTAAAGAGAGTAATTGTGCAATATTTATATCAAGAGAGGTCCCTCCGCCGAACCTCTACCTTATGCTTTTTGATTGGAGCTACCTCCAATTATTATCACCACTGAGTTCAGAACCCAGGAAAAATCCAATCTCAGGGCTAGGTGAGCCCGACCTGATTTTCATACCACTCACAAAGGTTTTTTGAAATAGAACTAACTGTAGCAAGTTCCCATATCCGCCTTTGACCGTAGGCATGGCTGTTTAAATAGTTTAGACTCTGCAGAGGTTGTACACTGTACCCACAAGAGACAATCATACTCGTTGCCCCACATGATTCCTTAATCATGTAGTTGAGCGACCATCACAGTAATTTTTCAAATCACCTCGCCCCTTCCGTCATCTCACCCATATGGGGTTACACCCATACGTTGTGTGGGATGTTCACCTTAGCGTCTAGCGTAGTTGGACTACACCACGGCGACTGGCAACTTCACCTTGTAGCGGTGTCCCTTTCAAGCTAGACGATCACGCTTGCAGACTTTCCCTCCATCCATCCAAAGGAGATGACATTCAAGGTTTAATAATTTTACTAAGTCAAGTTGCACTTTGCAGACTTGTGGTTACACATGTTTTACAAGGGAGGTCATGACAACATTAAGTCCTTAATTCATCCCAAGGTTCATACCACATTCCAACTACTCGTGTCTGACAAAGACCCACCACCATTCCATCCACCCATATGTGGTAATAGCAAGTTATTAGGGTTTTGAGGAGTAAAACCAAATTATATCATTTATTTCAGTCATGGACCTCCAATGACTGCCCAAACCATTTCATGTTTGAAGAGATGATAATTAGGGCATTTTAATGCCTTGGTATTTAAACAAGACTAGCATGTCGCTTAAGTACAACCTATACTAGTATTTACCACATAGTTACTAGGGTGACATGGAATAATGGATTCAATTATCAATGGATGGCATAATAATTAATTAATCATCAAGTTGGTATTTAACTACCTTAAGATTTAATATACATTTGATTAAAGAATTAAAGCATGCAATTTTTGGTAATTTAAATGAATATAATTTACATAAAATGTAGGCTCAAAATGATCAAAGTATCGACTCGCCTTGGTTATAGGTAAGAGAGTCCTGATAGTCTTGTGCTTGATGAAGTTGGAGATCTTCCGCTTCTTCGAACCCTAATCAGATGAATGTACCGAAAAAAAGAAACAACAAGCAAAGAGAGCAAATAAATACTAAAGAAATAATAAATGAACTCCAAATAAATTTCATAATTTTTGGAGTTATAACGGAGGAGAACAGAGCTCCTGAAGTTTGAAATGGAATTAAATTGGGAAAAAGAAAGGAGAGAGAGAGAAAATAGCCCACTGACATGTGGGACCCACCGAACAGTGCTTGGTCCATGTGTACAGTGCATGTTGATGCACTGTGTACCATCCACGGTCCATGGGTCCATGGGAAAAGGAATGCGGCGGGGCCCACTTGTCGGTCAAAGGGAGGTTAGGGTTCTAAAACCGGTCACACCGTTCATTCGGGCTCGCAAGGCAGTGAGACCGCGCGGTGGAGGTCCGAACGTTTCAGACGGTCCGAACGGTCGGAACGTGCCAGCACGGAGGGAGCCTCTCGGGTGCTTGCGGCTCCAGCTCGCCGGCAGCGAGGGCGGGCATGGCGGCGGCCATCAAGGACCAAAATGGAAAGCTCAAGCCGAGGTGGAGTCGATGACGGTGGTGGCACAGCCGGAAGGTCACTGGAGCGGCGGTGGAGGCATGGCCACGGCGACGCGGGCGGCCTGGTGGCGCACTGAGCCGGGGAAGGTGAGCACGAGGTGGCGCATGGCGAGGTAAACCTACCAGATCAAGAAGTGGGATCGGGGAGGGTCGGTGGCCGAAGAATGGTGGTGGAGAAGGAGGCTACCGGAGTTGGGGGAGAACACGAAATCCGAGCTCGGTGGCGACCCAAATCCAAAATGTCTTGGGGGGGGAAGTGTTCCTTGGCATCGGGGGCGCTCTGTGATGGGGTTGGCTCGACAGTGGCCGCGCTGGAGCAATGGATCGCCGCCGAGGGCGGCGCGGCCGAGAAAGGAGAACGACAATTTTCTTGGGTGTTGCTTACCAGGGCGAAGGGGGGCGACGTGGGGAGGTAAGAGGAGCACAGGGGGCTTCTTATATCCGTGCAAGGAGCTGGGAGCCGTTGAGGGAGCTTGGTCCTGAGGCGGTCATGGCATGGGCGGTTCTGGCAAGCTTGGGCGTGGTGACGACTTTGAGCGGGCGCGCATGGGGCAGGCATGTGCTAGCGTCATGGTGACGAGACGAGGCAGAGCGGGTGGGCGCAGACGCACGTGCGCAAGAGCAATGCAGGTGTAGGGTGCGAACCAGGCGGCTCCGGTCATGGCGCCGGCGTCATGGCTACAAGACGAGGTGAGGGCACCGAAGTCGCGGGCGGCAGAGGGAGCAGGTGCGGAGCAGAGGGCGCAGGCGAAGAACGAGGCGGCAGAGGGTGGCGTGGGCGTGTAGAGCACACGGGAGTGGCACAGGTGACTCTAGGCACGCTGACCAGGAGAGAAGGGTGTGGCGTGGCGATCGGGTGGGGAAGAAGGGGCAGGCAGGGGGAGTTGCTGGGCTGAACAGGCCAAAATGGAGGAGGGGAGTGGGTCGGGGCCCAAGGGGAGATGTGGGCTGAGCCCAAGAAAAAGAGAATGGCAAAAATGAGAAGAGGCCCAAATTCGAAAAGGTGAATTCAAATTTGAATTTTGAATCCGGGAATTGCAAGGAGGCCCGAAACACAATTTCGAACTTAGCTAGAAACTAGAGGGTTTTGAGAATACAAGATAATTTGAATTAAAATTTTAAATCCAAGAAGCAAATTTGTAGTTACTATTGACATCCTGAAAACAAGAATGTTACAAACCTACCCACCTTAAACGGAATCTCGACCCCGAGATTCGAGCTGCTCCAGGAACAGGGACGGGAAATCTAGCTTCAGTTGATCTTCGCGCTCCCAGGTGGCTTCTTTTGCTAAGTGGTTACTCCACTGAACTTTGCAAATACGGATGATCTGACATCTTGTTTGCTTCTCAACGACGTCGAGGATCTTGATCGGATGCTCCGAATAGGTCAGATCTTTCTAAAGGGCATTGGCTTCAACTAGAGTCTGCTCTTCCGGTACTCTGAGACATTGCTTGAGCTAAGAGATGTGAAACACATTGTGAACGTCTGACAAATTTTCAGGTAGCTCCAGCTGATAGGCTACTTTTCCACGCTTGGCGATGATCAGGAACGGGCCTATGTATCTTGGTGCTAGCTTGCCTTTCACCTTAAATCTTTGAGTTCCACGAAGCGGTGACACTTTGATATACACATTATCTCCAACTTCAAAGGTGATGAGGACATCAACCCGCTGGATACGACCATTACTCCACATACCAAACAAAAGATCAAGCTGGACACATACTGGAATCCAATTCGGCCTCCAGAGATAGTACGGACCACGCCAGGAAAGCAAGAGTTCAAGCTGGACATGTGCTGGAATCCAATTCGGCCTCCAGAGATAGCACGATCACTTCCACGATCACTGAGGAGGTCCTCTAGGACCTCCCGGTACGCGACACATGGCGCTCCAGGACCTCCTCCAAGACCTCCTCTAGGACCTCCCGTACACGACACGTGGCACTCTAGGACCTCCCGGTACGCGACACGTGGCACTCCAGGACCTCCTCCATGACCTCCCTCCAGGACCTCCCAGTACGCGACACGTGGCAGGTCCGTGCCGCACTCCAGGACCTCCTCCAAGACCTTCCTCCAGGACCTCCTCCAGGACCTCCTCGCCAGGACCTCCTCGGGGCCTCCTCAAGACCACTCCAGGACTAGTCCTATGACCAGGTCTTCGACCAGTCTGTTATAGTATATATCTTTTAGATGGAGTTGGTTGTAATCTTTCCATAATTGTTTTAGGAAAGAATCTTTGTGTGATACGGGAGTTAGAGATAGAATCGACATTAGGTCGTGTGTGTGTTGGTCGCACCCTTAGATGCTAATATAAGGCCAGGCATCGCCCATCTAGTTCGAGGGTTTTGTTGATTGAAGTTTAGCTTTGCTACTTTATACTTCGTTTGCTTGTGCGGCTAGTACAACCAGACGTTGTTCTTCGGAACCCCACTTATCAATACATTCAATTCCTATTTGCAATTTCAGATTGCTTTTTATCTTGTTCTTGCATGCTTTTTTGGTGTATGCAGGAATCGACCTTCGTGGTCAGGTTATCTGGGTATTCGTGCACGGTTGATAACGACTTGTCGATCAGTTCAGCGATTGCGTGGTTTCGAGCCTTGCGAGTTCGTATCCAGGATCGTGAGAGTTGAGCGACTACAACTGAACTTACCTTCTCATCGAAAGATCGGGCCAAAACAAGACCTTTGTGGGTTCATCAAGTGGTATCAGAGCTACAGTTCATCGGTGAGAAGTTTTTTTCCTACAGTCCACAAAGCCACAAAAAATCACAAAAAAATAGGTTTAGCTGATCGTCCAAACCAATATGTGCCTTTGCATTTTTTCTTTTTAGTTTTTGCTTGTTGAATTTTGGTTGCATCGTCGTGTCTAGTTGCTGATTTCTAGTTCTAGTTAGAGTCTAGTTACATCTCGTGTTTCCTTCACGTAGCTTGATCTTGATTCCAATCTATTCTTGGTTTGCTTGCGGTGGATTTCATATTGTGGCCGAAGCTTTTGTGCAACCAATCTGCTCTCGGTTTGGCTAAACGATAGAAACTCCTTTGAAAAACTGATTTGTTATTGCATATCCTTGTGTTCTTGTTCTCGATTGTTCTGTTTCTCCTTTGGCTAAACCAATTTGCGCAAGAAATTGTCATTTTTCAGCCGAGTTGGAGTAGTCGTGTGCCACAAGAACTCTTGACCGAAACTTGGAATCGGTTTCTATCTCAGCAATTGAGTTTGAATCGGTTTCTATCTCTTGCTTGGCGTTGGAGTGTGCCTTGGTTTGCTATCTCCTTAAGACCGGCTGAAACCTTTTTTGTGATCCTGAGCTTTCACTTATATTTTTTCATCTTTGAGACTAGCTGTTGAATATTGCTTTTGGGCTGGTCTTGTCATTAATTTACACTTCCGAAATTCTTATGACTTGCTAATCAAAGGGTGAATCTCCACCTTTGTTCGGCCAACGCAATAAGAAGCAAAACAGGCAGCCGACGTTTTAAAAAAAAGCCACGGCTTGACAAAAGTAAAAAAAAAGAGAGAACAAACTGCACATACTAGTGCCAATTTTTCCTTCGGTGACCTTAATAACCGATGGGAAAGATCTTGTGCATACGGTTTGAGAAAGAAAAGAGAAAAGAAAAACTTGTTGGCCGAAACTTGGAAAGTGGGAAACCTTAGTCCATATTTTCAGATTGTGTATTTAATCTCTTTGAGCAATCTTGTGCCCTTCTTTCTTTGAAATTGGCTAGCGTCTCTTCCAGTACTTGGTGCAACACGAGCTTGTTATTTTGTAGTTATAGATTGTTCTCAATAGCTCAATCCTTCGGTTGCATTAGGTCACATTTATCTTTATGCAGCGCATGCCTACACATCTCTTAGTAGGGCTTTGATTAGATCGCTTTGATTAGGCTAGGATCAACAACATTGACTAGTACTTTGAACAATTTTTCAACTTTCATTACTGATTTGATTATTGCTGATTCTTGCTACCATATTGAAGCCTTCCAAGCTCCACTTCCTACTAACTCAGCAGGTATCGTCCTAGCATTCGTTGAATTTTTCACAAGTGAGAGTATCACGAACCAGTCACCGGTTGTACCACTTCTGTGCTGCCTTGGTAAGAGCTTGTAAGAACTTGGTATAAGCTTCAGTGTGAGCAGCTGTTTGAAACTCCAGATCCTAGTAGTTGATAGGAACATATACTTGTGATTTGTTTCCTTGTTTTCTACTAACTATGGTAGGTTCACGGGATGATTTCCAGCTATTGCCATCCTTTGCGGGTCAATTTGATCCTAATGCTTATGTTGACTGGGAGATAGCTTTAGATAATGAGTTTGAATATTATGAATGGTTTGATAGGCAAAAAATTAGAGCTGCCACTAGTGTTTTTGTTGAGGATGCAATAATTTGGTGGAAGTGTTTACGAAGACATGGAAAAGTGCCTCAAACTTGGCATGTGTTAAAGAAACTTTTGAGGGATAGGTTTGTTCCTAAATATCATGCTGATTACTTGTTAGCCAGATTGCAACGTTTCAAACAAGGTCGTAGAACTGTAAGGGAATACTGTCATGAATTGAAAACTCGTTTGTTGCGTTGTGGCTTAGAGGAACATGCTGAAGCTACAGAGAATAGATTCTTAAGTGGGCTTAATCAACCAATTCAGGACCTTCTTGTTCACAAAGAATATAATTCTCTCTCTCATTTGTTTATACTTGCCTGTAAGGTTGAAAGTCAGATTAAGGAGAAATTGAGAATGCTTGGTGTTAGAAAACATGAGAACAAACCTGTGTTTGTGTCTTTTTTCAGAATTCAACAACTTGCGGGAAGTTGAGAAGCATGGCAAAGAGGAGAATGAGCTGATTGAACCACCGACTCCATTGGTTGAGAAGAAAGATGAGGAGATGGATGCACCTACATCATCTGAGGAGAGCCAACAAGGTAATGCTCATGGTGCTATCATCACTTAAGGTGATTATGTTTGTAACGAACTACAATTGTCCACTGTTCGTGCTGTCTTAGAGCAAAAATTAGTGGAAAATAATTCTGATATGCACATGTTTCAAGTAGAGAATTCAGGCTGCATTAACTTGAGTGCACCATGTGATAAAATAATTGAATTGCCTGCTGTTTTGAGTGTTTCCTGTGATGAGTTAATCACATCTAATGATCATGTGGAATTGGTTAGACATAAAGAAGTTTTGGCTAGAATTTCTACTGCTGATTCTTTATGTTACATTATGTTGGATTCACCAATGAAATTGTCACATACTATGGAGAAAGTTTCTGAAATTGCATGTTCAAAATCCTTGTCTAGTGCCTACACCCCTGGGTATAAGTTTAATTTGATTGGAGATTATGGTGTAGACAATCAATTCTTTGTATATCGAATATGCATAACTTATGATCATGTGGATGAATTGAGGCTTGCTGTTTTGGATAACCATTCTTGTGTGCTGAATCTTGTTCAATATGAGAGTAAAATAAAATTTAGTGCTCATCCCATGCCCATGTGTTCCCTTTTTATTGCACTATCTAGTATGGACAATTTGAATAAAGATGTTGACTTATGGAAGAACTTACAAATCTTTTCACCCTTGCTAGATGAATTTGCAATTACTCAATTGAAATATGATTATATGAATGACTTGTGCTCTCTGAATTCAATTACTGTGCTGCCCATTCACAGAGCAATAAATAACTCTACTATATACTTCACTTATACTTGCAATTTGAGTTACAAACTAAATGCTATGAGAAAATATACCTTTGCTGATTTGATGCATGCACAATCACCTTTAATTTCCAAAGCGTTCTCTATTTCTTTGCCACCTGCCATGGCTAACATTTTGCAGAAAGATGAGAATGTGTTGCTACAAGTTTTAAAGCTTCTCTTGCCATTGGAGGATGAGCGTGAGTCGACGACGACTCAAATGCAAGAAGGGGAGGATGATGAGGACATCAACCCGCTGGATACGACCACTACTCCACATACCAAACAAGAGTTCAAGCTGGACACATGATGGAATCCAATTCGGCCTCCAGAGATAGCACAATCACTTCCACGACCACCCAGGAGGTCCTCCAGGACCTCCAAGACCTCCTCCAGGACCCCCTGGTACACGACACGTGGCGCTCCAGGACCTCCCGTATGCCACACGTGGCGCTCCAGGACCTCCTCCATGACCTCCCTCTAGGACCTCCCGGTACGCGACACGTGGCAGGTGTCCGTCTTGCGCCTCAGACATCCTCCAAGACCTTCCTCCAGGACCTCCTCGCCAGGACCTCCTCGGGGCCTCCTCAAGACCACTCCAAGACCAGTCCTATGACCAGGTCTTCGACCAGTCTGTTATAGTATATATCTTTTAGATGTAGTCGGTTGTAATCTTTCTATAACTGTTTTAGGAAAGAATCTTTGTGTGATACGGGAGTTAGAGATAGAATCGACATTAGGTCGTGTGTGTATTGGCCACACCCTTAGGTGCCAATATAAGGCCAGGCATCGCCCATCTAGTTCAGGGTTTTTGTTGATTGAAGTTTAGCTTTGCTACTTTATACTTCGTTTGCTTGTGCGGCTAGTACAACCAGACGTTGTTCTTCGAAACCCCACTTATCAATATATTCAATTCCTATTCGCAATTTTAGATTGCTTTTTATCTTGTTCTTGCGTGCTTCTTCGGTGTATGTAGGAATCGACCTTCGTGGTCAGGTCATTTGGGTATTCGTGCACGGTTGATAACGACTTGTCGATCAGTTTAGCGATTGCGTGGTTTTGAGCCTTGCGAGTTTGTAGCCAGGATCGTGAGAGTTGAGCGACTACAACCGAACTTACCTTCTCATTGAAAGATCGGACCAAAACAGGACCTTCGTGGGTTCATCAAAAGGTTAATTCCCTTCGACGGTTGTCGGCATAACTCTTTTGTCTGGACTGAGTTGCTTGAAGGCGATCTCTGATTAGTCAAACTTTCTCTTCTGCTTGCTTGGGAGTATCTGGTCCGAAGATATATCCTTCTCCTGATTCTGACCAATGCAGAGGAGTTCTGTATTTTTTTTCATAGAGTACTTCAAATAGAGACATTTTCAGACTTGATTGAAAACTGTTATTGTATGCAAACTCGGCCTACGGTGGACATTTCTCCCAGTCTACGGTAAATTCCAAAGCACAGGCTTGAAACATGTCTTCTAGAATCTGATTTCTTCTTTCTTTCTAACCATCAGTCTGTGGATGATACGCTGTACTGAAAGCAAGGTGTGTTCTAAGGGCGTTATGCAAACTAGTACAGAAATACGAGGTGAACTGAGAACCTCGATCTGAGACTATCCTCTTGGGTACTCCATGTATGCATACAATATGAGCTATATACAACTTTGCTAATTTTTCTCCCTTGTAAGTTGTCTTCATTGGGATGAAATGGGCGACTTTAGTCAATCTGTACACTATAACCCATATTGAGTCACAATCGGACTTGGTTCGAGGCAGACCTGTAATGAAATCCATTCTAATTTCTTTCCATTTCCACTGAGGGATCTGTAACGGTTGAAGCAATCCTACCGGTCTTTGATGTTCAGCATTGATTCGCTGACATACGTCACAACATGCTACAAACTCGGCAATGTCCCTTTTCATTCGTAGCCACCAATACAGAATTTTTATGTCTTGATACATCTTGGTGCTACCTAGATGCAGGGTATACGCTGAGCTATGTGCTTACTTCCAGTGGGGCACAAAGAGACGTTTCCCATACCATAGGACTCCTTGCTGATCTTCGATCATCTTAGGGGCTTTTTCTTTGGCCATGAGATGCTTGAATCTCTGGACTCTAGGGTGTCCTTTTTGAGCGGTCTTGATCTGTTCTTCTAGAGTTGGATGCGCTTCCACAACATCTAGGGTGCCTTGTTATAATAACACAAGGTTGAGTGCCTCAAATTCCTTGTAGAGCTTTGGTTGATGCTCTTGAATCATGACATTACTACAGTAGGACTTACGGCTTAATGCATCGGTCACAACATTAGCCTTTCCAGGATGGTAATGGACATCCAAATTATAATCTTTTATCAGTTCTAACCATCTTCTTTGCTGGAGGTTGAGATTTTCCTGAGTGAAAATGTACTTGAGGCTTTTATAGTCTGTGTAGATATCACAATGATTTCTAATCAAGTAATGTCGCTAGATTTTTAAGGCATGCACTACTACTGCTAACTCCAAATCATGAGTCGGATAGTTGTCTTCGTGATGGCGAAGTTGTCTGCATGCATAAGCGACAACTTTTTTGTAGGATCGGAAAGGCGACTAGAGGGGGGGGGGTGAATAGACGCTTTCTCTATTTTTCACCCCAATCGAATTCAACACTACTTTCACTCCAATAGCTATAAAAGCTATGAAGATCTGTATACAGGCACAGCGGATGACCTGTGTTGAATCCGATCAAACCCCGAAACAAAAGACCAAAAACATCTCACTACCGTAAAACAATTTAACTCAGCAGGAAGTACAATGGCCACCAGAACACCTGACAAAGTTTAATTACTTCAACTCTCAAAGCACATGGAGAATCTCAAGGTTCTAACAAGCCTGATCAAAAACTCCAGCCGTCTAAGCTCTGAGATTTTTCGGTTTATCAAATCAACCAGGGACTTATCCTCTTGCACGCAACAACAAGAACGACAGACAATAAAAAACGAATACAAGTTGCAGCCACTAGTGTCAAACTACAGATCAGAGCAAGAACAGTAGCCGCACAGATCAAGACCACTTACACAGGAGAAAAAGAATCAAACTGAGAAAGCAGCCGCAGCACTCCAAATTCCTACAGGCGCCGCGCAATTTTTTCCGGGAGAGCTCCACACGCGCTCCACAGGCCGCCGATGCCAGGGATTCGATTTCGGGCTCTCTCCAGACGCCTCGCGATTTTTTCGGGACAGCACTGCAGACCGCCGCTAGGTGACCCTGCTTTTCTCGGCACACCACCAGTCAAGATCAATCATGTCCGCCCGAATTAAAAAAATAAAAACTTGCAACATCCGCATCATGAGGCGATCGGCTCAAGGCAATTAAAAGCGGATCGCAGCAAGACTCGACTACAAGATCTCGCGCGCCAAAAGAAATCCAGATCAACCAAGCGCCTGATTTTTCTCGGGAAAGCCGCGACTCCACAGGCGCTCTGAGTAGCGATTTTACGGCACCGCCAAGCACAGATCGGCCATTCGACATCAAGCGATGGATGTCAAATCCCAAAGTTCACTCATAGCAGCAAAGCAGAAAACCGATAAAAATCAAAACCTTGATTACTCGATTCATTTCAAGGTAGATAGATACATGCCGCGACAAACTCTTTCTTTTCTTCTCTGCGTTGATTTTTTTTTTTTGCTCTCGAGATCTGACCGCCGCCGCCAATTCCTTTTCTCCAAAGTCTGTAAGGCGCACCAAAAAACGCCTCAATCTTTTTTTTCTCTCCAACAAAGGCAATTTCTAAATGACCCATTTAGAGTTCCTTTTATAGGGCAACAACAAACCCTAAAGACCTTCTAGATGATTCACCCTAATGGGCTTCCGTTAAGGCCCAACAACAACAGAACACACACGCACGCATCTCAAAGCGTCGTCTTCATCGTCGATTGATCTAAACCGCTTCACCATGTGCCGACCCGCGCCGCGGCTTAGTCAAAAGGTCAACAAGGCGGTATTTGGTGAAATTACCAAAATACCCCTTCTCGATCCTTCTCCAAAAGACCGAGTCCATTCCAGTCGAAGCAATCGCTTGCTCCGCCACGTGTAGGTTGATCAACGGCTCCATGTCGTCAAGACTCTCCCGTCTGGATCCCACCGGCACCACTGAGCACTTGCAACGACTCTCGCGCCGCTTGATCAAACCAGTCGCACCGAACCGCCTGATCGGTCATCCTCGTCCATTCTGCGCCATGCTTGTGTCACCTGACCTCACCCGGCATCCTTGATCGTTCTGGACCTCAGCTCTCCAAGCTTAGTCCCGATCCTCCTCGCCGTTGACTGTCATTGACCTGCAAGCCACCAAGACAATAGACAAGCAAACACGAATCCGGGAACAAGTTCTTCACAACTTGACCCACGTTAGCCAAAACATGCAATATGCAACACATATGCAATAACAAATATGGATATGACCTATCCCAAAAACAATTCACCACTTAAATCAACATTCAGCACAAAAGCCGGTCAGACCGCCGCTGACCTGACAGATTTGAAACTTTGTCGAAAACACATGAAACTTCAAACCAAAAGCACCATTGCCAATTGTTTCATCATCCTAAGATCATGGGTATATCCCCATGATATCCACAATCTCCCCCTTGATGAACACATTGGCAATCTCTCAGAAAATGTAAGTTTGTGGTTTGAAAAGAAAAGTACTTGACGTTTTCGTACAAAGGCACAACTTGGTCCATTAGCAAGAGAAAGCAATGGAAATGACCAAGCTGGCTTCAGAATAGCATAAACAAGTGAGATACAGCAAAAGAAAGCAAGAAAGCTTCCAATTCCAGAGAATCGACAAAAATCTCACTTAAGGTCCATATGAAAGAAACAATTGTTCTATTTGACCTTAGATCATTGTGAGGCTTCAAAATTTGCAATTCAAGTTCAGAAAAGGCAATAAGACCAAAAGAATCCAATATGAATGCTCCCCCTCACTATGATCACCATTTTAAAAGAGAGAATTTTAAATTTCAATTTCTCCATTTCTCTCCCTTACAAAACTTCTCCTCCATAACCAAAAAAGCTCTTTATTAATATTACATTTTCGCTATATCTTCTCCCCCTTTGACAATGGATTCATTAAGGAATCATCACTTCCTCTCATCCAGAGATGACAAATGCACAAGCAAGGAAGAAGCAAAAGAAAGAGCATGCATGAAATGCAATGGGGTGGCTTCATTTTTATTTTGATTTTTCAATTTTTGGGTAAAAGAAGCTTTGGAGATTACTCAATTGAACAGGCTAGCATTTCTACCATTACTCAAGATACAACAAGCCTGACAAAGCTAGCAAGATCATGTTAAGACATATATAGCAAAGCTAGGCTAATGACCTCAATGTAACACAAGTTGTTGGATTAAATTAAGCAATGCATCAAAATTAGCAAGTTCAACAACAGTTATCCTAAAGTGATAATGGCCATATCGAGAATGTCATTGTGAGATCCGAAAGCTAGCAAAGACCATCTTAGAGACAAAAAGTCCTGAATTGAATAATTTAGCTCAATTTTTGTCAAAAGCCCAATTTTCAACTATTTTTCATTTGCAATGAATATTCAAGTTGATAAAAGGTCTATCTTAGTAAAGAAGATCCTGGACTAGGAGCCATCCACAACCTCTTCCTAAGCTTCAACCAATTTTGACAATTTGCATTTTTAGCCATGTGTTAGATCTCAAGCCTCACTACGACCATCCCAAGCAACAAAAGCTTAAAAGAGTGGTCTAGGTCATCCAAAACTCCCCCTGAGTTCATGCCTAGTACAATGGCAAGCCGTCTCATGAGAAAGAATTGGTGAGATAAGTTTTTTTTTCGCACAAAAGAGATCATTTTCCATTTTGCACAAGAGTTGTTTTAGATTCTTTGATGAACTGAAAGCTCAAAGATGTTCAATACTAGATTCCAAAGCTAACAAAGCAATTTTGACAGGGCCAATGTCACAAAAGGATCACTAATTGTGCAACTAGCTAAAAGATCCACAAATTGCTATTTTCAGTTCAAGTTGTATTAAAGTTCTAGCTCAATTAGCAAAGACATTGCTGCACATGTGAAAGCATGATAATTCTAGCAAGTCAAAGAACTAGACACAATCTTGAGCAAGAATTGAAATACTAAATCTCAATAGGGTAATAAGCAAAGCTTCATTAATTAAAAGAAAGAAGCGGTAAAGCTTATATTACAATGCATCTTTTTGGATTTTTCATTTGTATGCAATATGATACAATGAGATGCACAAAAGATGTAAAAGCCTAAAAAGATCACAAGGATCAAAAAGATCCAAAGAAGATACCACATGAAGAAGGTATCAGAAAAGATCCACAAAAGTTCAAATGAACAAGGAAAGTTCAACTGAACAAGAAAAGGTTCAGAAAAGAACCAACTCCCCCTCAAACCAACCCATAGGGATAAATTATCCCTTACTCGCATATCAAGGTGGCAAACCTTGTTGGGTCTAAAAAGCTTTGAGGGAAGACCTACCAAAAGTGCCAAGAACTCCACAAAAACTAGCACAAAAACTTTAAACACCACAAGATCTCTAGGGACAGCAACTCGAAAAGCTAGGGAGCGAAACACCAGCACTAAAAAGACCTACAGGCAACTCAAAAATCTGCTAAGGACCAGTGACTGGGAGACAAGCTCGACCTAGGCTGTGAGAAGAATGCATCCTAGCAAATCATGGGATAAGAAGAGTGCCTAGAAAGGACACGTGCTAGAACAGAGCCTCCTATCTACCCTGAACTCAACAAGCCCAACACCTAACACAAACCAGATGCTATGCAAGGTAGAATAGGGATACCATACATAAAAGTAAGGTATAGAAGCTCGAACCTGAGTCCCACTGCTTGGCAGTGAGATGTAGTCATGATAGATGAAGATCTAATCCTTGAAGTTTCAGAAGGTAGTTGCGCTCACCCATCATCCTCATCTCAAATTCCTTCGTCTCCAAGAAGTGATAGTCATCATTGAAAGCACAAATAAAGAAGAACCAACAGCTTGAGGTGATAACACTTGTTGGACCACATGTTCTTCTTCTCAGCTGAAAGACTACACAAAAGAGACAGAAAAGTCTATGCCTTGGTACTGGGTTAGTGAAACAATATCTAGGAAAACAGTACCAAGACACATGACTAGCAAGGATAGCAGCAAATGATCCAAAACTCATAAAAGCATATAATCAATAATTTAAGACATGAGCATGGAGATAGACAAGACAAATTCAACACATGCTATCCAAGATATGATAAAGCTCTAAAAGTCCTTAATCCACAATAAGGCATAGGAGCAAGCAAACAAGCACATAGCATATCACCCATCATATACACAGTCAAAAGCAAGCTAGTGAAAGCTATGGCAAGACTCATGCATCCACAATTAACCGTAAGGCACAAAAACCATGTAAGCATAAAGCATTTTAAGTGCAAATCATGAATGATGAATGCTAACATGGATATCAAGTGAACATGTGGATACACAAGGCAAAGGTCAACAGGAGCAAGGTAAATCATGTACAGATAGCACAGGCTCATGAAGACAAGACCAAGCACATACACCCATGAAAATTAAGAACAATAATATGATACATGGAAGTACAAGCAAGGTAAAAGCATGATGAAAGATATCATAAGAGTAACACATGCCAATAAGGTACAAGTGAGCACAAAGCAAGCACAACATGCCAAGTATGAATAATCATGAAGATAAGGGCATGAAGGTATATGATTGCTCACAAAACAGGTGTAGATGTCGATCATTAAAGCACATGCCTCTTAGAGGCCATCATTGGGGTGAAGAACCATCAAGTGTCTCGATCATGTGATGAAGCAAAAGATCGGAATCATTAAGTCCATGTTCTCCAACCCGCGTTCTCGGTACCTACACATGAGAAAGGCAAGGTGTCCGAGTCTTGGGTCCCGAAGGGTTAGAGAGCAAATGCTTGGGAACCCAAACCTTGGACACACCACCACTAGAAGCAGTCGAAACATTATGTGAGTTAGCATGATGCAAATGATGGTCCATGCAAGAAGATCCAATCTCATCCTTGAAGGCACACCGCGAGTGGACAGCTCGATGAGGAAAATGAGGTCCAACTCTAGAAAAGCGGCGATGTCCTTGCTTGAAAGCACCATGATGAGAACCAACAGAAGCATCAAAGAAACTCACACAACCTCGCCGTGGGTGTGTACCTCGATGAACAAAACGAGGTCCACCTCTTGGACAACGGCAGAAATCCTGCCTCGAGGCAGCTCGTGGACCAAAACCAAAACTATGTAAACCATATCCACGGTGCTGTCCGACACCACTAGAAAAGGTGTCAAAGAAGCCATCAACAAATCGAGTCTTCGTTCTTGGCTCTTTAGTGTGCATGTCATGAGAAGGACTATGCGCACTAGGAGACTTAGAAGCATGAGCTCGACGCATCTGTTTTGCACGCCGGAAACAAAAGTCAACGCGATGTCCATTCTTCCCACAAAATGAGCAATGGTGTAAAGGTCTACTAGTAGACACGGTTCGAGAGGATGAAGCACCATTGTCGCTCAAAGAAGAAGTCCTGAAAGAACTAGCATCATGACTCGTCCTCGTATCGACACTAGACCCACACATGCCATGAGAAAGGCTATGTGTGTTCCTAGAAAATACTGACGACGCACTCGACGCTCATGTTTCAAGCAGCGAAAGCAAAACCCAAGAGTGTGTCCATTCTTCTTACAAAATGTGCAATGGTACTTCTCTTTTGAAGATTTAGTACCATTTGAGAAAAAGCACATTTGTCTTTTGAAATCCGTTGGACAACACAAGAAGAGTCCGAAAGAGTCGAACTTACCAAGAAGAGCTATCCAAAGCGATGCCACAAAACCAACATCAAGTGACTCACATTTAGCACAAAAAGACTTCAACTCGAATGCGAGAGATGCAAGAGAAATCTTAAAAACATCAATCTCGGAGTGAAGGCAAATACAAGAGTCACAAGATTTGGCGCTCATATCATCGCGCAAAAGACTCAACCTCGCTCTTCAATGAAATGCAAGATGTGCAAGAAATTAATGATGCTTTCGAATTAAGCATACAGTTCAAAGCATCAATTTCAGTTTCTAAACAAGCACAATTCTTGCAAGAGACTAAACCATCCTTAAGCAATTTTTCATGTTCTATGCACATGCTACAAGGCCTAGCTTCAATTTCAATAATCTCAGCCCTAGCATTTTCTAATTGCTCAAGATGCATGGAATTAGTCAATTTAAGCTTCTTAATTTCAGCAAGCATGCCTACAGAAGAATCACAATCATTTCTAGCCATAGATCTAAGATTGCCTATTTCTAACTTAGCATTGTCAAGCTCATGATGTAAGGCAATACAAGAATCACATGGCATAGAAGCATTTGATTTCAATAATTCATTTTCAGTTTTTAGGCATGCAAGAGAATTATTCAGATTATCCATGTCTATAAGCAATGAATCATAAGCATTCATGGAGGTTTTCAATTCGGAGAGCTCATGAGACAAATCATTCTTTTCTCTTTTCAGCAATTTCATTTTCTTCCTAAGAGTATGCAATTTGTATTCATATGAAATCAAGCCATCAATGGGTTTTTCTTTGCTCACCTTGCTTAGCTTGAGTAGGGGATCATCCTCGGAAGAATCATCATGATCATCCTCGAAATGCTCTTCATCATTCTCATCCTCAATCGCTGCTGCATATACGCCACTAGGCTTCATCTCCTCGGGGTCTAAAAGTGACTCATCCCTGAAACTAGGACAATCAAAACAAAAGGATTTGCCATAGATATCACAGGAGACTTCCTCCTCCATCGTCATTAGACTTATCATGCATTCAAATATTTTGTTACGGCCAACACCATTGGTAAAAGAACCACGACAAGATGCAAAGAAGCGCTCACAAGTCTTCATATTTGTCGCCATGCTCAAAGATCAGTAAAGATCACAAAAGAGCAAAATTGGCTCTGATACCAATTGTAGGACCAGAAAGGCGACTAGAGGGGGGGGGGTGAATAGACGCTTTCTCTATTTTTCACCCCAATCGAATTCAACACTACTTTCACTCTAATAGCTATAAAAGCTATGAAGATCAGATATCTGAGCACAATGAGATGACTGTGTTGAATCCGATCAAACCCGAAACAAAAGACCAAAAACATCTCACTACCGTAAAACAATTTAACTCGGCGAGAAGTACAATGGCCACCGAACACGACAAAGTTTAATTACTTCAACTGTCAAAGCACATGGAGAATCTCAAGGTTCTAACAAGCCTGATAAAAAACTCCAGCCGTCTAAGCTCTGAGATTTTTCGGTTTATCAAATCAACCAGGGACTTATCCTCTTGCACGCAACAACAAGAACGACAGACAATAAAAAACGAATCAAGTTGCGACCACTAGTGTCAAACTACGATCGAGCAAACGGCGGCCAAGCAAGACAGATCAAGACCACTTACGCAGGAGAAAAAGAATCAAACTGAGAAAGCAGCCGCAGCACTCCAAATTCCTACAGACACCGCGCAATTTTTTCCGGGAGAGCTCCACACGCGCTCCACAGGCCGCCGATGCCAGGGATTCGATTTCGGGCTCTCTCCAGACGCCTCGCGATTTTTTCGGGACAGCACTACAGGCCGCCGCTAGGTGACCTTGCTTTTCTCGGCACACCACCAGTCAAGATCAATCATGTCCGCCCGAATTAAAAAATAAAAACTTGCAACATCCGCATCATGAGGCAGTCAGCTCAAGGCAATTAAAAGCGGATCTGCAAACAAGACTCGACTACAAGATCTGTCGCCGCCCAAAAAAATCTGGATCAACCAAGCACACAGATTTTTCTCCGGAGAAAGCCAAGCAGCTCCACGAGCACTACTGACGATTTCTGGTAGCCGCCAAGCACAGACCGCCCAGCTCCGACATCAAGCGATGGATGTCAAATCCCAAAGTTCACTCATAGCGAAAAGCAGAAAACCGATAAAAAAATCAAAACCTTGATTACTCGATTCATTTCAAGGTAGATACATCTTTGCCGCCAACTCTCTTTCTTTTCTTCTCTGCGCTCAGATTTTTTCTGTTTGCTCTCGAGGATCTGAGGCAGCCGCCGCCAATTCCTTTTCTCCGGTCTTGTAGGCGCGCAAAAAAAAACCCTCAATCTTTTCTTTCTCTCCAATGTAGCGGCAATCCTAAATGACCCATTTAGAGTTCCTTTTATAGGGCAACAACAAACCCTAAAGACCTTCTAGATGATTTACCCTAATGGGCTTCCGTTAAGGCCCAACAACAACGGAACACACACGCACGCATCTCAAAGCGCCGTCTTCATCGTCGATTGATCTAAACCGCTTCACCATGTGCCGACCCGCGCCGCGGCTTAGTCAAAAGGTCACCAAGGCGGTATTTGGTGAAATTACCAAAATACCCCTTCTCGATCCTTCTCCAAAAGACCGAGTCCATTCCAGTCGAAGCAATCGCCTGCTCCGCCACGTGTAGGTTGATCAATGGCTCCTTGTCGTCAAGTCTCTCCCGTCCGGATCCCACCGGCACCATCGAGCACTTACAGCGACTCATGCCGCTTGATCAAACCGGTTACCGAACCGCTTTGATCGGTCATCCTCGTCCATTCTGCGCCATGCTTGTGTCACTGACCTCACGGCATCCTTGATCGTTCGGACCTCGGCTCTCCAAGCTTAGTCGATCCTCCTCGCCGTTATTTGTCATTGACACGCAAGCCACACGCTGCAACAATAGACAAGCAAACACGAATCCGGAACAAGTTCTTCACAACTTGACCCACGTTAGCCAAAACATGCAATATGCAACACATATGCAATAACAAATATGGATATGACCTATCCCAAAACAATTCACCACTTAAATCAACATTCAAGATAAAAGCGGTCGGACATCACGACTGACAGATCTGAAACTTTGTCGAAAACACATGAAACTTCAAACCAAAAGCACCATTGCCAATTGTTTCATCATCCTAAGATCATGGGCATATGCCCATGATATCCACATTTTTCCTCCTTGCATGAGCATGCAACCAAGACGTTGGCGCGAAGCATCACAATAGACTTCAAAGTCTTGGTGTATGTCTAGTAGGATTAACACTAGTGCAGAAGTTAACTTCCTCTTTAACTCTTGGAAACTCTTTTCACAAGCTTGTGTCCATTCATACTTCTTTTCCTTTTTAAGGAGATGGGTCATCGGTTTGGAAAGCTTAGAGAATCCTTCTATGAATCGTCTATAGTATCCGGCCAAACTGAGAAAACTATGCACTTCCGTTACTGATGTAGGCTGTTTCCATTCCATCATAGCTTCTACTTTGGATGGGTCAACTGCGATTCCTCCAACGGATACAATGTGTCTGGGAAAACTGATCCCTTGAAGCTAAAATTCACATTTACTGTACTTGGCATAAAGCTGGTGCTCTTTAAGCTTTTCTAGGACCAAATGCAAATGTTCTGCATGCTCTTCATTGGTCTTTGAATAGATCAAGATATCGACTATGAACACGACTACAAACTTGTCTAGGTATTCTATGAATACTTTGTTCATGAGGTTCATGAAGTAGGCTGGCGCATTGGTTAGGCCAAACGACATAATTGTGAACTCATACAGGCCATACCGGGTGGTAAAAGACATTTTAGGAATATCCTCATTCCTGATCTTAAGCTGATGGTATCCCGACCTTAGGTCTATCTTGAAGAAAATTGCTGCTCCTGACAACTAATCGAATAGGTCATCAATGCGAGGCAAGGGATACTTATTCTTGATGGTCATATCATTGAGTGCTCTGTAATCCACACACAATCTGGCAGTGCCATCCTTCTTCTTCACAAAAAGCACTGGTGAACCCCAGGGAGAGGAACTAGGCCTAATAAATCCTTTTTTTTTGTAAGTCTTCAATTTGTGTCTTAAGTTCTTCATGCTCATCGACGACCATTCTATATGGTCTCTTGGCAATTGTGGCTGTCCTTGGTTTCAAGTTGATTACAAACTCAACATCTCTATCTGGTGGCATGCCCGGTAATTCTTCTGGGAAGACATCGAGATAAGCTTGGACTACAAGCGTTGTCTCTAGGGACAACTCTTCAAGGTGGTGGATTGCTCAATTGAAGGGAGAGGAATGATGCACTCTAACCTTTATTATGGTTTCCATATTCTTGGTGAGCACCACTTTTCTGTTGGCACAATCTATTAATCCTTGGTATTCGACCAACCAATCTATCTCTAGGATGATATCTAGAGTTTGGGATTCTAGCACAAGAAGGGTTGCTAGGAATCTAAAATTTTCCAAAGCAATCTCTACTCTGGGACTACAGAGGTAGCATCTAAGGGTCCCCCGGGTGAACTAAGTACCACATGTTTCTTTAACTTATAGGTCGGCAACTTAAGCCTTTCAATAAACTTTCTTGAAACAAAAGAGTGCGAACCTCCAGAATCAAACAAAACTTCTGCAGGTATTGAATTAACAGAGAACGTACCCATTATCACTCCTGTGGCATCTTGTGCCTCCTAGGCGGTGACATGATTTGCACGGCCACTGCTTGGTGTCGGGGTAGACCTTGAAGCTTGCAAAGTCTGATGACTCTTGCTTTGATTTGATGCCTGGCCTTGAGTTGGGGCGGCTCCTGAGTTGAACTTTGTGGCAGTGTTCTAATGTTGAGGGCACCTATTGGCGAAGTGTCCTTTCTCTCCATAGTTGAAGCGGTGGAGATTAGCTGAGGGGTTGACTATTGCAGGTTGCCCGGCGGGGCAAAGAGTGCGAAAACCACTCCCTTGGGGACGTGGGGGCTGGAGCTGAACTCCTTTACGGCAAGGCTGCAGATGATATGAAGGATGAGCTGTCCTGGAATGTTGACTTCTGGGAAAGTTGCCTTGTGGCCTTTGAAATGCCATCTTCCTTTTGCGACTGACTTCTGTAGTCTTTTTCTCATTCTCCAGCACTAGGGCTTTGTTGACTAGGTGATGGAAGCTGGGGAAATCGTGGAGGATAAGCTGGACTCGCATATCTTTGCGTATTCCTTCCACGAAGTGATCAATATTTTCCTCTTCATCAGCTATGTCATTGGGAGCGTAGCAAGCAAGCTGGTTAAATTAGGTCAACTTTGCATTTGCAATTTCTATTTCTAAGGTTTCTATAATTAGGGTTTCAGCAATTAGGGTTTTCTTATACTGGCAAAAGAGAAAATACAACTCAAACAATTCTCAAAAATGCTAGCAAAAAGGATGGCAATAGGTATCACATAAAAAGTTTTTAAAAATCCCATATTTTTGTATTTGGGCATTTTTGGGATGTTACAAACCCTATCCCCCTTAAGGAGAATCTCGACCCCGAGATTTCGGTAGAACGAAAAGAAAGAATATAGAACGGAGCGGAAGAGAGAAGTAGCGGAGGATGCTGACACACTTTTTAGTTGCTTTGTCGGCTCCTGGTGCGGCTTCTCAGCGTTGTTGTCTTTGGGTTTCTTCATGACAACCACAAATTTTCTTTTGATGGATTGACATTAGTTGACCATATCCGAAGAAATAGCTAGCCTTGGACATGGCGATATACTAACTATATTCCAATCATCATATGATTCATTGCTTATCTAGTCTGCTGATATTTTTAACTAATATCTTATGGTGCGAATCAAAATTTTCTCTAATACTACTTTCATTAAGCTAGTTCTTCTGATATCCAATCCTTAAACTACCAATAATCCATTTATTGATCACATTTCGTTTATAAATTAAATTATCCCTATTAATTCAATCCAAATGTGATCCTATGGTGATGTCTTTCAAATACTTATCCTTATGATTTCTAGCACTCAACCAATATGCCACAGATTTGATTCATTCTAAGGATTCATATGATATCCTTGATATATTTTTATTAACCATTTATCGTATAAGTCCTCTATGACATTGACTATACCTAAGGATATAGTATGTGTCAATCCATTGTCCAGGCTGCCTTACGTGTCTTTCTTGGACAGGGACTGCTTCATCTTGAAGTTGTATGCTGGTTATGTTGGTCTTGACATCTGGTGGTTCTTCCAGCAAGAGAGTAGCATGAGATAGAGATAATATTGCGGGGATAACGTCACTAAACCCATTTTCCTTTTAACATTTAGGTTTCTAACATACAAAAAGTCGGGAAGGCTCAAACAATCACACAAATTTTTAAATTAATCTTTTCCCGTGACTGCGAAATACGACGCCCGTGGGCAAAATAGGTAGTACACAGGTTCCAACTGAAATCTCATGACAGTACAACGTCTACTCGTGAAAATACACACATAGGGGTGCACAATTCTACGCACAAGGGTTACTAAAAAATGAGATTGCCCTAGCCTAACAAGTCGTCATGTTCCTGAACTTAAGTATTTGAAGTTCGGATAAGAGGAGAGAAAACCAATCACTTTTCAAAATAAAAAAGGAGATTCAATAGGTAAGAGAGTGTAATCTTTAGGAGGGATGAGAATGAGCAATATTATTGATATTTTTCACAAAGCTTTTGTAGGCGAAGATAGGTTTTGAAAACTTCCACTAATGAAACTAATGGCCATGCTAACTAAGGTCACGACCTAGAGTTGATATGCTCTGATACCAAGCCTATAAGACCCCAATTTTTGAACTTAGACCTACTGTGTATATTTGTGTTATTTCCTAGATTAGTAGATAACACACATAGTTACATTGTTGGTTCAAACACATATCACGGAAATATAATGCTATTATATAATATTAAACAAAGCGTAAATATACCTTACGGCTTTTGACTTGCAGAATGGCCGGACATGCCAAATACTTTCAAAGATCAGCAGCGAAAGTAGAATCAAAGTATAATGCGTGGAACCCTCATGATATGCCCACCGGCAATCGACTGTGGACTTGCGACCTAGTTCTTGGCCTTCTTGATCTTCGGTCTTGATCAACACTCGTAATTATCCATGTAGCCTTCTTTTATGCTTACTGACTAAAAGAATGTAAATAGTGAGTATGAGTACACAACCGTACTCGCGAGCCAATACACAATGCAATTATTATACATGCAAGGCTAATCAAAGGGGAGGCTCATGCTTGTTTTATTTTGCACAAAGCTATTTATTGAAATAGATTAAGTAGTAGCAAATCATGAGACTTAGCATTTTACTAACACAAGTTATTATAAACTGAGTTTTTGTTGTAAAGTACTAGTGGAGATTCCGTCTCCTATATCATTGAGTGGCTCCGTCCACTCAATGCTCAGGCTATCCCATATTTACCACGGGTCCCCGACTAGGCCATTTCAAATCCCTAGGGTCTCGCCCCACCTTTTTCCATTCCATCCATAAATTGTTTTTATAAAAAGGAAAGCTATATCAAGCAAGTTCTCAGCACCACTCTTGACCGTGAGCACAGCTATCTAGATAGTTTTCTTACTCTGTAGAGTTTGCACACTTTACCCACAAAAGAATGGGCCAGCAAAGGAAAATCAGCCCAGAAGGAATTCCTGAGATTTTCCAGAAATATCTGGAAAATATTTCCAAGCACAAAGAACTCTAATAAAATAGGTTTGAAATTAATTGATGTTCAGATTAGTCACATTAAATTGTTTTTACATTTGAATGTCTTATTTAAGCTTGATTAAATCCAAATCAAATTTGGTGAATTTTTCTAGGGACTACACTACTCAAAAGATTTTGAAACTCGAAAAATTGGGATGTTACAGCTTGCTATTGAAAACACTTACCTTAAGGATACCTTAGAAATTTTTTCTAAAGGTAAGGAATAATTGAACATGATACTAGACAAGTCCAAGACACCTTATAGGAAGCTAGGGTTATGATACAACTTTGCTAAGGACAAGTCTAAGATAAATATCATTCAAGTCTTGGAAGATGACTTAGTTGAATTCAAAACACAACCTACAAAGATCCTTTTCAAATTTGTAGGTTTTTCTCAAATGACCTCTGAGTCAAATGGTGCTTCTCCCAGTGGTACCAAGTACCATCGCACCTATTGTAAGAGGGATGGGCGTTTGCTTGAGTTTTGTTAGTGCAGGATGAAAAATGCTAGGAAAAACCTTGCTATAATTTTCTCACATCAACCTAGAGCCTTCATGAGAAATGGTCATGTAGAGAAGAAAAGACATGGTGTAGGTTTTAGCTCACATGCTTATTATCTTGCTCCTAGACACGTCGCATCTCATGCTTCCATGATTACTTCTCATGCTAGAACATCAAGTAGAGTCAAGGCAAGCAATCACATTCCATATGCTTCTGGCAGACGTGTGTCTCAGTACTGGGTTCCTCTATCTTGGTTAGCCAACCTCAATATTGAGACACATAGATCTTCTGTGCCTTGATTTCCAGGTTCGTTGCGGAACGGGGAAGAACACGTGGCTTGTTGACTTCGGGTGTTCACGCCACATGATCGAAGACTCAAAATGGTTCACATACTTCACGTGGGCGATAGGTGATGACTTCATCACCTTTGGAGATGATACACAAGGTCGGATTGAAGGATCTGAATCGATCAAGGTGAATGACATGCTCATCTAGAAGGATGTCGCCCTTGTGGATAAGCTAAGGTATAACTTGCTCTTTGTCTCTCAGTTTCTTGATGTTGGCTATGAGGCTAGATTTATAAATAATGCTTGTCGTGTGCTTGATTCAGCTAGTGAGCTCGCTCTTTAGGATTTCTAGAGTTGGTAGGAGTTTTGGAGTTGACTTTTTTTGAATCTCTTGCCAGTTCTCTCAAGTGTTTACTTGCTTTTTTCTTCTGAGTTCTGGCTTTGGTACCGATGTTTGGGGTACATTGGTTTTGATCATTTAACACGAGTTAGCAACCTTAATCTCATGAGAGGTTTGCCCAAACTCAAAGTTGTCAAGGATACTGTATGTGCGCCCTGTAGGCATGGGAAGCAAGTTACCACCTCACACCCTTCATTGACTATGGTTATGACTGATAGACCGGGACAGTTGTTACATATGGACACTTTTGGTCCTTATAGGGTTCGGTCAATTGGTGGAAAATTGTATATCTTTGTCATAGTCGATGATTTCTCAAGATATTCTTGGGTGTTCTTATTGGCTTCTAAGGATGAAGCTTTCGGTCGTTTCATGACTTGGTTCTTCGGTTGGCTTTTGAACTCCCTAGTGCCTTGAGAGCGATCTGTAGTGCTAATGACATGGAGTTCAATAGTTCTTCATTTGCTTCTTTCTGTGCTGAGCGCAGTATTGACCATCAATTCTCCTCTCACGTCCCTCATCAAAATGGCTTGGTGAAAAGGAAGAACATACCTTGGTCAAGATGGCCAGGATGATGTTATATGAGTACAACACTCTGAGGAGATATTGGGTTGAAGCTATTGCTACAACTTGTCATGTTACCAATCGTGTCTTCTTGGGACCTTCTTTGAGCAAGACATCCTGTGAGCTTCGATTTGGAAGAAAGAGAAAGCCCTCCGTCTCTCATTTTCATGTCTTTGGTGCTAAGTATTTCATTCTCAAGACAGGAAACCTAAATAAATTTGTGTCTAGGACTTTTGATGGTTTATTTCTAGGTTACCCCGCACATTCGAGAGCCTTTTGGGTTCTTAATCTTGAAACTAACATGATCAAGGAGACATGCAATGTCACCTTTGCTGAGACTAGCCTTAGAGCTAGATCAAACATTCATTTGAGTCATAGGTTGTCGGGACCCTGGGGTACTCAACCCACGGGACCCTCTGTGCACACCGAACCAGTCCTAAGATCACAAGCTGGCTCGCACAGTTTTCAACATAGATGTAATCAAAACCAAGCAACAAGCTTAAGATAAAGCAGACAAATTAACTTATAATAACAGAGGACCTTATGGTCAAGGTTATTTACAGAGACTTCCACCACGGGCTTACAAAAATGACAACAGGAACACTTGCAGCGGAACAACAAAAGCGCGCAGAGCCATCCGGCAAGCCCACAGGCTGTCGAGTGGGGGACGTCCCCTAGAAGGCTGGGTCTTCAAAGAACTCCTTTTCAAAGAGGTCTGTGCATCCTTGGTCTTCTTCTGCCACTGCTCAAATAGAGGGCTTAAAGTTGTGAGTACATTGAATGTACTCAGCAAGCCGCAAGGAACAAGTATGCAAATAATATTTATGCAAGGCTTGACAAGGAGAGCTGTAGGGTTAGTTTGTAGAAAAGCAATATTGGACAGTGAATAACATAAGTAGATTGCAAAGCTCAAGTTAAAAGAGTAATACATAAGTAACAATTCTTTTGAAGAAGGTTGTGAGCACCTGCTCACTCTCGAGACCACTCCCAAAGTCCGGGTCGCACCAACGACCAAGACCACTCCCACGCCCAGGTCGCACCAATGACCCGGACGTCCGCGGCACCAACCATGACCACCCAGGGCCACTCTAGAGCTCCCACGACCACCCCAGAGCACCAACCCTGGAGCACCCATGACCACTCTAGAGCACCCATAGCCACCTTTAAGAAAAAACTACCCCTCGTGCGATTTCACCAGGCATTATCCATAATCGGGGACACGACTATTCGAATAGATTAATACTCTGCAGAGGTTGTACAGCTTTACCCACAATTCATGACCTCTCTAGTTGGTTGGGTTCCCGTCGAAACCTCTACACACTTCCGAAGGTGAGCAGTCTAGAGAGCGTGACAAGGCCTTTACAAATGTCACGACCCAGCCCAGGGCTAACCGAGAGGACCTCCAAGACCTCTTGGGAAGTCCGCTAGGACCTCCCAGGACATCCTATAGGGCCTCTCGGTAGGACCGCCTAGACCTCTCAAGAGGTCCGGTAGGACCACTTGAAGGTCTAGGATCCCGACCCGAGGAGGTCTTTTGGACCTGAGACCTTTCCCAGCCCCACAAGCCCCTCCGGTACTACCGTGAGGAGACACAGTAGTACCGCTCGGCACCTCCTGAGAGGTCCTTGTGGAACCAAACTCCAGAAGGTTGTGGGCTTGGAAATGCCTCATGTTCTCTGTGATCTGAACCAGTCCCCAGGGATCACTAATTAGTTCTCACAGCGAAACAAGTGATAACACCACATCCACAGAAGCTTTATTAACAGCAAAAGAGAGTTGATTACAAGGGGTTGCTTACAAGCTCCAGCAACCAAGAGCAAAATACACAGCAGAAAACTAAAAGGATGGACTCTATCCATTACACCACAGGTGATTGGCTGGAGGGCACGGCCTACTCATCTTGTGGGTCTTCCTCTTCATAGTCCTCTCCTGCTAACTGGTTAATTAAGCAAGAGTGAGCACAACAACCGTGCTCGCAAGTTACACCCGTCAAATAACAGTATGACATGCATAATGGATATATCAAAGGAAGGCATATTAGGGTTGATTTGCGTAAAGCCAAGTTTGTTTCAAATACAAGTATTAAGTTCCAAGGCAGTTATACCATATCTAAAATTCATTTTGTAAATTATCTTTTTCAGTTGGATAACATTCATCATCAAGATGGTGAAGGATACCCTCCTATCATATGGCTCCCCGCCCATTAACCAATTGGATAGAAATCCAAAACCAATTTCATAAGTTCTTTGAAAACCAAAACCAAAAGCTAACTTTGAGAGGCTTTGCTAGCATGTCCGTGACCATGGACACGGCTATTCGAATAGATTTACGCTCTGCAGAGGTGTACAGCTTTACCCACATGACATGAATTCTCTAGTTTGTTTGGCATCCGTCGACGCCACCTCATACTTCCTTTGGTGAGAGGTCTAGAGCACATGACAAAGCCTTTACAATGCATCACGCCAACGCAGTCCACCCCCGCTAAGGTTTCACCCCCTTTGGATTACCCATCCACAGGGTTCAAGCTCCCTCTTGTGCCAGGTGGGACTACAAAGGTCGTAACATGACTACCCACTGCATCAACAGGGCCAACCACGATAGAGCTTTGCAAATTAGTTGGCTAGGTCCCTTTGCCCATTTCTCAGGACATGTGGTTGCACGATGGTGGCTAGCAAGATGCGGCTCGCAAACCAGTCCTCATATGGCTTGGGCAGCTAACACAAAACCCCTGGGCCTCAACCCTACCCGAGTTGAGCCCGTGCATACCCTGCACCAGCCAAGCAACCAATCCGCCCAAGACCAAATCCATTTGTCCATTTCTGTTTTTCAAAACCATTTATCAAAATCTCCATGACAACCCAATGTCATGGCTTTAAACATTGAATATTTTGGTCTGTTGCAAGAAACATTTCCCAAATCAAGATGTTTGATCTAGCAAGACTAAGCATTCATTTTTCAAAAGCCTCTGGTCCTTACTATTGCAAAAACCAGATTTTATCTAGGGTGACAATGGGGTTGGTTCAACATAGACAGTGGCCATACAAGGGAATTAGGCATAGCTATGAGCAGAAAGATATGTATTGAAATAACTTAGTAAAAGTAAGCATGCATACATCTTTGAAACCGACATAAGTATCTTGAAGTAATGGGTGCAACATGGTCAAGAGTGTAACTTGCCTTGCTCAGAGTCTTGAGCTTCTTCCTCTTCAAGGGACCCTTGTTCCTCACTGCCGTCGCAATCTACACGGTGGGAAAATAAAATAACTCAAGTAGAGCTCAAGCAAGATCCAAAGAAACTCCAAATAAACTCCAATGTAAAACCAACTGAGCGGTTGGGAGATCAGGAGGAGGTCCAGAGGGCTTGCTGAAAAGGTCCAGAGAGCTTGGAGGGAGGTCTGAAGAGCTGCTCGGTTGAGCTGGAGAGTGGAAATGAGGAAAAAGTGAGAGAGGAAGGGCTGCCCAAGCTATATATAGCTAGAGCCATGGAGTTTTCCCCAGGCACGGGTGTTCAAGAGTTGGTGAAGAGGACAAAGGAAGCAGGCAGAGGATGTGACAAAAGTATGGCACTGGTGCTGCAAAAAGTGGTAGCATTTAATGTGATACAACATGCATTAAATGTGGGGGAGACTTCCTTTGCACAAGGACATAGTCAAAGGATAAAGAAACCTAGGCGTGACCGCCAAGTGAGTCCAGTCAAGACCCGAAGGGGAGGTCCTACGGAGACCTTGAGGAGGTCCCGTAGAGGACAAGAGGAGGTCCTCTCCCACTAGGGAGGTCCTGACGGTTGGATCTCGAAAGGAGGTCAACGGCGAGATCAAGTCTTGAAGGGAGGTCACGAGAGGTCAAGGGGAGGTCCTCACCCACTAGGGAGGTCTTGACGGTTGGATTAAATCAAGGTGGAGGTCTGAACGGTTAAGATCTCCAAAGGGGAGATCTTAACGGCCAAATCTGCAAAGGGAGAATGCGAGCGGTTAAGATCTCCAAAGGGAGGTCTTAACGGCGAATCTGCAAGGAGGAGAATGCAGACGGTTAAGATCTCCAAAGGGAGGTCTTAACGGCAGATCTACAAGGAGGAGATGCGGACCGTTAAGATCTCAAAGGGAGGTCTTAACGGCCGAGATCTACAAGGAGGAGGAATGCAGGCGGTTAAGATCTCCAAAGGGAGGTCTTAACGGCCAGATCTGCAAGGGAGAATGCGGGCGGTTAAGATCTCGGAGGGGAGGTCTTAACGGCCAGATCTGCAAGGAGGAGAATGCAGGCGGTTAAGATCTCGAGGGAGGTCTTAACGGCGAGATCTGCAAGGAGGAGATGCGGACCGTTAAGATCTCCAAAGGGAGGTCTTAGCGGCCAGAATCTACAAGGAGGAGGTGCAGGCGGTTAAGATCTCGGAGGAGGTCTTATGACCGGATCTGCAAAGGAGGAGAATGCAGACGGCGAGATAAGAAGCGGGAGAAGTGGGAGCCATTGGATTTCAATCGGACCGCCAAAGTGATTGGGCCGTTCGGACCATCAGCTAATGCTAGATCTCCGCCATTGAACTGAATCGGGCGGTCCAAAATGGTTGGGACGTTAGGACCATCCGAACGCCTTTGCAAATTGGACCGTCCATCAAAGATCTGAGGGCTCAGAGAGGGTGGGACGTTCAGACCATCCGAACGTCTCATCAAGATCAGACTGTCCAATGCAAATCGGACGGTACACAAGAGATAGAGGTCTAAATAGACAAGGAAGAGGTCCTAGAGGACATGGGGATGTCCTAAAGGACACGGGGAGGTCCAAATAAACAAGGAGGAGGTCCTAGAGGACATGGGGAGGTCCTGAAGGACACGGGGAGGTCCAAATAAACAAGGAGGAGGTCCTAGAGGACATGGGGAGGTCTTGAAGGACACGGGGAGGTCCAAATAAACAAGGAGGAGGTCCCAGATAAGGAAAGGGGAGGTCTTGAAAAATGGTAATACCGTGAGTTGGGGGTGGTACTACCGTTATCAGGTAGTTCCGACTGCTACAAGGTGGTAAGGAATTTTCAGAACACATGCTTATGGACTCTCGATTTCTCCCCAGAGTGGTATTACCACGATTTGTGCAGCGGTAGTACCATGTGGCGGTAATACTGGATTGCTGCGGTATGGATTTTCCAGAAGGAAAACATTTCAGAGATCAAAGCGAGGAGAAGTCCAAGGGAACCTAGAAAGGTTCCACAAAACAGAGACTAGGTTTTCAAAAACATGAGGGAGGTTTAGACCTAGGGGAGGTCTAAGCACTTGGGGAGGGGTTCAGACCTAAGGAGGTCTGGTCTAGAGAAGGACAAAACATGGACAGAAAAGAGAAAGATCACCAAAACCCCAACAAACTCAACAAACCACCGAGGAATTTTAGTTGAAGTTTGAGTTAATCAATTTAAATCCATTATGAAATTTCAAGTTAAGCTTTGAATTCTCATCAAAACAAAATGGTTCTTTTTATTTTGAAATCTTCAAAAAGGCTTTGAAAATCAGGGTGTCACAACAAAGCTCTGATTTGGCTCGGTTCTGTCCGCTAAGGTTTCGCTTCCATTGGGCTAACCACCCTCCGGATTTAAGCCCCCTCTTGCGCCAAGTGTGAGCGTGTAACCCAAGCTCACTTCCACCACAGCAGAATTAAACCAAACCATTGCTAATTAGTTGGCCCAGACCACCCCATAAATGATCTTATGGTTGCACGGTAGACCCAGATCAATGGAACACAAGGTTAAGTCCTTAGACCACTCGAGCGAGACAACCTCATCCCATTGTGTGTATAGCACCCCTTTTACTGCATGATCAACCGCCCGAGTGAGAAAACAATTTGGGTTTAACTCGGCCAAAAGACCACCCTGGTCCTGGCACAACAATTTTTACAACAGTGGCATTGCACCACGATCGACACCACTGTGGCTAACCACCACAGTTGCTCAACAGTGGCAACTCTCCACAATTCCATAGTTCAATTAGTCAAGTTTATCAACATTGATTCATGATTCTTGTGACCAGCGCGACTAAAGCAAGGCTAAGCATAAATACGCTCCCATGTTGGTAATACCAATACAAGACCAACTAAGAATACCCATTCTAAGGTGTCCAAGGGGGAACATGTCAACATGTCAAGCACAATCATTCAAGGAGGCATACTGTCAAATAGGAATTTAGCTATTGCCCAAAACATTTCTATACAAATAGCCATGCATGTTGATATAAACAATATACTTTTGAAAGCTAGATACAACATAATCAAAGGTCTGCGACTTGCCTTCGTTGAAGAGTGGCGAGGCTTCGGTAGAGGTCGCTGGATCCAGGTACTCCTCCACGAAGTCGGAATCTACACGTTCGGAAAGAACCAAATAAGCAAAACAACTTAAGCAAAGAACTAAAGAGATCTTAAACCAAAACCAGAAAGCAGGAGGTCCCAGCTGAGAAGAGAGGTTCAACGAAAAGAGAGGTCCAAGCAAAAGAGGGTGGTCTTTGCAAAAGTACCAAAATGGTGGTCTTTGCAAAAAGACCAAGAGGTGGTCAAGACGGGGAGGGAGGACTTGACCCAGAAAAGGGAGATCTTGACAAAAGAGGTCCAAGCGAATTAGGAAATTGAACAAGGAATCTCATCGGAACAAGGCAGGATCCTGGAGGTGGTCGCGAAAGAACTTCGACAGAGATCGAAGGCGATGCGAACTCCAGCAGGGCCCTTCAACGGCGATGAGGTTGAAGACGATGCAGACTCCAACTAGCTCCCTTGATGGCAAAGCTATTGAAGACGACACGGCTCCAATCGCTCAGGCGAAATCAAAGCACGGAGAAAAACGAGCTAGAGGAAGAAAGGGTGGTGTTGGGAAGCTGAGGGAGAAATAAGAGGTCAAAAGGGACTCCCTGGAGCTTTATTTATAGGGGAAGGAAAGAGAAATTGGGCTACAGGATGTAGTGCCGAAAGCAATGATGAAGTATACTGCTGCAAAGAGAGGAAAGATTAGAGAGGGAAGGTAGGGAAAAGAGTCAAGAGGAGAAAATGATTATAGTGGAAGCAGCATTTAATGCGACCCATCCACATTCAATGTGACAAAGCAGCATTTAATGCGCGGACAGACTGCACCAGAAGTGAAGTGGTGGGAAAAAGGTGAGTAGGGAACTGGCAGGTATGACCAGTCAAAACCAAGTGGAGGTCTGTGAGGAACCCAGAATATTGGAGGGTTATGCCGAATTAAGGATCATACTAAAAGCATAACTTATAATCAGGAACCATTCGGCCCTAATTAGAAATTATACTAGAAGCATAATTCTTAACAAGGTACAAATCCAATATTCAGGTTCCCGGATATATGTATCACAATAGTTCCCAGGTTCCAGACCATTGCACATATATCCTCAAACAACATTGTATCATACATACAAGGCATACATTTACATAATTATACATAGCATGTTACAATTCGGTTTGGAATTCTACAATATCAAGTGACCTTGGGCCACAACAAAAGTTAGCAGTTGAAACACAACTAAATAGCAAAAGACCACCAATGGCCTCCCATCACCCCCAGGCTATTGAGTGGAAGTTAGAACTAGCTTCACTTGTTAGTGTCACCCTGATCGGTGCTAACGGGCATCTCATACAAATAACCATCCTCACCTGCAACAAGAGGTTATAAAACCTAAGTACAGAAGGTACTCAGCAAGACTTACACAAACTAATAAAAGAAAGTGTTTGATAGAACCTACACAAAGGATTAGAATTCATACATGCATAAGGTTAACAACATGAAGTTCATAAGGGTTCAATTTTGCATAAAGCCATACATCTTAACCTACACTTGCTAAGTTTTGACAAAGCGATTTATAAATTAATTTGGACTAAATCAGTAAGTAAATGAGACAAAATCCTAAATAATAACAACATCAAAGTGGCTGCATGTCGAACCCGGGAGCGAAGGATCCCGAATTCTCTGTGTTCATACATTAGTCCAGGATAGCTAATGTACACAGTCAAACAAAAGTGATAATCAAAACATATCACGCATTTTATTAATATTTATTGAGTTTATTACAAAGGGCACGAGGCCAAATAAAGTAAAACACAATGAGCGAAATAATAGTAGTAGACCCAGCGATTAGCCACGAGCAATAAATGCAGAAGCGCAACCTAAGCGTCAAGATCCTCACCGTCTGGTAGATATCTTCTCTGAATAAAGATTATTCAGCAAGAGTGAGCACTACTACCGTGCTGCAAAGTTACACCCAATATGGAATTGATATGCATGCATAAGGTAGACAAAGGATACTGGCAAGGTTATTTTGCGTAAAGCAGCAGTTTTAATTTAAATAATCATATTAGATTACAAAGCCATTTCATACAATAATCTAAATCACCATTTTAAATGACAATAGTTTATTGTGGATAACCTCCATAAAAGATGATGGATATCCTCCAATCACAATGGCTACCCGCCCAATTTTCCCACAGGACTATCCATCCTGAAATTATCTGTTGAAATCACTTTTAAAACCAAAAACAAAACTAACTCTGAGTGGCTTTGCTAGCATGTCCATGACCGCGGATGCGGCTATTCGAATAGTTTCTACTCTGCGAGTTTGTACAACTTTACCCACGAGATATTATACTCTTTGTGTCGGCCAATCCACGCTTCCTAAGGCGTGTGTGAAACAAACATCACAAGGCCATTACAATGTTCTACCTCAAAGTACTCGTGCAGCTAAGGTTTAAGCTTCCATTGGGTGACCGTCCTCAAAAACCCCCTCTTGCGCCAGATGGGAAAAGCATCTGCAGACACCCATACATACAACATAGCACAAATAACTAAGAGGTATTACAAATTATTAAGCGAGTCCTGCCCATACAGGACATGTGGTTGTCTGATAAGGCATAACAAAATGCGCTCAAAGACCGGTCCTCAATTGACTTGGGCGTCATTCAATTTAAACCACAGGTCTTAATCTTAACGAGACTAAGCCGTGCATAAACTGCACCCACCATTCATCCTTTTCGCCCAAGTCCAAACCCTTTTGATTTTATTTCTATAAAACCATCTTTACAAATTCTCTATGGTAAAACAATACCATAGTTTTAATTTTCGACAAATTTTATTGAGTTGGCTAAAATTCTCCCAAAAACATAAATCATGGTCTAAGTATTTGCGAAGCATTTGATTATTAAACATAATAATTTATCTAAAGTGACAAAGGAATGACATGGCAACATCAAAATTTGGCATACAAGGATAATAGGAATAACTAATTATTTAAGCAGAATTTGAAATACTTGAATAAAATTATGCATGCATTTAATAATTTAAAAACTGAATTTAATTAACTTTAAAATAATAGGGGCAAAATGGTCAAAGTATAACTTGCCTTCGTTGCGATCTGGAAAATCTAAGTCTTGAGAAGTATCAAATTCCCGGAATAAATGAAGTCTAAGCGTGAAAATAAGTCAAATCAAATAGAATTCAAATAAAACTCAAAAATACAAAATAAACCAAGTCTAAATATAATAACTTTGTTTTATTGAGCTAAATAATCAAATTATAAAATTTTAGAAATTTGTTTCACTAAATTTGGAGTTAGGATTCAATTATTATAAATTTTACAAATTTTAACCTAAATTTGAGATTTAAATGAATTCTAAATTCTAAAACAAAACAAAACTGAACTCCAAGTTGAATAATTATATTTTATTTAGTTAGACAATAATTTTCTAAAATTTTAGCAACTTGAATCATCTAATTTGGAGTTATAATGCAAAAGTTATGAATTTTACAAATTTTAAACCAAATCATTATTTAAACAATTTTCTCGAATTATTCTCCTAAAGGAAATTCTAATTATTGCGCATGATGACGTCAGCGATGATTTTCCGGGATTTAAATGAATTTGAATTAATTTTTCGACAGTGGGGCCTACATGTCATTGACATGGCTCACATGGACCAAGTCCACGGAGCCTTAGGACTCGGAGGTGGCCGAGTTGGCGTGGGAGGTGGCGTGGCGAATCCACGCTGGCCGCCACGTCGGACTCGAGGTGAGGTGGCGCCGTGTTGGCGCCGAGGTGGCCGAGCCACGTGGCCGAGTCCGGCGAGGCTCGGCGACCACCTCGCCGGCGCTACCCGCCATGGCGAGGTGCGGGGGCGCTATCGAGAGAGGGAGACGCCACGATGCCTACCAATTTAGCGGCGTGGTGGGAGGCTCGTCGGAGTTGAGGTTTAGCGGCGGCGCGTCTGGTGTCGACGGAGAAGGTGATCTGGAGGTCTTGGGCAAAATGGGTGGCGCACCGTGATCGCAATGACGTCGTGAAATTTGTTGGTGGCGGAGATGAGGATCTTGGCGGCAGCGTGAACGCCGGAATTGAAGAAGATGTAAAACTTGGCGCCGGTGAAATCTCCAAATTCCACAAGGTGAGAGCGGCGGGAGTGAGTGAGTGGCGGCGTTGTCTTCTGCGGAGATGGGCGCTCGAGGCTCCTTTATAGGGGCAGGCGGCGAGAGACGGAGATCGTGTGCGGCTTCAATGGCGGCGGCGAAGTGGAGGTTAAAGAGGGTTAAAGAGAGGAAAAGCAGGCGAAGTGGAAGCGGAGAAAGCGTGGGTTTGAATGCGCATGAACAGCGAAGTGGAGGCGTAAATGGCGCGTTTAAGAGCTTCACGAAGGGCGGCAATGGCGGCGGTGCCTTGGCGCGCTAGAGAAGAAAGGGAGGAAAAGCAGCGAGTCGGGTGGTTGGATTCGATCCAAGGTGCGAACAACCGTGAGGCGTGTTCAGCGTGAGGGCGTCTCGATGCATATCGGACGGTTCTTGAGTTGGGAGAAGCGGGCAGCGTGTGAGCAGAAATGGGCGGAAGCTTTCATTAACACTTGTTTAGGATTTTAATTGGTTTTCCATTTTAAAAATTCAGATTAATTCATTTAGCTTTAGAATATAGCAAAATACTTCCAATAATTCTAGAAAAATTCACATAAATTCTTAGAGTCATTTTAGACTTAATAAAATTATTTCCAACTTAAACTTGATAATAGATTTTGCAGTTAAATTTATTTTAGCTTTAACTAATTAGGAAAAGTTTTAAAATTTCAAATTTCCACAAAAATAAATAATTTTAAATTTTCTCTGAAATTGAAATTTTGGGCTGTTACACTGCACACCACCATCAAAACATTGCATGAACCTCTCATACCGAAATTACTCATGACCAAAATTTGATTTCCAAAATCTATACAAAGCGCTATTCAAATTCAAGCGTTGTCCGTAACCGTGGACACGGCTATTCGAATAGTTTTAAACCCTGCAGGGGTGTACATCTTTACCCTACGACTTAGCTAGCCCGTAAGCCATCTAGAATAATAGCACACCGCCTTTGGTATGCTTGGTAAGATAAACTAAGATTTGGTGTTTTTCAACAAGTTAACACTATTGGTGGAATACCCATGTGTGGTGGTCCCTTCCATTCAAGTTACTATTAGAACTTGCCAACCGGGGGTCCACATGTTGTGTCGGGAATGCCGACCCGATCAATCAAATGCAAACTGTGCTCACTGCACATATTACATCGCAATCGGAGCCCTTAAGGTACATACATGTGATGTAACACATGTATGGCCTCACCCTCCTAAGAACATATGATACTGATTTGGTGGTCAAACACATATGCCCTTACTTTCCCATATTTCAACTCAATAGCATTAACCCTTTACTTAACCAAACAGCGCCCATACACTGTGTGTGGAAGTACGTTGGGGCTTGAATCATCCAGCCGATATTCAGTCCTTAATCAACCCAGACAAGACAACCACATTTCCCAATCTCGTGCACGAAGGCACCATCACTAGCATCCACTTGTCCAGATTTAAAATCAATGTAAATAAACAAAATTTGTTTTCATTTCGGATTTAAATAGTTTGAACAAGAATCAAAATAAATGAATTTCATTGAATGTTTCCAAGTTTGATAAATTAAACTTGACAACACTACAGACTGCATGGCTAAGCATTTCCTGGAATAAGTATTTAAGTATCGAAGCACTACCTTAAGTTTGAGTGTATGATCAGATTAAAGGTAAGCCTCAAGTGTTAGGTGGTAACTAACTATTACAGATCACAAATAAATTTTTAGGAAATTAGCATGCAACAGTGTCACTGGGTTTTATAAATCTACAGTTCAAAATTAGGATCAACATGGTGCAGAGATGATGCTTGCCTTGGTAATAGTAATAAACCTCTTGTTCAGGTTCTTGCTGCTCAACAACAGATTCAACAACTTCAGAAGAACCAGAATCTAACAGAAAATAAAATCCAATGAACACAAGGAAAAAGAAACAGAGAACAGCATGTATAAAAAGAATGCATGGTCAATGGCTTAATGCATTATTAGCAAAATGCTTAAGCTACACCAAATTTAGATAGGAATAATAGACTACAACTAACCTTTGCTAGTATTATTTACCACAAATTAGAGTTTGGTTTTAGAACTACAGTTTCATATTTTAGAAACTGAAACAGGACAGATTTCAATTGAATTGTTTGCCGGGCTAAACATCATATAATTGATATACTTTGCTTGAACTAAGAGTATTCAAAGCTAGGACAGTAACCTAACTCATCATTTAATAATTAATTGACAGTAATTTAAGAAATTAAAAACCTTGCTGTGCATGTTGTCGGTTCAACCGACAACAAAACAGCGAAGTCTAGAATTGAAGATTCTTGCTTATAGGTTACACACTTAAATACCAGCTTCTTGTTAGAGCTAAACCTAATATTTAAGAAAGATAATACCCTAGACCAACCCTTGTTAACCCTTATAGCAAGATTAACAGAAAATGGACAGAACTACAGATTTTGTCGGTTTGCCCGACAACAATTGACAGAGGAAGGACTTTGATAAACAGTTAAGTCAAAGGTATTAAGAATAAAAAGAACAACTGCTTATGTTGCTAGGGTTTAGATAGAACCTAAATAAGCTGATAAGATACATGAGAAACCCTAGAACTTGAAAATGACATGAAAGACCGAAAAGTTATAAATAGAACTTTTCAGTCAAGCAAGATTGGAGCTAAGAATTCCTAAATGAGTGATTCCTGTGAGTTACTGAGGTCTTAAAGAGCTTAAGGTGGAAGAGAATAACAACAGATCTTACCAGCCGGACTTGGAGAAGATGACGTTACCAAACCGGCCGAAAATAGAAAGTGATCACTCCACACGTTTTCTGTTGACAAAAGATGTGATTAAGGATTGATTTTAGTTCTCAAGTTCACCAGATCTAAAGAGCAAGAAAGAGAATGGATAAGAACTCCACCGAAGAGGAGGATAAGCTTCACTACCTCAACAATGGTGGATAAGCATGAAATTAGGGTTTATATAGTGTTTGAACCTCAAGAGAAACAGAGAGAATTCTCCAGAGTTGATGAGGTGGCAGCTTGATGCCAAATACCAAAAGAATATTTGCACAACCACTGTACAAGGCCACCATTCCAGCGATGGAGTCGGAGACGAAGCACAGGCGCAAGGAAGAAAGGAAGAGCGTCACTGACGAGAGGGTCCCAACGTCAGCCACAGCAACGCACAACACACCGTGATTCCAAAGAACATCAGCCATTTGATTAGAAACGAGCGGCTGCGATTGATCAGGGCGTTGAGAAGTTCTAACCAGTGCCCTTCTCATATGGGCCGTGCGATTACAAATAAACGGCTGAGATTAATTAAGAGAATCGGAAGGTCCGAATGGCACAATCCACAAGGACCGTTTGATCACAATCTAACGGTGGCACAAAAATAAGGCCTTAAGCGCCCACGCTTGAAGCGACATCGTAGGATTTAAATCCAATGGCCAGAATTTAATGCGCGCCTGTGAGTTCTGAATCCCAAAAGGAAAACACGTTGGATCTGAAATCAACGGTGGGGATTGATGGGGTGTTGAGGTGGTCCGAACAGCCCATCAATACAGTCCGTGCGATCAAAATCCAACGGCGGAGATCACGTGGTGCATTCGGATGGTCCGAACGGCCCACTAGATCTGGTTCATTCATTGAGGGTCCAAGGGCTCGCGTGCATTTCAGCTTTCCCCATTCAAAATGGTATACACTGAAAATGACGCACCACCCGATTAAGATCCTACGGCCAATATTGCATGGCTCATCGGGATGGTCCGAATGGCACAAAGCATCTGGTCCGTTCGTTGAGATCTGATGGCCACGAATGGAAGGCACAGTAGGATGGGAATCTAACGGTGGAAATCGCCTCGCGTGCATGGATGACCTGCACCGCGCCGCAGATCACATCCGTTCGCGAAGAGATCGATGGCTCACGTTCACTTGGAGTTGGAGCATGCGCATGAACGTGACAGAGCCGAACCTGATGCACTGGTTTGGACTCAAACTCGTCAGGATCGAGTCGCTACAGCGCCAAGGGCTGGGTTTAGGCCGGATGAGTTGACCAAAACTCATTTAAATCCTCAAAAGTTTGACCGGTGCTTTAGAAATAGCAAATAAATTTGTAAAAATATGAAATTTTGCCAGGATGTTATTGGGATAATATATTCCCCAAATAAATTTTGAAACCACTGTTTCTCATTTTGAAATACATAAATAATTCATTTAAACCGAATAGGTTTATTTAAAGACAAATATTTTTCTCAAAGCCAAAATAATCTTTAGAAATTTAACAAAAAATATTTTTAGTCAAGATAATCCATTTAGTCTTTATAAAAAAATACTTCCCGGTCTTAATACCAACATTAATTGGTATTTTCTTTTGAAGCTTCAATCAAGTTTGAGTTTTTGGCTAGAAATTGGGGAAGTTAGATTGTAACATAATGCCCAGTTTGCCAAAATGAACAGTGATGCTATGAACAGCATCATATTACTGTTTATTAAAGCTGAGGCTATTACAAACCTACCCCCCTTAAGAGAATCTCGTCCTGAGATTCCGGGTAATTCAAAAGTTGGAAAGGAATGAAGCTAAAATGATCCTTTGGGAACTTAACTTCAGTTGTCTCTATTTCTTTCAAAGAGAGAAAAAGAAAGATATTAATAAACAACATAGTGTTGCCATTACATCCTTCTTTTACATGGCTTTGTTTAACTTTGCCTTTTTTGATTCAAAGGCAATTTTTAAACAGCAAAGAGGTGGGGGTGTTCAACCCTCATCAGATCCTCGCGCTCCCACGTGGCTTCATCCTCTGAGTGATTAGCCCACTGAACCTTTAAGAACTTGACGGTGCGGTTTCTTGTCCTGCGTTCCATTTTATCGAGGATACGCACCGGTTGCTCTTGATAGGAAAGATCTGGCTGAAGATCAAGATTCTCATAAGCAGTGGCTTCGGTAGGAACACGAAGGCATTTCTTCAATTGAGAAACATGAAAAGTATCATGTACTGTTGAGAGAGAGTCAGGTAGCTCCAATTGATATGCCACAGCTCCTCGTTTTGCAATAATTCGGAAGGGTCTGATATAACGAGGTGCTAGCTTTCCTTTCACCTGAAAGCGATGAGTGCCCTTCATGACATAATCATCTACCTCAAAGCTTAACTCACGACGACGATGGTCAGCATAGCTCTTCTGACGAGACTGAGCAGTTTTCAAACGGTCTCGAATCAGAAGAACTTGTTCTTCAGCTTCCAATACCAAGTCCGGACCATAGAATGGTCTTTCACCAGACTCGGACCAATTCAATGGAGTCCTACAAGCTCTTCCATACAAGGCTTCAAAAGGTGACATTTGAATACTTACTTGGTAGCTGTTATTGTAGGAAAACTCCACATACGACAAAGATTTCTCCTAATTCTTGCCATATGATAGCACACAAGATCGAAGGAGATCCTCCATCACTTGATTCGAGTCTCATGATCCGAGTCTCTATTCCCATTATGCATTTATTACTTTCTTTGAACCATGTGATATTTAACATGCATTATCTGATGCAAGTTGGGTCAATGTCATGCATAAGGAGTTAGAGAACTTTGAGAGAAACAATGTCTATAACCTAGTAGAGCCTCCTAGTGGTCATAATGTGATAGAAACCTGTTGGGTGTTAAAAAAACAAACAAAGTGAGGATGGCTCGGTGGTTAGAAACAAGGCTAGGTTGGTAGCTCAGGGTTTTAGCCAATTTGACGGGTTAGATTTTAATGAGACCTTCGCTCCTGTAGCTAGAGCTATCCACATGTTGCTTGCATTTGCTGCATCTGAAGGTTTTAGATTGTATCAAATGGATGTTAAGAGTGCTTTCCTAAATAGCTATATAGAGGAGAAGTGTATGTTAGACAACCCTTGGGCTTTGATAATCCTAAACACCCTCATCATGTCTTCAAGCTATCCAAAGCCTTGTATGGTCTTAAGTAAGCCCCTAGAGCATGGTATGATAGACTTAAAATCTTCTTACTTAATAATGATTTTGAGATGGGCAAAATAGATAAGACTCTTTTCATTCTCAGGCATGGCAATGATTTCCTTGCACAAATATATATGGATGATATTGTCTTCGATGGTCCTTCTCATGCTCTTGTTTTTAGTTTTTCTAAGACCATGTCTAGGTTGTTTGATACGAGCATGATGGGAGAGCTCAATTACTTTCTAGAGCTTCAAATCAAGCAATGCAAGGAAGGGACCTTCATCCATCAGACAAAGTACACCAAAAATCTATTGAAGCGTTTCGACATGGGTGACTGCAAGCCGATCGCTACACCCATGGCTATTTCGACTACTCTGGATATAGATGACGAAGGAGAATCCATGGATCAACACGAGTACTACAACATAATTGGCTCCCTCCTCTACCTAACGGCTTTGAGACCGGATATCCACTTTTCCTTGTGCCTCTATGCGAGGTTTCAGGCGTCTCTGAGGCCTTTTCATCGTCAAGCTGTCAAGCACATCTTCATGTACCTCTAGTCAACCCTTCAATATGACATTTGGTATTCATGTTCATCTTGTCTGTCTATTTGGGGGTTTTCGGATTCTGATTTTGCAGCCTTTAGGCTTGATAGGAAGAGCAGTTCAGGCACTTATAATTTCTTAGGCACTTCTCTTGTCTCTTGGTCCTCTAGAAAGCAATCTTCTGCTGCACAGTCCACTACCGAGGTAGAGTATGTAGCTACCGCTAGTTGTTGCAGTTAGATTTTGTCGATGGTATCCACTCTTAAGGACTATGGGTTATCTTTTGATAGTGTGCCACTTCTGTGTGACAACACTAGTGCCATCAACATTACCAAAAATCTAGTGCAACACTCTAAGACCAAGTACGTTGACATGAGATATCATTTCCTTAGAGACCATGTAGAGAAGGGCGATATTATGCTAGAATTTGTGAAGTTCAAAGCTCAATTGGCTGATATCCTCACCAAGCCTTTAAACCCTACTAGGTTTGCCACCTTAACGAGTGAATTAGGGGTAGTTTATTCCTATGGGTTGATTTGAGGGGAAGTTGGTTCTTTTATGAGCTTTTTGATCAAGTGGTGTCTTTTTTTGATCTTCTTTTGATCTTTTTGATCTTTATTTGGCTTTCGATGTTTTTCTTGCATCTCATTGTATCATATTGCATTTATATGAAAAAAATAATGCATTGTAATATAAGCTTTATCGCTTATGTCTTTTAATTGATGAAACTTTGCTTATTACCCTCTTGTGGAGCTACACCTTCTTGGTTGCTCTTGCCATGTGTCGAACTCGGGAGTGAAGAATCCCAGATTCTCTGTGTTCCATACACCAGTCTAGGAACAGCTAGTGTACACATTCAACAAAAGTGATAGAAGAATCTTATCACGCATTTATTAATTGATAAACAGAGTTTATTACATAATTGGGCATAAGGCCAAATATAAAGAACAACGGAAGCAAAATAAGCAAGTAGGCCACACGATTCACCACATGCAATCGTCTAGGGGCGTAGCCTATTCATCCTGATCCTCACCGTCTTGATAGAATTCTTCACTTGAATAGATATTATTCAGCAAGAGTGAGCACAACTTCTGTGCTCGCAAGTTACACCTAATAACAGAATATTATGCATGCAAGTGTAATCAAATAAGGCTTAATAGGGTTCTTTTGTGTAAAGCAGCATTTTCAATTATAAATATTTATACTAAGTTTTAAGGCAATTTTTAATCTATCACTAAAATCTAAATATTACATTGTCACTTTTATAGTGGATAACCTTCATACATGAATGGTGAAGAATACCCTTCTATCACATGGCTAACTGCCCAAGTTTTACCACAAGGATTATCCATCCTAAAATCATGCGTTAAATTCATTTAAAAACAAAACCAAATTCTAACTTGAGTGGCTTTGCTCAGCATGTCCATGACTGTGGACACGGCTATTCGAATAGTTTTACACTCTGCAGAGGTTGTGCAACTTTACCCACAAGACACGACTTCTCTTGTTTGTTTGGCATTCGTCGATACCACCGCTCACTACCTTAAATAAGCAGTCTAGAGCATATTGTAATATCCCGTTCAAATATAAAACATATAAGTGACTAGTTCTAAAATTAAAAGTAATTAGAAAAGGAAAATTAAGAATTTTGGAGGAGTTTTAGAACTCAGGCCTTTGGCCCATAGCTCTTTGGGCCCATGTGGGGGGAACTAAACCCTAGCACCCTAAATACTGTAGCACGGTACTGTAGCACCGCCGCCACTGTAGCACGACACTACTGTAGCGCTCCCCTCTCCTCCGGTGCTTCCCCTGCAGATTGGCCGGCCATAAGGAAGAGGAAGGAGAGGGAAGAAGAGAGGAGGAGGGAGAGGAAGAAGAAGAAGGTGGGGGTGATCTTCACGAGAACTACAACATGGTCCAGCGGGGGATTTCGTAGGTAAGATCATGATTCTCAATAGCTAGTTCGGTTCTATAGATGTGTTTTGCTACCGATTAATCATTGTAGTATCCTGCTGTCGTAGATCGGTAGTACTGCAGTTCTGTTGATTCGTGAGATTGGGTTAGTTCCATGTAGATTAAGTATTTAGGGTCTCCTGGAGATAGATGGAGAATTTCATTAGCTTTCTAGAAAGTATTAAATCATAATTATTGGATAAAGGATGAATTAGTTACGAATTTTGCAAGACTGGGTGCTAATTCAGTCTCAAGATTTGTGCAGCGGTCGTAGTGCTGTACATTAGAGTTTGGAGATGGCTGAATTTGGTCCGATGATCTCCATGAGATATTTAGATAACTTTATGCTGATTCCAGGAAGGTAAAGTTCATAAATTTTGGACGGATAGATCAAAAGTTATGAATTTTTAAAGTTATTACTGTAATCTGTCCTTCTATTGTGGACAGAGGTGAAAGGCTTGGCTATTTGAAACCATTGTTGCATAGTAGGAATATTGTTTATAATTTTTTTTGAGATAGATGGTTTTCTGTAGTTTCCAGGGAGTCTTAGAACAATGAGTTTGGCTGTTCCAAACAAAAGTTATGATTTTCCCAAGTCAGAGATACCGAAGATGACAAAACGGTCTTCGGGATTAAAAACAAAGCATTAGATGTCGTATTTTGACCTTTCGGTCACCTGAGAAGTCGTAGCTAAGATTATGTAGATTCCAAGAAAATTGGATTCATGAATTTTGGAGTTTTTACTCAAAAGTTATGGATTTTTATTTAATAGCTGTCTGTTTGGACAGATTTGGATTTTGGGAGTATATCGGTTAATGTTCGGGTTTCGTTTAGGAACGATTGCTCTCATTTTGTTCCAATGCAATGTTGTGCAAGTTTGGTTGATTTTTAGTATAATTCACGGTTGCCAGGTGGTGGTGACCCCCGGGGCTAGAGGTTTCCGTCGTTGTCTTCCGTCTCACGGTTGAGGCAAGTACCTTGCTTGATTGACTTAATATGAGTGAATAGCATTGTTTGCTAATACTATGAGTATATGTGCTGTTTATGGTTGCTAAGATATTATGAAGGTTAATACTCCGGTTTTATAGTGTTACAAATTATGTGCTACTCATGGATGTTTGAAAATTATGAAGTCAATGATCATGAATGCTTGTAGTATGAATAGGTTTATTCATATGTGAGGTTGTTGCGAATGCATGATCATGATGATTTAAGATTTCATTCATATGCATCATGATGGCATATTGAAGGCTTGGTCATGTGATGACCAAGCAATTATTGAGGTCCCCGTCATGATTATGACGGGCTAAGAAGGTCCCCATGCTCGTGGAGCATGGGCTTTAATCCCCATACTTGCGGAGTATGGGCAATTGGTCCCTGTGCTAGAAGGCACAGGCATGGGTATGCATCGACGGATGCATACTTTGCATTACCGGTAAAATGCAAAAGAGAAAGAGAAAGAGAAAGTGTTTTTGAGCATCTTGCATAGCATGAGCATATGAAATGAGTGTTGTAAAGATTTGTGAATGGATGTGGATGATTACGCTTGCTTATGTTATTGTTGCCATTTATTGTACTTCTTTGAGTCTTTGGGCTCACTCTTCTTTGTTGTTGTTTGTTTTTAGGTCCCCTTTACAAGAACTGCATGCATGGGAGGGAATAAACCTAGAGTGGTTGCACAATGACATGAGCTACTCACCATCGAATTGTTTAGAATGATAGTTTTTGTAGTTGAAGGAATTTGATTAGAGAATTAATTATGATTACACCTCATGCTTGGATTAATTGTAATAATGATGGTTAGCATAGCTTGAATGCTTAAGATTATGTTTTAGTTGATTAGCATATGTTGAATTTTTCTCTTATGGTATATTTGTCTGTTGGGACCTCCGGTATAGTTAACTATATAGAGGAGGTTCTGCCGGATTTTTAGAAGATTGTTCTAGTTTAAATTGATTATAGTTTAGTTTAGTAACATTACAGGCTCTTGTTGGGCTGGGGTGTTACACATGTGTTAAGGCCTTTACAAAGCGTCATTCCACCGTAGTCCTGCCTCGCTAAGGATTCGCTTCCTTTGGACTAACCATCTGTCGGACTTAAGCCCCCTCTCACGCTAGGTGGGAATATACATAAAAGTAGGTCATACTAACACCCACGTAACCGGATGGTACAACTATGGTGAAATATTCCAAATTAGTTAGCCAGGTTCTTCCCACTCAGGACATGTGGTAGTACGTTGTTGCTTAGCAAGATGCGGCTCGAAGACCGGTACTTAACTGACTTGGGCGACTTCCAAAAACCCTGGGTCTCAACCCTATCCGGATTGAGCCCGTGCATAAACCTGTACCCACCATCCATCCATTTCACCCAAGTACAAGCCAACTTTTCCTTTTTGGTTTTTCAAAATCATTTCCAAAATCTTCCATGGCAAAACCAATGCTGTCGGTGTTTTAAAACCGAACTTACGTAAAGATTGTTTGATTCGGGGGGTCTCCTAGAATAGAATCATGCAGAGAGATTGACACGGGAATTTTTATACAGGTTCGGGCCTTCTCCGGAGAGAATAACAACCCTACTCCTGTGTGTGTATGGTATTGAGTGTATACTGAACAATCCGGGGAAAAACTAAGACTATTACAGATAGTGCTTGTATTCCTGATGGCTCGATCCTCCCTCCTTTTCTCTAGTTGCCGCCTTTTATAGTACGTGAAGGAGCGGTAGTTACTCCAGGTAAAGCGGCGCCTCATCACCTCCTGTAACGGGCGCATGTTGATAGTAATTACCGGTGTATTAATTCCTCCACGTCGCTCAATGACTATATACCGTAGATAATGGGTATTACGTGCCATTATTCGTAGAATAACAACAGATGATGATCGTGTTTGAATCCCTTAATCAATAAGACCCACTTGTCTGCAGTTCATTTGATTATAAGGTGGTCGTGGTGACCTAGTCGTAGAGGAATCTCGACTATGAGGTAGTCGTAGCAAGACTTACGACTATGGGATAGTCGTAGCATAACTTACGACTATGGGGGTGGTCGAGAAGAACTTACGACCATCCATTTGGTTCTTCCTTCATAACATTAAGGGTACACTCGGGGTTCACATGACGCCATATTTACCTATAATAAAAATTATAGATAAAAGGTAAAATGAGGATTATTATATCCTCGTCATCTAGCCCCCACTTCAAGTGAAAGCAACTTACTTGGTAAAGGGTTCTAGATGGTCTTACGATCATGAGAGGATCAGAGAAAATAATCGAAGGAAAAACTCTTCGATTGTATACTACTTTGACCAGAAATGTGCTTGGTCAAGAAAATTGCTTACGACTATCAAGTGGTCGTAAAAGCATTTCTACGATCACAAGGTGGTCGTAGTATAGTGATCGGAAGAAGGAACTTTCCGATTATCATTTCCTTTGGTTGAAAAAATCTAACCAAGGAAGTAATTTCGCTTGAGATGTAAACGCAAAAACTGAATTTCTCGAATCGGACACATTGGGAATCTCAAACGGCGCTTGATTAGCTTTGTCTGTTGAAGCGGTTCCCGAGACGGTGGCGACCCTTGGAATGTCACGCATCCGGCTCAAGGTACGTGGTTATATATACTCACCGGAGGGTAAAACCTAAGATCTTACTTTTCCCCCAAATTGCTCCTGCTGTTCCTCAAGCTCTTGCCTTCTCACTTGAAGTCGTTCTTGCCTTCTCCGCTACCACTCCAATTGTGCCCTCTTTTTCGACCCAAAATTTCCTGTTTCCGAGAGAGATGGCCAGGAAAGTTTCTGATTGGGAAGAGTCGGAGATGGATGCGGCGAAGATTCAAGCCCTAGTTGTCGCCGGGAAGATTCCAGAGAAGACTCTTGTGAAATGGCTTCCGGCATTTGGGCAGCATTGGCCGTCAGGGGAGAATGGGCAAATTCCCGTCTTCCAGGCTTATTGTGAGTGTGGCCTTCGACTGCCTGCTCACCCCTTTCTCACCGTTGTGCTCGAGCATTTTGGGGTGGAGTTAGTGAACCTTGGTCCTAACTCTATCACCATCTTGGCCAGATATTTGTGCGAGGCGTACCTGGGAATTCCGGTGACCTTGAGCTTTTCCAATATTTCTATGGAATGTCTCGGCAAGCCGGGATTGCTGGAAGTTGTGGTCTAAAACTCCACGACGGGAAGTCGAGGGAGTATATTCAGAGTTTCACCCGGTCTTCGTGGCCGGGATGGAGGAAGAGGTGGTTTTACTGGAAAGTCACCTCAGAAGACAGCCTCTCTTTCGTGGGAAAGGCTGCTGAAAAGCAATCTTCATGGGATTCGACTCCTGAAGATATCAGCCGGATTGCCCCTTATGTTCAAGCTATCAAGGACTTGAAGAAGGAAGGGCTGACCGGATGGCATGTGGTGAAAGATTTCATCACACGCCGAATTAGTCCTTTGAAGAAACGAGCATCCCTATGTGGAGATACTGGGGCTAATGACCCAACCGGGGACTACAATGAGGGTAAGTGAATTTTCGACTTAGCTCTCGGTTTGGTCTTTCGCAAAGTTGTTTAAAAGATGCCTTTATCTGTTTGAACAGATCTTTCACCAACGGAGATTGACGTTAGAGTCAAACTTCGTTTGTGAAGTCTCCGCCACTTAGTGTGGCGGTTCCTAAAATCCTTGCGGTCGTATCCGCAGAGGAAAGGATGGTTCGCCTAAAGGTAATCAAGAGTTGATTTTATCTTTAAGACTTTATAGTCGAGAAAGAACTTACGACTAGATAAATGTTGTAGAAAAACTTACAACTTAGTCGTGACCGTAGGAAATCTTACGGTCGAGGAAAGGTCGTAGAAAAACTTACGACTTGATACTGGTCGTAGAAAATCTTACGACCAGTTAGTAATTCTTCTCTTTCTGTTTTGCTTTACAGAAAGTAGGCATGGAAAATCGTCGGGATGATAAAGAAGTTGTACTGATAACCATCGGTGCAGGGTTGACAAAGGACAAAGGCTCAGCTCCTTCGTCCAAGAGACGTCGACTTTTAAGGGGTGACGACAAAGGAGGGGCGAGCTCGAGTTCTAGTCCTTCGACGGCATCCTCTGCAAAGCTTGTGGCGAATATAGCATAGCCCAAGCCGAGGCTAAAATAGTGAAGTGGAGGAGGTCAAGTAGCTGAACCTCTAAAGCGCAAACCTCGCAAGGCCAAGGTACCCTTCTATTATGACAAAAATCTTTCGCAGCTTACGCCACTCCCGGTTTTATTAAGCACTTGGAAAAGGAGAACCGGAAGGATTTTATGTCTTTAATGAAGGATAATACCGCTCGATGAGAGCCTATGGCTGATGACAATGTTTGCTCTTGGAGTGGTCGAGACCGATCTCGGCCATCCAGAAAGTCGAGACCGAGAGATGGTCCTCGTTCAAAATCCACGACGGACGTGGTCGTGGCTAAGCCCATTCTTCAACTCGAACTTCACCGAAGTGGTCGTAGAGAAGAAGAAATCTTCCGCTTGGGAAAGTGACTCCCAAATTCTGAATTGCTTTCCTTTTCTTTGTTTTTAGCCCGACTCCTTCAAATTTCCGAGAATGCTTCCGGTTGAGAAGCCTATTGCTACCTCTCCATTTCTTTGGAGAGACAACAAGGAAGTGGTCGAGGATCATCCTCGGCCAGTGGTAGAGGAAGTCGTGGCGCCTGAAGTGGTTACGACAACCAATGAGGTACCTGTTGTACCTAGTAAGGTAGCGGCTACAACCTCTGAAGTAGCAGCGGTGACCACAGAGATGGTCGTGGAGACTCCAAGCAGCTGCGACCACTGAGATGGTCGTGAAAGCTCCAAAGAATACCGCGACTCTTGAGGCGGTCGCCACGACCACCGAGATGGTCGTGGATAGAACAGAGGCACCGCAGGCCTCTGGTCAAGATGGTGGCGGTTCGTCCCACCGTCTTGAAAAAGGAGATCGCTCGACGTTCCTCCCTGTACCCAAAGAGAAACTGGTTACGTAATCGAGAAGAAGAGTATTTCAACCTTCGCTACGACTTCTTTGGGCCTGCTTCCATCGTAGGGTCTTCTGCTTTCAGATCTCGCGACCGAGTCCCCCATCCCAACGATATTCCCAATAGAGGGGATACCTTTGATAATGAACGTCTTGAGAAGGTTTGGTGGGACCAAGTCATGAGGGTAGACAAGTCAAGATCCGAGCTAGTTTACTCGATGTTTGCTCGATCAACTATGAATGTAAGTACTTAATCGTACTTATATATACAGTATAATCTTCTCTTGTTTCTCACCGTCTTTTCATCTTGCGTAAAGCCATAGAGCAAATTGTCGTTGTCGGTGAATATCATCGACAACTTCTAGAGTCGACGACAGAAAGAGGAACTCGCAAACAGCAGAGAGGTGGTAAGTCATCGCTATTCATAGTCACCTTGGATTTGACTACTTATATAGTGCTTACGGATTTGTCATGGAAAAACTCACGACTAGGTAATGGTCGTAAAAACTTATGACCGGTGGGCTTTGTCGTAGAAGAACTTACGACTAGGTCAATGGTTGTAGAAGAACTTACAATCGATTGACCCATGCTCATGTCCACCGTTATCCTTTGCGGGTTAAACAAAGGACGCTAAGACCTTAGCCGACTCGCCGATTATGAAAAAGAGGAGTCGAAAAAGTTTAGGAAGAGGTATTAGACCTCCTAAAAAGCTTAAAGAAGCTAACTCGCAACCATGAAGTCGCAGGAAAAATTAAGCGATGAAGTGCTGAACTTAAGACTACTTATATCTTTGATCTTTACCTAACTCTTGCTTCTTTTCGAGAAAAAGAAGACGAGACGAAAAAGCTCGAGAATGAAGTTAGAGAAAACTTGAGTTATTCACGAGCTTACTCGTATGTTCAAAAATAAAGATCAAGACCTTGAGACGTTGGGAACTTCGAATATCAAGTAAGTAATTCTTTACCCGCAATCCTTTACGAGTTATTTCCTTTTCTCACTTCCACTTCCTTTCTAACAATGGACGTTAAATTGAGAGAACTTGAGATCGAAATCGCGGATAAAGCCGTGATTTATAATCGACCGCCCTTATTGCAAAGAAGAATGTAGAGGATATTGTATCATGGGAGAAAAAGTATCTTTGAGACCGTTGCTTCCCATAATGAAGAGGTCAAGAAGTTGGATTCTCAACTAGTGGGTAAGAAATTCTTTTACCCGTGATTATTTTTGTTTTCTTTTTCCTCTAGGAGTTTATTTTTGTTTGACCAATCTTATTTCTTCAGAGCAAGTGGTCGAAAACAAAAAGCTCATGAGGCTTCGACTTGTACCCAACAGAGATGGAAGCAATGAAGATTAAACTTCAAGGAAACATCACGCTCTGAACAATGTGCTTGGTGAGCTACATAGTGAGGAAAGACTCCTCAAGATGATACAATAGCTGCTCACACAAGTACCATTGGGGATCAAGTCGATTTTGCAAGATCTGGTGACCACTCAAGGCCAACCAAGTCAATCGATAAAGGAGGCGGTCGAAATCTGCATAAGTTATGCATTAGCAAAACTTAAAGCTCATGACCCCAACCTTAATGTGCAACCACTCGGCCGACTTCAACCGCTCTGAAGCGTAAGGAAGGCGTCGATGGAGGAGATGCAATCGGTTGGTAGGAAAGTTTCAAAGGAGATGCATTGGGCTCTCCTCTTGAGTAGTCTGTAATGAACTTGTGAAAAATAGTCTTTTGTTGATGTAATCCATCTTGTTCCTCGCAAATCATCTTGTCGAGTAGTTAGTAACTCAAAAGATAATTAACTAATTTAAAGACTAAGAAATGAAGTCAAATGTAATGACTTTATCCTAGCCCCGACTATTTGCTTAGTTTATGAAAACTAAGTAAATAGTTTTGTCTCTACAAATCATCTTGTCGAGTAGTTAGTAACTCAAAAGATAATTAACGAATTTAAAGACTAAGAAATGAAATCAAATTATCCTAGCCCCACTATTTCTTTGAGTTTGTTTAGACAAACTAAGTAAATAGTCTCAGAGAAAGGGTTTCAAAATGCAGAGAGGTTTGTTTAACTTGTAGTTTTGGGTCTCAATTGTCATGCAATTGGTCGAAAGGGTGGTAACGAGTTGACACTAGGAAGTTCCTTCTAGTGGGCGTGACCACGTCGAGAGGAGAGGCTTCGACTAGGTAATGTTAACATCTCCGACTAGTTTAATCAAATCGAGAACGGCAACTTGAGTTAAGCAAACGTCTAGAGGACTTTAAAATATTTACTCGTCCTTCTCCGTGGACTCGATAAGTCTCTGGTAGCAAGAGTAGGAAGCGAACAAAGCTAGAAGCTCCTTCCATTAAGCGTGACCACGTCAGAGAGAGAGAGGCTTCGACTAGATGTGTCTCTTCCTCCCACCAGTTGAGATGAAACGAGTACACCCAAGACGGTTAAGCAAATCGAGAAAGTGCGCTCTTCTTAGAGTATTTTTCAAATTAATCAAGAAATAAACTAAGGTGAAAAGAGTTGGCCTTCAAAAATATTTCGACTAAATAAAACCCGAGTTCTTTGTGTTGGCCATAAAAGCGAGTAACGAATCGACACTAGGAAACTCCTTCTAGTGGGCGGGACCACATGCGAGAGGAGAGGCTTCGACTAGGTGATGTTATCGCCTTCGACCAAAGGTAAAGAAAACGGGTGTTTAAAACATAGTAGAAAAATAATGAAAGCACTACTTAAAAGTAAGACAATAGAGATAGAAAAAACCGATTCTTTATTGTCCTAATGGTCGTTACACATAGAACTTGCGTGGCGGGTCAATGTTCCAAGAATTCGAGAGAACTCGCCGTCTTCCATTGCCAATCGTCTCACCACTCGACGAATAACCCGACCATCGTAAGGACCTTCCCACTTGGGAGAAAGTTTGTTCCGATTAGACTTGGATTGGCAAAGCCTCAATACCAAGTCACCTCTGACAAAGAAGGTGCGAGGTTGAACCTTCGATCGTAGTATCTTCGCAGGCTTGTTGGTAGATTGCCGAACTAATTAGGGCTGGTTTCTCCTTTCTTCAAGTAGATTAATATCATCTGCTCAATTTGTTCTGGTTGGAGTCCGTGAATGTTTCGACTGTGTTGACCGTATCTTTAGTTCCGGAAGCATAGCTTCAAAGACCAAGACTAAAAAGAAAGGTGTTTCTCCCAGAGTCTGACCGGTAGTTGTTCGAATCGCCCATATACTGAGGGTAATTCTTGTACCCAAGCCCCGGCGCTTGATGAGCTGGTCAAGACTCGAGTTTTAATTCCTCTCATTATTTGGCCGTTTGCACGCTCGATTGCCCCATTACTCGGGATGGGCCATGTAAGCATAACATAACTTGGTACCCAACTCGTCAAAAATTCCTGAAATTTTGCGCCAAAATTGCTTACCATTATCTGTAATTATTCGACTTGGTACTCCAAATCGAGTAATTACGCATCTCATCATAAACCGCTTTCTTTGCTTCGTTGTTATCGATCCACAGTTCGGCTTCAATCCATTTTGTGAACGATCAATAGCCACAAAAGGAACTCAAACCTCCCGGAGCTTTAGGAAACGGTCCCAGGATATCAAGACCCCAGGTTGCAAAAGGCCAAGATAGAGGTATTGTTTGTAATACCTGAGCTGGTTGGTGTATTTGCCTGCTATGAAACTGGCACTAGACACACTTTTTAACCAACTCTTTAGCATCGTATAGGGCTGTTGGCCAGTAAAAACCATGTCGAAAAGCCTTGCCGACCAACGTTCTGTAGGAAGCATGATTTCCACAAATGTCACCATGTATGTCGTGAAGGAGTGTTAATCCTTCGCTCTGCGGAATGCATCGCATGAGCACCCCTTGAGTACCTCGTTTATAGAGAACTCCTTCGACCAAAGTATACATTTTGGCTTTTCGGGATAAGCGATCTGCCTCGAGATCGTCTTGGTCATGTAACCCTTCAAGATAATCATAGATGGGCGCCATCCATGTATCCTCGTATTCTAGAGAGGTTGTCTCAATAGGAGGTGTCTCTGGCTCTTCGACCAGAGAAGGCTTCTGGAGTTGTTCCAAGAAGACTCCTTTTGGTACTTCAGATCTGGAAGAAGCTATTCGAGCAAGCTGGTCTGCGAGGAAATTATCCTTTCGAGGGATGAATTGTGCCTCGAAACCTAAAAAATGCTTTTCTAGCTTACGTACTTCCGATAAGTACCGAGACATTGTCGGGTTAGAGCACTGGTACTCTTTACCGACTTGATTCACGACTAGTTGAGAGTCTCCTCTCACGAGTAGTCGGCGAATCGAGAGCGCTTTCGCTGCTCGTATACCAGCTAGCAAACCTTCGTATTCTGCCACATTATTAGTGGCCTGAAAGTTTAATTGTATGGCATACTTTAAGGTCTCTCCGGTAGGAGATACCAGGACCACCCCAGCCCCCGAGCCACTTAAAGTAAGCGACCCGTCAAAGTACATCGTCCACTGGTCGTGGGAATCGTACTGGGGATCTGAGCAGTTCAGATTTGTCCATTCGGCGACAAAGTCCGCTAAGATCTGGGATTTAACGGCCGTTCGGGACACGAAATGGATGTCGAACTCCCAAGTTCGACCGACCATTTTGCCATCGTCCCATTGCTTCCTATTCGGAGGATCGCTCCCAAGGGAAACTCGGGCAAGCCAGACTAGTTTGTGCTTTGAAAATAATGCCGCATTTCCTCGAAGACATGAGGAGGGCATCTGAAGCTTTTGGACCCGAGGGTAACGCTCCTTAGGTCCGTGTAAAACTTTCACTTACGTAGTAAACCGGTCGCTGTACATTTTCACGTTCTACAACCAAGATCGCTACCGACCGCCGTGGCGTGGCAGCTAGGTAAACCAAGAGCGTTTCTTACGCCTCGGAGAGACCGAATAGGAGCACTCGTAAGGTACCTCTTGACATCCTCAAAGGCGCGTTTGCCTCATTCGACCACTCAAAACTTTCGTGTCTCCTTAGAAGTTTAAAGAAAGGTAGTCCCTTTTCTCCCGATCGTGCGATGAAACGACTTAGAGCCGCCATGCACCCAAAGTGAGTTTACGGACTTCTTTCCGTAGTTGAGGGCGATTTGTAAAATGGCTTTTATCTTTTGATTAAGCTTCAATTCCTCGTATAGATACTAGGAATCCAAGCAATTTCAAGAGATTCCAAACACACACTTCTCGTGATTAAGTTTTAAGTGATGTTTTACGAGATTGTCGAATGTTTCTTGTAGGTCGGTAATATGATTAAGTTTCTTGATGCTTTTGACAACTAAGTCATCAACATAGGCTTCTAGATTTCGCCTAATTGAGATGAAAAAGTTGCTCGCATCAAGCGTTGAAAAGAAGCGTACCGCATTTTTAGACCAAATGGCATTTTGACATAACAAAATATACCAAATGGTGTAATAAATGCGGTCTTTTCTTCATCATCTAGACACATATTAATCTGGTGATATCCGAATATGCATCTAAAAACTTAACATTTCACAACCCGCAGAGAGTCAACCAACCGATCGACACGAGGTAAAGGAAAATCATCTTTTGGACAAGCTTTATTAAGATCAAGAAAGTCTATGCACATCGCCATTTGCCGTTTGACTTTCTAACCATTACAGGTTAGCCAACCATTCGGATGGTTGACCTCTCTATAAAGCCCGCTTTAAGTAGCTTATCCAATTCGATTTAATAGCATCTCGCCGATCGGGGCAAATCTCCGCAATTTTTGTTTTACTGGTACTTTGTCGGTAGTAAGGCTAGCTCAGTGCTCGATCACCTCCACGGGACTCGGGCATGTCGGATGCTTGCCACGCGAATACATCTGCGTTAGCTCGGAGGAAGGTGATGAGGGCGTCTTCCTATTTGGGGTCGGAAGTATCCCGATGCGAACGATCTTGAGGGCTCCCTGCGTCGGAGGAACCTCTTTGACTTTGTCGTTCGGCTTTGGTGCGACTTTAGGCTTCTACTTGCTAGTCGAAGGTCGACTTTCTTCTCGAGTTGGTATTTGTCCTACCATCTCAAGGGATCGACGATCGCGGTATCGCCATCTTCTTGTCACAATGGATTGTAATTACTCCTTTGGGACTGGCATCTTAATACATTGATATCCATAATGAGTAGCCATTAGGAATTTTGCCAAAGTTGGTCGTCCGAGTATGGCGTTATATGTCAGATGTCGAAATCGACCACATCAAAGGAGATTTTCTCGTCTGAAAATTACTTGGTGAACCAAATGTTAAAGGAAGAGAAACTTGACCAATTGGTTTGGTCAAGATCCCTGTACAATCCCATGGAAAGAGTATCGTACCGGTCTTACTTTGGTCCCGGGTACTTGCATGTCATCCAGGGCACTCGTAAATAAAATATTTAACGAGCTTCCACCATCAACCAAAACTCGATTGACCCGACAATTGTTGATGGTGGGTTCGACCACGATTGGGTATCGACTGTCGAGTCGAAGGATCGGCGATCACTCTTCTCGAAAGAAATGGTGACTTCCGACCACTTGTAATTTATTGACAAGAGGAGGATCTATGGAGTTTACCTCGCGTTCGTGACCTTTGAGTTGTCGCTTTGATTCATATGCCGATGATCCCGTAGATGTGTTCAATGGTGTGTTGCGGATCCCGAACAGCATCTCCTCTTCGTCATCTCAAGATTTATGACCACTTGTTTGACCTACCGCCGAGGGTGGGAAGTGGTCCTTGTCGCTGTAGTAGTCTTCAAGCTTTCGTTGGAAGACCCGGCGATTCTGGAAGGTCATGCCCTTCCTTTTTATGGAAAGGACACCACCTAGGCTTATCATTTTTCCGATCGGTATGCTTACCTTTGCCTCTGCCGGAGTGTGGCTTGATGTGCGTGGCTCTTTATCATTCACACCAATACCTCCTTGGAACCGCTGGGTTTTGACCCTTCATCTTATTCTTGGACTTTTTGCTTTCTTATCCTTCTTCTTACCAACTTCTTTGGCTCTCGAGATGGATTGTCTTCACGATCGATTGTGTTGTTCCACTCGACCGCCTCGAGGCGAGCATATCGATCGGCCATTTCGAAGAGTTCGGCGACAGAAGTAGGAGGATTTAAAGCAATATCCTCTGTTATCCTTCTACTACGGACTCCCTGCTTGAAAGCCCTGATGACAGATGAATCAGAAACTTCCTAATTGAGTTATGAACTGGATCAAGCGCTTGATGAATCGGGCGCAATGTCTCGTTGTCGTTCTGTCTCATCCGGTGCAAGTCGTCCTCCTTTCCAGGGCGATTGTATGTGCCTTGGAAATTTGCCAGTAGAAGATCGCAGAGATGTTGCCAAGAATAGATCGACTCGAGTGGTTGGTTTAGTAACCACGATCGAGCGGATCCTTCGAGCACAGTTGGAAGGTAATTTGCCATCACATGCTCTCCTCCTCCTGCGCCGCCGAATAATTTGTTGTAAATTTGAAGGAATTCGATGGGATTTTGGGAACCATCAAACTTCTCCATGTTCACTGGGGTCGAAAACGAGGTGGCGAGGAACAGCTCGGAGATCGGCGAGAATGCCCGACATCCAGTAATGACTTCTTGACGCCTCCTTTGCAGAAAAGAAGGGTTGATATCATCAGGTGGTCGTACTCGACGATACCCAGTAACAGGTTGACCCGACCTGTAATAGGTCTCGGTCCTACGAGGGGAATACTCCTCGTAGTTTATCTCGCCGCTGCAGATTTCCATGTCGGAGTGGTGAACGATCACCTTCCGAGGAGCTTGTTGATCATCACCATTTGGAAGACATTTCTTGAGTAGGAGATCGACACGACTTCTTTATTACCGATTTCTACGTGGTGATATGTTGGATTGATCGGTAGTCGAAGAAGTCGTATGGGTACGACTACTTGAATGATGTCGACGAGGAGCTTCGGCTTTTTTCATTGTACTCGAAGCCTTTGTGCGATCTCTTCAAATAAGAGGTCGTAGTTGGCGTTCGGGCTAGCTCTTGAGTTGGATTCTCGAGCAAATCATTGATGTCTTTGGAGCTCTCGAGCTTCCTCTTATTGATATTGAATACGCCCGAGCAAATTCTTCCGAGCTTCAATCTTCTTCCTTCAATTGCCTCAAGATTTTCCATGTTAGACTCTTGAGATTGCCTCAATGAAGCGAGAATGTCGAGGATTTCCTGGCGTTCATGAAGGCGTTAGTCGTGTCCGCCATGGTGGTGTCTGGCCATTGCCACGAGGGGCGATGTGTGACCTTCGAAGGGTCTCCATCTCGGTCTCTAGAAGAGTGATCTTGATCGAGGAAGGACGAAGACCTCCGTTGATGATTCTCACTTGCGCCGAGGCCTCTCGCTTGAGGAGTCGTCGAGAGACACCATCTGGCGACTTGGAGTAATCCTCCAAGTAGGGAAGTCCGGGTTATAACTGTCTCCGTCGGCGGTGTGACTCATGGAGAGATGGTCGAATTTGCGGAAAAGCATGCTTGATCCCGCTCTCTCTGGCGTCCATCGAGAGAGAATCACCAGATGCCGTGAAGTCCTGCATGTGGCTTCTAGAGCTTGCCTCACCAAGTCGGACCGCCTTAGGGAACTTGGACACTTCGAGGAAAAACTCTCATCGTGTCGTGAGTCCACAGGTGTGGTCTGGTCGATTGACCCTTGCCCCTTGAGAGGGTAGATTCCTCTCTTGGGCGTCTTGTTGTGGGGATAAGGATCCTCCTCAACTCCACCAGCGACATTGTCTCCTGGATCTGTGGGAAGATCCCCGGAGGCAGCAATGCCATAGGATGAGTCATCACTCGGTTCGTAACCGAATCCGGCATCCATGTCGACGTCTGCGTAATTTGCCAAGTCGAACCAGTTCTCCTCGTTCCATTCTCCTGCCATGAGTGCATGAGATTTGGAAAATAGAGAGAATGTTTGACAAGAAATTACCGGAAGATCCCCACGGTCGGCGCCAACTGTCGGTGTTTTAAAACCGAACTTACGTAAAGATTGTTTGATTCGGGGGGTCTCCTAGAATAGAATCATGCAGAGATTGACACGGGAATTTTTATACAGGTTCGGGCCTTCTCCGGAGAGAATAACAACCCTACTCCTGTGTGTGTATGGTATTGAGTGTATACTGAACAATCAGGGGAAAAACTAAGACTATTACAGATAGTGCTTGTATTCCTGATGGCTCGATCCTCCCTCCTTTTCTCTAGTTGCCGCCTTTTATAGTACGTGAAGGAGCGGCAGTTACTCCAGGTAAAGCGGCGCCTCATCACCTCTTGTAATCAAGCATGTTGGTAGTAATTACCGTGTATTAATTCCTCCACGTCGCGCTCAACAACTATATACCGTAGATAATGGGTATTACATGCCATTATTACGTAGAATAACAAATATGATGATCGTTTGAATCCTTAATCAATAAGACCCACTTGTCTGTGTTCATTTGATTATAAGGTGGTCGTGGTGACCTAGTCGTAGAGGAATCTACGACTATGAGGTAGTCGTAGCAAGACTTACGACTAGGGATAGTCGTAGCATAACTTACGACTATGGGGGTGGTCGTAGAAGAACTTACGACCATCCATTTGGTTCTTCCTTCATAACATTAAGGGGTACACTCAGGGTTCACATGACGTCATATTTACCTATAATAAAAATTATAGATAAAAGGTAAAATGAGGATTATTATATCCTCGTCAAATGCCATAGACTTCAATAGTTGATTATTTGGCTAAAACTCTCCAAACTAAACTTTTTTGGTCTAAGCATGTTCTAAGCCTACAATATTTCAAATTTTATTTTATTTTAACTATGGTGACAAGGGAATGACAATTCAAACTTCAACATTGACCATACAAAGGATATAGATTAACTAGGAATTTTAAAATAGGAATTAAAATAATTGAATAAAATTATGCATGCAATAATAACTAAAAATATAATTAAATAATTTAAAATAATAGGATCAAGATGTTCAAGGGTATAACTTTCCTTTCTCAAAGAACACTTCTTCTAATTCAAATTGTTCGGATTAAATTAAATCTATACGTGAAAATAAGCCAAACTCAAATAAATTCAAATGAAAATATAAATTAATTCCAAATTAAATAATTTTGGTTTAGTTGGATAGATCTTAAATTTATAAGAATTTAGAAATTTGAAACGATGAAATCGGAGTTCGTATGAAGGAGAACGAACTCCTGGAAGTTTAAATCTAAAGAAAACCCTAAAAATAGATTTTATTAAATTTCACAAATTATTTTCTAAAGGAAATTCTCTTTATTGCGCAAGCTGACGTTAGTGGCTGAAATTCATTTATCCGGCCAAATTATTTTCCTAAATAATTCCATCTATGACAGGTGGGCCCATAGTCAATGGACTTGGTCCACGAACGGTCAATGTCCTTGGTGGACGCGGCTCTAGAACAGTATGAAGGGGTGGTACGCGCTGGCGCTTTGTTGACGCGGCATAGGATTCAGGGCGTATGTGGCAAGGACGTGGCGTCGACGTGGCTACGATGTGGCTGAGCCACATCAGCCCGTGGCCGATAGCGAGGTGGTGTTGAGCTCGCCGGCGCTCTGCACCACGGCGAGCTACGTGAGTGTGCACAAAATGAAGATAATATAATGCTGGTGCTAATGTGCTACCTTGCGGCGGAGGAGCGTGAAGGAGTCACCGGCGACGAGCAAAGAAATGGTGGCGAAGCTAGGGCAAAAGCGGTGATGGCGTTCCCGAGGTTCTCCGGCGAAGGGGGTGCACGCACGAGGTAGGTGACGTCGAGGCAATGCTGATGGTGAGGTCGAAGCGGCCGGGGCATCGTCGACGGTGAGAGATTTCACAGTGGAAGAACTTTGGGCTTCGAGCTCCATCTCAAAAATTCCGCCGAACTAGGGCGATTGGGGAGAAATGAGTGGTGGCATTGGGATGAGGAGGCGAAGGCGGTCTCGAAGCTCCTATTTATAAGGCTCGGGCAAGACCAAGGCGGCATAGGGCACAAGTTGGCCACGCAGCATCGCCGACAGTTTTAAGGAATTGATGGCGAGGTAAAGGAAGGTGAAGGCCGTAACAGACGTGAATTGACACAGTGATTTAAATGCGCGCGAAATCGGGGAGATTGATTCCTGTTTTGATGGTTTTTGGAAAGCTCCGAATGACAAAAATGGCGGACACGTAAGAGCTTGAAACGAAAACGAAGAAGGAAGGTGGGAGACGAAGGTGACGTGGCGCAAACGGGCCCACATGTAAGCGCTGCTGTGAGAGGAACAATCGGACCGTCCGAACATGCTTATGACTGACAAGCGGTCCCCACATGTTAGCGACGTTGAGAGGAAGGAACATTTGGACCATCCGAACATGCATAAGACTGATGAGCAGGCCCCACATGTCAGCAACGCTAAGAGGAAGGGAACGTTCGGACCGTTCTGAACAGACGTGAGGGTGACGAATAGGCCCCACACGTCAGAGAAAGAGAGGGAGGTGAGGGCACGCGGGAGAAGCGGGCTGAGCAGGCTGTGCACGTGTGGAAATAGGGTTGGGCTGAGATAGATTCGGCCCAACCGGAGTTTGGAATTTAAATTGATTTAGAGATTTTATTAATTCGATTAACTCATTTAGGCTTTAGAAAATGGCAAATAAAATCCAAAAATTATGAGAAAATTCACAGAAATTCTTTGAGACATTTTGGACTTAAATAAAATAGTTCCAACTTTTAATTGGTAATTAAATTTGTAATTAATTTTATTTTGGCCTTAAAATAAATAGGAAAAAGCTTTTAAAATTCTAGAAAATTCCAATAAAATAATTAAATTTTATTTTTAAATGGAAAATGAAAATTGGGCTATTACACCATGTCTTGTTCTTTGACTAGCTCGAATTGTGACTTCTACTCATGAGTAGTTTAGTCTTTGCTAGATGAGCTAAAATTATAAGATAACTTGAACTAAAAGCGTAATTTGTGGATCTTTTGGTTAGTAGCAACTCTAATGATCCTTTTATGACACTTATCATGTTAAAATAGCTTTGTTCAATCTTGAATCTTGGTTGAACTTTAGTTCTGTTACTAGTTTTTTCTTGAACCATTAGGTTACTCCTCCTAGGAATTTATGGCTCGGGTCAGGTATTGCTTACAAACTCAGGAGTATCTTTTGCTCTTAATCTAGTGCAAATTGAAAAATAAAGTGTAACAAGATTTGTACTCATGTGAGCTTAATTTTGTGCTAAACGATTTTCACGAGATTGCTTGCTTAGAGATAGTTTGATGATCTAGATGATCTCATACGGACTGCTTGTCATATTTTGATATGAACCTCAAGATTTGTCGTCTTGGTTGAAGCTTAGGGGGTAGTTGTGGTGGATCCTAGTCCAAGACTTGCTCCACTACGATAAACTTCTAAGACAACTTCAACATGTGCTATCCAATTGCAAAATGATACAAATGTGTAGAAGTATAGGTGCTTGAGGTATTTTGAGCAGAATGATTCATTTTGGAACTTATAGCCTCTAGAATGATCAATTGTATCTTCTTGGTCTCATATTGACCTTTTGACATGGCTTGGCTCATTCTAGGATAAATTTAGATGAACTTGCTAATTGTGAAGTTTTGCATAACTTGTAATAAATTTGATTACTTCATCTTGTGCTATCTTGATTAGCTTGGCTATAGATGTTTAGATATGACATTCATAGCTTTTCATACTTGATATGCCTTGTGCAATTAAGAAATGCTAGTTTGTTCATTATTGAGTAATCTCCAAAGTTTCTTGTTCTCAAAAGTAAAAAATAAAAAAATAAAGCCACTCTATTTCATTTCATACATGCTCCTTCTATGCATCTTAGAATTGAAATCCTTAGATGAGAAGAAGGCGTAATTTCTTAATGACTCCATTGTCAAACGGGGAGAAGAATTGGCAAAAATGAAAAAAGGAGAGATGTAAAATGGAAAATTTGGGGAGAAAATTGAAAAATCCAAAATTTCTTAACTTGAATTGCAATGTTTGAATCAAGATAAACATCAAAGGTCAAAATGAACAATTGTACTTTTATGTGGACCTTGAGTGAAATTTTTTGTATCCTCTCTTGAATCGAAGCTTTCATGCACTCTATTGCCTCATCTAAGTTGCTTTTGCATTCCTTGAGCCTTCTTGGTTATTTTCATGGTTTTTCTTGCTTATGGACCAAGTTGTCTCTTTGTGCGAAAACGAGTGAGTGCTTTTCAAAACTACTTCCAATTTGCAGTTTTGGGAAGTTGCCAATGCGTTCATCAAGGGGGAGATTGTGATGTTATGGGGATGTACTCCTAATCTCAATGTGCACAATTGGCAATAGTGTCGAGGCGTTTGGCGAAAGCCTCATTTTTGGGATATTCATACTGTTGTCAGACTTCAGGAGGTCAGACCGGCCAAGGTGACGGTCTGACTGGCCAAGGTGACGGTCTGACCGGCCTATGCCACTGGTCCGATCAGCCGATGGGCTAGCGGTCTGACTGGTCATTTTGAAAAGTGGAATTTTGGTAATCGGCCAAAAATCACGTATGGTAGTAAGTGAGAGATTGCGTTTGCACTTGGTCTCATGATTTTTGGAGTTTTGAGCCGAAAGTAGATAGAGTTTGAATTCCAGAGAGGGTTCATATTTCGAGGGCTAGAAATTTGGCTAAGTCCTGTGAGGACCCCGGCTTATTTGGCTTGTAATGCTTAGTCATCCATTGACCCTAGCATCACAAACAAAATAACCCGTGTCTTCGAGATATGTATACTTCCCAGAAATGCAGTATACACACCCCTTTACAAAATTATGCATCAATTTCATACAAGACATAGAACCAAAGCACGAACTAGATTAAACAAAGACTTACAGAAAAGAGAGTTATTACGCCAAATAACAACTAAGAAAGATAAATAACAGCGGAAGCAAAAGCCATAAGATGGCGATAAACAAAAGTCATACGGTTTGCCTAAAGCCCACAAGGCAACCGACCGGGTCACCAAGCTAGTCGTCAAACTCACCGCACATCTCACAAAAGTAAAGCCCTAGGGGATCCACCTCCTTTGTAACAAATTAATTAAGCAAATCAAATGAGTACAAAAATATACTCGTAAGACTTACGTGTAGTGTAACAGACCTATACATATGCTACATGCAAGCTTCTTTAAGTGGAGGCTATAGGTTGTTTTCAGCATAAAGCAAGTTTTCATTCGCAATAATTAAATAGATTCAAAGCAGTTTTGCAATTCATTTTTAATTTGCAAATAACAGCTAGACAATAACATAATAACCATAGATAGATGACAACAACAATCATGGAAGTGACTAACCCAATAGTCACCACAACAATAGCATGAATTACCCATTCATACCACCCATGTCAAATTTTAATTAAAGGTTATAGTCTAACTCTCGAAAGACCTCCCCAAGCGTGTCCATAACCTAGGACAAGGCTATTCGAATAGTTTGAACCCTACAGGGGTGTACCAATGTACCCACACGTCAGACCGCCTTTTCGCCAAGCTATTAGCACACTTCCTTTGGTATGTTGGCACGGCTAAGTCCTACGAGACATTTCCAATATTGTGTGTCAACAACGAGTCGCCCATATGGGGATACAACCTCCCATACGTTGATGTCAGAACACCCCAAATCAACATTGAGCCTGAAATGCTACTAAAATAAAATTAAACAAAACTAAACTAAGACCATTTACCAAATTTTTCAGCAGAACCTCCTTTGTATACTTTCATATACCGAGGTTTCAACAGCTAAAGATAACATTATCAATAATCCAGTATCCAAATTCATTCAACATGCAAGATAGACTATTCTGTTAAAGCAATGATAAGCATAATCCCAAATCGCTAATCTCATTATTACAGATAAGCCAAAGCATTCAATGAAACTATAAGTGAAGCTCAACAGTTTGCTTATTTAAAGAATATAAACTAAATGATGTTCTTTCTTTAGGATGAATGGAAGTGAGTACAACTCAACCAAAACTACTCCCTCCCATGCATGCCGATCTTGCTGTGGTACCTAAAACACAACAAAGCAAGAGTGAGCCCAAAGACTCAAAGAAGTGTCACCAAGAAAAACTAAAATTACAAGATAGCATCAACAATCCAAAAGAAGCATTACACTAAAGATAATTCTCATGCTTATGTAATGCGATCATGCAATGCACCTTTCAATCTTTATCTCTTTTAGCATTTTACGGTAATGCGAGGTATACAACCATCGATGTATACCCATGCACGTGCCCTCCGCACAGGGATCAAGAGCCTATACTCCATGAGTATAGGGATTCATTGCCCATCATCTTCATGATGGGGATCTCTACTCAATGCCCACGCTCCACCTAACGTGGGGACCCTAACCCGCCATTTGCATGACGGGACCTCAATCAGATGTACTTGGTCACCACGTGACCAAGTCTCGATATGCTTCAACATGCGTATGTACTATGATCCTATCTTCCATATATAAGAATCAACAAGTACATACCACAACTCTGAGATCCCAAATAACATGTAAGGCATAATCAACATAGATAGGAAAGCTTTAACCATAACATGCATTCACCATGTTCTATTCAAATTCATCACACTATCATCCGTGTATGACTAGTACTATTCAAACGCAAACAATCCTAACAATCAATCATCATTATGCTACGATCAAGATACTTGCCTCAACCGTGCGGAAACGGCAGACACGAAGAGGGCGCTGCCCCTGGGTCCAATCCCTCACCTGAACATAATTATGAATCAAGCTAAGATAACCATGCTGGACCCAAGACATATATAATAGCTCAAACGAAAAAGACAAACTCTCAAGCGCCTTCCTAACGTCCCACATCTAATAACCGATCTGTTCCCCCTGTGGACAGTTCACTCCCAAAATTCATAACTTTCACTACAGGGGTCCAAATAAGGTGTTATAGGACTTTCTGGAAAGATAATTAAATTTTCCAACGAAACCTAGTTGAGTGTCCCTTCCGAATCAGCCATCTAATACCCCTATCAAGCCAAATTAAAATACATCAATTTTCACGTCGGGTTCTCTGGACAGTACACTAAAACCACCATAACTTTTGCTATGAAAGTCCAAATAATACGTTATTTAGCTTTCTGGAATGGTATAGAGATTACCCACATTTTTTGTTATATCAAGATCCTCTAATTTCATCTTTAACTAATGGCTTAACCCAGGTTTCTATAATCTGTCTGGATGTTGACAGTTTATCAAGACATCGACACTAAACAATTCATATCTCCCTGACCGTTAATCGGATTTGGGCGTTCTTGGCGGCTATGTAAAGCTAAGGACATGACCCAGATATCTCTAAGAGAGTGGATCCCCAGATTCTGCTTCTAAATACACGAAAACTGCCGTTCAAAATTATGGACAGAATGGGATCTAAACAACTGATCTACTAACGAATTCAAACACGCCTTAAATTCGAAACATACAACGAGGGAGGATCTTCGTTACCCTTGAAGAACCGCTGTAGATCGCGACGAAGCCCGTGAACCTTTCCCTTCCCTCTCTTCTTCTTCCCTTCCCTTTTCCTCTCTTCTTCTCCCTTCTTCTTCCTCTCCTTTCTTTCTCTTCTTCTTCCTTCTCTTGGTAGAGCAGCAGGGAGGGGTGGCTGCTATAGTACCGCATGCTACAGTGCATTACGGTACTGTAGCAAAGGCTAGGGTTTTGGGAAAAGGTACTCCCCTCTTGATTCCACTAAAAAGGCTGGCCCATATGGCTAGGACGCCTTGGGCCGAAAGCCTAAGGTCCAATCCTCCCTCAATAGATTCTAAATTTTTTGAGTAATTTTCCTCTCCAATTTAATGTTGTTCTCTCTAAACTTTATTGCATTCACTTGAATATTCGGGATATTACAAAACCCCCCTCTAATCCTCTGTTAAACTCTTTTCTATTTGGTCCTTCTTCCCAATTTAAATATTCTCTCGTGAATACTCTTTCGAACCCATCTGGGGTATTACAGATGCAGAGTCATCAAAGATGCTCACCTCCTTATACATATGGTGCTCCTTGCAGTGGATAAACCCCACTACTGCTCATCCAATAGCCCACCATGCAACTCGAAGCTAACACACGCTAAAGTACTTAGTCAAGAGAGGTCCCATATCCCCCTCGTGTGGTTAGCACGCAAAATTGCTTGGTTTAGTGTAACAAGATGTCCGGTCCTTGTTGACTTAGGCACCATTCCACATACCAACAAATCACACCATCATCCATTGTGCCCAGGTCCAAATAGTTTCATTTCCAGTTTTGTTTTGACTTTACAAATTAACAAAGCACAAGTGCTGGACATAATGGAATAATAATTAGATTTGTGTGATCAAGATCATCGACTAAGTCGATGACCGCCCAATTCTACCGCAATCTAAGCATTTCTAAGCAATACCAACACGTGATCTACTAAGTGACAAGAGCTCATCCAACGAACTCTAATCACAGCAGTATATTCCTAGGCATAGTAGTAGAGATTGAACATTTACCTACAGAGTATGCATCTATAGGATCAACTAATCGACAATAATTTAACAACAAAATAGAGCATGCATACATACACTTTGCAAACAATATATTAGACTTTGAAAGTAATAGGATTAAACATGATCAAACTACTTGCCTTGCTGGAGCTGCACACTATGCTACAAAGGGTCACTCACGGGATCAACGCACTCGTCGGCACCTAACGAAAAGCGAAAAAGAACCGATAATAACGAGGAAAAACGAAAATACTCCACAGCAAACTCCCTCCAAATGCTTTGAAATTTTTACAAAAGCAAGAGCATGATATTTAAAGAATTTAGCAACAAGAACCAATTGATTTGGATTCTTAATGCAAAAGTTATGGCCAAAACAATTTTGCTCAGCCTGGAAAATGCTGGAAAATTCAAATCGATTATCGTTTATCCGAATTAAATTCTCAAGCACAATTTTCCAAATAGGTGTTTCATCTGGGATTTTTATGGTAAGTAAAACACCTCATGAGATGAATAACACAATTGAGTTCACCTCATTTGGAGCTAGTATGCATTTTCTATGATTTTTCAAAGACATGCACACAAGAACAACACAAATTGCACCCACCAAGATTTTGAAAATAGTGACATGCCTAAATCCTGTTCTACCATTTAGTGTACTAACAGAGGAAGCCAACAAAAGTGGATGCACTCAAAAAGGATCTATTGAGAAATACTTATGCAATTTACAAGTTAAATGCAACATTTAGGGCAATATTTAAAACCTATTTCTAACTAAATTTTCAAATCCATTTTTTGGAGCCGAACTAAGCTTACAACCATTTTTAGATTAAAGCTCAGTTCAAACCAGAGCTAGCAAAATTTGAATCAACTCAATTGGAGCTAAATTGAATTAGTTATGAAATTTTGAAGTTTATTACCTTTTTCAGTTCACAAATAAATCCCCCGGGAATTTCCTAAAATCAAAACGACGTGGACGAAACTGGGCTGTTGATCTTGCATCGCACGGCCCAAGATGAACAGGGCAATGCACTCGCACCTGCGCGAGATCGACCAACGTGGACCGTTGATCTTGAATCCAACGGCCTGAGTTGAATCGCACGCGGCGCGTTTGGAATCCCCGCGCGCGAAAGGGGGCGGCGACTGTGGACCGTCGATCGCGAGATGGACGGCTCACGATAAATGCCACACAGTGCACACGCTAACCTACGCGAATCTCCGCCGTTGATCTACAAAAGGACGGCCCGCAGCGAACGAAGAACAAAACGCTCACGCGATCGAGACTGCAGATCTTAAAGACGGACGGCTCACGAGGAGCCACGTCGCGCACGCGCTAACACTGTGACGGCGGGTCCGACAACGCGCTCGTCGGCTTCAACGGCAAAACGCCGGTGACCTAAAGCACGACGGCGCGATCTGATGCCAGCTACGGGTGCGCAATAGCAGTGCGCACCCATTGGTACCACTCACACCTGCGGTGGTGGACCAGAGCGGCGGCTAGCCAGAGAGGGGCGGCGCTGCTACGCACGGCCAAAACCAAACACAAAGGAAAGCTCCGCAACAGTCCATTCAAGCGGGTGCCCAGCTCCTAGGGACTACCAGGAGGTTACCTGAAGGACGCGGAGGGACAGAGGAAGCCTGAGCTGCGCCGGCGACGAAGCACCGCGACGGCGATGACGGCGACAACGCGGTGAGGACAACCTGAGCATCCAGAGAGAGACCGCGCCATCGGGATAGCTCACACATGGCTCAAGGATGGTTCCAGAGCAAGGAATCAGAAAATGGAGCACTCACCAGCGACGGAGACGAAGAGGGGGTTGATTTCGGCCGAAAAGGGGAAAACTCCAATTTCAACTGCTCCCTGCGGGGACAACCAAAATTGGATGAGGGTTAATACTCCAAGAGGTTAGAGGAGCAAGCTGGAGCAAAGAGAGAGGAAGAAATGCCACTGGGGCACTGCCTTCACCGAAGAGCTTGAGGAGCAGCAATGGTGGCTGAGGTGGTTTTGACGAATGGAGCTCAACCAAGCACAGTGGGTGCAAGACAGAGCTGCAGGGTGGTGAAAAGAAGCTAAGGAAGGGAGCTGAGGGCTTAAGTAGCAAAGAGGGCGAAGAGGGGAACGGGCGGATGCTCGGGGAGGAGTCGCGGTCCATGCCCTCTCCTGCACGACTTGAGCGACGGGAGCAGGTGAGAAGAGGACTTTTGGGGGAGAGAACACGTTGTGCATTTAATGCTCCCACCCGTTGGCGAGGACGCGGAGTGGACAAGGCGCTGTGCTGCCCACGTTGCTCTCTGCCATGGTGACCGCGCTGGCGCTGCGCCGCGTGAGACCGAGGTAGGGGACGACGTGGCCACCGTTGGATTTTAATCGGGCGGCTCCCACGTGACCGAGTCGGCACAGCCCCGCGACAACGTGGACCACGCGATGACGATCCAACGGTCCGCAGCGATCGCGCCAACACGCCCACACCGGGTGCAGCTAGTTGACTCGACCGAGTCAGTTGGCTCGAGCCCGAGTGTGGTTCGCGCCTGAGGAATAGTGCAGACCAGTTTAAGTTTGAATTTTGAAAGCTGAGTTTGGAGGAAGTTTTAGAGGTAGCAAACTAACTCCAACAATTCTGAAATTTTGACTAGAGGGTCCTCACTCCAGGATTAAGCTTACATAAAATTTTTAGAGATTTTTATGCACTGAATTTTTCTCAAAAAATTCCTTAAGGTTATGTTCTAGGGTTTGACCAATTGAAAAACTGGTTTGACTTGCCCCCAAAAATTATCAAATAATTTCTAAAAATTATGAAAGTTTTTAGAGGGGTCACACATCATCCCTAGAACCAAGGAAAAATATTTCTAAAGGTTGGCACAAGATTTGTGATAAAGTGGAATAAGGGTTTGACTTTAGTCAACAGGAGGTTTAGGTGTTTGAATTCCACAACCCTTGATAAGAATTATAGAAAAGTTCAAGAGTTTCAAGATGTGAGAAAAGTTTTAATTTCTACTCATTTAATTATATTTAAACAAACACCCATATTTGGTTACATTTGGAACACAAACCTTGGTTTGGTTACATTTGAAACACACACCCATATTTGGGATGTTACAAGTCCCTAGGCAGTCTAACTGGCCAGGGGGCGGTCAGACCGGCCAGGGGTTAGTGGTTTGACCAGCCAGGCCCCGTTCATGCACGGGGGCGGAGGTGAACTTCGTGGGTTAGGCCAAAGTCATGGGTTTTAGTGCATATATGTTGCATGATGCATGTATTGTCTAACGTGGGTCAAGTTGTGAAAAACTTGTACCTGGAAATGAGTTTTTGGTTTATTGTTGTGCAGGTGGCTTGGAGCTGAGGTCCAGAACGATCAAGAATATTGGGTGAAGTCATTGGACTCAAGCATGGCGCAAGATGGACAAGGATGACCGAACAGGAAGTTCGGTGTGACTGGTTGCATCAAGTGGCACAGGGGTCGGTGGAAGTGCCATGGTGGTTCTAGTGAGAGCCCGATGGGAGAGACTTGCTGACAAGACAAGAACCATTGATCAACCTACACATGACGAAGTATGGGATTGCTTCACGATGATTGGACTCGGTCTTCGGAGATGGATCGAGAAAGGGTATTTTGGTATCTTTACCAACATACCGGGTTGGTGACATTTGGAGAAATTACAGTGTGAGACGGTGCAAGGAGAGATGTTTTAGGTCAAGTGAAGATGATGATCACGAAGAGATGGATTTAGAAACCCGGTTCGCCATCTACTTTGAGAAGCGTGTAGGAGAGTAGTCCCATTTGTGCGTGGGCTTAACGAATGCACTGTCGTCCATCAATCCTCAAGTCTAGGAAACCCTAATTTGTGATTTAGGGCTAGGAGAGGAAAGTGGAAAGGCTAGAGTTTGTGAGAGATGGATGATTGAGTGCTCAAGTGTTGAGCTTTTGTCCTCCATAGTGGAGTGACTATAAACCAATAATCTCTTTGTAACGTCCCATTTTCGAACGACGAATAGTGTTTACCATTTGGTTCTTGATTTTCAAAAAGTAATTCAAGTTTGCTTGTATTTTCAAAACTTCTAGCTTCTAGCTAAGCTCGGGTTTGTGTTTCAAACCTTTTTGCAAATTCCTGAATTCAAATTCGAGTTTGAATTCCTCTTTTCGGATTTTGGCCCATTTCTCAATTTGTGCCCTCCTCTTCTTGGGCTCGGCCCGCTTCCTCCTCTAGGCCTGGCCATTTCCTGCCCATCTCCTTCCTCCTCAACTGCCCACCCGGCTCAGCTTCAGCCCACCTCCTTCTGGCCCGCTCCTTCCCTACCATCTTCTTCCTTGGCCAGTGCCCATGTGCCGCTTGAGTAGCCGCCTGCACCTCTGCCACCATGACGCCGCCTCCTGCTTCCCTGGCGCCCTTGTGCGTGCCTGCTGTGCACACCTACCACATCGCCTCCGCCACTTGCTCCGGTCGCTAAAGTCGCTGTGCCCCTTCCCCGTGTGCTTTGCATGAGCGCTAGCGCCGCGTGACGCCAGCACCACGCCCGGCGCCCTGACGCCGCACCCACTCCCTTGACCCCGGCTCCCCTCTGTCGCCTTGTCCCATTGCTCTGCCGTTCCCACCAGCTCCGCCCCGCGCAAGTCGTCGCCATCGTCATCCCCCTCGTTGCGCACGCATTCACCCATGCCTTGGTTGCCTCGGGACCAATCTCCCGCCTCAATGACTCCCTTGCCTCCTTGCTGGCTATAAGAGAGCCCCCTTCACCTCCCTTGCTCTCCCCCCTATAGCTTTCCTTCTTCTTCACCGAGCAAGCCGGAGCCAAAGCCGCGCTCCCGTCCTCTGGCCACGCCGCCTCGCCACCGTCTAGACGCTCCGACGATGCTCTCCCTGTGCCACCACCGTCACCAGGTGTCCCAGGACCCAAGGACCTCATTCACCCTCTCAATTTTCCTTTTGACCGCAGGGGCTCGCCAGAACGCATCTCTTCTCCGATTCCGGCCGGTTCAAGCTTCCCCGCCGTCATCTCCTCTTCGAAGTGCCTTGGCCCAATTGCCAGCGCCTGGAGCACTACCTCGATGTCCTCAACTTCCCCCAACCACCGGTCGGAGCTCCCCGCCACCCTAGGCCGCCGTTGTCACGAGCCGCCCCTGGATCTCGTCGTCGGCCCGCTCCGGTACTCCTCCGCCTCCACAGACACCGCGGTAAGCCTCCTTGGACCTTCCTAGTGCCCGTTCTTGCCTCCCCTTCCTCTCTTCTCCCTCCGGCCACCGTCGCTGCCATCCGGCCCCATGCCCGGCCGCTCCCATCGCCGCCAGCCCCTCCTCAGCACCGCCCCGGCCGTGACGCCTCCTCCCTTCCCCGGCAGCCTGTTTTGCCCGTCCACGCCGCCCCTTAGGCCACCGCTCACTGCTGGCAAGACCACGGCCGTGCGCCCCACCTTGGCTCCCTTGTTCTCCTTTGTGCTCTCTCATTCTCTCAATGGTCCGTGGGCCCCCTGCCTTTAGGGGTTAATGGATGTAGTAATCTATTAGCTCACCTTCCAATTTGACAATCATGCAATACTTAGCTTTGGTTTTGAGATGAGCAACCAATGACCAGTGGGCCCCTCAAGTCAGTGAGACATGTTCTCTCTCCTTTCTCTTTTTCTTAATTTATTTCCAATTCAAACTTCAAAAATCCCGTTCTCCCTCGTCGTAACTCCAAAAATTATGAAATTTGTTTCTAAAATTTTGTAAATTCAAGATCTTGCTAATGGCATAGGTCTTGTTTAATTTGGAGTTCATTTGTTAATTTTTTAGTATTTATTTCCTCTCCCTGCTTGTTGTGCCTTTTTCTGATACGTTCGTCCGAATAGAATTCGAAGAAGCGGGAGATCTCTAACTTGATCAAGAACAAGATTATCAAGACTCTCTTACCTATAACCAAGGCGAGTCAATACTTCGATCATTTTTAGCCTATATTTTATGTAAATTATATTCATTTAAAATACCAAAATTGCATGCTTAATTTTTTAATCAAATGTATGTTAAAGATTAAGGTAGTTAAATACCCATTTGATGATTAATTATTGATAATACCATCCTTTGATAATTGAACCCATGAATCCTTGTCACCCTAGTAACTATATGGTAATTACTAGTTATAGGTTGTACTTAAGCGATAAGTGATAAGGATCCACCTAGTTGCTTAGATGAATCCTGACTGTTGGTCCAATCTTTCACGGTACACTTGAAGATCAGTAGCAATCTTGTAAACCAATTCAGTGAATTGAATTGTAAGAAAATCAATACACACACAAACTAATCTAATAGATTGAATTGCAAGTAGTAGCCTTCGGTCAATAGTACTCCGAAGCAAGAGATAGATATCTTGATCTCGCTCTCAATCTTACTCCCTCAATCTCTCCAACTCATATCACAACTCATGAACACACGATATGCGCCGAAACGGCTTTTCTGATTTTTTTTATTATCTAAATCATAACTTGTCCATCTATATGGTGCGGCCATGGGGGGTTTATATAGCCTCCCACGCAAGCACAAGACTTGGATGAATAGTATCCCGAACTGCTGCAGTACTCCTAGTCCAATTACTATTCATGTGAACAGTATCCGAGTCGGTTACTGTTCACGTGAACAGTAAACCGAACCTAAAAATACTTTCTTTATTTAGAATATTAATCACCAATTGGTTGTCTGAATTGGATCCAAACTGAACCAACCCACATGCCATGTTCCTGGCGTCCTCTCCATGCATGGCCAAGTCTCCCTCTTGGTTTCCCTTGTATTGTGGGCTTTCCTTCTCTTAGCTTCTTACACGAACTTGTTCCATGCACTTGATATTTCTTTTGACGCCAATGCAACCCTTGCTACCCTGTCACCACATGTCTTTCTTGACTGCCCGCATGTGCTAGGGTTTTATCTCGAGAGCACGTTCCCTCTCGTTGGCCAGCATCCCCATCCACTTTATTGGCCTTCACAATGTTTTGTTTTACCTTTTGTTGTAAAACAACACCAATTGCGCCAATTTGAGTGCTAGCATTAGTTTGCAATTTAGGGATGCAAACCAATGCTTTGGTAGTAGTTATGGCCGTATCATCCTCCCTTTCTTCAAGAAAAGACGTCCTCGCCTTTTGTGTAACCTTAGGAATCTTCGTTGGAGTAGTCTTCACGATCGCCTTTTTAGTGATGATCTCCTCAGCACAAATAGAATTCTCTGGCATAGGACACATGGTATATGATCTTCCCTGATGCACCAAAGAGTACTTGTTGGACCTCCCATGGTGCGTAGCATTGCGATCATACTGCCACGGACGCCCCAACAGCAAGTGACATGTATGCATAGGCACGACGTCACACTCCACTTTGTCGTGATAGTCTCCCACTGAAAAACAAACTTTGACACGATGAGTAATTTTCAGTTTACCAACATTATGCAACCATTGTGCATAATATGGTTCTGGATGTCGCCATGTTGTCAACCCCAAAGCTTGCACCAAATTATTGCTAATGATATTGTTGTAGCTTCCACCATCAACGATAAGCTTGCAAACTTTGCCATTGATTTTGCACTCAGATTTGAAAACATTGGTTCGCCCGTTGTGAGAATGAAAGTGTTGTCAACTCGAACCGTCTTGGTCAAGATACAAAGACTATCTTGTGGTGCCTCACTAGTAGTTTTGTCATCATGAAACGACACCTCTTGCTGTTTTTGGGTAGAAAGAAGCGTCGCCAATTCTGATTTCTTCTATTCTTCCTTGGCCAACCGTTCTTCTTCACGTTTCTTGGCCTTTAGCCTTTCTTTGCTCTTTAATGTCTTCTTGGGCCTTGTCTCGTCGCTGTCTATCTTCAAAGTACCTTGACGAGGACCAAGATGTAATATCCTTCCGTGTTCCTCTCCATGGAAAGGAGTACCGCATGACGGGGCGTGATGCAACTCGGTGTATGTGCCGTTTCTTTCAACCAATATGCACCAATCACCAACTAACATGCTCTCATATGCATAGGAATCATGTCACAAGTAATAACAGCAGTATACCCATCCAAAGAAAATTTTACCTCCACTTGTTTTGTGATCGGAATGTGCTTGAACCTCCAAAGCAATAGATATGGCTCTAGATGTGGCTTTGTGATCAACCCCAATATGTCCACAAGTGTTTGGCTTGTAGCGTTTGTCAAGCTTCCCGTATCGATCATCATAGCACAATCTGTGTTCCCTACTCGACACCGATTGAAGAATATGTAGCTCGGATCGTGGAGTGGATCCTCCTCACATTGATCTATAGTGTAGCTAAATTGCATGACCAACTTCATGTCCTTCAGACGCCATGTCGATACTTGATCTTCGCAAAGAACGAAGTACCGTGAGCAATCGAAGCTCGATACCACGATAAGGATCCACCTAGTTGCTTAGATGAATCATTTGTTGGCCCAATCTTTCACGGTACACTCGAAGATCGAGAGTAATCTCACAAACTAATTCGGTGAATTGAATTGTAAGAAAATCAATACACTCACAAACCAATCTAATAGATTGAATTGCAGTAGTAGCCTTCGGTCAATAGTACTCAAGCAAGAGATAGATATCTTGATCTCGCTCTCAATCTTACTCCTCAATCTCTCCAACTCATATCACAACTCATGAACACACGATATGCGCCAAAACAACTTTTTCGATTTTTTTATTATCTAAATCATAACTTGTCCATCTATATGGTGCGCCATGGGGGTTTATATAGCCTCCCACGCAAGCACAAGACTTGGATGAATAGTATCCCTAACTGCTCATAAGATTCTAGTCCGATTACTATTCACGTGAACGAAGATCTCGAGTGAGTCTGCATTCACGTAAACAATAAACCGAACCTAAAAATACTTTCTTTATTTAGAATTTAAACTACTCTAGTTTTGGAATAAAAATATTAATCACCAATTGGTTGTCCAATTGGATCCAAACCGAACCAACCCACATGCCATGTTCTGGCGTCCTCTCCATGCATGGCCAAGTCTCCTCTTGGTTTCCCTTGTGTTATGGGCTTTCCTTCTCTTAGCTTCTTCGCGAACTTGTTCCATGCACTTGATGTTTCTTTTGACGCCAATGCAACCCTTGCTGCCCTGTCACCACATGTCTTTCTTGACCGCCCGCATGTGCTAGGGTTTTATCTCGAGAGCACGTTCCCTCTCGTTGGCCAGCATCCCCATCCACTTTATTGGCCTTCACAATGTTTTGTTTTACCTTTTGTTGTAAAACAACACCAATTGCGCCAATTTGAGTGCTGGCATTAGTTTACAATTTAGGGATGCAAACCAATGCTTTGGTAGTAGTTATGGCCGTATCAATAAGCTAGTCTTGCTTAAGTACCGGGACATTAAATATCCCAATCATCATCTTTTAAACATAAAAGTGGTTTTGGAAAGTCATTGAGGGGAAATGACTGAGATGGTTGAATTGATGTATTTTTACTCCTCAAAAACCCTAATTGTTGTTACTATCTGGGCAGATGGTTTGATGAATGATATGTTGATGGGTGCTAATGTAGCCCAAGGAATAATGGTATATAATATAAACCGCCCAGATAACCCTAAGGACTTAATCTTATCATGACCTCCCGTGTAAAACAAGTACAACCATAAGTCTGCAAATTGCAACTTGGCTTAGTAAATTTGTTGAACCCTGAAAGTCATCTCGCTGGAGAGGCGATGGTATTGTGCAAGTGTGGACACAATTCAGCTTGAATGGGACACCAAGGAAGGGTGAGAAGTGCCTGCTACGACTTGTCGTGGGGGCGACATCCTGCACAACTTATGGGACCCACCGCAAATGCGGCCCATATGGGTGAGATGATGGAAGGGGCGAGATATTTCGAAAGGTTATTGTAACGGTCGCTCAACTACATGACTAAGGAATCATGTGGGGTAACGAGTATGACTATCTCTTGTGGGTATAGTGTACAACCTCTATAGAGTCTAAACTGTTTAAACAGCCGCGCCTATGGTCAAAGGTGGACATGGGAACTTAACTAGAGTTAGTTCTATTTCAAAAACTTTTGTGGGTGGAATGAAAAATATGGTGGGCTCACCTAGCCCTGAGATTGGATTTTTTTCTGAGTTTTGAACTCAATGGTGTTAATGAGTAGAGGTAACTCCAATCAAAAGAAGCATACGGTATAGGTTCCGACGAAGGGAACCTCTACTGAAATAATTATTGCACAATTACTATCTTTAATAAAATGCAATTTGGTTAAAAATGCTAAGTGATAGGACTTTGTAATTATGATAATTGAAAATATTGCTTTAGCAAATAAAGGAACCTGAGCCATCCTTGTTAAGCCTTACATGTATATTATTGCATCTTATGTGTTGGCTCGCGAGCACGGAAGTTGTGCTCATTCTCGCTCTTTCCCCCAAAACCCTTAGAAGCAGGAAATCCGGGAGATAACGCTTACTACAAGGATCCAGAAGTTGAAGGCCCAGGAGATGATGAAACGTAGTTTAGTCTTTAGTTGTTCTAGTCTTGCCTCAGTCCATTTGACTCCTTTGGTGCTTGCATGCATCCTATATTACCTGAGTCTTTGGGTAATATTGGACGCACATGGGTTGCCCTAGTCACTTGCCTGTGGAGAGATGTGCTCTCACCCTTTTGCTTTTGTTGTCGCTTCCACTTTTGTAATGTAATCATTTGGTTTGTTCGGCCCTTATTGTAAAACTTGACCCGATGCGGTCTATGTAAACTCTGATGTGTTAGTTAATAAATGGTATGGTTTTACGTCATGTATGAAATAATTCAGCAATGTGCCTGTGAGTGCTATCTACTGATCCAGGGAATAGCACAATATTGCACAGAGGATTTGGATTCTTAGAAAAGCCAGGTCCGACACTCTTAAAACAATCAAAGCAAGATTTCCTTTAAGATGAATTCTCTTTTGTTCTTGCTCTCTCTTTGATACCTTTTGAAATTGGAATAATTGATTATTTGTCACTGCAAAAGGGTGAATTCTGATTTGTTATCAGTATGTGAGTATAACATGTTGGTCCTGGGACCACATGTCATACTCACATCAGTGGAAAATAATCAATTACACATGTTTGGCAGTGGCAAATAATCGAATCTCCCTTTGAAATTTTGTGTTCCTTTGGTTTCCTTGGATATTTTGTCTGTGATCTAGCTTACTAGGACGTGTAAGAATCCATCTAGGACTACTCTTAGGAGCCCGCTGATCAGATTGGCCAAGTGGGCGGTCGACCGCCTTAGTGTCGTGTGTAGGCGTTTTTGTCTTGGGGTTTATTGATTTCAACACAATACTTCTATTGTGCTTGTATTTCGATCTTCGTAACTTCTATAGTGCTGCTGAGGAGAAGAATAAGTTAAAATCGGTCGAGGTAAAACAAAAGTAGAGTTTCTATTACCCTCCCCTCTTATCGCCGTTCGGGTCCAATAGAAGCTGAGGCGCAGAGACGAAGAGAATCTTGCTGCTGTGGCCATGGCGGAAGGAGGCCTGATGAGGAAGAGAGACGGGCAATTGGTGGTTCGATGGGTCATTCTAGTGGACTGATTGATCTGTGGAGTGTCGTGGCTTGTCAAGCAGTGAATGGAATTGGTGCGTGCTCGCGTCATTTGTCCCAAGCTAGAGACGACTTGGACTTGCTTGGTCAGTCAGCTTGATGTCGAGTGGTTTTGAGGAATGAGTGTGGTGTGTTGACTACGCATCGAATTGGTTGTAAGCATGCACAGTTGTCCAATTAATCTACTCCTTCGTATCTTTCCTTTCTGACCACTTACTCTGGTATGATGAAAGTAGGCGAAGAAATTCACAACAAACTATATTATAAATATTCATCCCGCCGGTCCATATGGACTGCGGACCTGCTTGTTTCAACCACGATTGGCTCTTGGAGATCAATTCATGTGTGTGGAGCTTTCGAAATAATCCAGTGTAACCTTCTTACAGATTTGAAGTTCTTCAAATTTGAGGCAAACTCTAAAAATTGGATTTGGGAAACTTCCCATTCCCAGTCTGAAACACTGAAACTAGTATTCAACTCCATTCATTGGCTCTACTCAAGAAAGCAAATTTTACTTCAAACAAATCTTATTATCATCCAATATAGTAGGATGGCGACTGCTTGAGCTTGGAACTCAAATGAAATATCCAAGTATTCCTCGGATAGCCATGCCTCCGGTTCCTCTGCTCTTGCCGCCACACAATTGCATGCACCATAGACATGCTTCTTCTTCCTTTGGTCTAACTTCTGCTTGGGTTGTGCCACCGTCTTCGTTCGGATTTGGAGACTGTTGTTGACGCTGGGTTGATATTTGCGAAACATTGCTGAGAAGCGCGCAGGAGATGATGCCAACAAAACTACCCGATTGCAATGGGAGAGTCACAAACTCACAATGAGTAAGGACAATGGTTTTGGTTATCGGCCGGTAATCGGAATTCTCATGGGCCGGTATTTTTTTTTTTTTGAACCAGCGAAAAAAATGTGGACACTTTTTGAATAAAAAAAATTGGCCAAGATTTCCGAGATTTTCTTAGATTTCCAAGATGTTACCGAGGCCAAGATGTTACCGAGGCCAAGATATTACCGAGAGTTTGGCCCGAACAAAATTAGAATTCAAATTTTATTTAGAAATCTCGTCCGACACTTTTTTTTCTCTTGGCGGAATCACGTGTGCCCAAGTGGAGCTTCAAATCGGGCCGGGGGAATACTCCCGACCCATCAAAACCAGTCTAATGGAAATGTGAGACTGTACATTGCCATGAAATTTCTGATCACTTACAGGTTTGCCGTGTTCGCATTTGATTGGAAAATTGATCAGGATTCAGAACAAGGAAGCAAATTCCTTGAAGAAAAAAGGGCAAGGAAGAAAGGACTGCTTATATATCATACCAATATATATTCACAGCATCACTGGAAACTGCTTTCTTACATCAAATCCACGTAGTGTATTCTAAAAAGAAAACGAAAATACAGTAATTTACAGTGTGTTCACAACCCAAACATTATTGCATAGCCATGTGACAAATACAATAGTTAATAACAGGACACGCTGCAAGTAGTTTATACCTGATCAAGCGTTAGCTTCTTCGGTAGACAACTTGACGTATTCATCAGTAGGCATCACCTCTTTGCTCTCCTTGCACTCGTAGTAGAACGCGGTAATTGCACTGGCAGAGAACAACTCCACGGCGCCCATCAGAATCGCGTACACAAGGTCAAGAAGCAACCCAGTCGGTACGCTCTCCGGCACGCAGCTCACAGCGAATTCATGCGACCGTGAGACGGCGGCAGCCAAGGCGCAGATCACGACGACGCATAGCACGGCACGCCACCTCTTCCGCCTCACCAGCCGCCACGCCCGCCCGACAGCGCCGGCACCATGGCACCCGGGCTCGGCCACCGCCACGACGACGCTCATGGAGCAGAGGAAGAAGGAGAAGTAGACGAGGTAGACGAAGGCGGCCAGGAGGAACAGCGATCCCAGCAAGAAAAGTGCGAAGTATTGCTTCACCATGAGAAAGACGAGTACTGCAGCCATGACCCCCAGAAGCGCGATGTAGGCGCTCCCCAGGACGTAGACGAAGGCGAGCGTCAGCACGGGCCCCATGAGCTGCGTCTTTGCTTTGCCGAGGAGTGTGCCAATGGTGTGCAGCTCCCCGGAGTACGTTGCAGTAGTGGCGAAGAGGACGACGATCCGGACGGCGGAGCCGACGACGACAGCGAACAGGAGGTAGGCCGCGCCCGTGATCATGAGCTCTCGGGCGTCATCTTGGATCTCTTTGAGAACATCGGCGTAGTCCGAGCTCATGGGGTCCGTGTTGTTGAGTGCCTTGACGTCGAAGCTGATCTCGTCGTCGAGGGACGCGATGGCGAGGTCCTCGGCGAGGAGTATGAGAGACCATGTGGAGGTCGTCCCGTGTGTGTGATGAGTAATTGACATAGGTTTAGGAAGTCGAGTTTGGTTTGGGTGGTTTGGACCATGTCGTTGCGTGGTGCAACAGGATCAGTCGGTTTGGTCAAACTTGGTCGTATGGGATTAGGATGCATATTCTTTGATTCGACAAGTTTGGATTTTGTCATAGTAAGTATGTTGGTTTTACGCTTTCATGTATCGGCGGTGCTATTTGATGTGTTTCTTGTGCGTATAGCTGCGGGACATCGGGTGGAGTCGTGGCGAAACACGTGGACCGGACTAGGTGCGCAGTGTGCCGAGGTCGAACGGTCGGGATGTGTCGAAGACGACGTGGACTCGAGGTGGTTATGAGGCGTCTTGAGACAAGGAGCTTGAAGCTTCGGAAGGTGCGGGGAGGGCGAAACAGAATTTCGCAAAGGCACTGGCGGGGCGGCGAGCTCGTTGGATTTAGCGGCGAATGTGGGTGGAGACCCGTTAGCCGTGGGCTATAAATAGGATGGAGGGCTGCTGCCCAAGCTGAACAATTCAAGAGTTTCTAGGGTTTCCTTTAGTCAAAAGAACTTTAGAGTTTGTTTTGGTTTTGGCTTTAGTTGTTGAGGTTGTTCCTCGCTTGTCCCTTGTTTTTCCTCAAGATGGTGAGTATGTTCTTGAGGTTTGAGAGTGGAGACAGGATGAGATGAAAGTTTCTAATCATTCCTCTCAGATCAATCATGTATCTCTCTTCCTCTAGATCAATATGAGATGGTGCTTGGTTTTGATTTGTTTTTCAAGGCTGCAACAGAGTCCTTGAGTTTGGTTCTTTTTCTAGCTCTGGCTGCCTTCCTTGATTCGTTTGAATCCTGGTTTCCTGTCTGCAGTGTGTTTTCTTTCCTGCTCCTCTGAAAGAAATGAGCGCAAGTTAATTTCTCAGTTGTTACCTTGAGTCAATCCAAGATCCTGTGATTCACTGTTTTAGGCTGCCTTCGGTTTGAAGTTCCTGGCGGCGGCTTGTCTGCTGGCTGAATCTTGTTGATGCGCCCGTGAGAAAAAGCTGCCCGCTTGTAGAACTCTGGGCTGCGGCGGCGCCTTGAGAGTCCCCGAGAAATCCAGATCGGCAGTTTTTCTGCTTTAGATTTCCTTTTCTGGCTGTCTTCTTGGATGCGCTTGAGGCTTTGGTCTTTTCCCAGCGATTTGTATTCTTAGTCCGTCAATTTCTTGTCGTTTGGAATTGGAGCGGCAAATCCTGTGCTACTATCCCGATTCGTCTGTATCTTTGGCTGCTCATCGGTTTGCTGCTGCTTTAAGTTGATGTGACCGGATCTATTTTTTATTCACTGCCTTGACCGAAGTCCTTCATGCTTGTGTGAGTTTTTGGTCGGTTTTGTCAGCTCGTTGCTGTGTTGTTCGTTGATTAGACTCCCTGTGGCTGCTCCCTGAAAAAATCTAGAGAGTATAGTGAGTGGCGGCGGCTGCCCCCTTGTAGAGATCTAGGAGCTCTCGGCTGCACCTCCCTGGGAAAATCAAGAATCTGTGCAGCGATTGTTTTTTTCTTTGTCTCATTTTTTTTTATTGCTTGTCTGCTAAAAATCCGCATGCTCGGATGGAACCTGTCTTTGGCCTCCTGGAGCGTAATGAGCGGACAAGAAAAGTGCTTGGCTATTTCTTTGAGTTGACTCAAGTTTTGATGGATTTGTTATTAGTTTGGATCTGAGATGCGATTAAAGGGCTCGTTCTTGTGATTTGATCTGTGCGCCTCGCAAGAACTAGAGGCTCTGGGGCGGCCGTTGTGCCTGTAGGTGTGCGGCTGTGTCCCCTGCAGTTTTTGCCTCGGCCTGCTTCTCCGTAGAAACTGGAGTCTCCTGTGGCGGCAGTTTTTAGATTCTTCAGGAAACAGAGTAATCTTTTCAAGATCTAGTAGTTGGCTGTTTTAGTTTACTTGATTGCTTTGACTGCTCTTTTCTGTGACCCATTTGTTTAATTCAAGTGTAGTGTTTGCTTTTACCTAGCGGTGCTAGTGGCTGCCATCAATGATGTGCATGAGCCTTGGGTTTGATTCCCTGCAGGTTGGAGTTTTTAGTCTTGTTTAATTGTTTTGGCTGGTGGTTCCTTGTGCTTTGCTTGACGGATCAAATGTTGTGTGTGTGATGGCTGCTGGGATCGGACGCATTGATTCGGTTTGAGTGTCAGCGGTTTGTCTTCTCTTGCGTGTGATTGGTCTGGCGGCAGCTGAGCTTGGGCTCTTCTGTAGACTCAAAAATCTGGACAGCGGCTGCAGTGATCGCCGTCTGTCTTTCGCATGTGAGCGATTATCTCTGTGATTGCTCTTGACAGCTGTTGCATGCTCTATTCTGTAGTCAGAGAAATCAAGATCTGACATTTTAGCTTGGGCTACCATCTTGATTCGACTGAATCTCTGTTTGCTGTGCGTGTGCGTGCAGTCTTGAGGTGTTTGTAGTTTTTTGCTTCGGGGTTTGATCGGATTCAACACAGGTTATCCGCTGTGCCTGTATACAGAACTTCATAGCTTTTATAGCTATTGTAGTGAAAGTAGTGTTGAGTTCGATCGAGGTGAAATTTAGAGAAAGCGTCTATTCACCCCCCCCCCTCTAGTCGTCTTTCCGGTCCTACAATTGGTATCAGAGCAGGTTAGCTCTTTTCAATAGATCTTAACCGGTCTCAAGAGCCATGGCGATGGACAAGTACTCAACCAAACCGCCCGTTTTCGATGGCATCGATTACCCCTTCTGGAAGAGCCGAATGGAGACATACATCCAGGCCCAGGGGTATGCCATCTGGCGGAAGGTCAAGGTACGATTCGCTGTTCCTGCCGATGAGAACATCAATGCCGGGAACATGGCTGATGTTGAGGCGAATGCAAAGGCAAGGAACATCATCATCCGGGTTTGAGTCGTGGCGAGTTTGACCGCATATCTCACTGTCGTCGCCTCGACATCTGGGTGACCCTCGGCGCATACCATGAGGGCACCACCCAGATCAAGACGGTTCGACAGACCGGTTCAAACGAGAATACAACAAATTTGAGATGCTTCTTTGGTGAGTCCCTAGATGAGTGCTTCATGCGTTTTCACAAGATCTTGAGCAACCTCCGGCGGTCGGTCTCACATACCTCGACTCGGACAACGCTCGTCGAGATACTTACGGCACTCGATCTGCGGCGTGTGGGAGATGAAAGTGACCACCATCAAAGACACGACAGACCTCTCAACCTTGACTCTTGATGCGCAGACTCACGCCTCAAGACTCACGAGATTGACGTTGTCTCGTGAGGTCGAAGTCCTGATCGATGGCCTTGGTCACCGATCGATTCAACTTCGGTCTCTCTTCCGAGTCCTCTTGCAATTTCTCCTTCTTTGCTCTCTGTGACATAGCGATGATCGATTAGAGCGACTTCGGGATGAGCGACTTGCCCTCCTTGCTCGAAGATTCTCCCACACTTACAAAGGAGGAGGGGCGAAGAGAGGAGGACCCGTGATTTGCTTGAGTGTGGTGGCCCCAACCACATCTCGAGCAAGCGCCCTAAGCCGGAGAAGGGCAAGAACGACTACTGGCGGTTTGGGCAAAACGACTACACCGACAAGAACGCAACAAGAAGCCTCCGGCTCGGGCCTTGACAAGAAGAAGTTCCGCAACTTTGGCAAAGCCAAGAAGCTCTTCCACCGCGTCCTCCGCTTTCGGCGACCTCGACCTCGGCGAGGTGGAAGGATGGAGCGGCGATGGCGGAGACGGGTGACCAAGAGCCCAAGGATGGCGGCGACGACTTCTCGGCATGTGCTTCATGGCCCTCGAGGGCGAACTTCGTGACGACGGTATCTCAGACTCGGACGAGGTAGATCCCCTCTGAGCAGCTCAATCATGCTTTTCTTAAGCTAGGAGGTTTTCATGCTAAAGCTAAGGCTAGGTGTCTTTGAGTTAGAGAAGGAAATAGATAGATGTCACTAGAGATTATTGCTCTTACATCCGCCCTTCTAGTGATGATTGTGATACATGCTCTGCTTTCTCAAGGTTGATATGGAGAAGTTAAGGACCTCACATGATAGTGTGTCCTCCAAACTTGATAGTGTTAAGGTGGAGAATGTTAGTCGCTTCTTTGAGTTAGAGTTGAGTAGGATGGTCATTACCCTACTTATTCTTGATGAGACTACTTCTCCACCTCATGTGAGGGTAAGGACATTCTTTGCTAGAGGATCTTATGCCATGCTCTTTGATCTGCTGAGTCTTGTGAAAATTGCAATAACTTGAAGATGAACTTAAAGCAGGCGGATCATAAAATTCTTGAACTACAAGCTTCTTTACTTGGCCGATTGATTCATGCTCGAACTGTCCTAAGTTAATCTTCTTGAACTTAAAAGTGACTCCAAGCAGTTTCAAGATATGATTGATCATGAAAGGAAGTTGGCTCGGTTTGCTTCTAAGGACCTGTTAGCTCACCATGCATTAAGTGTAACAAACTAAAATCGACTTGATTGCTTTGGATGAGAAATGTGTGAAGCTAACTAAGGACCTTCTAGAGAAGCCACATTGTGCTTGTAATATGATTGTGGAGAAGGGGAGAAGCCCGGTAAGATTGAGGCAGCTTAGCGACGTGAACCAAGCTAGCTAGCATGGGGTGTCCCTTGAGTCGGTTTGTGCGTGCACAAGCCATTCTTCCTCTGCTTCTTTGGTTCTTCTTTTGCTCCCTTACCTTCTGTTGTCTCTTCTTCCCCTGCTCTTCTTGCACCTCTCTCTTTCGGGTGTCGACTTTATGAACACTCTCGAGAGATTTGTAGGAGGCAGAAGAAGCTCAATCTTATTCTAGACCAATCTAAGATCTGCAGATTTAATCGGGGTCTAGGATATGACTTCTTTGAGGACATGAGGAAGCATCCACTGCCGTGCTCGGACCCATAGCACCGTGTGATCGAGGCCGAGCCAGGACCGAGAAAGTCCATTTCAAGTCGGCGGGCTATGTCGAGGATTTGACGATGAGGTAATTTCACATCTTTTCTACCTCTCGAAAGGTGAAGTATCACTTGCACCTTCATCGGAAGGATGGACACCGCATCGTCGATGCTTGAGCGTGCCAAGATCGCGTAGAGACCATGTTGAGTCTCTTAGGCGCATTCGAGGTCGACCCGGACCTTGAGTGCACCTAAGACCAACACGAGGTCTAGGCTTGTTTCTTCGATGGGTTTGTGCGACATCGAGGACTTGGTTTTCGAGTTTTACGGTTTTCGTCCTCATCTTTGCTTCGATCGTGACTTCGCCGTCTGAGGTAGATCTCGTTTTCCCCATCGAGATAGCTACCATGGCGTGTTCGACATGTTGCGGTGCTCCAACTCGCTCCTTCAGTGGCGATCGGACCCGAAGAGCGACTTGTCTACTCTTAGACCTTACGCTTTGAGTTCTGAGAGGCGTAGGGTAGATAGAGGTCGATCGTGCTTGACTACTTCATCGCTTTCGGCGTGTTATTGATATTAGGTGCGAAATCATTGTTGATTTATCGATCTTGAGACTTTACTCTGTTTGACTCGGTTCGCCGGGTAGGGAAGGAGAAGGTTTGGCTTGTAGACTCGGTTGTTCTCGTCATATGACCGGAGACTCCGTTGGTTCTCCTCCCTAGCCGTGCTCCGGTGATGAGGCGATCACCTTGAGACGCTTAAATCAGGCGTGTCATCGCCAAAAGTCTTGTCGTATATTAATGCTTCTTTTATTCTTAAGGATGTTGCCTTGGTTAGTAAGGCTGCGGTACAATTTGCTTTCGGTTTCTCGACTTCTTGATAGCGGTTTGAGGTGAGCTTTAAGAAAAACAATTGCAAAATTCTTGACTCTTGGTGTAGTCCGGTTTGCGGGATTTCTCGTTATGGGAGGATCTTTCGTCTTTGAGTTCTCTCGAGTTTTGGCGATCCTCTCGGTGTTTAGTTGCTTCGAGTCCCGCGATCTCTCTTTACGGCATAGGAGACTTGGTCATATTGGATTTGACCATTTGACCCGAGTTAGCGACCATGATCTCATTAAGTAGTGCGCGAAACTCAAGATGGTCAAAGATCTTGTTTGCACTCCATCTTGAAGCGCGGCAAGATGGTTGCCGCTTCTCATCCTCCGGTCCAGATTACTATGACCGATGCAAGAACAGCTACTCCACATGGACCGCAGTTGGACCCGGCTTCGAGTCTTGATCGGCGGGAGGAAGTGGTATGTTCTTGTTGTGGTCGATGACTTCTCGAGGTACTCTTGGGTGTTTTCTTAGCCTCGAAGGGCAGAGACATTTACACATTTCGAGGTCTTTTAGTAGGTTGTCTGTTGAGCTCCGGGTGCCTTCTGAGCGATCCATGATGACAATGGCACGGAGTTCAAGAATTCCTACTTTGAGAGTTTCTGCGGTGAGGCAGTGTAGAGCACGATTCTCTTCTCCATCGCCCCTCGGCAAAATGGCGTTGTGGAGAGGAAGAATCGTACCTTAGTCGAGATGGCGGAGCGATGCTTGATGAGTACTCTACAGGAAGTTTTGAAATTTGAGGCCATTGCGACGCGTGCCATGTTTGAATCGAGTTTTTCTTGGGCACTCTTGCACGCACTTCTTATGATTTGAGATCTGAGGCGAAAGCCAGCGTCTCTCATTTTCGTGTGTTTGGTTGCAAGTGCTTTATTTTGAAGTCTGGGAACCTAGATAAGTTCGAGTCACGTTCTGTGGCGGTATCTTTCTAGGCTACTCGACTTCTTGGCGGGCTTATAAGTGCAGGCTGCGAGTCTAGCAAAATGGTAGAGACTGCGAGGTGACTTTTAGCGAGGCGGTCAGGACTAGGCGAGATATCTCGAGTTCTTTAGAGCGATCCGAGACCATCTTTGTGGATGATGAGGGCGAGGAGGCGATGGTTGTTTACGATCGGCTCCTCTTCCTCCTTGAGATGCCTTCTTCCACGGCACCTCAAGGTGATCGACCTGCCTTCCGTTTCCTCCGGAGCTAGTGGCTCTGTCCTGCCTCGTCTGCACGAGGTAGAGGCCACTACTTCTTCTCATCCAGGACCTCCCGACATATCCGGAAAAGGCATCCTTGAGCGGATCATTGGAGATCTTTTTGAGCGTGTCACACGCTCAAAATCTAACACTTCTCTTCTCGTCTCCATTCTGCTTTCATTGCCTCCTTGAGCCCAAGGATGTTTGTCACGCCCTTTACGATGAGTCTTGGGTCAATGCCATGCATGAGGAATTAGAGAACTTTGAGAGAAACAAGGTGCAGTCGCTTGTTGAGCCCCACGAGGCCACAATATCATTGGAACCAAGTGGGTGTTCAAGAACAAGCAGTGAGGATGGGGTAATCATCAAAACAAGGCTAGATTAGTAGCTCGGGGGTTTTCCCAGTTGAGGTCTAGACTTGAGGAGACCTTTGCCCGTAGCTCGACTTGAAGCCATTAGAATCACCTTGCCTTTGCGGCTTCTAAGGGTTTCAAGCTTTACCAGATGGACGTGAAGAGTGCCTTTCTCAATGGCCTTATTGAGGAGGAAGTCTCGTCAAGCGACCTCGAGTTTCGAGAACCCCAAATACCCAAACCATGTCTTCAACCTTTCAAAAGTGTATGGACTTAGCGGGCTCCCGAGCTTGGTATGAGAGGCTTAAGTCCTACTTGTTGAGTCATGGGTTTGAAATGGGTAAAGTTGACAAGACCTTGTTTATCAAGTAGGCTTAGTAATGACTTTACGCTCGTCCAAATCTATGTCGATGACATCATCTTTGGCGGCTCTTCTCATGCTCTGGTTTCACGGTTCTCGGATGTCATGAGCACCGAGTTTGAGATGAGCATGATGGGTGAGTTGACATTCTTTCTTGGCTTCCAAATCAAGCGGACTCGGGAGGTACTTTTCTTCATCGGGGCAAGTACACTCGTGATCTCTGGCAACCGACATGAGTGATGGTAAGCTGTGTCGACTCCCATGGCTTCTCTGACCTATCTTGACCCGAGATGAGGATGGCGAGCAGTTGATCAAAAGGAGTTTCGCGCATGATTGGCTCCTCTTGTACCTCAACTGCCTCGAGACCGGACATACATTTTTACGTGTGTTTGTGCGCTCGTTTTGAGCTTCTCCTCGTGTTTCTCACCACGGCGGTGAAGCGCATCTTCGGTACTGCGAGCTACCATTGACTATGGTATCGGTACTCTTCCTCATCTGTCTTTCCTTGAGAGCCTTCTCGGATCTGAGACTTATTGGTTGTAGGATAGATAGGAAGAGCACTCCGGCACTGCCAATTTCTTGGCACTTCTCTTGTTTCTGGTCTTGAGGAAGCGATCCGGTGTTACCTGATCCACGCATGAGGCCGTCACGTTCTTTGCGGCCGATTCTTTGTAGCCAAGTGCTCTGGATGACTTCGACCTGCGGGACTTTGGGTTAGTTATCGGCGGTGTTCCACTCTTTTGTGATAACACTTGCGATTAACATTGCCAAGAACCAGTCTGACATTCGGGACCAAGCACATCGATATCCGCTTCCACTTCCTTAGAGATCATGTAGAAAGGGTGACATAGTGCTCCGGTTGTGGAAGTGACCACCGGTTAGGTGACATTTTCACCAAGCCATTGGATAGTTCGAGGTTTTCACTCTGCGGAGAGAGCTTGGGGTGGTTTGTCCTTATGGAATTTGTAGTGAGGAGCTTTGGGTATTCTTGCTCTACTATATTATTTATGCTCTAGCTCTTTACTATTGCATTGCATTTTGGGTGCTTTTGGGATTAGTCCTCCTAGCATAGATTAGAGTGCTTCTTTTGTCTAGTTGTTTAGATTTACGCTCTTATCTTGTGATTCTAGGATCTTTGCTTATTAGTTGTTACTTATCTCACTAGGTTGAGCTCACTCACTTCTTGTAGGTTCTAGCGAGGTTGGGCCACCCTCGGGTGAGCAGAGTGCGTGTTTGCTCCTAGGTGTGTTAAGTGGGCGATTGATAGTCCTAGAGTCATATGGGGTAGATGAGAGTCGATCTGAGCCATAGTATTCTCTATATCTTATCTATGCTTTAAGAATTTTTGTTTTATGTTTTCTTTGCCGACTTCTCGATTTATTGTTTTGGTTCAAGGGAGTTCATTTGGGAGCTTACGGAGCTTAATATTGACATAACTCAACTTGAACTAAAAGTTGCATCTGTTGTTGAGGGGTGGATCTTACGCATTTCTAGCATTACGCATTGTAATATAACTACATTGAGCCTTGATTATTATCCTGCTATGACATGTTTACAATGCTTTACACCTTGCCATGACTTGTGCTTATTTGCTAGATTTATCATGACTTCATATGTTTAGCCTAGCTTTTGCCATGATAAGATAATTAAAATTGCTCAACTTAAACTAAAACTTGTCATGTTAGCACTTTCGAGATTAGTCTTTCTTGAGCTATCCTTTTATGATTCATGCCATGTCAAATAAATTTGGGTAGAGTGATGAATCTATATTGAGCCTTAGATTGAATTTGTTTTAGTCTCTTGATGATGCATGAGTTAGTACACCTTGTTAAAAGGCAAAAGATCTCTTTTGTCTTGAAAAAAGCCGATCTCACCAATTCTCTCCTATGAGACGGCTTGCCATTGCACTTGGCATGAACTTAGGGGAGTTTTGGGTGACCTAGACTATCTTCTTAAGCTTCTCGCTTGGAGTAGTCGCATAAGGCTTGAGACCTAGCACATGATAAAACAAAAATCAGGTTGGAAACCACCATGAATTTCAAAAGAAAAAATGGTTTATGTGTTCAATGTGCTTAAAGCTACAAAAAGTATCAAGTACTTTAACCATTGTTTCATTCTTGAGCATAGCACTCTATTTGGTCTCAATTTAAGCTTCTTAGCTCACGCTTAGCTTATTGACATAGCTGCATCATCCTTGGATATCTCTAGCTAGACTTTGCTCATTGATGACTTGACTTGCTCACATAATGTACCTCATTTTCATATTGTCATCTATGTGTTCTAGCTAGCTTATACATATATTGTCATGATCTAGATAGCCTTTTTATTGAGTTATGGCTTGGTGTATTACATTATGGTCAGTATGGATAATTCTCATGGCTCTAACTGCTTAGAATAATCAAACTTCAGCCATTTCATCCATTGACATGTCATATTCTCTCTTGTGCATTCTTGATGTGTTTATTGCCAAAGGGGAGAATAGAGAAGAAAAAGTTAGTTGGGATCATTTTAGAGCTTTGGAGAACAATTTGCTCTTTTAGTTGTTGCTCTAGTGTTCATACATCGACATGGTCATTAGTTTCACTCTTCTTCTTTGGACCATGTTGGATTCTTCAAACTCAAACTCAACTTTGCGCTTTTTGGAGTTTGTCAATATACTCATCAAGGAGGAGATTGAGAGACCATGTGGAGGTCGTCCCGTGTGTGTGATGAGTAATTGACATAGGTTTAGGAAGTCGAGTTTGGTTTGGGTGGTTTGGACCATGTCGTTGCGTGGTGCAACGAGCTCGGTCGGTTTGGTCAAACTTGGTCGTATGGGATTAGGATGCATATTCTTTGATTCGACAAGTTTGGATTTTGTCATAGTAAGTATGTTGGTTTTACGCTTTCATGTATCGGCGGTGCTATTTGATGTGTTTCTTATGCGTATAGCTGCGGGACATCGAATGGAGTCGTGGCGAGACACGGTGGGCCGGACTAGGTGCAGGTGTTGAGGTCGAGCAGTCGGGATGTGTCGAAGGCAGCGTGGACTCGAGGTGGTTCTGGCGTCTTGAGACAAGGAGCGTGAAGCTTCCGGAAGGTGCGGGGCGAAAGCAAGAGGAATTCGCATGGTACATGGCGGGGAGGCGAACTCAGTTGGATTTAGCGGGCGTAACGGTGGAGACCCGTTAGCCGTGGGCTATAAATAGGATGGAGGGCTCTGCCCAAATTGAACAATTCAAGAGTTTAGGGTTTCTATTTAGTCAAAGAACTTTAGAGTTTGTTTTGGTTTTGGTTTTAGTTGTTGAGGGTTGTTCCTGCTTGTCACTTTGTTTTTCCTCCGAGATGGTGAGTATGTTCTTGAGGTTTGAGAGTGGGAGAGGATGAGATGAAAGTTTCTAATCATTCCTCTTGTATCAATCATGTATCTCTCTTCCTCTAGATCAATATGAGATGGTGCTTGATTTTGATTTGTTTTTCAAGGCTGCAACAGAGTCCTTGAGTTTGGTTCTTTTCTAGCTCTGGCTGCCTTCCTTGATTCGTTTGAATCCTGGTTTCCTGTCTGCAGTGTGTTTTCTTTCCTGCTCCTCTGAAAGAAATGAGCGCAAGTTAATTTCTCAGTTGTTACCTTGAGTCAATCCAAGATCCTGTGATTCACTGTTTTAGGCTGCCTTCGGTTTGAAGTTCCTGGCGGCGGCTTGTCTGCTGGCTGAATCTTGTTGATGCGCCCGTGAGAAAAAGCTGCGCGCTTGTAGAACTCTGGGCTGCGGCGGCGCTTGAAGTCCCGAAATCCAGATCGGCAGTTTTCTGCTTTAGATTTCCTTTTCTGGCTGTCTTCTTGGATGCGCTTGAGGCTTTGGTCTTTTCCCAGCGATTTGTATTCTTAGTCCGTCAATTTCTTGTCGTTTGGAATTGGAGCGGCAAATCCTGTGCTACTATCCCGATTCGTCTGTATCTTTGGCTGCTCATCGGTTTGCTGCTGCTTTAAGTTGATGTGACCGGATCTATTTTTTATTCACTGCCTTGACCGAAGTCCTTCATGCTTGTGTGAGTTTTTGGTCGGTTTTGTCAGCTCGTTGCTGTGTTGTTCGTTGATTAGACTCCCTGTGGCTGCTCCCTGAAAAAATCTAGAGAGTATAGTGAGTGGCGGCGGCTGCCCCTTGTAGAGATCTAGGAGCTCTCGGCTGCACCTCCTGGGAAAATCAAGAATCTGTGCAGCGATTGTTTTTTTCTTTGTCTCATTTTTTTTTATTGCTTGTCTGCTAAAAATCCGCATGCTCGGATGGAACCTGTCTTTGGCCTCCTGGAGCGTAATGAGCGGACAAGAAAAGTGCTTGGCTATTTCTTTGAGTTGACTCAAGTTTTGATGGATTTGTTATTAGTTTGGATCTGAGATGCGATTAAAGGGCTCGTTCTTGTGATTTGATCTGTGCGCCTCGCAAGAACTAGAGGCTCTGGGGCGGCCATTGTGCCTGTAGGTGTGCGGCTGTGTCCCCTGCAGTTTTGCCTCGGCCTGCTTCTCCGTAGAAACTGGAGTCTCCTGTGGCGGCAGTTTTAGATTCTTCAGGAAACAGAGTAATCTTTTCAAGATCTAGTAGTTGGCTGTTTTAGTTTACTTGATTGCTTTGACTGCTCTTTTCTGTGACCCATTTGTTTAATTCAAGTGTAGTGTTTGCTTTTACCTAGCGGTGCTAGTGGCTGCCATCAATGATGTGCATGAGCCTTGGGTTTGATTCCCTGCAGGTTGGAGTTTTTAGTCTTGTTTAATTGTTTTGGCTGGTGGTTCCTTGTGCTTTGCTTGACGGATCAAATGTTGTGTGTGTGATGGCTGCTGGGATCGGACGCATTGATTCGGTTTGAGTGTCAGCGGTTTGTCTTCTCTTGCGTGTGATTGGTCTGGCGGCAGCTGAGCTTGGGCTCTTCTGTAGACTCAAAAATCTGGACAGCGGCTGCAGTGATCGCCGTCTGTCTTTCGCATGTGAGCGATTATCTCTGTGATTGCTCTTGACAGCTGTTGCATGCTCTATTCTGTAGTCAGAGAAATCAAGATCTGACATTTTAGCTTGGCTACCATCTTGATTCGACTAAATCTCTGTTTGCTGTGCGTGTGCATGCAGTCTTGAGGTGTTTGTAGTTTTTGCTTGGGGTTTGATCGGATTCAACACGGGTTATCCATTGTCTTTGTATCTGAACTTCATAGCTTTTATAAATATTGTAGTGAAAGTAGTGTTGAGTTCGATCGAGTGAAATTTAGAAAGCGTCTATTCACCTCCTCTAGTCATCTTTCGGTCCTGAGTAGGACCAAGGTAGAAACCCACGATGAGCGCAAAAACCACCACGAAGAGTCTCCTGCTGCGGCTTGGGAGGAGGAGGCCTTCCTTTAGGAAATTGAAGAATGACGGTGTCGAGCTTTGCTTGGTGGCCATGGCCAGCTAGAGACGATCGAGCGGATGGAATGCACTGAGAAAAGAGGAATAGATGGATTAGGGGTATTAAAGAAGGTTGATGAATGGATAACGCATTGTGACCGGCGAACCGCGATCGTGTTGTTCCAACGACGACTTGCAAAATTCCTGTCACAGTCAATAGACAAATGGGCAACTATTACGGAATAATTTTTTTTTTGGTTGATGAAGGGTAACGCATTGTGACCGGCGAACGGCGATTACACGTTCACGACGACCTGCAAAATTCGTCTGACTGTCAATAGAGAAATCGGCAACTATTACAGAGTAATATTTTTATAAAAAAATCAAAGTCGGTTTTTGGACCTTTGCATTTTAATGCAACCATCCAGATCTCTCCCACACTACGTCATGAACACCCTTTTAGCAATACATACATATGTTGGTAAAAATCATAATAATCGTTGCAACAGTCTATACCAACGTATTGTCTATGTGTTGCCATTAGTGCCGTTGCAAGGGTCTATCATAACACATATATAGCGTTGGTAACATATAGGACCAAGCGTTGCTAGCTTGCAAAGCATACATTGAGGTTGTAGCTATACATTTATGCGTTGGTATATGCAATAGGCAAATGATTAAATTTACGTATTTGCAAAATATTTAAGCGTTGTGACAAGATTTATTATTCTCAAGCGAGATATTTGGTACTTAAAAATATTCCAATTTAATAATTCACAATAAAAGATTCGATGATACAATTATTTCACAATTCCATTGCATAGAAAAAGAACTCGAGAATATATTATTAGAAAAAAATTAGGATATATTATTTGCATCATTCATAAGTACAACTTGAATATATATGGATGATATTATCTTCGGTGGTTCTTCTCATGCTCTTGTTTCCAGTTTGTCTAAGACCATGTTTGGGTTGTTTGATATGAGTATGATGGGAAAGCTCAATTACTTTCTAGAGCTTCAAATCAAGCAATGCAAGCAAGGGGCCTTCATCCATCGAGACAAGTACACCAAGAATAATATGAAGCGATTCGACATGGGTGGTATAAGCCGATCGCTACACCCATGGCTACTTTGGCTACTCTAGATGCGAGTAACGAAGGAGAATCCATGGATCAACCAGTATCATAACATGATCGACTTTCTCCTCTACTAATCGGCTTCAAGCCAGGACATCCACTTTTAGTGTGCCTCTATGTGAGGTTTAATGCGTCTCTGAGGCCTTCTCATCGTTAAGCCATCAAGCGCATCTTCATGTACCTCTAGTCAACACTTCAATATGACATCTGGTATTCATGTTCCTTCTCTGTCTATTTGGGGGTTTTCAAATTATGATTTTGCAGCCTTTAGGCTTGATAGGAAGAGCAGTTCAGGCACTTATCATTTCTTAGGCACTTCTCTTATCTCTTGGTTGTAAGGACCCGACCTAGGGCACCAGAGGTCCTTTGAGATCTCGAGGAAAGTCCACAAGACCTCCCAGGAAGTCCATGAGGTCACTCGAGAGGACCTCCAGGGACCACCGGGAGGTCAAGCAGGACCACTGAGTGCAGGTCCCGGCGAGGAGGTCTTAGGACGGGGCGTCCCAAGAGCTCTGAACCAACTCAAGGGTGGTCGGGAGACCAAACCAGGAGGTCGTGGGACTTAGAAAAGCCCCAAGTCCTCTGTGTTCCAAACTAGTCCCAAGGATCAATGGCTAGCTCACACTGACAAATAATATTGGTAGCATACATCAACACAAACTTTATTGACAACAAAAGATTTGATTACAAGGTTAGCTTACAAGACAACCAAACAAAATACCACAGGGCAAAAGGATAAGTCCATCCAATACACCCATGGCTAGTTTGGCTACTCTAGATCACGAATGTAACGAAGGAGAATCCATGGATCAACACGAGTCTGCAACATGATCACTCTCTCCTCTACCAATCGGCTTCAAGACCGGACATCCACTTTTAGTGTGCCTCTATGTGAGGTTTAATCGTCTCTGAGGCCTTCTCATCGTTAAGCCATCAAGCGCATCTTCATGTACCTCTAGTCAACCCTTCAATATGACATATGGTATTCATGTTCCTTCTCTGTCTATTTGGGGTTTTCGAATTATGATTTTGCTGACCTTTAGGCTTGATAGGAAAAGCGATTCGAGCACTTATCATTTCTTAGGCACTTCTCTTATCTCTTGGTTGTAAGGACCCAGGCCAGGGGCACCCAGAGAGGTCCTTTGAGATCTCAAGAAAGTCCACCAAGACCTCCTAGGAAGTCCCATGAGGTCACTCGAGAGGACCTCGGGACCACCCGGGAGGTCAAGCAGGACCAGAGGAGGTTTGGAGTCCAGGCAGGAGGTCCTAGGACCGGGGCGTCCCAGAACTCTGAATCAACTCAAGGGTGGTCGGAGACCAAACAGGGAGGTAAATGGGACTTGGAAAGCCCCAACTCCTCTGTGTTCGAACTAGTCCCAAGGATCAATGGCTAGCTCACACAAAGAACAATATTGGTAGCATACATCAACACAAACTTTATTGACAACAAAAGATTTGATTACAAGGTTAGCTTACAAGATAGCCAAAAAAAATACATAAGCGGGCAAAGGATAAGTCCATCCAATACACCACGAGCAATTGGTACGGAGGGTCTTTGCCCTAGTTGATCTGGTCCTCTTCATCATCATAGAAGTCCTCCCTACTCAATTATCAAATCAAGCAAGAATGAAACAACCAGGTGCTGCATAAGTTACCATGTCAAATAACGAGAATGACATGCATACGGAGGATATCTCAAAGAAAGGCATATAAGGTTGTCTTTGCATAAAGCCAAGTTTATTTCCAATTACGGGTAATAAGTTAAAAGCAGGTTATACAATATCTGGAATTCATTTTTCTAAACAATTTTATAGTTGGATAGCATTCAACAACAAGTGGTGATGGATACCCGCCTATCACAAGGCTCCGCCCAAAAACCCATTTTAGATAGAGATCTAAAACAGTTTAACAAAGCCATTATCTAACTTTGAGAGGCTTGCCGGGGCGTCCATAGCTGCGGACATGGCTATTCGAGCAGTTTTACACTCTGCTGAGGTTGCACACTTTACCACATGGCACGGCATCTCTAGTTTGTTTTGGCAACGTCAATGCCACTACTAGGTTAGAAGGTGAGGGGTCTAGAAACGCGTGACAAGGCCTTTACAATCTGCACGTTCCACATGATCCATCCCCACTAAGGTTTACGCCCCTTTGGATAGCTTGGCGAAAACCCTCTTGGCCGGGTAGGAACAAATAAGTCATAAAACCCAGCTATGAAAAGACCTCCCCTCCTCCCCAGGATCAACCGTGATGGTAACTTTACAAGTGTCAGCGGGCCCTTTGCCCATTTCTGGGACATATGGTTTGCACGGTGAGGTAATTATGGCCCATTATAGGCATAACAAGTTATCGCTTTCATGAACCGGTCCTTAAGACACTTGGCGACAACCTCAATACAGGGCATCGGATTACGGCCCAGTGCATAGACACACCAACCAAACAACGATTCGCTTAAGTCCAATAATTTCCTTTCTCTTTGCTTTACAAAGACATTATGACTACCATGACAACCCAATGTCATGGATTAAAACGTTTCGGACAACATTGGTCATTTGTGATAAAACTTCCCAAAATAAGATTTTGGTCTAGCATGACTAGGCATATATTTTCAGAGGTCATGGTTCACTATTGCATCAACCATATTTTATCTAAGGTGACA